>JALPQD010000040.1:1453750-2907500 GCA_023101885.1 Typhlomys cinereus | reverse complement strand
ACGCGCCCATCGTCCCTTTTCACCCGACCCCGCTCCGCCGGTCGGGACACGCGCGTGGTCCACCCGGGCCTCACCCCACGCCCTAGGTGAGTCCCTGTTCGGGCCCTGCCCAACAGTACCCCAGGCCAAATAATTCAGTTTAGTGAAATTGAGAGATCTTAAGAGTTAAAATGACAATGCCAAAGTCAAAGTGCAAATCCATGAGAAGCAACACTCAAGTAAACAAATTTCCCACTGAAGAAATTAATCCCATAATGTTAGATTCCAACAAGAACAAACCCACGGAAAAAAGGCCAAGAAAGCCTGACCCAGGATAACGACTTTCAAAATATGATCATTACCATGTTCAATACTATGAAAGAGGAAATCAGGGAGGAATTACATAATCGAATCAATCGCTTTGAAGAGGAACACAACAGACATCTGGAGGAGTTGAGAAAAACAGTGCAAGAAACAAAAAGTGGCATAGAGCAGTTAAAACAAACTCAAGCAGAGTTTAAAACTGAGCTAAAAGACAAGTTATCTTCAACCCAGAACGCCACAGAGAGTCTTATCAACAGAACTAATGAAGCAGAAAACAGAATTTCAGACCTTGAAGATAAAGTGGGAGTACTAACCAGCTCAATGGAAGAGGTTGTTAAAGCCAAAAAGATACTTGAGAGAAATATCCAAGAGATATGGGACACCCTGAAGAAGCCTAACATGCGTATTCATGGAATACCGGAGCAAGAATCTCAAAATACCACCCCTGAGGAAATTTTTCAAACGATCATCAAGGAAAACTTTCCTCATCTAAAAAAAGAGAGGCCCATTCATATACAAGAGGCATTCCGCACCCCAAACAGATACGACCAAACTAGAAGCACACCGCGGCAAATAATAGTTAAAACACTCCACATTCAAGATAAAGAACTGGTGCTGAGAGCTTCAAGGGAGAAAAAACAAGTCACTTTTAAAGGCAAACCTATTAAAATAACAAATGACTTCTCAGTCGAAACAGTAAAAGCAAGAAGAGCTTGGAGAGACATACTTCAAGTATTGAATGAGCAAAAATGTCAACCCAGGCTGATTTACCCTGCAAAATTATCAGTCATGATCGAGGGAGAAAGAAAAATTTTCCAGCACAAAGACAACTTTAAGGGATACATGGCCACCAAACCAGGCCTTCAAAAACTGCTAGAAATGATACTCAAGCGTGAAGAAAAAAACAGGCATATCCAGGAGAACAGAAGGCAAATATAACACCATTAAAAGCGAAGCAATATACTTATAAAAGCTACTAAACATAATAAATGTCTGGAATTAACAATAGTTTCTCCATTATAACACTAAATGTTAATGGACTTAATTCACCGATCAAGAGATACAGATTACAAACTTGGATTAAAAATCACAATCTATCAATCTGTTGCCTGCAGGAAACCCATCTCACCACAAAAGATAGGCACGCTCTAAAAATAAAAGGCTGGTCAACAATTCTACAAGCAAATGGAAGCAGAAAACAAGCAGGGGTAGCCATTATGCTCTCAGACAAAGTGGATTTCAAACCAAAAAAAATTATAAGAGACACGGATGGATACTACATTTTAGTCACAGGTACAATTCACCAGGAAGATTTCACATTACTGAACATATATGCACCCAATAGGGGCCCCTCCACATTCATTAAGAAAACCCTACAGCGTCTAAAGCATGAAATCAACCCCCAAACGATAATTCTTGGGGACTTCAACACCGCCCTCTCTACATGGGATAGATCAACAGGTCAAAAGCTTAACAGAGACACTTTGGAACTTAATCAAACCCTGAAAGAAATGGACCTCACAGATCTCTATCGAACTTTTCACCCACGCACCAAAGAATACACATTTTTCTCAGCAGCACACGGAACTTTCTCCAAAAAAGATCACATACTGGGCCACAAAATGAATCTACACATATACAAGAAAGTTGAAATTCTAACCTGTGCCCTATCAGACCACCACGGCCTAAAGCTGGACATCCACAACACATCAAACAAGACAAAATAGACTAACTCCTGGAAACTTAACACTATGATGCTGAATGAGAACTGGATTCAGGAAGAAATTAAAAAGGAAATTCAAGATTTCCTGAAAGTGAATGATAACGAAAATACAACTTACCAAAATCTCTGGGACACAATGAAAGCTGTTCTAAGAGGTAAGTTCATAGCTCTTAATGCCCACATCAAAAAAATGGAAACATCAGAAATAAACAACTTAACAATGCAGCTTAAAGCTTTAGAGAAACTAGAGCAATCTGATCCCAAAAGCAGTAGAAGGGAAGAGATTAGCAAAATAAGGGGAGAAATATCTGAAATCGAGGCTAAGAAAACGATAGAAAAAATCAACCAATCAAAAAGCTGGTTCTTTGAAAAAATCAACAAGATTGATACACCCCTAGCTAAACTAACCAAAAGCAAGAGAGAGAAAACCCAAATTAACAAAATTAGAAATGAACATGGAGTTATCACTACTGATACCCAAGAAATCCAGAGAATTATAACATCATATTTCAAAAACTTATACTCTGTGAAGTCTGACAACACAAAAGAGATGGATGAATTTCTAAGTAAACACAACTTACCTAAATTGAATCAGGAAGTTGTGAATTATTTAAATAGTCCTATAACATATAAGGAAATTGAGGAAGTAATCTCGAATCTTCCCACCAAAAAATGTCCTGGACCAGATGGATTCAGCACAGAGTTCTACCAGACATTTAAGGAGTTAATAACACCAATACTCCTTAAACTGTTCCATCAAATAGCAAAGGAAGGAACACTACCAAATTCCTTCTATGAAGCTAATATCGTTTTAATCCCAAAACCTAATAAAGATTCACTTAAAAAAGAAAACTATAGGCCGATCTCCCTGATGAACACAGACGCAAAGATTCTCAACAAAGTCTTAGCAAATCGGATTCAAAAACATATTAAAAAGATCATTCATGGGGACCAAGTAGGCTTCATCCCTGGCACACAAGGTTGGTTCAACATACGCAAATCAATAAATGTAATTCATCATGTAAACCAGTCCAAAGTCCAAGACCACATGATACTCTCGATAGATGCAGAAAAAGCTTTTGACAATATCCAACAGCCTTTTATGATCAAAACGCTAGAGACAGTAGGAATGGAAGGAACCTTTATCAATATAATAAAAACTGTATACAACAAGCCCACAGCAAGGATTATGCTCAATGGGGAACAATTGGAAGCATTCCCACTTCGATCAGGAACTAGACAAGGCTGTCCACTCTCACCACTTCTATTCAATATTGTACTTGAAGTCTTAGCTGAAGCCATAAGACAAGAAAGGGACATAAGAGGGATTCAAATCGGCAAGGAAGAAGTCAAGCTATCCCTATTTGCAGATGACATGATCTTATACCTGAGTGATCCCAAAAACTCCACCAGGAAGCTCCTGGAACTAATTGAGAAGTTCAGCAGGGTGGCAGGATACAAAATAAATGTGCAAAAATCAGAGGCCTTCCTATATGCCCAGAATGAAAGAAGTGAAAAAGCCTTGAGAGAAATAATACCATTTACTATAGCCCCTAAAAAAATGAAATACCTTGGTATAAACCTAACTAAGGAGGTAAAAGACCTTTACAATGAAAACTTTAAAACCCTAAAGAAAGAAATTGCAGAAGACACCGGAAGGTGGAAAGACCTCCCTTGTTCCTGGATTGGCAGAATCAACATTGTAAAAATGACCATCCTACCAAAGGCAATATACAGATTCAATGCTATACCAATCAAAATCCCAAAGCAATTCTTCAAAGAAGTTGACCAAATAATCTCAAAGTTCATATGGAGGCACAAAAGACCCAGGATAGCAAAAACAATCCTGAGTAACAAAAACACAGCTGGAGGTATTACCATACCAAACCTAAGTCTATACTACAAATCCATAGTTATAAAGACAGCCTGGTACTGGCTCCAAAATAGACACACAGATCAATGGATAAGGATTGAAGACCCAGATATAAGCCCACAAAGTTACAGCCATTTGGTCTTTGACAAAGGGGCCCAAAGAATCCAATGGAAAAAGAACAGCATCTTCAACAAATGGTGCTGGCAAAACTGGATCTCCACATGCAGAAGATTAAAGCTGGACCCGTACTTGTCACCATGTACAAGACTTAATTCCAAATGCATCAAGGACCTTGATATCAGGCCAGAGACTTTAAAAACCATAGTTGAAAGGATAGGGAACTCCCTCAAGCTGATTGGGCTAGGCCAACACTTCCTAAACAGACATCCAATGGCACAATCACTGCTGCCAACTCTCAACAGTTGGGATCTTGTGAAATTAAAGAGCTTCTGTTCAGATAAAGAGATTGTCACACGAGCTCAAAGGCAACCCACAGAATGGGAGAAAATCTTCACTAACCACATATCTGACAGAGCTCTACTGTCCAGAGTGCACAAAGAACTTAGAAAATTAAACTCCAAGGAAAACACTGGCCCAATTAAAAAATGGGCCCTGGAACTTCAAAGAAACTTTACCAGGGATGAAATTAAAATGTCTAACAATTATCTTAAAAAATGCTCCACTTCCTTAGCCATCAGGGAAATGCAAATCAAAACTTCCCTGAGATATCATCTCACCCCGGTCAGGATGGCAAAAATCCACAATACAAACAACGACAACTGCTGGAGAGGATGTGGAGAGAGGGGAACTCTCCTACATTGTTGGTGGGAATGCAGGCTCATACAGCCACTCTGGCGAGCCGTCTGGAGATTCTTAAAGAAATTAAAGATTGAAATGCCATATGACCCTGCTATCCCACTTTTGGGAATAACCCCCCATGCAGCAGAGGTTCGCCTCGATAGCACAAGCTCGACCATGTTCATAGCAGCACTGTTTACAATAGCAAAGTCATGGAATCAACCTAAATGTCCAACAGTTGACGAGTGGATAAGGAAACAGTGGTACATCTATACAATGGAGTACTACTCAGCCATCAAAAATGATGAATTACTGGAATTTGCTGGGAAATGGATGTTATTAGAAAGAATTATATTAAGTGAAGTATCCCAAACCCAGAAAATTAAGCGCCGTATGTACTCCCTAATAGGTGGCTCCTAGTACCAAACTCACCCAGCCCACATTGAGACACTCAAAAGTAAACCTATGAAACATAGTAATTGCAAGGATTATGAACAAGAGAGATGGGTTAGGAGGGCCACACCAGAAACAAGGAGAGAGGAGACCATGTTACAGCAGAGAAAATAGGCCTCCATCAAGGTCTGCAAGTAAGTAATGAGAAACCTGGTTAAGTTCACAGACGTTCTTTCCTGATCTCACCAGAAGGGGAGGGCATATAGTCTAGCAGATAAAAAGTAATCATTTTGCAAATGGGTGATGGACCCCTCCCTCAGGGAGGTTTCCTACTCTTATTACATCTACCCTTGAATGTGCTATTACAACAAGACTCCAGTTTAACAGCTTTTTGTCTCTGGCCAGGGGGTGACATACAGTGCCCAGCAGAATGGAGTGAAGGGAATTGCAGGAGCAGCAAAACTGCAAAAGAAAATCAACAAACCACAATCCAGAACTTCAGAGACTATATCAATCACATAGAACTAGGACAGACTAATCTCTCCCCATCCTGGAGCTCAGGGACATATGCGGAAGAGGGGGCGGTAAGATTGTAAGAGCAAAAGGATGGGAGGAGCAACGATTTGCAAGATTCTCAACAATAGTTGGGGCCAAAGCAATCGTAATGGGACTTTGCATGCCCTGCGCAATGTCCAGCGCACTGTTGCCCTCATAAAGTCTAGCATCTGTTAAGGGCACCGAGACCCCTGGAGGCAAGGGATTGACAGCCATAGTAGTGATCTTATGCTTAAGGGGAACAAGAGAAAGGGCTTATGGAAATGCCACTGGGTCCTTATATGTCATCAGAGAGGAGGACCCAATGGAGAGTTAGGCGTATACAATAAAGGACTCTCTGGGAATTGGGGGGGAGGCACTGGGGGAAGGGGAGGGGGAGGAGGGGGGAGGGAGGGAACTGGTAAAAAATTTTAAAATGTATAATTAAATTTTTAATAAAAAAAAAAAAAAACATGGGCAGAGTAAACAAGGAGGAGAAGGAGGCAGTCCATGGTGGTTCCCAAATCGGCTCGTGGTTCTACACACACACACACACACACACACACACACACACACACACATGCGCACACATGCACAATTGAATAAAATAAGATTATGTAACACAATAAATAAATTAAAAAAAGAAAGTTGTGCCAGAGAGGCTAAAATATTTGAGAGGATTTTAAAACAATGGGAAATACTAATAATTGTTAATCTCATTGCTAATGTTTCAAATATTTGAACATATATATTTCCTACTTTAAAAATATAATATTATCACTTGTTGATTCTTTCTATTAAAATTTTTACAGCAAAGTTTAGATGCTATAATTTCTATATGCTTCCATGATCAATTTTACATAGAATGTAATTTCTTTCAAATTTACATAACTGTATCCCAAAGTGATGTGTATTAAATTGATATTTTTCATTTAAAATAAATAAAATGGGTATATATTTTGTGATATTAACTTTTTAGTCAATACTTTATAAAAATAAAAGTTGTAAGCATAGATAAAAATTTAATAAAGAACTTGAAAACCTCATTGGAAGTGGAAAGAAATAACAGGAAGGGATTAACAGCCACAATAGTGTTCCTATACTAAAGGGGAACACAAACAAGAGCTCTAAGCAAAGCTACTGAGTCCTTACACCTCATCAGAGAAGAGGACCCAGAAGAAATTTTGGCACGCACACTAAAAGATGCTCTAAGGATGGGGGGAGGAGGACAATGGGAGAAAGGGAGGGGGGAAAGGAAGGGGAACAGGGGGGAACGAGCAAGGGAATCCAGAGGGGGTGGAGAGAAGGAGGGGAATGTGGTACCTATCAAGTTTGTATGAGTAGAAAAAATAAATATTAAAAATAAGTATAAAGTAAATTTATAATTAATATATCACGAATTTTAATATATTAAAGTGAAAGAGGCTAAATATCAAACAAAAAAGAAATAACAGGAAATAGTCTGGTAGCAATTTTTATTTCATAATGAAACAGACTCTGTTCACATGACATTGAAATTAATATACTTTCACTTATGGGTTAAATAAGCCCACAAATCTCAAGGTGATGAGAATTTAACTTAATGGATCCAAAAGAATGTTACAAAATTTCAGGGCTTGGGGGAGAACATGGAAGACTGGGTCCAAGGCATTGGTTCCTACATAAGAACTTCAAAGCAAATCCAGGAGGCACCTAGGCACCTCTTGGCTGTTGTTGAATGACCTAGGGATTGTAAATACTTGGAAGTAAGTGCTGAAGGAAGATTGAAGTACATTAAGGTTCACAGGATTTAGGCTAAAACGGGAGGGGTTGAACATTGATTGAATTGGACTATTTGATTTGGAGAAAATATGGAGCTCATTTTCAAGGAAAGTAGGAGTTAGATCAGTAATTCTCAGGACACATGTTAACAATTGTATTACACACTTATATGAAAGGCAATATAATATTTAAAATTTATAATTAGTTTTCTGTTTGTGCACATCTGTAATTGTCACCACAATATAGTACATTTATGGGATATGCTATAACCTTTACATCATTTTTGATTGAAACCTGAGGCTACTTTCACACTGATCACTACTATGGTGTATTTCATAGTTGATAAGTAGCAAAATATTATTATTCAGTTAGCTTTGACACAGTGCACATTGCTTAAAACATCCACTTTTATCACTAACATTGAACATATGAACATACTTCTTTTAGCAAATATGAAGCAGATGAGATGCTAAGATTCTTCTATTTCACAAAATGTCTAAAGATGCACAATATAAATAAATTGGAAATTAATAATTTGAATGGGCTTTCATTGTTAACATTAGGAATCATAATATAATTAAACTATTTTCTGAGAAACATAATAAATATTTCTGAAGGACCTTTTATTATATGAAGTTTTTCATGATGTTTACAAATATTGCTGCATTAGTCTATAACCACTGTTTTTCTTGCTTGTATTTGCAATGGACTTGGATGCTGTTTTTCTGTATCTGTTCACCTGGCCTCCAATTGCTTTTCATATATTGTTTCCTGTGGCTTTTCATTTTTTTTCCAATTGAACCCAAGAATATCTCACCATGGGAGACTGCTGCTTATTTGTAGGTTCAGTTATTTTCTCTAGTAAAAGTGGTTTTCATTTTGTTTTGTATATAGCTCCTCTGGATCTGATCTGTTTCAAGAGAACAATAAAGAATGAGAAAATCTTAACTCATGTTATGATTTTACATGTAGAATGTTATGTATTAGCATATGATTCCAATTAAAAGAGTTATACCAGGCTTTATTAAAAATGTATACAATTATTTAAGTGGTCAGAATAAAATCATAATTGAGTTAGTTTAATGTCACTATGTACTTTGTGAAGTCAATAAATTTCAGAGTTCCTATCCTTTTCTTTCTCAATCTATGTGCCTAGTAATAAAAATGGACCTATTCAGCCCTTTGTGAAATTCCATTAAAAGGCAATGACTTTTCTGTTTGCAGTATAAAACTTATTGCCAGGCAAATTCAAGCACATCATTAAACAAGCACCCATATATTCATATTTGATTATTATTTCATACACACACATACACACACCACACACATGCACATACACACATATGCATACATGGAAATGAGACCTAATATGTATTTTCTGTCACTGATTTATCCAAATATGAAGATTCCAAAAAGAATAAGGAATGAAAGCAGGCCAAGACACATCATCAATATTAACCAGAAAAAAATGTTTACCAACCAATGTCAATAACAATGGATTTCACAACAAAGAATGTTGCTGATATTGAAGTCCATATATCATGGTGAACAAGTTTTATGGTTTTAATCAACTTAGTTAACAAGTAAATGCTTCTAAATAAACTCTACTCAAAACATACATTCTACAAATACAATCATGCAAATTTTGTGATATTAAAATTGTCAACAATATTTTTTCACAAAAATAACTTATTTTCTTTTTGAAAAAATAAATAAAAATAAACATGCTATAGGGTGCAATCTTGTATATATATAAGCTGTGATATTGCTTATTATAATGTAATATTAGAAAAATCTTATTGAAGAGAAGTACCTAATAAATAGTAAATAATGGTGAAATTTAAAAATGTCTACTTTTCAGCTCCCAAGTGCCAAGTCACACAATAGTCAACATGAAAGAAAAGAAAATATGGACCAATGTATTTAGTTTTAAATTCTGTAGATAGTTCACTGTTGAAGTACATATCATGTACCAGGTTACTGCCTAGGCAACCTGGATGTGAGAAAGCAATTAATAAACACCTGGATGACAAAAATTTTAACTCCATGACATGACAATTATAGAAGCAATTCTGCAATAAAGATATAAAAGTAATGATTCAATCATAATAAAAACTATTTGATAGTTAGAGAACACAAGTAAAATTTGTTTGGATTCTGCCCAATATCATTGACATAATTTAATTTTGACCTTGATAGTAAATGCAAATTATGAGGATACATTCTATATTCTTACAGGTTTGTACTGATGAGTGAAGAAAAGATGAATTTGTCATATACCAAAACCTCTCTTAAATTTCTATGATGTTTCTGGAAGCCAAATTAAGTGTGATATGGTAGGAGCCAATAACTGAGGAGATATAAATATCACTAGAAGAAGAATATTAGGGGTGTGCAATTTTAAGTCAACATGAATGATTTAATTTTGGAAATATTAAATAGACATATGTTCTATGCATGTTCTAGATGTATCATCAACCTACAAGAGTTTATCTAGTTTTTTGAAGTTTAATATTAGTATCAAAATAAATATTGAGAACATTATATCAAGACAGAGATTATTATGCACTGTGGCTCACAATGAAAATAATTCTCATCTTGTTTTATGAATCAACGGGAAGAATAATTTTCTATAAAGAGTTCTACTGAAAATGAATCAGCTTAGTGGTCTAGTGAGTTACATCAAACCTTCTCATTTTGATTGTTAATTGATTTCATACTGTAGCACCTGACCTAGAAATAAAAGGAATCCAAGAAACAGACTTCCTCTGTTTCAGTCTTTTTAAAATTTGTTTCTACTTAAGAAAAGAACTTCATTTTTTCAGTTCTCATGAATTCCATTTATGAGGTGCTCCAATATTTTCAAATGCCTTTGAATTTTCAGACTTCTTTGAAACAAAGAAAAAGAATGAACTCTTAAAATGAACTTTAAGGTAATTAAAGTTGCCACGATAAACTAGCTGAGCTCCTTCACGGAATCCAAATCAGCTCAGACAAGTCTATAATATCCTGCTTTCCATTCATGACCATTGACATTCCACAGAATACAGGGTCCAGGATGACTGTATAGACGTATTACCTGCAGTTCTTATAGGTAGTAGAACTTAAATGGCAAGATAGTGGAGCACATCTATCCCTTCAATCTCTCATGGAACTAGAAGCCAGGACAAAAGTAGCAACTAAAGGCAATGTAAAACAAGACAGTTCTTTCAACAGATTCTTGAAGTCCTATGTACCCATTATCCAGATTTTTTTCTTTTTTTTTTCTGCTCATACAAACATAATAGGAACCCCTGTCCCTCCCTCCCTCCACCCCTCCCTGGACCTTCCTGTTCCCTCCTGCTTTGCCCCTTCCTTTCCCCCCTCCCTCCCTTTCTCCCAGTGCCCCTCCCCCCATCTCTGAAGCATCCTTTAATGTGTATATCAAACTTTCCTCTGGGTCCTCCTCTCTGATGAAGTGTAAGCACTCAGTGGCAATTCCTAGAACTCTTTCTTGTATTCCCCTTAAGTATAGGAACACTATTGTGACTGTTAATCCCTTGCTTCTAAGGATCCTAGTGCCTTTAGTCTATGCTAGAATTTGAGTGGTCCCATCGTCCAGATTTCAAAGGATATCAGGGTTAAAAATGTAATCAGAATGTCATGGTTTGAAATGTGTCTCCCATGGTCTCATGTATTTGGGAAGGTCATGGCACATTAGAGAGGTGGAGCCTTGCTGGAGGAAGGCAGTTACAAGGGGTGGATCTTGAGGTGCATTAGTTCCACCCTACCACCAGAAGGAGTCTGCCTTTGCAGCAAGAGATCTACTAGATCTCAACCTCCTGTATGGGTGTGACTTAGCCTGTCTCCAGCTGTGGCCAGCCATGCTGCCTCTGCTATGAAAGACTATGTCTTCCCTCTGGAACCCTTAAAAATACTCGAGTAGTCTTAAGACTTGATTGGATAAATGTGATTGGGTGGCAGTACCATATATCAAGAAAAGTAATTTTATGATTGGAGAGAAACACCATTGCTAGGACCTCTACAGTATAACATATATTGCAATTTCCATTCACCTTTTAAACAATTTGTACTTGCACAGTGCAAGAGAGCATTGATGCTCACTCTTAGATCTAAGAAAAAGAATAGGGCTAAGAGAACATTGGAAAGTGAGGTCAGCAACATTAATGGAGCAGTTTTTGGCTAAGCTGTTAAGGTGGTGGTTGACTTACTGTCCTAGTACTTGGAATGGTATTGCCAACTCTTGCCAAACTCTATTGCCTTACTCAAAGCTACATATTAATCTTTTCCTTTACAACTTTAAAGAGACCTCTCTTCATCATTATCTTATAGAAGCTTCTATTAAATGACTACTGATTATTTAAATTGTGATATGATTTTTAATAGAACAGAGAAGAGTAGATCTATGATTTAATTTTTTTAGTGGATAGAGTCTATTCCATCACTTTCTCTTTCCCTTGCTCACTTATTGTGCATAGTTATAGAGAAGTTGATTAATATTACTATAGTTATCATTGCATAATACACACATATTCCACTCATCGTTAATTTATACAATTTGTACTTTGTTAAATATACTTCAATAAAATAAAAGAAAATAAAAAACTCAAATTACCAAAGAATAAAGTGTTTTACAATAGCTTACTACATGCAACATCAAAGTTAAAACATCTCCATTACAGTGTGACTTTTGGCAAATTTATTTGTAGGCTTTGAAATTAATTTACATTTGATAAAAAGGCACAAATTACGGTATGGGAGAATATGAAACAAAGACTCAAGCTGAAGGAAAGCATTTCTCTGGAAGTACATTTTGTGATTTGGGATGCTGATACAGGGGCGGCAATTGTCAGATAGAATAATTTTGTGTCATCTTGGCAGTTAAGATGAGTGTTCTGACTTGCAAGCAGAAAATTACCTTTTTATTCTTTACGGTGCTGTGAAGTATGGGGGAAAGTGTTAAAAATGGAAGTGTAAAAATAATCTGTCCCAGGGGAATCTTGTTTCACCATCAAGATTCTCTCTCCCAGCAACAAGTCAAAATGATGACAGATCAGGACCTGGTAGCAGAACACATGACCTGCTATCAGAGACAAAGCTGTACTGCAAGAAGAATCTTCTGACGGAAATACACAGAGGTGACTCTGTGGTTCCCTTCAGATTGTTGCCAATTTCATCGACTTCACAAATATCATTTATTAATAAGAATTTGACCTTAATGCTTCTGCAGCCTTAATTAGGTGAAATCAATGGAAATAACTTTCAAGAAAGCCTTTGCAAGAGGCAATGTCACAGCTCAGAAGCTTCTTGGAAACACTCTCATTAAAAATAAAAAGTCACAAGGAGTTTAGAATAACTCCAAGGTGTTCCAACTGTGCTGACAAAATGAATAAATAATTGTGCCTAAAGCAGAACATTTATTATTTCTGCTTTATAGTGTCCAATAAAGATTATATCTCTACACGCTTCAATTATTTATTAGGGCACCTTGATGTAAGTATAGTTTGTAGACTAGTAAATACTTCTCCATAATGCAAAATCATAGCATTCATAGCTTTTAATATTTATCTAACTTCATGGTATCTGCTTTGTCAATGATCTTGACTAAATAAGATATTTTGTTTTTGTTTTCTTTATGAATTAAATGGGTTTTGTTTGAGAATATTTCTATGAGGGAATCCTACCAATCATTACATAGATAGTGGATGTCACTTCCAGTTAATTTTCTGGGACTCATAGTTTTATTTATGTGCTTATTGAAATAGCATGCTAAAATGTAGATCATTTCCTACTGCTTTTGCCTAATGCAAAGTACGTTTGACTAGACAATATTGAGGTCTAACTCAATTCCCAGCCCATACAACCCTTTTTTTCTGTTCTTAGGGAAGTTTGATGTATACCACAAACATGTACTCATCTCTTATCCAATGACTTAGGATCATACACATAATTTTGATTCCCTTTACCTCTTCTTTCTTCACATGGAATTCCATCTGCACACATAGCCACATTGAAGGAGATGGTGGTCAAACATTTGACATTTTTCCATTTACACTTACTGTCCCAAATCTGGAACACAAGCACTGACCTTTTTTTTCTAGGTTTCCTAGAAAAAGCTAATGTAAATCATCAACAATATGCTAATAGTGAGAAAAATTTCAGAAAATTGTATTCATAACAGTAATTAAAACAGTAACATAGATTAATATTGATAATACTATTTCATAAATTGAGAAAATGAAAAAAATAAAGCAGTAGCTATCATCACATCAGTTTTACATGGTGCCTTTTCATCCTATGAGCCCACATTATCAGAGAATTAGTGGCTTGAATAGTGGCTGTTGTTTTTTATATGAATTTTTTAACATATGGGTGCACCTATAGGCACTTGAGACACTGGGAGTCTTCGGTGAAGAAATAAAGTCACCTATGACTAGACTTCCTGTACACGTTTGCTATAAAAGAAGCAAGCTTATTTTTTCCTCAGCCATCTCACACAACCTCTTCTAACACCAATTTCCATTTTGTATAAAGCAGAGAAGTATTCATGATTGCATTTCTAAAATTAATCCAGACAGCATGATTCATAAATGCAAGTGTTGAGAAACTTTCTTCTAAATTCAAAGTCATCTGCCATTTGTTTGGAACCTTCTTTTTTTTTTTTTTTTTTTTTTAGTGTTTCAGTGCACAGTGTCTGGAACTGGTACAAACTCAGTAATTATTACCTTGGCAATTACTATTAACTATTGTTTTCAATGGATGAGAAATTGTTCTTTTTTAATTTTAACTTTGTATTTCAGTTTCTTTCCTATTGCTGTGATAGAAAAACCTGACAAAAGCAACTAAAGAGAGACAGAGTTACTTAAGTTCACTTTTCTAGGACATGGCCCAGCACAGTGGGAAAGTTATGGCAGCAGGAGCTTGAAGCATTTGGTCTCATCGCAGCCTGCCATTAAGAAGCAGAGCATGATGGATGCTATGCCAGTGCTCAACTTGCTTTCTCTGTTTTACACATTTCAAGTTTCCAGCCCTGGGAATAGTCCCAAGCACAGCTGAAATGAGCCTTCCCTAATCCATTAAGCTAATTCAAACAATCTCTCACGGACATTCTTAGAAGCTAACCTTAATCTATACAACCTCTCACACTTGTGCCTGGAGGTTATTTCCTAAGTTATTCTGGATTCTGATAGGTTGACAATTCACAGTAACCATCACACATTATGACACTGAAGGTGCTCCATGTTATGTTATTAGACCCTAATTTCTTAATTTTAGAATTCATAAGGAGGGATAGTTCTTTGCAGGGATACAAATGATATCTCCTTCTGTTGATCAGAAATGTCTTGACTAAAATATTCATAAGGTGAATCTCTTCTCCTCTTCTTTCTTCCTTAATTCTATCCTTGAGATGATTACGATGTCTTCACAGTGTGATTTTCTAAATTTTCTCATAATACTCTACTGTATGGATTTTCTGCTCCAATAATCCTGCGATTCCACTCAGCTTGGTGTTCCTGTTAATTCCTAGGAAACTTAGACTTTTTTGCAATTTCTCATAATATATCTCTGGAATGCAGCATCCATATGGTCCTTTCAAAGTGCTAACATTCTTCAGCCTTGTGTATAGAATGGCATCCCATTGAGTACATATGGCATTTGCAGAAACTGTGCATCGATATAGACAGAAGCCTTCCACACCCTCTTGCTTTTTTATTTATTATAAGCTTGTCTATATGTGAACTGCATGTTAAATTTATAGACAAAATTACATTGAAAGCTGAAAAAGGCAATTTCTACTTCAAAATGCCTCTCATATTTAGACCAATTGGTTTTTATGAGGTTCTCTAATTTCAAACACCTTTTTAATTTCTAGAGATCAGCCTGTCCTGTGTATGATGGGGTGAAAGTGGTGTTTACTATGGCCACGTTTTATGATAAACGATAAATATATTTCAGTGTGACACAGTGCTTCAGAATATCAGTGTCTGGAACAGAAGGTCATGACAGAAGATCATGGTTAATCAGATAAGAAATTCTAAGTGAAGGATTTTCATCACTGATTCTGTCTTTGTCTGGGGTTTTCATATTGCTTATCATGGAGATAGCCATTTACAATCTCAGAAAAGTACATATATAGCTGGTTTGAATATCATTACTCTCATGTTTTGGACACAATTTCAACACTTAAAGTGACTAGGGAATAACAGAAATCATAGGATACATCTAGAAGGATCTGATATCAGGTACATTACATAGCTAGAGAATGAGTTGTGGTAATCAAAAGTACACTGCAGTTACAAAGAATTGCTTCAGAGCTATAATATTTTAAATTATTTTTATTGTGATTAACTGGAAACTGGTGAAAATTACCCAAGTTCTAAGATCCACTTTAGCATTTCATAAAAACAAAGGATCACAATATCCTTCAAGTCTATACTGTGAAGATTAAAGGAAATAAGTTGCTTAAAATAAAGCTTAAAACATTACAATAATATACAAATTACAGATTGTATGCTTCCTACAAGTCATTTGTAAGATAGGTCAAGAAATTATTTTCTGGCCTTGTGATGAATCAGGACATTCAGATGAGTATGTCAAAAATTGACCTGTGCTTCTTGGACTTGGTGAAGAGTTCATAAGAAATGAGGAGAGTGCTAAACTTAAAGTTATAGGTTACTCGAGTAAACTACTCATGCAGGAGCAAGAAACCCAAGGTTACAGTAGTGCAAGTCTGGGGTGGGAGTAGGGGGAATAATAGATTGAGCTCCTTGTGGATTTGGAAGAGGGAACAGGAACATTGAAGATTGTTATTGCTCTACTGAAATAAACAGTATACACTCTTTTTCAACAGAGAATGGATGAACATATGCATGGGCTACAAATGAAAATAAATTAAATATAAAATGAGTAAAAAGATTGCAATAGGAACCAAAATGTTCAGTGCCCACAACATATGACTGTGGGCCTCAAGGACTTACAGAATTAGGGAATGATAAGTGTCAGTGACTATATTTCATGACACACTGGTGGATGCTTTAAATAATTCTAAAAGAGAGACATGACTCTTCATTGTTCTTTTTGATAAGGAGAACTGAGTGAACAATGTTTACAAACCTCAATTATTGTATTTAAATAAGAAAGGAAAGGACATAGTGCTTGCTGTAGTAGTCATTAGAATATGAATGGACACGTTCTGACAGAAAATGTAATATCTCAGACTAGTACAATGGAACAAACATTTGGATCTTGATCACAGATCTGAAATTCAGTTATGGAAAGCAGGCAAACTCTTTAACAAGTCATTCGACTTCAGGATAGAGAGATAAATTCCTTATTCCAAGTATAACACCAATAGTTGGTTTTTCAATATTTCACTATGGTACTGGGAATACATTAAAGGATGCTATTCTTCACAGAGAGACAGAAAGAGAGCTATCTTTCTCAAGACTTGCATAATGATACGTCATCCATGTCCAAGCAAGTATTCAGGCAGTTACCAGTGTAGACATCCCAGATGAAACCCAGTGGGTCACAGAAAGTTATGAAGAGAGAATTGAGACTGGTTGGAAAAGAGAAGTATGAAATGTGATGGTGGAGGGTTATGAGATTAAATAATAAATGATAAAATGGCATAAATTCATTTTATTCATACATGAACATCAAGGAATAAAAAAATGCTAAAATCTCCTAAAATTACATATAAAAATCTACAGATGGATACAAAGTAAAACATAACGATCAGATATCATATAGAGTTTACGAGATGATATAAAATTAATAGTTAGTGATTTCAGCAGAAGACATTGACCCTGTACTAAGTTGTATTCATTCAATAAGGAAGATCATAAGAAAAATTTAAAGTTTATAAGTTTAATTTTAGTGCACAACTGACATTTTGTTTTTACATTACTAAGTAATTATGTTAATTATTTTAAAAAATCACAGAGTGATTTTTCATTATGCTTATTTTCTCAAACATGCATAACACTATGAAAATAAACATTTTATATCATTAAAGTTAGAATTATCAGCAATGTGTTAAAATACACATGAACCACTTACATAAATTATAAATTGCATTTTTATTTCACAATGCATGTGACTTTTAAATACAACATATAAATTCTGTAGTCCTCTTATGTGTAGGTCTTTTTGCTATTTCAGTTTTTCATAATGAACCATGTTCTGAACATTTTAGTTGGACAATTCCAGAAATAATTCATAATTTTTAAGTTTCCCACTGTTCTTATCTCACATGTGAAAATATTCTACTATCTTAAGATCAATCTTATTTCATTCATCCATGTTGCTCGTATAGCTACCGGTCAATAATTACTTTGTGAAACTAAGAGTATCAGTTAATTTCTAGTGTTAATTTTGGAAATGAAAGCTAATTCTTTAAGTCCACCTATGAAGCATTATTTAGTGAGAGCAAACTTCTGATTTAGTTTTTAGAAGATTAATTAATGTGAATAAAAAAGCAAGCCTACAGAAGGTGGGACCATTACCTGGGCAGGTGTATAAAATAGAGTCATCTGGAATTTGGCCAGATAGAGACTCAGATGGCTTCTTTTGATCCTTGCCCTCTCACCTCTTCCTGAAGAGATGATGTGACCAGTTCCCTTGGGTCCTGGGCTAGTATTGCTTTCCTGCCATGATGATCAGTGTGACCTAGAATCATGAGCAAGAATAAATCCCTTGATCCCCTAAATCACTTAGTTCATGGATTCATTGCAACAAAAGCAATATGAAAGTTTGTCCTTGCTGTCTTGTCTATTGTAGAAATAAGGCAGTGTTTGTGTTCAGGTGACTCATGACTTAATAATGTGTCCACAGAGCAGGAGTTGTCATGCTAACAACTTGGAAATAGCAAAGAGATACCACTGAGTGCTTCTTTTAAGGGAAAGGTGCAATCATTAACTTAGAGAGTATTAAAAAATATCATATGCCTTAGTTCCTTAGAGCCACAGTGAGGTGTCTTTAATCTTTTGTTGTACATGATTTACAATTAAAAATTTATCACTGGGCTAGCAAGATAGCTTATTCGGTGTATTAGTCAGGGTTCTCTAGAGTCACAGAATTCACAGAATGAATATATATATATATATATATATATATATATAATTTATTGAGTTGGCTTACAAACATGGCTGAGTTGAAGGATCAGGCAGCAGGACGGAAGAGCACAGCTTCAGAGAGTCTCTCCTGCTCTTCTGTATTCCATTCTGTGGCTTTTATGTGGTCCATTACTAGGAGATTCCTATGAGATCTATGGATGTTCCCATGGGATGTAGGGTGGGTATAATCCCTTCAGGTGGTCTCAGTTGTTCCTTCCAGGTGTGGTGTCAGCTAATCTTAGTTAATACCAGGTATATCAAGTTGACACCCAGGATTAACTATCACATTGAGTAAAGGTGTTGCTGCCAAGATTGAGTATCAAGGATTGATCTCCAGATCCTACATGGTTAAATCAACTCGTGCAAATTGTCTTGAACTCCACATATGAACAGTGGGACACACATGTAAAAGACACAGAAATATTTGAATTTGTTTTAATGAATATATGTTTATTTCAACTTGAACATAAAGGCATGAATGCACATATTTTTAATATGTTGTCTACTGACAGAGCACAGAAGTAACTTTATTTTAGTGGCAATGAGTAACCCAGTATCAGGCTAAAGAAACTAAGGACATTCTACATTAATAAAATTGGCAAGTCTTGGAAAATATCTATTTTTAAGAGTGAGACAAAGAAGACACTGGATGAATATGAAATATTACACAGGGATTAGAGATATCCTGCTTTTAATAAACTTGGCCTATGAATTTGGATTTAGAAGAATTCATTTCCCTGAAATGAATTCCAGTATTCAAAACTTGAGGTCAATTTCTCCAGTTAGATAAATACTCACTGAAATATCAAAATATAGACTAGCTCTTAATATTGATCACAGGAGGAAAAACAAAGTTAATCTGTATGTCATCATTAGAAGAAACTACTGAACCATTTTCTTTCATGAACTTGGTAATTAAGTAGAGCAAATTAAGCTGTAATCCAACTCTACCTTGAAGAATTTTTATGTCTAGATACTCATATGCTATTAGTCAGTGATGGAAAAAAAATAAAAGTTGCATTTTTGTGACCCCTAAATAAACACTTTTCTTCATCTCCTTCAAGCATCAGAAATTGCCTTTGAGTCCATCAAAGTACTGGCTGGTGAGGAATTATAAATTTGTAACATGCCAAAGAAGTATCATGTGCAAATTAGGGAGATGACTGGATCAGTCAATAAAGTATCTGAGTCAAACATAGGAAACTGAATTTGAACCCCAGAACAGAAATGAAACAAACAAGCATACAAACAAGCAAACACAAAGGAGTTTGGTGGCTCAAGCTTTGCATCCCAGAACTGTGGAGGTGCTGGTCAGCAGATCCCTGGAGATGGGTGGCCAGACAGTCTACCTTACTGGACAGCCCTAAGCCAATGAGGGACCCTGTTTCAACAACACCAACAACTGGTTGGGAGAATGAAGGGGGTCAGTGACAGTTGGGGTGCAGGATGAGAGCCACAAGGGTTAATGTAATCACAATGTATCTTGTTCATGCATAAACCTGTAAACATAAAAATAAAAAGTGGCAGGAGAAAGAATCCTGAAGAACAACACTGAAGAATGTCCTTTGTCTGAGCTGCATGAGCAAATTCATCCACACTTGTATGCATGTGCACACACACACAAAACATACACAAAAATATGCAAAGCACATACATAAGCACACACACATTCCCACACATGCACTATATGCACACTCTCATATATACCATACACATACACATTCACATACAAAACACATACATGCATATGCACGCACACACATATGCATTCATTCACACGTTCACACATGTGCACTACTATACTCCTTAGAAGGGAAAAATGACTAACGTTCTTGCTTGAAGACTTAAAAATGTCAAAAATATTGCAAAATACAATGAGAAAAAGTGTTATGTGCTATTAGAAACTGCACATACCTTTTGAGTTTATACCTTTTGATTAATTTTTTGTTTCAAAATGGAGATCTTATGGATCTATGGATGTTCCCATGGGATGTTTGGAAGGTTGAGAAGTTAACATAAAACTTTATGGGGATTGAGAAATAAAGACACTGTAAATCTGAAGCCTTCAGAGTTCATGAATTATGTTTTATCTGTTAAAATGAACTGATGAGTATACCTAATAGAAATAGAATTTGAATACTGGCTGAATGATAATAATGCAGGGAAATAGAAATGTATAAATAAGAAATCAGACACATAAGTATACAGAGTGGAAAAGAGTAGAAAAATCATTTTTTGTGAGGACACACCTATTTTCTTTTTTTAACTTATGCATTTTTGAGCATTCACTTTTTTAGAGAAGAAAAATATTTTAATTGAATCACTGTAAAGTCTATGTGTAAATCACAGAGGAAAAATCCCTTCCAGAACACAATCAGAATGCTGCCAATAAAATCCAGGATGCTGGCGAATAGAAGGGTAAGGTCAGATAAGTGATTGAAACAGTGCAACTGTGAGGAATTGTAAATCCACAGGACTCTGAGGAGAGGGAGAGCAGGCTGGAAACAGTGCTGTATATGTCTAGATAAGGAATAGAAAAGCAAATCTCAGTAGATACATCCTATTACATAGATTTCTGAATGGGTGTTCATAGTACAAGTAAAGGTGTTACTGCTGATAATAGTTAAATGCCTTTGGGTTAGGTCTTAAATTAGGACAGACCAACTTTCTCATCTGCAAAATTACTGAGTAGAAAATTATCTTATCTCAGGTTTACATAACAAAGCAATATGTCCAATGCATCTGTTCAATTTTTTCCAACTGATAATCTCTCCACTGGAACCACTTAATCAAATCTAATTTACTTTTGCAAACATGGTTTGAAGTCATTCCTAATATCCACAGGCAGTTGGCATGATTCCTAACTACAAATGTGAGGACCTTTTGCTTATGTTTCTATTGGTTTGCTCTGATGAGATATGTAATATGTGTTTGTTGCCCCACTTGAGAAAAAAATGATCTAAAGAAAACATGCCTTTAGTTGTAGACGATAAGCCACTGTAAAGCAGTTTCTCCTTGAATGTAAAGGAAAGAGGGCAGATAGTAATACAGACAGTACTGGAAAGCACTTGGTCTTTCACACTGGGACAATTCAATGTTGTGCATTTCTTGTATGTTCCCTTCGACTTTACTTCTTCAAACAAAGTTCAATTGACACTTCAACTTCAGTATAAATCCCAGTTGTATATTTTGTCACTCTCTTGCACCAAGGACAAGAGGGAAAAGTTGGTTTTGATAATATTTATTTTCATGTACAAAATCCAATTGCTTGTTCTGTGTCCATTAATTGCAAATAAAAGCAGCTCTATGATGACCAAAATAGTTTGATCTGTTTCTCAAATAAATACTTATAAAATGCATTTTAGTACTGGTGAACTGGTGAAGCATTTGTCAGTCAGTAGCCGTGATCAGGATGAAACACTAATATGTCAGTACATTGGGTCAAATAAATTCCTCTTTTTAAATGCTCATTAATGACTACAAATGAGCTTATAACTATGGAATACAGATCAAAGCTGTAAAACTTCAACACATCTTTGAAGACAAAACGAGGAAATGCTCTACAGATTCAGAGCCATTGTATTGAGCAGAGTACCTTGCAGCCAGAGGTTTAGCTCCTGTATGATATGTCTGAGTTATGCTGACAACGTAATAGTGCTGCTGAGTAGCTTAAGGCTGATGCAGGCCTTCAAGAAGTGAGTAACGCTGCAGCAACATTTAACACATTAATGGCATCATGGAGATAAATGACACTAATATAGTTTGAAAATGATGATCATCTCTCTCAATTTTGAGAAGGATTTAAAAAGCATAAATAGTGCGTATTTATATCCACAGACCCCTATCATTCACATTACATATCTCAGCATGCTGAGCATTGAATATAACGGAGAGGAAACCCATATTAGTTTAATTTTTGTGTGAAATTCAACCTGACATTTTCTTTCAAAGACTAATCCAAGTATATAAATAAACAGATTTCAATTGTAATCCTGAAAAGTAAAGCACTTATATATTTCTTTCCTCTTCTGAACAATGGCTATTTTCTGCATAAATCCATTAAAATAATTTATGGAAAACTTTTGAGAGAACACATCAGCTGAGAAGGTATACACAATAAAATGCTTCTAAGTGGTTGAAAATTAAATATAAGAAAAGTAATGCACACTAAAGCACTTCAACCAGATGGCAGATGAACTCACTTTTTTCACATTTACATGGTATTCTATGGTAAACTAAAGGCACCTTGACATTAGAGATTTTAAAGATCATTTACTAAAAGGTATTTGATATTCACTGTAAGTTGGTGAGCATAGAAATATATTTAGTACACATATAAATATAGAACAATTTCCTTGAAACCTGACATGACATACATTTTCATAAATTAGTTGCTCACGAACTCATTTGTTGAATTGTTGGCACTTGGTTTGAACGATACCTCTAATAGTGTATTATGTGTGAAAGGATTTAAGAAAGTGAATCTGAAAAACTATACATGGGATGAATTAAAATATATTTTGATTTGGTAGGAAAGGGTTAAAATGATCATTATTACCATTAATTTCAGTAGCACATATTTCTTTGTTTCAAAGACATGAATAAAACAAGCTCAATGGAAAATTAATAATACCAAAAAATAATACCAAAATAAAGCCCCTCCCTTTCAAGCAAAAAGGCCTAAGTTCTGATGTTTAGATGTAAAATTGCCAGGGAGATGTGGCAACACACGTATAATTCTACTTCTGGCAGGTGGAGTCTGGGAACCCCCAGAGCAAGCAGGCTTGTGCGCCAACTAGCCCTAATGACATGCTCAGGGTTTAATTAGAGAACGGGCTTAAAACAATTGAGGGGATCCCTAATGTCACCCTTGTGCCTCCACAGTCTCACACACTCAAGCACTCCGGTGTCTGCCACATACACACATTACATACATGAAAGAAAGAACAAATATCTGGAAATAACTTGATGTGCAGACTGTAAAGCAAAGGGTGAAGTATGAGTATGGAGGGTGAAAACCAAATGGCAAGGTTTAACTTTATAAACTACACACCTAGCTGTCAGGAAGCAGCCTGCTGCAGCTAATGATTCTTGTATGCTGTTTAAACCTTGCCAGGGTGCTAAGAACACACAGTAGGAATACATGAAAGTAGGAGGGGACTTGTTGGAATAAGCATTTCACTGGCAAAGGTCGTGAATTAGAAGAGAATGGGAGCTATGGAAATTACTTAAAATTCACTAAAATAATGCCTGAAACTGTCAAAAACCAAATAATGTATCTATTGTGGATTAAAGAAATGATCTTGGTGAGTATGTCTAAGTGAGAATTGTCATTATTAACATATCTATCCATCGCAGATATGTGATGTGTGCTACCTTTCTGGAAAATTCTTGGGTTTGATACTGAAGAAGAAAAGATGCAGATGCATTTCCACGACCATCACATGAATATTTGCCTTGTCTTCTGGTTCAGCCAACATACTAGTCCTTGTAAATTCCATGAAAAGGACTTAAGACTTGAGTGAATGAATTAATTTCCCAGCAATAATGACATCTCTCCCTTTACTTTGCTTCTTGCCTCCTTAGCCTCATCTCTGTAGTGGACCTTGCATTTTCAGGCTCTTTCTCACTGACCTGGACGCTCTCCTGGACAGTTTCATGGATTCTGATTTGGTTACAACAACTGCTTGCTCCTTCTACATCCTGTTTATCAACACCTTGCTTGGACCCTTCTCCTCATGTAATGACCTGGTTCCGGCAGGTGCAGATATCTATCTTATTTGAAAGATAATTAAAGTGGATTAAAATACAACTACAGGATCATGCAGATGGAAGAAAATCACAGGTGTTTATGCACAGGAAGAAAATAACCTGTGTTAAAAGCACAAAGTGTTTATTCATTTAAACTGGAAATGCAATTACCTGTTACAATGTAAAACTTTATCTATGATTACTAATGTGTTTTATCTGCACTGATTTAGTGATATGAGGAAAATCATATGTTTTGTGGGGAATATAAAAATAGAAATATGAGAACTAAATGCTTATTAAAACAGTGTTGAATAGAATTGGGAAGCCCTATTCCATAATTACATGTAATATGGAGTTTATTTGCAAACACTCAACCATCATAACGAGTTGCTTGTTTTGGCATTCAATGAAAACTTATATCTAGGGAAATGCATGTTTAGTGTTTTTTTGTTCTGTTAGGGATAAAGTTCATTCTGATATCAAGAAATATGTGAATGATTGCTTGGTTGGCTAGGGATGAGGTTCAGGGTAAAGTCCCTCCCTAGCACTCATGATGTCCTGAGCTGAATGGGTATCAAACATTTAAACAAACAAACACCTGACAGTCAAGCTTTTCACAGTGTCTTGTTGATTCCTAAGTTCACTGATTTCCTGCCAACCATGTTATCCATTTCATGTGTTGCTTCCTTCCTTGTCATCTTGGTTCCCAAATTACTATATCAACATCATATTTTTCTATCTTTATTTTTTAATATTATATACATGGATATAGTGACATTATATTGTTTTCAACCCTTAGTCCCAATTTCCATCCCTCCTTCTTTTACCATTACAACCCATTTTCTCTCCTAGCAAACTACCTCCTATTTTAAAATCTTTTCAATTGTGTGGCCAACTGTGTTTCATCTAGTCTGTGATGACTTATGACTGAGCTGATTCATGCTCCAGCAAGCACACTAGATTAGAGGGTATACCATTGAGAAAAGCATCCTCCTTTACTTCCTTATCACCATTAATCTACATCAATCTCTCAGAGAGATGGGGAGCTTCTTGAGATCTTTCTGATGTTATGGTGAAATGCTGATAAGTCAGTTCCCATACAATTCTTATGTAAGTATACATATGTGCCGTGAAATATACATAAGGGTGAATAAAAGGATGAGATATATGAGGAGAAGAGGGACTTAAAGAAAGGCATTAAGATCGTAGACTAGAACTCCATAGGAATCTCCTATGTTAAATATGTCAAAACATTTCTTTTTAAAAAAAAGAGTAAGAGGGGCTGGAGAGGTGGCTCAGCGGTTAAGCCTCTGCCTTGCAGGCAGAAGGTCCTGAGTTTGGATCCTAGACCCCACGAATAGACGCTGGGCAGAAGCGGGGGTGGTCTGTGCTTCTGGTCCTGGTGGGTGGAGCCTGTGAATCCCGGGGTAGAGTAAACAAGGAGGAGGTGGACGTGGTCCATGGTGGTTCCTGAATTAGCCTGTGGTTCTACACATGCGCACACACGCACACATGCATAATTGAATAAATAAAAAAAATTAAAAATTTTTTTTAAAAAAGAGTAAGAATAAGAATAAAGACAGTCCCTAAGCAAAAGAGCACAAAGAGAGGAAAACAGGGCAAAGCAAAACAAAATGTCCTGATTTGATCCTCTCAGAACTCAGTGTCAATTAAAATTCTCCTAGAAGTAGGAGGAATGTGACACTTCCTGATAGGCAGCATATTTTTGTGATGGTAATTTGAGGATATGTACAAAGTCTATTTTACTGTATTACTTCCTGTAAAATTTTAAGTAAACATCTGGAATGTTTCCTGATGTGAAGAAAATCTAGGATCACTCTATCGGTCTTATAACAAAGGAATATTCAATTATGTATTAGATAATCCAACATTTGGGAGAAATTATTTATGTCTAAATCTATGTTCTTAGTGGATGGGGGTATGTTGTCTGGTCTTGGTTTTTTCCTTTTGTCTTTACTTTTATCTAGGTAAGGAAGCTAGCGACTCATATGCTATTCCTTTTGTTATATTTACTCAAGTTTGGCCGTAAGCAAAATGATTTAAACAAATATAAATGGAGACATCAAATTGTAAACTTAATCTCAGACTCTAAGAAGCCTCCAGTTAGTGTATGAAATTTCTCCTTCCTTAATGATGGAACATTGAATTAGTTGCCGCAACAATTAGAAGTATAGTTATCTGAATTTTAGTTCCCATTTACAGATGGCATAGCTTCACGAAGAAGAAATCTAGGGAACAAGGAAGAAAGACCTCTTTCTTGTAAATAACAGATATTAGAAACGAGAGCATTTACATTTAAGCTTATCATTGTTAGATTTCTCACAAATTCCTGCTATTCTATTGGATTATTGTTTGATGTTATTTTTTTCATACTTGGCAATGGGTATTGCTTGTCTAATGTGTTCATGTGATGACTTCATTCCTATTCACTTTCCTTCATTAATCCCTCTTGGAGTGTATTCTTTCAGTGCTCTCATGATTGACACTTTCTTCCCCCTCTTTGTTGATTATCAATTTAAATAACTTCTGCAGTGGGGACTTCAGTACAGATTACCTTAGTTTATTTTTCTGAAAATGTTCTTATTCCTCTCAATTAATTTTGAAAGACAACTATGCTTTATGGCGAAGTCTTAGTTGACATTTATTTTTAATTTGGTTTTGGATATTGTATTCCATACTTTTTTGGGTTACTGACAAGAGATCTGATGTCATTCTCATGTTTCACCTTTGCAGGTGAATTGAAAACTTCCCTTACAGCTTTAATATCTTAGTTCTGACATCTATCAGTATAATGTGTCTTGGAGAATTCTCTGTATTTTCAGTTTGGATTTGCAGATATCATTTGGGTTCAAAAATCTTTTCCAAGGTTTGGAAAATTGTTGTTATAATTGTGTGAAACAGATTTTGTGTATTGTTGCAATTACTCTGCATAGTTGTTAATAAATTCATGACTAAATGTCTCATAGGAGAACAAGGAGTTTTCTTTTTATTGCACACATGTACTTCACAATACAGTTTTACACAGAATACTAAGAGCACTTTTCTCCATATTTTACAGAAGGGCATGAAATATTTGGACTTTCTATAATATTTATATCCATACCATAGTACATCTAAATCTAACTCCTCAATACATGCATTATAATTTGTTCCAAATTTAAAGGCTTAATGGCAAAGATCAGGGGAAGAAAAAGAATCTGTAAATTTATTTTACATTAGCTGGCTAATGTAAAAATAAATTCAAGAAAGTAAACAATTTAATATGGTCTCATAGGTCCTGAAGATGGTGGTGTGTGATTTGGAAGGGTGATTGCTATTTCCAAATAATCGCCTATTTGGAACTTCTGTAACGGTCATTTCCCTTTCTGCCAGACACAGTGCTGCCAATCTCCTTAACTCGCTAGCCATGAAAACAATTGCAAAATTGAAGTGTGTGCCCTTGTTTCAAGTTTGTGGGTAGACTTCTTTACTAAACTAGTCAGGTCTTTCAAGGTTGCATCCATCCAAGTGTAGAAATGGAGCTCACTAGGCAGGGGCATGTTTCCGTGGGAGAACTCATCTATCCGACAGTGGCAGCTGTTATTGGTGAAGACAAACAGCAGAAGCAGGTGAGTCTTCTCGGGCTCATTTTTAATTTCCTCGAGTAACACGCGATTCCACAACCATCTTCCTCCTTCAGCCCACAAGACGCTCTCTGAATAAGGAGTTTTATTCTGGTTTATGATTCTTGGTTACAGTTCCTTGTCCAGCTTGATAGGAAAGTTGACATGAACATCAGGGACCAAGGGGGATGGCTACACTGTATCTGTAGGACTGCTGAGAGAGGTACAATTCCTACTTGCTAGACCCGCATATCTAGCTAAGGACATCAAAAATTGCCAAATTCCTGAACCAGTTCCCTCCATTTTATTCACCTATGCAGGGATTAGCCACAATTACCATGGGTAGTGCATCACTATAGATCTGACAATCCCCAGCATGCTTGCTTGGAATTTAACTACCAAATCTTTGCAAATGTCTCTAGAGCTCCAAAACCTCAAGTCACATTGACAGCTGTATCTAACTGTAATGAATCTTGCTTTTTCTCTCTGTGGTTTTCAAGCTTCTTGGTTATTTCTCAGAAGTCTTTGACACATAATCATTCTAATATTTTCTTCTTTACTCTTACTGATATTTGAATATTTTATCTTACTGGTCTTCTCCTCTATACCTAAAATCCTTTCTACAGCTTGGTCAGTTCAGTTTATATTGCTATCTGTAAGGCTTTAAGAGTCATGAGGGTTTTAAGTTCCAACACTTATTCTTTTCTAAGATTCTAAATTTCCTGGCTGATTTCTTTCTTCTTATTTCTAACTTTTTCTTCCATATTGCTGAGTTTCAAAGCTATTTTTGTTATTTCTTTTCTCGTCTCTGCTTATAAACTTTCTTCTCCTGAGTCTGGTTCATTTGCATCCTTTTTCAACTCATTGATCATTTCAGGTAGTAAATTTTTGAAGTTCTTATTTGGCATTTCCCTGTCTCAGTACCCTTAAATTCAGTAGTGGAGGAACTAAGATGATCTTTTATGGAAATCATGCTTCTTACAGTTCTTTATTTTATTTTATTTCATTTTTGAGAGAGAGTTTACAGTGGGGATTTTATTGAAGATGGGAGAAGAGCTAAGAATTTCTTTGACACCCTGTCCAAAGAAGGCAAGGAAGAAACCATAGTCTTAAGGTGGGAGACCATTAGAGCAGAGGAGACAGCTTAAGATCAGAGAAAACAGTGAAAGCTACTATAAGCTCATGGCTAGGAGAGGACAGACCCACAGTGGGAGAGCAGAAAGAAGAGAGATGATGGGTGGGACCCTAATCTTTTATAGCCTGGCATTATTAATGAGTGTCCCAGAATTACTAAAGAAATGAGGTAAAGATTGGAGGGGTGGTAGATGTGAACCCCACATGATATGATATTCCTAACTGCACTAGCTGCCAATATTCCCATCATTCTCTCATTCTATCTGGTGAATATATTCATTTCTGTGTTTTGATGTATACATCTGTTCATTAAATTTTTGGGGGAGGTATGAGACTACCTTCTTACTGAGCTCTCTACTCTGGTTTAATTCCAGTGTCATGCATTGAAGCTGCGTTTTTATGATGAAGATATAGAACAGTGACAGACAAGTCAAAAGTACAGAGCTATTTGGAGCTCATGTCAGGAAAGGCAGAAGCTTTTCTTGAACCTTCATGTTTTCATGCAACACTGCTCTGTTGCATAGGGACAATTATCCTATTGTCTTTAAGGGGTCTCCTCACATACTGACAGAGATTTCAAAGAATCATTGAATAGTTCCTTCCTCTTTCCTTCCTTCCTTCCTTCCTTCCTTCCTTCCTTCCTTCCTTCCTTCCTTCCTTCTTTCTTTCTCTCTCTTTCTCTCTCTCTCTTTCTCTCCCCCCCTTTATTCTCTTTTCATTCTTTGAACAGAACAAAGATTTAGTGATAGTGTCATTATTGGTATTTCTTGACATCTGATTGTATTTTAACTAAGAAAAGATATAACAAGCCTAAATGTAAAGGTCAAAATGGTTAAAAGGGAAAAGGAGGGGAGATGGAATTGGGGATTAAATGTTGAAAAATAGGGTTTTGAAAAGATAGCATATTCATGTGTGCGACACTGAAAGTATAAATTGTAAATATATATAAAAATACAAAAAATAAATTCACTAAGAAGTAGAGCTAGAGAGGGGATGCATTATAGTTGAGGTGGGATTAGCAATCTGCTTCCATTCCTCTGTGTTGTATAATTCCCACATTTCTTCCCCTCAAGTACAAACTATGACAATTCCCACATAGAGACTCCACATAAAAGTTCAATGATGGTGTGTAAATCCAGGAGCAGACTAGATCTTGCTGATGACTATCATGTTTAGATGAAGAGGAGAATGTGTGGGTGCAGCTTTTTGGATATGATATTTTGAGGGATTTAGAGACCTTTACACTGAGGAATACCCCTTTCAACTGCAAATAAGTGGAATAGTGAGTCAACTTTGTAACAATGAATAACTCACACTTGAAGAGATGAACACAGAAAAGCTCTTGAGAGTTATTGGTACATAGATTCTTGAGTACCCTGGAACATGGTGTCTTGTAATCTTTCTTAAGAGGTAGAGGTGGTGCATATTGTCTATTTCATGCCTGTTCCAATTCATTGTCTACTGCCTGTAATCCACCACAGAGTTTCCTAGCTCTGTGCCTTGAGTGGTTCCACATTTTTCTTAAGAAATTGCAAATTTTACCCAAATTATTTCCTCATGAACCTTGCCTGTAGCAATGATGATGATATTTTTAAATTTAAGTAGTCACTATAACTTTATTTAAAATTTTTGTGAAGAACTTATATGTCTATATTTCTTTCCATTATGGTGGGGCAAATGTCATAAATGTAATTCTTATGTGACAAACCTTTTTATTTTGTATTTCTACCATCATGAAACCTCATTATAAATGAGAAGATAATGTGGATGTTAGTTAAATCTTCTGAAGGTTAAAACATAGTAGATTGTGCCTATATCTTATATATCAACTTGGGTTTTAAGTCTCCTTTAGCTTCAACAATGTGTTACTAACTTTAAACATTAGAAAACAAAGTTTATTTTTCCACCCAGCAATTTATAATTTGTCTTTAAGTACGCATACATTGCATTTTTAACAATCTCTTATGCAACTCATATTTCTCATGTGTTTTTTTATTTTATGAACGTAGGCACCTCCAATTGACACAATCAATATATTTTCTAGATAGGTTTTTGGCAAACTTGTGAGTTTAGGCATATTTTCCACCTGCCAAGTTTCTGCTACTTATAATTCTGGCAAATGACTCCCAACTAGATGAATAAGTTGTCAGCTTTTCCACCTTCCATAATTGCTTCTGTACCTTTTCCAAAAGTCTACTTGATGATTTTTAATTTTTTAGCATACAGTTCCAAAGCCAAGTTTATATTTTATTTTTAAAAATTAAAAAAAAGAAGAAAAATAAAGAAGACAATCTATCATCCTAAATCTGGCCTTCATATAGCTCTTATCTAGTGTCTTTTCAGAGTTCTGTGAACTGGTGACTGGTGAACTGTTAAATACCTTCAGTTTTTTTCTGGATTCAGCATAGTATCTTGTTCCTAACCCAACTTCAGGTTCACAATGTGGAGAGTAGATTATTTTGATTCTGTTAAGTATAAACCTCCAGAATGAAACTAATCTGATATGCAGAGAACACTAGGCATTCCTAAATTCCAAACCTAACATATGATTGGTTTAGGTGATAGGGATCTTGTGATTGAAATGTAGAGATATTTGTGAGAGAGAATGCAGTCGTTGACTGAATTCTTTACCATAATTCATCATATCTGACAGTAAATTGGCCTGTTACTAGCTGAGTATGGCTATATTCTCAAACAAGTGGAAACATGATCTACCCTTTAACATTGGTTAAGACTGAGGTGTTGTCTTAAATCAAGATGGGAGGTTTCATAACTCCACTGAAGCTGGGTTTGTTCACACTCCTTAGGCATCCTTGTGGTTTTTATCTTCAGGATGGTATCTATATTGCTTCTGATCCTAGTGCAACCATCTCATGAGCATAGTACACTACAACTGGCCACAAGCAATCCTCTTGACTCTGCCTCAAGATGGGATCACAAATGTAACCTGCACCACTTCATAAGGCAAGGTTCTGCTTGTCAATGTATCATGGAAATTAACAGTAAGTCACATCCCTTTTGTCCAACGGAAGCACTGTATGTTTCTAGTTTCCTTATTTTAGTTCATCTATCTCCACATATGAGTATCCTCTAAGTAGCTTTTGTCTCATAATTTGATCTGAACAATGGAAACACTTAGTAGAAATATGTAGTAGAAAGTCATTCCAGTGAGACATGCACCTGGAAGCATATTATCGATCTACCACAACCATCTGTGCTTAAGAGAGAGAGAGTGAACACATGATTGACAATACGTGCATTGTGTTAGAAGTGATTTCTAACAAATTTAGAGATGACTATTAACATATGCAATCTGATCATAATAATGTTGAGCTCGACTTGCCTACACTATTCATTGTTTTATACTTTACTTATTGATATTTTACTTATTTATTTTTTTAATTTATTGTGTGTGCCTGTGTATGTATGTGTGTGTCCCTGTCTGTGTGTATCAGAGAAACCTCTGTGTCCTTGTAGAGGCCCAAGGAAAACTTCAGGAATCATCCTGAATTGCTTCTACTTCTTTTTTGCTTGCTCTGGGATTTCCCTGTCTTTCCTTTCAGAGTTGAAACTGCAGGTCACTTGTCATTTGCAAGATGATATTTCTAGGATAACTTGGAGATATTTATTAAAGATGTTTACAACATTTACCTGATTACATGAACTGATGTCTTTTCTTTTTTTATGCTTCAATGATAAGAGCTACAAGCTGTATTAGGAACAAATTGAATCAATTTATTTTCATTGTCAGACTTCATGATAAAGGTGGGGCCACTGGCCAAGTCATTATGTTTTTGCCATTTATTGGTGAATAAAATATCGCAATTCTACTTTCATGAAACACGCTCTTGTGTGTGTACAATTTATACATACATACATATATATTATATATATTATCATCTCTGTATGTATATGTATACCACACATACACACACACAGAGTGATAATTACAGTAAAATCAAGACTCTGGTTGTGAGAGAAAATACATGAAATTTTTCCTTCTTCTTATAAATTTCCCTTTCTCTCCTTTTTCTTTCATTTAATCTCTTCTTCCCTACATGTAGCTCACTCTGTGCCTTCATATATCCGTTTATATCTGTGAAGTTTTTGCATATAGTATTTGTTTTTCTGAGTCACTCTATCTTGGTTCTTATATTGACTTTGTTACTGGATACTATTTCTTTAGTTTCCAGTTTCTTGGTGGATCTGTCTATACTAACTTTCAAATCATCGATGGCTTCTTCTGTTGAGTTGCTAAATTTTGTCAATTTTCTCCATCCTGATGTTTACATTTTATTGATATATAATTTTTGAATCACAAGTTATATATAATTTAAAACAATTGCCTCACTATTTGCTACTGAAAAAAACTGATATAAATAAAATGTATCAGAATAGAATTCTTTTGAGATGAACTAACTAGAATAAGAAATGGTCTTAAAATTTATGAATTTATATATGAAATTTATACACACACACATATGCTTAGCATTTTCCTAGTTTATTCATATCAGGGCTTAAAGATGTCTTTTTAGTGAAGTTTCTGGGCTTTTTGCATACAGTAGAAAAACAAACTTTTAATGTTTTCATGGGCATGCCACAGTAAGGAAAATACTGAACAATTTTTAAAAATCTTGCCATAATATGAGATGTAAAGTTCTGTTAACTTCATTGAGAGGAAATCCAAAGATGAGTAAAGAAATGGGTAAATTATTTTTTCCTGACTGCTATACTTCTTTAAATTTTGACACTAAGCTTTGCTTGAGCATTTTTTTTTTATTAAACAGAATATCTCTACTTCAAAAAAGGAAGGTGGGAAGTTCATGAGGACAAGCCTCTCAAGTTTTTCAGACACAGTCTCACATCCCCGCAGCAATATGATCTTGCTCCCATTAGACATGAGTGTAAAATTGCCTTTGATTAAGTAACTGGGTTCAGAATCTCTCTAGCATGCACATACAACCATGGTTCTTGTTCCTTTCTACTTTTCTGACCCCAAAAAGGGTACCTACCTAACCTGTACTGTTATCAATAAATGGAAGATTCATTAACTGAATCAAATTGCAGTGTTTCTATTTCTAAATATATAAAAACTCTCAATGGAAAAAAATTGGAGAAAGGAAATGGAATGGTCTCACCTGTTTTTAAACCAGAAAGCGGCCAGCGAAGACAGCCTTAATCAATTCAAACCAGCAACTTTAACTTTTAAAGTTAAACTCTTTAGTTTAAAAATAAGGTGAAATATGAAGGATGCTCCAGGGATGGGGGAGGGCCAGTGGGAGAAAGGGAGGGAGGGAGAAAAGGAAGAGGAAAATGGGGGAGGGAGGAAGGGGATCCAGAGAGGAGTGGAGGGAGGGAGGGGACTGGGGTATCTATTAAGTTTGTATGAATGGAAAAAATAAATAAGAAATAAATAAAGTGAAATGAAATGGTACTTCATTTTTTTGTGATCAGTATTGAACAGAGAGTAACACTGTGATCCTGAAAATTTATTAAGTATATGGTCCTGACAGAAGTAGGGATGTTAGTGGTTTTCTTTCTTTTTTTTTTGGTCTGCAAAACTGTTTTTCAGTTACTAAACCAACATTTTTCTTTTTTTTTTTTTTACACCAGTTCCCTCCCTCCCTCCTTCTCTCCCCGTACCCCCTGCTCCCCCTCCCCACCCCTCTCCCTCCCCATCCCCCAGTGCCTCCCACCCCAATTCCCAGAGAGTCCTTTCTTGTGCATGACTGATTTTCCTCTGGGCCCTCCTCTCCGATGACGTACAAGGACCCAGTGGCCTTTCCCGAACCCTTTCCCGTGTTCCCCTTAGGTATAGGAACACTGCTGTGGCTGCCAATCCTTTGCCTCCAAGGATCTTGGTGCCTTTAGCAGATGCTAGACTTTGTGAGGTCAACAGTGTGTAAACCAACATTTTTCAATATTTTATTTATTTATGTATTCTCTCTCTCTCTCTCTCTCTCTCTCCCTCTCTCTCTCTCTCTCTCTGCACTGTGTGTCTCTATATGGAGGACCAAGGGTGACTTTGGGACTCTTTCTAGATTGCTTCTATCTCCTTTTTTTTTTTTTTTTCTTTTTGGGATTTCCCAGGCTCTGCCCACCAGGATCAGAAATGGAGGAGGCCACCGTTTTTCCTTGGAGTTTTTAATATGGGAACTAGGATCCTAATTTGGGATCTTCTGCTTGTGAGGCAGAGTCTTAACCCCTGAAGCATCTCTCCAGCTGTAAAGCAACATTTTAGGCAAATAATAAAGAATCTGAGATCTAGGATATTGTAGACCTGAGGTAGTTAAGCAATACTGCTTGCTAAGTGAGGAATCTATGATTTTTTATGGCATGAAATATTCTTTATATCATGAAAAAGCATATTTTTGTTTGATAAGTATTATTGATAGGCATTATTGATAGGCATTATTACCATGTGTAAGAACATGCATCTTTTCGCAGGCTACTGTGATATATTCTTAGATAGCACATTGAAGAACTCTAATATTAGCCATGATATCTATGGTTTAATATGTGGATCAATGAATGTTTGCATGACTGAGTCTTAAAGCATAGCTTATTGTTCAGTGCATTGTTCTACTCATCTCTCTCTTTTGCACTAAAAAGTCAGTTGACAATGTTATTATAAAAAGTACTTTTAAACTGCATTATTTCCTTTAACTTCCACTGCAAATTCAGAATATCAGCATATAAGGAAGTAGATGGAAAACAGTAAGAACTAATATCCTAATATCCTACAATCTGTGTAGGTCATTTGAAGAATATCATCTAAGAGAGAAAGGAAAGATCAAAAATAGTCAGGGTTCAAAACAAAATTACAAGCAGTACATCTCTATTAAAAACTTTTCCAGATCAAGATTATTAGAACTTTGTAGCATTGGTAAAACTTTTAAAGATAATTTTATAACACACACACCCGCACTCATGCACACACACATGCACATACACACAGCTACAATTCTACATTTAAATGGAACTATTTATCATGGTGAGAAACTGTTATAGAATTTAACAGGCTTCCTGCCATTGTGGAAAGATGAACGATGAGCCAGATGCAAGGCAGGGTTCCTTAATAATTTATTGGGTCATGAGTTATGGTTTTGTTCAATTGAAAATTATTAGATGGGATTGCCTCAGGCAAAGATCATAGTGTATGGAAAAGAAAATAGATTAAGCAAACATTTCATGAATTTAATCATTTCAAGCAGTGCATGGATAAAGATTCTGATGTACTCATCATTAAGTCAGGGGACAATTTCACCTCCACACAACATAATCACAAGACAAGCGTGGTCAGGACAGCTGTACAAATGGGAAGTTCATATAACTTATTTCACTAAGTCATTGATTTGACTCAATGCTTTCCTCAGGAATGAGAAGAGTGAGGCTAGAAGGTAAAGCTTGTCAACTGCTTTCTACTACAGAAATTTAATGTTTTTCTCTTATTAGTTATTCATTGACTTGTTGATCAGTTCAGCATATTTTATTTTCTACTACAGATACTCTCATCATTCATTGGGAAGAGACTTTTTTTAGGTATATTCTTGGTGGCCAACTTGTTACTGATAAAAGAAAAATTTCATGTTGGGATTTTAAACTAAGACTGCACTGAAGTTGTTCAAGTCTTGCTGAATAATGAAATCTAACTATTCACTGGATATTGGGAAGATTATTACTTCAATGCTTTAGCATAGTTTAATATTTGAAATTCAAGATGTGTTGTCAGTACATTCAATATGGCAATATGGCAGTAGAAACTGTAAACCAGGGTAAAGTCTCTGCATAATAAATAATTGACTGTAGGGATTTGAAGTGTTTGGTTTTTGAATTTTCTCATGATTTATCAAGTGATTCATAAATTTATAATATTATTTGCTTCCCTCAGGAAAAAAATGGGTGCAGTTACTATTTCTGTTGCTATAAGACAGCACTCAGATTCAAGCAACTTAAGGGGAGTAAAGGAACATTTGTTTGGGCTTATGGTTTCAAAGGGGAGACAGAGATCGTTATGATGAGAAAAGAATGGCTGATTCCAGAAGCCGAAGGTGGCTCCAGTCAGATCAATCATGGAGGTCAAGACAGCAATCAGTAAATCACAAGAGCAGACCACTAGGGGAAGTAGTGCAGGGTTAACCAAGACCTGCTTCCTGTGATACATCTGCCTCTAGGAAGGCTCAACCTCCTGAAATTAGCAGGATCACTTTCCCAAGCATAACATCAGCTAAGGATGCTAACACATGAACTTGTGGGGAACAATAGCCATGAAAAACACACACACACACACCACACACACACACACAAACACACTCATATTAGCCATTTTACTTTTATTTCTTATTCTCAATAAGAAATAAAATACAATGTTTTGGAATATAAGAATTTCAAAGGTAAAAATGTGGAATAATGTAGTCATAATATATGGTTAAATGGTATTATCAAGGTGTTGTCCAAGAAATGTTCAACCTCTGACTGGCTTGCAATAGAAACAGAAAACATTTCAGTCACCTACCACTGATCATTGGAAACATTAGTTACATCATCCCATGGTAGATGCAAAAGTTTTATGTATGCCACTATATATGAATGTAAATTTCTAATTAGGGTGCCCAGAAACAATGGCCCATTTTTACCACTACTGTGGAGGAAGAAATATATGTATTTCTATTAATTCCAGTACATTTAGGTGTAAGAAAGTCTGTTAATACCTGGTGTTTCATTATCAGAAGAGTTCTTAAGGATGGATATACGGCTCAGCTAGGAAGTCTGACTGTACAAAAACTTGGCATCCTGTGTTCAATTCCCAGAGTTTACATGGGGGATGAAGAAAATTGACATTTTTTTAATGCTGATCAATGTAATTTATTCTTTTTTCTGCTTTTACAAGCATATTGGGTATTCATCCCAGCTTCCCTTCCTCCCTCCATCCTCTCCCTTCCCTTCATCATTCTCTCCCACTCCCTTCCACCCTTCCATCTGTGTGCTTCTATGGACTACAGGGTTCACTCTAACCTGTCTATTCCTGTTGGTGCTCAAGATACCGTGGAGAATGACATTTAAATGTTATCCTCTTACCTTCACAGATGTGCCACGGTATTTGTGAACCTGATCATTCTCTCTTTCTTTCTTCTCTGTTTCTATTTGTCTCTTATAAATATATAAAACATTGAAAAGAAAACAATACTCAATTGTTTCTATCTTCTAGGTATTATTTTCTATTGAAATAAAATGTAAAAAAAGATAGGTAATATAATTTGCATATTATGATAAAACAATTCTGTGAAAACCAGGAAATAATGAATGCATCAGTGAATTATGGAAACAAGTATGTGTGTGCACGTGTGTGTATGTATGTGTAGAACCACGGGCGAATTCGGGAACCACCATGGACTGCCTCCTCCTTGTTTACTTTGCCCGGGGATTCACAGGCTTTGCCCTACCAGGACCAGAAACGTAGGCCTCCCCGGCTTCTGCCACGTGGGGTCTAGGATGGGAACTCAGGACCTTTCGCCTGCAAGCCAGAGGACTAACCCCTGAGCCACCTCTCCAGCCTCGAAAAAAGTGTTTTAATTTTAAATATATTTTAAAGAAATTTATGAATGTCTCAATACAAGGTCATATTTGAAAAACTAAGCAAACTAAATGACATTGAAATACTGTCTGTGGAAAAGGGTTCTGGCAGAAAGACAGTGTATGAAATCTGAATTTTTGAAATTACACATTGGGCTAGTGGTGGAATTAGAAATTGGGGCATCATTCAACACTTTTAGGAAAGAGAAGGTATTGAAATGTATTGAAAGTCCATTGTTTCAGGAGATGACTTTGCTTCATGATTTGTTTTATTTTTCCAGTTACAATGGACGCTACTATCGAGAGGGCATAATTTAAAGTAGATATTAGCTAAATAGCTGACAGTACACTAGTTAAACAACTCAAAGAGAAAGACTATGGGAAAGGATACTATTTAGAAAGTACAAAGAAAGCTATCAGAGGCTTAAACAAAATGAGAGATGTAGAGGACAAAAATTAGATTTGATATCTTCTCAAAGGACATGTCATTTCAAAAATGAGTATACAAAGAAAATATAAAATTTCTGTTTTCTTTCTAAGGTACTGGTACATGAAGATGAATTTGAGTCACATGTCAAAGAAATGGGAAGTGAAATAGATGATATTTTCCTCCTGTTCTTAGTTAGGTATATGTACACTTGATAATGGTATGGATTCAGATTTCATTCTCTGTCTACTTAGTTTGAGCTGCTCAAGTGACTGGCTTTTGCAAGTTAAGTACATATCAGAGAATGGTGTTTGGTTAACATGTCTGAACAAAAGATGAATATGTAAGATTTCAAAATCCTTTGGTAATGAAAGAATATGTTATGGATGAAAACGGCACAAAACATGTAAACACTATGTGGTATTTAAATGTAGAGGTATTATCTTGAACTTTGCAGACTGAGATTTGATCGCATCTGTGAAGAATTTTTTATAAGGCAAACCTTAAGTACACCTACAGTAGATTGTCTAATTGTTGAGGGAAAACCCAGACCCTGCTGGGTGGAACCATTTGCTGAACAGGTAGATAAAAAGGATTGAGCTAATTTAGCAAGCTGGCATGCTTCAGCATGCTTTGAACTGACTTGCTGTCTGGTGAGGGAGGTTTACCCCTCTCTCAGCAGTCTTATGGATATGTCATGGCCAATTCCCTTTACTTCTGATGTTGATATGAACTCATTTCAAACTGGACTAATAACTGTCAATAGACAAATGTAAACCAAAATAAAATCTCTTGTTTTTTTTTGCTGTTTGGTGGTGAATATATTGACAACTTGCAGAGAAACTGCGCCAATATACTTAAAAACACTTACGTATTTCAAAGCTATTTATATGAGAAAGGTCAAGAGTGTGAAGAAAACCTCAAAGAAGATGAAGAGCAACAAAATGAAGAAGCTGCTTCAAAAGGGTCTCCTATATCATACTGCTGAATCAAAACTACCTGGGTTAGTTTAAATGTTCAAAAAGCCAAAATCAGAAAAAAATTGTGGTATTACATGATAAATATATTCATATTTAGTAGATTACTTGCTCATATAACACATGCAAACATTGTTACTATTATAAAAAAACACACTTTTATTTTTGGCAGGATTTTTGTTTTCTATTCACAAGTCAATGTTCCATAAAACCCTCACTTGAATTGTTTCTACTTTCTAAAAAATCTTACATTTACTTTTAAGCATGGATATTATTTAGTGATTTATTTTTGTGTGTGTACGTGCATGTTTGTGCATGAAGGTATGTGTGTATGCATGTTTGTGTGTGCGTGTGTGTGTGTATGTGTGTGTGCTTATAAGTATGTGTCTGTCTGTACAAATGTGGAGGTCAGAGTACCACTCTTTGTAGTCAGTTGAAGGCTTCAGTGAACTAACTCAGGTCATCAAGTTTGCGTGGCAAGTGGCTTTACAAATCTGCTGGTCTAGTCTGCATGTTTTTTGTAAGTGTTACTTTCTGCTAAAATAAAAATTATAAATAAAATATAATTCAATGGACTAGAGAGATGGCTCATGTGTTAAGCCTTTGCTTCATAAGCAAAAGAATCTGAGTTCAGATTTTAGATTCCATGTAAAAAGCTAAGTAGAAATGAAAGCAGTCTGCACTTTTGGTCCTGAAAGAAGGATAATGGGAAACCCTATAGCAAAATAGTAAGGAGGTAATATAATCCAGCATGATTCCAAAAGTCATCTCTGGGCCTCCAAAAAGAAACAAAATACCCTCTTTTACACACACCCTCATACACTCGCCTATTACTTTTTCTAATATTATTTTCTCTTATTTGCTTAGATATTAAAGGAAAGGAATTTTCAATGTCTACAAAGTTATATGCAATGCTAGAATAAAAGGTTTGACAGCATTTATGAACACGAATGTACAAGGTATATTATCTGCACCTGGTTATTTTTGTATTACCACAAATGAAGGACTTCCAAAGAAAAGGGATAATTGAAACTTCTAAAATTGCATGTCATTGGAATTAATTAGGTAAAACTTGTCATAAGTTCTAAGAAAGGTCACTAGTAACTCCTTAATGAGATAAAGAGGGCAGAGTTTTATTCAGAATGTGGAGGCTCCTTGGGGAAATGTCAGTAGTTACTTAGATACTACAGTGAAATCTGTTGCTTCAGAGAATAATATCACAGTGTGACATCACTTTTGTGTTTAAAGATGATATGAAACTCCCTCCACATACCTATTTGGTCTTCTTGTCCTACAGTTTTAAGTGCTCAATAGTAATAGCTGTTAGGGTATATATGAAAGCATCATTTGTTGATATCACTCATCTAAAATTTACCTTTTCTAGAGAATGACCATCTGTGTTAGTTTCATAATTGGCATGGTGAATAAATGTCTCTGAGTGCTATATAAAGTAACTCTGAAACAAGGTGCTGTCTTCAATCAGATTTCTAGGAAATCTATATAAAATCTTTTATTTCATTCTAGATCAAAAATGGAAATAAGTTACATATAATATGGTACACACATGTGCATTATAGATAATTGCAATTATGTATATAGTTTAGTATCTTTCATGTCATAGGTAATCAGTATGTTCATCTACATAGAAATATGAAGTAAATACATATTAATATATGCAAATTGACAGATCACATTTTATTTCATAAGGCTATGAAGTTCACAATGTATGTCTTCACACATTTTCCTAAAGATTGTTGCTTGGAGAGACAGGGATAAATGTTGTAGATATATTTAGCAAAGTTTCCTAGAAATGTACCTAATTGATTTCAAATGTGATTAGTTAATTTAGAGTTCTTGCAAAGACAATTTTTCAACTACATGATGCATGGAGGAGAAGAGGTGACTAAAAATGTTTAGCTCTACTATGCTCAAGAACTTGATGTGAGTGTACACAGGCACTTAGCACATATTGCAGTGGACATTGCTGTACTCCATGGAGTTATCATCTTGTAATGCACTTCTGGAATCCATCAATAACATGATTATGAATTAGAGGAAAAATGAAAATAACCAACTCAAAACAAAAATCTATAAAAGTAAAAAAATGATTTTGAACACATTAATGACAAAATGTCTTTGATTTTTAAGAGGCTCTCAAAAAGCAGTGTTTCTTTTGCAATTTAGAAAGCTCATTTTATATATCTTTCAGTTACTATTTAACAGTATCTCTGAACCTAAAAGCTTCTAAAGGCTTGGGCATATTATCACAAATAGTATAGGAGAATATAAATAATAATTGCAAACTTTCAAGATTTTATGGGGTCATTTGATTCTTTGAATAGTATATATCGCCTATATCAAAAGATTTGATGGGGTCATTTGATTATTTTAGCAACACATGTTGCTAACATTTATTTGTAAATTTTAAGAATGGTGATACACTACTCATTTCTTGCTTTTTTGTTTTATAATGCTAAAGCATTTGCTTTGATCATTGTAAAGAAGGATATACTCCCTGGAGCAGAGGACCATCATTTATCTATAAAACGTATGCTTAAATTTTAATGCAAACACAAATCTGTTTCTTTCTTTCTGGTCCACTGCTCTCCCTCTGAAGTAGTTATTGTGATCTCACATCTTTCTGTGCATCTGTCTGCAATTTTAATTTTTGCATATGGGGAAAAAAGCATAGAGAAAGAGCAGCTCACTATAGAATAGCACTATGATTCTGGATTTGTGTTTGCATTGTAAATTGATACATAATTGGTATTATGAAAAGTGATCCTAAAACCAGTGAGAGAATCAAAGTGTTACTTTGAAGTTTATATATATATATGGAAAGCTCCTTCACAGTGCATAGATGAGCTGTCAATTAGAGACTTCAGTATCACAATCTATTTCTATTGATTTTAATAAAAAATAAATAAATATGAAAAAATTGATATAAATATGAAAATCTTATATTACAGTTTCTACATTTTGGACAATTCATTTTACTCATATGACATGAATCATGCATTTTTATAGAGTGCAATCAAAGCTAGAAACATTCTGTTCTAAATATTTATGTTGCTGTGTCCTTTATCACATGGGTATTTATTTTGTTCAGTCAAAATTATTTACTATGTTTAATGTTTTCCTCTTATTATGTACCATAATCATGAACAATCAGGAAAAATGTCAGAGTACTATAGGAATTTATTTAGAAATAAGACTGGGATGCATTTGTATTTTATTTCCTATAAATCATTTGTATATTGACTTTTCTTTCTTTTTCTTCGTACCATTCAAACAATTCAAAAAATAATAAAGTAAAAAAATTCTTCGAAGTCTTTTAGTCAAAGAAACAATGCTCTGGACCAATGGATAGTTAGTTATGCTGCATAAATCCAGAAAGGACCATTTGCCTATAAAATACTGTTTCTTAGCCCCATGTCTATTTTATTTTGTTATCTAATCTATCTATCTATCTATCTGTCTGTCTGTCTGTCTGTCTGTCTAATAAATAATCTTACACTGCAATATTTGATTTTGTGGAACAAAGGTTGTATTTCAGAGGTGAAAAAAGTCACAAGTTTCACTTCAAAGGAATAAGAGATACTTTAGTCTAGAATCAATATGACTGACCATGGTTTGGGACCATAAATTCAGGTTGCCTCAGATTCAATGTGTTGCACAGCAATAATAGTTTCTCAAGGTTTTATAATCACAGAACAAAGGAAACCATTGATCAAGACACTTTTCAAATACAGTGGTGAAAGCATCAGATAGAGAGGTTAGAACAAAGTGTAGAGGGCTATGTTATAGGATATAGATGTCATCTAATGACATTCTAAGCCTTTTGGTTGGTAGAAACTAAGGGTCTGAGTTTATATTCTAAAGAATGTAAATGCTAGTCACCAGGATGCTTAATTACTTACCATGATAGATGCTGGATGGCTATTAAGAGGATGGAGATGACCTAAGGTAATGTGGCTCTGGACTTGCAAATTTCCAGACCTCACCACATGGGCTCTAATCACTCAGTGACTCACCTTTAAAGAAGCAGCTGCTTCTTTCCAGATGAAACCAAATAACCACTTTAAGTTAGTCTATAAATTCTCCAGTGAAGGACAAGATTTGTAGATGGAATAGAAAATATATACACATAAAGGAAAAATATAAGTAAATGCTTCATATTTTCCTTGGAAAATTGAGTTTGGGGAGTATTTTATTTTCCACTAGATGTTTGAAGGTTTTCATTGTTAACTGAAATTTATTCTTTTAATATCTTACTGTATAATAAAAGATCCAGATGTATGCAACGAACTTGGGGTAATGGATGTGAGAGAAACCAAGAAAATTACTAATTTAATGCTGATATTTTCCACAATATATGTCAAGATACTCAGGGCAGAATTCAACTTAACTGTCACGAGTTAAAATGTGCGTTAACTGTCCCCCCCAGACTCATGTGTTTGGAAAGGTCGTGGCACCTTTAGGAGGTGGAGACTTGCTGGAAGAAGGCAGTCTCAAGGGGTGGGCCTTGATTTGGTTAGTACCACCCTGCTTGAGTAAGTGAGTCTGCTCTTGAGTTTGTAGCAGCACCTCTAGCTTCCATAAAGGATGTGATTTAGACCGCTTTTAGCTTCTTCCAGCCAGCCGTGCTTTTCCTGTCATAATGGACTGTATCTCTCATCTGGAACCATAGTTTGAATAAATTTCCATTTATTCCCTTAAGTTAGTTGAGCCTCAGTGATGTCTCATGCAACAACAGAAAAGAGTAACTGTTACATTATTAACATAACATAAAGCTAGTACATTATTAACATAACATAAAGCTAGTACTGATGCAAGTAAAATGTATATTAAATAACCGCATATATGAGTAGTGTGGTTTTGAGTGGGGGCTGGGTGTTCATGTGTGTGTGCAGGTGACCATTTGTGTGTATATTATATAATATATATTAATTAATTAAAATGTATATGAAATAGCTAATATATATATTAATTAAAATGTATATGAGTGATATAGTTTTGAATAGGAGCTGTGTGTTCATATGTATTTGGAGGTGAGTATTTACATTTTGCATGTCTTTGTTGAGGCTAGAGGTCAATCTGTGGTGTCCTTCCCCAGAGTCCTTTACTTTTCATTTCTATTTTATTTTATTTATTTATATTTTAAAGAGACAGAATCTGTCACTGATGTGAAGCTACTCAGTAGTCTGGGCTTGCTGACTACTGCTTCCCAGGCTTCCCCCTGTCTTCCTTTCTGCTTGTTTAGGGCTGGAATTGTAAAGAATGTCACCAGGCCCAACTATTAATCTGGGTGCTGGGGTGGGGGGCCATTTAACACGGACTCTGATGTGCTGCTTCTGAAGCAAAGAGTTTACTATGGAGCCCTTTCCTTTTCCCAATGTCACTATTTTTTGAGATGAAAGATCTTTAGTACAAGAAATCACATCATGAAAATTGGCAAAAATAATTTAAATTAAAGACAACCTTGAGCAGGACAGAGTGGATATACAATGGACGATCACAACATGGGTGAATGTCTGAAATATTCCCAGGGATAGAAACCGTCTTTACATGGTTAAATCTCTGAAGGTTGTGTAGGTTCTATATCACAGTGATTCTGAATACCGTAGTAAGTGCATAGATCCAAGTGACTGAAATGGAAAGCAAGCCAACAATCCTAGCAAAGCAAATCTTAGCAAGCCAAAGATAGATGGGTACTTATAGACCTGCAGAAGACGATTTGGGCAGCATAAATAAGTGTGTACTGAAGTTCTTTGTAATGAAGCAGAGAAAACTGAATTAGCTATTGGGTTATCACACCCTGATTAAGTTTGTGAAATCCATAATAGAGAAAGCTGATGTCTTTTCATACTGTGAGACTAAAAAAAGATTTTTATGTAAATGCAATAAATCTATGGTTTAAAATAAGAAAGCTTGTGAAAGATTATGTGGAATTTACCTCAAAATATTGATAAATACAAGAACTTCTCTCATTGAAATGAAAGTGGAGGCTATCGGACCACACAGAAACCTGCTTCTATTTCCCAAATATAGGCAATATTCCAGACTCTCATTTACAAAATGTCACGAATCCTCTGGACTGTACTTGGAGTGGAGCCATCGAGGTATGAAAAAATGTATTAATCTCACAAAAACATTTCTCTTGACTTCCCAATAAGAAATAAAAACACCTTTTTGCCTGTACCCAGAGAACTGTCCAGGTCCTGTTTAGGTATTCACAGAGACCTGCAGCTGCTCAATCACAGTCTGTAAGCTGAGACAAAACTCTAAGGTGCTGAACAATGCGAGCTATTTTATTTTATGTATTGAACATTTTATGTAAGTTTGTTGTTCAAAAGCATAATTCCCAATTGCAAAAGAATACAAATAATATGAATTCTGGGTTAGATTTTTTGAGGTTTTAAGACTGATGCAAAGTCAGTTACACAATCAGATTAATACAGCTATTTCTTAAATTTATAAAACCATAACTTAGAGCTTAATCTTTAGTGCTATTTACAACATATATTCACTTAAAGTCATATAACATTTGCTAAAGGACCAATCATACAACCATGACTTAAAAGAGGAAGTTCACTTATATTTTAATTTTAGCTCTAAACAGATAACTCTAGAATATTCTATTTATATTAAATGAGACTGATAGTCAGTGCCTTCATTTAAACTTAAATACTATTGCATAGAGAAGAATTATAGCTAATTACTTACAGTTTATTTTCCTGGAGCTACTGTAACATTTCATATATACTTTTTAGCGTCTTGAATCAGATGCATTAAGACTGAAAAGGCGGTGAATACTTCATTAAAATTAAAAGCTCATATTCTAAGACAGCAAGCTCAATCTTGAAACTGTCTACATGTTATACATTTTAGTGAATGTGAATGCTAATAATTTTGTAGTACTTGTTAACCTTTGTAAATTGTGCTTTTGTGTAGCAAATATATAAAAAAGTATTTGCACTAACTGTTCAATAGATGCTACTGCTTTCTTAGAGTTAGAAAAAATAGTTGTGCTAACTAGCGAAATTTAAGGAAGACTAATCTTTGTCACTTAATAGTAGTCATTTTTATTGACTCTTACTTTAAATTTTTCAATTTTATGCCATTTTTGGTATACATCCATCATGCTATGCAAATCAAATTCTGTCCTATCTCTTATCTGCAAATTTTCCCTTCTAGTGCAAAAGACATTTTGTTATTAGGGGTATAGGCAAAATCACTTTTAAAATATATATGCAATTATTTGATTTAACTACTTCACTAACTTTTCATAAATTTTAATTGCTGTCTTTATATACTTCAACATATCATGCCTATGGTCCTTCCAGATATGTCACTTTCAGTCTAGATTTTTAGGATATGAGGATGTCTGGCTGCATTTGCTTATAATGAGCCCCCTGAAATAGATTCTTACACCTATTCTACAGACCTTGCAGGCCAATTAAATGAGAAAGGCATGAACCCTGCTGGAATTAGTGAACCCAGGCTTAGGCTAAGCTATCCAATATACTTTTCATGAAATTACCATTGTCTTATATCTACCCTCTTCAAACAAGAAGGTTGCACAGGTCACTTTTTCTGTGCATAACACTCAGTGTATCTCATCACCATGAGGAATTGTAGCTGCTAATAATAATGAAAACCATCAAATTCTTGTCACTAATTTAGTAAACATAGCATTACCCAATGCTATTGTGTCCTAAAAGTTCTCTTCCTCAGATATTGTTATGTATTTTTAACTTTGAAGAAAAACATAATCAAATGATATGCATCAAACTAAGGCATAATTTCATTTGTGCTTTTGGAAAATTTGATTGATCTCAGAAGAGTCATATTAAACAATGCTTATGATTTGTGCACACTGAGCAATGGTTATGTGTTTATAATGAGAAATATAAGTCAACTTTATATTTCATGCTTTTCTTGGAAACAGGAAAAGGAGAAAGGGAAATGTACATAAAAATATTGACATCAAAGTCACCTAAAATATGTAGGGTTTTGCTCTAGAGGTCCTGCAGTATAGAAGTTTTTAATGCTTCAAGATTCAAATATCTATTATAGATTCTTGTGTCTATCTGAGGATTAAAAACTTACAGTTATGCAGAATTTTGTCCATGAACTTCTTTGAATATCAACAAATCAAGTTTTGGCATGTATACACAATCTGATCAAGAATAAATATACCATCCTTCAATATAGTTCAAATGAAGTGAAGCCGTGATACTTCTTTGTTCTTCTCTGTAGTTAACATCCTGAAAAGAAAGCAGTGAGGACTGGGATGTTCATGGAAATGGAAATTAGGACATGGTTGCTGTAAGCACACAGTTAATATCCAAATCTAGATTTGTTACTTTGCACTTTTAGCCTCTCTGCTCTTAGGTTCTTCTGTTAAAAATGGGATAGCCATCTTACCTATTTTATAGTGCTGTGAGTTCTAATCGAATTATAGTGGAAAAGCTCTTGGAACACTCTCATACATAAACATGATCTCTGGTTAATGCTACCCAGGTTTAGTAATATAGTTCAATAGAATTTCAAATTTAAGCTATTCCTGAGGCACTTTTCATTTCTCTTGTCTGAAGTTAATATGGAAATAATGTACCAATCAGTTATACATTTTATGTACAATTCACATATTCATTCTGATCTGACAAATACATTCATAAAAAATAAAACTCTTCTACATCATATTCTAAGTTTTGAGGCATTTGCAAGTCATTTCTATATGGATAACAGCATTATTTATCATCACATAAGTTCAATGCTCAAGTCTGACATAATTTATTTTCACATATTCAGACCCTCTGTTTGATAACTCACCACAAACTGATCTAGAACCAACCAATAAACTTTGCTCAGTTTTTTAAAGGTTTCCTATTCTTGTATACTAGTGAAGTTCCTGACTTTCTTTCCTTCCAAATTTCTCATGCTTTTTAGCTTTTTTTTTTAACTTGGCAACAAGAGGAACTACTTTCCATTTCCATACACAGCTCTTGCAGTCACAAATACACTGCTGTTTTCTGTGTCAATTCCAGGGTCTGCATAGCTCTCTCTACTTCATCATAGCCTCCTAAGTTTTCAGACAAGCTTCCCTTTTTCGGTGTTGCAGACACACAATGAAAAATGGATAAGAGAATTTTGTGAAAATATATTCTAGTTTTATTTACGATCTCCCTAAAATGCTCTCATTTTGGAATACTAGGTTTATGATGTTGCCACTTAGACTCCTTTATGATGATTTGTCATGTGGCTGTCTTTGAGAACATGGTGTTGTGGTGCATATTTACAAGGGGGTACAGAGGTTCAAGGGTGCTCCATGTTTCCTTGCTGCTGTGTTTTGCCTATGTAAGAGCAGTGTTGCAGAGGGAATGCTCTTTGAGCCTGTAATGATCAATTCTATTACCAGATGAGAGGTCCAAATGATCCACGGTGACACTAATATAGGTAATAACATAGATCTACCCATGGTAAAGCAATGAAATTTAAAAAATAACAGCATAATTTCCTTTTTAATCTCATGTTCTTACTATCTGGCATCTTAATTAATTGATCTCCCAAATCACATTGACTCAGCGCATTCAGTACTTAATAAAACAATTCTCTACTTTCAGTCAGCTGTTAATAATAACCTCTCCCCTGCTAGTTCTATTGCACTAACAAGGCTGCATTGTTCCTGATCTTGTATGTCTGAGATAACATTACAGGAATCTTGTAATGTTGGAACTGACCAAAGAGCTTATGGACTTCAATATGAAGAGATGAAAATCTGTGTATTCATCTGAAATTACATACATTTTGAACAGAATAAAAAAATGTTTTTCCAATCTCTTATACTTTAAAGGGTTATGTTCATAAAATCCTACTCTTCTCTTCTTTTCCCTCTAAACATTTTCTTCTGCATCCCAAAAACATGAACAGAGAAATGGGACACACACACATACACACACACACACACACACACACACACAGTGTCTGATATCAAGCGGCATTTAGTTGCATAAATAATAAAATAAAGATGGATAGCAATGTGCTTCAGGTGTCATTACAGATTTATAAGAAGGTTAGGATATTACATGGTATGTACTGAGTTTTCGAGTGACTCAAGAAGTATCAATACACTTATATTTTAAGAGTTGTGTATCTATGGAGCTAATGACCAAAGAAAAGTAGCCATATGAGAAAGGAAGACTCAGTTTTCTCTTCTGCTCATGATATAACCACATAGCCAAACAACTAAGGGAACAAGGGTTTTATTCTTATTTATAGTTTCAAGTTGCATTTCATCAGCATGACAAGAATTCATACCAACCTCAGGAGCCAAGGGTAAAGATCTTACCATATTCAAAGGAATTATTGAGAAAGTCACATTCTGTCTTGCATGTCAGTAAGCCTTCAGCCAAAACACTGACCTGCCCTCCCAATTTATGCCCCTCATCTGTGCATGGGTAGAACACACTACGGACTGAGTCTCCCTGCATCAATTAGATATTTCCCCACAGGCTTGCACAGAACTTGCTTTAAGTGCCAACTTTTAACCAATGTAAATAAAAGGTTGACCTTTCATTTTCAAATTGATGCCTACATCTACCTGACACAAAAGGAAAATATGAAACATGGTATAATGTGGAGTCAGAAGCACATCAAAATGATCTAATTTTATATTGTGTGATTGAATAGACAGAAGAATTTCATTAGAACTTGTGACAGAGAGGGGCTGGAGAGGTGGCTCAGGGGTTAAGCCTCCGCCTTGCAGGCGAAAGGTCCTGAGTTCGGATCCCAGATCCCACGTATAGACGCCAGGCAGAAGCGGGGGCGGCCTGCGCTTCTGGTCCTGGTAGGGCGGAGCCTGTGAATCCCGGGGCAGAAGGAGGTGGAGGCGTCCATGGTGGTTCGCGAATTCGTCCGTGGTTCTACACATACACTGACACACACAGACACACACACGCGCACGCGCACATACACACGCACATGCACACAGTTGAATAAATAATAATAATAATAATAAAAATTAAAAAAAAGAACCTTTAAAAAAAAAAAAAGAACTTGTGACAGAGATAATTTTACTTCCTTGATAGATAAAGTACCACGTTAAATATATTTAATTCTTTGTGTTTAGAAAAACTCTCTTAAACGGACTGATAATATGTGTGAAACGTGACAGTATCTTGAGGAGCCACATTATTTCTTTCATGGCCAGATGAATGCATCATTGTGTTTCTGTTGTGAGCACTGTAGACAAAGAAGAAAAATTTTAACCTCATTTAAAATTAATCTAAAGCCTTGCATTTGGAAAGTAATAAAAGATATGGAGGAGATTGTTGGGATGGAAATATGGTGTGGAAATGAAATCAGAAAATTACTTTAGGATGTGTCATGGGGACCATTGGACCCCATGTCAGGGAGTGTATAAACCTTCATGCCAATAATATTTATTGAATTGTAAGTTACATTAGAAATGAAATAGATTCAAATCAGTAAAGAGAAAGCAAAGTGATTTTGCTAAAATATGCAAAACATCAAAAGGATATAACTTGCCAGAAGATATGTTTTTGTGTTTGCAAATAGAAAGCCATAGTCACCAATTAAGTTGTTATCATTCTCATGTGAATATTTTTTTCAACTTCTCACTGAGAATCCTGATGAGAGAGGGATTATGAATGTGTGGACCTCATTTCCTAAATACATGAATTGCTTAATATGCTATAAAAATGATTCAGTTAAATAATGAATTTGACCATCTGTGTTTTGAGAAAAGTTTTCCAGCATGGTTCAGTTTTATTCCACCTGACTTAATGCTTTATCTTCTGGTCTGTTTTCCTTTTAAATAAATTTTCAGCTCTTGAAGAAGGCAAGTGTTTGTTTGGCAAAACAAAAATTTGATTTTTTTAAAAAAAATTTTTAATACATAGAATTCAGGTGTTCTTCGTGCTCTTTCTGGCTGCCTGTTTTTTAACAGTCCCATAGTCATGGTGATAGTAAAGAACATGAAGCAAATAAACAATAGTAATAAAAACGGTCACAGACCCTTATAGCTTGGAAGTAGGAAGAAGAAAAGAACTGCTGTATTTCTTTAGGATTCATTGGTAAAAAGCACTTAAATTGTTTTGTTTTCACCCTAATGCTGCATGGGGGAATGGGTTGCAGATATCTCTATATTTCCTTGGGAGAAAAAGTGAAAAAAAATGGAAGAGACTTGGTACTTACATTCTGGATGTGGAAAATGGTAGTGGAATCCAAAGAGTTTTTTCAATACCTGCTAGTAAATAAATAAATGATAAAACTAAAAAGAAAAAAAGAATTCAGGTGTTCTTTTCTTATTTTCTTTTGTGTTTGTATTTTTCTTTTACTGAATAAGGGATATTGCTCAAATACTTTGAGTATGGTAGAGATTGACCTTCAATGTTGGTTAACAGACATAAATCAAAATTCTGTGGTTACTATCCATGTAGTTCCTACTCTGTAATACATGTTGTTTCTTTATTAAGATTTTTCTATACAAACAAAACAAATTTCTACCTATTCTTCCCTCCCTCTCCCCCCTCCTTTTCCTCCCTTCCCTTCCTTATACTTATCCATCCTTATCCCTCTTGCCATCATAATGCTCTGCTTGTGTGGTCCGCAGGGCTTATCTGTACTGGGTCATCTGTACTGGTAAAGCACCAGACCTCTGTGGCAATAGAAGTGGAAATTCAGTGGATAAATTCACAGGTGGGAAAATTTTGTCTAGAATCTACTTCTTGGATTTCCACTGCATGTAGTTGCTGTTCCTGAGACTCTTGCTATTCCACGGGAGAATATTTATAAGTTACGCATTTCTTTTTTTTCAATTTTATTTTTTTCCCCAATCATACAAGCGCAATAGTTACCTGGGTTCTCCCCTTCCCTCCATCCCCCTCCTTTCGCCTTCTACTTCCCCCCCTACCCTTTTTCTCACCCCCTCTCTCCCTCTTTCCCAGTGCCTCCCCTCTCCCTTCTACCCCCTGGAGCATCCCCTTGTGTGAATGACAAACCTCCCTCTGAGTTCTCCACCCTAGTGAGGTGTAAGGACTCAGTGGCATACCCAGAGCCCTTTCCTGAGCTCCCCACCAGCATGGGAACACCACCATAACTGTTAATCCCTTGCCCCTAAGGACCCCACTGCCTGTGATCCATGCTAGACCTTGGGAGGTCATTGACATGTCAGTCACTGTGCAGGTCATGCAAAATCCAATTATGGCTACTGCAGCCCCAACTTGTGTGGAAAATCTTGCATAAGATTGGTCTTCCCCATCTTTAGGCTCTCACAATCTTGCTGCCCTCTCTTCCACAAGTTTCCCTGAGCTTTAGGATGGAGAGATATTTGGCTGGTCTGATTCCAGGTGATTAATATAGGGTCTTTGGTGTTCTGAATTATGGTTGTTGTTTTCAGTTTTGCTGTTCCTGCAGCACCCTTGACTGCATCCTGATTGATATTGATGGTCACCTCCTAATCAAAGATAAGATCCACTGTCACTAGTAACTTCAACTCCCAGTGACCAGATGAGATGTCACTAGTTGATGTTCAAATAGTTGACAGACATTTCTTCACATTTCCCAGTAGATATCAATCATCAGCTGCCACTCAGTTAGAAACTTCATGAATCCTCCTGGACCTTTGCTGCAATTCTTCCTCAGTTAGGAAGTACATGGTTTTGAGTCTCATTTTCAGGAGAATGAATAAATCTAGGTCTATGTATTTGTTTGTGTGCCTATATCTCCTAAATTGGTTTCCTACTTAGATTCTGTATGTGGCGAATATATTTTCTTATTTTCCTCAACTTCTGAAATGATTCCCACTGTGAGTACAACTTTGTGCTTCCATTATAATATGATTTCCCTTTAGTTCCCTTATTAACCTGCACGTGTTCTGGTCTAACTGATTTAATACTCTGTACCTTGGTCCTGATTTCCATTAGCATTGCTATAACTACGGATTTCCTTATGTTTTATTACGAACTTTTCTTGCAATAAGTTCAGCCTATTATATCTTTAAATAACCCTGAAGTCTTCATTTAAATTTCTATTAGGAAACTTAAGCTGAGCGTGTGAACAATTCTCTTCTTAACTCTTCACCCTTGCCTTTCTTCCCATGTCGTTTTCTCATTATACATTGATCCACAAACACACCTGTTTTCACAGGTTAGAGACTCAGAATACTTCTTGAATACTCCTACTGCCCTGATTCAGAATTGAGTCAAAGCTAAATCCTGCTGTATCTTCTTTAATATCCATTTATCTTCATCTTTTTGCCAACACGTTGATCCATACTGAAAATATTTTTCATGTGGCCAATTACCACAGGTTCCTAATCAGCCACTCTGTCGTCAGCATCAGAAGGAAATGGAAAAAGGAAATGATATTATTTGTATGAGTAATTTACTAAATTGTTACACAACTCCATTTTGATCTATATACTTTATATAAACTGTAATTTCTTGAAAGCCTGTAATAATGGTTTCAATGCATTTCTACCCATATTTTATTTGAATCAAATCCAATTCTGTGCTTATTTCTCTTTATTACATATTTAAGATGCTATTAAACCTTGTGAGGATTGGATACAAAGGGACATCTGGGTGATTGGTACATCCCTGGTCATTGGTACATTTTCTACTTTGCTTTAAGCCTTGTACCCTCTCAGAAACAAGAAGCATTTTTCTCCAATAGCTTTTATAAAGCAACAGAGAACTCTCTCTGAAACTACCACTTTCTTACCTGCAATTTTCTTTTTAGAAAATTTGACCTCTGGAATCATGCTCTTATTATGATACTTATATCTTACATACCTTTTAAATATCACTTTTGCAAATGTCTTTTCTGGAAAAACCTTCATGGATTTGCTTTATCTCTTCTACATCCTTTTTTACTTTTCATTAACAACGGCCTCTAATTGATTTCAGGCTCTAGTAGGAAGATAACTTTACTTTTCTTTTTTAGGTACACTTTATCCCAACTTTCAGTGTCTCAAAATAATTAAGTTTACTTGGTTTTGAGTACATGTATGGTCTTCCTTTGCCTCCAATTTATTTCTAAGCTTAGGTCCACACTGAGAAAGAGGGCAGTTGTGCTTGGTTTTCTAAGCTTGGGTTATTAGAACAATCCAGAATTACTAATATTTTCTGATTCTATCTATTTTGTATAAGTTTTTAAACTTTCATTATGTGGGGGTTGTTAGGCCCAAGGCCTGCTCTCTGGATAATACATTAGTAACTGAATGGGCTGTTGAGTGACTCCTCCCCTGGAGGGTTGAATTTGCTTCTTATCTGCAAGACAATGGCAGCCTAACTCCCCCCTTTGGGAGTAGAGAATTTCCAGGTTGTTTGGATAGCTTTTGTTTCTCTTGGAAACTGGCTGGGCTGTTCTTCCACCAACAGTTCTTTCCTGCTTATCTGAGATATGCTTATGCACAGACCAAGTGACTCTGTTTTGAGGCATATATTCCTTTCTCTTGTAGCAACAAGGCACCATGCCTGTTTAGCATACGTGGCCACATGTCTGGCCCCACAACAGATAGATGTAACTGAAATGTATGCGTTTTACATAATCCTGTAAAGAATTTGGCCCTGTTCCTTGATTATAAAACCCATATATGTTACAATAAAGTTGGCTTGGATTATAAGAGGACATCCAAGACCCCTCTGACCCAAAGCCTGAAACTTTTAATTCCTACCGCTCCCACTTTAGTTTTTTGTGTTTTTAGGTTCAGGTTGGTGCTGGTCCTGGGCCCAGACAAGTGGCACCCTAAGGTGGGGTTGAAGTACTGGGATATCAACCCAATATTATTAAGGTAAGGAACTTCGGAATTGAGCCTGCATATGTAAGAGATTTGTGTTAAACCAAAGGATCAATAGAAGCTAAAAAGGTTAAATAAAATGGGACAGGCTTACAATAAGGAAAGAAATATTTTTGCTGATGTCTTGGGACAAATGCTAAAAGCAGAAAAGAGAAAGATAGATGAAAACAATTATTAAGATTTTTAAATCTTGTTAAAAAATTACAGGCCTCTTTTATTTAAGGAAGCTTAAATCCTAGAAGTTGGGTTCATATAGATCAGAGAAAAATAAGAGGACAAGAAAATGTTCCTCCTGATAATCTTTAAGTTATGAAAAAAAAAAAAAAAAACCTGAGATCCTTAAAACAGCTGCTGCTCCAGAAAAACTAAAAAACCTCAGTTTCTGTGGCTGTGGGCAAGAGGATCTCAACTAGGGAAACAAGAATACAAAACTATTGGCCTTTGAAAATACACATAACACTTGTGAGAATGTTAACAGATTGATTTTTTTTTTTTTGCTTTTTAAAAATACAGTATATTTAGTAGGTAATTGACTTTTTTAATATATACATATTTATTTATTTTTATTTTCACTCATACAAACTTAACAGGTACACCGGTCCCTTCCCTCCTTCCACCCCCCCCACTCCCCTGTGCTCCCCTCCTTAACAGATTGATTTTTGGAGAAATAAAAAATCAGGCAAATAATTCATCTGTTGCTAAAATAAGGTTTCTTAAATAATAATTTATTTTTGGTGCTAAATTTTAAGGTTTAATCTGCTTTCAATAATGTTTTTTATAATTACACTAAGCTACTGGAATTTTAAATGTTAATCCGCCTTTGATGAAGCTCTTAAGGATAATTTTAAAACAGTTGCCAGTAAATTGTATGTTGTTCATGTGTTTGTATAATTGTTACATGTAGTGTGTCTTACGTTTTAAAGTAACAAAGAATTGCAGAATTTTGGCATGCCCTTTTTTTTAAAACACATATATACATACTTAAAATAAGAACAAATACTTTTAATAACATCTAAGGCCTTAACTACTTATGTTTTAAGTCAATCACAACTGTTTTTCTCATAGATTGTAAGTTTTCTGTCATGAAAGATTATCTCACTTGGTTTTTATCTTTAATAAGACTATAAAATGAAAATGCTATTGTGTTCTTAAAGGTTTTTTTATGTATTCCCAAAATGACAAAGCCACTGTAATATTGCTTGATTGAACTTGCTAACTTCTCTGATTTCTTTTATAAAATTTTGTCCCATCAAATCTAGCATCCAGAAAAATATAATTGTCTTCTAAAAATTTCATTAGAATATCTTCATTCTCCTTGTGGTAAGATATAAGACATAACAGTATTCCAATGTTCATATTGCCAAAAAAGGGTTGCTTATCTAAACAGACATATAGGTATTCTCCTGTGACCATGTGCTGCTTGTTTATTCCATATTTGATAATGTCCTGGTCTCTACAAAATTTTAAAAACTTTTACTAATTTGTGTTATAGTTATACATTTGGCTCTGAAAGATTAAAGTACTACAATTAACTAGAATTTTTATAAATTACTTAACATTTTCATTTCAAAATGAAATTTAAGATTGTTTATCTTTGATTTAATGTTTTTATGTTTATATGATAAAGTTCATGTATTTTTTTTAATCAGAAAGTTAAAATTTATTTTGAATTTCAGAAAAGTATACTCTTTTATTCATTGATTTGGTCATTGTGTCCTATAATCCAGGGCTTATTTCCTCTATCCTTGTCATGATTTGAAATGTGTCCCCCACAATCTCTTTTATTTGGGAAGGTGATGACACCTTTGGGAGGTGGAGCCTTGTTGGAGGAAGTTGATCACAGGGGAATGGGCCTTGAGGTAGATGAATCCTACCCTACCTGCTGGAGAAGTCTGCCTTTGCAGCAAGAAATCTCACAGTTCTCAGCCTCCAAAGTGTCTGCAGTGACCTAGACCACCTCCAGCTTTGGCCATCAGCCATGCTGCCTCTACCATGAAAGACTATTTCTCCCCTCTGGAACCAGAAGCTGAATACATCCCCCTTTCTCTCTTAAGTTGTTTGACCTTGGGTGTTCTCTCACAGCAGCACACAAGAATAACTAATATAATCCCCAAATGAAAAAAATGATTTTGTATATAATAAACTGCCCTGAATGGTGTGATAAAACCTGAAAAAGATATAAAAGTATAATTATATCAAGTGAAAAGACATGAAATAAAAAATAATCATTGACAAATAATTGATAAAATTGGTATAGGTATTGAAATTTTAAAACCAAAATTATATATATATATTTTATTTTATTTATTCCACTCATACAAAGTTGATAAATACCCCATTCCCCTCTCTCCTTCCACCCCTCCCTCGATCCCCTTGCTCCCTCCCCACCTTTTCTCCTTGCTTTCCCCCCTCCCTCTCTTTCTCCCAGTGCCCCCTCCCCACCCCATTCCTGGAGCATCCTTTAGTGTGCATGTCAACCTTTCCTCTGGGTCCTCCTTTCTGATGAGGTGTAAGGACTCAGTGACATTGCTTAGAGCTCTTTTTTTGTGTGTGTGTTCCCCTTTAGTATAGGAGCACTATTGTGACTGCTAATCCCTTGCCTCTAAGGATTGTAGTGCCTGTGATCCATGCTAGACTTTGGGGGTTCAATGATACATTGGTCATTGTGCAGGTCATGCAAAGTCCTATTATGATTACTTCAGCCCTAACTTGTATGGAGTATCTTGCATATCATTGCTTCTCCCCATCTTTAGACCAGCCTAATCTCTCCCCATCCTAATGCTCAGGGAAATTTGCAGAAGAGGGGACGGTAAGGTTCATGTATTTCAAAGATATAAATTTTGTAAATAAGTAAATCAAGAGCTACAATAGCTTAGATTTTAAGATATACATTTAAAAATGACTATATATAAATGTTTATTGTCTACACAATTGCCTAAAAAGTCCAATTCTTTATTTCTTTTAAGATAAAGTTTATGGTTACTAAAAAAGTTATGTTATAATTATAAAATAAGAAAGTAAAACATATTAAAGTCCCTCTATCTGCAATTCCTCAGAGGACTAAGATATATATCAAATCTCACCAGGACCACTCCTGGTGTACAGGGCTTGCCTCCAGAGTCTTGTTGATATTTAAACAAGCTGTTGATGGGATTCCCACTGAGGTTCCAGACCCCCTACTAACAGACTATTTGAGATTGATTTTAGAGAAAATCAATTGTTTAATTTTCAAAACCTCTCCTAGATAGTAACCTACACTATCATAGGACAAATTTTTCTTTTATTAATTATAATTGCTGTTGTTTAATGTGCTAATGACATAATTAAATAGTATTTTAAAAATTAAAGGGGGGGGAGATGACTTCCTCAGATACACCTCATTTAATTCTTTCCTCCATTTTATTTTTTTTTTAAAGACATACAGTTAAAAATGGTTTTATAATGGCAGAACACCTTTGACATACACCTGTTCTAACCAGACTCAAAGCTCCGCTGCAGTCCCGGATTATCTTTGTATTTCTCCATCAACAGGTGGATTCCCAAGCATTTAGTCTGTCCAATAGAAAATCATGGAGAGTTTCCCTGACAAGATCACAGCTCTCAGCCTATAGGAAAAAAGGAGTTGTCTTTGATGCAGAACAACAGAGGAGCCAGATCCTGACCTGGAGCCAATTCAACACTTTAATACGTAAAGAAGACAGACTAGTCCAAGAGTCACAACAACCCCCAGACATCTCTTCTTGACTATTATTGTGTTGCTCTATTCTTCAACATTCTAGACTTAAGTATCAGACCTTCTTGGATGACCAGTGCCTAGACACAAAATATTTCCTTCTATGATGGATTCCTGACCCCTGTTTATACTGATTGTGAGAGACTTTCACAAACTTGACTTTAAAAGCTAACTGCTACTCAGCATATGCTAAAGGATTTCATTTTCTATTTAAAATTCACTATTGTGTACTCACCATGTTTTACTTTTGGTTCCTAAACATGTACGATTTTCTGTTGACTTTTGCTGATATCAAATGTGTCTATTGTATTCCATCAAATGTATCTATAGTTCTATTGCTAATTGTGCTTTTCCTGAATGTGAAATAGTCAATATTGGTACTAAGTTAGAATTTATATCTGGGACAGAATTCAGACTCATTAAATAACATGTAATTTAAAGACCCAGAAAAGATCTTGTGGGCTTGACACTTGTTGCCATGTGAATTGATTTGTTTGCCCTTTTTGTAATCTTTTTGTAATCTTTTTGTAATCTTGGTTTTGTTCAGATTAAATTTAGGTCTATTTTTTTAATAATAAAAACAAGGGGGAACTGTGGGGGTTGTTAGGCCCAAGGCCTGCTCTCTGGACGATACATTAGCAACTGAATGGGCTGTTGAGTGACTCCTCCCCTGGAGGGTTGAGTTTGCTCTTGTCTGCAAGACAATGGCAGGCCTAACTCTGCCCTTTGGGAATGAGAACTTTCAGGTTGTTTGGATCACTTTTGTTTTCTTAGAAACTGGCTGGGCTGTTCTTCCCCCAACAGTTCTTTCCTGCTTATCTGAGATATGCTTATGTACAGACCAAGTAACTCTGTTTTGAGGCATACTTTCCTTTCTTTTCTAGCAACAAAGGGCCATTCCTGTTTAGCATACCTGGTGACATGTCTGGTCCCACAATAACCGAAATGTATGTGCTTTACATAATCCTGTAAAGAATTTGGCCCTGTTCCTTGATTATAAAACCCATGTATGTTACAATAAAGTTGGCTTGGATGTAAGAGGATATCCAAGGCCCCCTCTGACTCAAAGCTTGAAACTTTTAATTCCTACCACTCCCACTTTAGTTTCTTGCATTTTTAGGTTCGGGTTTGTGCTGGTTCATGTGCCCGAACATCATTCTTTGCAGGTGAATACAGTTTCATCCTAGATATGTAACATAACCTCATTACACATTTGTCAAGTCATTGATATCTAGACAAATAGAGCTGCAATGAACATGCATGTGCAGATATGTCTGCTGTAGCAATCAGCCCAATGGTGTGGCAGCTGCCATATATAGTTTCTGAAAGACAGAAGGCAATTCATTTGGGGAAATAGTCATTTCTGTTAGAATATATTCCTCTAATGTATAAAGTGATTTCACTATTAAGCCTAGGATTTGAGACTTCTGAGAGCATCAACACAATTACTTTCAAGGCCACTTTTTTTGTTGAGTAATGAATTATTCAAAAGTCTATTTGATTTTCTTTTGTGTTTCATGGAAATTCCTAGCCATCTAAGTTCTTTTATGATTATGTTCAGATGCTCTCTTTCCTATATTGTGGAAAATGCTTATTAGTTTTTGCCCACATAAAAATGAAGAAGATATAATTTGTACTACTACTTATGAATAATCTGAATGCTGTTCACTGCATAGCATTTTATATTTTGAGGAAATTGAGTAACAGAACATTTGGTTAAGATCATCATAGCCATGTTGAATTTTATTCTACTATGAAGTAATTATGGAATTGAGCAGTCTATATGGTTATTACCTATAGACTCTGAAATTAAAGCTAGTAAACATGTATCATGCATTAAAATAGCTGGCATTTATGCATTTTTAAGACTTACATCAAAATTCTATGAAACAGAATGAAAAAATCATTATGCCTTCTTAAGCAATGAAATTGCTTATAATAAACATTCGTATATTTATAATTAAATGTGGAGCCACAATTGTGTTGCTGTCATTCTCTTCATTTGAAGAATTCTTTCATAATTATGCTAGAGATGGAAATGATTTCTTTGAATGTTTAAATAAAATTGTGGAAAAATAACATTTTGTATGAGAAAAACTTATGACTGGGAACACCTATCATGCTGTGCTTTATTTTCATAAGAGTTCCTGAAGATAATATTGTCTCAGATTTAACATGAGTTTACACAGTTATGCATATGCTAAAGAAGACATTGAAAATCTTACCCTGAGGATTGTGCTGAATATTGCATACTTAAAGGATGTTGTCATTATTAGATGAAACTTTTTGCCAAGTCATGATTTCGTTTGTTTTCTGACAATCATATTAAACACATGTGACAACCTTGTGTTTTATAAAGATTTATTTAATAAAGTAATGATTAAGTTATGTATTTGTTAAGATCATTACCTGCATTTGTCAAGAAACTGAAGATAGAAATAGTTGAAATACAAGGTACCAGAATAAATTTCGATTATTCAAAAGTGCCTCTAACAGTTACTATTGAGAAAACCAGACTGTGTGTCAGTGGGTAGATGGGAGTAACATGGCTGCTACTTAGGATTGATGTAGGATTCAGGATGCATCACATATAAACAGTATCTAACAAACAATATCTGATACCTATCCTTACACTATGTAATTAAGAACCAAGACGATAATTTATAGACATGTCAAATGACAAATTAACCAAGGCCCTTGCATGCCATTCAAGAGGTCTACTAATGAACTACATCACAAGGCAGAAAGTAAGAATCTATTTTACACCTGCTTCTCATATGTATTAGCCTGTCCAAATGACTTTTTATTTACACAGTTCTTTATTTCCATTGTCTGAAAAATGTAGTTGAAATATCTTAACAAGTATAAATTGCCAGTTTCCTTTCTCTGTAATGTAAAACTTTTAATAAAACCAATTAATTGGTCACAAACTAAGAATTAGAAAAATACCTTGAAATAAGTTGTTAAATATTAGTTCAGAGACTATAATATATGAGTGTTAGTTTGGGAGAACTTAATGATAATATTCTATCAACACACACACACACACACACACACACACACACACACATGCATTTATTATGTATGTGAATTTGTGTTTATAAGACTTCTGTATTTTCTTGTCCAGAACATGGTAACAATAGTTTAATGCACCTCACAGGTTTATGTGAATTTCAGTGTGGTTGCAAAAATGACTGTGGGAGAATAATCGCTGATAAATATTTCTCTTTGGATTTAATTTCATTTTGTCATAAACAAAATATTGAATCATCTCCTTGCTACTACTTTTCCTTAAAAAATTAGATTATCATCCAAGGCGTAAGTGGTGATAGGCCTAAAAATGTCTTTCATATTATTTCAGTAAACTTCTTTCACAAATCCTGTAACCATTTTTTGCTTTCTCTGCCATAAGTTATGGGTTATGTCTGTTAAAAAAATATTATCCAGAGTATCTGTGATAACCATAAGAAGTTTGTAATAGATACCTCAGACATGAGACTGGAGGAGAATATTGTTCAGACTTTGGATGCGAGTTTGGGATTTCAAGACAGTATATCAAAGATGGCAAAGGACAAAAATAGCATGCTAGCAAAAAGTATATAGTATGAGATTTCCCCCTTGTTTTTTCTACTGTGGGACCCTGAGATGCTCGCCCTAAAATTCACAAAACGGGCTGGTTCAGGCCCACAGTACAGCCCTTGCTTATAGTCATTCAGGCATCCATTGTTTATAGCCATCCAAGCATATCCATTGCTAGGCATTGCTTAAAACTATGTACAGCCTTGAGCTATTTGCAGATATTTCCCCACCCCTTAGGATCTCAAACCCTTTAGTTCTGGAAAAGTAAGTGCACAAAGGGGAATTCTGTCAATAATTGTCACCCAGAATGAACAGTCTGCGGTTAAGCAGGTGGACTGGAATGATCACTAAGAGCCAACTCCACCCGAGCTCTTGCTGCCAATGACTGTAAAGATTATGGAAAATTTCTCAGCTAAGCGACCCCCACACCCCGAGATCCCTTAAAAACCCTTTGCCCGAGTTGCTCGGGGCGCTTCAGTCTCTCCTATGTGAGAGGTTGCTGGAGCCGCCCTGCGCGTCGTTAAATAAAGCCTCATGCTATTGCAGCGAGAAGGGTCTTTCTTGGTCTCTCTCTCGGTGTCCTTGTTCCTGACCGAAAGACTTGGGGGTCTTTCACTACATTACTCAGATAAGTGAGAAAGACATTTTAGGATCATAATTTAGCATCACATTATTATCACCTGAGAGGAAACTGAACAGGACCTGGGTTGGTCAGCCAGTCAGTAAGGTACTTGCTTTCCAGCATGAATTCCTCAATAAGATCCATAGAAATCACAAAAAATCAGACTTGGTGGTACATGTTTGTAAATGTAGTAAAAGGTTACAGAGAGACAGATGGATGCCTTGGGCTCACCAGTCAACCAGCTTTGCTCACTGGGCGAGTAGAAGGCCAGTACAAGACAATGATGCACAACCTCTGAAGAATTGCATCTGATGTTGTCCTTTGACACAAACACACACACACACGAAATATACATACAAAAGAATAACCATAGCACATAAACACAGGAAAGAATCTAATAAGGAAAACCAATGACAGCAACATCTGTGTTGACTAAGGACTAGAGTCAAAGAATAACACCCACTTTAATGGAAAAGATGATATGAATCTTACCATAATTCCTATTTTCCTATAAAACTATCCAAATGCCCTGCATGTCAATTTCTGTTGGTAAATTAGGTCTGGTTGGAATAAAGATTATTATACTTACTGGAAATTATATTTTCAAACAATATTATAAAAGAAAATATAGCTGTGATAATAAAATGTTGGACATTGTTGTTAGTCACATTGACATGACAATGGATTTATCTCCCACATTTGTAATCTGCATATTTTCCATTATCTATTTAATATTCATGCAGAGACTTTGAAAAATTATTCTATTTTCTGATGAGTGTAGTGGTTGTAAGTGCGCCATTGAACAAAAAATGCATTAACTTGTGTGATAACAGCATGAACATAATAGAATTCACAATTAATAGTGTTATTTATGATATATATAATGTTTTCTTTGGTTTCTGTAATGTGTATTTAGTGTAAATTCCACCATTATCTTAAACCACTAAAGCTTTACATGGTCATAAATCATAAATACCGAGCCGAAATTAATTATCTCAAATGGCTAAGGATTTGTTTTTGTTCTCTATGTTGAAGTATTTGTTTATTTCTATGATTAAGTTGTAAAATCAATTATATGTGTATCTTGGGCACATACCTTCAAATGCCTCTGTTATTGACTGCAGCCAATCACCCATGTACTATTAGGCTTCTATTACAATTGGAAAAATTTCACTGGAAAACACTGTTCTATCCTAATAGACAAGGTTCCAGCTAGAAGATTTCCTTCCACTCTGGCCTGTCCTGGTTTGCATGTGTCCTCCTCAATAAAGACATTCCTGTTCTCTGAAGATTCATTTTGTTTATTCTATGTACCTGTGTCCTGCAGGTGGTCTCCTTTCACTCATGGCTTATGCTGGTAAACCCAGTTCATTCTCTGGCTATTTATCTGTATTGTGCAGGAAGGAAATCAAGATTCTTGGAAACAAGAATCCACCCAACATTGCATTAAAGTAACTTCTGAAAGATCACAACTTCAAGCACAACTTCAAAATGTAGTTACACCATACTCTAATGGAAATTGATGTTCGACAATGTAAGTGTTTGTCAATTCTGCATTATGAAATATCTAAATCTTTGCCCTCTGGAAAATCTTATCAAACTCCAAATAATTAAGTATTTCTAACAAGCATTCCACAGGTTACAAAAGTCTTGCTTAGCTATTTTTAGATGATTAAAGATTATTTTAATGAATGCTGCTTGCATAGGATGACAATTTTTTTTAAATTAAAACACATCCATGTTCTTGGTCACTTTAAAACAATGGTATAAATGGTATAAATTGAATAGCTAAGTGAATTAATTCCATACTTGATGCTCAGAACTTTCTTACACTGTTGTTTTTCCAGTTTTCATGCATTATATATTTTACTTTTTTTTATGAATTTACTGAACTCAACATTCAAGTCTACATATTTTCCTGGAAAAGTTTTCCTCATATGAAATTAGGAGATAGAATTTATCGGACTCCTGTAAAGCACATTCCTGCCTCCTCATTTTAATGATTCCTACTAAGTAATTTAGTTTTCTGTTGTCTTGGTTTTGTAGCCTGTGTCTTGTTCTCCTCCTGTGGCTTTGCGCTGTGCCTTCAGTGTTTACACTAGTCATAAAAGGAATCTGGCTCTATAACTCATCTGTCTTAATTCAAGTGACTTGAGCTCTCAGGATCTGTAGATGCCAGCCTTGGTTCAATTTTGAAACACTGATGCCTTTATTGCCCCCATATTATCTCTCTCCAATCCTCCAATTCTTTCCTTCAGCAAATAGTCCTTCATTTTCCAATCTAACTATTGGCTTTGGAAATATGTTCCAAGAAAACTTCATCTATAAAATACGTGTCCCCAGATCAGCTCCCCACTCACTCCACAGTCCTGAAGTGATGCTCTCTGCATTATTGGTCCACAGTATTTATCCCAACTGCTATCATGTGTGGACAGGCATAGCTGAATCTTTCATTTTTTGACTGGGATATGCATGCATGCATTCCTCTGTGTGTGTGTGTGTGTGTGTGTGTGTGTCTGCGCACACGCACACACACATGCACGTGTGCACAGTCCCTTCTGACATCTCTATTTAATTTGCATTTTAAAGTAAATGGTTTTAAATGCAATATATTTAGTATATAATATACATGTATGTGCAGTATTTATGAACATGTTATAAATAACTTGTCTTATGGACAGAGATTTATTATTTTTATTTGTACTTTGCTACAATAAAATAAAACCCAAAATATCATATAAATTTCTGCTTTGTTTACAAGGCTGTGATTGTAATCTGTGTCTAAGCACCTAGTGACCGGCATAACACTGCCTTGTGGCAAATGCTCTCCTGACTATTGGATAGAAAAGTGACTAAAATAGAACATTCTCAGGCTACAGTGTGGCTGTCTGTGTATGTGTTGGTGGTTTAGGTTTATATGAATAAGGAAGGTAAAACTTCATTAATGTATATACAAACACATTTGGTACCTTTAGTTTAGAGGTGGATAATTCATATTTCCTTTTCACAGAAGTTTTATGCTACTAAAGCTATTGCAGTCATTGATATCTAAATGAGAAACAAAGATATGTTTGTTGAAAAGTGTAAATTTGTCATACCTTCACTTAATTTAAAAGGAATATGATAAAAAGGCATCACATGTTTTTGTAAAAAATACTAGGACATCACTTCTCAACTTCATGGAACTAACTTCTGCATACTTTGAAAATATTAAGGCATTATTCCATACTTTCAAGAAAATTATCTACAAATTTCTGCTAATTGTAGTCATAGGTTGTCTTAAAATCTATTTCTATGAGAAGATTTGGAATATTTTCTACTGATTTCCATGGAATGATGAGCTAAATATATTATATTACTACTAATAAAGAAAAGTGTTTGTATTGTCATACTATCTGTGTACCTTTTTTTACTCTGATAATTTTGAGTTGTTTTTATTAAAATGAGATTTTTGTCTTTTGCTAAGAATATTGATATTAAATCAGTTCATCTTCATGCATTTTAAAGAAGTCTTCTCTTTAAGAAGGGATCCTATTTTGTTAATCTTGCTAGCGTATGAGTATTGATGGACACCTAGGATAATGCCACACACATCTTTGTTTAAAGTCAAAGAGGAATAAAATTCTATTGAAAAGAATTAAAAAGATTTCCCCCCATAATTCTTCTAAAGGTAAATTTGATATGCATATGCCCTTATGACATTTATTTCAAATTTACTTCATATTAGTTCTAAATTGAGTTTCTTTTATGTGCTTTCTCATTTCATGCATTCTACTCCTTCAATCTCAGAACCAGTCAAAGACTAAGGAGATCTCTTAAACTTAGTGAGCAAAATGTCATTTTTCTAAGCGACAGGGGAGGCTACAAGGCCATACCGAGCTTGAGAACTAATTAGAAGGAAAAAAAAAAAAGAATAGTCTATAAGCCATTTCTAAAATTCATCTTGAAATGAATATGAATTTTAAAATTCAATGATTTAAGAAAAGAAGACATTCATCAGTAAAATTTATAAGAAAATCATTTGTTGTTTTATATTTATTTATTTTTCTACTTTTTCAAGCATATTAAGAATTCACCCCAACTTCTCTCCCTCCATCCTCCTCTCCATCCCTTCTCTTCCTTTCACCATTATCTCCCATTTCCTCCCACCCTTCAGCCTGTGTGCTTCTATGGACCCCAGAGTTTGTTCTGACTTGTCTACTCCTCTGGGTGCTCAGGCCTCTGTGGTATCAAGTCACCTCTTTTCAGGCTACCCCACTGATACGTGCATTTCCTTTCACTCATCCAGCTTTAAATTCAAAGGTTTCCACAGTAAGTGCCCATTCTATGGGTATAATAATAGCTACCTACAGAGCAGTTTGATGTATTGTCTTCCTACTTATAGGTTTATTGGCTATCTTCCTTATTGATTTTTTCCCTTCTCTTTTTTATAGGTTTTTGTTCTAGTTTAGAATAACACGGATGCATTTGCTGTTTTTAATAAGCATTTATTATAGCTTATCTAAACAGGCACTGTGAATAGGAACTTGGAATTAGATGGAATTAATCTAGCCACACACCACTGGCTGTGAGTGTCATTGTTTGCTATACATAAAGGTGTCCTCTTAATTGATGAATAAGTAAGCAAGATGAGGGTACCTCAAGCCCACTGTCATTAGCTTCAGATTATTGGACCTACTGGGAATAAACCTGATATCAGTTCTGATAAATTTTGGGTAAGAACTGCTGTAACGGGAAAAACTCGATCTATGGTCCCATCATTTGAAACATAGTGAACAAGACATATAAAACTATGTCTCATAAGTGATTTGAGTTTTTCGTGAATGAATTACATTTAGAAAATAGGACAGTCGAGCTTTGATTGAGCTCAGAAAGATGCCATAAACAGAATGAGAGTAACAGTGGGACCATATGGACTTCGCGGTGGTGGTTTTGATGATGATGATTGTGTTAAGGATATCAGTGGCTGAGATGATGATTATGATGATGATGGTGATGGTGGTGGTGGTGGCAGTTGGTATGGTCCATGCTGAATGATTATGACATCTTTTCATACACTGAAGAGCATTTTGTCCTTGGAGCAACCTTGTAAATTGAGTACTGCCATTTTATACATTTTGTGGCTCATTAAACAAAATGCAATAATGTTGGTGACTCCGTAAGTGTGTACAGATGGCAAATGACACATACTATACATTAAATTAAATGAGCTTTAAGAGGATAGACTCTATATGGCAAAGCAGTCAACTTAATAGAAAAAGAAAAAAAAAACAAGCTTCACAATAACAACCTAATTAGTTGTGTAGTCAATATCAATATAAATGGCAATATTAATACTGATACCTATTCTTTGACAGATCTCTTTGCTGTAAGAAACTGATCCAAACACTTTATAGGAAGAAAGGTTTATTAAGACAGTTCAAGTTACAGTCCATCATGTCAGGAGAGTTATCAGCATCCCAGTGCACTGGCCCCTCCACAAGCACAGCAACAGTGGAAAGCAAGGACCAGAGCCTACCAATTTGCTGCCAGCTTTGTTACAAGCGCTAATCATCTCCATCTTTTTTTTAAAATTTTTCTCTCATGTTTTACTTTTTCCTAATCAAAAAAGCTCAATAGGTACTCCTGTCTTCACCTTTCCCTCTCCCCTCCCCAGTTGTGCCCCATTGCACTCTCCCTCCTTTCCCCCTTCCTTTCGCCCCACTTCTTCCCTCCCCCCTCTCCTGGGGCCTAGGTGTCTGCCCCTTCCTCCCTCCCATCCCCTGGAGCATCCTTTTGTGTGAATTCCAATCCTCTCTGAAAGTCCTCCACTCTAGTGAGGGTTCAGAATGCAGTAGCATAGCCTGAGCCTTTTCTTGGGCTCCTGGTTTCATCTTCCTCAATTTTATCTACTTGTCTTTCCACATCAATTATATGATAAAGCACAACCTCTCTTGGGCTTGCCTTAACTGGATAATTCTTCACAGGGCAGCCAGTATCATAAGGATGGTCTCTGAAAATTGGAACAAACTGCCAAACTTACTCTATGTCTTTCAATCCAACAAATACTCTTTATCTTGGAGGAAGCATTTTCCAATATATCAGGTGGAATCAAGAAACTTTATCTTTCCCTTACAAAGAGTGACACAATATTTGCAAATTTGATCTCACCTTCATCACAACCTGTTTTCACATAAATATTCCACAGACTATCTTTTCAGTACCTGATACTCAGCTATCTAGTGTTCAGTGAATGAGGAAGTAAATAAATGAATGAAAGAAAAGTAATCATGGAGTCTGCACAAATGAGAACAAATCAAAACAAAATCAGTCAAAGGAAACAACCAGACTAGTATAAACTAAGAAATCTAGGAGCACATTTGTCAAGAAGAAATATTTGGAAATCGTATTTTTTTAAGAAAAGGCAAGAGCCAAGAGATAAAAATTAACAAAGACAGCTAAAGGAGGAGACTGAGAATCAAGACTCACAGAGTATCTGTGGACTGGTGTAAATGATGCTAAATGGAAAATAGGAAACGTGTGTAACAACCCTTCAGCAGAGCCCACAGCAGACACAATGAATGTACAGTTGTGATAAGTTACACGGATACCATTGTGTTATTTGGATGCGGCAAATTTTGTCAAGTGTATGTAACTGTTTCCCATCTGCTAACCAGAAGCCAAGGGTTGTACTCATCATGTAACAGTTTGGAAAAAAAAATTATTTAGTTTTATTAGCTCTGGAAAATTTGAAAGATTCCTCTCTGCTCTCCCTGGTCTCTAAGGAGGATGGCTGTGCTGAGGTGCAGCTGCAGGGCATCTCCCTGTTTTCCATGGTGTTCGCCAGGATATTCCCAGGCTTCTTCAACCTGGAATAAGTACTTTATGCGAGGGAAGTGGGTAGGAAGTCAGGAGAGTATTTACTAGGGGAAATAAACTAGTCCATGCTGGTTATGGAATGGAAATGAGTCATAAGATGAACAAGTACTGGAGATTAAAGTTACAGCTTGGGTTCCGATGTATGCATTAAGATTTTATTGCACATAACATTTTGCACTGAACCATCATATTGCTACATACAATTTTACATGCCAATTAAATGTCTTCAAATGTAAAAGAATTAAATTATGAAAAAGTGCAAACATTGAAGGAAAACTGTCCAAAAGATAATTAGTTGCAACATACCAGAAAAATATAACCGACAAGTTCCCTCACACTGAATTTGATATTTTTTGACTTATGCAACAAACAGATCCATTTCACTCACACACACGCACACGCACACACATACACACACACACACACGGAGATGTGCATAGTTGAAATGTAAACTCATATAAAGTTAAATTGAATTTTGTCTCTTAGTACGTGAACAAATGCTGCAGTATTGCTACATTTGTCTTTTTATCTGTAAATCATGTAACCTCAAAAAAAAAACAAAAAAAAACAAAAAAAAAAAAACCTTTGGGGCTGGAGAGGTGGCTCAGGGGTTAAGCCTCTGCCTTGCAGGCAGAAGGTCCTGAGTTCGGATCCTAGATCCCACGTGTAGATGCCGGGCGGAAGCCGGGGCGGCCTGCATTTCTGGTCCTGGTAGGGCAGAGCCTGTGAATCCCAGGGCAGAGTAAACAAGGAGGAGGTGGAGGCGTCCATGGTGGTTCCCGAATTCGTCCGTGGTTCTACACACATCATACACGTACATACATACACATGCGCACGCACACACACACGCACACGCACAATTGAATAAATAATGAAAAAATTAAAAAAAAACTTTTAGAATTACAATTTAAATTAAGTGAGCACTGTGTGGAAAAATGCTTACTAAGGACTATGAAATATTTTCAATGAGTTTTAGAGTGCAGGCCAAGCAATTTAAAGGTAAATTGTTGCATGAATGCACCCTCTCTCTTTTTTCCTCCCTGGTGCAGGAGAGTAACCCACAGATTTATGGTGGAAGAGTGCTGAATAATAAAGGGCCCCTAGGAAACCGAACCTCAAGCCACAGTAGATGTTGCATTGAAAACAATAACATACTTTTTAAGCACACATTTAATTTATGATAAGGACATGTGGAGATGTTGTAAGTACTTGTTTCTCAGAATATTTTAGAATTAAAAAGATAGAGAACTCATCAAAATTCCTTTGAATACTTATTAAAGTAATTTATAAAAATAATACATGATTTAGTTTCAGAGGGTACAGTAACTGGAAGGAACAGAAAAACCTGTGTTGAATAGTGCCCAAAAATAACAACCAAGGAAAATTTGGCACCATGCACAGAAGTACTTTTCTATCCCTCTTCCTCCCCCTTCATACACACACACACACACACACACACACACACACACACACACACACACACACACTTACCCAAGCACATCAGAAACTTGTGACTATGATCCTGAAACCAATGAATTATTCAGATGTTTGCATCAGTCAGAAAGCAAATAAAAGAGAAATCATGCCCTTGGGATAGGCTTTGCCAATTATTTCGATGAAGTTCTGAGGTACAAGGAAAAAAAACACAAATAAAATGTCACTTATATCATTCCACAGTAAAGGGATTTTTTATCAGTTTTATATAATGACACATTCTGTTAAAAGTTCTTGTTTTAAATACTTGGAAGCATGACTCTTACTAGACATGGAGTTCATTTCTCTGGTTGACTGTACTTTTTTTGAACCTACCTTTCTTTCCATGTCAAAATCAATAATCTTATGCCTAATACAATTTCGGTGTTCCATTTTAACATTCCTACCGACATCTTCAAATATTTTGTTCAATAAAAGCATATCCTGTGATAGTAAACTTCCAGGTCAATTTGTCTGGACCCGAAGTATTAACAGAGCAGACATTAGATTACCTGAAAGGATTAACTGAATTAGACTACTTAAAATACAATGAGATCCAAACTTGCAGAACTACATGACTGGGTTGGTGAAATGAAGAGTTTGGGAAATGAGGGTGGTGGGAGATATTAATTCTGTTTATTTTTAATAGATTCAATAAATTCATTCTTTTTTGTATATGAAAATCTCAAAAAAAAAAAAACATACAATGAGGAGCCCTAAACTTGGGTGGCTCTTCCAATGTTAATTCACATAAAAGCACACACTTTCTCTCTCTTTCTTTTTCTCTCTCTTTCTGGAAAATTTATCATTCCTGCTATTTTTATTCTTTATAGATATTCGAATCCAGCTGATGGACTAAAGACCAGTGACTCTATAAAAATCTTTTTAGCATTCAACACCAGACTGGAACTGCTGAGATACACAAGACTTGAGCTGAGCAGCTATAGGTAGTCATTGTTAGACTACCTAGGCACTTATCTTGTATGCCAAGCCAATAAAATTCCCTTTTTGGTATATTCATTCTGTGACTTTTGTTCCCTTGGATACACTTACTAATCCATCTCATTATAATGGGTGAATTGAAAAGATGCAAGCTTGCATTCATGGCATAAATAATTTACAATTCTGTAGTAATATCATCAAATTGCTTATGCCAGACACATGAAAACTTTTCAATACTTACAATAAATGTCTACAAAAAATTTACAAAAATCCAAAAGATTTTATTAAAATACCCAAGATATGAAGCCAGTTTTAACACTATATATTGTCTATTTTTAATAACTCAGGCTATATTCATAGAATTTTTAAAATTTCTATAATTATATCTTGAAAAAAGATTCACAAACTATTAGGTTAATACTTTCTTTCAAATAGTGATTGTCTAATTAATGTAAGACTTGTGATGAACAATGCATAAAGTAGAGGAATATATCCCAGAATTACCCATCACCACTAACTGTGTCTCAGGTGAGCCAGAAATTTCTATGGATGCCCTGACCTTATTTTAAAATGACTGTCTGAACTCTTCTTCAAAGACTAGGGGGAATTCAAAAAAAATACAAGTTTGGAGGGAGAGAAGGAGACATTACAAATTAACGTTTTTCTACATTAAACAAAGCTCCAAGGTTTTGTTTTAGTTTTCTGGCCTTTAACTTCCATTTTTTAACGTTTATTATTATTTCCACTCATACAAACTTAATAGGTACACCAGTTCCCTCCCTCACTCCCCCCCAACGCCCTGCTCCTCCTGCACTCACCCCTCCCTCCCCAAGTCCCAGTGCCTCCCCCCAATTCCCAGAGAGTCCTTTAATGTGCATGCCAGACTGTCCTCTGGGCCCTCCTCTCCGATGATGTACAAGGACCCAGTGGCATTTCCCTGAACCCTTTCCTATGTTCCCCTTAAGCATAGGAACACTACTGTGGCTGTCAGTCCCTTGCCTCCAAGTATCTTGGTGCCTTTAGCAGATGCTAGACTTTGTGAGGTCAATAGTGTGTTGGACATTGCACAGGGCATGCAAAGTCCATTTATGATTGCTTCCGCCCTAACTTGTGTAGAGAATCTTGCAAATCATTGCTCCTCCCATCCTTTTGCTCTTACAATCTCACCACCCCCTCTTCCGCAAATTTCCCTGAGCTTCAGGATGGGGAGAGATTAGTCTGGCCTAGTTCTAGGTGGTTGATATAGTGTCTGAAGTTCTGGATTTTGGTTTGTTTAACTTCCATTTTTGATGTATCTGCTGCAGATATTCTTTCCTACAACCTACCTATGCTAGCAAGAGTGATTCTTCTCACCAATACTAGTCACATCATCTAATGTGCTGAATATGGACAGGAGACTGATAAAAGACAAGTTCTTGTCTTAGTCTAGAACACAAATAGTTTTCCTGTTCTTGTTCCCAGGTCTTGGGAATCAGACTGAATTTACCTCAGGAACTTATCTAGCTTTTCAGCTTGAAGAATGAAGAATGTGTAAATCTTTTCACTGGCTATGCTCATGTGAACATGTCTGTTCTAGAAATAATCAGTCTATCTATCTATCTATCTATCTATCTATCTATCTATCTATCTATCTATCTTCCATCTGATGTCTTCTTTTTATGTTATCTCTCTCTATATATATAGATATGTACACATGACCATCTCTCATCTATGTATCTTTTATTTATGTATATTTATATATCCATTTATCATCTGTCTGCTATGAGTCTGTCATTTATGTATCTTCTACCATTTGCCATACATGTATATATCAATATAGCTTTTTCATTAATTCTGTTTATTCATATACATCTGGTACTGGTATTATGATCTCATTCTGTATGTGAAACAGTTTTTTTTCAAAGCCAAAATTCCATGGAGAGAAAGAGACAGAATGAGGTACATGATGCTAATAGAAATCTTAGTGCTTGAGGGGCTAAAGTAATAGCTAACAAAATAAAAGGCACAACAAGAAATATTCCTAGAGACAAAGATATTTGACAGTGATAAAAGAGCCAATATATAAGATAATGAAGAATATATACATACGTAGTTGATGAAAACAACTGAAAACTACATGAAATTAAAACCGATGGAATCAATAAAATTATGAAATTTAACAGCTGTAGTAAGGTGTTTCAGTATATCAGTCTCAATAATAATAAAATAAATTTTCTCTCATATAACATTATGATAGAAAACCAGTAAGTATGAAGAAGACATATATGCTTCAAATCATCAAGGCCTATATGCTTAAAGTGAAATAACATGAAAACTATAGGCATTACCCCAACTTCATACTTTCAAAACCAAAATGTAAAACCAGATAAAAAGCATCCAAGGAAACTGTGAATCAAATATTTTATTTTAAGCAAATATTTCCTTCAAATATCAAAAGCATAGAGGAATAGAATTCTGCATATATATGTATATATATAAAATTTATTTATCAAACTCACAAAAAAGGCAGAGTCCTTATAAGAAGCTGCCAGTAGCTGCTTCATTCTTAACTGGAATGTCTCACAAGCCAGAAGATCTTGATTCTCTATCTTCTGGAGGGCTGAAGACGCTGGACTCTGAAGATGGTGAAGAATAGCTGGGCTCTGATGTCAGCAATGAGCAGTGGACAGCAGCAAGGTCTAAGAGAAAGGGTCAAACTCTGAGTCAGCCAAGGACTGAGGTAGCAGCAGCAGCAGCAGCAGCAACAAAGAAGGTAAAGAAGCTCAAAAAAGTCAAGGATGCTTGCTCAAAGAGTGAACATAAATTGACACTAGAATATAACCATAACAATATCAAACAAAAGAGATTGAACTAATTTTCCCTTATTTTTCAAGGGAATGAAATTTATAGAATACATATGAAGTATGTTTGATAAAACTAAGAGGAGAGAAAAATTACTTGTTGATTATATGGTCAGACATTTCAGAAGAGAAATATATGTTTATATTCTTTTAAATTTTGAAGATTTTCTAAATTTACTATGCATTACAATGTTTGAAACAAGAAAACAGAAGATAGTTTTAACAAATTCTTAGATTCAGCTTGGCAAATTGCAGTAGTTTAAGATATGAGATTGGAACAATTTGGATGTCTACTATGATAGAAAACATCAAATGGAAAAGAAGAAAGCTTGTACCCAAAAAACAAAATGTAGATAGTGTTAAAAGAATGTATGCTCAAGAATTAAGGCTGACCACAGAGTGCCACAGCATTTAAAGACACATTTTTAAAAATCCTTTCTAATCAAATTGATTTATAATGCAATGTTATATCTGAAATGGAAAGATACTGGGTCTCATTCGTGAAGAGCAAATAAGGAGATGGGATAGTAGAGGTAATTGGCTCATTATTCCATAGAATTTGATATAAATGAAAAAGTTTTATGTATTCATTTACAAGAGGATAAGGTCACAAAGAAAACTAAAGAATCCTCAAGTATCATACATTAGGAAACCTAATATATATCTGTATTATTTTACATTTTGGTATAAATAAACAATACTGTATCATTGCATTTCTATGTAGATTACAGATATTAAAACTTGCTTAACTTTTTCATTGTGCCATTTATTTGCCAGCATCTTTTAATTCCTGTCTAGTTACTTTAAATAATTTTATATAATTCATTTGCAATGTATTTTCCAAGAAATGTTTATTTGCCTTTTTTATTTATCTAGTGCACATTAGTGTTCCTACAATTTAGCATTACTAGATGTCAAATGTTTCACTGGACTGCCATATTTGACATATGTTTCGAGAGATAAACGATATTTAAATAATTTGATAGTAGTTTTTCTTGAATATGTTGAATACAACTGGAAAAAATTTTGGTAAGAAAATGAGATAACTGTATTTCCGCCTTTTATTAAATGTGTGTGTAAGTATATGTGTGTGTGTGTGAGAGAGAGAGAGAGAGAGCGAGAGAGAGAAAGAAAGAGAGAGAGGGAGGGAAAGAACACTCTGTGTCCCTATAGAGGACCAAGTTTGACGTGGGGAATCATCCTGGATTGCTTCTATCCCCTTCTTGCTTCCTTCTGGAATTTTCCAGGATGGGAAGTGCAGGCCACTGTTTCTTCCTGGGCATTTTTACATGGAACCTGGGATCTGAACTCAGGACTTTCTGCTTGGGAGACAAGAGTCTTAACCCCGAAGTCATCTTTCCAACCCTATTTCCAGCTTTTATGATTTACAGCAGTACAGAATTAATGGTCTTTTGATTACTTGAGATTGGAAAGTCATTGGTTAACTATTTGTTCATGGTCACAGAAATTCTTGGTGACTCTGGGTAATGGCACCACCTTCTCATAACCAGATTTACATACAATATTTATTATATCTATCATTTCCCACCTTCATGACATGTCAAATATTATGCTGTTTAACCTCACAAATTATCTATTTAATTCAACCAGCTTGATAGAGAGGAACTTATGCTGCATGCAGGAGTACTTGACTCCAATTATTTCTTTCAGGACCCAAGAGAAAAGAAAATTAGGCAGGAAGGAAGAAGGAAGCAAAGAAGGGAGAGAAAGATACCTTATATTGGGAAGAAAATATACATAATATTGTTTTATAATGTATTTATGATATATAGTATGATACATTATTGTATATTTTATGTTATATATTATAGTATTTTATGTAACTATATAATATATTACGTATTATAATATTTTTGTACATATTATCAAATGACATTTCTTTCATGTTTCTATTAAAATTGTCTGCTTCCAACACTCAGTAGTAGAAAAATGAGACATATGACTAAGCTATAAGGAAATCAAACAACTAATTGGCACAAGTATTGAGTAGAAAAATATTGTGTTAGTATAGGCAGATTGCATGTCTGCATGAAATGCAATATCTTAGTCTATTTTGCATTTTAAAATAGTAAGACTAGATAATTCATAAAAAGCCAAGAGTAAATTTTCTAGGGACTGAGATAAACAAGACAAAGCAGAGTCACGTGACTAGGGTCTTCTTCCTGTGTTCTCACATTTTGGCAGAGTAAGGGAGCATGTATAGGAAAAGGCAGTACTTCCTTTTTTTTAAAGGATCCTGAGGAATCAAATCATTATTTATTTATTTATTAGTTTTACAGGCATATTGAATAATAACCCCTGCTTCCTTCCATCCCTCCACTTCCTATTATCCCTCTCCCTTCCCCTCATCAATCCATTCCACTCCCTCCCACCCTCCTGCCTGGCTGCTTTTATGAACTCTGACTTGTCTATGTCTCCATAGACAATGAAGAATTCAAGAGATAAGAATACACAGTGAAAACCTTAGGGACTATAGCTGGTTGAGTGAAGGGAACTGCCCTTATAAGTGGGGTGGCCCAAGGAAGAAGTAATGGTATGCCACAGAAATCTGAACCCCCACAAGAGTAGAATGGTCGGAACAGCCATAGGATGTCAGTCTCAGTGGATACTTTGCTGGGCAGCATGTTTGACAAACAAGTAAGTATGCATGAGAGTAACCCAGACTGGTGTTATAGCAACAATCAGCTCTCTGAGAACCAACATGCCTTGGAAATAGTTGCAACTTGTTGAACATAGGGAAGTATCTGCTAAACATCTTTTTTTAAGTCCCTGTGTGATAATCCTATCATGATAGCAATGAAACATCAATGTGAGTCTAGGAGATATTTGAAACACAGCATTGTGTTATGTCTCAAAAGCTACAGTGGATAAGTATAAATCTGGTTTTCCTCAGTTGAAGGAGCCTTGCAAAGTTCTAAATCAATTTGCACAATATTAATTTCATACTCTTTGAAATTTGAAGGTGATTAACCTATTGCTTTGTGCAAATTAGTCTCCTGAAACTAGGTAATTCAAATTATTATTAGAAAATCTGTATTATCAGGAGAGACTTGGATTATTTTATAAATAGAATAATTTAATACTAATGTCTAATTCGAAACTAAGAACCCTTCTAGAAATTGCTGCACTATAATTTGCGCACAGTCAATAATTTAAGTCTAATTGTTAATCTTTGTGCTTCTAATTTAAGTGCAGTTATTCTTATTCAAAATAATTTAAAAATATCTCTGAAATTCAACTCTTATTTATTTTGCTGTGAAGAGTCTTTATTAAGTGCTCTGTATTCTCCTGAAGTGTTGTCAATATTAATGAGGAAAGTTTATTTCAAAGTAGACTCTTCTTGGAACATGCCATACCATTGTACTTGTGCTTGATACCTAGTGAGTTTTCTTTTTAGTGGGTCACAGGTATCATCTGTCTAGCATTTACTATTAATATATCCTTTCAATGAAAACTTGTTTGCATGCTAGTGAGCACACAGGCATTCTCATAACTGTAGTATTATTTAAAACATTATCATCTTATGGTGTACAAAATATGCTATTTTCTGAAGTAATCTTATGCCTAAACAAATTGTGTCAAGGGAAAATTTTTCCAATAAATTGCAAAATGCAATTGTTTTACAGGAACTGAATGTCACTTTATTGTTCTGAGGCAGAATACTTTGACAACACTGCAAATAGAAGTAGGTTATTAATTTGACTTGTGGTTCCAGAGCAGATATAGTCTATTTTATAAGGAATTGCATAGCAGAAGGCATGGGAGGACAGTTAGGGTCACCTTAATTCACAAGGAGTAGAAATCTTGAGCCAGTCAAGAGGAAGTATATCTGTATCACCAAATTTCAAGGCCCTCCCCATGTGAAGTGTCTTCCTCTAGCAAGGTAATAGAGTTTAAAGGTGTTATAACTGTCCCAAACATTAAGACCAGATTAGGGTTCAAATAAAGGGGCCTGTTGATAGAAACTCATATTTAAACCAAAGCACAAAGATTTAGTGCAACTCTAATTTCAAGTTTTAAAGATGCTTCCAGTCTAATGAATTGCAATATGAAGTAAGGAAAATGTAGTTTGGTATTATTACTGTATGCCCAATCATTTAGTAAGTGTAAATAACACTTCAACTATGAGCATCGTAATGGGAGGAGAAGTGTGTATTCATATGCAGTATGGGAGCAAACAGGAATCAATCTCTGTATTCTAAAACCTGTAATTAAATACTAGTTTCCCATTAAGAAGGAGAACCATTTTAAGGAACCATTCAGGTACAAGAGGGGCCAAAGTGAGCATCACATTCTGGAAATCATCAGCCTTCTCAAGCACTTGCCTGATTTGACCATTATCTATAATAAAGGTCTTCAACAACATTTTCATTTCACAGAAACAGGTAATAGTGGCCCTCATCTTCAAGCTGATTTGAATTTCACATTATTATCTGATGACGTGTCTGCCTGTAGTGTCTCTGAAAATAATAATTAAATATAATAAAATAATAATAATAGTAGCAATAATAGTTCACTGCTTTCTGAGTGTTAACTTGGGATATAAACCACAACACATACACAAGCAAGAATAGAAATTCCGATAAACACAAACTCCTTCAGCATGGAGCAAAAATCAACACTTGGTTGACATTTGCAGTAGTTACAGCAAATGTAAATTCAGCCAAATTCTATAAATAATCTTTTCTTTTATAGCATTTCTGAACTACATAAATAAGATCAGGCTTCAATCTAATGCAATGTACTCCTCATATAATTAAAGATTTGCTTCTCTTTCTGTTCCAAAGTGACAGCCTATTATGTGCAACTGTATGATTCCATTTATCATTTATTGCTAGGAGCCCAATCATAACTACTTTTCTTATATTCAAATCAATGACTACTTCTAACGACCTTGTTGAAATAATTTAAATTCTTATGTATACCTAAACATAACATTGTACAAATCTGTGATTGCTCATTGAGGTATTTGATATTCACTTTACTATAAACATCCTAAGCTCATTTTGACCTTATTTCTACAGTTCAATAGCTTTGGTTGTTTACATAGAGACTATCAAGCATAGAGACTATGGCAAGGGCAGGTCACACTTGAACTGAATGATGATGGATTGTGATTGCTAATTTTGTTGTCAACTTACTCTAAGAAACACTTAGAAAAGTAGCAACACATACTTGTGCTTATGAGGATTTTTCATAAGTGGCTTTATTCATGGGAAGTCTTGTCCTGAATTTTTGGAGTGAGTTTTTGGCCAAATACAAAGAGAAGCTGTGAAATCCAGTGAGAGCCAGAATTCCCCTTTGTCTGATTTCTCTTCCACTCGCATGTGTGTAAGCAAGCGTGAACAGTCTTACTCACATTGATGGGCATTGCCCACATCACCCATTATCTAAAATAGACCTTCCTCTCTTAAGTTGCTGACTGTTAGGTAATTGGAATGAGAAAAGTAGCCAACACATAGACATACTAACTTTATTATTACTCTTAGGAATATTATGAGATAGCCAAAAATTTCATTCAGATGTCTTCTCAGTTTTCTTATTGTAGCACTTCCACATTTCTCTGAACAAATTCTTTGATTTTAACTCTTCCTATAACACTTCCACTTTTTCTTTGGCACACAATATCTAAAGGAATATTAAAACAATATCTACTTCATGAAGAGCAAAATTTCATTAAGCTCTGTGGTATTTCAGACATAAAATAAATTCAAAATTGTTCTCAAAGTAAACATCTGTATAAATATTGTGAACTAACAAGAGAAAACATTCTCACATCTATGCCTCACTTCATAGATAGATGGATGACAGCATTCCATCAATCTCTTCCTTCTTAAAAATTGAGGGAAATTTCTGGTCAAAATCTTATAGGCAATGATGTTTGGACTTTCCTAAGGGTAACAGTGTGATTGTATATTCAACAATGGTGAGAGCTTAATTATTTTGAAGAATAAGTACTTAATTCAGTGAAGGAGAAAAATATCATATCTGCTTTTGGCACATTTTGCATTCTCCATTTTATCTGTAGGTATGTTTTTATTTTGTTACCTATACTGTACAATTTTCTCTTTCCTTTTTTGTTTCTGACATTGGCTCAAGGCTCTTCCATGCTACATGTGTACTTTATTCAACCACTATTTGGATCATTAGTCTTCTCTGGACTACAGTACTTCCAAATGATTAACTCCTTCTTACACATTTTGCAATAACCAATATTTTATTTTTCTGATATTCAGGCATTTTAGGTATTATTATTTTCATTAATTTTTGCTTCCAGGTTAATTCTCTCTTTCTAGTTTGCATGAGGATTTTTGTTCTACATTTTGAATTCTAAGGAGAAACAGTTTATCATTTGTGGGCATTTATTTCTACAACACAATGATTTAAGAATAGAACGTAATTTTGGATTGTTTCATTTAAGATAATTTGATCATTTTAATATTCCTAATAAAATTTAGCACAGTAAATACAAAATACACTTACATTATTGTATATCAAAACTTATAATAGTATATTTCTGTGTCACAAATTTTTATATTTTACACAAAAATTATCCAGGAAAATGCTACACTATTTAATAAATTAGTAATTTCCCATGCCTGTGTCAGACCTGAGTAAATCTGTGGGTCACCTCATCTCAGAGTTCCTTTCTATCCATGATGAATTGGATGTGCCTGTGCCCCTCTTTAAAATGGGCCAGTGGTCCCATGACTTCACATGAAAAATACTTCAGGCTAGTGTAACAAGGAAACAAGAAGATGTAGCAAAAATGATATCTGACAAAATGGACTTCAACCCAAAGAAAATCATAAGAGATACAGAAGGATACTACATTATAAATAGAAGACTAATTCACCAGGAAGACTTTGCAATACTGGACATATATGCACCTAATATGAGCACATCCACATTCATTAAACAAACACTTTAATGTCTAAAACTAAAAAGCAATCCTAAAATGATAATAGTAGGGATCTCAAAATGGAATAGGTCAACTGGCCAAAAAAATCAATAGAGACATACTGGAACTGAATCAAACTATTGGACCTAATGCACCTAAAGATCTCTACAGAAACTTCCATCCAAACACCAAGGAACACATATTCTTCTCAGTGGTCCACGGAACGTTCTCCAATAGACCACATATTGGCTCACAAATTAATCTCCACGTATACAAGAAAATATAGACTGTACTCTAACAGACCACCATGGACTAAAGGTTGACATCCACAACAAAACGAATAGCAGAAAATACACTAATTCTTGAGAATTATATACCATAATTACGAATGAGAAGTGGGTTCAGAAAGAAATCAAAAAGGAAATTAAACAATTCCCAGAAGTGAACAATAATCAAAATACATCATATCAAATCTCTGTGACACGATGAAAGCAGTCCTAAGAGGTAAGTTTATAGCTATCAATACATATATCAAAACATTGGAAATGTCATAATTAAATGATGTAAGTATGCAGTTTAACCCTTTAGAGGCACAAGAACAATCCAAACTCAAAAGCAGAAGAGAGGAGGTTAGCAAAGTCTGGGAATTATTTAAATAATACTATAACATGTGAGGAAATTAAGAAGCAATCTTGAATCTTCCCACAAAAACATATCCTGGACCATATGGATTCAGCACAGAATTCTACCAGACCTTTAAAGAACAACTAACAACACTATTCCTTAATCTATTCTACAAACTAGCAAAGGAAGGAACACTTCCAAATTCTTCGTAGGAAGCTAACATTATACTAATCCCAAAACTTAATAAGGAGTCAATTTTAAAAGAAAACTATAGGCTGATCTCTTTGATAAACACAAATGCAAGGATTCTCTACAAAATCTTAGCAAATCACATTAAAAAACATATCAATAAGATCACTCACTGTGATCAAGTAGGCTTTATCCCAGGCATGCAAGGTTGGCTCAATAAATGCAAATCAATAAATGTAATCCATTATATAAACAAATCCAAAGTCCAAGACCACATGATACCCTTCAAAGATGCAGAAAAAGCTTTTGACACCATTTTATGACCAAAACCATAGAGACAGTTGGAGAGAAGGAACATATATCAACATAATAAAAGTTATACACAAAATGCCAATAGCAAGCATTATACTGAGCAGGGAAATACTTAAAGCATTCCTACCTCTATCAAGAGCTAGACAAGGCTGTCCACTCTCACAGATTCTATTCAATATTGTACTTGAAATCTTAGCTACAGCCATAAGACAAGATAGGAAATAAGAGGATTCAAATCAGAAATAAAGAAGTCAAGATATCTTCATTTGTACATGACATGGTTTTGTACTTGAGAGATCCTAAAAATTCCACCAGGAAAAACAGTGTGGCAGTTACAAAATTAATGTGTAAAAATCAGTGTCCTTCCTATTTTTAATATTTTAACCAAGGAAGAAAAAAATGAGAAATTTCTAAGAGAAACAATCCCATTTACCATAGCCTCCAAGAAAATGAATTGCCTCAGTATAAATTTAACCAAAGAAGTGAAAGACCTTTAAAAATAAAACTTTAGAATGTTTTTTTTTAAAGAAACAATTTGTAGACATTTTTTTTAAATTTTTTTTATTATTATTATTTATTCAACTGTGTGTATGTTTGTGCGCGTCTGTGTGTGTGTGTATGTGTGTGTAGAACCACGGACGAATTCGCGAACCACCATGGACGCCTCCACCTCCTTCTGCCCCGGGATTCACAGGCTCCGCCCTACCAGGACCAGAAGCGCAGGCCGCCCCCGCTTCCGTTTGGCGTCTATACGTGGGATCTGGGATCCGAACTCGGGACCTTCCGCCTGCAAGGCAGAGGCTTAACCCCTGAGCCACCTCTCCAGCCCCAAAACTTTAGAATGTTAAAGAAAGAAATTATCATAGACACCAGAAGATGGAAAGACCTCCCATGATCCTGTATCAGTAGAATTAACATCATAAAAATGACCATCCTACCAAAAGCAATATACAGATTCAATGCTATACCAATCAAAATTCCAAAAAAATTCTTTAAAGGAATTACCCAAAAATCTCAAAATTTATATGGAAATACAAAAGGCCCAGGATAATAAAAACAATCTTGAGTTACAAAAGTACTGCTTGATGTATAACCACACCAAACCTTAATCTGTACTGCAAATCCATAGTAATGAAAATGGATTAATGAAATTGGCTTAAAATGAACACATATATTATTGGATAAGAGTTGAAGACCAAACATAAGCCCACGCAGTTACAGCCATATGATCTCTGACAAAGCAACTCTTAAATCTCAATGGAAAAAGAATAACATCTTCAACAAACAGTGCTTACAAAACTGGATATCAACATTGAAAATGGACTCCATGCTCTGCACAAAAAACAACTACAAATGGCTCAAGGTCCTTAATATTAGGCCACAGACTATAAAAACATCAGTTGAAAGAGTAGAGAACTCCCATGAGCAGATTGGACTAGGCAACATTTCCTAAACAGAAACACAGTAGCACAAGCAGTTGAACCAACCCTCAACAAATGGGATTTTATGAAATTAAAGCGCTTCTGTTGATCTAAAGAGATTGTAAAAGGAGTAAAAAGACAATACACAGAATGGGAGAAAATGTTCACTAACCACATATCTGATATAGTATTAATATCCAGAATCCACAAAGTACTTAAAAAATTAAACACCAAGGAGATAAATAGCCCAATTAGAAAGTGGGCTGTGGAACTCGAAACTTTTCCAGTGTCAAAATTGAAATGTCTAACAAATATCTCAAAAAATGTTCCACACCCTTAGCCATCAGGAAAATGCAATTCAAAACTCCCTGAGATACCATCTCACCAACATTTCACCTCAGCCAGGTTGGTGAAAATCCAGGATGCAAATAACACCGAATGCTGAAGAGGATGTGGAGAAAAGGGAACTCTCGTAAACTGCTGCTGGGAATGCAGGCTTATACAACCACTCTGGAGATCAGTATGGTGGTTTCTAAAAAAGTTAAGGATTGAAATGCCATATGACCCTGCTATACCACTACCTTGACTAATCCCCCCAAATAATATAATGACAGGAGTACAACCATGTTCACTGCAGCACTATTTATAATAGCAAAGTCATGGAATCAACCTAAATGACCAACAGCTAATTTATGGACAATGAAAATGTGGTACATTTATACAATGGAATACTTACTCAACCTTCAAAAATGAATTAATGAAATTTGCCCAAAAATTGATGGAATTAGAAGAAATGACATACTCAAAAGTAAATCTCTGTAACACCCACTATAACTACAAAGGATTAGAACTAGGAGGGAAGGGGAAATAAAACCTCAAAAGAAAGGAGACAAAAGAACACACTTCAATAAGAAACTAGGCCACAGTCGTGACTGACATATTAAGTAGGGATACATCTGATGCAGCTCACGCTCACTTCCCTTCCTGTTTATTTGGAACTGAACAGGTTTGATCTCAGTCAGGGAGGGGATAAGGACTGGCAGAGTATAACCAACCAGCAACCTGGTGCCTGACCCCACTCACTACAGAGTCCTACTCCTATTCTCCCATCTACCTTTGAGTCTCTTCTTAAATTAAGATTTGTGTTTGAACAGTCTTTTGACTTTTTTAATAGAGGGCTCCAACACTCAAGTAGAATGCAGCCAAGAGTAGTAGAGATACAGCAATACTGAAAACAACAACCAACCATAATTCAGTACACCAAAGACCCTACAAGGTTCACCCAGAATCAGATCTGCCAAATCTCACCCCATCATAAAGTTCAGGGACCCTTGGGGAAGAGGGGGCAGCAATGTTATAAGAGCCTAAAGGTGGGGAAGCAAGATACTCCACTCAAAATTGGGTTGCAATAGCCAGGATATTGCCACAATGTGTTTCAACCTTACCTGAGTTGTGCAATAGCTGATAGATTAAGAAGCCCTCAAAGTTTAGCACAGTTGGGGCTGGAGAGGTGGCTCAAGGGTTAAGCTTCTGCCTTGTAGGCAGAAGGTCCTGAGTTCGGATCTTAGACCCCATGTACGCCGGGCGGAAGCGGGGGCGGCCTGCGTTTCTGGTCCTGGTAGGGCGGAGCCTGTGAATCTTGGGGCAAAGGTGGAGGCATACATGGTGGTTCCCGAATTCGTCCGTGATTCTATGTACACACACGCACACACCATACATGCACAATTGAATATAATAATAAACAAAAAAAATTTAAAAAAAGTTTAGCACAGTTATCAGGGTAGAAGGATTCACGCAGTAGTAGCCTTAGGCAAGGGGTTAAACAGATATAGTTCCCATATTAGTGGGCAGCCCAAGGGACCCTAAACTATATCCCTTACTAGTGTATAGATTCTCTGAGGGAAATTCAGGGCCTATATAAACAGATGCTCTGGAGGATGGGAGATATCAGGCAGGAAACATCAAAAGATGAGATGGGAGGAAAGAGGGAAGGGAGAGTTGGATGGGGTTACAAAAGGGGTAAAGGAAGGAGGGGGGGTCCTTATTGAGTTTTTATAACTTTGGAAAAAATAGACTAATTTCAAGATCAGTGATGGAAATTTTATTACTATTACTATATTTTCCTTTGCAAAGATAATTATAAAAATAAGTAAAAATTTGTTTATCAGTTTATTATAGAAATGGTCCAGAGCATGTTTATGTCTCTTTCTTTCTACTTTCCAGACAGGATAGTAAATGACTAAATGAACATAACTGCTGAAGCCAGAAAGACAAAAAACGATCAATTTCACATCAGTGCTTGGGACCACAATGTATGTTTAACTGTGTAAGTATGACCCTTCATGTGTATGATTCCTAGTGCTGGCAAGTCTCTTTTCAATTGTGTTGTCGAAATACCACAAGAGTTATAAATGTGTTGTAAAGATATTACATATTTCTTTACAAATTGTAAAATGACATAGGATGCTATGTGGTTGTGCTCTCTCTTTGTGGATTGGAACAGTTAATAATATACACTAGCAATTTATATTTATTTACTGTATTAGTGAAAGTCCATAGTAGATAGAAACTAACCAATAAAAAGAATAGGGGGAGTTTATCTAGAATTCTTAACACTGTAACACAGTTATGGTATGCTTTGTAAATGGAGTATTCTTGATTTAATGTACTGAACCTCAGGAAGAGCTTAATTTGAGGCAAATACTCTCCAAAGTAATGAAACCCATAAATAAGTGGAGAGATTATCATTGCCTCATATCAATAGCAGTGACAATGCTGGGTTTCCTGACCATAATTGGTCCATGATGTTTGGATCATTCTATGTGGAGATGAGGCATGGTAGATGAGTGGTTATGCCAATGGAGTCAGAGAGCCTGCCCCCTGCTTTTTTTCTCAGTTTTGTGGGTCCTACACTGAAGAATGTGCAGGACAGCTGAGTGTACAAAGTGAGTTTGCTATTGAAAACTGGCTAATTGTTAATGACAGTGCTGGTATGCATTCAATCATGTTAGAACATGGACAGGTAAAACTTCCAGCTTCCAGCTTCCAAACTTCATAAGGTGCATTACAAGCAATTGTTTTTACTAGAGTCTTCCCGAAGTGACAATGCTGCACCTCCACCCTTTCTGCTTTTCCTATCCACTGAAAATTCTTGTTTACAACTCGATACACTGTATGGTTAGAGAAGCCAGACCTTGTTGACATATTTCATGTTAGAGCTTAATGGTTAAAACTGACTTTTCAATTGTGCTGTCAAAGGGAACATGAGTGTTATAAACGTGTCATGAAAAGCTATCATATTTCATTATAAATGATGAAGTTCTTGACATGAGATGTTACTGTGTAATCCCTGCAGGTGGTTTGTGTGACAGAATCTTTAAAGTAAGAAATGCGACACATGTTGTCATAGCTATGCATGAAGGGATGAAGTTTGATCAGTCCCTCTTTTTCTTGACAGTACTTGGGTATTGTTGAAAACAAAGGAGAAGATATCCAGTATTTATTCAAGTTTTATGATTTCTACATTGGTGAAATCATAAGTGGAAAGTGAAGATTCTCCCCAGTCAGTGAAGATTCTCCCCAGTCAGAGTTGTCTACTATAGACAAACAATAAGAAGTAAAACACTCACCACTTTCCTATGAATGGAAACTTTCTATATGTATTTTATTTACTATAGAGGAGAGGAGATGAGACCTGGATTATTTACCTTGAACACATAACTTTGAATTAGTCACTGAATTACTCTCAGAACTAATCTTCTCCTTTGAGTATTAAGTTCAACCACTTCCAGAGTATGATTAAAAACAAAGTTTCAAATATTCTCAAGTGTTTTATATAAATGCTAACAAGAAAAAATCCATTAAATTTCAGACAAGATATGAATCTTCACTAGCACACAATTTTATACATTACACATTTTCTCTACTGAGACTTAGCCACAAATCCGGAACCTCTTTGTGGTAGAAAAACATTGAGACATGGGCTACCAGATGCAAGGTCAATTGCTACCAGCTTCCTGGGAAAGCTGCCTGTGAGCTATGACCCACCTTGGAAGATGTATTGGCCTTTCTTGTAGAATATCTTGAACTATAACATGTAACTCCACATTTTATAGTAAGGATTATTGACTAGTGAAATGATGCATTAATTAAATGTCTTCAAAACTTATATTTTTATTTTATTTTTATCTCTTTATTCTGCTGTATTTAGGAGTAACTTCTTATGTTAGGGAGCAGCAGGATGTTGACTATTTTGTTTATTTAATGAAGAGAGCTGATGAGCAGAAAGATCTACTAGTTGACTAAATTCATACAACTCAGTGGCTAAAAGTAATGCACTATAGAAACAACTTAAGGTGATCTGTATTAAGGTTTAATCATATCATGAACTAATGAGGACATTTCTTAAATTTTAGCAGCTAAAATCTTATGTAGAAACATAATGAACTTAATGATAGAAACTACAACAAAAAATTTTTTTTATACTTTTTATAATTTATTCAATTGTGTGTGTGTGTGTGTGTGTGTGTGCGTGTATGCGTGTATGTGTGTGTAGAACCACGGACGAATTCGGGAACCACCATGGACTACCTCCTCCTTGTTTACTCTGCCCTGGGATTCACAGGCTCCGCCCCCGCTTCCGCCCAGCGTCTATACGTGGGGTCTAGGATCCGAACTCAGGACCTTCCACCTGAAAGGCAGAAGCTTAACCCCTGAGCCACCTCTCCAGCCCCCAAAAATTTTTTTTAGGGATTAGGTAAGATTGGATAGGACTAGCGGTGGAAGAACCCATAAATCGAAGTGTACTCTTGGTCACAATCTTTAGAAACGACTGTTTTAGGATTCATCTCCTTTGAAACTGTTATCAGGTTTCCAATGTATCCAAGATCACCAGGTGATCTTCTGGGAATAGTGATCTGTCGGTGACCCAATCTGAAGGAACTGGCATGGTAGAGTACCTGAGATTGTGTTGCCTCCATGGGTGTGATTAACAACATGAATTAGTTCCATTATGTTTTAAATTTCGAATCTTTTTTTTTTATTTTTTTTTAAATTTTTTTATTATTATTATTTATTCAACTGTGTGCATGTGCGTGTGTATGTGTGCGCGCTTGTGTGTCTGTGTGTGTGTCTGTGTGTGTGTAGAACCACGGACGAATTCGCGAACCACCATGGACGCCTCCACCTCCTTCTGCCCCGGGATTCACAGGCTCCGCCCTACCAGGACCAGAAGCGCAGGCCGCCCCCGCTTCCGCCTGGCGTCTATACGTGGGATCTGGGAACCGAACTCAGAACCTTCCGCCTGCAAGGCGGAGGCTTAACCCCTGAGCCACCTCTCCAGCCCTAAATTTCGAATCTTTACAATTTATTTGGAATCACAATGCTTGATAAACACTATGACGTATATTCAAGCAAAAAAAAAAAAAAAAGGATTTGCTAATACCTGGAACATCAAAGGTCTAGATTTGTTGGTGACACCCTCATGTGCACTGGAATAAGAGGGATGTTTGGGTGCTTCACTCATTGTCTTATTAGACAGCTACAAAATAGTATTTTTGCACATTTGGGCTTACTTTTATGTTCATCCCTTCATGATCTGCAAAGAATTTAAACAATTGATAGATGTTGCAGTCAGCCTGCACCATTGCTGATAAATGACCATCAAATGGCTTAAGGGAACAAGGGTTTATTTCCTTACGATAGTCTTCTTACAGTTCTCAGTTTAGCTTGACAGGAGAGCATGCACCAACACCAGGGCAGAGGGAACTGGCCACACGATCACTGCATAACGGCTGAGAGAGGGACGATCCTTAATTGCCAGACCCACATGTCTGGCCAGGTAAACAGAAGGATGCCAACTCTCTCAACCAGCTCTCTGATTTATACAGGGCCTAATCCCACCCACCATGGGCTGGGTCTTCTCTGTCAGCTAGACAATCTCCTTCAGGTTTCCTCTGGGCTTAACTCAACCATCAACTCCCTACAACTGGGCCCAGAGCTCAAACCCTCAACAGTCAAGTTGACACCTGTGCTTAACTATGACAATAGAATATTAATATAATACTCATATTCTAAATATTGTCACATAGGTTTAACTTTTTCTTGTCAATTAGTGAAAGGAATCCAAAATTAAGTTGTAGCTTTGCAAAAATAAATTGTTAATTTAAAGATTCATTTCATTACCTTAATTCCTTTGGAAATTTGAATTAAACTTTGCATATATTTTCATTTGAATTAAACTTTATATGTATCTAGGTTATGAATTTGTTTATCTATTGATCATTGTTTTAAGACAGCAGCTTTTTTTCATTCCTTTTGATTGGGTTCACACAAATTTCTTTGCAGAGGCAGTAGACTTATATGAGCGTGTAACAGGCATTCAGTATTTGTGCACCAGGTGGAACAGGAGAGAAAGAGGAAGGAAAAAGAGAAGGGATATGATGATATTCATTTTAAAATGGGATTTTTACATACCACAGTAAGACTTAAAAAAGAAAATGACATAACTATTTTGAAAATATCAAACATGAACTTTTTCACACTTATAATGGCTCTGTTTGATAAAGAAGTCATGTTTTCCTTCTTAACTTTGTATTTAGATATTTAGGAAAATTAAAGTTAAATACTGAAACATAGGTGTCTATTTCATCATTTATTTCGAGCAATAATTAACTTTCAAACATTTCTTTTTACCTTTTGTGCATTCTAAATGTTTTATATAAATGTTTATATATAAAGCCTCACATTTGTAGTAAAACCTGGAAATGGTCTATTTGTATTAGTAATTAGTCTTATTCAGTCTTCTTTTTTTAAAATTTTTATTATTATTATTATTTATTCAATTGTGCGTGTGTGTGTATATATGTGCATGTGTATGTGTGTGTGTGTGTGTGTGTGTGTGTGTGTGTGTAGAACCACGGACGAATTCGGGAACCACCATGGACCGCCTCCACCTCCTCCTTGTTTACTCTGCCCAGGGATTCACAGGCTCCGCCCTACCAGGACCAGAAGCACAGGCCGCCCCTGCTTTCGCCTGGCATGTATAGGTGGGTTCTGGGATCTGAACTCAGGACCTTCCGCCTGCAAGGCAGAGGCTTAACCCCTGAGCCACCTTTCCAGCCCTTATTCAGTCTTCTTCTATGTACTGTAATGGACATTCATGGTTTTGACTATCAATGAATATATGGTATATTAAACCATCCACTTAAAATATGATTGTGGTAAAAACTGGCAGTCAGAAGTACAATGTCTTATGAGTTTTCTTAATTTTAATTTTAGTTTTAGCATACAACAGAGCATCTTATATAGGATCATACTATCCAGGGTCAAATTCCTAGGTATTAAACCAGCTATATTACTCTAGTAAATACTGCAAGGTGGTAAGGATTTAACCTTTCAATGCTCTTATTGTCATATTAGTCATTTTCATTTTAGTGGATTCAAGACTGTGAGACACAAAATTTAGTCCTGGGTCAGACCAACAACTGAAGACAAATAGAAGCACAGCTACACATCATTGAGGAATTGCATGCTACTCCAGAATAAACTTGGTTCCTTCATGTTCTTGTCAATGAGAAGTCATTTTTCTGTTTGTACTTTCTCCTGTGACAAATGAAACTATGAGAGAGGAGGAGAGTTCAGTGTAACTATAAAAATGACTAAAAGTCTATTAACAAATGTAACAGTACCCTACACATATCAAAATTATTTAAAGTCTGGATGAAATGTCTGCTTTTCTTCTCATATTCTTCTCACACACTCTTCCACTCACATGCTCTCCAAGTTCTTGACTTTTTTTCCTGTGGTATCCCTCCCTTCCATTATATTTGGTGCTCCTGTTGTGGTTTCTTTCACATGTTGTTTAGTGAAAGTTACTGCATTTTTAACTTCTGTCCTATTACATGCTGACTGCAATCATGAGATTATATATTGTCATAGTTAGAGATACAGGTGTCAACTTAATGGTTCAGGGTTTTATACTTTGGGCACATTTGCAAAGAATCAGTGTTTAGACCCAGAGCAAGTCTGCAAAAGATTGTCTAGTTGATGGTGAAAACCAACCCATAGTGGGTGGGACTAGTTCCTGTGCAGGTGAATAAACTGGAGACAACCATTGAGGAAATTGTCATCTTCTGTATACATACCAGACATACTGGTCTGGCAAGTGAGGTTTGTCTCTCTCAACATTTCTGTGGATTTGGTGTGGCCAACTCACTGGCCCCTCAATATTGTTTTGGGCTCTTCTGCTAAGTAAGACAAGGAACTGTAACTGGGCAATTGTAAGCCAAATTGAAACCCCTTGTCCCTCTAAGCCTGCCAGTAGTGAATTTATTGGCAATATACAGAATAATTGCAATATATATGTCTCTCAGTTTCCTTGCTGTCACACTTATTTTCTAGACATCATTCTCCTCTAGATTTTGTTTCACGTTAGACCACACAAATTTCTCAGAATATGTGATTATGGGTTTTTTTATTGGGGAGGGGATCATGTGGCCAATTGGGCTTATGGTGACTTTCAACTCTGACCCTCCATTTACTTCTCATGTGTTGTAATTGCAGATATGCACGATCACACCTGGCTCATTTAGTGCTAGGTAAACAACACTGGGGTTTCTGCATGTTTGCCAATCACTCTACAAACTGAACTGCATCTCCAGTTGTAATTCTTGGGACAATAATTAGAATTTTGGTTTACGCAAAGTGCTGATTCTCTTATTTCTTTGAAAACTGAATGCTGAAATGGGTCATCAAAGATACTCTAATATCATGTTTGGTACTCCACTTCTATGAATATTTTAACTATAATTGGTTGTCATTTTCATAGATTATCTGTGGTATGACCTTTAGAGTTTCTAGTGGTAGGGACAGAGATTGAATAAATAAGATAATGGAAGCCAAGAAGGAGGAGTGATTAGATAAAGTGAAGAAATGGGAGCTTGAAGAATGTTAAAAGAAAGAACCATGACAAAAGTTGATAAAATAAACTGCCCTGTGCACATGAACTTGGATAATGACATTGACATTGTATATTAATTAAACACAGCTGCTAATATGAAACTGGCAATGGAAAAGTAATTTATTATAAATAATTAAAAGACTTTCCATATCATAGTTATTTACATCATAATGAGCCAATTATTCCCTGGTATATAAATTTACTCAACCTCAATGGCAAGCAAATAGGAAGGACAATTAAAATTATAGCCACAGTGGAGCTAGGTTGATGAATTTTCCCTTTGTAAACGTTCCAATATATTTTATAAATTATTCAAATTTTATGCAGCCATAATAACATTAATGGCTGATGACTATACTTTATAATGTCAATAAAAGCTATAGATAAAATGAATATAGTGAAGCAATTGCAGTATTATGGTTAAAATCACAAAATTGCAAGTGATTCTATACAGCCTTATAATTGCACAATTGATTGCTGTGGAATTTAGGCAAATAACATACCTCTGTGCTTTGGCTTTTTCATCTATAAAATGGGAAGAATCATTTTAGTTTTCTGGGGGACACGTGCAAACACTAAGATCATCATGAGGAGTTTTCCCCATGTCCCTGGCATTAATCAGGGTTCAATAAAATGAAACTTGTAATAATGCAAATATTGACCATATAATTAATGTAATAGCTCCACAGTAAATAGACTCCTAGAGAGTTTTAATTTCAAGGTAATAACATACATCTAAGCATTTTCTCCCCCAATTCCAAGATTGCAATAAAATCAATACAGATATTTTATTTGAAACATGCATATGACAAAGGTACTGCTTCAAGTATTAATGGATTATTAGCATTTCAAAGTAGGTATGCTGTGAATTTGCACAGCTACTCTTAACCTTGAGTTGTGAGCATTTTAATTTGTATTTGTGAATATTTCTTCACTTTAGCATGCTTTTTTTTTTCTTATAAGGCCTTGGGCAAAGTAGGTAATTGTCTACCCCAAACCTTCACACTCTGCCTCCTGTTTGTTAAACTTTTATACCACATAGTGAAAATATAAACAAGTAGGCATAATTATTGAATAAATTATAAAAGTAATAGCAAATATCAATAATAACTGCATTAAAACTCAAATAATGATAATGATGATACATCTAGACAGAAATAATAATTTACTTTGGTGTCTACTTCTTAATTGATCAGTGATGATATTAGGACCATGATTATCAAATAAAGTATAGAAATAAGAATAAAACTTACAAATTGCACTACTAAAATAACAGCAAGGTTGCAGGTAATACCAGTGATTCTTAAAAGAGTCATTTTACTTTCTGTTGGTGTAAACTTCTTTTTAAAAGTCAGTAATAGCATAAATATGAAATAAGAATGTTATTTGTTTGCAATTCTCTATCATATTATGAAGTCAATTTTTTAAAAAAATATGAATGAAAGTTGAGTAAAGCCATATCTTTTTCAAATATAATATGCTCGTTAAGTATAGTGAGTCTCCCAAATGGGTGCAGCCTCTTTGTAATGAAACAGTATATAAAATTAAAAGTATTTAAACATGTGTTCTGAGATAATTGAGCAATTGAAGAAGAACTTGAGAAGATAAATTTGGCAAGTATTGTGATACTCTTCCAAAACAGATTGATTAAGAAATAAAAAGATGGAGAGGAATACAGTGTGTTGTCATTTGAATGTTTCAATAATTTGGAAGGAAACAACCTGAATTATTTAGGAATTTATGTTCATTAACCTTAAAAAAACCATTAATAAGCAAAAAGTAGAAAGTCCAACTAAAAACAAATTTTTAAAAAGCAAAAAGAAAGCAAAGTTATAAAAATTTCTTGTATCCTTTAGCAATACAGGGTTCCTGCCTCAAATTGGGAGTACTTAGCAATAGTTCTGTTAACAAAATCAATCTTTCCTGTGTAATTTTCTGAAAAGGTTTTGTGCCCCCCATTTCCAGTTTCCCTCTGGCTTCATTTTTGACCCTGTTTTCAAAGGCCTGTTGATAATGCAATCACCAAACACCATTTACTCATCATGCTTGTGGCGATCCCTGGCTTATTCACTTTCTTTCTGGGCTCTGATTTGATTCATGCTTCGGAATGTCAGAGCCTAAAAGAGCCATTCCATTTCACTTTCCAGAGCCAGTCTCAATAGCAGCTTATAATCGAATAGGTAGTATTTAATACAGTTTGCTCCCAGCAGGCAATAATCCTTTACCCCAAGCTTTTCTGTTCTATATTGAACTAAAGCATGCTGAGTCAGATGATTTTTGTTTCTATTTACCCCATAGTTGCTACTTTCACCAAGGCAATTGCAAGTTGAAATCCTCCTGCTAACAAAATGATCAAATAAAAAGAACATATTTTACTGTTTGAACATTATTATGAGCTTAGTTTTAAAATATTCTATTTTAAAATCATATGAATAGATAATAAGATACAGAATAATCACAAGTAAATGCAGATGGCACTGGTTGAACATATGAGTCACAAAACAAAGAAAAAGACCTGATTTTGGAAGGTGTGGGGGTAGTTGTTGACAGGACAGGAGGAAAGTAAGGGGGGCTAGTGGTGGGAACTACCAGAATGCACTAAGTAAACGAACAGAATTGCCGATTCATAAATTTAATAAAATAATGCATCATATTTTTAATTTTTCCCACTTTAATTTCTAATTCCTTTCATCCCTCCTTTTCCCATCACAAACTTCTTCTTCCCTGTCAGCTCCTTCTTTTGTTCAGGTCTTTTGCTTGTGTGGCCCACTGTGTTTCATATTCATCCTGGCTGGTGAGAGCAGAACTTCCTCACACCCACACTTCCTGCAGTAGGAGCCTTGCACTCTGGTGATAAAAAGCACAGCCTTCGCATTAGGAAGAGCAGAGTCCAGATGGTGTACCTTCTGCAGAGCAAAGATTGGTTGCTGACAACATGTGTCTGTGCACTTACTGGCGCATAAATTTACTGTATTCACACATGAAACTCTGAAAGAATAGCAAATGTGATCTGGAGAGAAAAGGCTTCCTACGTTCCCTAGTACTCTTGGCTAGAAGGTCTACATTAACTGGTGACATCATGTCCAATGAGAGATTCTGTGTCAATGGAAGCAAATGTTAATCCTGAGGAAGACACCCATTTAAACACACTTAAACAGATGTGCATGTACACACAATGACACAAAACTCAAGTATTTGAACACACACATAACACACACACCCTAAAAGAAAAAGGGATTAAACGACACGAACAAAAACCTAATTCATAGTACTATAAAAAATTGAACATTAAATAAAGAAGGAAATGATCAATGCATGAATATCTTTGCCAAAATATCAGTAAATAATTATTTTTCCGCATATTCATTTGAGAGAGATTTGGTGTTCAAAATATATAAAAATTTAAATAGACACAGAAAGTACAAGGTAGTTTGCTAAGATTTTGATAGCATTACAATGAATTCATAAATTCAGAAGAATGGGCATTTTAACATTATTTATGTTCCTAATCTGTAAATAAAAGCTAACTTTATATTTTTGATTTTTTGACTTATTCACATTTATTTAATAACAATTTCTGATATGTATAAAATCATGTCTTTTGAATATATATATATGTAACATATGTGATATTTTTCCAGCTAAAACAGATTAATGAGACTTCTACATAAGAATCATTTTGGTAATGTCAGCACCATATTGTGCTTCTTCATTTATTTATTTTTTTTTAATTTTTTTATTATTATTATTTATTCAACTGTGTGTATGTGCGCGCGCGTCTGTGTGTGTGTGTATGTGTGTGTAGAACCACGGACGAATTCGCGAACCACCATGGACGCCTCCACCTCCTTCTGCCCCGGGATTCACAGGCTCCGCCCTACCAGGACCAGAAGCGCAGGCCGCCCCCGCTTCCGTCTGGCGTCTATACGTGGGATCTGGGATCCGAACTCGGGACCTTCCGCCTGCAAGGTGGAGGCTTAACCCCTGAGCCACCTCTCCAGCCCTGTGCTTCTTCATTTAAAAGAATTATTCATCTTAACAAACAAAAGGATATGATAATAAAAAATTTCAGAAAAGTTATCTAAAATATCAGGAAAATAAAGAATACACTAAACAGGAATGTGCACCAAATAACATCTTGATTTTGTATATGTTAGAATAACAATTCATATCTGAAAGTATTAAACATATGTTAACAAATGCTTAAAAATATTATAGATGATGCCATGACTTCTATTGCTACATGTTAACAGAAAGGGAATTCAAAGGATTAAGTGATTCAAAATATGTGCTTTTCTCTCACAATAATCTATAATCCATAAATGAGAATATGAAATATCTTTTAAACAAGCTTAGCATGGTTTCTGAACCCTTCAAACCTTTAAAGACATATTTAATTATCTATTGTGATATAGCAAATTAAAATGAGGTTTAACTCCCTCAAAAAAGCAATCTTTGCTTTATTGCATGAGAAATCATAATTTAATATCTATTTAATATTTAACTATGTGAATACAACTTCTATTACACTATTTGTTTGGCTGGAAATTTATTGTAAAACTCGTTTGAGGAAAGCAAAGTATTTTTGTGTTATAGTGAAAAGAAAATTTCCTTAGGAAACCCTGTTTTTATGTTTGAATATACAAGAAGACTAATTAAAGTTTATTTAAATTTAAAGTAATTAAAGCGCTTTCAAGAATCTACATTGATTAATTATGTCACTTTTTGGTACATAGGAATATACAATTGATATTATAATAGAATCAATTTATTTTCTATTAACATACTAAAATTTACAGCAGTTCAAAATAGCATTTTGGTATTTTTAAAGGAGAATTTAAATAAGATTCAAGATGTGTATATTGAAATGAAAATATGTGCTGAAAACCCTAAGTTCCATGAACAAAATTACATTATAGTGTGTGTGCTTGGAAGGATTATTTGTGATGTTAACTTTACTTTCTACTTTATAGAGCTAAATATTATTTTATTTCCAGTGTTAGTAATAGGCAACAACAACAGTGCAATATAAATACCGGGATGCTTAATGGCTGGACATAATATTTGACTAGTTTGGTAACTTTTTAATTTTTTCTCAAAACATTAAATAGGGCCTATTTAGTACCAACCAGTGACACATGGTAACATTAAAAATAATTAACAAAATATAACTGACTCATATTCAACTAGTTATATATATACTTAATATAAACAAGTAAGCATTTAAATTACTTCTGAGTAAAATCAGCAAACTTCATGAAATTTCCATATGCAATAAATTTGAATTTTCCATGGACAAAGTAAATCTTTTAATACTCCAGGATAAATTATGTACTTGAGGAATGTGTTTATATATGTACATGCAATATATGATTCTTCCCTTAAAAGTTCTAAAAATATTTAGACTTTAATTTTAGAATGCACTATTGAAGACATTTAATTAAACTATATTAATTGTTGCCTCATGTATTAGAAGTCTGTGAGTCAAGTGAGGTTTATTTGAGGTCTGCTTTGTTTAACCAATCCTGCTCCTCTTATATATTTGATATTATTGTACATGTAGCAGTCACATAAAACCAACCCAAGCATTTTTATCTTACTTTTCTAAAATTGCACCTGACACAAGGTGACAAGGCCAATATGGGCATAAAGTGACAGAATGTGAGGAATGGTAAATACATTGATAAGAAATGAAGAGGAGGTAGATGAGATGATATTAGTTCCCAACAGCAGTGTATTGGTCCAGAATGTTCTATACATAGGATCATGCCATTTGCACACCAGTTCTCAATAGAACTTCATTCAAATTTTCATTCTTTGGTATTTCTTTCTTTTTTCTCAATTCTTCCATTAAGATTTTTCAATACTATAATGAGTAGAAGAGAAGAAATTGAGTATTTTTCTCATTCCTTAAAGGAAATTTTTTTGAAATACCCTCTTTTAGCATAATAAAAGCACTGGAGCTTGTTTTAATGAAAGGAGCAACAGCTAAGAATCTAAAAGATTAGGGAGGCAAATGATCACAGAAAGAGCCTTAGAGAGAAGCTAGCTGCTATGGGAACATTTTGGATGTGCTCAAAGGCTCCTGAACTCCACCCACTAACCTGTGTGGATCATCCACTGACCAGTCTTGGCCACAAGACCACCCAATGTTTGTTGTCAGTCGGACTGAAGTATACTGTAATTTGAACATCTTAATGTGTTATGTTCACTCTCTGATCTAAGCATGATCCTCAGTTGACATATTATGTCTTTACAGGTAAATAATGCTACTATTAGGAGCTATGCTTCAAATAGCCTTTTGAGTGCAGAGCTGCCAAAATATACTTTAGTCATAAGAAAATTATTGAAAACCACCTAAATATATCACACAGGTATGAAACCAAATGTCTCCCCACTTCTAATTCCCAAAGGTTGAATTCTAAAAATTCTTCCTAACAAGATAATTGAAGTGTAGTGAAAAGCATATTAGCTCATTGTCTCATTGTCATCAAATAATTTTAGATTATTTATAAACTGTAATGGTATCTAAATATATCATTAAGAATTTTCATGAGACCTTGGAAGGGACCATACAACCAGGTGAATTAAATTGTATTGTATTTTAATAAAATTATGAACAACTTATCTTTGACGTATTTTTAAAATTTAATTTTGTTCATATTTATGGATATGAGTAAAATATTCATGAATGCATCTATGCATGTTTGCACATGTGTGTACAGTTGTATGTATACATATGTGATTAAGCATGTGCAGACCCAAAGTTGATATCAAATATCTTCCTTGCTTATTCTTCAATTTGTTATGAATATTTGACAAACACTTTTTTGAAAATAAATATAGCTTTATTTAATTATTTGTTATTGCTAGATATGTCTAGTGTTTACTATGTATATAAGTGACTTATGTATATGTGTATGCATATGTGTGTGTGCCAGTGTTGTATTTGTGTGTTTATATGCGTGTGTGAGTGAGTGTGTGTGTGTGTGTGTGTGTGTATGCAAATGTGAGCATGTCAGACAAAAACTTTTGGGAGTTAGTTCACTCCATCAATCTTTATGTGGATTCTGGGAGTTGCAGTTTGCCTGCATGTTTGCTAATAAATCACCATCAAATGACTTAAGGGAACAAGGGGTTTATGTTCTCTCATGATTTTCTGTTACAGTTCTCAGTCCAGCTTGACAGGAGAGCTCACACCAACACCGGAGTCAAGGGAACTGGCCACAACATCACCACATAATGGCAGAGAGAGGTATGATCCCTACTTGCCAGAACAGTATGTCTGGCCAAATATATACAAGGTTGCCAACTTTCTCAATCAGCTCTCTGTATTTTATTGCAGGGTCTCGTCCCACCCATCATAGGCTGGGCTTTCCCCATCAGCCATACAATCTCCTGCAGGTTTGCTCTGGGCATAACTCAGCCAATAATACTCTACAAATGTGCCCAGAGCAAACCTTCAACTGTCATGTTGTCACCTGTGTCTAACTATGACACTGGGACTCAAGCTCAGATTCTCCTCTTGCACTTCCTTAGGCTTTTCCTGCTGGCCCTACATCTTGTTATGTGAAATCATATCTTTCCATTTGAATTTAATGAGTGAGATCTAATGTTTTAAAAGAAAAAATGACTTTCTAGTGGAAAATCGTTTTGATAATAAATAAATATATCTAGCCTTAAATTGTTTACACAAATGTTTCATGAGTAGAAATTAGGAGAGAAAGAATAATATATTAATTAGCTTTTTATAATGTGAGTGGATCTTCCCACACTGGTGAATGCAGTCAAGGCAATTCTTCCCTGGCCCGATGTGAATCCCTCCAGGTGGGTGCAGGACCTTCTAGGTGTCAGGGTGACAATAATATTCATCACATCCTCTGAAAATTACATTCATGGCACAGACCTATGAATATGTTAATGCATACATAGATATACACAAAACCAAGTTACAAATATATAAATAAAAGAATAAAAACATTTGAAAGTGATTGATGTGCATCCCAAGGACATCTACATAAATGAATGCAGAATATAACAAAAGTATGTTGATTATCAGCTATGGTATTCAATGTAAAATATAAAATTTTTAATTATAGTGTTGCTTATTTTCATAGTAAGAGTTTTTAATTCTAGTAACTGTGAATTAACTTACTAAAACATTTTTATTTCATTTTTTCTTAACACATATGAATATAAGGTACAAGCACATAGAAATGTCTTTATTTTTTATGGACTAAGTATAAAATAACATAAACTTAAATATACCAGTTAGTTGGACTGCAAAACAATGAATATATAAGATAGCAGAGTATATGTAACTCATTCAAGACTAACAAGTACTGATTTATTTCTAGATTTTAATCAATTTCTCTTAATATACATCAAAGAAAGAACTTCAGTACTTTAGAGCCTAGATTCATTATTAAGTGTTATACATAAGCATTTATGTACTGGCATGAGCAGTACTTCTAGATGTCATGGAAAATGCAGTTTGGCTTCATTTAATAAAATTTATCTACTATAAGAGTGGAAAAATTCTTACTAGTTTACCAATTTTGCATTTTTATGTTTGTTTCTATCAATATGCCCCAAAATGACACTTTAGAAGACAGCTTGCAGACTCAGACTAGCTCTTCCTGTTCATCTGGATGAAGCTTTACCTGTCTGATGGATTCAGTAGGCTTCAGGTACAGAAATCATAACAAATTAAAATCCAAATAACTTGCAATTAATTTGAAAATTTATGAAGGAATGATTATGTGATGTTTTCTTAGTTTTTATTAATACATTTTGAAATTAAGCACAAATATATGAAGATACTCACATGAACCCATGAATATATTTTAGGTGTCTGTGTAGTTCATTTCTGAAGACTGATAGACACATTATTTTTCTTCCTTCTTTTTTTCTTTTCTTTTATTCTCTTTTATCTTTTAATGTTGCATACATGAATAGAGTGAATTTATATTTTTCACCCATTCGCACCAAATGCCCCCGCCCTTTCCCCTTACAACCTTTCATCTCCACTGCCCGTCTCTTTCCTATTTTCAGCTTTTTTTATTATGTGGCCCACTGTTCCATCTAGTTTGTATTTGAAGACATATGCTTGACCTGACTCATGTTCCAGCAAGTGTCATAGATAAGAGAAAAGCATCTTCCTTTTCTTCCCCATCAACATTAACCCTCATTAGTGTCTCAGAGAGGTGTGAAGATTCTTGAAGGTATTCTGCTTTTTATAGTGAGATGATAAGACAGTTCCTGTGTAATTCTTCTGAAAGGATACATATCTGCCATGTATATTTAAAACCTGTCATATCCAGAAGATAATTTCTGACCCACCACTTAGCCACTACTAACTCTTACAATCTTGCTTCGCTATCTAGAACAAGAATTGATGAAAGTGAAGGACATAGGTACCAGGGGAAGAACAGACTTAAATGCTTAGTTAAGAAACCAGTATACCAAACTGCTTTGCACATACCAAAAGTTTTCTACCATGCTGTGACTCCAACTTCAGCATACTGTTTTCAATTAAATACCATATAAGACTGGAGAGATGGCTCAGGGGTTAAGCCCCTGCTTCACAAACAGAAGGGCCTGAGTTCATATCCTGGGAATACTAGTGGTCTGCACATTAATGACAGTCAATGTATGGAAATCACAAGGGCTATTTCACACAGAATTTATTTTATGTAAACCTTAGAGAACCAAAATTTAAAATATAGTATTTAAACAGGGGTCTTAATTTTGATTCTGATTTTTATTTGTGCTTGTTTTTTAGATAGAATTTACTTTAAGAATCTTTTCTGGTGCTCTAATGAGAATTACATTGATGTATACTTTAAAGCCCACTAATGTTTGAAGACTCATGAAAGCACACAGTTATAAGTCTTTTCTTTTTTAGTACGAAATTGAACTATTAAATACCATGTTAATGGCTAAATTTTTATTTAACTTTTGAATTTTTATTTATATTCTTCTGGAAATTTGCACATATATATCTATCATTTTTACCCTGCATTACCCAGCCCTAACTCCCCATTTATTCCTATCACTAGCTTTCTTCCCTATCTTTCTTCCTCTTGCTGGCATGTCCTTCTGTGTGTGTGGCTGAGTCCCATCTAGACAACTTTTTAATGACATGTCTTTTCTTTTTTTTTTTTGTTTTTGGTGAACTTTTATTATGTTTTTAATTTTTTTACTTTCTTTTTTAATTTTTTTAACATTTTTTATTATTATTTCCGCTCATACAAACTTAATAGGTACACCGGTTCCCTCCCTCCCTCCTCCTCCCCTCCACCCCCCTGCTCCCCCTCCCCTTACCCCTCCTTCCCCATCCCCTTTTTCTTAAGGTCATAAGACTGATGTAGTGCTATCTCTATTATATTTTCTTTTATTAGAAATAACAGAGTAGAAAACAGAACAAAATGGGAAGCATTTCCTCAATAGCAATTCTCTAGAAACCTTTCCTTTAGACTTTGAGGGAAGATGGCCATTTATTAATTGCTTTTACAGTGTAACTGAAGCTTTTAATTTAATGACTATCACTGAATTAGCCAAACTACCCTTCTGTGGTGATTCCTTTTCACCTTTTCACCTGGGGAGACAAGAGCAGCCCTTCAGTATTCTGGAATGGCAAGCTGGATAGTGGTAAAGTGATGTTTCTTTAGTGGTCAGCTCTTCTCTCTCAACATGGTGAAGCACATTGAAATCTAGATCCCAGTTTAGTGCTGTGTAGTACTGGATGCATTAACCAAGAAAAAAAGTGCCTTTGAATTCCTGATAATGTAACTTTATAAAGGATTTTGAGAACACTGCATGCAGGTAATATTCTTTCCTTTTTTTTCCACAAAGTACTTGCTATGGAAAGTTAATTCTTAGTTTATAAAAATGCAGGCTGATAGTTTAGTGTACATACATCTCATTTGATAGCTCAAGCACAATCATTTTTATTCCAAATCATTTTAAAATTCATCTCCACATGTGAAATTTGGACTTAAATCCTCAAGTTCTGAATATACTATGGGCATTACATACATAATGCCACATAAACATTACTGTATTTTACAAAGATTTATACAAACTAGATTCTCACCAATTTTACAAGGTTAATAATTCAATTTTGAAAATACATTACCTTTTATTATTTCCTTCATTATGTGTGCAGCAGTCCACAAATCAAAGTAACAAGGCTGTATTTTGTCCCCATTTATTCTTCTTCTGAAATAAAATCCCTAGTTTCAAATAGCAAAATTATTGGTCTTATGTAATTCATATTCACATAAGAGATGCATGCATCACCCTTGATACACATACCAATCGCTACCTGATTTAAAATGCAGAAAAAAAGACACAAGGGCTCAGAGCAGTGTGTACTTTTGAGAAGTTATTTGATGGTTCCATCTCATTGGAATATGATCCTCACTACAAGGGAGTTGACTATGTGCTTATTGTCACACCCACAGGTGCACTTATGAAAAAAATCTACACAAAGCTTGGGAGATGAAAAGGACAAATCTTCATATGCTAAAAAGTGATTAAGCACGAATAAATTTTAGAGGGTATCTTCTAAAATCCAGTTTAGATAAGATTACTTTCCACTTCGTTTTTATTTATTTGCAGTTTATTTATTTATTAGCAAGAGGGGGGAGAGAGAGAGAGAGAGAGAGAGAAAGAGAGAGAAAGAGAGAGAAAGAGAGAAAGAGAATTCATTCATGACACAACACAATAGTAAAAGCTAGTCCTCTCCTTCTACAATGTAGTCTTCCAAGTGTCCAAGTAGGGGCCTCAGGTTTGTAATCATGTGATGTAACTAATGAGCAATCTTGCCCGAACATTTTTAATTACAGTTAGTTTCCTTAATAATCCAATAATAAAAGGACAATAATTCACTCTTTGGATGTTGAATTTATTTCCAGAAAAAATAGTTTGTTTAGGAATATTTATATTGCCTGACAAAAGAGTTTAAGTTTTATACTTTTGAGTTAATCTCTTTGAAACAATTTTTGAAAGAATAGCCAATTATGTAATGAATCACTGAGAGATATGCTATTTCGTTCTGTATAATTTTTTATCATTTTATATATTTCAGATATATCTGCACCAACACTACTAATGCTGATATAAATACAGTGATAGACAGGTTACAGAAATCTCCCTGATGTTAATTTTAATAAATTAGTTGCATTGTTCTTAAGCTTATTGTAGGAAGTTTCATTGAGACCAAGTATATTTACTATTCAGTCCATCTATGTTTAATATAGGTGTGGAGAATTATATTTCATAGAAGGATTGCAGTTGCCTCTTTCTTACTTTAATGTGTAAGAAACTATTTTTATGCTATTTATTTCTCCCTAATTTAAGGTCACTAATAAGAATTTTTACATGTTGACGTCAGTATCTAATTAACACACACTACTTGGTTAATTATCAAATTAATCGTTCTATAACACATGCTTTTATTTTAAAATCAGGTGAGTGTTATTCAAGTAAGTGTAACCACTTGAATATAAGGACCATAAGTCTCAGGAGCTAAATCTTTGTGGACCAGATTGCATTGTCCTGAATACTGATTACATCTCACCCATGGAAGTGTTTCATAAAAAATATTAGCCATAATTTTAATAATATTCTTTCTTTGTCCAAATAGCATGCAATTTTTCTCAGAGATACTTTTTTGTGTGTCTTCCCATTCTCTTAAAGCAATAACATGAAAGGAAATGTTGATATCTTTATTATTGAAGGAGAAAGACAATTCAGTGTGATACACTAGAAAAAAAATAATTGAAATTAAGGTTGTCTTTTCATACTGACCCTGTGCCTGACAGCAAATCCATAAAGCTGATATTTTTGTGTCAGTGTTTCAGCTTCTTGACCTTTAAATTCCAACATTAGCACATGCAGGTCAATAAATCCTACTAATGTCGTCAATTAAAGTCACCATTATGCGTACAAGAGAGCTGCCACAAAGGTTTTGCTGGAAAGACAAAGAGTGAGTGGAAGTAGTTTACATGGCACATTCCAAAGATGCCTTAGAAAATTCAGGTAACTGCTTGCATCAAGTCCCCTGGTAACATGCAGTTCCAAAATATCACCTCTGCAGAGACAAGGACATTTTATTGAAGTGTTTAGAGTTTAGAAGCTGAATTTAAAGGTGGTATTTGCCTTTAATCCCAAGACTTTTATATATTGAAAGTATTTAGACAGGGAACTTCATCATGAAGAGATGATGCAGTTATTAAACCCAAGACCTTCTGAGCTCAAACTTCCTGCAGGTAAGTCTGAATTCCAGCTTTTTTCAGAAGTGAGCAATTACACTGATTAATTGAGAAGCAGATACAATGCTGAGTAACAATTTCTTCTGCTTCCCCACATGTTATGAGAAGATAGTAGTAACAACATCAAGGAAGATGGTCTAGGATGAGGGAGTACCTATTTCTCAGGAATCTACTTCTTAAAGAATGACAACATATTCCTTTGCAGGCAGGAAAGCTTCCATGTGGGGGAATTTGGGCAAATGCAACTTTTTTTTTATCACATTCAAACTTTTTTTATTTTTATTTTTCTGTCCCATCTTTAGGCTCTTACAATATTACCACCCTCTCTTCCGCAAATTTCCCTGAGCTTCAGGATGGGGAAAGATTGGGCTGGCCTAGTTCCAGGTGGTTGAATGTCTCCGACATTCTGAATTATGGTTTGTTGATTTTTTTTCAGTTGTGCTGCTCCAGCAATGCCCTTGGCTCCACCCTGAAGGATATTGGATGTCACCCCCTGGCCAGAGAAAAAAAGCTTTAAATTAGAGTCTTATTATAGGAGTATATTCAAAGGTAGATAGAATAAGAATAGGAGACCGCCCTGAGGAGGGAGTTAGTCTCCCTTTGTAAAATGGTTACTTTCTATCTGTCAGACTACATGCCTTCCCCTTCTGGTTCGATCATACTCCCTCTGTTGCAAATGATCAGGAAGGAAAGTCTGTGAACTTAACCAGATGTCTCATTGCTTACTTGCAGTCCTTGATGGTGGCCTATTTTCTCTTCTGTAACATGGTCCTCTCTCTCCTTGTTTATGGGGGGGCCCTCCTTCTCCTTCCCTCCTGTTTATAATCTTTGCAATTATTGTAGGTATTATAGAGATTTATCTTTGAGTGTGTCTCTAAGTGAGTTTGGTATAGGATCCACCTATTAGGGAGTACATATGGCACTTAATTTTCTGTGTCTGGGATACTTCACTCAATATAATTGTTTTTAATTTTATCCATTTCCTGGCAAATTGCATTAATTCATCATTTTTGATGTCTGAGTAGTATTCCATTGTATACATGTACCACATTATCCTTATCCACTCATCAACTGTTCGACATTTGGGCTGATTCCATGACTTTGCTATTGTAAACAGTGCTGCTATGAACATGGTCTTTCTTGTGCTATCAAGATGAATTCTTGCTGTATGGGGAATTATTCCCAAAAGTGGAATAGCAGGTTCATATGGGAATTCAATCTTTAACTTCTTTAAGAATCGCCAGACCGCTTGTCAGAGAGGTTATATGAAGCTGCATTCCCACCAGCAATGTAGGAGAGTTCCCCTCTCTCTACATCTTCTCAAGCATTTCATGTAGTTTGTATTGTGGATTTTTGCTATTCTGACAGGGGTGAGATGATTATCTCAGGGAAGTTTTGATTTGCATTTCCCTGATGGCTAAAGATGTGGAGCATTTTCTCAGATATTTGTTAGACATTTTAATTTTGTCCCTAGTAAAGCTTTTAAGTTCCAAGGCCCATTTTTTAATTGGCCCATTTGTTTCCTTGGTGTTTAGTTTTCTAAGTTCTTTGTGCACTCTGGATAATAGAACTCTATCAGATATGTGGTTAGTGAAGATTTTCTCCCATTCTGTGGGTTGCCTTTGTGTTTGAGTTACAGTTGATTGTACTGACTGTGCTATTGGATGTCAGTTTAGGAACTGTTGGCCTAGCCCAATCAGCTGGACGTAGTTCCCTACCCTTTCAACTAAGGGTCCTCCTCTCTGATGAGGTATAAGGACTCAGAAGCTTTGCCTAGAGCACTTTTTTTGTTTTTCGCTTAAGTATAAGAACACTATTGTGGCTGTTAATCCCCTGCCTCTAAAGGATCATAGTGCCTGTGATCCATTCTAGACTTCGAGGAGTCAATGATATGTTGGTCATTGTGCAGATCATGAAGAGTCCTATTATAATTGCTTCGGCCCTAACTTGTGTGGAGTATCTTCCATACCATGACTCCTCCCATCCTTGTGCTCTTACAATCTTACCGCCCCCTCTTCCGCAAATTTCCCTGAGCTAAAGAATGGGGAGAGATTAGGCAGGCCTGATTCCAGGTGGTTGATATAGAGTCTCTGATGTTCTGAATTATGGTTTGTTGATTTTTTTTCCAGTTTTGCTGCTTCTGCAATGCTCTTGGCTCCATCCTCATGGGTATTGGAGTATTATAACATCATATTTCAAAAAACTTATACTTTGTGAAATTTGACAACACAAAAGAAATGGATAAATTCCTAAGTAAGCACAACTTACAGAAATTGAATGAGGAAGTTGTGAATTATTTAAATAATCTTATAACATATGAGGAAATCGATGAAGTAATCTCGAATCTTCCCACCAAGAAATGTCCTGGATCAGATGGATTCAGCACAGAGTTCTACCAGACATTTAAGGAGCTAATAACACCAATACTCTTTAAACTGTTCCATTAAATAGCAAAGGAAGGAACACTACCAAATTTCTTCTACGAAGCTAATATTGTCTTAATCCCAAAACCTAATAAAGATAGACTTAAAAAAGAAAACTATAGGCCAATTTCGTTGATGACTACAGATGCAAAGATTCTCAACAAAGTCTTAGCAAATTGGATTCAAAAACTTATCAAAAAGATCATCCACGGGGATCAAGTAGGCTTTATCCCACGCACACAAGGTTGGTTCAACACATGCAAATCAATAAATGTAATTCACCATATAAGCCTGTCCAAAGTCCAAGACCACATGATACCCTCAATAGATGCAGAAAAATCTTTTGATAAGATCCAACAGCTTTTTATGATTAAAACCCTTGAGACAGCTGGAATGGAAGGAACCTTTGTCAATACCATAAAAGCTGTATACAACAAGCCCACAGCAAGGATTATACTCAATGGGGAAAAAATTGAAGCATTCCCGCTTCGATCAGGAACTAAACAAGGCTGTCCACTCTCATCACTTCTATTCAATATTGTACTTGAAGTCTTAGCTGAGGCCATCAGACAAGAAAGGGAGATAAAAGGGATTCAAATAGGCAAGGAAGAAGTCAAGTTATCTCTATTTGCTGATGACGTGATCTTATATCTGAGTGATCCCAAAAACTCCACCAGGAAACTCCTGTAACTAAGACAGACATTAAGCAGGCTGGCAGGATACAAAATAAATGTATAAAAATCAGTGGCCTTCCTATATGCCCAGAATGAAAGAAGTGAAAAAGCCCTGAGAGAAACAATCCCATTTACTATAGCCCCTAAAAAAATGAAATAAGTAAGGAAGTAAGTGACCTTTACAGTGAAAACTTTAAAACACATTCAAACTCTTAACAATAATATCTGATTCTTGCAGCCCCATTTCCCTCAGCCTAGACTAGAACAAAAGATATGCATCCCCAGGACAGAGATACTGCTTCTCCAGTGGGTGGGACCAAAGCGGAGCATGGTCTGCAGGAAGAAAGGACCTCTGGGATCTTTCAGCAAAGGCAGAAGAAAAGTGAACATCACAGTGGATGGTTCAGATTATATACAGGTGACTACTTGACAACTGAGCAAGCTTGTGTCAGACTGTCCAATAGATGTGATAGTGCCTAGTGCATAGGAGCAGGCAGATAAGACGGGGATGGCTGCTTAAGTACTTTGGCATATCGTGGCATACAGGCACTCTGACAAAAGAGAACATGTATAGGTAAGTCTCTGATCTTCCGTGGATATGTTATATCTAGTTCCTCCTGTCTGCTGCATTGACATGAACTCATCTACCATGGGACTTGTGCTTTCTGCTGACTAATGTTGAGCTTTGAAATACTGTAGGTAACATGGAACTTTCAAAAAGTTTCTAAGAAGATGGAGTAGGGTAATGGGGAAAGAATAATTTGATTAATTATACAAGTAAAATTAAATAAAATGTAAATAAAACTAATTTTCACAGATTCAAGGTCAAACAACCTGAAATAAGTGGCATAAATTATAGGTATCTCAGTAACATGATAATATTACATGTAATGAATACTTGTGCATTTTATTTAAAAGGAAATCGAGAAGATTGACAGGTCAAACAGCTTGATTTTACATTTGCAAAACAAATCCTTTTTAAACTCTTCATTATATTGAAAAAATTTATGCCAGTTTGCCTTTTAAATATAAACTTTCATAATAAATTCACTCGTATTTTTTGACTTCCTTCCAAAATTGTTTAATGTCTAGAATACAGAGCGTGTTCTTAGGAAAATAGATTTTCTTTGCCTGGTGTCATCTGCGGAGCTTTATAGTTGCTTACTTATTCATACACAGCTGTGAAAATTCAAGATACATTGAACTGACTCAGAAGATATGCCATATCATGGTGTACCTACACATTTTGAAATCATTTAAAGATATAACAGGAGTTATAGTCTTGACAATTCCATGTCTTTATCAATCTAGCCTAGTAAAACAAGCTCATTGATCCATTCACAAAGGATTGTATCTGGTATGTTTTGTATTATCATATTATAAGTTCCCACCTATGCATGTCACAACTTAATTCTCAGTGCGAATGTTGAAAGGAAGAATTAATAGATGTTTCAATAAGGAGAAATGTTTGTGGCAGTAGCATTGATCTATGTTCAGCCACATGAGACAGTATCTCTTTTCTACAGAAAGTTCAGCATTCAACACACAACACTGGGAATGGACATGATCCCTTAACAGACTTAACCCGGCATTGCCTTGTACATTGAATTCAGTTTCACACCACACAAAATACAGTAATATTCTTTATAAGTCAACACAACTAGATTTTTCCTGTTACAGAAACTCAGCACAAAATTTCAGGGATCTAAATTATCAAAAATCACAACTAGATTGGGATAGGTTTCAATAGAATGGATTGGTTTCATGGGAAATGAATATTCACTGAGGTCAATCTTATAGGTAAATGTTACTGCTTGAGTTTATCATTGTTAAAATGCTATATTCCCAAACATTTAAAATCATCTCTAATTATATAATTTATAAAGGAATTTTAAATGCTTTGTTCTAAAAGGAAGGGAGTTATTCATCATTTATTGTCTCTCATGTCATATTTTAATTTTGAAAGGCTTTTACAGCGTCAAAATACAATATGCAATTAGCCATAACATTGAAAGTGGCAGAATACTTCATAGAGTACTGTACTTCTTAACAATCACTGAGAGCAAGGAACTGTTAAAATATTAGCATTGTCATCCTAGTTTAATTATGCAAACCTAGCATATGCTGCACAGTAGGAAATGAATTTGGGAATATGGTGACCTTCTTACCTTTTTAAATGATTATTTGAAGTAGAATGCCAACAACATTTTCATGTGTGATTACATGAGCCCATTGCTAAATATGAATTATAAACAACAATGGTGCCTTTGTTTCACAGAAACTAAAGCTAAGATTTTTAAGATTTGAAGAAATCAATATCAAAATAACTTGACAGAGAAGATCACCTGTCTATTAACATCTTGGTGATATCCAAAAGAGCTCTCCAATTGATTTGCCAGCAATGGCTTCCCAAAGTAGTCTGACTGTATTGAAAGACAGAAGAATTAAAATGAATGAAGAAAGAGGTGAGCTATCTGTGTTTAATCTCCAGTTTCATCAGAAATCGATTAACTAGCTGACTTTGGGTCCAAAAGAATTAATTATCCCCAGACTCCAGTATAATTAACAACACTATGGCCATCTCCCCAAATATTCATTAAATGGTCAGGAACAATATGAAATTCAAATTAAAATTGGGAAAGAGATTAAATAGAAGTAGTCATCTCTGAAAAGAATCATACTACATCTGAGATGAAATCATCTGAGCAATACAAAATATGGAAATACATTTTGTGTTACATTTAATTATCATTAATTCCAGCACTACAAGCTGGCAGCTATTTTAAGCTCATTACGAGGACTAAAATGGGCTTGAATGTTAATATGAATTTATCCTCTTTGGAATAATGGGAATATGCTTCAAAGTTAAAGAAAGTTTAAAAATAAAGCTCAGAGTTTCAGTAGATTTCATATATTTGTAATTAGAAATGCATATTGTACACAAATTGATAATAAAATGTTTATCTCAGCACAGCAAATGACACAAAGCAATACCTTATTCATAATGGAATTTAAAAATATGTACTGTTTTGTAGTTTTGTAAAAAGCAATGATTGAATTCAGTTTTTAGTGTTTATAAATTAAGTCTCATGGTATAAAGGACCCAAAGTTTATTAAGAAAGAATGCTGAACATATTTTGTAAGAGCTTTAGTATTCATTTCTCTATTTAGCAGCAGGCATGTGATTTCTTCACATAATTATTTTAACTGAAATATGCACTTTTTGCATATATAAAGTCAGATATGCATGAAGTAAACAAATACCTCAATTAAGCAACATTTTATAAAATTGTTCACAATTTAAAATGTTAACACAAGAGAAGATATTCAAACAATAAATTTTCAAAACAAAAGTGTTCTATGCCCTCTAAACATGGGATAGATCAACAGGTAAAAAAACCTAACAGAGACACTTTGGAGCTTAATCAAACCCTTATTGAAATGGACCTTACAGATCTCTATCAAACTTTTCCTCCACGTACCAAAGACTATACATTTGTCTCAGCAGTACACGGAACTTTCTCCAAAATAGATCACATATTGGGCCACAAAACGAATCTCCACATATACAGGAAAGTTGAAATTCTACCCTGTACTTATCAGACCACCACGGCCTAAAGCTTGACATCCACAACACAACAAGCAGCAGAAAATGTACTAACTCCTGGAAACTTAACACTATGATGCTGAATGAGAATTGGATTCAGGAAGAAATTACAAAGGAAATTCAAGATTTCCTGAAAGTGAATAATAATGAAAACACAACTTACCAAAATCTTTGGGACACAATGAAAGCTGTTCTAAGAAGTAAGTTCATAGCTCTTAATGCCTAGATCAAAAAAATGGAAATATCAGAAAAAATAACTTAACAATTCAGCTTAAAGCTTTAGAGACACTAGAGCAACCTGATCCTCAAAGCAGTAGAAGAGAGGAGATTAGTAAAATAAGAGGAGAAATATCCGAAATCGAGATTAGGAAAACAATATAGAAAATCAACTAGTCAAAAAGCTGGTTTTTTGAAAAAATCAATAAGATTGCTACATCCCTAGCCAAATTAACCAAAAGCAAGAGAGAGAAAACCCAAATTGGCAAAACTAGTATGAAAATGGAGTTATCACTAATGTTACCCAAGAAATCCACAGAATTATAATGTCATATTTCAAAAACCTATACTCTGTGTAATTTGACAACACAAAAGGGATGGATGAATTCCAAAGTAAACACAATTTACCTAAATTGAATCAGGAAGTTGTGAATTATTTAAATAGTCCTATAACATATGTGGAAATCGAGGAAGTAATCTCGAATCTTCCCACCAAAAACTGTGCTAGACCAGATGGATTCAGCACAGAGTTCTACCAGATATTTAAGGAGCTAATAACACCAATACTCCTTAAACTGTTCCATCAAATATCAAAGGAAGGAACACTACCAAATTCCTTCTATGAAGCTAATATCGTCTTATTCCCAAAACCTAATAAAGATAGACTTAAAAAAGAAAACTATAGAATAATCTCTTTGATGAACACAGATGCAAAGATTCTCAACAAAGTCTTAGCAAATCGGATTCAAAAACTTATCAAAAAGATCATCCACGGGGATCAAGTAGGCTTTATCCCACGCACACAAGGTTGGTTCAACACACGCAAATCAATAAATGTAATTCACCATATAAGCCTGTCCAAAGTCCAAGACCACATGATACTCTCAATAGGTGCAGAAAAAGCTTTTGACAAGATCTAACAGCCTTTTATGATCAAAACCCTAGAAACAGTTGGAATGGAAGGAACCTTTCTTAATATAATAAAAGCTGTATACAACAGGCCCATAGCAAGGATTATACTCAATAGGGAAAAACTTGAAGCATTGCTGTTTCGATCAGGAACTAGACAAGGCTGTCCACTTTCACCACTTCTATTCAATATTATACTTGACTCTTAGCTGAAGCCATAATACAAGAAAGGGAGATTAAAGGAATTCAAATCGGCAAGGAAGAAGTCAAGTTATCTCTATTTGCAGATGACATGATCTTATACCTGAGTGATCCCAAAAATTACACCATGAAACTCCTGAAACTAATACAGAAGTTCAACAGGGTGGCAGGATATAAAATAAATGTACAAAAATCAGTGGCCTTCCTATATGCCCATACTGAAAGAATTGAAAAATCCCTGAGAGAAACAATCCCATTTACTATAGCCCCTAATACCTTGGGATAAACCTAACCAAGGAAGTAAGATACTTTTACAATGAAAACTTTAAACCCTAAAGAATGAAATTGCCGATGATACCAGAAGGTGGAAAGACCTCCCATGTTCCTGGATAGGCAGAATCAACATCATAAAAATGACCATCCTACCAAAGGCAATGTACAGATTCAATGATATACCAATTAAAATCCCACGCAATTCTTTGAAGAAATTGACCAACAATCTCAAAATTCATATGGAGGCACAAATGACCCAGGTTAGCAAAAATAATCTTGAGTAACAAAATCACAGCTGGAGGTTTCACCATACCAAACGTTAGTCTATACTACAAATCCATAGTTGTAAAAACAGCCTGGTATTGGCTCCAAAATAAACACACAGATCAATGGATGAAGATTGAAGGTCCAGATATAAGCCACACAACTATAGCCATTTGATCTTTGACAAAGGGGCCCAAAAAATCCAATGGAAAAAGAACAGAATCTTCAACAAATGATGCTGGCAAAACTGGATCTCCACATGCAGAAAGATTAAAATCTGAACCCATACTTGTCACCATGTACAAGAATTAATTCCAGATGGATCAAGGACCTCAATATAAAGCCAGAGATTATAAAAACGATAGTTGAAAGAGTAGGGAACTCCCTCGAGCTGATTGGGGTAGGTCAACAGTTCCTAAACAGACATCCAATATCACAGTCAGTACAATCAACATTCAATAGATGGGATCTTGTGAAATTAAAGAGCTTCTGTTCAGATAAAGAGATTGTAACAGGAGAACAAAGGCAACCCACTGAAAGGGAGAAAATCTTCACTAACCATATATCTGCGTTGGGATATCCAGAGTGCACAAAGAACTTAGAAAAATAAACACCAAGGAAACAAATGGCCCAATTAAAAAATGGGCCTTGGAACTTAAAACAAACTTTACCAAGGAGGATATTAAAATGTTTAACAAATATCTTAAAAAATGCTCCACATCCTTAGCCATCAGGGAAATGCAAATCAAAACTTCCCTGAGATATCATCTCACCCTAGTCAGGATTGCAAAAATCCACAATACAAACAACACCAAAGTGCTGGAGAGGATGTGGAGAGAGGGGAACTCTCCTACATTGCTGGTGGGAATGCAGCTTCATACAACCACTCTGGTAAGCCATCTGGCGATTCTTAAATAAGTTAAAGATTGAAATGCCATAAGACCCTGCTATACCACTTTTGTGAATACCCCCCATACAGCAAAAATTCACCTTGATAGCACAAGCATGACCATGTTCATAGCAGCACTGTTTACAATAGCAAAGTCATAGAATCAGCCCAAATGTCCAACAGTTGACGAGTGGAAAAGAAAAAAGTGGTACATTTATACAATGGAATGCTACTCAGCCATCAAAAATGATGATTTAATGCAATTTGCCAGGGAATTGATAAAATTAGAAACAATTATACTGAGTGAAGTATCCCAGACACAGAAAATTAAGTGCCGTATGTACTCCCTAATAGGTGGATCCTAGTACCAAACCCACTTAGAGACACTCAAAGACAAATCTCTGTAATACCTACAGTGATTGTAAAAATTATAAACAGGAGGGATGAGGAAGGAGGCCCCACCAAAAACAAGGAGAGGGGACCATGTTACAGTAGAGAAAATAGGCCACCATCAAGGACTGCAAGTAAGTAATGAGACATCTGGTTAAGTTCACAGACTTTCCTTCCTGATCATTTACAACTGATGGGGTGTGATCTCACCAGAAGAGGAGGGCGTATAGGCTGCCAGATAGAAAGTAACCATTTTGCAAATGGGTGATTGACCCTTCTCTCACCATTGTTTCCTACTTTTATACGATCTACCTTTGAATATACTCTTGTAACAAGACTCTATTAATAGGTTTTTTTCTCTGGCCAGGGGATGACATTCAATACCCATCAGGATGGAGCCAAGGGCATTGCAGGAGCAACAAAACTGAAAAAAAATTAACAATCCATAATTCAGAACATCAGAGACCCTCTATCAACCACCTGGAACTGGGCCAGCCTAATCTCTCCCCATCCTGAAGCTCATGGAAACTTGCAGAAGAGAGGACAGTAGGATTGTAAGAGCACAAGGTTGAGAGGAGTAATGATATGCATTATACTTCACACATGTTAGGGCCGAAGCAATCATAATAGGACTTTGCGTGACCTGTGCTATGTCCAATACATATTGACTCCACAAAGTCCTTGGACGCTAGGGACTGACAGTCACAGTAGTGTTCAGAAGCTTAAGGGGAACACAGGAAAGGGTTCTAGGAAATGCCTCTCGATCCTTGCACCTCATCAGAGAGGAGGACCCAGAGGAGAGTTTGGCATGCACATTAAAGGATACTCTGGGGATTGGGGAGGGAGGCACTGGGGGATGGGGAGGGAGGGGGAAGGAGAGAGGGGAACAGGGGGTCAGGGGGAGGTGGTGTGAGGGAGGGGACCGGTGTACCTGTTAAGTTTGTATGAGCAGAAATAATAACAATAAAAAAATAAAATAAAAAAACACAAGTGTTCTGGTTTCAGTATTACACATTTTTTACATGGGAGTCAATGCTAAATTCCTAATAGAAAGGGGATAAACTCATTCTTGTTTGGTTTTCATCCAATATAAACGCAAAATATATTTACATGATAATTGTATAGCATACAGATTAAGCATTTTAAATATATTCTTATTTTTTGCAGAATTGCAAGTTACATTTTTCAAAGGTATGGCCAAAATGGGTCTCATACCTTCGACATATGACTTTCAATGCATAATGTTGGAGAAAGTGTTATGAATCATATGAAAGTTTCAAGTCTGTTACCTTAATTCAATGTATTTTTATATTAAGTTCAATGTATGTTTTGAGAGTATGTTTAGAGATTCTAGCAGAGGAAGAACAGTTGCATATATACCTTTGAACAAAGAATAGTCTTTGTCTACCAGAGAAGGTCATGCTCTTCCAAGAGGCATAAAGCTTTGGGAGGCATGAACATGAGTGGTAAGGTTGGATGGCGTCGCTTCCCAGGCCAGAGCATCTGAGTCAACAGTCCTGGCAAACACTGGGGTGACAGAGATGACAGCCTGGTCACCTTTGAATGCAATTCAGTACATTCTTGAAAGATATTCAGATTATAGTTTTAAAAACTGGGAAGACAGAACCAGGCCAACCAAATCTCTCCCTATCCTAAATCTCAGGGAACCTTGCAGAAGAGGAGGCAACAAGATTGTAAGAGCCTAAAGATGGCGAGGAACAACAGTATGCAAGGTACTCTACAAAAGTCAGGGCTGCAGCAGACAGGATATAGCCACAATGTAATTGGACCTTGCCTGACCTGCACACTGGCTGACATGTCAACAAACCCCCCAAAGTCTAGGGGAGAAGGCTTCGGGCAATAGGATCTTTAGAGGCAAGGTGTTAAACAGTCATGATAGAGTTCCCATACTAGCTGGCAGCCCAAGAAGGGGCCCCAAGCTATGCCACTGAGTACCAAACCCTCAACAGTGTAGAGGACTCAGAGGGAAATTCAGTGTCCACATAAACAGATGTTCTGGAGGATGGGAAGGAGAAAATAGGAAGCACTAGAAGAGGAGGGAATGAAAAGGGGTGAGAGGGTTGAGGGGAGAGTGGGAAGGGTAGGAGAGTGCAATGGAAGACAATGGGGGAAGGGACTGGGAAGGGAAAAAAGGGGGTACCTATTAAGCTTCTATAATTAGGCAAAAATGTATAAAAATTGGGAAGACAAAAGTCTTTCTGATACTATTTTACAATTTTAGTAGTTCTTGTTACTTAAAATTGCCTACAAATGCCTACCAATTAGGACTGAAGACACTTTCTTGCCTTATGCATGTTACTATCATTTAATCAGGCCAAGAACCTACAAATGGAGAGGATATAGATCAGAGGGAGGAACAAAATGACATTGTTTACCTATAAGTGTATGAGGTCAATCAGCTATTTAAACACTTATCATCATACCCATAGATTAGAGCAGATTTTATTCCCCATCTGAGAAGTTTGCTTTCACAATGGAAGATGTTTAATACAGTGATCCACAACAAGCCCAAATGCAGTGATGTTGAACTGCTAGGCCTTCCACAGAACATCTAAACCATTGCTCCTATCAAGGGTCAGGCAACCTCTAGGAAGAATATGCTGTATGAACAAAAGAGCCAGAAGGTATGAAGGGATTTGGCCACATAGTATCTAGCCTGCACTACATCATGAGCTCAAGCCCAACTAGAACTAAGGTGATACCCTGTGTCCAGTTCACACAATTAATAACGGGTGATGAAAGCAAAGCCAACAATTATTTCTCCAGGTAGCTACATAAAATGTATCTAAATGCAAAATCATTTCACTCTCCTGGTAGATACAAGTGTTCCCACAGTGAGTGAAGTTTAAATTTTATAGAGCAAGCATCCAAGTTCTATACGCCCTGAATAATATAAAAAAAGTTTAAGGCATTTTTTTCAGGAAAATATTCTGCCTTCATATTTTCTTCTTTATAGATTGTACTATCTCTTTGTTGACCATTGGGTAATAAAAGTGGATATCTCCTGTGTTTTTTCAAAGGAACCATCAAGGCAATGCAAAATTATACAATTCCTCAATGAACCAGAGAAAGAAACACTTTGTTCTCTCTGTTCTCCATACAATTAAAGTACACTGCTTATAGTAATCTAATATGAAAGGCACTAAACTTGTATTTACCATTTATAAAATTAGACTTTATCCACCAGGATTATGAAGATTTCCTATTTCCATTTAGTAGTCGTGACAAAATGCATATGCTGGCACCAGCTTTTGTTGTCATAGAAATTGTTACAGTTTTAATTTAGAAATTGATTTCTACCCTTAGGAAAATTTATTATGTTGCTTATTTAACAAAATGCACACTTTCACCAGAGTTTGATTAAATAGTTAATCTATAGACTCACAGAAGTTGTTGAATATTAAAAATAGATGGTTCCTTTGAAATTTTGTAAAACTTTGCTAGTATTGAAGAGGGTCTTTTCATTTACCATGACATTGTTTCCAAAAGATTCTGCATTCAGTCTAGCCTATATTGAGAAAGTAGTGGTCACATTCAAATGGCATAATTTTGCGGATTAAAAATTCATTTACAAAATGAACTTAGGTAAACACAACTTACATAAATTGAATCAGGAAGTTGTGAATTATTTAAACAGTCCTATAAAATATAAGGAAATTGAGAAAGTAATCTCAAATCTTCCCACCAAAAAATGTCCTGGACCAGATGGATTCAGCATAGAGTTCTACCAGACAATTAAGGAGATAATAACACCAATACTCCTTAAACTGTTCCATCAAATAGCAAAGGAAGGAACACTACTAAATTCCTTCTATGAAGCTAATATCGTTTTAATCCCAAAACCTAATAAAGATTCACTTAAAAAAGAAAACTATAGGCCGATCTCCCTGATGAACACAGACGCAAAGATTCTCAACAAAGTCTTAGCAAATCGGATTCAAAAACATATTAAAAAGATCATTCATGGGGACCAAGTAGGCTTCATCCCCAGCACACAAGGTTGGTTCAACATACGCAAATCAATAAATGTAATTCATCATGTAAACCAGTCCAAAGTCCAAGACCACATGATACTCTCGATAGATGCAGAAAAAGCTTTTGACAAGATCCAACAGCCTTTTATGATCAAAACGCTAAAGACGGTAGGAATGGAAGGAACCTTCATCAATATAAAAAAAGCTGTATACAACAAGCCCACAGCAAGGATTATACTCAATGGGCATTCCCACTTTGATCAGGAGCTAGACAAGGCTGTCCACTCTCACCACTTCTATTCAATATTGTACTTGAACTCTTAGCCGAAGCCATAAGACAAGAAAGGGACATAAGAGGGATTCAAATCGGCAAGGAAGAAGTCAAGCTATCCCTATTTGCAGATGACATGATCTTACACTTGAGTGATCCCAAAAACTCCACCAGGAAGCTCCTGGAACTAATTGAGAAGTTCGGCAGGGTAGCAGGATACAAAATAAATGGGTAAAAATCAGAGGCCTTCCTATATGCCCAGAATGAAAGAAGTAAAAAAGCCTTGAGAGAAATAATCCCATTTACTATAGCCCCTAAAAAAATGAAATACCTTGGTATAAACCTAACCAAGGAGGTAAAAGACCTTTACAATGAAAACTTTAAAACCCTAAAGAAAGAAATAGCAGAAGACACCAGAAGGTGGAAAGACCTCCCATGTTCCTGGATTGACAGAATCAACATGGTAAAAATGACCATCCTACCAAAGGCAATATACAAATTCAAATTAAAATCCCAAAGCAATTCTTCAAAGAAGTTGACCAAACAATCTCAAAATTCATATGGAAGCACAAAAGACCCAGGATAGCAAAGACAATCCTGAGTAACAAAATCACTGCTTGAAGTATCACCATACCAAACCTTAGTCTATACTACAAATAGAAATAGTTGTAAAAACAGCCTGGTACTGGCTCCAAAATAGACACACAGATCAATGGATAAGGCTTGAAGACCCAGATATAAGCCCACAAAATTACAGCCATTTGGTCTTTGACAAAGGGGCCCAAAGAATCCAATGGAAAAAGAACAGTATCTTCAAAAAATGGTGCTGGCAAAACTGGATCTCCACATACAGAAGATTAAAACTGGAACCGTACTTGTTACCATGTACAAGACTTAATTCCAAATTGATCAAGGACCCTGATATAAGGCCAGAGACTATAAAAACCATAGTTGAAAGGAGAGGGAACTCCCTCGAGCTGATTGGGCTAGGCCAACATTTCCTAAACAGACATCCAATGGCACAGTCACTGCTACCAACTCTCAACAGTTGGGATCTTGTGAAATTAAAGAGCTTCTGCTCAGATAAAGAGATTGTAACACGAGCTCAAAGGCAACCCACAGACTGGGAGAAAATCTTCACTAACCACATATCTGATAGAGCTCTACTGTCCAGAGTGCACAAAGAACTTAGAAAACTAAACATCAAGGAAACCAATGGCCTAATTAAAAAATGGGCACTAGCACTTAAAAGAAATTTTACCAGGGATGAAATTAAAATGTCTAACAAATATCTTTAAAAAATGCTCCATCTGGCCTGTGAATCCCGGGGCAGAAGGAGGTGGAGGCGTCCATGGTGGTTCGCGAATTCGTCCGTGGTTCTACAGACACACAGACACACACATACACACACACACACACACACACACACACAGACGCGCACACACATACACACAGTTGAATAAATAATAATAATAATAATAAAAATTAAAAAAAAATGCTCCATCTGGGCTGGAGAGGTGGCTCAGGGGTTAAGCCTCCGCCTTTCAGGTGGAAGGTCCTGAGTTCGGATCCCATATCCCACATATAGATGCCAGGCGGAAGCGGGGGCGGCCTGCACTTCTGGTCTTGGTAGATGGGTGCCTGTGAATCCCGGGGCATAAGGAGGTGGAGGCGTCCATGGTGGTTCGCGAATTCATCTGTGGTTCTACACATACACACACACACACATGCGCGTGCACATACACATGCACATGCGCACAGTTGAATAAATAATAATAATAATAATAATAATAAAATGCTCCATCTCTTTAGCCATCAGGGAAATGCAAATCAAAACTTCTCTGAGATACCATCTCATTCTAGTCAGGATGGCAAAAATCCACAATGCAAACAACAAAAAATGCTGGAGAGGATTTGGAGAGAGGGGAACTCTGCTACATTGCTGGTGGGAATGCAGGCTCATACAGCCACTCTAGCGAGCCGTCTGGAGGTTCTTAAAGAAATTAAAGATTGAAATGCCATATGACCCTGCTATCCCACTTTTGGGTATAACCCCCCCATACAGCAGAGGTTCACCTCAATAGCACAAGCACGACCATGTTCATAGCAGCACTGTTTACAATAGCAAAGTCATGGAATCAACCCAAATGTCCAACAGTTGACGAGTGGATAAGGAAACAGTGGTACATCTATACAATGGAGTACTACTCAGCCATCAAAAATGATGAATTACTGGAATTTGCCGGGAAATGGATGTCATTAGAAACAATTATATTAAGTGAAGTATCCCAAACCCAGAAAATTAAGTGCCGTATGTACTCCCTAATAGGTGGCTCCTAGTACCAAACCCACCCACCTTGAGAGACTCATAGGTAAATCTATGTATTACCTACAGTAATTGCAAGGATTATGAACAGGAGGGATGGGGTTGGAGAGCCACACCAGAAACAAGGAGAGAAGTGACCATGTTACAGTAGAGAAAATAGGCCTCCATCAAGGACTGCAAGTAAGTAATGTGACACCTGGTTAAGTTCACCGACGTTCGTTCCTGATCATTTACAACTAAGGGGGTATGATCTCACCCGAAGGGGAGGGCATATAGTCTGGCAGATAAAAAGTAACCATTTTGCAAATGGGTGATTGACCCCTCCCTCACTGAGGTTTCCTACTTTTATTACATCTACCCTTGAATGTGCTCTTATAATAAGACTCCAGTTTAAGAGCTTTTTGTCTCTGGCCAGGGGGTGACATACAGTGCCCAGCAGGATGGAGTGAAGGACATTGCAGGAGCAGCAAAACTGCAAAAGAAAATCAACAAACCACAATCCAGAACTTCAGAGACTCCATATCAACAACAGAGAACTAGGCCAGACTAATCTCTCCCCATCCTGAAGCTCAGGGAAATTTGCGGAAGAGGGGGTGGTAAGAGTGTAAGAGCAAAAGGATGGGAGGAACAATGATTTGCAAGATACTCCACACAAGTTCGGGCCGAAGCAATCATAATTGGACTTTGCATGCTCTGCAATGTCCAACACACTATTGACCTCACAAAGTCTAGCATCTGCTAAAGGCACCAAGATCCTTGGAGGCAAGGGATTGGCAGCCACAGTAGTGTTCCTATGCTTAAAGGGAACACGGGAAAGAGTTCACGGAAATGCCATTGGGTCCTTGTATGTCATTGGAGAGGAGGGCCCAGAGGAGAGTTAGGGATGCACATTAAAGGACTCTCTGTGAATTGGGGCGGGAGGCACTGGGGGATGGGAACGGAGGGGGTGAGGGGAGGGGGAGCAGGGGGTTCAGGGGGAGGAGTAGGGAGGGAGGGAACCGGTGTACCTATTAAGTTTGTATGAGCGGAAATAATAATAAAAAATGTTAAAAAAAAGATGAACTCAGGCTAACGACATGTTGAATCATTCCAGTCTAAGACCAACATGGCAAATGTGCCTAGAAATACCAAAAGCTGCCCAACAAAATTTACAAATTTCTTTAAAGACTGAGAGATTTTTTCATTATTTCAAAACTATATAGCATTTTTTACTATTTTAATCCTTTGGAGTTTCATGCATGAATACAGTGAATTTATGATATTTTCATACCTAAACCTCAAATTCCATTCTCCATGTCCCCATTTTAATCCTTCTTTTTACCAACCAGTCTCCACACTATTTTCATGTCTTTTGTGTGTGTGGCCCACTGAGTTTCATCTGGGTTGCTTTTGATGGCATGTGCCTGAGCACGTGCTAGAATAGGAATCACATAATAGTGATTGATCACATTGAGAAACACTCCCATCCATTGCCATTAACGCTGATCAGTTTCTTAGAAGATGAAGGGCCTCTTGAAATCTTTTCCTCTGATGGCCGGAGAAATCCTGTGGAATTGAGCATAGTTATAGTGAATTCATGGTAGCAACAGCCTTGTAATGTCTAGAAGCTAATGTCTGGCTAAATATTTTTCCACCCTGAAGCACTTACCATCTTACTGCCTCTTCTTTTGAAGTGTTCTCTAAATTTTTTAGTGCGGGGAAGAAAAGCTCTTGAGTTTCAACTTTTTTAGGTGGAAATTGGACAATGTTCAGTGGTTGGACACAACTGTGTATGTGTATTTGTGTGTGTGTGTGTATGTGTGTGTGTGTGTGTGTGTGTGTGTGTGTGTGTGTGTGTGTGTTTGTAGTATAGTGTGAATTTGCCATTACTTTGGAATGCTATAGATGGCTGGCATCTTGAGAAACTATGCTATGCCTAGAGGAAATTCTTCACTTTGTAGACTATAGTTTATGATTAGCTAATTTCCCTTTCATGGGGCTATGAAATTTATTTACAGAGATGAAGCTTGATTCTAAAAACAATTTATGGATGGATACAGCAATTTTTTGTAATGAGTTGGTAAAGAAATTTTAAGTGCATTAATAAAACACTAAAGAAAACAAGATAACCAAAATAACCGTATATATTCATTACAAGAAGGTGAATCTGACGAGACCTTAGGAGGTAAGACACCTACTAGAAAAACCCAAAAAACAGTTCTATCTTCATCCCAGAATCCCACATGGTAGAAGGAGAGAAAAAACTCTCCAAAGTTGTCCTCTGACCTTCACCCTTGTGCCACGGCATGCATGTGCATTTCTTCTCCCTTTCTTTCTGTTCCTGTCTCTTTCTCTCAAAAATTAAAAGAAAATCTATTAGAAAAAGAAGGTGAAGTTTTCAATAATTGGACTTTGCATCCAGCAATTCCAAATCTCACAAGGTTTGTGAGAATTGTTGAAAATGAATAGGAACCAAAGCTTAAATCCTAACAGAACACTATTTTATTGTGTTCTGAGAACAAAATTATGAAGTTGAATGAAAAGCACCATACGCTAAAAGACCCAGAAGAAGCAGCAGAGGTCAAACAAGATCTGCAGCGATCTGTGAATTTGCTGTAGTCACAGGATTTTATCTTTGAAAGTCTCCACATATCCTCCCTCAGGAGGGGAGAAAAGCAAACAGCTACTTGCCAGTCCCCAAGTGAATGAATCATATTGTCAGCACAACAAAAATATCATCAGTTTGCTCAGTCAGCAACTCTCCGAATTCCCTCAGTGTCTCATGAGCTCAGCACATATTGCACTGGGTTCATAAAACTTTGGGGAAATGAAAATGCTCCTTCTTCTCACAAAGGTAGTGTCCTGCAACAGTAAAGACAGAAATAACAGCCACAACATCAAATTCAAGAAAGCACTTTCTACACATCTAATTTCCAATATAATTTCTTGTATTGTTCTCAGTGGATGAGAACATCTAAGAAAATTGTAAGTTTTGGCCAAGTTGTTTTTTCAATCAAGAAAATATTTTATCTTTCTTGGAAACTAGTCTATTCAAGTTTTTTTTAAGGCAAAATCTTATGTTTTCAGTCTGATCTGGAACTCACTGTGTAGTCTAGAATAACCTTGAACTTCTATTTCTCCTACTCCAATCTCCATGTATGTGTACTGTCTTATCCATTTTATACAACGGTAGGTATGAAGCCTAATGTCGTATGTACAGCATGCAAACACTCTACCAACTGAGCTGCAGCCTCAGTATCTTTTGAAAAAAAAAAGAAATTAATTGATTTATTTTTCTTTAAATCTTTGCTATTGAATTTTTGTGTTTCTTGTATTTTTGGACTTATTCAGTATAAGGCTTTAAAAAATTTTTTCTCACAATCCCTAGGTTAACCTTGACTTTTGAAGATTGTCTTTTTTTGTGCAGAAACTTTTATTTCTTTGAAACTCCTCCTGTTTTCTTTTGTTCCACTGACAGGAATCCAGGGATCATATCCAAACTATAAAACTATTAACTAAGAGCAGGCAAGATAGCTCAAGAAGTAAGACTCCTGCCTTCACACCTGTTGACCGAGATTGATATCTGGAAGAACACATGGTGGAAGTATAATGCTCAGGAAAATGGTTTATTTAAAAAGGACTTACGGGGTTAGAGAGGTGGTTCAGGGGTTAAGCCTCTGCCTTGCAGGCGGAAGGTCCTGAGTTTGGATCCTAGATCCCACATATAGAAAGAGGCCCAGTGCAAGCAGGGCAGCCTGTGTTTCTGGTCCTGGTAGGGCGGAGCTTGTGAATCCCGGGGCAGAGTAAACAAGGAGGAGGTGGAGGCGTCCATGGTGGTTCCAGAATTCGCCCGTGGTTATACACACACACACATACATACACACACGCACACACCTACACACACACACACACACAATTGAATAAAAATAATAATAAAATATTAAAAAAGGACTTATATTTGATCCAACAATTTTCCTCCGAGTTCATCTTCAAAGAACAGACAATAGGTATGCTGAAGAGACATCTATAAGCAGATGTTCATAGTCAGCATATACAGAGCTCCCAGCTCTTAAGGTTTTTTTTTCTACCAGCACACTATTCACTCTTCAAGTCATATAATTTTTTTCCTTTTTTTTAAGTTTTTACCAGTATATAATGGTTCAACCTCAAAAATCACGAGCAAAACAAAAAAACGTATTATCAAGATTAAAAGGGTGATGATTTAGAGATGTTAGGCTTTCGGTTTACAGTTGTGCTGCAATCTGTAAAGTCTGCATATAGAATGTTTGCTTGTTGATTATAGTTAGAAATGATCTAAAGTACAATTGAAACTTTCTGTATATCTATGTCATATTCCCATATGCAACTCTGTGAGATGATAGATGTATTTGCTTTGGTTATTATTATATGCATGTATTTTTGTGAAATATAAACAGAAAAAATATACTTTACATGCTCTATATGACTTATTTATCTCAGTCTTTCACAGTGAAACCCAAAATGGCACATTCCTCCCATAATACATGAAACGTTAAGAAAATTCATTATTATCATTTTCAGTCAAAAGTCAGACCACAATCCAGTCTATATCAAGGGGAGAGACTTTGGCTTTTGACCAGGATTCACTGAGACATTGTTGCTATTTTTAATGCTTGTTTGGTGATGGTACCAAATATTTATGGGTTTTCACAGGGCAATTGTGGGCTGAGAATATGGTCATATCTCAAAGGGTTATTAGTTCAGCAAGTCCTCAGCAAGTTTATGGAAAATTACCTAACTGCTGTGGGAAGACCCAATCGGTAGAGGATGGGACCACTCTGAACCAGTGGATAAGGAGGAGAGAACTGAGTCAGTATATATGCATTCTTTGTTAACAGAAGACAAAGACATACTAGCAAGTGAGAAAGAATGACTCTCTGTCAGCTCTTTCTGTGAAGATGGCATGGCCAGTTTGCAGTTTGCAGTTCATGTGAACTCTTCTAACCAGTTGGATTTTGAACTTTGTAACCAGAATGATAAACAAGACTAAAATCTTGTTATTTGGTCCCCTATTTGTTCAGCACCAGGAAGGTGAACAACACCTTTTCAGCTTCTGTGCTGAAATGACCATGTTGAGTACAGACAACAGAAACCAGAGGGGTTTCTTTCCAAATGACAAGCATTTTCCAGTCTTTCCTTGATGAAAAAAAAGTATATTGAGAATTCAGAGAATTTACCTTCTGCTATTTCATGTATTGCTTTATTTCACTAAGACTTGGTTATTAAAATTGTGCAGCAAAGAGAGTAATTATTTGATTTTTTTCTGGAATAGAGGTGTTTAAATCCTCTTTAAGAAAAAAAATACAACTGGACTTTATATACTCAGGAGGAGCCATCGAAGGGCTTACATCGAGCTCTTGGTTTTGTTTTCTTTTGGTTATTCACCAAGGGCAAACCTGGTTATTCATCAGGGGCAAATATTCTTACTTGCCAGACTGAAAGTCTGTCAAAATATGGCAAAGTATCAAGACACTAAACTGGTTCTGTACATCTTACCACCTGTCCAGGGAATGATAATACTCACTGTGGGTTGGGTCTTCTCTAATCAATTAGACAGTCTGCCCCAGACTTGCTAAGGTTTCACTTTGACATATAATTGTTCACATATGCACCTGAAGACTCAGACTTCAATTGTCAAATTAGGTTCTTTAGCTGACTGCCACATCTAGAAACTTATGCTGTGATTTGTCTGCTAAGGTCCACTAAATCAGAAGCCTATTGTAAGTGCCTTCATATCCTAGCCAGGGAACACATAGCAAACTGACTAATGACTGTTGTTGTCATTAATCTGATTATGAATGTGTTCTCTCAGGTTAAACCCACTATGGAATTTTAATGTCTGCTTTAGGGGAAAATTGCCATCAAATCGAATACTGGATTTTCAACTGTTCTTACTGAAGATAACTTTCTTTCTCTTACTACTAACGACAAAGAAATAAAACTAAAATTTGAGGGAATAAATTTCATAGTACTTACAGATATGCTCTCAAATTATACTATAGAAAGAAATGTTTACTGCCAACAACTAAGATTTATTGACAAATCCCATGTTGTTTTTATGGAAGCAAAATTGAAAGAGTGGAAGAGAGAGGACACTTGTGTGGCGTGACACTGGGGCAGAGGAAAGAGGACAACTTTTAGAAATCGATTCTGTCCTTTCAAGTCTTCTGAGGTGTAAAGCCCAGGATTACCAGAGTTATAAGGAAGTATCTGCTTGTTGAACCATATTGTCTCCTCTACACCTTTTTTCCTATCAGTTTCACAACTTCATGGCAGTTCCTCACATTACTTTCTCTCTGTATCTTGTGTGGAATAGAATTGCTTTCCTCCTTCTCAGTAGCTATATTTACTTCTGACGAAGCCACAGGTTGACTGATCTCATGCTTCCCATCTCTCACAGCAACACAAATCTTCAGGTTGGCTATCTTTGTACTGTTTCATACTTTATGTGTCTTAGAAAAAGCATATTCGGAGTCTGCCTCATACTATAAAAAGAAGGTCTTGCTGAACATCAGAGGTACACTCCTTCACTTTATTTTTTGTCCTACTATTTGGCCTATCATAAATAGTAAACTGAAGAAACAAGTTTTCACCATTCTTTTTTTTTTAATTTTTTTATTATTATTATTTATTCAACTGTGCACATGTGCATGTGTATGTGCGCGCGCGTGCGTGTGTCTGTGTGTGTGTGTAGAACCACGGACGAATTCGTGAACCACCATGGACGCCTCCACCTCCTTCTGCCTTGGGATTTACAGGCTCCGCCCTACCAGGACCAGAAGCGCAGGCCGCCCCCGCTTCTGCCTGGCGTCTATACGTGGGATCTGGGATCCGAACTCAGGACCTTCCGCCTGCAAGGCGGAGGCTTAACCCCTGAGCCACCTCTCCAGCCCCAAGTTTTCACCATTCTATCTGTGATGTAATTCAGGACTCTGACCTTCATATGTATTTTCCATATTTTAAACCTCATGCTTTAGCTAGTGCGATTGCTGATCTTCTGAGAAACATTTGTTGTCTTTTTCTTTATTTCCCTTGAAAACTTGTGAATATCCAGCTCATTACCAACTGACTTCTTTGGAGGCAGAGGATGAAGGACCGAATACAGAGGGTGACAAGTGGAGCGGGTGGCATGAGAGAAGGAACAGAATGAAAGCAAAAAGCCCACTTAAGGAAGCTTCAACTACATCTTTCTGGAGAAGATAGCAGTCATAGTCAATGTAGTAAGGAAAAGCTATGGATATGTTCCTTCTCCAGAGATTACAACAGCTGACATTTGGAAGATTTGGAAAGATTGTGTCTGTGACTCAAGGAGAATAAATACATTCAAGATTGAAAATACTGCAAAAGTACACTGCATTTCAAATTTTTGTGAGAGTAGATAGCTTTGTTTTATTCTTTAATAGGATTGAAAGAAACTCTTTTTTTCAGAATGACATCCTAAGGCAGGTACTATTGGTTCTTAATTATATCAGAAGACAATATAGAGAAAGCTCCCTGTCACTGTGATTGTTTAAAAACAAAAGTGCTATAGAGAATAATGAAAAAAACACTCAAAACCATTAGTAGTAAGAGAAGGAAAGTTATCTTTAATAAGAACAGTTGAAATCCAGTATGTGATTAGATGGCAATTTTTTCCTAAAGCTGACATTAAAATTCCATGGTTGGTTTAACCTGAGAACACATTCATAATCAGAAATATTTATTACCAAAAATTAAACTAATAACATTGTCAGAAATTACATTCAGAAGCAGAATTTAGGTTTGTGTTTGTACTTCCAGATACCAAACACTAATGTCATTGTAGCCATATTAGTTCATGAAATTGTCACATGCAATAATACTCTTTGTACTCTTTGATAACAATACTCTTTGAATCATTTCACATTCCATTCATTGAAGAAAAATGACAGACAAAAATAAAACTTTCAAAGTTTGTTCATGCTAGCCATAAGGCTTGGGGTATCCTTTTTAGGTTTTATGCCATATGAAAAGTATAAATATTGCTTTACTTCATTACTATATGTGAATGAAAGTTTGTATTCAAAATAATTTCCCTAAAAGATTTCATTTTTAAAACATTAAAAAGTAGAATTACACTAGACACTTTTGAAAATCATGATTGTATCACAGTTAACATTGATCAATTTTTATCACTCATTTCATAAATTATGTCAACTGCCCTAGGCTTTCCTAAATTAAGGCAAAATGTCGTTGACTAAACTCAGTGATTTTGGGTCAGTGATAATAAATAGTTTCATCCTGAACTGCAAATAATAAACTCAACCTGTGGATCATAAATTAGTTGAGAAATCCATTAATACCAACATTGTTCACATTGCTATGGAATTAGTAAATTACCTGAATATTTCTGAGTAAAATTTAATGTTTTATTCAGTATGAGTATTTCCAAATGACTTATGAAGAAGTAAAGACATATTAACAGTGTTTTTAATTAATGTAGCAATAGACCTCAGATTTGGATTAAGCAGTGACATCAGCAAAACTATCCAATGGAAGCCCTGCTTACATAAGTGAGTAAATAAACAAGTTATTTTCTAACTTATTTATTACTAAATTCTCACACAAATTCTTCCAAGTAAGATTTACACGTGATGCCACAAACAGTGATATGAATCCATTCTAACTTTGATCATCATGGATTCACAGAGATAAAATAAAAAAAATATTGCTGCTCCCACACGCGCTGCCTTTGTCTGCCCGACCAACCGCCCCTCCTGCTCCCCACTCCGCCAGACCCCCCAGGTGATTCCCCCCGGCCCCGCCCAGGTCACCACACATCCCTGCGGCACCCAGGTGGTTTTGGCCTGGGCCACGCCACAGGCCCCAGGCCCCTTTCTCCCTCCCGCCTGCCTGTCTGCCCAGGTGGACAGGACTTGCTCGCTTTCCTCCATCCCTGGAGCTTGGGTGGGACACTAAGCCAAGTCCCAGGTCCCGGGTAAAGAATTCTGACATCAACATCAGCCCCTCTGCCTCTCTGGCCCACTGGGGACCCGTGCACGTGGTCTACAGAAGAAGCACTGCTACTCAGAATTCAGTAGAGTCCAAAGAAAAAACAAGCAAAGTTCTAAGGGTTAAAAGCCATACATCTGTAAACCACTACAATCATCCTATCACATGGGAGAGATTCTTCACATCTAGCCCAAATATAAGTAAACCTCATTTTTTTCACCTTACTGTTCCTTTCTAATATTAATCACTATAGATTAACTTTTCTATAAAGCCACCTCCAAAACATATTTCAACTCCAGGGATCATACCACTCACCCTCACATATCACCAAGATACTACATCATAAAAATGCACTACCATACTAATATTCACTCCTTGTCTACTTAACCTGACTTAACTGATGTACTAACAGCCTAACAGCCTCAATTACAAAATAACAATAACGAAAGACAAACATACCCAACCACAAGGCAAGCACTAGTAATAGACTGCCCAAGTATAGTAATACCAACTAAATCAGTCAAAAACACACAGAAACTGAAAAGCCCTAGAAGACAAAACAACAAACTGAAAAGCCCTAGAAGACAAAACAACAATGCCTAATTCAAAGTGCAGATCCATGAGAAACAAAACCCAAGAAGACCAATCTCTCACTGAAAGAATTAAACCCTTAATGATGGATTCCAACCAGAACAAATTCACAGAAAACAGCCAAGAAAGCCAGACCCAAGACAACGACTTTCAAAGTATGATCATTACCATGATTAATAATATGAAAGAGGAAATACAAGAGGAGTTCAACAACTGAATCAACCACTTTGAACAGGAACACAACAGGCATTTGGAGGAGTTGAGAAAAACAGTTCAAGAAACAAAAATAGGCAGAGTTTAAAATTGAACTAAAAGCCAAGCTATCTTCAACCCAGAACTCAGCAGAGAGTCTTATCAGCAGAACTAACAAAGCAGAAAATAAAATTTCAGATCTTGAAGACAAAGTGGGAGAATTAAACAGCTCAATGGAAGAGATTGTTAAAACTAAAAAGATACTTGAGAGGAACATTCAAGAGATATGGGACACCCTGAAGAAGCCTAACATGTGTATTCATGGAATACCAGAGTAAGAATCTCAAAATACCACACCTGAGAAAATTTTTTAAATTATCATAAATGAAAACTTCCCTCAACTAAAGAATGAGAGGCCCATCAAAGTACAAGAGGCATTTCACACTACAGATATGACCAAAATAGAAAATCGCCACAGCAAATAATAGTCAAAATACTCCACATTCAAGACAAAGAAAATGTGCTGAGAGCTTCAAGAGAAAAAAAGGAAGTCACTTTTAAAGGCAAACCTATTAAAATAACAAATGACTTCTCAATAGAAACAGTAAAAGCAAGAAGAGCTTGGAGAGATGTACTTCAAGTATTAAATGAGCAAAAATGCCAACCCAGACTGATATACCCGGCAAAACTATCTGTCATGATTGAGGGAAAAAGAAAAGTTTTCCAGCACAAAGACAACTTGAAGGGATACATGTCCACCAAACCAGGCCTTCAAAAAATGCTAGAAGTGATACGCAAACTTGAAGAAAAGAACAAGTGTATCCAGGGGAACAGAAGGGGAAGTATAATACCACAAAAATATAAATGTAAAACAATAAGCTTACAAAATCCACTAAACAAAAAAATGTCCAGAATTAAAAATAATTTCTCCATTATAACTTTAAACGTCAATGGTATTAACTCACCAATTAAGAGACACAGATTACAAATTTGGATTAAAAATCAAAACCCATCAATCTGCTGCCTTCAGAAAACCATCTCACCACAAAAGATGGGCACATCCTAAAAATGAAAGGCTGGTCAAAATTCTGCAAGCTAATGGAATCAGGAAACAGACAGGGGTAGCCATTATGCTGTTGGACAAAGTGGACTTCAAACCCAAAAAAATCATAAGAGACACAGATGGATACTACATTTTAGTCACAGGTACAATTCACTAGGAAGACTTCACAATACTGAACATATATGCACCCAATACGGGCCCTTCCACATTCATTAAGAAAATCCTACAGCGTCTAAAGCAAGAAATCAACCCCCAAACAATAATTCTTGAGATTTCAACACCACCCTCTCAACATGGGATAGATCAACAGATTAAAAGCTTAACAGGGACACTTTGGAACTTAATCAAACCCTTAAAGAAATGGACCTTACAGATCTCTATTGAACTTTTCCAATAAATAGCAAAGGAAGGAACACTACCAAATTCCTTCTATGAAGCTAATAGTGTTTTAATTCCAAAACCTAATAAAGATCCACTTAACAAATAAAACTATAGGCCAATCTCTCTGATGAACACAGATGCAAAGATTCTCAACAAAGTCTTAGCAAATCAAATTCAAAAACATATCAAAAAGATCATTCACGGGGACCAAGTAGGCTTCATCTCCGGCATACAAGGATGGTTCAACATACGCAAATCATTAAATGTAATTCTTCATGTAAACCAGTCCAAAGTCCAAGACCACATGATACTTTGGATAGATGCAGAAAAAACTTTTGACAAGATCCAACAGCCTTTTATGATCAAAACGCTAGAGACAGTAGGAATGGAAGGAACTTTTATCAATATGATAAAAGCTGTATACAACAAGCCTACAGCAAGGATTATACTCAATGGGGAAAACTGGAAGCATTCCCACTTCGATCAGGAACTAGACAAGGCTGTCCACTCTCACCACTTCTATTCAATATTATACTTTCAAGTACACTTCAGTGTTAGCTGAAGCCATAAGACAAGAAAGGGACATAAAAGAGATTCAAATTGGCAAGGAAGAAGTCAAGCTTTCCCTATTTGCAGACGACATCATCTTTTATCTGTGTGATCCCAAAAACTCCACCAGGAAACTCCTAGAACTAATTGAGAAGTTCAGCAGGGTAGCAGGATACAAAATAAACATACAAAAATCAGTGGGTTTCCTATATGCCCAGAATGAAAGAAGTAAAAAAGCCTTGAGAGAAATAATCCCATTTATTATAGCCCCTAAAAAGTGAAATACCTTGGTATAAACCTAACCAAGGAGGTAAAAGACCTTTACAATGAAAACTTTAAAACCCTAAAGAAAGAAATAACAGAAGACACCAGAAGGTGGAAAGACTTCCCGTGTTTCTGGATTGACAGAATCAACATGGTAAAAATGACCATCCTACCAAAGGCAATTTACAAATTCAATGGTATACCAATTAAAATCCCAAAGCAATTCTTTAAGGAAGTTGACCAAACAATCTCAAAATTCATATGGAGGCACAAAAGACCCAGGATAGCAAAGACAATCCTGAGTAACAAAAACACTGCTGGAGGTATCACCATACCAAAACAGTCTATACTACAAATACATAGTTGTAAAAACAGCCTGGTACTGGGTCCAAAATAGACACACAGATCAATGGATAAGGCTTGAAGACCCAGATATAACCCCACAAAATTAGAGCCATTTGGTCTTTGACAAAGGAGCCCAAAAATCCAATGGAAAAAGAACAATATCTTCAAAAAATGGTGCTGGCGAAACTGGATCTCCATATGTAGAAAATTAAAACTGGACCTGTACTTGTCACCTTGTACAAGACTTAATTCTAAATGGATCAAGGACCTTGATTTAAGGCTAGAGACTATAAAAACCATAGTTGAAATGGTAGGGAATTCCCTTGAGCTGATTAGGCCAACAGTTCCTCAACAGACATCCAATGGCATAGTCACTGCTACCAACTCTCAACAGTTGGGATCTTGTGAAATTAAAAAGCTTCTATTTAGATAAAGGCATTGTAACCCGAGCTCAAAGGAAACCCACAGAATGGGAGAAAATCTTCACTAACCACATATCTGATAGAGCACAAAGAGTGCACAAAGAACTTAGAAAACTAAACACCAAGGAAACCAATGGCCCAATTAAAAAATGGGCCCTGGAACTTAAAAGAAATTTTACTAGGGATGAAATTAAAATGTCTAACAAATATCTTTAAAAATGTTCCATTTCCTTAGCCATCAGGGAAATGCAAATCAAAACTTCCCTGAGATATCATCTCACCTCCGTCACGATGGCAAATATCCAGAATAAGAACAACACCAAAGTGCTGGAGAGGATATGGAGAGAGGGGAACTCTGTTATATTGCTGGTCGGAATTCAGGCTCATACAGCCACTCTGGCGAGCTGTCTGGAGATTCTTAAAGAAATTAAAGTTTGAAATGCCATATGACCCTGCGATTCCATTTTTGGGAATAACTCCCCATACAGCAGAGGTTCACCTTGATAGCACAAGCACGACCATGTTCATAGCAGCACTGTTTACAATAGCAAAGACATGGAATCAACCCAAATGTCCAACAGTTGATGAGTGGATAAGGAAATAGTGGTACATCTATACAATGGAGTACTACTCAGCCATCAAAAATGATGAATTACTGGAATTTGCCGGGAAATGGATGTCATTAGAAACAATTATATTAAGTGAAGTATCCCAGACCCAGAAAATTAAGTGCCATATGTACTCCCTAATAGGTGGCTCTTAGTACCAAACCATCCAGCCCACCTAGAGACACTCGATGATAAATCTCTGTAATACAGTAATTGCAAGGAGTATGAACAGGAGGGATGGGGTTGGAGGGGCGCACCAGAAACAAGGAGAGAGGGGACCATGTTACAGTAGAGAAAATAGGCCTCCATCAAGGACTGCAAGTAAGCAATGAGACATCTGGTTAAGTTCACAGACTTTTCATTCCTGATCATTTACAACTGAGGGGGTGTGATTTCACCAGAAGGCGAGGGCATATAGTCCGGCAGATAAAAAGTAACCATTTTGCAAATGGGTAATTGACCCCTCCCTCACTGTGGTTTCCTACTTTTATTACCTCTACCTTTGAAAATATTCTTATAACAAGACTCTAGTTTAATAGCGTTGTATCTCTGGCCAGGGGGTGACATCCAATACCCATCAGGATGGAGTGAAGGGCATTGTAGGAATAGCAAAACTGGAAAAAAAAATCAACAAACCATAATCCAGAACTTCAGAGACTCTGTATCAACCACCTAGAACTAGGCCAGACTAATCTCTCCCCATCCTGAAGCTCAGGGAAATTTGCAGAAGAGGGGGCGGTAAGAATGTAAGAGCACAAGGATGGGAGGAGCAATGATATGCAAGATACTCCACACAAGTTAGGGCTGAAGCAATCATAATTGGACTTTGCATGCCCTGCGCAATGTCCAACACACTATTGACCCCACAAAGTCTAGCATTTGCTAAAAGCACCAAGATCCTTGGAGACAAGGGATTGACAGCTAAAATAGTTTCCTATGCTTAAGGGGAACAAAGGAAAGGGTTCAGGGAAATGCCGCTGGGTCCTTGTATGTCATCAGAGAGGAAGATCCAGAGGAGAGTTTGGCATGCACATTAGTGGATTCTCCGGGGATTGAAGGAGGGGAGGCCTTGGGGGAAGGGAGGAAACCGGTGTACCTATTAAGTATGTATGAGCGGAGATAATAAAAAATGTTAAAAAAATAATAAAAATAAAAAATATTAATCAGATAAATTTTTTGTTTCTATTGCAGGTATAAATTTACACATCGAAAATCAATTGGATGTTGTATTTTCCATTTTCCATTCTAACACTGGAATTAAATAATCCTATGCTGGATTCTGAACTTTGTATTTCTCTATGTCGAGAAACAGAAATCCTACATATGAAAGTGATACAAAAGGTATTTATCCCACGTTTGCTAATGATTATAATCATATATGGAAATACTTGGCATAGAATCTGAGACATGTGACTAAATAAATGTTCAATATATTGGTAATTGGATTTTGTTTTTTAATCTATTTTTTTTGTTGATACAGCAAATGGCAGAACACATAATCTATTCCTCCAAGTCAATACAATTTGAGATGGTCAATCTCCCATGATTTGATAAAAGTTGTACACAGCTGTGTATGGATTTTTAGCAGGTAGAAAATGTTTGGTACTTTCTCTGTATCAATCTATCTATCTATCATCTATCTATCTATCTATCTATCTATCTATCTATCTATCTATCTATCTATCTAATGTATCTATCTATTATCTGTCTATCTAATTATTTTTGGATGTCTCCTGAAGACAAATCATGGGAGGCAAGAGTAATGTAGTACCACATTTCAAAATTCAGAAGGGTTTAAAATTCAGATGTTATATAGACTAAATAATTTTGACAAATTCATTCATCATTGAAATATTAATTTATCATATTTCTGAATGTAATATAACCACATTTAAACTAATTGAATTATATTTCATTGAGCATGATTTATAAATAAAAAAGAAATAACTTTAATATCCTCAGAAATTTGCTTTTTTAATAAAATGTTAATTCATTTTCTTCCCTAGTCTATACTATTCTACATGAAAAATATTCCAAGGTTAAATGGAATCTTTTAATAAAGTATTTCCCTGTTCATTTCAGTAAATGACAAGCAATGTCAATATTAGTGGTATCTTTGATGACCAATGGGAAATACAAGAGGGAATTATAATGCATAAGCATACTGGTCAATGATTAAATATGAAAAGTGTTCACATAGATCTTGGACTATTACGTTTTTCTATTTTAATATTTTCTTTATTGGACAACATCAATTTGAAGTATAGCAGTAATGTGTAGAATTTACATTTCATTATCTTGGTAAACTTTACATAGTCAAACATATCCTCAAAGCCAATAATTGGATATAGCCACACAAAATCAATGAAGATACGGCTCTGATTATAGACTATATTCTGTATGGTGTATTAATTCTTACAGAAATATAACATGCTCTGAAGTATATTCTATGTAAGTCATTTCCTTAATTCTACTTTATATGCAAGTTTATAGGTCTATTCCTACTAAAATAGCAGTAATATATTTGATATATAGAAAGAAACTAATTCAAATACACATTTAAAATTTTAACTTCTGTAACCCAAGGAAGCTTGCTGAAAGATCATTAAACATCTCATAAATAGCTCATTTCCCCATCAATCTTCTTTGAATAGGTCAACTTTACCTTTCTCATTACATATTCTGAATTTTCCATTCCTTTTGTCAATAACTCTGCTGATTTCAGTGGAGTCCTTGTGTAACCCAAAATACCATGCAAAGCCATTTTCAAACAAATGTTGGGAAGTTTTCTTTTCCAAGTTGAACAACTGAGAATAGAGATAATTCAAAAAGATCAAAAGAGCAGAAACATAGTACTAGTATCCCCATCCCTTTAGCAGCAGCTTCACCTAAACATGGAGATCAGATCCACAGTCTCTGACCATGACAAAGTGATGGTGAATTGTCCCATCTATTGACTAATCAATTACTTGCTAAGACCTGACAATGTGTTCAGTCTTTATCTATAACTTATGATGAAAGGTAAGATGCTTGATTTAAGGATATTTATTTATTTTTCACCTACTTTTTACAACCACTGTATTTTCTATGAATTGTTATCCCAACCTACTGTGAGGAGGTATAACCCTGAACCAAGTCCAAATGAACCTATGCTTGAAGCAGAGTCTCCAACACAAGTGTAAGCTGAACCCAGAAAACCCAACAGTGTACCAGTGAAAAGTGATGTTTTGAACCGTGATAATTGATGTGTTGCAATCCATAGAATTCTGCGATTCAATATTTCAATAAGAAAGATAATTAATTCAGAAAATAGTGCCAAAAAAGTGAGTGTCTGATACAATGGTATATATTTAGTGGGACTCTGACTTTCGAAAATATGTCAACAGGTACACAAACAAAAGGTTAGATATTAATCATGAAACACTGTGATGATTTAAGTATCCTATTCTGCTATTTAGAGCAAAAAATATAGGAAAATCAAAAGGTATTATAGACAAAATATGAAAGAATGAGCATCATTTTCCAATAATAATATGAGCAAAGAGCCAGGTCCAACTGGATTCAAGATCTGTTGAAAGGCGCCTAGCTATTTTCAGACAAGTGAACCTCCAGATAATGAAGATACTTGATCAAGGTAACAGAGATGTTTTGTAAACCAATGAAGTTTCATATGATTTATGAATCAGTTGAATACAAAACAATAGAAAGCATACTGGTTTTCCTTTATTTTTCTTTTTGAAAGATTGCTTTATTTTCAAAATCTCTTTAATATAGAGGTTACATAATCTGGGAATCAGTGAGGAAGAACACAGAGACTTAGAAAATTAGGAAAAGTTAAAATATAAGAAAAGATGAGTGAGGTAAAGATTGTCAATATTTCATAAGAAGGATTACACAGGGGTCTCTCATGGTTGTAATGTGAATTGTCCCACAAAGTCTCATGTGTTTTCATCCTTCACAGATGAAAATGCATGAGAAGAGGAGGAATCCTAGTGCAAAAAGGCACTTCACTTGGGGGAAGTGGGAGGGCAGATGGAGGTTGAGTATCTCAGCTTTGCTTCCACTAGTAGTCGGCTACATAGACTTGCTACCTGCTCACTCTGCATCCATGATGGATGTGCCGTGATCTGCTCCAGTTTCTGCTGCTCACCATGCCTTTTCCATCATAATAGACTATATCCCTCCTTTGGAGCCATAAACCAAATCAATCTCCCTTTCTCTTCTTAATATGCTTGAGTCTGAGTGTTGTCTTACAGCATCAGAAAGAGCAACTGTGAGGGGGCACTTGGAAAGTGAAGTCATAATGAAAATAATTAGAGAAAACAATGATAAAATTAGTGAACATTCGGTGATTATAGGGTTAAAATGGGTAATAATCATATCTTCTAGTATGACATGAAAATTATTTTAAAAGAAGTATTGGACCTAAGGCTCAGAGAGCTTTGCTGGAGGAAGAGGGTAAGATTGTAAGAGCCTGAAGGCGAGGAGGTTCACTGCTAGCAAGGTCATGTTAGTCACAACAGGGCTACTGCATACAAGATCTCACTGCATGGAAATCTACCCTCACAATGGCTGGATATATCACATTCCCTCACAGATCAATGAGGAACTCAGGAAAAGGAGCTATACACTTTGGGAACCTTAGGGGCTAGGACTAGACAAATGAAGGGGAAAGTTCCTATCTGTGGTCTGTCCAAGGAAGGGACAGCTACTGAAACTGCTCATGTTCTGAACTACTACTACAGCAGACAACCCAAATGGAAATTGGGGGCCAACACAAGCAAACAGGCATTAAGGAGGGAAGGAGGGAGGGAGAAAAAGAGGGAGGGAGAGAGGGAAATAGATTGATGAAGGGAGGGGAGGGAGGGGAAAAAGAGAGAGAAGGGAGGGAGGTGAGAAGAGACCACTATTCATTATGCTTGTATAAAAGGAGAATTCTTAATTAAAAATATAAAAAAGAAGTTTTGGACTACAAAATTCTTGGGTATACATATTTTTATAAGAAAGGTAAAAGCATTCTACATTCAGTCAAGGTTCATAAGGTCTATTAAATCATTACAAGTGCAAGAATGTTCATCTATACACCAAATAAAGGATGTTGTTTCTAAACGTATCATTTTATTTTGTGGTTCTGGGGATTAAACACAGGGTCTCATACATGCTAGGCAATTACCTTACTATCAAGCTGCATTATGATCCCCAATGTTTCATTTTATTCCAACATAATAATGTTTAAACTCACACAATTTCTACTATGATCAGATTTAAAAAAATCTCTAAATGATATTACCATTTTCAAGACAGTCCATCACTTCTACCCTATCTTCCTCCCTCTCTCACACACACACTTTCTTCTTTCCTATGACAGGGAAGGTGTGTTTAAACTGTATTTAATTTAAGCAGTGGCACATAAACTTGGCTGCTTTTCTTAAAGCATTTAACATGATTCATTATGTATAGTTGACCAGGATCTTGCATTCCATGGACTCTGACATCTTCCAATAAAGTTTGAAAATAAATAAATAAAAAACTTTTAAAAAATGCATTGGCCTATAGCTTTGGGATTTAGAGTAATCATAGCAAAAATGCTTTGTTGGCTGATTTTGTGGTATGGACTGGGTGCTTTTTCTCCAAGTACAGTCATAAAATTGCTTTTCCATTTTTTTCAATTACCAATAAAACTTGTCAAAGAGCCATGCTCAAAAGTAAGTCATTAGCTGAAGTCAGCTCTTTTATTTGTATTTAGTAGAACCCACAGTACCTCTGGCATTTAATATTCCAACCAAGATGTCAGCATTCAAACAATTATCTATTACCCTAATGCCACATAATGTTTTAAATAATTTTACTTACTTGCTCCCTATACTTACCTAATTTGAAAGAGAGAGAAAACTAATCAATTTTGGTTATAGATGTTATTCTATTGTAACAAACTCCCATAATATCTGAAGCATAGCGCATAATTGAAGCATATGCCAGCTCAAGAAAAACTGTTTATTAAAGTTTCTAAAAGACTTCTAGATGATTCAGTGGAGTTAAGTAGGTTTTTGTGCAGCTTTATTCAATGTCATGAGGTTTTTAGGAAAGGACAGACATGAGCATTAGAGGCCCTGTTTGTAATCATTAATATTAATAGCAAAAGTGTGACTCTCATGACATGTGGCATTTTTCAGTCATTAAATAATAATGGAAGAACAGGGAAAAGCAAGTCCTGGATAACACAGTCAGTGACTCTACAGAGGAGGAAAAATACTGGTGTGATATCATTTATAAGATTAAAGATAGCCTGGTGGCAGAGTGCCTAATGATTTACACAGTAAAAGTGCAAGTCACAAAATCTATAGAATGGTGTCCTTGTCCAGTCAGCACATGCTTTTGCAGTTTTATGATAGTAAAGCATGTTCCCTGCTTCCCCATGGATTTCAAAGAATCTTTCACTCTTATGGGAGGAAAAAGACTTTCTCTTATAAGGTCCTTGACAATGTCACAGTCTCACAGACAAAGTAATGCTTTTTTGCTACTTCAGCATTCTTATTTGTCTGTAATGGTCACATGAAATGTGGTCACATGAAAACAGGAAAATTCAGGAGGTCAAAAGTGGGCAAGATGGCAATGAAAGCAAAAGGTGGCTGTGGCTCTCTTTCTCAAAATTAAACTCAAAATTCACAATACCTTCTCATAAGCATGCACCTATAGTATTGTCTCTTAAGTTCCTTAATATTTGTACACTATGATCTAATTGGCATTTTTTATGATGTAGGGCACTTGGAATGGATACAGTCACCTTCTATCTTCATGTGATTGCACATTCTCAGAGAGCAGGGCACTCATCTCTTCTTCAATGGAGTTTCCAAGCTAACTCAATAGTTTTTGTTAGTGGATGCTAGAAGGAACTCCATACTCATGAGCGAGAAGCACAGTGAACTTCATTTTTCATCAGTTCCTCTCATTTCTCAGTTATCTCATTTCCCACCAACTGAACTCAGGAGAATGCTACAAAGCCATGAGTTGGCATCACATCAAAGCTAATATCAACGTGGAAAGTCCAATGTTTGCGGAAATTCTTGGGTCACTTTGCTCTGAAGGCAATGTAGGCATTATTGATACATGACAAGTGAGGAGTAGACAGGTTCTTTTTGAATTTCTTGAAAAAAGAAACACCAAAAATATTCACAGAAAATTTCCCTTTCCAAAACCCTATCTCTTGCCTGAGAGATTTGTGAATGAATTTGAATTTTACTATGAGGGTTTCATTCTTATAAACCATTCCTAGTAATTTGAACAAAACAGTATGGAGTCAAATATATTCAATTAGCCTCCCACTGTATTTCCTCAATTTAATATCAACATGAGTGAAAAATGAGCAAAAGGAAGTGACACTGAATATACCAAGTGTGCCATTGGAATCAATGCACAGCATTTTGCTGCCCTGTCAACTACAGGTCTAAAACACTGACTGCAAACTGTGCAGAAATCCTCAATAGAGAGTGAAGGAAAAAATCTGCTGAACCTAGTATAAAGCACAATTCTAACATCTATGATATATTCATCAGTGTGTAGGCAGAGCTGGCAGTCTTTGGTCCTGGTGTCAAAGATTATAGGAAGCAATAGATAACTTATAAGCATCTTCTCCCCCAGAGAAGAGCTATTCTATGACTCATTATGCTCTGTGTTCTCTACACATTGCCTCACAGGATGTGCTAGTTTTGTAATTTGTATTTAAACTTGATTTGGATCTGGAAACACTGACTTAAATCACATGAGAAATATCAATGAGTATTTATAGTGCAACAGCCATACAGAAAATAAATACAGTTTCTTAGACAAAAAGGAAACATAAACTTGTGTTCACTCAGATTAAAATGAAGTCATGATAGCTGGTATGTGATGGTATACACATCCCAAAGGGATGTGTTACTGTGTTACCTAAGGTGAAATCAGACCCACATGACAGAAATTGGTTATGTCCACAGAAGGTAATTAGCATTATCTCATTTGTAGCATAAATATGAAAGATTTCTTTTTCTGAATATCATACAATCAGTGTAGATTATAACTCGAATAAATCTAGTATATCATTTTCTCTATTAGTCCCCTCCTTTCATTCAAGAGCATCATAGATTTTAAGGAAATTTTCAAAGATGCATTATATATCTTCACTTAATTGCTGTGGGCCACTGTTGGAGAACTTGAAACATTTTGTACTATAGCACTGATACAGTGTCAGTTCATTTAAAGAGTGTGTTAGTTCATCAAGAGAAGAAGATGAATGAACTGAAGGAAAATCTGACTTCCCTAAGAACCTTCTGCCAGTCCTATTCAGCTGGAGCTACACAGATTACCTTTGCCTGGTAGTCTTTACCTTATAAATAGGACAGTCAGGTGATGTGCAAGATAAATCAGGTAAAACTCTAAATCTTCAAAGCACTATTCTACTTAACCCTCCCTAATCCCTATAATTATTTGCCAGTCCTCTTAGCCTGATCATTAACTACAAGGTGGCAAAGTTACTTTAGCTACTATACTACTTTATTATAAAGTTGTACCTAGAAGTGATAACCTATGGTTATCGGTAGACAAAATCAAGATTCAAAAATACTATTAGATATGTAGAAGACTCTTTAAACTGAAGTCCTTCTGTGGTAGTTGTCTTTCTTTGCATGTTTAGCTTTAAGTTTTCAGGTGATATCATAAAAATATTGTTCATCCCAAAGGCAAAACTATATATTTTTTGTAAATTTGCAATTCTGGTATACAATGTTGATGTGTGTGTGTGTGTGTGTGTGTGTGTGTGTGTGTGTGTGTGTGTGTCACAGAGAGAGAGAGAGAGTACCTGTGTTTGTATGTATTTGCATGCAGAATCATTGCATTGATGTCATTGCAATATATGTAGGTCACAAAATAACTTGCAGGAGTCATTTTTTGATATTCCTGCAGACTTGAAATCAAGCGCACTCATCTGCAGAGACATTCACCAGCATGACTTCACAGTCATCTCCAGAGACATTCACCAGCATGACTTCACTCTTACCCTGAGTCTAAATTGCCTTTATTCCAAATGTTGTCATAACAGTATATTTGCCCTATTCTGATTTGATGCAATCATTTTAATGCATATTTTAGAGTAAATTTTGACTAACATCTGGATGCTATTGAAATTTACCTCTAGGGATATTTTTCAGAAAGGATAATATGAAGAAAAACACATAACTTTCCTTCTTTGAAGGAACATACTAGATTATTTTCTTCCTAAGTGAAAAAAAATATCAGGATATAATGGAATTAGGCATATGTCTCTCAGTTATCCAACAAACATATAGTCAACTACTGTCCTTATAAATAAAGGAATGTGAAAGTTATTTTTGCATTTGTTGCTTATTTTAAAATTCTTGAAGCAGTTCAGATAAGTTCTTAATCTATTGGGCAGCGATCTCTGCTTATTTGCACAGAATGCTGGAAACAATAAGTGGATCTTTGAACAATAACTAAATTCCAGCTGCTGATCTTATGATTGAGAAAGCTTCCTCTGCATCAATAGGTATTCCATTCACATACTTGTTCTTAAACTATTCCTCTCTGTGATAAGTGTTTTTTGTCAATACATAGTTCTTCTTTAAGTTCTTAATTAAGTTAATATAGATAAGCACTGTGAAGACTCATATTAAAGTGTGAAGAAACTATCACCCATCAACTAACACATCTCCTACTGGGAAGATTAAATTAACAGAACTATAATTAAATATGTAGAAACTGCTAGTTTTGTTATTCACTATTTCATTACATGGTTAAAAGGCCTTCTTTTTCCCTCACATTTTATTTTTTTCCTAAGCATACAAGATCAATAGTTTCCTCCATCTTCTCCCTCCCCTCTCTCCTCCCCAGTTGTCCCCCATTGCACTTTCCCCTATCCCCCCCATTCTTTTCACTCCCCTCCCTCCCTCTGAGTCCTCCACATTAGTAAGAGTTCAGAACTCAGTAGCATAGCCCAGAGCCTCTTCTTGGACTCCCTGTTACTATGGGAACTTGATTATAACTGTTTAATCCCTTGCCTCTAAGTATCCTGCCACCTGGAGCCTTTTCCCTTGTGATCCATGATAAACTTTGACATGATCAGCATTGTGTAGATCAGGCAAAGTCCAATCCTCTCTGCTGCAGTCCTAACTTATGTGGAGTATCTTGCATATTGTTGGTTCTCCTTAAGAAAAAATTTTCACTATTACTTGACTGTTATATATATATACCATAAACTTTACTTTGCTCTTCTCTTGTTTGTTTCTCAAATGGCAACTGTTATATAGTCTTATGGAAAACTTCTAAGTTATGCATGTAGGAACTCAGGCAAAAGCCCATTCAAAACACTTGATAATAATAATTGGCAAAAATTCATGACATTCTTGAACATTTGAAGTAAATTAATGTTTCTAGCTAGATGTGGTGGGATATGTTTGTTACCTCAACATGGGAGAGGTAGAGCAATGAAGATCAGATATCAAGATAACCTTGTCTCCATAGTGTGCTCAAGTCATATTGGATGGATCTAACTATGTCTCTAGAGAGATAATATATATTTATATGTTTCTGCTTATATCAGTGTGCATGTTTATATGTTGTCCAATGCATATATGTTTATATATGTCCTAATGAGTATTGTCATATGTTGAATTTTTGTATTTTATTTTTTAATAATACCTCCTTGAATGGATGCTACAGAGGTATGTAAATAAAAAAATCTTCAGTTTATAAAATATGTTTAATTAGACGTTTTAGTAAAGAAACTGTATGCCTAACAGGCAAGGTCATAAATTATTGTTAACATACTCTGATGAAATTCATATCTGTTTTAACAAGTAACTAATAAGTGATTTTCCTCTGCTGTTATCCTAGAGGTGGTCAGTCCTTACAAATTAAAAATAAATAATTAAAAAAGAAAAATGTCCTAGGATGCTCCAACTAGAACCCATAGACATATAATACTCCTTTTAAATTGTTGTTCAGAGAGGTCTAACCACCCCCAAAACAGTATAGGTTTTTGTTATTGCTCTTGGTTGCCCTCCAGAAGCTGATAATAAGACCCTATTAGTGAAGGCATAATGTATGCTCATTTCAGGACACAGGCAACAAACATCAACTGGAACTTGTCTGGAAACTGTCTTCTTGTTGGACAGTTTTCAAAGTGCCAGAAAATACTATGCAAGGTTGTGTGGAAGAGAAGCAACTGATAGACTCTGTATTCTGTGTAAGCTGAAAGTTGTAATAGCAGACACCCTGGTAAGAGGTGACCATCAGTGTAATAGTGGCATGAAAGTTAAGGAGGATAAACACTAGCTTTTTGATTAAGATCTGCTTTTCATCAGTATCACATTCCTGATAATACAAAAAAGAACAAGAATTTATGAAAGAGGAGAAAAACATTCCTGCAAGGGGCTACAAACCATTAAGGATAAACTATAAGAGCACTGCATCAGAAAGAAAGTAGCCATTTTGCAAAGGGGTCTCCTATTTTTATTCCATCTACCTTTGAATATACTCTGATAACAAGACTCTAGTTTAACAGGTTTTTATCTCTGGTCAGGGGGTGACATCCAATACCCATCAGGATGAAGCCAAGGGCATTGCAAGAGCAGCAAAACTGAAAAAAAAAATCAACACACCATAAGTCAGAACATCAGAGACTATATCAACCACCTGGAACCAGGTCAGCCTAACTCTCCCCGTCCTGAAGCTGAGGGAAATTTGCAGAAGAGGGGGCGGTAAGATTGTAAGAGCACAAAGATGGTGAGGAGTAATGATATGCACGATACTCCAGACAAGTTAGGGCCGAAGCAATCATAATAGGACTTTGAATGACCTGTGCAATGTCCAACACATTAATGACCCCTCAAAGTCTAGCATGGACTAAAGACACTAAGATCCTTGGAGGCTAGGAATTGACAGCCACAGTAGTGTTCCTAAGCTTAAGAGGAACACAGGAAAGGGTTCTGGGAAATGCCGCTGGGTCCTTGCACCTCATCGGAGAGGAGGACCCAGAGGAGAGTTTGGCATGCACATTAAAGGATGCTCCGGGGATGGGGTGGAGACATTGTGGGCTGGGGAAGGAGGGGGGAAGGGAAGGAGGAACAGGGGGGTGGGGGCTGGAGGAAGGGAGGGGCTCAGTGCATCTGTTAAGTTTGTATGAGCAGAAATAAAATAAAATAAAATAAAAGATGCATGTAACAAAAAAAAAAAAAAGAGCACTGCATCAAATTGCCTTTTAAGTGTTTGCCATTGTGCCCTTAGATTGGAGGGACCAATCAACATTCAACCAAAAAGCTTTCTACTTTAATGGAACGCATTTTAACAAAGCTGACAGAAGTGCAAAAAATAAAGGATTGTGGGAGGTGAGATGCTTTTCTCTGTAGTCTATCCACAGATATAATGATTCACGCTCCAGTAAGTGCTCAGGCACATGTCAGCAATGACAACCACGGGAAACCCGAAACCTGGAAGGCTATTCATAGATAGATAGATAGATAGATAGATAGATAGATAGATAGATAGATAGATAGATAGATAAGTGATAATAGGAGGGAGACATTCATGGAAGGAGAAGGGTTTCAGTGGGAAAGGGATAGAAAATGAGACTGGGGACTGAGGGTCATAAATTCACTGTATTCATGTATGAAATAATAAAAGAATAATTTAAAAGGCATTATAACTAAAAAAAGTTGAAAAACAGGAGCTCCAGAGGACATGAATTAGAGGAATCCCTTGCATACCATAACTTGGGTCACATCAATTATGAAAGCAAGGAGTGCGCTAGCAGCAACCTGCGGATGTGCTCAAGATGAGGAATAGTTTCTTGCTGCATGGAAGTAGTGTCCCCCAAAAGTGATCAGAAAGGTCTAGCATATTCTAGATAATTGCACTAATTAACAATAAGAGTTCAGAACATTAAATGTTGGCTATTCACCTAGCATAAATTTTCAGGTAAGAATTGTGATAGAAAGAAAAGTAGTTGCTTGTGTAATTTTTAATATTAATATTACTCATAAACTTGTGGAATTTTTCCATGAGCAGCTGAAACAAACTAGTTGACTGAATGCCTTCCCTAGATAAAAATATTTGTGTGTATATATATATACATGAGAAAGATAGATTTATAGATAGATGTTGTATTAATTAAGATAATATGCATGCTTCTCTGTGCTCACACGTTTGTATACCACCTTAAATGCTTTTTATTACAATTTCAAACTGAAAATTTCTCCCAAATATTCTTATTTATAGTAGTTACTCTTCTCGTTTCTGAAGGTCTTCTTTGGCTCACCATTTGAGGGAACAGTCTGCAAGAAGAAAAGTTAAGGAAGTAGGAACAGATTTGCCTGTCTCATTGAATCTGTATTTAGAAAGTAGAGAGAAATGAATACTATTCGCAACCTCCTTTGGACTGAGTCCATTAATGTTTTACCTTCAGATTGGGTATTCTCAGCACAATTAGCCTAACCTAGTCAATCACTCTCAGATATGCCCAGATATATTTATTTCTATGATAATTCTAAAATGCGTGGATTTGATTAGATCACTAGATTAGCGATCATAGACTCCAAGTGATGGCACTCTTGGTGAGTAGAAATCTTTCAGAAGTAGGAACTCCTAGGCAATTTAGTTATTTGTTCATGCATACTGAAAGAGGATTACAGGTGATTCTCTTTTCCTCTTCTTTTGAGCACCTTTGCTCCAAAATGTTCTCCCTGCCACATTCTGTCGACTTATCTCAAGCAAAAAGCAAGAGGGCTTACAAATTCTGAACTTACAAATCTGTGAAAAGTAAGATTTTACTTACTACAAGCTGATTCATGACAGGAAGTTTTTGCAGCAATAAAAAAAACACATTTTCTTTTTTTTCATTTGGAAGGTCAAAACACAGAATAGAGAATATAATGAAGATAATCAATGCCTGAGGACATTTAAGAAAATGATCAATTCCTGCAGACAGTTTAGCTTTTCAGTGCTTTGAGAACAGAATAAGAGGAGCAATGCAACGAGGAAGGATTCATTTTAATGATAGTTTTGGAGTCTAGTATATTCTCACAGAGCTTCATTGGTTCTGGAATATATCGAGGCAAAATCTCAGGGTGTCAAAGGCATCCCAGAGCATACCTGCCTGAGTCATAAAGGGATTGGGAGCAAGGTACCACCCAAACGTGTTCCTTGATTAAGTCACACCTTCTATAACCAATTCAGCTTTGAAATTCTAAAAGGAATAGTCCATTGATATATAATATTTGGCCCCCTATCAATCAATCATCTTTAAATACCATTATCAGATGGAGGTGAAATCTTTGATGTGAAAACTTTTCAGGAACAGATTTGAGATTGAGCAAACATCAGGCAGGCTGTTACAGATAGTCTTTTTCCTCCCATTTGCCAGTCTGAATCTGGATTCTGGTTAAGGTTTGAATTACTCTAAGACCTCTTTCAGATGACCCAATCAGTCACTGTGTTCAGAACACTTGTTCATACCCTCAATTGAGCATGCCTAGTGAATGTTAAGGATTTATTCCTCTGAGCTTTCTTACAAAGAATGTGAGATAAGCAAGAAGAGCTATAGTCTCCCAACTGTCTGCAGACTTCTGGACAGGTGACAGTGAATTAAAGTTAATATTTTCTAGAGTTATGGATATGTTTTCTTTGTTGGATTTTGTACATGAAATCTGTTTCCTTCTTGATTTTTCCATGTAAATTTGAACAACAAAAATTGTACCTTACCATGAAATTGCAACAAAAATCCTGCAGTACTTTAAGGATGGAAACATCATTTCAGAGAGGCATCCTTTCTTGCAAGGACTTCTCATGAGGACTGGCTTCCTGAGTATTAAAATTAATACAAAATGCCACAAATGATAGGAGATTAGCTTCTCTACCTTAAGTAATGCTTTGTGAAGTAACAGCAGGCTCAAATGTCCACAAGTTCAAATCGAAGACCTGGACCATTTTTCTGGGGAAGAGACAAGGGAGATGCGCTTTGATATGCTAATGGAAATGCATTATTCATGAGCTGTCTCTCACTCTGGACACTGATAGCAACCATAGCAGAGAAAACAGTCATTACACATTGTTTCATGTAATTTCTATGCTGTTCTTGAGAAGTGAGTACAAAGAAAATGCTAATCTTGGCTTTTGGGAAACAAAGTCTTTGAAAGAACAATAGATCTTTAGTTTTTGTTTTTATTTATGTGTTCCTTGATATCCTCCTAATTAGATTTCTGGAGGATATGTTGTTTTTCATTGAATTCTGTGTCTTAATTTCTGCCATGGTCGTTAAGTCTTTTTGATAAGCACATTTTTAAAGTGAATATAATCTGTATTGTAACATAGGTCAACATCTACTAATGAAGCATATGGATTATTGAATCTCCCCTAAATTAAGTGTTTTCTGTGCATTGTTTTTAATAATAGTGCTAAGAAATAAAAATTTTGATTCAATATACACAAATTTCGGCAGTCATACAAGTAAAAATTTTCAAACTTTAAATTTATATTTCTTTGTTTTAACTGCAATGTACTATCAATACTTTCATAGTTGCATTGTCAATGATTGAACACAAAATTGACATCTCTTTCTTTGGCTTTTGCTATTTGAAGATTGGGAAACCTAGTTTGATTATTCCTTTTCCTATGGGTATTCTTTGCATTTTCAAGTGAAAATTTCTTATTTCCTCTTCTCCATGTTGAAAGTTCACTGTGTCATTATTTTTTGTGAAAGTCTGCTTCTCCATGTCTTCCTAAGCACTGTTCTTTAGAATCAATGATGTATAATAAAATTGGCTTGAAAAACAGACTGCAAATAAGCAGGTACTTAGTAGTTTTTTACATTTTTAATTATTTTTTACTTTTCTCTAGTTTATAATGAGTGGCTAGCTGTCCCTGTCCTATTATCTGCCCTACCTCCCTCCCTCCCTCCCCCATCCCCTCTCACTATCCCCTTTCTTCACTAATCCATTCCTCTCTCTTTCACCCTCCTGTCTGCTTGTGTGGGCTTCAGGGTTCCCTTCAGATTGCTCTAGTAGGGTTTCTGTGGCAGATTAATTGGCCGTTCCTTGGTTAGATACACTGATAGGGATAATCTCTTTACTTAAGGTTAGCCTAAGTCTCCTAAGGTTCCCCATGCATGTAGTTGTTTTTCCTGAGTTCCTGGCTAGTCTATGGGGGACCATTGATATGTCAGCCATAGTGCAGGTCTGGTGAGGAAAAGTCTCATTGCAACCTCATTTCTGGATGCAAGCAGTCCTATCTTGACTGGAATGTCCTGGCCAGCAGTGGACCGCCCCACCTTTAGACTCCTACAATTCTAACTGCCCTTTCATCCCCAAATTTCCCTGAGACTTTGGTTGGGAAATGATTTAGTCAGCCTGATTACAGCTAAACATTTTAGGCTCACCTGTGCTTTGTACTCTGATTGGTTGTTGTTTATTTCACTGCTCTTCCATTCCATTGTGTCTTGGTTGTGGATTGAGATTTTCTTCTTATCTAAAGGTAAAATGAGAAGTGTCTCTGTGCTAGTGGTTAGTATTGAGACATCTGATCTTGTCTACTATTAGTTTTCTCCATGCTCACTGTTGTTTAGACTAGTTTATAATGCTGGCCATTTGTTACTTGTCTTTGGAAGAGTCAGGGGTAGGAGCTAGTAAGCAGGTGGTTGGAAGCTAACACCATTCATTACTGTGTCCTATTCCTGTTGTTCCCTCCCCTTTAAGACTTTTCTTAAATAAAACCCTTTTTAACTGTTCGCCCACTTTCTTTTGTTTCTGTTTTTTGGGGTATTCTTCTACCTTCCTCTTCATTTGTTGTTGTTGTGAGAGGTTCTGTGCCCACATAAATTGATGCTCCAGAGTATGGAAGGGAGGAAGGGGGAAGCACCTGGTGAGGGGGATGTAGATAAGGGGAAGTGAAAAGAAAAGAAAAAAGAGAGAGTGGAATGGACCACAGCAGGGGAAGGGAGGGGGGAGGGAAAGGATATGGATACCTATTGAGCTTGTATGATTAGGAAAAAAATAAAATGTGGGAGGAAATAAAAAAATATTATCAATCAAGGAAAAACAACCCCATTAAAAATGAGCTATATTGGGATGGAGACATGGCTCAGGGTTAAGACTCTGTCTCACAAGCAGAAGCTCCTGAGTTTGGATCCCAGGTCCCACATTAAAAAAAAAGTCAGGCAGAAACACCTGGGATTTGTATTTCCAGCCCTGGTGGATGGAGTCTGGGAAATTCCAGAGCCAAGCAAGGAAGTAGAAGCAATCCAGAATGATTCCAAAGTCAGCCTTGGTCCTCCACAGATATACACAGTGCTCTTTGGCACACACACAAAAACACATACACAGGCACACATAAAACAAATAAAATATTTTTTAAAATGAGCTATAAAACTGAAAAAGAAACTTCTCACATGATGAAATTCCAGTATCCTTAGATACATTCTTTAAAATACATCTATCTTCCCAGTCATTAGGGAAATTCAAATTAAGACCACCCTGAGATTTCATCTTACTCCAAACAGAATGGTTAAGTTCCAGAACATAACCAGCAATAAAAACAGGTGCTTTGTATTGACTGACTTTCATCAATGCATCATTTTCCCACCTCTGTGCAACAGGAAACTGTTTCTAGAAGTCAAATTCCTTGTGGTATGCAGAACACTAATGTTCACATGCTGTTTGAAAGTAGAAGTTGCAGTTCTGTGCATTGCTAATAAATTCTCAACAAAACATCTTAGGAGATTTAGAGTTTTTATTACTGCCCAGGATTCTCAACTATATTATTTTTTAGTTAGGAACTATGACTATGGAATTGGCAAGAAAGGTCACACCAACACCAGGAGCCAAGGAAACTGACACCACACTCTCTAGGGATTGCTGAGTTAGGGATAAACCTCATTTGCCAGACTGCAAGCTTGCAAAACAATACCAAAGTATGCCAAATTACTGAACTCGATCCCTTCGTTTTATTCACCTGTTCAGGAAATAGTCCCACCCACTATGGGCTGGGTCTTTCCACATCACCAGACATCTCCTGCACGTTTTCTTAGGGCTTACCTTAACTACTGATTCCCCAGAAATGTGCACATAGTTCAACCTTCAATTGTCAGGTTGACACTTCATTTAACTATCACAAGGTGAAGATGACCTTTTAAAATTGCCTCAATATGTGCGTGGAGGGGTTGCTTAAACAGAGTGATCTCTACAGGAAACACCTCATAGTTTCAGAGACAACAAATAACATATAAAACTCACCTAGTTTTCAACTGACTCTGTCAGTTGGCTGTAGTTTCTTCTGTTTTTGCTCTTGTGAAATAATATTCAGACTCAACTTAGAGGAAAGATTTAATTGGCTTATGGTTCTAGTTCCAGAAGGGTATGTAGTCCACTACGACAGAAACCACATAGAAATAAGAGACGGATTTAGGTCACTGAAGCCATCAAAAAGACAGAGAAAGGGCTGTAGAGGTGGCTCAGGGGTTAAGCCTCTGCCTTGCAGGCAGAAGGTCCCGAGTTCTGATCCTAGGCCCACGTATAGACGCCAGGAGAAAGGGTGGGGGCGGCCTGCGTTTCTGGTCCTGGTAGGGTGGAGCTTGTGAATCCCGGGGCAGAGTAAACAAGGACATGGAGGCGTCCATGGTGGTTCCCGAATTCGTCCATGGTTCTACACACACACACACATACACATACATACACACGCACACACACGCATACACGCAAAATTGATTAAATAATAAAAAAATTAAAAAAAAAAGACAGAGAAAGTAACAGCAAACTGAGAGAAAGCAGGGTTGGGTTATCAAACTGCAAGTTCCAGTCTATCTCCTGTGACATGACTTTCTTCATCAGGGTTCCAGTAATTAAAGGTGCCACACCTCTCCAAACACTGACATCAGATAAAGATGCAAACATATGACCCTATGATGTAACTCAAATTCAAACCATGACACAGACTGCAAGTCAAATTCAGCTACACACTCAGTCTTACCACTCAAAATTTCATTTCTCTCATCCTCCCAAAAGAGTGTGCACTTATGGCATAGTTCAACTGTGAAATATGCATTTTTGAGGCCAAATATACCTTGATACAATATCAACAGTACTTCAAGTAGCAATCATGATTTGGCATACCCATGAATTCTCTCTCATAAAGAGACCTCTGTTTGATCTTATTTTATCTTGCCTGTGGCATGCAACATTCAGATTGAAATTATTCTTAAAAAAACTACTCCTTGTGTTCTCTGCATCATGTATATTTCTTTTGTTTCCTTCCCTGATGAAAGATATGGCTTTTCTGATTTCTAATTGCAGAATTAGAAATAGAAAATTCACATTATTTTTCATTTTTTTTTAAATTTTAGCAGTTTCACACATGCATATAATGAATGTTGTCATTTTGTCACATATTCCTCTACCTCTTCCCCCTTTTCACAAACTTCCCTCTTCTTTCTCTCTCTTTCTCTCTTTCTGTATGTGTGTGTGTGTGTGTGTGTGTGTATTTCAACAAGGCAGTAAAATTAACCAGTGAAACTTGGATTAGTTTCTTTAAAAAGGTAAACATATTTGACAAAAAGCTAAATTATTAAAAAAAATATGAACTTATACCAAGAAAACCCAGAAAATCATTAGGATTTTTTTTCTCCACTGAACTGGACAATATAAGAAATTGTATAAATTATTATATTCTAACCAACTACCTGAGTTGAACCAATATGAAATTCATTAGTTTTACCAGACTTAAAACAAACAATGAAATTAATATTGTAATTTTAAAAAACACATAACTAAAAAAAAGCCAACCTAGGGAGAAATTTTGTGTAGAATCCTACCAAAACTTTCAAGAATTAACACCAATAATTTTTTATGTTCTTGATGAACATTCAAAAACACACATAATCTTTATATGCCATATTCACTTCAGATGATATTTTAGGTATTAAACATCTGTCATATCTTCAACTTGGAATTATCTGATCTGTTTATCTAAATAATCATTCATATTAGATGGCAAAAGTGAATATTTCAACTTAATGTTTAATTTTCTTTGTCTTTAATTTTTATTGTCATAATATGCTTATGGTACATTTGTTTGTTGCAGTGTTTTAGAATTCAGTAATTAAATAATTTTTTCAGAAAAATATTTTAAGATGTTTGTCACTTGTATGACTTATGCCTAACAACAAATTATATTGTCACTTTTTATGGAACAATAACTGCAAGTGGGAAAAAAATCATAAGCATGAATAAATCTCCAGACTTTTCAGTGAACCCGGAGCACACTATAAATTATGATTTGGGACACACTAAATCCTTCTTATTCTTTTTAGAGAAATAGGACCTTAGAAGTTTTAGTATAATGATATCTCATAATTATTTGATGCTGATTGATAAATCAATCCTTCACAAATGCTCTTCTTTACCTCAGTGGCAAGCTTTCAGTCAGCAATTCTGAAAGTCCTTTGCTAGATTCCATTCTTTGCCTTAGGTTTTCTTATATAACTCTCTCAGTCTCCTTTCTTGGTCTCTCTCTCTCTCTCTCTCTCTCTCTCTCTCTGTCTCTCTCCATCTCATGTAGATGTATGATTTCAGTCATTTATGATTTATGTGATGATAGTTTATGTTTTACTTTTGCTATACTATCTTTAATACGCTGATGATTTAAATCTCTATTGGGGAATTTCTCATCTTTCTGATAGAGATTGTCTTCATGCTACTAATTCACATATACCCACACAATGTAAGGGAACAGGGATTTTATTCTTCTTTCTGATTCTGGTTGTAGTTCATAGTCAGCTTGGCAGGTGAATTCACATTAACATCATGAGTTGATAGAAAGAGTTGAAACAAGGGCATACTTTCTCTCTTCTCAAAATGCCATATGCTAACATGCCAAAGTATGTCCAACTACTGAACTAGTTCTGTTCCTCTTAGTTAACTACCCAGGGAACAGTTCTCCCCATTATTTATTGAGTTTCCCCTCCTCAGACTATTTTCCACAGACTTGTTCTGGGCTTTCCTTAACTACTAACACTTCAAGGATGTGATTACATGATTAGCCCTCATTTTCATGTTGACCTTATATCTAAATGGCAAAATTGGTATCAAAATATCCTTTCAGGTTGAATGCCAGTCTTGTTTGGAGTCCAGCAGTAGTTATTTTGATAAGGGATAATTAATGACAAATGTATTTGTAAAATGTACTTGTGCAAATAAATCTCCTCTGGCATCTGTTTCCCTCTCACTATCTGGAGTTGTATAGCTCATAGAACATTTACTTTGTTCATGCGTAAAACAGAAATAATAGCACATATCAGTTGAGATGAAGGTTAAACTATGGAAGACTAAGTCACAATTCAGGAAGTAAAAGCCCATTTGTGATAACATTAAACTCAAGTAAACTTAGTTTACTCAAGTTAAAATTAAGTAATGAGATACCTATATCCAATATTTAATAAATCAGTGCTATAATATCAACAGTAATTTCCCATCATATAGTTGCTGAATCACAGCAGTAAAGTTAGACTTTAGAATTGGCCCTAAATATTTCTTAAACTTAAACTTACTTAAACCTTAAAAGACAAATATAATGTGTTTCTACTGCAAATATACTTATTTCTCCACATATTTTTGTGCTGCACCTTTCATTCTGAAGTACTTCATAGATAGATTCACAAATTCTGCTTACCATGATCATATTCATTCCTGATACACATGTCTTCAGTGATACATTTGCATATTTCCCTTTATGAATTTTAGGATATGGCAGAGTAATCCCCAAATATAATTGAATTTGAAATAGAATTTTATAGCTTCATGAAAACAGCATGATTTATTGCTTGCTTGGGTTTCTGTGACAAATCTACCTTCATAGTCAGAAAAGATCTAATTGAAATGTACACTTCAAATTTTAGACAGCTAAGGATAAAAAGTAGCAGCTAGGGGCTAATGAATGGAAGATGCTTTATTTAGAAAGAAATTTATTGTTTGGCCACAATGTATAGAAAACATATTCAGATGTTTCATGTGGGAGATAAAAGGTATTGGTCCTTGTCATGTTGATCACATGAATTAATTTTTAATGGGAGGAAGAACTCAATCACGTCTGGATTTGAATATGTTCCTTAAGTGGCAAACCAACATATGTGAACAAACATGTGGCTCAAATTCAACTCAGAGCAAGGAAATTATAGTGAGAATAGAAGAATCAGAGAGCAATATATTACTTAAGCTCCTGAAGGAAACACTTATGTGCTGCATTTTTTTTTATCACAGAAATGTTAAAGTATTGATGACAAATGTTGTGGACTTAGCCTTCATGGTAGCATGCCAAATATGGAATGAGTGTCAAATATTATAAGACTACTAAAATATAGTTTTCTAATTTTTACTTATCGAGTATGTGATACTTCAGTCATTTATGCATTGATCCATGTATTCTGCAATTGTGATGGTAGGTATGAATTATCAACCTAGTATCACCTAGTAGGCAAGCCACCTTCTAGAGCAGTTTTAGGGAGCAGAGAATTGGCAACTCCATCTGTTTAGACATATTTACTCCCTAAAGGCTTTCTTCTTTATTTATTGTCTCCCTGTAAGTACATGTTTTGCAATGAAAATTTACTGTTTTTCTTTACAACTTATTGAATGTATATCAATATTTGTATTTATAATACTATAGACATATTTTTGTGTCAGCAAATAAATTTATGAAGAAAACTCAGGTACATTGCTTTGTATATGTGTGTGTGTGTGTGTTTTGCATATGTGTATGTGCACTTATGTGTGCAAATATGTTTACAAGAGGGCATTTAAGTGTGTGTGCATCTGTGGTAGGCCCAGGATAACATCAGGAATCATCTTGATACTTACTATTATTTATTACTTCACTCTAGGGTTTTCTAGAATCTGCTGCCTTCCAGGATTGAAATTGCAGGACATCTCTGTTATGATTACATTTTAGTATCAGCTTGACAGTTGCAGACTGTTTGGAGCACAGCTGTGGAGAATCTGGAGCAGGCTCCTAAGCAAATTCTGTAGGCACTTGATTAACTGATGTGGAAAAAAACCAAGCCCATAGGGGTGGTACTATCCCGTGGTGGATTGGATACCAGGAATTGCAAAGAGGAGGGACTTGTTCTTTCCGTATCCTATGTCTACTTGCAATTGACTTCTTCGAACATATTTGCCTTCTTTGTTGCTGTTGCTGTTACTGTCTCTTCCTTGGCTGACTCAGAGATCCATCATTTTGACTTTGCTGCTATTCCCACTCCCTACATCAAAAAAATGGAAACATCACAAATAAATAACTTAACAAGGCAGTTTAAAGCTTTAAAGATACTAGAGTAATCTGATCCCAAAAGCAGTAGAAGAGAAGAGATTAACAAAAATCAAGGGAGAAATATCTGAAATTGAGATTAGGAAAATGATACAAAGAATCAACCAGTCTTTGAAAAATCAATAAGATTGACACACCCTTGGTAAATTAACCAAAAGCAAGATAAAAAAACAAATTAAAAATAATTAGAAATGAAAACGGAGTTATCACTACTGATACCCAAGAAATTAAAAGAATTATAACATCATATTTCAAAAACTTATAGTCTGTGAAGTTTGAAAACACAAAAGAGATGGATAAATTCCTAAGTAAACACAACTAAATTGAATCAGAAAGTTGTGAATTATTTAAATAGTCCTATAACATATGAGGAAATTGATGAAGAAATCTCTAATCTTCCCACCAAAAATGTCCTGGACCAGATGGATTCAGCACAGAGTTCTACCAGACATTTAAGGAACCAACAACATCAATACTCCTTCAATTGTTCCATCAAACAGCAAAGGAAGAAACACACCAAATTATTTCTATAAAGCTAATATTGTCTTAATCCCAAAACCTAATAAAAATACACTTAAAAAAGAAAACTATAGGTCAATCTCTTTGATGAACACAGATGCAAAGATTCTCAACAAACTCTTAGCAAATCAGAATAAAAAACATATCAAAAAGATCATCCACGGGGATCAAGTAGGCTTTATCCCAGGCACACAAGGTGGTTCAACATATGCAAATCAATAAACGTAATTCGCCATATAAACCAGTCCAAAATTCAAGACCACATGAAACTCTCGATAGATGCGAAAAAGCTTTTGACAAGATCCAACAGCCCTTTATGATCAAAACACTAGAGAGTGTTGGAATTGAAGGAACCTTTATGAAAATAACAAAAGCTGTATACACCAAATCAACAGCAAGGGGGTAACCAACTGAATGGGAAAAACTTGAAACACTCCCACTTCGATCAGAAACTAGACAAGGCTGTCTACTCTCACCACTTCTATTCAATATTGTACTTGAAGACTTAGATGAAGCCATAAGACAAGAAAAGGACAAAAAAGGGATGCAAATTGGCAAGGAAGAAGTCAAGTTATGTCTATTTGCAGATGATATCATCTTATACCTGAGTGATCCTCAAAACTCCACCAGGAAACTCCTGGAACTAATACAGAAGTTCAGCAGGGTGGCAGGATACAAAATAAATGTACAAAAATCAGTGGCCTTCCTATATGCCCTAAATGAAAGAAGTGAAAAAGCCCTGAGAGAAACAACCCCATTTACTATAGCTCCTAAAAAAATGAAATACCTTGGCATAAACCTAACTAAGGAAGTAAGAGACCTTTACAATGAAAATTTAAAACCCTAAAGAAAGAAATTGAAGAAGACACCAGAAGGTGGAAAGACCTCCTATATTCCTAGATTGAGAGAATCAATATCATAAAATGATCATTCTACCAAAGGCAATATATAGATTCAATGCTATACCAATTAAAATCCCAAAGGAATTCTTTAAAGAAGATGACCAAACAATCTCAAAATTCATATGGAGGCACAAAAGACCAAGGATAGCAAAGACAATCCTGAGTAACAAAAACACTGCTGGAGGTATCACCATACCAAACCTTAATCTATACTACAAATCCATAGTTTTCTTTAATTTTTTTAAATTTATTCAATTGTGCATGTGTGTGTGTGTGTGTGTGTGTGTGTGTGTGTGTGTGTGTGTGCATGTATGTGTGTGTGTGTAGAACCACGGGCGAATTCAGGAACCACCATGGACCACATCCACCTTCTCTTTGTTTACTCTGCCCTGGAATTCACAGGCTCTGCCCTACCAGGACCAGAAATGCAGGCCGCCTCTGCTTCTGCCTGGTGTCTATGCATGGGATCTAATGATCCGAACTCAGGACCTTCCGCTTGCAAGGCAGAGGATTAACCCCTGAGCCACCTCTCCCCCCCCCCAAAATCCATAGTTTTAAAAACAGCCTGGTACTGGCTCGAAAATAGACACACAGTCAATGGATAAGAGTTGAAGACCCAGGTATAAGCCCACACGACTACAGCCATTTGATTTTTGACAAAGGAGCCCAAAAAATCCAACGGAAAAAGAACAGTATCTTCAACACTTGGTGCTGGCAAAACTGGATGTCCACCTGCAGAAGATTAAAGCTGAACTCATATTTGTCACCATGTACAAGACTTAATTCCAAATGGGTCAAGGACCTCAATATAAGGCCAGAGACTATAAAAACTTTAGTTGAAAGGGAACGGAAGTCCCTCAACCTGATTCGACGAGGCCAACAGTTCCTAAACAGAAATCCAATAGCACAGTCAGTACAACCAACACTCAACGGATGGGATCTTGTGAAATTAAAGAGCTTCTGTTCAAATAAAGAGATTGTAACTCAGTCACAAAAGGAACCCACAGAATTGGAGAAAATCTTTACTAACCACATATCTGACAGAGCTCTATTATCCAGAGTGCACAAAGAACTTAGAAAACTAATACCAAGGAAATAAATGGCCCAATTAAAAAATGGGCCTTGGAACTTAAAAGAAGTTTTACCAGGGACAAAGTTGAAATGTCTAACAAATATCTTTAAAAATGCTCCACATTCTTACCCATCAGGGAAATGCAAATCACAACCTCCTTAGTCAGGATGGCAAAAATCCACAATACCAACAACACCAAATGCTGGAGAGGATGTGGCGAGAAGAGAAGTCTCCTACATTGCTGGTGGGAATGCAGGCTTATACAACCACTCTGGTGATCAGTCTGGCTATTCTTAAAAAAGTTAAAGATTGAAATGCATATGACCCTGCTATTCCACTTTTGGGAATAATCCCCCATACAGCAAAAATTCACGTCAGTAGCAAAAGCACGACCATGATCATAGCAGCACTGTTTAGAATAGCAAAGTCATGGAATCAGCCCAAATGTCCAACAGTTGATGAGTGGATAAGGAAAATGTGGTACATTTATACAATGGAATACTACTCAGCCATCAAAAATGATGAATTAATGCAATTTTCTGGGAAATGGATGGAATTAGAAGCAATTATATTGAGTGAAGTGTCCCAGACACAGAAAATTAGGTGCCGTATGTACTCCCTAATAGGTGGATCCTAGTACCAAACCCACTTAGAGATAAATCTCTGTAATACCTACAGTAATTACAAAGATTACAAACTAGAGGGAAGGGGAAGGAGGGCCCTGCCAGAAACAAGGAGAGAGGGGATCATGTTACAGCATAGAAAATAGGCCACTATCAGGACTACAGGTAAGTAATGAACCATTTGGTTAAGCTCACAGACTTTCTCTTCCTAGGCACTTGCAACTGACGGGGTTTGATCTCACCAGAAAAGGAGGGCATACAGTCTGGCAGATAGAAGGTAACCATCTTTCAAATGGGAGTCTGACTCCCCCCACCATGGTCTCCTACTCTTATACCATATACCTTTGAATCTACTCTTAAAATAAGACTCTATTTTAACAACCTTTTTATCTCTGGCCACGGGGTGACATTCAATACCCATCAGGATGGAGGTAAGGGCGGTGCAGGAACAGCAAAACTTAAAAAAAAATTCAACAAACTATAAATCAGAGCATCAGATACTCCACATGAACCACCTGGAACCAGGCCAGCCTAATCTCTCCTCATCCTAAAGCTCAGGGAAATTTGTAGAAGAGGGAGCAGTAAGATTGTAAGAGTCCAAAGATGGGGAGAAACAACGATATGCAAGATACTGCATACAAGTTAGGGATGAAATAATCATAATAAGACTTTGCATGCCCTGCGCAATGACCAACTTATCATTGACCCCTCAAAGTCTAGCATGTATCACAGGCACTAGGATCCTTAGAGGCAAGGGATTAACAGCCACAATAGTGTTCCTATACTAAAGGGGAACACAAAAAAGAGCTCTAGGCAATGCTACTGAGTCCTTACACCTCATCAGAGAGGAGGACCCAGAGGGAAGTTTGACATGCACACTAAAGGATGCTCCAGGAACAGTTTGTGGGGGGACATTCTGGAAGAAGAGGGGGGAGGAAGGGGAAAAGGGGTAAGGGAGTAAAGGGAATCAGGGAGGGGTGGAGAGAAGGAGGGGAATGTGGTACTCATTACCTTTGTATGAGTGGAAGAAATAAAAAAAATGAAAATAAATTAAAAAAATGAAGGTTTTTGCAAAATACATGCACATTAAAATTTAAAATTAGAACATGAAAAGTAAGCATCATTGGTTCTAAATATGAGACTATGAATATGAACTTTGGTCATTCTACCTTGGTTATTCGTATTACATCAGACAAGACATGAAATCTAATGTTGAATCAGAGTTGAATATTCTTCAGTCTTGGCCAATAAAGAACATATGTCTACTATGGAAAAAGTATTAAACTGGTGACATTGTTATCTACCTTCACATGTATTTAATATAAAGAAAGCTAAGTAGCTGTGTGTGAGAGTGTTTTTACATGTGTGCATATGTGTGTTTTATTCTTTTTTGTTGTTGTTTAATACCATATTTGTACTTAAAAACACTAATTTTATATGTGACAAAAATTATTTGTTTCCATTTCAGGAAGAAAATCCCAAAGGTATGGAGACTAGAAGCAGAGAGCTTTGTATATCGTTGAGCTCCCAATTTTCAAAGACTTAGTGAAATGTATAAAATTTGGTGAAACTGTATTTATTGTAAGATCTACTGCTGATATCCTATCAGGCACATTATCACATGGAATTAAATTTATTCAACAGAAGAGATAGTTATATGTTCCAAGTCTTCTTGTATATTTTCTTATATTCAGGCTTGGCAAAGGAACAATACATTTTTACATATTTTATATTGCTTATATATATTTAAAATTTTAGCCATTATTAACAAAATATTGAACTGACCCAGTTATATTCCCTCAGCTTCATAATCATTTTCAATGAATATTATAAATATTTCTTTTCAGAAATGTTCTTTGTTTATTAGACATTCAAAATATTTGTTTTTATGGACAGATGAAATTACAGAAGCAAAACTAGTGATTCACAAAACTAATGATATGATATGTAATCTATTCCAATTCTACTGGTAAATGAATTGCGCATTTTGGTTGAGCAACTTGTTTGTGTTACAAACAGAATGTGTGTATGTGTGTACATATAATGTTTATATTAAATACACATATATATGATCTACATATACCATATTTTATACATTAAAAATTTCAATATCTATCAAGTATAATTAATGTAAGCTTATACCATAGTAGAACTAATGTCTCTAATTTAAGGGTACTTAGGAAAATAATTGCTGATATAATCCAGTAAGATTGAATATTCTTTTTTTTATAATACATTTTTAATTATTATTTCAGCTCATACAAACTTAACAGTTACACCAGTTCCCTCCCTCCCTCCTCCTCCCCCCCGAACCCCCTGCTACCCCTCCCCTCACCCCTCCCTTCCCATCCCCCTGTGCCTCCCGCCCCGATTCCAAGAGTCCTTTCTTGTGCATGCCTGACTCTCCTCTGGGACCTCCTCCCCGATGACGTACAAGGACCCAGTGGCATTTCCCTGAACCCTTTCCTGTGTTCCCCTTAAGCATAGGAACACTAATGTGGCTGTCAATCCCTTGCCTCCAAGGATCTTGGTGCCTTTAGCAGATGCTAGACTTTGTGAGGTCAATAGTGTGTTGGACATTGCGCCAGGCATGCAATGTCCAATTATGATTGCTTTGGCACTAACTTGTGTGGAGTAACTTGCAAATCATTGCTCCTCCCATCCTTTTGTTCTTACACTCTTACCACCCCCTCTTCCCCAAATGTCCCTGAGCTTCAGGATGGGGAGAGATTAGTCTGAACTAGTTCTAGGTGGTTGATATAGAGTCTCTGAAGTTCTGGATAGTGGTTTGTTGATTTTCTTTTGCAGCTTTGTTGCTCCTGCAATGCCCTTCACTTCATCATGATGGGTACTGTATGTCACCCCCTGGCCAGAGACAGAAATCGGTTAAACTGGAGTCTTATTATAAGAGCACATTCAAGGGTAGATGTAATACTTATACCCAAAAGTGGAATCGCAGGGTCATATGGCATTTGGCAATGGGAGGGGTCAATCACCCATTTGCAAAATGGTTACTTTTTAATCTGCTGGACTATATGCCCTCACCTTCTGGTGAGTTCATACTACCTTAGTTGTAAATGATCAGGAAAAAATGTCTGTGAACTTAACTAGGTGTCACATTACTTTCTTGCAGTCCTTGAGGGAGGCCTATTTTCTCTACTGTAACCTGGTCACTTCTCTCCTTGTTTCTGGTGTGGCCCTCCAACCCCATCCCTCCTGTTCATAATCCTTGCAATTACTGTAGGTAATACATAGATTTCCCTATGAGTGTCTCAAGATGGGCTGGGTAGGTTTGGTATTAGGAGCCACCTATTAGGGAGTACATATGGCGCTCAATTTTCTGGGTCTGGGATACTTCACTTAATAATATAATTGTTTCTAATGACATCCATTTCCTGGGAAATTCCAGTAATTCATCATTTTTGATGGCTGAGTAGTACTCCATTGTATAAATGTACCACATTTTCCTTATCCACTCATCAACTGTTGGACATTTGGGCTGATTCCATGACTTTGCTATTCTAAACAGTGCTGCTATGAACATGGTCGTGCTTGTGCTATCGAGGTGAACCTCTGCTGCATGGGGGGTTATACCCAAAAGTGGAATTGCAGGGTCATATGGCATTTCAATCTTTAATTTCTTTAAGAATCTCCAGATGGCTGGCCAGAGTGGCTGTATGAGCCTGCACTCCCATCAGCAATGTAGGAGAGTTCCCCTCTCTCCACATCCTCTCCAGCATTTGTTGTTGTTTGTATTGTGGATTTTTGCCATCCTGACTGGGGTGAGATGATATCTCAGGGAAGTTTTGATTTGCATTTCCCTGATGACTAAAGAAGTGGAGCATTTTTTAAGATATTTGGTAGACATTTTAATTTCATCCCTAGTAAAATTTCTTTTAAGTTCCAGGGCCCATTTTTTAATTGGGCCAGTGTTTTCCTTGATGTTTAGTTTTCTAAGTTCTTTGTGCACTCTGGACAGTAGAGCTCTATCAGATATGTGGTTAGTGAAGATTTTCTCCCATTCTGTGGGTTGCCTTTGAGCTGGTGTTACAATCTCTTATCTGAACAGAAGCTCTTTAATTTCACAAGATCCCAACTGTTGAGAGTTGGTAGCAGTGACTGTGCCATTGGATGTCTGTTTAGGAAATGTTGGCCTAGACCAATCAGCTCGAGGGAGTTCCCTATCCTTTCAACTATGGTTTTTATTGTCTCTGGCCTGATATCAAGGTCCTCGATCCATTTGAAATTTAGTCTTGTACATGGTGACAAGTATGGGTCCAGCTTTAATCTTCTGCATGTGGAGATCCAGTTTTGCCAGCACCATTTGTTGAAGATGCTGTTCTTTTTCCATTGGATTCTTTGGGCCCCTTTGTCAAAGATCAAATGGATGTAATTTCGTGGGCTTATATCTGGGTCTTCAATCCTTATCCATTGATCTATGTGTCTATTTTGGAGCCAGTACCAGGCTGTTTTTATAACTATGGATTTGTAATATAGACTAAGGTTCGGTATGGTGATACTTCCAGCAGTGTTTTTATTACTCAGGATTGTCTTTGCTATCCTGGGTCTTTTCTGCCTCCATATGAATTTTGAGATTGCTTGGTCAACTTTGAAGAATTGCTTTGGGATTTTAATTGGTATAGCATTGAATTTGTATATTGCCTTTGGTAGGATGGTCATTTTTACGATGTTGATTCTGTCAATCCAGGAACATGGGAGGTCTTTGCACCTTCTGGTGTCTTCTGCAATTTCTTTCTTGAGGGTTTTAAAGTTTTCATTATAAAGGTCTTTTACCTCCTTGGTTAGGTTTATACCAAGGTATTTCATTTTTTTTAGGGGCTATAGTAAATGGGATTGTTTCTCTCAGGGCTTTTTCACTTCTTTCATTCTGGGCATATAGGAAGGCCTCTGATTTTTGCACATTTATTTTGTATCCTGCTACCTACCCTGCTGAACTTCTCAATTAGTTCCAGGAGCTTCCTGGTGGAGTTTTTGGGATCACTCAGGTATAAGATCAAGTCATCTGCAAATAGGGATAGCTTGACTTCTTCCTTGCTGATTTGAATCCCTCTTATGTCCCTTTCTTGTCTTATGGCTTCAGCTAAGACTTCAAGTACAATATTGAATAGAAGTCGTGAGAGTGGACAGCCTTGTCTAGCTCATGATCGAAGTGGGAATGCTTCCAATTGCTCCCCATTGAGCATAATCCTTGCTGTGGGCTTGTTGTATATAGCTTTTATTATATTGATAAAGGTTCCTTCCATTCCTACTGTCTCTAGCGTTTTGATCATAAAAGGCTGTTGGATCTTGTCAAAAGCTTTTTCTGCATCTATCGAGAGTATCATGTGGTCTTTGACTTTGGACTGGTTTACATGATGAATTACATTTATTGATTTGTGTATGTTGAAACAACCTTGTGTACCAGGGATGACGCCTACTTGGTCCCCGTGAATGATCTTTTTAATGTGTTTTTGAATCCGATTTGGTAAGACTTTGTTGAGAATCTTTGCGTCTGTGTTCATCAGGGAGATCGGCCTATAGTTTTCTTTTTTAAGTGAATCTTTATTAGGATTTGGGATTAAGACGATATTAGCTTCATAGAAGGAATTTGGTATTGTTCCTTCCTTTGCTATTTGATGGAACAGTTTAAGGAGTATTGGTGTTATTAACTCCTTAAATGTCTGGTAGAACTCTGTGCTGAATCCATCTGGTCCAGGACATTTTTTGGTGGGAAGATTCGAGATTACTTCCTCAATTTCCTTATATGTTATAGGACTATTTAAATAATTCACAATTTCCTGGTTCAATTTAGGTAAGTTGTGTTTACTTAGAAATTCATCCATCTCTTTTGTGTTGTCAAACTTCACAGAGTATAAGTTTTTGAAATATGATGTTATAATTCTCTGGATTTCTTGGGTATCAGTAGTGATAACTCCATGTTCATTTCTAATTTTGTTAATTTGTGTTTCTCTTGATTTTGGTTAATTTAGCTAGAGGTGTATCAATCTTATTGATTTTTTCAAAGAACCAGCTTTTTGACTGGTTGATTTTTTCTATCATTTTCTTAATCTCGATTTCAGATATTTCTCCCCTTATTTTGCTAATATCCTCTCTTCTACTACTTTTGGGATCAGATTGCTCTAGTTTCTCTAAAGCTTTAAGCTGCATTGTTAAGTTGTTGATTTCTGATGTTTCCATTTTTTTGATGTAGGCATTAAGAGCTATGAACTTACCTCTTAGAACAGCTTTCATTGTGTCCCAGAGATTTTAGTAAGTTGTATTTTCATTATCATTCACTTTCAGGAAATCTTGAATTTCCTTTTTAATTTCTTCCTGAATCCAGTTCTCATTCAGCATCATATTGTTAAGTTTCCAGGAGTTAGTGTATTTTCACTTGTTTGATGTGCTGTGCATGTCCAACTTGAGGCCATGGTGGTCTGATAGTGCACAGGTTAGAATTTCAACTTTCTTGTATATGTGTAGATTCGTTTTGTGGCCCAATATGTGATCTATTTTGGAGAAAGTTCCATGCGCTGCTGAGAAAAATGTGTATTCTTTGGTGCATGGGTGAAAAGTTCGATAGAGATCTGTAAGGTCCATTTCTTTCAGGGTTTGATTAAGTTCCAAAGTGTCTCTGTTAAGCTTTTGACCGGTTGATCTATCCCATGTTGAGAGGGCGGTGTTGAAGTCCCCAAGAATTATTGTTTGGGGTTGATTTCTTACTTTAGACGCTGTAGGGTTTTCTTAATGAATGTGGAGGGGCCCGTATTGGGTGCATATATGTTCAGTATTGTGAAGTCTTCCTGGTGAATCGTACCTGTGACTAAAATGTAGTATCCATCTGTGTCTCTTATAATTTTCTTTGGTTTGAAGTCCACTTTGTCTGATGACATAATGGCTACCCAGCCTGTTTTCTGCTTCCATTTGCTTGTAGAATTGTTGACAAGCCTTTTATTTTTAGAGGGTGCCTATCTTTTGTGGTGGGATGGGTTTCCTGTAGGCAGCAAATTGATGGATTGTGATTTTTAATCCCAGTTTGTAATCTGTGTCTCTTGATCGGTGAATTAATTCTATTAACATTCAGTGTTATAATGGAGAAACTATTTTTAATTCCAGACATTTATTATATTTAGTAGTTTTTATAAGTATATTGCTTCTCTTTTAATGGTGTTATACTTGCCTTCTGCTCTCTTGGATATGCCTGTTTTTTTCTTTTTCACGCTAAGATTGAATATTCTTTTATATTTTAGAAGAGCTAGTTTTCTAAACTTCTGGTAGAATTACATAATAAAGGCAGCTCGAAAGTCAGTAAATGAATGTAAAGGAAAATAGAAAATTTTGGGCAGACCCAAGAAGAAGTGAAGAGAAAAGAAACTGTCAAGACATTGAAATGCAAAAAAAACCATGATAATAACAGATTGGACAGAAGAAGGTTTGAATTGGAAAAAGAGGAGGGAAGGTATAGTGAATAAGGGGTAAAAAATACATCCTTTCTTGTGTTCCTGCATGATAAAATTGTCAAACACTACAAAAGTTTTTGTCCTGATTCTTGTCGATTGTTTTCAAAATCTAACAAATCTGTGGCCTATGGTGGCAGTATATAAATCTTTAAAAAATATGTAGCAGTTTTATGTCAAAAACACAGGTATTGCCAATTTAAACTAATAAATTTATTCAAAAAATCTTATTGCTTCTCAAAGATTATTCATATGGTATAAGAAAAATTAATGGATAAATTTAAGGTCTATTCTTATGCGCAAAGTACACATGATTCATTGTTTTCCTAAAAAAGGCATATAGATGAAGTAGCGATTATTTCATTACTCATGCATTCAGAAATGATGACACAGTTCTCCTTAGAAATTCATGAGGACTTCTTGCCCTATCGATTTTCGTCCAACAACTTGATTGCAATTCTACACTTGGAAGACATTAAAAAATTCCTCTACTTTTCAACTAAGCCACATTATAAAAATTACTATCCTTGTCGTTGAATGTTTGTGTTCTGAAACAAAACAGTGACTAAGAAAATGATAAGCAAAATACATAGAATATTTGCTTCAATGATACAATCAAGTTCAGTATAAAGATGAAGAATCTAAAAAGAGCAGGAAGAAACATGAAGACAATACTAAATCAGGTTAGCGTCTCAGTTCTCTGCCTATTTTCCTTATATCATAATTGCAACAAGTGGTTCTATAGAGAACATCACCAAAGATATGTGCATGTTTGAATACCTTTCTAATCCTTTAGGATCTCATTCATCTAGCTTTAAAGTATATTTAATTATATTTATTATAGTATTTTTAACATAATTTTTCACATAAAGATACTGGTTTCATATATGCATTTATATATTAATTTAATACATTAACCTAATACACGAAATTACTTGCTTTAATTTTAAATCCTATGTATGTGTTTTTATATGTGTGTGTACATGTTCATGAGTATGTTAAGATGGATTTGCACCTATGTATATACATCTGAAAACAGAAATAGGTATCATATTGACTTCTTTTAATGATTTAAGAATCTTACCATGATTGTGAAACTTATCTATGTGGTTAGATTGATTTGCCAAGTAATCCCAGGAATCCTCCTGTCTTGCCTGTCCAGTACTGGAATTTCAGGTGAGCGCTACCATGCTTGACCTTGGATGTGGTAACTGGACACCCACCGTTGGGTCATCATGCCTGAAAGCAATGTATGTGCTTTCCTCATGCTTGCATGATATATACACTTTCTGGATGAGCCACTTCCCCAGACCCTTATGTATCTGCACATTTGTTCTCATAAGTGGAAATTAGTATGAAATAAAGCACATAAAGTTCAAAGAAGGAGCTGCAGGGCTGTAGAAGGTAAGAATTATAGCTGGCTCCCAGAGTGTTTCCCCCATGCTGATGTCACTGGCACCAGGTAGGCTACAAGGAGAATTTGACTGTATTCATGATTGCTGACAAAGAGTCATTTTTGACGTGTGAGACTGTCAAAATGAAGCCAAGTGGTTTACACAATAAAATGATACTGAAAAAAATGTTCACAAAATTTTGAAATTGTGTGAGCATTTTTGTAATACTTTTTCAGTGGAAGACAAATATAAATACATTGATTTTTAATTAAATCCCTCACCGTGACATATCTTAAGTAACATATCTGTAGTAATAATTATCTGCAATAGTAGGTATATATTTGTATATTTGTAGGTATATATAATAACTAAATGATTTCTAATCATGACATTTTAGAGTAAGCCAATTTGGGGGAGAATTTTTAGAGCTTTGGAAAGTTACCTTGACCTTTCTAACTTTGGAACTCTGTAAGTATGTTTCATAACACAGTGTTAACCATGCTGATGTCCTACATATACAATAAGTCAAAATAAAGCAACTTTGCATGAAAGCATGATAGCATGATGATGATCAATCTCTCTCTCTCTCTCTCTCTCTCTCTCTCTCTCTCTCTCTCTCTCTCTCTGTCTTTCTATAGCTCATGGAAATATTTCAGTATTCTCCAGAACTAAGGGTTAAGATAGCCATAAGTCTGAACCACTGAAGAGACAGGTATACATCTGTGTCCCTTTTAGATGCTTTCTTGCTTCATGCTATCTTTCTTCAGGCAAAATACTTAGAATTTCAGGGCATAGGAAGCAGCTCAGTGGGTAAAGAAAGGCACCTGCTTCTAATCCAATAAACTGGGTTCTATCCAAGAGCACATATGTTGGAAAGAGACAACCAATTTCTGAAAATTGTCTTCTGACCTGCATACAATATGCCACTTATGTACTCTCTTACCCAAGTACATGAACAAATCAATAAGTACTTAGAATTTGAAAGTTAAATGTTTTAAATTTTAATTATTTAGAAATTAAAAGTGAGAAGAGAGCACATGTTGGATATATTTTCAATGTATGCATTTGAAATATTAGACAAAGAATACAAATGTAATTGAAAGACATACATAAATGAATACGTGTTCAAATTTTTATATGTGCATATGTATTTATCAACTATAACTCAATTTTCAATGTGTTTTTATTTCCTAATTTGCTCATATTTTCAGTCATTTATTACTACTAGTTTTTATATCAAAATTAGGTATGTGAAAGAATATTTCCCTATTTTTAATTAATTAAAATTTCATTTCATTTGAAAATTTCTTTTCATTAAGGATGGCATATATATATGTATGTATGTATGTATTCTTATTTCCTTTATACCCGTCTGCTATTATTTACTTACACAAATCCCTTTCCATATTCAAGTCTTTTGTTTTCATTTGTGAACTGTTGAGTTTAATGGTGATGAATCTCTGTGATGTTGGGTTTGTTTGTATCTAAATGGAAGTCTGCCTGGGTAACTAGTTGGTATAAAAATGACAAAAATTCTCCTCTCCCAGAACTATCAGAAGGTAGTAATTCACACTTGAAGAGTGTCCCATGAGTCGTTCTCCCAACTCTGACTGATTATTAGTGGGGCCTTGTTCAGGCTCTGCGCATGTAAACAGAAGTGCCGTTTTCACCAATACAGTGTTTGTATTGTGTCCAGAAGATGGCATTTCACGGGCCTTGCCTTATATTCTGGTTCTTACATTTTTTTCCTAGACCATGTTCCTTAAGTCTTCAAGGAGATGATATGAGTATATGGTTTAGGCCTGAGTGTTGAACACAACATTTATCCTCAAAAACTTGTATGTGAGTCATTCACTGAAGAGAAAGACTTCTCTGATTAGGCTGTGTAACCATTGTCTAGGGGTTTAAACATAGATATTTAGGAGGCAGTCAAATTCTCAGTATTTAGGAAACATTGTTAAGTTCATCTCTAGGGCTTCCTTACCACATATTTTCTCCATTATGTGGGATCTTTCCTATACAGCAGGCCTCAGATCTGATGAAAGAACAGCTGATTGCCCCCATCGCAGTCATGCCACTGTGTATACCGTTTGGACATTTTGTTATTGTTGCTCTTATTGCTAACTTGCTTTTGCTTTTTGTTTTTGTATCTTTTAGATGTAAGAGTTCAAAAAATAAATAATGCAACTGACTAAATAACATACTGTTTCATATCTGTAGCTGTTAGAGACATGACCATTAAAACTACTTATCACCACAGTCAGAATGACCATCGCCACTAATAAACAGAACAAGAAATATTAATCTGGACGTGGAAAAGAAATTCTTCTTTTTATTTTATTTATTTATTTATTTATTTATTTATTTATTTATTTACTTACTTACTTACTTACTTTTATTTACTCATTATTTACTTGTTTATTGTGTGTGTGTGTGTGTGTGTGTGTGTGTGTGTGTGTGTAAAGACCTGGGATTTAAACTCAGGACCTTCTGCTTGTAAGGCAGAGTCTTAAACCCTGAGCCATCTCTCCAATCCCTTTGTGTGTGTGCGTGTGTGTGTGTATGTGTGTGTGTGTGTGTGTGTGTGTGTGTGTGTGTGTGTGTGTATGTGTGTATGTGTGTATGTGTGTGTCTATGTGTGAGACCTGGGATCTAAACTCAGGAACTTCTGCTTGTAAGGCAGAGTCTTAAACCCTGAGCCATCTCTTCAACCCCTCTTATGTTTGTTTATGTGTGTGTATATGCATGTGTATCAGAAGGTATTGTGTGTCCCTGTGGAGGGTCAAGGGTGATTTCACAAATCATCCTGAATTGCTTCAACCTCCTTTTTGTTTCACTCTGGGATTTCCCTTGCCTTTCCCAACAGTGCTGGAAGTGTAAGCCATCCCTGCTTCTGCCTGGTGTTTTTAGGTGGGATCTGGGATTTGAACTCAGGACCTTCTGTTCGTAAGGAACAGTCTTAACCCTCTAAGTTTTCTCTCCATCCCTAGAAAACAATTCTTATACCTTTTGATGGCAGTACAGACAGTTGACACCACTGTGGTACTAACTCCAGAAGTTTCTCAATCAACTAGAAATAGCATTATCATTGATTCAACTACCACTTCTGAGAACATGCTGTATATCCTACTGGAAATACCTGGACATACATACCCGTTACTGCTCTATTCACAACAGCTAAGAGTGGAATCAGTGTGAACATCCATCAACTGAAGAATGGATAATGCAAGATGTAAATACAAATTAAACTGTGGACTACTCAGGTAGATGGATATCACTGTAAAAATATATAAAATAGGAAATTCAAGATCAGAAATACAATTTCCACATGTATTCATTCATAATTGGATCCTAATTTTGAATATTTGGTTTGTGTGCCTAAATTTGACTCTTGGAAGTCAGAAAACTATCTCAGAAAACTAAACATGATCCATTATACAGTGTTTAGGGAAATGAATAGCGGATCACAGAGGCAATGAAAATAGAAAGCTAGAATCCTGGGAACAGAAAGTCATCCATATAGGAGATTGTGGATGGAGGGGATATTAGGTTAAAGGGGATGGTTAACAAAAATGAAGAGGAGATTGAAAATCATATGGAAAGCTATCTGGTAACCTGATTATATATATATATATATTACAGTGTCTGAAGAAAGCATATGAATAAACAAATGGTTATTATATTATTAATATTTTGCTAAGTTTTACGCTTAATTTCCTTAATCATGAAGTAAATATACTGTTCAAAATGTACATTTTCAAGTTGGTTAAAACTCTGAAAATAAGTTACTTGTAATATTTGGCATGATTATCTATGTCATTAAAACATTTAACTTTTATAAGGATTCAGGCTTCTGCTACATTAATTTTTAAAGCTATTTACAGTTTGGAAAGGATTGTATTTATTTTTTCTTGTCTTTTCCACGTCACCATCCTTAAGCACTTTATTCAATAATGCATTCATACGTGGTAGCCATGCTTCTTTACTGAAATCCATGACGATTTTCTAGAACAGCTTGTGAAATAGCTTCTATTCATATGAAATTGTGACTTTATATGAAATTATGTCCTCAAATAAAACACAAATGTTGTCTTTTGCCGATTTGTTTGAATTATTAAAACTGGAGAATTCTCTGTCTACTCAGCTCATTCTTAAGCATGGTGACTTGTTATTAATAATTATAAACTGAGACACAGTCTTAACTTTGTCCCCATTAATGCAGTTTTATCTCAATTTCAGTGCTTTCCCATATGTCTTCCTTACAGCTCACACACAGAACACAATAATGTCCCTATAGAAATAGTGTTTGCATGCGAGCTCCCAGTCCACCCATTTCAATTCTAGTTATTTAAGGTGTCCTGAGCTATCTTCTTTCAATTGAAACATTCTTATGACTCTATTTTCCACTGGTTCTGAGAAATTCTATATCTCCTCACTTTTTCTTATTAAATATTTGACAGCTTTTAAATATTTGTATTTCTTGCCTTTTTAAAAAATGGGATACTGGGGCTGGAGAGATGGCTCAGAGTTTAAGCCTCTGCCTTGCAGGTGGAAGGTCCTGAGTTAGGATCCTAGACCCCACGTATAAACGCAGGGCAGAAGCATGGCGGCCTGCGTTTCTGGTCCTGGTAGACCGGAGCCTGGGAATCCCCGGGCAGAGTAAACAGGAGGAGCTGGAGGCATCCATGGTGGTTCCCGAATTTGCCCGTGGTTCTACACACACACACACACACACACACACACACACACACACACACACATAAACACACGCGCACACACACACAATTGAATAAAAAAAGGGACACTGACATACTTCTCTTAGAAATATTTTTATTTGAATCAATTATGGTGTTAATCATTTATCATTTCTGACTAAATCCTTTTATATAAACAAATATTGTTTATGTGCTTACTCCATAAATTTCTTACTTTAGTCTCTATTTTATTGCAAATTACCAGTGTTTGGAAGAATTAGTTGGTTCTAGATTTTAATTCTTTTCATATATAGTCATATAATCTAAAATCAACTTAATATTCACTTTGAGACTGAAATGCAATGAATGAAAAAGAAATAATATGAGACATCCTAAGCTGACAAATAAAACAGAAAATAGGAAAATATTTGAATTAAATTAGGATTTCCTGAGTTTTATATAAGTGATAGATGATAAATAGATGTATGGATAGATAGCAGATAGATAGATAGATAGATAGATAGATAGATAGATAGATAGATAGATAGATAGATAGATAGATTTCAGTCTTCATTAGAGACTTAAGGTAAGTAAAATATTCTCAAATAATATTAATGCCCTGTAATCAATAATAGGAGATCTTCTGGATGACACTATTTTGACTATACTTATGCAGACTTGTTATACTTATGCAGAACTCTAGTGAGTTCCTAGATGCAACAGTCTACCTAGAAATTCAAGAAAGATAAGAAATACACTGGAATCTGAAGCTGGATGAGTGAAGGGAAATGCCACTATCAGTGGGGTAACCTGAAGAGAGGCAACTTGAAATGTCACAGAGGCCTGAATCCCCACAAGAATAGACAAGTCAGAGTAAATCCTAGGGTACATAGAAGCATACAGGCAAGAGGATGGAAGGTAGTTTGAGGAATGATGAGGGGAAAAGAGTATGGGGGGATGGTGGGAAGCAGGGATGAGTACTCAATATGCTTGTGAAAGTAGTAAAAGAAATATAAAAAGACTATAGTTATACAAAATCCTCTTTATTTTTTGTTCTTTCTTAAGTCTGTCTAGCTTGGGAGTCTATCAACTTCTAATTTTAAAGAAGTCATTAAGCACCATCCATGATCTTCACCTCTAATGACTATTAAGCACAAGTAAATTAAATCAATTGGCCAAATGAAACATGAAGCCATGTTTTAAAAAGTAAGAAACATACTGGGTCAAAAATAAGATAGAACATTTTTTTCAGTAGTTTTGCTTAAAAACAACGTGTGTTCCTTTTTCCCAGGGCAAGTCTGTAGTCTTCATATTTATAGAGTTTTTTAAATATTTTTATTCATTTTATTCAATTATGTGTGTGTGCATGTGTGTGTGTGTAGAACCACAGACGTTTTCAGGAACCACCATGGACCGCTTCCGCCCTACCAGGACCAGAAACACAGGCCGCCCCCGCTTCCGCCCAGCGTCTATACGTGGGGTCTAGGATCCAAACTCAGGACCTTCCGCCTGCAAGGCAGAGGCTTAACCCCTGAGCCATCTCTCCAGCCCCTGTAGTCTTCATATTTATATTCATTCATCATAATACATTTTTTTCGCTGACAGATAATTTATGAACTAAAACTAAGAAGTTAGAACTGTCAATGCAAGTAACCATATTTCAACTCCATAGAAGATTTATAGTTGGAGGAACTTTAAGACATTTCATTTCTAATTTTTATTACTCCATGTATTAATTCCTAGGAATTTCATATATAGTTTTAAATAGAAAAATATTCTGGAAAGATTCCTGCTCCTGTTTTTCTCAAGTGAAGCACATGTATCAAAGATCAGAATGTGAAGCCATCTCTTTTTTTTTTCATTTAAATTTAAAGGCAGAGAACCTTTCAAAATGATATTAATGTTGGAAAATTGTTATGGATTCTAAGTTTCTCAGATGGAATACTTAGCATCCTCTCAAAAAGAAGTGAGTTCAAGAGTCATCTGGAATACAGAGGTCTGAGCATGCCTGTAGGTTATTAACTCATTTGCATTAATTGGAGTGGGAAGACCCAGCCAAGGTGGGTGGCACCATTGCCCACCCTGGAAACCCTGGACTGCATAAAAATCAGAAGGTGAAATGAGCACAAGCTCCCCCCCACTTCTATGCTGTGCATACATTGTCACCAGCTCCCTTGGGCCCAAATAAAGTAGACTGTATCCTTGAGAGCAAACTACAATAAACCCTAAGTCTTTCAAATGATTTGATTAGAGTATTTTATCACAGTCTCAGGAATAAATAGCTAAGATGACTAGGAGGATTTTCTTTCTTCTAAACATGAGTCATCTGAAGCACAGGAAAAAAAGTGGATCAATTATGGCAGGATAGATGAAAGAAACTTTTAGGTATTTAGTTTCTGGAGACACCATATTCATGAAGACATCACTGTGGTGTGAATACTTCGGTTTGCCTCATATTCACGTTGAAGCCTCAGTCACTTCAATTATGATAAAGCAAAAGGAAAAGACTGGGGAGAGACTAGGTCATGAGGACGGAGATTCACAGAAGAGAGACCCACATGTCAGCTCAAATTGCTGGTGAAACATGGACTCTGGAAGGGGCTCCATCTGCAAGTCAAGCAACCAGCCAGAAGGGCATCGGCAGCCTTGGGCTTCAGGATTAGCAAAACTATAAGAAATATATTGCTGTGTTCTATAAGATGTCTATCTAATGGTTTTCTTTTTATATCATCAATGGAATATGACAAAGAAGACATTTCTTTAGGTTGCATGTGTGAAGACGGTCTTAAAAACTTCTGTTAAAAAGATTACCAAGGAGTTGGAGGAGTGGTTCAGTGTACAAGCTTCAGCACCTAAGTGTGGGTTTCAATACCAATGTAAAAAAGAATACAGTCACATTTACCTATAATCCAAGCGCATAGAGAGCAAAGATAGGAAGTTTACTGTTGATTGCTGGGCCGGCACCAGCCTAAGTCCAGATATAGTGAGAAAGCTTGTTCCAAATGAGGAAGTTAGAAAATCATAGAGCAGAATCTTTTACAAATGCCTCTTGCATTTAAGAGCATTTACACGCAAGTGTGCATGTACACCCACGTACATAAATCAAGCAATCATATTAAAATAATATTAAATGATCTTAATTTCCTTGGAAAACTTAGATTAAAGAATGTATTATTACTGCTAAAAATGTATTATTTCACTGAAACTCTAATGTAGGTCCATATGCTTGGCAAATTGTGCTAACAAAAGAAGAAACACAATTCTTGGGTGACTGTATCTTCAAAAATATTTCATAAAAATTAAAATGTCACTTGCTTTGGAAGATAATACCATGAGATGAGATATTTACACTAAAGCAAATCAAATTTTAATTATAAATCATGAATGTTAAGTATAACAGTCTTATTCATATTCAATATATTTTCATCTCCTTTTGAGTGAGTGACAAGACAATGCATTATATTGTATTATTTTATGTACCAACATTTCTTCACCAGCCATATTTGGAAAAGATTTAACAAGGAAACTGTAAGTATAAGTGAAAAGTTATGCGATGTTCTTTGCATGTACAATGGGACTAAAACCATTAAAAATTGAATGGAGAATATTATAATTTGGGACAGAGAAATTACATGAATTTTAAAAAGGCAATTTAAATATTCTATATTCCTTAGAGTTATAATAAGAGGAAAAAAGCCAAAAGTGAAAAAATTACAGAAATTGAATTGAAATAACAGTGTATGAGAAAATATAGTAATGTATTCTATTTTGTTAGAGATATTATTTAGACACAGGATATAACTACTTCATAATATATTTTAATTAGTTTAGTAGAAATCAGACATTTTACTCACTTGAATCATTTATGGAAAAATCAATCTGTCAGATTTTAACATTATATATAGTAAGTATTAGCATTTTGTTAGTTTGAATGACTAGTACTGACATACTCTCTTACAAGAAGACTAATGAAAATAAACAAGCATTCTTAATCAAAGAATGTAATGTGGAACTCATTTAACTTTTTATATTTTAATGGCTAGCAAATAGGCACCTTTGCAATTCCACCTCATCAAATAAATTAGAGTAACCTATTTTGGACATGCTGATATATTTAATCTAGTTTTTATCTTGTTATTTTCAAAAGGAATATTACTGTTCTTTGTGTACTGTTTGGTATCTAAAAATGTTCTTAATTTGAAGCATCCTTATGGCAGTCTATATTTTTTCATTTATTTAATACATTGAATTTTTAATAATTGAAGTTTTTATGTGTAAAATGCACTCTTAACTTTCCATCCTTGAAACATTCTTTTGGTCTTTTGTATTCTACATATTTTTTAAAATCATAACTTTACATTGGTCTATGATATATGTATATTTCTATATTTCTTATAAACGAAATTGGATTCTACCATACATTTCAGCTCCTTCCTTCTATGCTTAGCATATGTCCCACTGAAGCATCTTGGGGAACTGTCGCTACTTGTCAGTGATCTGACACGTTATTTTTTTCTTCTCTCCAGTTTTTCTCATAGAGAAACACTTCTTTTGCTTAATGTGCTTTCTTTTTGTTTTTTTTTTTTTTATTTCCACTCATTAAAAACTTAACAGGTACACCGGTCCCTTCCCTCCAAAATCCCACCGCCCCATGCCCCCCTCCCTTCCCTTCTCCCTCCCCATCTCCGAGTGCCTCCCCCTCCCATCCCCAGAGCATCCTTTAATGTACATGCCAGACTCTCCTCTGGGTCCTCCTCTCCGATGAGTGCAAGGACCCAGTGGCATTTCCCAGAAACCTTTCCTGTGTTCCCCTTAAGCATAGGAACACTACTGTGGCTGTCAATCCCTTGCCTCCAAGGATCTTAATGACTTTAGCAAATACTAGGCTTTGTGGGGTCAATAGTGTGATGGACATTGCTTCGGCCATAACTTGTGTGGAGTATCTTGCATATCATTGCAACTCCCATCATTGTGCTCTTACAATCTTACTGCCCCTTCTTCCACAAGTTTCCCTGAGCTTCTAGATTGGGAGAAATTAGGCTGGCCTAGTTCCAGGTAGTTAAAATAGAGTCTCTGAAGTTCTGGATTATGGTTCGTGGATTTTTTTTCCAGTTTTGCTGCTCCTACAATGCCCTTCAGCCCATCCTGATGGGTTTTGGATGTCACCCCCTGCCCAGAGATAAAAAGCTGTTAAACTAGAGTCTTGTTATAAGAGTATATTCAAAGGTAGATGTAATAAAAGTAGGAAACCGCAGTGAGGGAGAGGTCAATCACCCATTTGCAAAATGGTTACTTTTTATCTGCCAGACTATATGCCCTCCCTTCTGGTGAGATCATACCCCATTAGTTGTAAATGATCAGGAACGAAAGTCTGTGAACTTAACCAGATGTCTCATTACTCACTTGCAGTCCTTGATGGAGGTTTATTTTCTCTGCTGTAACATGGTCCCCTCTCTCCTTTTTCTGGTGTGGCCCTCCTACCCCATCCTTCCTGTTCATAATCCTTGCAATTACTGTAGGTACTACAGAGATTTATCCTTGAGTGTCTCTAGGTGGGTTTGGTACTAGGAGCCACCTATTAGGGAGTACATACGGCACTTAATTTTCTGGGTCTGGGATACTTCACTTAATATAATTGTTTCTAATAACATCCATTTCCTGGCAAATTCCATTAATTCAGCATTTTTCATGGCTGAGTAGTACTCCATTGTATACATGTACCACAGTTTCCTTATCCACTCGTCAACTGTTGGACAATTGGGTTGATTCCATGACTTTGCTATTGTAAACAGTGCTGCTATGAACATGGTCATGCTTGTGCTATCAAGGTGAATTTTTGCTGTATGGGGGATTATTCCCAAAAGTGGAATAGCAGGGTCATATGGCATTTCAATTTTTAATTTAAGAATCTCCAGATGGCTCGCCAGAGTGGCTGTATGAGTCTGCATTCCCAACAGCAATGTAGGAGAGTTCCCTTCTCTCCATATCCTCTCTAGCATTTTTTGTTGTTTGTATTGTGGATTTTGGCCATCCTGAATGGGGTCAGATTATATCTCAGGGAAGTTTTTATTTGCATTTCCCTGATGGCTAAAGATATGGAGCATTTTTTAAGATATTTGTTAAGCATTTTAATTTCATCTCTAGTAAAGTTTCTTTTAAGTTCCAGGGCCCATTTTTTTAATTGGGCCATTAGTTTCCTTGGTGTTTAGTTTTCTAAGTTTTCTGTGCACTCTGGATAATAGAGCTTTATCAGATATGTGGTTAGTGAAGATTTACTCCCATTCTGTGGGTGGCCTTTGTGCTCCTGTTACAATCTTTTTATCTGAATAGAAGCTCTTTAATTTCACAAGATCCCATCTGATGAGTGTTGTTTTCAGTGACTGTGCTATTGGATGTCTGTTTAGGAACTGTTGGCCTAGCCCAATCAGCTCCAGGGAGTTCCCTAATCTTTCAACTATGGTTTTTATAGTCTCTGGCCTTATATCGCGGTCCTTTACCCAGTTGGAATTAAGTCTTGTACAAGGTGACAAGTACGGGTCCAGTTTTAATCTTCTGCATGTGGAAATCCAGTTTTGCCAGCACCATTTGTTGAAGATACTGTTCTTTTTCCATTGGATATTTTGGGCCCCTTTGTCAAAATCAAATGGCTCTAGTGATGTGGGTTTATATCTGGGTCTTCAAACCTTATCCATTGATCTGTGTGTCTATTTTGGAGCCAGTACCAGGCTGTTTTTATAACTGTAGATTTGAAGTATAGACTAAGGTTTGGTATGGTCATACCTCCAGCAGTGTTTTTGTTATTCAGGATTGTCTTTGCTATCCTGGGTCTTTTGTGCCTTCATATGAATTTTGAGATTGTTTGGTCAACCTCTTTAAAGAATTGCTTTGGAATTTTAATTGGTATAGCATTGAATTTGTATATTGCCTTTGGTAGGATGGTCATTTTTACGATGTTGATTCTGCCTATCCAGGAACATGGGAGGTCTTTCCACCTTCTGGTGTCTTCTGTTATTTCTTTCTTTAGGATTTTAAAGTTTATATCGTAAAGGTCTCTTACTTCCTTGGTTAGGTTCATACCAAGGTATTTCATTTCTTTAGGAGCTATAGTAAATGGGATTGATTCTCTCAGGGCTTTTTCACTTCTTTCATTCAGGACATATAGGAAGGCCACTGATTTTTGTACATTTATTTTGTATCCTGCCACCCTGCTGAACTTCTGTATTATTTCCAGAAGCTTCCTGGTGGAGTTTTTGGGATCACTCAGGTATAAGATCATGTCATCTGCAAATAGGGATAGCTTGACTTCTTCCTTGATGATTTGAATCCCTTTTATGTTCTTTTCTTGTCTTATGGCTTCAGCTAAGACTTCAAGTACAATATTGAATAGAAGTGGTGAGAATGGACAGCCTTGTCTAGTTCCTGATTGAAGTGGGAATGCTTCAAGTTTTTCCCCATTGAGTATAATCTTTGCTGAAAGCTTGTCGTGTACAGGTTTTATTATATTGATAAAGTTTCCTTCCATACCAACTGTCTCTAAGGTTTTGATCATAAAAGGCTGTTAGATCTTGTTAAACACTTTTTCTGCATCTATCGAGCGTATCGTGTGGTCTTGAACTTTGGACTGGATTATATGGTGAATTACATTTATTGATTTGCATGTTTGAACCAATCTTGTGTGCCTGGAATAAAGCCTACTTGATCCCCGTGGATGATTTTTTTGATATGTTTTTGAATCCGATTTGCTAAGACTTTGTTGAGAATCTTTGCATCAAAGAGATTGTTCTATAGTTTTCTTTTTTAAGTGTATCTTTATTAGGTTTTGGGATTAATACAATATTAGCTTCATAGAAGGAATTAGGTTGTGTTCCTTCCTTTGTTATTTGATGGACCAGTTTAAGAAGTATTGGTGTTATTAGCTCCTTAAATGTCTGGTAGAACTCTGAGCTGAATCCATCTGGTCCAGGACCTTTTTTGGTGGGAAGAATCGAGATTACTTCCTTGATTTCCTCATATGTTATAGGACTATTTAAATAATTTACCACTTCCTGATTCAATTTAGGTAAGTTGTGTTTATTTAGGAATTTATCCATCTCTTTTGTGTTGTCCTGTTTCACAGAGTATAAGTTTTTGAAGTATGGATTTCTTGGTATCAGTAGTGATAACTCCATTTTCATTTCTAATTTTGTTAATTTGGGTTTTCTCTCTCTTGCTTTTGATTAATTTAGCTAGGGATGTATCAGTATTATTGATTTTTTCAAAGAACCAGCTTTTTGACTGATTGAATTTTTCTATCATTTTCTTAATCTCGATTTCAGATGTTTCTCCCCTCATTTTGCTAATCTCCTCTCTTCTACTGCTTTGGAGATCGGATTGCTCTAGTTTGTCTAAAGCTTTAAGCTGCATTGTTAAGTTATTTATTTCTGACGTTTCCATTTTTTTGATGTAGGCATTAAGAGCTATGAACTTACCTCTTAGGACAGCTTTTATTATGTCCAAAAAAATTTGGTAAGTTGTATTTTCATTATCATTCTCTTTTACGAAATCTTGAATTTCCTTTTTAATTTCTTCCTGAATCCAGTTCTCATTCAGCATCATAGTGTTAAGTTTCCAGGAGTTAGTGTATTTTCTTTGTTTGTTTGTCATGGATGTCAAGCTTTAGGCCATGGTGGTCTGATAGGGCACAGGCTATAATTTCAACTTTCTTGTATATGTGGAGATTTGTTTTGTGGCCCAATATGTAATCTGTTTTGCAGAAAATTCTGTGTGCTGCTGAGAAAAAATGTGTATTCTTTGGTGTGTGGGTGAAAAGTTCGATAGAGATCTGTAAGGTGCATTTCTTTAAGGGTTTGATTAAGTTCCAAAGTGTCTCTGTTAAGCTCTTGACCTGTTGATCTATTCCATGTTTAGAGAGCAGTGTTGAAATCCCCAAGAATTATCGGTTGAGGGTTGATTTCTCCCTTTAGATAGTGTAGGGTTTTCTTAATGAATGTGGAGGGGCTCATATTGGGTGCATATATCTTTAGTATTGTGAAGTTTTCCTGATGAATTGTACCTGTGACTAAAATGTAGTAACCATCTGTGTGTTTTATGATTTTTTTTGGTTTGAGGTCCACTTTGTCTGAAAGCATAATGGCTATCCCTGCATGTTTCCTGGTTCCATTAGCTTGCAAAATTTTTGACCAGCCTTTTATTTTTAGGATGTGCCTATCTTTTGTGGTGAGATGATTTCCTGAAGGCAGCAGATTGATGGGTTGTGATTTTTAATCCAAGTTTGTAATCTGTGTCTTTTGATCGATGAGTTAAGCCCATTGGCATTTAATGTTATAATGGAGAAATAATTTTTAATTTTGGACATTTTTTTATGTTTAGTGGATTTTGTAAGCGTATTGTTTGACATTTATGTTTTGGTGGTATTATACTTCCCTTCTGTCCTCCTGGATATGCTTGTTTTTTTCTTGAAGTTTGAGTATCATTTCTAGCATTTTTGAAGGCCTGGTTTGGTAGACATGTATCCCTTCAAGTTGTCTTTGTGCTGGACAACTTTTCTTTCTCCCTCAATCATGACAGATAGTTTTGCCAGGTATATCAGTCTGGGTTGGCATTTTTGCTCACTCAAAACTTGAAGTAGGTCTCTCCAAGCTCTTCTTGCTTTTACTGTTTCCATTGAGAAGTCATTTGTTATTTTAATAGATTTACCTTTAACAGTGACTTGCTTTTATTCTGTTGAAGCTCTCAGCACCTTTTCTTTGTCTTGAATGTGGAGTGTTTTGACTATTATTAGCCGTGGAGATTTTCTATTTTGGTCATATCTCTTTGGAGTGTGAAATGCCTTTTGTATTTGGATGGGCCTCTCATTCTTTAGTTAAGGGAAGTTTTCATTTATGATAATTTGAAAAATTTCCTCAGGTGTGGTCTTTTGGGATTCTTGCACTGGTATTCCATGAATGCTTGTTAGGCTTTTTCAGGGTGTCCCATATCTCTTGGATGTTCCTCTCAAATATCTTTTTGGCTTTAGGACCCTTTTCCATTGAGCTGGTTAATTCTCCTACTTTGTCTTCAAGATCTGAAATTCTATTTTCTGCTTCGTTAGTTCTGCTGATAAGACTCTCTGTTGAGTTTTGGGTTGAAGATAGCTTGTCTTTTATTTCAATTTTAAACTCTGCCTGAGACTGTTTTAACTGCTCTATGCCTATTTTTGTTTCTTGAACTGTTTTTCTCAACTCCTCCAAGTGCTTGTTGTGTTCCTGTTCAAAGTGGTTGATGCATTTGTTTAACTCCTCTTGGATTTCCTGTTTCATAGTATTAATCATGGTAGTGATCATACTACGAAAGTCCTTATCTTGGGTCTGGCTTTCTTGGCTATTTTCTGTGAATTTGTACTAGTTGGAATTCATCATTATGGGGTTAATTCTCTTGGTGGGACATTGGTCTTATTGGGTTTTGTTTCTCATGGATCTGCACTTTGACTTTGGCATTGCTGTTTTGTTTCTTAGGCCCTTTCAGTTACTGTGTGTTTTTGACTGAACTGATTTAGTTGGTGTCATTACACTTGGCCAGTTATTACTAGTGCTTGCTTTGGATTGGGTATGTTTGTCTTTTGTTATTTTTATTTCCTAGATGAGGCTATTAGGCTGTTAGTACATCAGTTAAGTCAGGTTAAGTAGACAGGGGGTGAATATTAATATGATAGTGCACTTTTACCATGTAGTATTTTGGTGATATGTGAGAGTGAATGGTATATTCCCTGGAGTTGTATATGTTTTTGGGGTGACTGTATGGAAAAGTTGATCTACAGCAATTAACACTAGAAAGGAACAGTAACTTGAAAAAAATAAGGTTTACTTATCTTTGGGCTAGATGTGAAGAATCTCTCCCATGTGATAGGATGATTGTAGAGGGCTTCATATGCATGGCCTTTGTCCTTTAGAGTTTTGCTTGAGTTTCCTTTGGACTCTATTGAATTCTGAGTAGCAGTGTGTCTTCCATGCACCACGTGTTGGGTCCCCTGTGGGCCGGAGAGACAGAGGGGTTGATGTTGATGGCAGATTCTTCACCTGGGACCTTGGACTTGGCTTAGTGGTCCACCCAAGCTCCAGGGTTCGAGGAATGTGAGCAAGTCCTGTCTGGTTGGGCGGACAGGCGGTCAGGAGAAAGAAAGGGGCTGGGGCTGGTGCATGGTCCAGGCAAACAAACAGAGGCTGGCTGTGTGCTGCTGGGACCTGGAGCCACCTGGGGGTGGGTGGGCAAACTCACCTGGGGATGGAGGACTGAGAGCAGTGGCGGGGCAGAGAGGCGGGCGGGAGGAAGCCATGTGCTTTCTTTTGTCTGGAACTTTTTACCAAAGTATTTTCAGATTGCGTATATACTTGTTGTTTCTGTAAACTGTATACATAACCCACACTCTCTTTTGTCTCTTGATTGTGCAATCTAATGTCCAAGCCGATTGCTGGGTGCCTGATTTCATTGTTTCTTAGCTTAGCCTACACTTCTCACTTCTTTCTCCACATACACAAGTGATAATAGGTATTTAATTGTCTTTTAGCTATTTAAGCATGTATTTGAGATTTAATTGATGTACCAGTGCCACTGAGTCCTTCTTTCAAGAAGGTTTAGCTTTTACATCAGTATTTTATTTTATTTTTATTTTAATTAATCCATTTTCAGTAATGTTTTCTTAATATCCGACAATTTCGGTTATTCTGCTTGATATATGTAGTACATCTATTTATAATGTATCATCTAATATAACTCTTTCAAAATGGAAGGCATTTCTTAGGAAATGTTTCCCTAATTTTTAAAAAAAGTTTGCTTCAATTTTGTGCTTTCACAGCATTACCAAGAACTCTAAATGTATCATATGCAAAGGCAAACATCTCATTGTTTAATGTTCATGTTTACTACATGTATTTAGTATATATTTTGTAATTTATTTTAAAATGAGTAGCATATCATTAATGTCATTATTACAATGTCATTAACAATGGAATACACTATTAATAGTACATTATTTCAGCGTGACAACTATAGTATACACATCACTACCAACACAATTAAATGAATATTCTTACAGGTAATTGTGGGGACAAACATATCAATGTGTTTATAAAAGACATTTCTTTATATTTAGTCTCAAATTGAAGAAATGAGGAATGATGTGTGAATAAATAATTGATGGTAAAAATGACACTTTCTGACTTTCTGAGAAGAGTTGTGGCTATAAATTGTATTAAGAAAGCACTTTCTCTACTCTAGTTGCTGGTGGTACAGCTTGGACTGGACTTTTTTAATTGCAGAAGTGATGTGAGCTCAGTATATCATGGCTCTATTTCTGAGGCACAACCTTCTCAGCCTTGGAAATGCTTTGGATTTGCAGTGTCTGTGAAGAAAAATGAAAGTCTTCATGCTTTGTGTTGGCAGTTGGATCTCAGGGGCATAGCTAACTGTTGAGCCACAGTCGTCTAGGAAAGGATTTGATAAAGCACCATTAGAATAAGCATTCAGCTCTTTCATCTCAGTTCATTATTTTCAAGGAGGATTATTTTGTAAAGTGGGAGTGGCAAAAATAGAAACCTCGAATTTAATGATGAATCTAAGGGTGGTTTTAAGCAAGTGTAGTATTGGCAACAATTGCACTGGTAAATCACATACATTAAGTTAATAGTTGTAAGGTAATATCCATGGTATCATGTAAGCTTAAACTAAAGGCAATTGCAAGCTTTGCAAAAATATCTCTCAAACAGCAAAAAAAAAAAAAAAAAAAAAAAAATCACACAAATGCAGATTCCAAAATAAGATAAAAACACACACACACACACACACAGGACAAAGCAAAACTGCACCCACTTTCTTTTCAGGGTTGAATTTTGAGTTTGCAGAACCTGTATGTGCTTTGTGTCTGGAATGACAGAGCTCATAAAAAGCAGTCTGAGATACTGAGAGGCTGTCTTGTGACAGCCACAGAAAGAACCCAAGTGGCTGATCTTCATTCTCCAGCCGATTGTTGAAGTTTGTAAGTCCCAATATTACTTTCAATAAAGAATGTCAAGTAATATTGGTACAACACATATCCTACTTACAAAATATATTTTAGGCAAGAACATGCAGATGTGCGTGACAATCAATCACATTGAAATGGGTTCAAGTGGAGTTTTCTAGGGTCCACATTACCTGTTGTAAATAGAACTTAATGGAGAGGAACCTTAACTCACATCTCCCCCAGAATCATCAATAACTACATTGTATTTTGAGTAATCTCTGCCAGAGAGCAAGACAATACCTCCCATAACAGTAAGTGAACAAGAGTGTCATGTTTTAGCCTGTCACTGATTGCTTCTCTTAACAAAGCACAGAGTAGAAATAATAGTGGACTTAAAATATATAATAGTATGCAAGGTAAGTGTGAAGAAATACAAAATGAAGTATTTTTTCCTCTCTCTCGGTTTCTCTATCTCTTTCAATTTCTTTGTCTCTCTCAATTTTTCCTCTCTCAATTTCTCTGTCTGTTTCTCTCTTTGTCTCTCAACACTATCAAAGAAAACCTAATATTATATTGTTTGTTTGTCACAGACGCTGGACATTGGAGTTTAAAATGGGAAGGGAGAAGAGAAAAGAAACTCTCTGACCCCATGATACTGTCATTCTGGTTTTAAAGGAATTATTTCATTACATAAGTCCTCTGTATGAGACACATTTCTCAGTTCAGTGCCACTGACAAAGAATGCTACTGCTATTCAATATGACTTCCAGTTTTTCTGCAAGTGACTTCACAGTCAGACCTTGTTTATGATAAGTTAATGATGTGGATGACTTTTAGATATGTGTGATTAGTCCTCATGTTACATATATATGCACAAGTGTATTTACACCTACTTTGGTTGGAACATGGTGAAATCTACATTTAAAAACGGTTCACTTTTTCCACATTGAAATAGATATGCAATGTTTTGGAAATCAGCTTGTTCAGATGGAAAGAACCTTGATACATTGCATCAGATGGAATTTGCTTATTTTTGTCTTACAAATGAGGATACTCAGATTTGAGATCACAAAATCACATGTAGTGTACTAGGTCTATTTATTTATAACATGTGTACAACTTCCAACAACCTCGCAAAGGTTGCATTTAAATTAATTTAGAATTGCCATGGGGCTTTTGAAGATGAGAACAATATATATTTGAGTCCAAAACTAACTTAAGGATAATTATATGCAGCAAGCAAGAAATTATACCCTAGTAACCATCTGTTAAATGTGCTTCTCCAAACCTCAATTAGGTGCCATGCCACAATGATATCAGATCTTCCCTAGGTATAATAATAATAAAAAAATTCCCAGTACATCTTGCAATAAGAATGAGGCAGTATTCAATTCTAAGGAAGATTTGAAATTTGGAACTTGGGCAGCTTGTGCTTTCCTATTGTGCATGGTTGGTACTTCTGGAGGTTTGGCAGCGATGCTGGCTACCTTGGGCCTGGCCCCTGGCTTTTGGAGTGTCTCCTGTGGTTGTAATTGTTTGTGATAGAAAACAGTTGTGGTAACTTTGGACAGTTCTCCTGTCCAAGTATTATAATATTTAATATTCTGACCTTTCTGGACACAGCCAGAAAATATCTTCTAACAAGACCCTTTCTGTTTATAATTGACAATAAATGTATTCTATAACTACATCTTGGCAAAGGCAGAATATTCATTTGGGTTCAATACTGAGTAATTGGCAAGATGTCTTAGTCATATGTGGTAGAGGTAATGTCTTTTTTTAAAACTTGGTATGAATCCATATGCTCTTTCTACAAAAAAAGAATGTTTCTGCGAATTCTTTGTTCCTTTCTCACTGTCATTTCTTCATGCTCTGACTTTATGCTTTCTTGTGGTTATTTAGAGTTTGGTCACATTCACATTCACTGTTTTTGACAAATCTCTTAGCCATATGCTTAAGGTAGGACTCTGGTTACTAGACATGGAAACTACGTGCTAGGTAGTTTCCCCTTAAACTTTCATGCAATGCTCTTCTCCATAGGTCTGTGCACTCAGCAGGAAAGCCCCATACTCTGAATCAACTGCTTTGATGTTAAAGAATGTATGGGGGAAGCAAGAATACTTTATTCCAATGCTCTGGGAAGAAACAAAATCTTTCTGAGTTTAGTTGTATTAATATAACATTGCAGATTTCTTAATGAGAGGAAAACTTCAGTGTGCTATTTAATTCTTTAATTCTTAGAAGTCTCTAACATTCTGCTTCCTCCCACAAAGTATTCCTGTTAGCAGATATAAAGAAATGAAAACTACACCTAGGGGATGACTGTGAAACAAAGTGTTGTTCATGGTCACAGGAAATAAATTATAGAGAGCAGTGTGAGCATTCTAGAGGGAGCACTTGAGACTGTTTTCAGAACTTTGAATGATCTTAAAATAAACAAAAAGATAAATAACATCTACTATTTGAACCCAAGATCATGAAAAAAATGATTAGGTGGCATGAAAGATGGGAAGAATATCAGTCAGCCATGCAGGTCCCTAAATAGGGGATGTGTTTCGCGTATTTCATATATACATTGCAATATAAAGTTTACTCAAACCAAATCCTACAATTCAAAATATATTTGCCGAAAAGTATGATTAAATCTCTGGATTTTCTTGGCTCCTTGAATAAATATCAAGTGAACATACATGTGCAGCTCTTTACTTAAATTCAAGACTAGATTTCAGATAATTATTTCTCATATATATGGGGAAAAATTCATTAGATATCAGGCCAATAATTCTACTGTCACCTTAACAGAAAGAGTTATTCACTGGAAGACAAAGAAGACATGCATAAGTGTAGTAATAGTATGGAAACTTTGCCCAAAGAAGTGATGAAGAATTTCAATACATCACCTCCCAAAAATATGCAAATTTAAGAGGAAACTTGCTGAAATGTGCACCTGATTCAAGATGTTTTTGAATTAAAATATACGTAAAAAATGATATTTCTAGGGGGCTGGAGAGGTGGCTCAGAGGTTAAGCCTCTGCCTTGAAGGCGGAAGGTCCTGAGTTCAGATCCTAGACCCCACGTATAGACGCCGGGCGGAAGCAGGGGCGGCCTCCGTTTCGGGTCCTGGTTTGGTGGAGCCTGTGAATCCCGGGACAGAGTAAACAAGGAGGACGTGGAGGCGGTCCATGATGGCTCCCGAATTCGCCCGTGGTTCTACACACACACACATACACACACACACACACACACACACATATACACACACGCACACACGCATAATTGAATAAAAATGAATAAAAAAATTTAAAAAATGATTTTTCTGTACAAACCACAATATAACATCTATGAATTGTAAACAAATGACAAAGAATGTACAGAAAGAGTAAAGAATCTTTACATGGAACGTTCAGACAGCATAGCCACTGGCCAGGTGTTATAGGGAAGCACTATTCACTTCTAAAATTGAACTTCTCTGATTTCTGATATTGCTGTTACAGAATGCAAATGATATGTAGTGTGAACAAACAAAGGTCTTAATTCTGTCTTTCTTGCTGAAAGGCACACAACTATGGAAACTGTCACAAATATTAGTTGTTAGACATTCAGAACAGTGCATTTTAAATTCAATTGGTATTGATGTTAACATAAATGGAAACAATCATACTTTTTCAGGAAGTTCTGTCACATAATTTAAATTATTTGAACAAAACAAATTTATTGCTTGTCTGTGTGCTTGTTTTCATTTTTGTACTGTATATTGAACCATTAGCCTTCAGTGTCTAGCTTTGAAGAAACAAACTCTGTCTCCATCCATCAATACTCTTATTTGTTTAATTTTATATTAAAGTTACTCTGCTCTAAAAAATATGCCTGTGATGCATGTGCCTAAGAGAGTTCCATGGTTTGGTTAACTGGGGGGATTCAGTGAGTTTATCTACAGAGTTTATGACATGATGTCAATGAACGTGGAGAAAGACTCTCATAACAGCAGAGTCCAGTAATAAAATATGAAGAAAGACAATTCTGCTATTGATGAGTAGTGGCCATATAGCATTGAGAGAGAAGGGATAAAACAGGATCTAATATTTTTTCTCTCTCTATTTCTCATGTACACACACACACACACACACACACACACACACACACACACACTAGGGAGAAAGACGGAATCACAGTGTATGAGGAGGAATTGGGCCTTGACTTTTTTTCTAATTTCCAAAAATATGCATGATTTAGGAAAGTTAATAAAGAAAGTGTTTAATTATTTTTCCTAATAAATTTTCAAGTTTAACAACTAGTGAGCATTGATAAAATGTCTTTAACTTGCCTCTAGAGAAAGTGATGCTCAAAACTAGAAACTGCAATGTGAAGGGAATTGTGGGATGTGGAGATCCCTGATTTTGCTGCATACTGTGGTGCCATTCCTTTCAGTAAGAGTTGTAAAAACAATTATTTTAGGCTACTCCCAATACCTTCTGCTTAAACAGATGATATAGTTAATATAGAACATAGTTTCAATATCTATGAGTGCTTGCATTGCTAAAAATCCAAAAACACCACCTCTGGTCAGTTATGCAGGTGGTATATTATAGCAGATAGTCAAATTTTTACTGTGCCACAATTTGAAGCAATGTTGAACACTGTCACATATGGTATTTCATTGTATTATGATCCTCAACTCTCTGCGGTGTAGGAAAACTGTATTTCCAGATGGCAAAGTGAATATGGGCTCCTCCTTATGATTTAAAAAAGGAATTTCATTTTGTCATACTACATAATTGCTAAACAGCAAATACAAAACAAAGAGACATCTTTCAAAATATTATAAATTCTGCTTATTATTTCCTGAGTGAATTAGTAATAAATATTACTGGATAATAATAATTGGTTCATTTTTGATAACAAATATCTGAAGCTTTGAGGAACATAGTAAACATAAAAAGTAAAATGGGAATGACTTCAAAAATCTGGTATGTTTTCCAAATCTGTGTTTATGTCAATATTGTCAAGGTTTATATACTATAAATAATTCACATGTGTATTTACCATAAATTTGGTAAATACTGAATACATGGTTTCATATGAAAAAATTACTAAATATCACGTAATACTTGAAAATGCACTTAAACAATAAAAATATATTATTTTATAATTCTGCAATACACTAAATAATTCAGTTATTCAAATAAAAAGCTCGATGACTGGAGGCACAATAAAGCCCAGCTATTTGATGCTAGTATTTTTCTTTCTGAGAGAAACTTAAGTGTAACTATTTATCACGACTTAAATAAATCCCTCTTCTCTTACTATAATGAGTTTGAATATTTACATAGTGTTAATGATTGGGAAGCTTGTGATCCTACAGAATTGTTTGAACTTTTCTGATTTTGATACAGCTAATACTGAATGAAAAACTGTATGAGTGAAGATAGACAACCCTAATTCTTTTTTTTTTTTAAGGGAGAAAGGGAGATTTATTCAGCTTATGGTTCCAGAGGGTTCTCAAAGCATGGCTGACTGGCCAAAGCTGGAGGAGGCTAAGTCACTGCAGACATCTTGGAAGCTGAGAGCTGCAGACTGCTTGTAGCAAAGGCTGACTTCTCCTGGAGGTAGGGTGGGACTAATCCACCCCAAGGCCCACCCCTTGTGACTGCCTTCCTCCAGCAAGGCTCCACCTCTCAAGGTGCCATGACCTTGCCAAACACATGAGACTGTAGGGGACACATTTCAAACCATGACATTCCACCCCTGGCCCCCAGAGGCTCATCGCCATCTCATTATGCAAACCATACTCAGTCCAACTTTAAAAGTCTTCATAGACTACAATGGTAGTCCCAACAGTCCAAAAGTCCAAAGCCTCCTGTAAAATCAAAATACAAGTTACATACTTCTAACATACAATGGCACAGACTATACATTCTCATTCTAAAAGGAAGGAATGGGGGCATATCCAGAAAAGATCAGTCCATAACAAGACGGAAAACCAGCAGGACAAACTCCAAATCTTCTAGCTCCAAGTCCAACAGGTGAGCGTCTTGTTGAAATCGTCTCAGTTCCAAAGGACCTTTGTTCCACCCTTCCAATGCAGCTGCCCATAGAATACGTTGGTCTCTTGAGCTGACTCCTCCCAGGGTATACAGCTCTCCTTGGCAGGTGTCCCACATTGAGACAACCCTAATTCTGTTGGTCCTCATGGGAAAGTACCCAGCGGTGCACATTCTCATCGCAGAAATGAAATTAAAAAGTAGGTGGAGCCTTGGTGAATGAAGGGGTATCTCAGGGAGCAGTTTTGGTGGCCTGGCCGTTTCCTTTAAACTATATTTCTGCCTCATGATGACTACAGTGGCTTGAACCAGCCTCCTGCTTCTGCCCCAGAATAAAAAAATAAACACAAGCCTTGGAGTTTCCATTAGTGTTCTTAGATTTTTCTCTAAACTACAAAGAATTTTGGCTGGAGAGATGGCTCAAGTGTTAAGACTGCTTCACAAGTAGAAGAACCTGAGTTTGGATCACAGGTCTCACTTAAAAAACACCAGATGGAAACGGCTGCAGCTGGCACTTTTGGCCCTGGTGAGTGGAGCCTGGGAAATCACAGTGTGAAGCACAAAGGACATAGACGCAATCCAGGATGATTCCCAAATGTCCTCCACAGGGACACACAGTGCCCCCTGATATACACACCCATACATACACACACACGCACGCATGCACACTCACACACGCCTACATGCCCGCAATAAAAATAAATAAATAAATGAATGAATAAATAAATAAATAAATAAATGTATCTCTCAACTGTGAGCAAAAAATTACATAGAATTCATTTATATTTTTCAAATTATCTCACTAGATACCTTATAGGAACTTTGTCACAGGCCTTGTAAATCCTATTAGACGACACAAATTCTTTTCTTTCTTTTTTGGTCCTTAATAATTCAAAGCACATACTTTTTATTTTTGTAATGACCTTGACTTTTAGGAAAGTTTTTATTATGAGTATTGCAAATGTAAATATTACTGTTCAATTCAATAAAGAAATTCTTTAAATAGGATATTATACAGAATTAAAAAAAATAAGTGCTTCACAGATCATCAATAATTAGATCTGATTTCACTTCTTGAAGTGCTCTTTTTCCTGAAGCATAGTTAGCAGGCTGTGTTCTGCTTGGATGTGAGACAGCTTTCCTGGCCTCTCAGATTGTTTTAATGGTAAATTCACTTTGATTGTAATGGTGTAGACTTAAATATTTTTACCTGACCAATCATAACTAGAAAGTTAAATTCAGGCTAAGATACTTGATTTATGAATTTCCATTTTCTATTAAGTATGCCATTAGAACACTTAAGCCAATTACAACTTTAATGATTTTTTGTGATATAAGCAATCACTTATGTCTGATTTTCAATAAAAAGCACCAAGTTTTTAGCAGATTAAAAGGACACAGTAATATCCAAATTAAACCCATTTATGGCTACAAATCAGTCTTTTGAATACTCTATGAAGAACACTTGTGTCTATGGAAAATACTTTTGATTTCATCTAGATAAATAGATTGCTGGACTGACAAGCACTGCCTTACAAACTTTTCATGTTTCTATGTTTAATATTCATAAACAATGTGATTAAAATGTCATCAACTGAAATTTCACAAGGCAAAACTAGTCTCAGAGCAGTTCCATAATTTATCAATGCTCATACTTCTTGTAGAGCTGCTCTTGTGACTTCAGAACACACAGGATGGCAGGGGAATGTCCAACCTTTGAAAGATTTATACTTCCAAAGAACGGCTGTTTCTTGATATGCAAATATGTGGTCCAAGCTAGGGATGCTAATCAAACATCACTTGTAACTGTTACTCCTCTCTTACTCAAAGTCAAGCAACTGAATGGGAGAAAGGGGAGACTTATTCAGTTTATGGTTTCACAGGGAAGATATAATCCTCTATGTTGGGAAAAGTATGGCTTGCTGGCAGAAGCTGGAGGCAGCTTAAGTCATACCAGTTAAGGAGACTGAGAGCTACAAAATGACAACTACAAAAGCAGATCTCTCCTGGAAGTAGTGTGGAACTACTCAACCTCAAGGCCAGGTCCCTGTCTTCCTTCAACAAGGCTCCACCTCTTAAAGGTACCATGACCTTCCCAAACAACTAAAGATTTAAATATGTGAGTCTGTGGGGACAAGTCATGTTTCAAATCATTAAGTGACTTCTACTTGCTTTTCAATATATCAAGTTCTATGATTAGGAAGATGGTATGACTCTTTTCTCTACAATACGGCAGAACAAAATGACACATAATGACAGATATTATAGACGTTATAGTCCATATTAACTCTCCTCATCAATGCTGGATGTGGGTGTTATTGGCGAGGAGAAAGTTTGCAGGCAGTTCACAAGAATGAACAAGATGCCCGAAACTATCATGCAGGAAACAGTCTTATTCGTGCTAGCATAGGGCTCGATGGGTTCTTACCGAAGAGGTAAAATTCTGAGAAAAACAAAACAATTGTATTTACTATCCCCAGTACAGTTTACTTTATTCATTTTTCACTCTCCAATGCTTTTCAATAGGTTTCTGAAGTTTTACTTAACAAGATTGTGGTCAGGAATATGTCTAAGCAGACAGTACCTATTACACAGTGTTTCTAATGGACTGTCTTTATTTTTCTATTATGTTCAGAAGACAGAAACATTATTTATCTCGAAATGTGAATATTTGAAATAAATGATAGGCACATCTCTTCATTGAAGAAGTAATTAAACTGCACCTGTATAGAAGCAAATAAATTTGAATAGAGTTTAAATAATTAAAATGTTTTAAAATAGTTAAAAATTTTCTTTGGAATGAATTCATGAGTTCTTTTATTCTCTCATTCTATGTATCACAGGGTTAATTTTATAAGTAATTTTGTGTATGTATGTGTGTATGTACATGTACATGCCTATGTAGGTGTCTAGACAACATAGTTGGAAATTGTGTCTTTATCTGTTGCTTCCATTGTTATTCTTTCAGATAGGGTTTCACTGATGCTACAGCTCAATAATTGATTAGATCATCTGATCAATGAGCTTCAAAGATGCCCTGTCTCAATTTCTAATCACTGGAATCCAGTCCCATGCTGCTACTCCTGGGTGTTTATGTGGCTGCTGTGGATCTAGACTTTAATCCTTATGCTTGGTCCTCCAGCAAGAACTTTAGCAACTGAGCCCTCTTCTTTGTTCTTATCTCACAGCTAAACTTGATATTTTTGCTTGTCATTATCTAATATCCTAGAGGTGAGACTGATTTAGATTGTTTTCTGAGCTGTTTTCCTCATATTTGCATTTTTTATTAAAAACAGAAAACATTGAAAGTATAAAAACCATTGACATAATTTAGGGTAAAGAAATTTATTTGATTTTTCAATATTATGTATTCTTTTTATTATAATTAGTGTTTCATACATGAATATAGTGAGTTAATGATGTTTTGACACGTTAATTCCCGATCCTGTCCTCCCTTATCTTTCCATTACATCTCTTCTCTTCTCCTTCCAGACTCCCTGCTATTTGCAAGGCTTTTTGCATATGTGAACCACTAAATTTCATCTGACTTGTTTTTGAGGTCATGTGCCTGAGTACTTGCTGAAGCAAGAATCATATATCAGTGGGTGTATCACTGAGGGAAGAATTTTGCATTTCTTCTCTAACAGCATTAACTCTTACAATCTGTCAGGGAGGTGTACAGCCTCTTCAGATCTTTCCCCATATGAGACAATTCCTGTGCAGAAATGATTTTCAACAATTACTTTAAAATTATTGGTGCAGAGTTACTTTAAAAATAAGTCTAATACATTTTTAAATTAACATGTTTTATTTTATTAAATTATTTCCATATTTCCTCCCTATGAAAATTTCACCCATCATAAAATTAAATGTGCTTATTCATTGATGTTTTAGCTATTAAAATTTATAATTCTCCTCCTCAAACTTTTACTTGTGTTATTTTCTTTTATCTTACCCATTTAATTTTTAATTTTATTTTCTTTAGGACCCAATCTGAGCTAAATTGAGAGAGGGAGAGAGAGAGGGAGGGAGGGAGAGAAGGAGAAAGGAAGGAGGGAGGGAGAAAGGGAGAGGGAAATGCATCATCTCATATTTATGCATGTTGGGGGACAAGTTGGGAAATTTGTTTTCTCCTTTCACCATTTTAGTACCAGAATCACCGTTTGCAGAAAGGCCTCACTCTCACCAGCTCGAGGAAAGGATAACTTAAGGTGATGAGAAACTGGTCTTCTTTTGGACTCAAGGGCCCTACAGTTTTGTGGTAAAGACTTCAATTAAATTATTATAGAAACATATCAGTGACTGTCATGGCATGAATCAGGTCCCCCCTAAAGCTCATGTGACTCTATTTGGTAACAGGTCATTAGTGGGGTAATTAAGGTTAATGCAAGGTCTGATTTACTGTGAGTTCTGTGCTTAGAAGAGGAGTAACAAGACTTTGATCACAGAGAAGGGACCAATTTTCTCCTTTGAAATACCAGGAAAGAGGACTCAGTGCAACAGAATAACAGACACAGTGACCTCAGGTGTCCAGGTTCTGGAGCAGAGAGAAACACAATCCATTTCCTTATAACCTAAGCTGCAAAAATTCTTAGGGCGGTCGGGATAGACTAATGCATTTATTTTACTTGTAGCGTGTTCTCTGAAGGAGAAGTTCATGATCTATGCTGTACTATGAAAGGTAAGATGGATAAAATTAAGTGGTCAGAACACACTGGCTGGCAAGAAGGGTCTGATTGGAAGGAGTATACACAGTTAACGTGGTAAAAAAGTAAACCTTTGCAAGACAAAGCTCGGACTGAAGGAACACAGCGAGAGAGATACACGTTCCCTGTAATAAAAGTGTTCTGAGAGCATCCTGTGTAACAGGTCGCTTAACCTCTAAGAGATCATTTTAAATTAATAACCTCGGCCACTTAATTGGGCCAAGGTGATCTGACACATGAGAAAAATAATATATTTCAGATGGCTGAATGTGAAAGGAAGTAATTGCAATCTAGATTCCAAACGCCCTCCTTATACCAAGGGGATGATATTGAGCTTCTCCTAATTAAAGGATTTGGTGTTTTCTCTGAGTAGTGGAACAGGAGAAAAAATATTTTGGAAGCAGGGGTTATTTTGAACTTCAAAGAACACTGAAGTAGAAAGGATTTAGGAGTATTCCAAAATAGCCTGAGAAGGGCTAATGAAGCTGTGCATACTTAGCGTTGAATCTCTAGTTTCAGTCCAGTTGCTCACTGTCTTCCATCTCACTCTAAAGGGAGGTCAAAATAAGTAGTCACGGAAAAACTGATAATACCACTTCCTGCCTAAATTTCTGTCTACAAGGTCAGGGTGTTACATGCATTTAATTCCATCCATCTTCATAAGACAGCAAATAAGGTCATTAGCATGTCGGAAGACCTGGGAAAGACAAACGAGGAGGTGCAATAATGGTCGACTGAAATATCAGATTAGTTCTAGTAGCTCGGTGTGCAAGCTCATTAGGCAAAGGTTTGCTTTAAGAAATATATTTTGATAACTTCTTTATGGAAGTGGAATGTTCTTATCAATTAACTCACACTCCCCCTTTAATCCAGTTAGATGAAAATGGATTGCCGATGAGAAGGCATGATCAGGGAGGCACTGGGACGACTTCTGTGGGAAGAACAAAATGAAATTAATTTTTCCCCATGTGATCATTTTCTACATTCCAAGAGATCTTGGAGCTTTCTTTTTCTTTCTTTTCTTCCTTTCTTCTTTCCTTCTTCCTTTCTTCCTTCTTTCCTTCCCTTCTCCTTTCTTTCTTTCTTTCTTTCTCTTTTTTGAAATAAAAGTATCGTAATCTGTTCTTCCAATCTTTATTACTTAGTTTCTGTTCCAAGAATTTAGGAAGCCCAGGAAAGCCATCAAAGACATCAGAATTAAAGACACACACTACATTTTAATCTTGTCTCTGTCTTTTTCCATTTCTCCCTTCACTTTTTTTCTGTTTGGGAAATTCTAAAGGCCATTATGAAGGTTTAAACCTCAGGGCCCCGAGAGACAGGTACGGATCCCAAACACGGAATTTTCATGCATTTTTTCTCATGATGCAACTGTTTATTGAGTTATGAAATTGACCAGCCTGTTAGGTGAAAGGTCAAATGTCCTGATCAGTGTGTGTGTGTGTGTGTGTATGTGTGTGTATGCAGAGATCTCCTGTAATTATCATCTCAGAGACAATAGACATATGGAAAAGGATAAATACAAGAAAGAAAACTTGGAAATATAAAGGATTCAGAAATCTTTATTTCTAAATCTAAGCGGCAATTTCCTTCAAGTCTAGGTGTTTGTTCAGGCATTTTGCTAAAGAAGATTTCACCTGACTTGTGATATTTTGAAAAACAAAACAAAAAGTATGAGTTTTTCACTCAGTACAGCTCTTCTCTATCCAGGAGTTCACTACAATGAGATCTACTTCCAACAGATCTGCACGGTGACTGGCATATCAACATTTCCCCAGTGGAAACAACTACATTCAGATATAATCTCTGGAGCAGATGCTAGACAAGAGAAGAGGAGCTTCCCAGACTGTGGGTTTACCTGTGGGCCTCTTATACTGCGGAAGCTTAGTCTGTTGCTGGTACAGGCACCCCAAAGGGAGCCTCGTGGTCCACACATACGGTGGGACATGATGGTGGGAGGGACATGTCTGAAGTAGGAGAGGGAGGGAAAAGAAGGGTGGAGGGAGAAAAGAGGGGAAAGGACCTGGACACTCATTTTTTTTTGTACTTGAAAAATGGATAGCAAAAGTATTTTTAAAAATAAATATGCATTAAATCAGGTGTTGTGCACACCAGAAGTCTCAGATCTGAGTAGGAAGGGGCATGATCATGAGCTTGAGATCAGCCCCCCCACACACACAATAAATTATTTTGTGATTTACTTCTCAGGGAAGGACCTATCTCAGAAAGTGACATGAAATAATTCCTAGATCTTATTTCTATAGTACATCAGTAAAATCTATAAGTATCTAGTTTGGAATGGTTTATAGGAAATTTTAAAACATCAATTATTTTAATTGATATCAGACTTTCAAAATTTTCTAGTTTATCTTGATTTGGTTTGTGTAGCTTGGGTCATTCAATGTATCACTTTCATTTCAGCTGTTTAATTTTATTGAAATAGTCCGATTGCTAACATGAACTATTTTTAAGTCCTTTGTGAAGGTATACAGTTTTCATCTTTTTTATTGTTTATTTTAATTTGTCTTCTTTTTTTTGGAGTCAGAACAGATGGGTGCTGCTTCAGTTTTGGTGGTAATATCACACACACACATATAGACACTCATATACAACAGATGTACACATGAACTGTTGCCGAATCCCCTGCGGGGCCAGCCGGGGAGAAAAGAGGGCCTCGAGGCGAATGGGCGAACCAGCGACGGGGTCACCACCAGACCCCGGGAATCAGGTGAGAAGCAAGCAGAGACAAACTGCAGCAGATTCGGAGGCATTCAGGGCGTTTTCACTTATATAGGGTCAGGGTCCAATCAGGTGTTGCCATCCCTCCTCCGGGGGACAGCCACCAGTCATTTAACTGTTTACTAGGTGTCCATTGCAGGTGCAGGTTAGACGGCTGCTTCCCATTAGGTTGTTCATCCCTCCGCCTGCGTATTCTTCTGTTGGGACATGTCTGGGGCATATCTGTACGTCCAGGTTTGTCCCGAATTCAGGAGCCCGGCTAGGGCCTCCCTGAATTGATAGTGCCACAATGAACATTAGCAGCTACTGAGTTATCTATACTTTCAAGCCCCACCCCCCAGTTAAAACCTGCTATCGTTCCTATTTTGTCATTTAAACATTCTTTAGGTATCAGGACACATCATCTTTCTGTTATCCAACACAAGTAGCCTTTATCCTCTGATGAACTCTTGTGAAGATTTTTATGTGTAAAACCAAATGTCTATCACACACATGCAGATATTGCTCATGAGCCACCTGTATTCTTGCTTTTTTTTTGAGGATTAAGATAGAATTTATTAGAGGAAAGAAAGAATGGAACTCATGAAGTGTCCATGAGGGGCAGGCGCCCTGGAGAGTAACTCATGGATCCAGGCATGGAATTCATGAGAGGCAAGGAACTAGAAATGAACTCATGGATTCCACATTGGTGTTGTGAGGGACAGGTGCCCTCCTTTCTTTTTTTAACTTTTTTCAGGCACATACAAGAGGGCATTTGAGTATGAGTGCTTTGGAGGCCCAAGGGTGTAATATCATCTGGGCTTATCATATCATTTGTACTTGGGATCTAGGGATAGGTCCATTTGCACCTATCAGGGAAGGTTAAAGTACTTTGTGTGACATTAGCAACCCTAACTTATGTCTTCATTTCACACAAAATGTTTTTGTTTTACAAGCTTTCTTAACACCACTGCCTGCATTACCTGCCTACTAGGGCAGAAATTCTGAATAGATTTTCTAACCACACCTGGCTGTATATTTTTCAATGTAGTCCCCAAACACTTATGGGAGCAAATCCACCAAGCCTATCGTTATTTTCAACCACTTCTCCATCTTAGGGTCAGCTCATGCGTTCATGCATTCTGTCTCAGAGGACTTCACCTCCCAAACAGCATACAAACATGGGTTCTAGGTCATCCAAAGTACAAATATTTATTTAAAAGTTTCAAAAGTCTGAGCTGTTTTGTTCTCTAAACTGAAGACATACATATATCTTTTCATGTTCTTTGTGTTTGGTAAGTAACTTGAATAAATGTAAAAGGTGAAATAAAATGGCAATAAGTCAAACTTTGCTACCTGTTTTAAGTCAATAGCAGTGTAGAAAAGAGAGGGAATGAACCTATGACCCTCAAAGTTGCTACAAACACAAGAAATGCTAGAGGGGGCTTTTGCTTGTATCAGAGAAATCCTTAAGAAAATGTTGTAAAAATCTGCTATGAGGTTTGTGACGACGGAAACAGATGAATTTAATGTAGAAATAAAATGACCGTGAGGCCCGAAAGGTAAGTTACTGTCATGTTTTCATTGTAATTGGTTATAAAAGAAAGGCAGTCTCACAGTGGAGTTGTTGGCTTCTTTTATTTGACGGGATTAAACCATGTGAGCTACTAAAAATGTTTAGTGCACACAAGGTTAATGCTCTGTTTCTCCCAAGTTGCCCATTGCTGTGTGTTTACTACAGGATTGTGAATAATCCACTTCTAGAGGAAAAATTCACAAAAGTAAACAGGAATGAGAATAAATGACCTAAAATTGAAGAAACAGCAATACTTGGATCCTTGCTAACCTGGGAGTTATGGTGTCTTAAAGTGTTCCTTTCCTAAATTTTCCTCTTTCTTTTTTCTATGTATATTAAAAGCAACTGCCTTATACAAAGGCATGAAAAATTGCATATAATGTATGCTCAAGGCATTTAAAAGATGCTTAATGTATTTGAAAATGCTTTGGAAAAAAATCAATTGAAATGCAATCATGCCAATTATTTGTAATTATCCATTTATTCTTTCAATCACTCATTCAGCAAATGAACAAAATCATTGTTAGGTGTCATTAAGTTGAGAACAAAAGCAAAGTGAGCAAAATAGTTTTCTTATTCTTCCTCAGAACCCACCTTTACTTTGATGTTAATTATCAAAAACAAATAAATATACTATCTGTTAAAAAGTAGTAATAATTGAAGATAAATAAAGCAGATAATAATAAGTCTGGAATGTTAAGAAAGTTATTTGAGAATGGAATGAAAATGTTTTAAAACCACATACTCAAAGGAAGTCAGAATATAAACCAAGCAGTTATATACAAATAAGCTTCTTGGACAAAGTAAATTTACATTCAATGATTCCATGAAGGGATAATTTAGGGATTATCTGAGTAAGAGGGAAAATGTCATTATGGTATGCTTGCTAAGATTTTATTTCTGTTACAATTGACTGTCAAATGTCCACTGCAGATAGGATCATGTGTTTGGATTCCCTGTCCTTAGCTATTGATACTATTTGAGAAGATTGTGTTACCATCGGAAGTTAGAGACTTGGAGGAAATAAGTCACTTAGGTAGCTGGAATGTGGCCTTGAGAGTTTAGAAAAAAGTGATATTTCTTGTTCTATCTTATGCTTCTTGAGTATAGCTGTGATATGAACCAGCCACCACACCTTCCCTGCCTGCCACCATGTCTTCCCTACCATGATGGGTTGAAAAACCTCTGAAAATATAAGTAAAAGTAAACCTTTATGCTTTAAGTTGCTTTGGTCAGCATAGGTTATAACAGCAACACTAGTGAAAATAAGATGGAATTCAGTATTAACAGGGAGAGTGGGGCTTTTGGGTCTTTAAAATTTTTCATGTGAGATATTTATGGATGCTTGCAACACTTGACTAGAAAAGCCAGTGAATGCTGTAAGTAGAATCTAAGGACTATTCCAGTGTGACCCTAGAGGATAGTAAAGCTGAGAGAAATGGAGATCATGGGACCCTGGCTCATGGGGTTTCAAGTAGACAGAGAGATTTATTAATAACTGGGTTAAAGATCATTCAGGTTGGATTTTGACAATGTCCTGAGAACTTGTATAAGGTTGAATTGAAAATTAATAGACTAATTTCTCCAGTGAAGTAAATTTCAAGAGATTAGACCAATATTGATCATGTAACATGGCTTTTGCTGATTATTTATAATCAGTTTACAATTCAAGAGAACAGCAAGTTGGATCTCAAGAAATAAAAAAATAGATATGTGTAGTTCAGAGAAGAAAAGGATACTAATGTCAAAACCAAGATTTGTGCTGAAAATAATTGTGAGCAATTTTTGCAAAAATTAACATCATTAAGGAGAAGCCATTAGCTCAGCACTGTAACAAAAAAAAAAAAACAAAAACAAACAAACAAAAAAAACACCACACCTCAAAGCCTCCAGCCTATAAAAGCAGAGGGGCTAAGGATTTTCTTATCCTTAGAAAGCAACAGCCTAGGGAAGGATTTTACCATCTGCAGCATAAGGAAGCAGCTGTAGTTGTGATTCAAGGGGACTAGGCTTCAGTTTGAGGTTCAGTTTGAAATATGTAAGATGTAGAGGTTTATAGGTTTATAGATTCTTACTCTTTCTTTTTCAGAGAGCTGCAGAGGGTAAGCAATGTGTGGCCAAGAAATGCTTAACACAGGATAAGGAAGGAGAGAGAGAGAGAGAGAGAGAGAGAGAGAGAGAGAGAGAGAGAGAGAGAGAGAGAGAGAGAGAAGGTTAACCTAAGGTCTCTGGAACAGATGATTTCATCTGGATCTCCAGATATGGGTATGTGGCTTAATTTTTGTGTTTGTACTGCTAGGTTTTGATATTACCTTGGTACATCCCCTTTGCTATGCTTCCAGTTTTTACTCTGTGAAATTGAATATTGGAAGTATCTAATCTGTTTTTCTTTTGCAAAGAGATGTGGTTAATGATTGCCTTGAGCCTCAGAACAGATTTTGGTCTTCCAACTTCTGAATAATATTTGGACCACTAAAGAAAATAATCACATTTGGAGTGGGCTGAATGAATTTTAGCATCTTCAAATGATCATTAGCACATGGAGTCACTAAATGTAAAAGCCTGTGAATGTGAAATGCCCACTATAGGCACCCATGTTTGAACACTTAGTTCCAACTGGTAGGTAAAGCCTTGCATAGAACCCGGGAAGGGAATGTCCACCATCCCAGGCCCTTACAAGATATGGGCTCCGAAACTAGGGTACAACTATATTATACAACAGAAGATCCTATCCAAATCTAGAGAAAGTTTCCCAAAGGCTATTAAAATCAATCAGCCCCATCTGAATCAGAAGAGCCAAAATTATCTATAAAAAAAGCAGTCACGGACTTGACAGAAGATGGATGCCCAAGTCACATCATAAAACCACAAAATGTATTAAGTACCAGAAAAAACATGTGTCCTACAATAAAAGCCAACCTACCTAAGTTATTATGATAGCTTCCAGTCCTAATAACCTGAATGCTTAATTACTAACTGTCTTCCAAAGAAAGGTTACTGGCATGATCAACAAGCTTAGAGATTTACAAAAGGAATGTGAAAAATGAAAAAAGAAATGTGAGGAAAATAGAGAAGAAATCAGCAAGCTTATGACCTATATGAAGAGGAAAATAATAAAAAATATTCTGAGATATGAAAGGAAAAGAAGAAAAAGGCATGAAGGATCAGGAATGTCAACCCAGGCTCCTATATTGAATCAAACCATCAGTCATATTAAGGTGAAAGAAAATCATTTCCTGACAAAAATAAATTGAAGTCCTTCTTATCTCCTAAATCAGGTCTGCAGAAGATACTAGAAAAAAATCTCAAGACAGATGAAACTGATCAACACATTTAAGTTGATAGAAGGGGAAAATAAAGTTTATACAACTACGAAATCCCAACAAATAAAAAAGGACAAGAAAAAACAAGTAATTTTCAATTATAATTTTAAATATCAATGGTAATTAATCCCCAATTCAAATTTCCCTCTGGGTGCTCCTCTCTGATGAGATGTAAGGACTCAGTAGCATTGCCTAGTTTGATATGCACACTGAAGGATGTTCCAGAATGGGAGGAGGGGGCACTGAAAGAAAGGGAGGGGGGAAAGGAAGAGAAAAAGGGGGAAGGGAGCAAGGGGATCCTGGGAGGGGTGGAGGGAGAGGGGAATGGGGTACCTATCAAATTTGTATGAGTGGAAAAAATAAAATAAAATAAAATAATAATAAATCCCCAATTCAGAGACACAAGCTAACACCATGAATTAAAACCACAACCCATCAAAATGCTGCCTCCAAGAAGCACATCTGTTATTGAAGGAAAGGCACAAACTAAGGGTCAAAGGATAGTTGAAAATGTGGCAAGCAAAGACAACTAGGAGACAAGCAGGATTAGACATCCTAATATCCAACAAAATAGACTTCAAAACAAAACATATCATTAGATATACAGAAGGACACTCTGCATTCTTCAAAGGAATGAAACATCAAAAAAAATTCAAATTTCTAACCATATATGCTCCAAACACAGGCTCATCCACATTTGTTAAAGAAGTACAATGTGTAAAACAACAAATCAATATAAACATGATTATAGTAAGGGATTTCAATACCCCACCCTAGCCATTAGACAGGTCAACAGGCCAAAAACTGAACAGAGACAAATAAACTTGACAGATATCTACCAAACATTCCAAACTAACACCAAAGAGCATACATTCTTTTCAGCAGCACATGAAACTTTCTCCAAAATAGACCACATACTAGACCACAAAACAAGCATACAAAAATGTAAGAAAATTAAAATCATTACCTTACTCTATCTGACCACCAGGGAATGAACATGGATATCCATAGCAAGGCAAACAACAAAAATTACATAAACTCTTAGAAGCTTAACAGCATGTTATTGAATGAGGAATGGGTCCAGACAGAAATACAACCAGAAATTCAAAATTCCTGGAACTCCATTGTAATAAAAAATACCATATAAAAACTTTGGGATATGATGAAGGAGGAACTAAGAGGAAAATTCTTAGCACTAAATGTCTAATGCAGAGATTGGTAGTATCAGAGGAGAAATAATTGAAAATGAGAAAAGGAATATAATACAAAGAAATAAACAAAAGCTGGTTTCTAAAAAAACATATAAAATTGACAAACACGTAGCCAAATTAACTAAAACTCGAAGAGAGAAAACCAAATTAATAAAATTAGAGACTAGAACAAATGTCAAGAAAATTCATAAAATTATAAGTTTATATTTTAAAAATTTATATACCACCAAATTTGACAGTCATAGAGCGATGGATAAATTTCTAAACACATATATCATATCTATTTAAACTGTGATGAATGGAATTATTTAAATATTCCTATAACAAGGGACAAAGTTAAAGCAGTAACAATGAATCTCCCTACTAAGAAAAGTCTGGGACTAGATGTATTCAGTGCAAAATTCTACCAGATATTGAAAGGAGAATTGTTGCTAATACTCCTTGAATTCTTCTACAAATAGAAATAGAAAAGGAAAGAACACTTCTAAACCCTTTCTATGAAGCCAACATTGCACAGATCCCCAAAACAATAGGAAAAGAAAACTATAGGTCAATTTTATTGATGAGCACAGATCCTTAAAAAAATTCTAGCAAACTAGATACAAAAACTTATCAAAAAGATCACTGCCATAACTGGATATCAACATGCAGAAGTTTAAAACTGGACCCATACTTGTCACCATGCACAAAAATTAATTCCAAATGGATCAAGGACTTCAATATTAGACCAGAGACTATAAAATCCCTAGGTAAAAGGGTAAGGAAATCCCTCAAACTGATTGAACTAAGCCAACAGTTCATAATCAGAAACCCAACAGCACAGTCACTAGAATCAACACTCAACAAATGAGATCTTATAAAATTAAAGAAATTCTGTTCAGATAAAGAGATTGTAAACCGAGCAAATGGGCAACCCACAGAATGGGAGAAAAATCTTCACTAACAACATATCTGATAGAGCTCTATTATCCAGCTCTATTATACCAAGGAGATAGATAACCCAATTAAAAAATGGGCCTAGGAACTCAAAAGAAACTTTTCCAGGGACAAAATTGAAACGTCTAACAAATATGTTAAAAAATGGTACGCATCCTTAGCCATCACAGAAATGCAAATCAAAACTTCCCTGAAATATCATCTCAGGATGGCAAAATTCCACAATAAAAACAATACCAAATGCTGGAGAAGGTGTGGAAAGAAGGGAACTCTACTACACTGCTGGTGGGAATGCAGGCTTATACAACCACTCTGGTGATCAGTTTGGCGATTTCTAAAAAAGTTAAAGATTGAAATGTCATATGACCCTCCTATACTATTTCTGGGAATAATCTCCCATATGCAAAAATTCACTGCAGTGACACAAGCACCACCAAGGTCATAGCAGCACTATTTACACTAACAAAGTTGTGGTATCAACCCAAATGCCCAACAGTTGACGAGTGGATAAAGAAAAAGTGGTACGTTTATACAATGGAATACTATTCATCCATCAAAAAGATGAATTAATGAAATTTTAAACTGCAATGAGAAATGTGTGGAAAGAGAAAAAATTATATTGAGTGAAGTATCCCAGACACACCATGTACTCCCTAATAGGTGGATCTTGGGACCAAACCCACTTAATGACATATTCAAAGATATATCTCCGTAATACCTACCGTAATCACAAATATTATAAACAAAAGGAAGGGGAAGGTGGATCTCCCCAGAAATATGGAGAGAGGGGATCATGTTTCAGTAGAGAAAATAGGTCGCTGTCAAATATTACATGTAAGTAGTGAGAGATCTGATGAAGCTCACTCTCACTTCCCTTCCTGGTCTCCTGAGCCTGAAGAGGTTTGATCTTATCAATCAGGGAGGGTATAGGGACTGGCAGACAGATGGCAACTATCCTACAAATGGGACACTGACCCCACCCCTATTGCAAAGTCCTACTCCTATTCCATCTACCTTTATAGTAAGATCTTCATTTAAACAGTCTTTTATCTTTGGTTAGGAGGTGACCTGCAATACCAATCAAGATGGAGCAAAGGGCAGTGAGGGAAAAGCAAAGATGAAAAAACAACAAACCATAATTCAGAACGCCAAAGACCCTACATTAATCACCTGGAACCAGACCAGCCAAATCTCTCCCATCCTAAAGTTCAGGGAACCTTGTAGAAGAGGGGATCAGCAAGATTGTAAGAGCCTAAAGATGGGGAGAACCAAAGATATGCATGATTAAGACTGCAGTAGCCATAATAGGACTTTGCATGACCTGCACAATGGCTGACATGTCAAGGACCCTCCAAAGTCTAGCATGGATCACTGGACGTAGGATCCTTAGAGACAGGGGATTAACAGTCATAAAGAGTTCCCATACTAATGGGGAGCCCAAAAAAAGGGCTCATGCTATGCCATTGAATCCTTATACCTCACTAGGGTGGAGGAATCATAGGGAGATTTGGTCTTCACACAAAAGGATGCTACAGAGGATGGAAGAGGGGAAGGGAAAGGCACTGTGAGAAGGGGAGGGAGGGAAGGAAGTGAAAGGAAAGGTAAAGGGGGGTAGTGCAAGGGGGGACTGAGGAAGAGTGGAGGGAGGGAAAGGACTGAGGTACATATTGAGCTTGTATGATTGGGAAAGAAAAATAAAATATGGGAGGAAAAAAAACATATCACAAAGACCATTCACTTTGATCAGTTTGAGTTTGTTCCAGAAACACAAATTTGGTTCAATATACATAAATTTATAAATATAATTTACCATGTAGACAACTGCAATGAGAAAAATCATATGATCCTTCAGTTGATGCTGAAAAGCTTTCCATATCCCTTCATGATGAAGACCTTGGAGAAAATAGAGTTGAAAGGAACATTTAGCAACATAATAAGGGCCATATACATCACACAATGGCAAAAATTGTACTAAATGATGGAAAACAAAGCATTCTGACAAAATGGAAACTACAAATGGTTGCCCACTCTAGCCACTTGTATTCAATATTGTATGTGAAGTCTTAGCTAAAGCCATAAGACAAGAGATGGAGATAAAAAGGGCACAACTTGGATAAAGAAGAAATCGATAATTACCTATTTGCAGATGACAGGATCCTTTAACCCAAAGACCCTAAGGATTTTGTTAGGAAATGCCTGGAACTAGTAAATAAGTTTGGTAGAGTGGCAGCATAAATATTACAGTGAAAAATGTATGGTTTTTTTATATACCAAGGATGAAGAAAGTGAGAAGGACCTTAAAAACAATAACATTTACAATTACCCCTTAAAGAAATGAAATATACTGTATTAAACTTAATGAAGTATGTGAAAGATCTATACAATGAAAACCTAAAACCCTAAAATAATAGATTACAGAATACACCAGAGGAGGGAAAGAACTCTGATGCTTCTGGATTGGAAGAATTAACATTGTTAAGATGATTACTCTACCAAAAACAAAATATAGCCCTTTCTCCCTCCCGCTCCGCGGCTTTCCACGCCGCCATCCCCAGATGAGTGAGTCCCCAGGTGAGTGAGTCCCTCCGCCCTCCACCTCCCCCAGCCCCCTAGATTCCCCCCTGTCCCTGCGTCAGGCCCGGCCTGCCTCAGCCTAGGCCAGGGCCCCAGGCCCTTTCTTCCTCCCGCTGGGCTGTCCTACCTACTGGACAGGACGTGCTCGCTTTCCTCCATCCCTGGAGCTTGGGAGGGCCACTAAGCCAAGTCCCAGGCCCCAGGGGAAGAATTCTGCCAACAACATCAGCTCCTCTGCCTCTCTGGCCCACCGTGGACCCACACAAGTGGTCTACAGCAGACACACTGCTACTCAGAATTCAATAGAGTCCAAAGAAAACTCAAGCAAAGTTCTAAGGGTCAAAGGCCATGCATCTGAAAACCTCTACAATCATCCTATCACATTGGAGAGATTCTCCACATCCAGGCCAAAGATAAGTAAACCTCCCTTTGTTTTTCACCTCACTGTTCCTTTCTAATATTAATCACTGTAGATTAGCCTTTCCATACAGCCACCCCTAAAACATATACAACTTCAGGGAATATACCACTCACTCTCACATATCACCAAAATACTACATGGTAAAAGTGCACTACCATACTAATATTCACCCCCTGTCTACTTAACCTGATTTAACTGATGTACTAACAGCCTAGTAGCCACAACTAGGAAATAACAATAACAAAAGACAAACATACCCAACCCCAAGGCAAACACTAGTAATAACTGCCCAAGTTTAGTAATACCAACTAAATCAGTTCAGTCAAAAACACACAGAAACTGAAAAGCCCTAGAAGACAAAACAACAATGTCCAAGTCAAAGTGCAGATACATGAGAAACAAAACCAAAGGAGACCAATCTCCCACTGAAAGAATCAACCCCTTAAGGATGGATTCAAACCAGAACAAATTCACAGAAAATAGCCAAGAAAGCGAGACCCAAGACAACAACTTTCAAAGTATGATCATTACCATGATTAATACTATGAAACAGGAAATCCAAGAGGAATTAAACAACCGCATCAACCACTTTGAACAGGAACACAACAGGCATTTGGAGGAGTTGAGAAAAGCAGTTCAAGAAACAAAAATAGGCATAGAGCAGTTAAAACAGTCTCAGGCAGAGTTTAAAATTGAGTTAAAAGACAAGTTATCTTCAACCCAAAGCTCAACAGAGACTCTTATCAGCAGAACTAACGAAGCAGAAAATAGAATTTCAGATCTTGAAGACAAAGTGGGAGAATTAAACAGCTCAATGGAAGAGGTAGTTAAAGCCAAAAAGGTACTTGAGAGGAGCATTCTAGAGAAATGGGAAACCCTGAAGAAGCCTAACATGCACATTCATGGAATACCAGAGCAAGAATCTCAAAATACCACACCTGAGGAAATTTTTCAAATTATCGTAAGTGAAAACTTCCCTCAACTGAAGAATGAGAGGCCCATCCAAATACAAAAGGCATTTTGCACTCCAAACAGATATGACCAAAATAGAAAATCGCCATGGCAAATAATAGTAAAACCACTCCACATTCAAGACAAAGAAAAGGTGCTGAGAGCTTCAAGAGAAAAAAAAGCAAGACACTTTTAAAGGCAAACCTATTAAAATAACAAATGACTTCTTAATGGAAACAGTAAAAGCAAGAAGAGCTTGGAGATACCTACTTCAAGTTTTGAGTGAGCAAAAATGCCAACCCAGACTGATATACCCGGCAAAACTATCTGTCATGATTGAGGGAGAAAGAAAAGTTGTCCAGCACAAAGACAACTTGAAGGGATACATGTCTACCAAACCAGGCCTTCAAAAAATGCTAGAAATGATACGCAAACTTGAAGGAAAAAACAACTGTATCCAGGAAGACAGAAGAGTAGTATAATACCATAAAAACATAAATGTAAAATAATAAGCTTACAAAACTCATTAATTATAAAAATTTCCATAATTAAAAATAATTTCTCCATAATAACATTAAATGTCAATGGGCTTAACTCACCAATTAAGAGACACAGATTACAAACTTGAATTAAAAATCACAACCCAACAATCTGTTCCCTTCAGGAAACTCATCTCACCCAAAAGATAGGCACATCCTAAAAACAAAAGGCTGGTCAAAAATTCTGCAAGCTAATGGAACCAGGAAACAGGCAGGGGTAGCCATTATGCTATTAGACAAAGTGGACTTCAAACCAAAAAATCATAAGAGACACAGATGGATACTACATTTTAGTCACAGGTACAATTCACCAGGAAGACATCACAATACTGAACATTTATGCACCCAATACGGGCCCTTCCATATTCATTAAGGAAATCCTACAGCGTCTAAAGCAAGATATCAACCCCCAAATCATAATTCTTGGGATTTCACCACCACCCTCTCAACATGGGATAGATCAACAGGTCAAAGGCTTAACAGAGACACTTTGGAACTTAATCAAACCCTTAAAGGAATGGACCTTACAGATCTCTATCAAACTTTTCACCCACGCACCAAAGAATACACATTTTTCTCAGCAGCACACAGAACTTTCTCCAAAATAGATCACATATTGGGCCACAAAAAGAATCTCCACATATACAGGAAAGTTGAAATCCTAGCCTGTGCCCTATCAGACCACCATGGCCTAAAGCTTGACATCCACAACACAACAAACGACAGAAAATACACTACTCCTGGAAACTTAACAATATGATGCTGAATGAGATCTGGATTCAGGAAGAAATTAAAAAGGAAATTCAAGATTTCCTGAAAGTGAATGATAATGAAAATAACAACTTACCAAAATCTCTGGGACACAATGAAAGCTGTCCTAAGAAGTAAGTTCATAGCTCTTAATGCCTAGATCAAAACAATGGAAATATCAGAAATAAATAATTTAACAATTCAGCTTAAAGCTTTAGAGACACTAGAGCAACCTGATCCTCAAAGCAGTAGAAGAGAGGAGATTAGTAAAATAAGAGGAGAAATATCCGAAATCGAGATTAGGAAAACAATATAGAAAATCAACTAGTCAAAAAGCTGGTTTTTTGAAAAAAATCAATGAGATTGATACATCCTTAGCCAAATTAACCGAAAGCAAGAGAGAGAAATCCCAAATTGGCAAAACTAATATGAAAATGGAGTTATCACTAATGATACCCAAGAAATGCAGAGAATTATAACATCATATTTCAAAAACCTACACTCTGTGTAATTTGACAACACAAAAGAGATGGATAAATTCCTAAGTAAACAAAACTTACCTAAATTGAATCAGGAAGTTGTGAATTATTTAAATAGTCCTATAACATATGAGGAAATCGAGGAAGTAATCTCGATTCTTCCCACCAAAAAATGTCCTGGACCAGATGGATTCAGTACAGAGTTCTACCAGACATTTGAGGAGTTAATAACACCAATACTCCTTAAACTGTTCTATCAAATAGCAAAGGAAAGAACACTACCAAATTCCTTCTATGAAGCTAATATTGTTTTAATCCCAAAACCTATTAAAGATTCACTTAAAAAAGAAAACTATAGGTCAATCTCTCTGATGAACACGGATGCAAAGATTCTCACAAAGTCTTAGCAAATAAGATTCAAAACATATCAAAAAGATCATTCACGGGGACCAAGTACGCTTATCTCTGGCACACAATGTTGGTTCAACATATTCAAATCAATAAATGTAATTCATCATATAAACCAGTCCAAAGTACAAGACCACATGATACTCTTGATAGATGCAGAAAAAGCTTTTGACAAGATCCAACAGCCTTTTATGATCAAAACGCTAGAGACAGTAGGAATGGAAGGAACCTTTATCAATATAATAAAAGCTGTATACAACAAGCCCACAGCAAGGATTATGCTCAATGGGGAACAATTGGAAGCATTCCCACTTCGATCAGGAACTAGACAAGGCTGTCCACTTTCACCACTTCTATTCAATATTGTACTTGAAGACTTAGCTGAAGCCATAAGACAAGAAAGGGGCACAAAAGGGATTCAAATTGGCAAGGAAGAAGTCAAGCTATCCCTATTTGCAGATGACATGATCTTATATCTGAATGATCCCAAAAACTCCACCAGGAAGCTCCTGGAACTAATACAGATGTTCAGCAGGGTGCCAGAATAGAAAATAAATGTACAAAAAACAGTGGCCTTCCTATACGCCCAGAATGAAAGAAGTGAAAAAGCCCTGAGAGAAACAATCCCATTTACTATAGCCCCTAAAAAAATAAAATACCTTGGTATAAACCTAACCAAGGAGGTAAAAAGACCTTTACAATGAAAACTTTAAAACCCTAAAAAAAGAAATTGCAGAAGACACTAGAAGGTGGAAAGACCTCCCGTGTTCCTGGATTGGCAGAATCAACATGGTAAAAATGACCATCCTACCAAAGGCAATATACAAATTCAATGCTATACCAATTAAAATCCCAAAGCAATTCTTTAAAGAAGTTGACCAAACAATCTCAAAATTCATATGGAGGCACAAAAGACGCAGGATAGCAAAGACAATCTTGAGTAACAAAAACACTGCTGGAGGTATCACCTTACCAAATCTTAGTCTATACTACAAATCCATTGTTGTAAAAACAGCCTGGTACTGGCTCCAAAATAGACACACAGATCAATGGATAAGGATTGAAGACCCAGATATAAGCCCACAAAATTACAACTATTTGGTCTTTGACAAAGGGACCCATAAAATCCAATGGAAAAAGAACTGCATCTTCAACAAATGGTGCTGGCAAAACTGGATCCCCACATGCAGAAGATTAAAGCTGAACCCGTACTTGTCACCATGTACAAAACTTAATTCCAAATGGATCATGGACCTTGATTTAAGGCCAGAGACTATAATATCCATAGTTGAAAGGATAGGGAACTCCCTCGAGCTGATTGGGCTAGGCCAACAGTTTCTAAACAGACATACAATGGCACAGTCACTGCTGGGATCTGGTGAAATTAAAGAGCTTCTGCTCAGATAAAGAGATTGTAACAAGAGCTCAAAGGCCACCCACAGAATGAGAGAAAATCTTCACTAACCACGTATCTGATAGAGCTCTACTGTCCAGAGTGCACAAAGAACTTAGAAAACTAAACACCAAGGAAACCAATGGCCCAATTAAAAAATGGGCCCTGGAACTTAAAAGAAGCTTTACTAGGGATGAAATTAAAATGTCTAACAAGTATCTTAAAAAATGCTCCACTTCTTTAGCCATCAGGGAAATGCAAATCAAAACTTCCCTGAGATATCATCTCACCCCGATCAGGATGGCAATAATCCACAATACAAACAACACCAAATGCTGGAGAGGATGTGGAGAGAGGGAAACTCTCCTACATTGCTGTTGGGAATGCAGGCTCATACAGCCACTCTGGCAAGCCGTCTGGAAATTCTTAAAGAAATTAAAGATTGAAATGCCATATGACCTTGCGATTCCACTTTTGGGAATAACCCGCCATGCAGCAGAGGTCCACCTCGATAGCACAAGTGCGACCATGTTCATAGCAGCACTGTTTACAATAGCAAAGTCATGGAATCAACCCAAATGTCCAACAGTTGACAAGTGGATAAGGAAACAGTGGTACATCTATACAATGGAGTACTACTCAGCCATCAAAAATGATGAATTACTGCAATTTGCCGGGAAATAGATGTCATTTGAAACAATTATATTGAGTGAAGTATCCCAGACACAGAAAATTAAGCACCGTGTGTACTCCCTAATAGATGGCTCCTAATACCAAATCCACCCAGCCCTCCTAGAGACACTCGATGATAAATCTCTGTAATACAGTAATTGCAAGGAGTATGAACAGGAGGGATGGGGTAGGAGGGGTGCACCAGAAACAAGGAGAGAGGGGACCATGTTACAGAAGAGAAAATAGGCCTCCATCAATGACTGCAAGTAAGCAATGAGACATCTGGTTAAGTTCACAGACTTTGCCTTCCTGATCATTTACAACTGAGGGGGTGTGATCTCACCAGAAGGGGAGGGCATATAGTCTGGCAGATAATAAGTAACCATTTTGCAAATGGGTGATTGACCCTTCCCTCACTGTGGTTTCCTACTTTTATTACCTCTACCTTTGAATATACTCTTGTAACAAGACTCTAGTTTAACAGCTTTTTATCTCTGGCCAGGGGGTGACATCCAATATCCATCAAGATGGAGTGAAGGGCATGGCAGGAGCAGCAAAACCGCAAAAGAAAACCAACAAACCATAATCCAGAACTTCAGAGACTCTATATCAACCACCTAGAACCAGGCCAGCCTAATCTCTCCGCATCCTGAAGCTCAGGGAAATTTGTGGAAGAGGGGGCGGTAAGATTGTAAGAGCACAAGGATGGGAAGAGCAATGATATACAAGATACTCCACACAAGTTAGGGCGGAAGCAATCATAATTGGACTTTGCATGCCCTGAACAATGTCCAATACACTATTGACCCCACAAAGTCTAGCATTTGCTAAAAGCACCAAGATCCTTGGAGGCAAGAGATTGACAGCCAAAATAGTGTTCCTATGCTTAAGGGTAACAAAGGAAAGGGTTCAGGGAAATGCCGCTGGGTCCTTGTATGTCATCGGAGAGGAGGACCCAGAGGAGAGTTTTCATGCACATTAAAGGATTCTCCGGGCATTGGGGGAGAGGAGGCACTGGGGGATGGGGAGAGAGGGAAGAGGGGAGGGTGAGCAGAAGGGTCGGGGGGAGGAGTAGGGAGGGAGGGAACTGGTGTACCTATTAAGCAGAGATTATAAAAATTGTTTAAAAATATAGATTCATTGAAATAATAATGAAAATCCCAACCCAATTCTTCAAAGAAATTCCAGATTTCATATGAAAATATAAAAATCTCAGGATAGCAAAAGCAATCCTGAAATAAAGCTCTGTGGGTAGTATCTCCATACCAGACCCTAAACTTCATTATAAAGCCATAGTAATTAAAGAATCATCATGGTACTGGCTCCAAAAAATTATAAAGACCAATAAATTAGAATTTAAGAACCAAATATAAGTACACTCCCTGATAGTCAACTGCATTATGACATAGGCACCAAAATATTCCATTTGAAAAAGAACAGCATCTTCAACAAATGGTGTTGGCAAATTTGGATATCTATATACAGAAGAATGAAACTATACCCTTATCTTTCTCACTGTATGAAAATAAACTCCAAAGGGATCAAAGATCTCAATGTTAGACCGGAGACCATAAAATTCCTAGAAGAAAAGATAGGGAAAATCTTCAAATTCATGGGCCTTGACCAGAATTTCCTTGATAGGGAAGTCACTAAGTCCAATATTACTAAACACTAAACAACACTACACACCTCTCATTTTATGTTTAGGAAAGAAACAAGACACAACTTAATGTAATGGAAGAAGAGTGAAATAGACAATAGCAACTAACCAAAGCAAAGAGTAAAAGTAACCTTAATCTCATCCTGAATCAGGCCAAACAAATATCTTCCCATCCTAAGGCTCAGGGAAATTTGGGAAAAATGAGACAATGATAAGATTATAAGACCCTAAAAATGGCGAGATCCACTTTAGGCCAAGACATTGCAATCAAGACAGGGCTGGTGCATCCAGGAACCTGCTGCAGTGAGTCTTTTACAGGTTCCTGAATGGGATTAGCAGGAATTGAAGCCAGGCATAGGTTGGAGGGATCTCAGCAAAGACTGAGACTATGCTGAGAAAATTTATTCTAGGCTAGGTATACTTACATATGTTAAACTTAGGCAATCATCCAGAATCAGTAACCATAAAAACAGTAACAAGGAACAGCAAGATCTTGTAAAAGCAAGAGATTCAAAATGAATAACAGGAAAGCATACAAAGAAGCACATAAAAACCTTTATGATTTACCATGTTCTCAAATAATCAGCAATTGTAAACATGAGCAATTGAAAATAAGAAATTATGAAGGAACTACACAAAGACAATTATAAATCATATTTTCAATAAAAACATGTCTTTGCTATAATTCTTGTATAATATTGTGGTCAGCTTCATGTTAATATATTGTTATGGCAAACAAGACCACCATTAAGGCCAAAGAACAGGGGATAAGTCTCAAACTGCTGATGGAGTTGTTCCAATTTGGTCTGCATTCATGGGGTCCTGGTCAACATTAGCCCCAGTAGCACCAGACCTGCACTATGACTGTCATATCAGTATTTCCCCATAGACTATCAAGAACTCAGGAAAATAATCTTAGGAGCTAATCTTAGGTGGAATCTTAGGAGCTAATGCTAGACAGGTTAAGGAGAGTTTTCCTATCAATAGGTTTACCTAAGGAAGGGTCACATAATCTGCAACAGAAACCTGGGTCCATGCAATGCAGACAACCCAAAGAGAACCCCAGAGAACAAACAAGCAGACAGGTAGGATGATGGGAGGGAAAGGGATGAATTGGTAAAGGGAGGGGACATTAAGAGAGAAAGGGGAAAGGGAGGGAGGAAGGGAGGAGGAAGGGAGAGCAGGGACAAACACTCATTATGTTTGTAAAACTAGAAAAATAAAAAAAATTAAAAAAGGAAAGGAATGATAAGGAAATGGTGTAATAGAGGACAGTAGCAATGATGTGTTGATAAATTTAGTAAATGCAAAAGGAGACAAAAACAATGAGATTCTGGATACATTTTATAGTCAAAGTGAGTTGTCAGGACAATGTTCAGGGATGAGAGCAAAGAGGTGTTTTTATCCATGACAATTCCAAGTAATTATGGGAAAAATTGATGTAGTCCAAGGGAAAAAACATATTTTAGAGCAGAAAAATACTTTAGTGATGATCTGCTACCAGCACAAGCAGATTAAACATATCTGAGAGTTTAGGTGAGTAAAGTGTATCTGAGAATTGAACCATAGATGTCCCTGTATCTGTGTACCTACTGATGAAATGGCTTCAGCTGTTCAAGGCAGTCTTATGAAGAGGATGTAGACATGTTAACTTTCTTAATCAAATTGAAGTGTAAACCCACTTTCCAATACTAGGCAATGAAAGGAAACTATTCACCACACACATTATTAATATCATGAATCTAAATGGAAGAAAGCAAACTTTTTTAATTTTTTTATTATTATTATTATTTATTCAACTGTGTGCATATGCGTGTGTATGTGCGCGCACAATGCGTGTGTGTGTGTGTGTGTGTGTGTCTGTGTGTGTGTAGAACCACGGACAAATTCGCGAACCACCATGGACGCCTCCACCTCCTTCTGCCCCGGGATTCACAGGCTCCGCCCTACCAGGACCAGAAGCGCAGGCCGCCCCCGCTTCTGCCTGGCCTCTATACGTGGGATCTGGGATCCGAACTCAGGACCCTCCGCCTGCAAGGCAGAGGCTTAACCCCTGAGCCACCTCTCCAGCCCAGCAAACTTTTTATAAAGTAAATACTTGCCAAAAGGTCAAAGACTCAAAGTTCCCAAAAGAAATCTATATCACATTATTTCAAGATGAACACTATATTGAACAAATTAAGTGAATATACATATGATGTAAGGATATTTGATCAGATCAATGCAACATAATAAAACTCAAAAATATACTTAGAGATGAGTAACCATGATATAACTGTGATTATTATAAGGCTCATAATAATGTTAACAAATCTATTGATTAGAGCCTATAAAAGAATGTCATGGACTTCTGATTGAAATTACTTCTGAGGAAAGAAATAATTATGCTTAAAATAATCAACCAAAGTAAAATTAAAAAAAATCCATGATGAGGAATTAAAAGTGTCTAATAACTCTGTGCTTCATATTCTGTTTGTCGAAGCTGTATTAATAGCTAGAATATAAAAACGGACAGTCTCTGAGAAACCTTAGGGAAACATATGCTCACAATGAGAAGAGAGCACTCCAATAAATCAATAGCAAGATAAATAAACCAAATAAAATGGAGAAATTACTTGGTAACATACTTCACAAAAATATGTGAATGGTCAATAGGTAATACCATAATTCATGAACAAAATTTTAAATCATCAGAAAGATTTCCTAATGGGCTAAATTTAGTGTAGTGTATTAGAAATTCTGATAACCCTGAATACCAACATGACCAAATGGAATAGACTAGATCTATTAAGCCAGGCACACTAGTGCATGCCTATAATCTCAACACAACAAAACCTAAAGAAGGACAATTATGAGTTCAAGATCACTAGAGTCCGCATAGTGAGTTCCAGCCCAGCCTGGATGCAAAGAGAAACCTAGCTTCCAAAATCAATCTCACCAAAAATCAGAGAACCAAGGAAGAAATAAGAAGGAAATAAGTAAATATTTCACCTTTTTATTTATTTAATGAGGAATAATATGTTTTTCTAATGATATTTAAGCCTATTAACTCTTAATTAAGCAAGAGAAATGAAAAATATTATACATGTGGTTACAATGAGTATAGATGCTTTATGCACAATAGTTCTAAATTGAAAATACTCATGTCTGTTATTTAAGTGCATATTATTCTGTCTACCTGTCAAAGAAAAGCTGATCTATACAATTAAGAAATCTCAGACATAAGGTGACCAGGTCTAGGGAAGCTCATACAGGTGCACAAGGTTTTATTCAATTTATGTGTAAAGAATACACAAAGGAAATACCTACATTGATGAAAACTGGAATAATGCTTGCCATTGAAAGAAGGCTTATCTGGAGAGCTAAGAATGATAGAAATATCATTGTCTAATTTTGATAAATTTTTAATAACTGTATATATTGCACTACTCACTAAGTTACACCCGATTTATTACTTTATGTGTAGCTTTCTTTTTAGGAAACTTAAATGATGAAAAATAGCTTCAAATAATGTAGCTAAGGGAAAATGTATTGCTATGATATAAAAATGAAAAATTACAATATATTTTGTAATACATTAGTAAGGATATAGTAAGGATAAAGCATAATTTTAATAGGTATTCAAAGCTATATTAAAAACTTTGCTTTTCTGGGTTGGAGAGGTGGCTCAGGGGTTAAGCCTCTGCCTTACAGGCAGAAGGTCCTGAGTTCAGATCCTAGACCCCACTTATAGACGCTGGGCGGAAGCGGGGGCGGACTGCGTTTCCGGTACTGGTAGGGCCGAGCCTGTGAATCCCGGGGCAGAGTAAACAAGGAGGAGGTGGAGGCGTCCATGGTGGTTCCTGAATTCGTCCGTGGTTCTACACACACATACATACACACACACGCACACATGCATACACGCACAATTGAGTAAATAATAAATAATATAAAAAATTCTTTCCTTTTCTACTGTCACTGATAAAGCATGAGTAGCAAATATTTTTATATCAAATAAGAAAACTCTTCAAACATGAGGAATTTAACTTGTGTGCTACAATGTTACATTTTAGTAAAAATATAGAATATTAAAATAATCAAATTAAAGTTTTTATATTATTCATATTAAAAAAAAGAATAACCATAAACATTCTGTATCCATGGACTTTCCACTATTGCCTTATAAAAGAAACCCCCTTTTTATATATTCCTCAGTTTCATGAAATTAGCAATGTATGTGATAGAGAATCACTCATGACTTTGACATATAAAATTGTATCCAACTAATGAACATTAAAACATAAATGGAAGTTAATTTTGAGATCAATATTTACATATGTGGAAAAGTGAATATAATCTTAACGACATTGTTACTCAGGAAAATATTTAAAACTCCATTTTCAGATGACAGCAAAAGAAGCCTAGCTATAGTTTTAATTAATATAGAAAAACTTAGTAATTATGAGGTGTAAAACAGAAAGCAAATATATAAGATAACAAAACAGTAATTCGTACATGATAATACTTTACTGAAGTCGAATAGTTAGAAAATAAATAAATTTTGACATAAAGAATGAATGTACAAACTTGAAACAGATCACATAAGCCTAGAAACTTAGAAAAATATAGTACTTAAATATACATAAATAATATTGATATATTGGTTAAAATAATTTTAAAGAAGCATAAAATAACTCATAGAACAACATATCAATTGTATAAAATTCCAATTGTATACTTTCATTTCTCAGAATGTGCAAAAAATAAAACAGTATGCCTGTGTGTATAAAGAGGGAAAATATGATTAAATAGAAAAATGGTTATTAAGAGATCAATGAATATATGATTGATGATATAGCTATGATAAGTAAATCATGATAGATACATACACAGATGATTAATACATGAATATGGGTTTTAGGCTTCAGCTCCACATTTAAAATCCTACTGAAAGAATAAAAAGTTTAAGAAAATAGCATAAACCAAATGGTATGTAATATGTTTGTATTCATGCTGGTAGGAAGAGTAACTATTATTCTGTAATTTGGCCCAGTACCACAATCTGAGATGCACAATCTGTGAAAGATTCAATGTAAATACATAGGTTACTTATTAGAGCAAAACTACATCCTTACTTGTACTGTACAATATTTGAATACATGAGCAAAAAGATGAAAAACTTAACAATGAAGACCAAAAATTGTCTGTCCAACTGGAAGATGGCTCAGGGATTCAAACCTGTGCCTTCTAAAAGCAAAATAACCTAAATTGGATCTCTGGATCCCATATAAAAATGCCTAAGGTTATGGCAGATACTTGTATTCTGACTCTGGAAGGCAGAGCCTAGGAAACCCCAGAACAAAGCAACAAGAAGGAAGAGCAATCCAGTATGGATCCTGGTGTCACTGTTGGATCTCCACAGGAACATACACTCCAGTGTCCTCTTCTACACACACATACACACACACACTCATAAGCAACTCGCACACATGCATGTACTAAAGAAAAAGTAATATCTGCCAAAATGAACAAATAATCATTTTCTTTTAGGAAAGATTAAAATGGGACTTCAAGGAATTTGATACCCAGTGATGTTTACTGTTTTAAGACCTATCAACAGCATATCTCATTGTCTTAGGAGTATAGCATTGACTTTTACCACACATCATTCAAAAAATGTTCAGAAACTTCATATTCCTGATGGAAGTATGAAAAATTCCTCCTACAAATCAAGCTAAAATCACAATAACCAATTATAGATTAAAATCCTATGTCTTTCAAAGACGTTTAAATAACAAAAATATATAATACAGAAAGAAAATTGGCTTATGCATTTATAACGTTATATATATATATTAGTAATATTATTATATAAAGTATCAATGCTAGCTATGCATGTTAAAATGCATAACAAAGTTTTTATTAAAGATAATAATTTGAGAAATTGTTAGCTTCAGTGATCGGGGAAAGAAGGAAAGTTGTGAGAACTTCTTTAATCCAAAACAAGTATTATTATGAGTAGGAAGTCGTAAGAAAAAATATAATTAAACTTATAAGTTTAGAATTAAGATTTAATCAGTGGGGTAAAGAAAATATAAACTATTACATGTGAATTCTTCACAGCAAAAAATTGCAACATACAGGGTCAAATGGAACTTACAGGGTCATGTGATCCTCAGTGCATCCTGTGCCCTTGGATTTAAAACTCGTGTTATGTATTAAAATTCCTGAGTGAATTAAATGGAAGCAGATATTGCCTTTATGCTGTGTGCTACAGTCCACAGTTCCATCAGTGACTCATAAATCAGAGTCAACTGGAACACATTTGCATAAGAGACAACACTGAGTTCAAGGGCAAACTTAAGCTTCACTCTTAGGAATCAAGTGGAACTTCAGTAACAGATTCTCTGACGTTAACTTTTTTCCTTTTTTCTTTGTTTTGTGCTTTTAATGAATTTTTTTGCTTCTGGAATTCAAAAATAGTCATGAATTTATAAAGTTGTTTTTAATTTTAACATTCATTTGAGAGAGCTTATGAGAGTTTAAGAGAGAGAGCTTAAGAGAGAACGAGAGAGCAAGAGAGAGAGAGAAGATACCATGGCATGGTGCACAGATGTATGAATGTCAGAAGATAACTTGAGGAAGTCAGTCCTCTCTTTCTACTCTGTGGGCTTCTAGGGATTAAAGTTATTAAGCCAGGTTTGAGAGCAGGCTCCTCACCCACTGAGCTGTCTCTCAACAAGTCGATGAATTTGTCTTCATTGTTCCTTAGTTTATTTGTGTTCACTGATTTTGGTTGGGATTTTACGGTTTCATTAAGAAAAGTACAATAGATTGAAATTTATAAATAGAATGTTGTAGGTTTTAAGATAAATGTGCATATTAATTATGCAGAGATACCAATCACTGTATAAAATGTTTACATAACAATGTGCAGTGTGCAAGCAGTTCTCCATTCAACACTACCATCAAATGAGTTCAAAAAGCTCCACACTACAGTCTTTATCATATCTTAGTTGAGCAGGGGATTTTTTTCTTTCAAATTTCAACTGTGCAGTGAACAGAATGATGGTGACTAAAGATGTGGCATTTCCTCAAACATGTACATGAGCTACCTTATGAACAAATTATATTGAAAATATCATCTTTAAGGTTTTTAATGGGAAAATAAAATCTGTATTCATATGCTAGCATCGTTATTATTGCAGCTTATTTACCACAATTCACCTCAGCAAAATAAAATAAAAATAACTGAATTAGGAGACACTAAAGGCGAGGTAATATCTCAATCCCGAGGAGAAAGAACATGGAACAAAATAGTGATTTCCCCGTTTTACTTGTTTACCTTGCCAAGTTACCTTGTATTAGGGATGGGAGAGAGTAGATATATAATGGTCTATAAGTGAAAATTGTAGATTTTACTTCTTACTTTACAGTGGAAACATTAGAAAACAATATGGGTTGCAGGCTGACACTTTTGAATATAGATTTTGATTGTGTGAATGTCAAATGTCACCCAAGCTTATAAAAATAAGGTTAAAAAATAGCATATTAGGTAACATTCTCCCATCTCTACTCATAAACAAGTAGATATGTATATATCTGCACCTTAGGGACACATTTGGATTCATTGCATAGTATCAGTCCTATTCCACTTCAGTATCTAGCCATGTGAGTCTGAGAACATCATAACCACCACCAAGTCTTTAAACATGATTGTTCAAGGATATTCTGTTTAATTTTTGTCTACATGCATTGGTTTTCAAAGGAACACACAACTTTATTAGGGAAGGGGAGAGTTCATAGGCTACTGGAGTAACTTGCTTGCAGTTACTCAGGTCAAGGAAGCTAAGTTTCACTCTTCAGTTACTGCCCTGTTCAGATGCTGAGCCTGAACAGCAGGGCTGGTGTGATCAGCACCTTCACAAGAGACTTGAAATAAACAAAGCAAGCAAAAGTAAAGGTGATGTGCACCTAGAGGTAAACAGCCTAGATTACTAGATAACTTCTTTATGAAGCTGACAAAACTTGGCAAGCCTTTGTTAGCTTTCACTATGTTATTTTCTATTAAAAATGTTGAATTTAGTCTGAAGAGATAGTCATGCTGCTGGTAAGGGAGTTTCCTGGCAACCACAAGGACACAAGTTCAATATAAAATTAAGTACACATTGTTGGCACTATGAAGACTTGAGCTCTGAAGGTTTCAGTGGAAGAGTGTTGGGGAATGCCAGAGGGTGATCAGCAGGAAAAGACTAACTACATGTATATTGAAAACTGCCAAATCATTCATAAAACAAAGCCAATTTATAGATAATTACCAAACATATTCTACTGCATACACTGTAAATCTATCACTGCCTACAAAGTTAGTCTCTGGTTCTCATTAGGACACAACGTGTAACTGAAGATGGATGCTGGGACTTGGGGAGGATATAGAAATACTTCAAAGAATAGCTCTGCACTGATTTTGACACTGGCAAAGAAAGAACATTTTGACAGTTGGATGTTGTGGCAGAAGATTTTTTCACAGAGGGAGAAAAAGAAACCCAAACAATAGTGAAGATGTGAGCAAACAGAAAGTATTTTGGAAACCAGCAAGAATCTAATTGGGCCACTCAAAGCTCACTCTCTTTCACAGCAGTGGACAAGCGCTCATGTGTTTGGAGTCTGGAATAGCAACTCTGAATTTTGTGAACAACCACTATTGAGTTCTCTCAAACAATGAATATTTCAAAATCAGGCTTCACAAGTGGATGTGCCTGACAAAGCCTGACAAATCCTGACAAACTGCTTTGTGGTGAATTTTTGTTGCATTCTAATTATGCCTCAACAATAGAGACAGGTATGAAAATGTGTGTATTTAGTATTGTATTTAAGAGAGAATCTAAAAATTACTATAAACCAATAGTTTTATATTATAACTGTAGGTTTAGAAAATGAATATAGTTGTGTTAATCTGTAAAATAAATGTTAGATTGATAACTAGCATTCAATTCTAAATGAAAGGTCTAGAATTATCATACCTCCAATTTTCCCCAATTTGCTAAGAATTCCAAGATCTAGAAACAAATATGAAACATTAAACAGTAGTAAAGTACATATTCTGTTTTGTATTTAACCTGACTGTATATTGTTCCAGAGTTTTTTTTTTTAAATATTCTTGAAATTAATATAAAAAAGGAGTCCAGAATTATGCTGGTATTCTTTACTTTTTTGAAAAAAATTCTTTATTAAAAATTATTTGCTAAATTAAAATCTTGCACATGCTCAGATGACTACTATGAAGTTCATGCATTTCTTATGTATGCTTCTGTGACTTTTCACAGGAATTAGCTGAATTTAATTCATTATCATTTTTCTTAGCTTATTGATGAAAGTAGAAATGCAAAAAGCCCTATAAAGTAAAAAGGCAATTTGGTTAGAAAAGAAAGATAAAACAAAGCTAATAAGGAAAATATTGCACTTTATCAATATATACCAAAGTTGGAGCTCAGAAAATGGTGCGGTAAGATAATCAGGGAAAGATAAAGTGGTGTCTTCTTTTTAACATTGTATAGAAATATGCTTGAAACAGGACTGTGAGAGGGCTCAGCAGTCAAGCTTGATACTAAGAACTAACATAATGAAAGTAAACAATCAAGTCTCCAACGATCTCTGATGGAGATCAGAAGTACACACACACGCACACACACACACACACACACACACACACGCAAATACACACACACTACATGTACACAATATTAATTAGTAAAATAAGTGTAGAAAATTTACATACATGAGAATCTTGGACTGAGACTATATTGAATGTTAAATGACTTTTATTTAGACAACTATGTTAAAGATATTTATAGATTTATAAGAAAATGATCAGGGAAGTGTTCAAATTGTCTTGGATGATATTTTGCCTTGTTTAGTATTTTTCATTTTTTTCTTTGTTTATATATCTGCAGTACTCAGGATTGAACCCAAGATTTCACCTATGTTAGGCCAGTCTCAAACACTGCATTTATCGCTTTCCCACAACAATGATTTTAGTAAGGATGAAATCTTTAGGCTTTGGGTTTCATCTTTTTTTTCATCAGGAGGAATGGAAAGGGTAGTTAGTGCTCATGGAAAGATGGACAGTACTCTTTTAAGACATTCCTAACAGTGCAGAAGAAGGTGCTACAGGTATAGTAAACATGTAGAATTTGATTTCCATGTCAGCAAAAATACCCATGAAATTCCAGCTCTGTGCAATCAAGTGGAAGGGGTAGAAGAATCTAGCAAAATAGATGAAGAATAGAGGCAAAAGTTTAGTATGCAGCATCCTGTAGCATGAAGAAACTTCAGAAATACAAGGGTTCAGGGCAGGGGTCAAAGACATCTTGTTAAGCATCTATGCTTGCAATGTTAAACTTAGAATATAACCACAGCATGTTAAACTTTAATTCTATTCTTCCCCTTATTAAAGATTAAGCATCTTCATAATTCTTAGGTTACACGAATTTTATATGCCATTATCTGTAAAGTGCATGGCTGATTTATGTGGTATCATTCAAGTTTGGGAAACTGTATCATTATAGAACAAAATGTAGCACAATTATGATGCTTAATTGTAACTCAATATGAATCATTAGAGCCACTTAAACCATCTTCTGAGAACAATAAATTTAAAGGACTAACTGTCACAGTGTTAACCTTGAAGAATTAAATAAAATGCTCTTCCAGCAAATGAAAGTGTCACAAAGCAGGAGGACTCTGAGACACCCCAAAATGGGACACCCCAAAGTGCATATTCTCATCACAGAGTGAATCAGAAAGCAAGAAGATAAAAAGCACACATGGCTATCAGTGGCAACATGTTGAATAGTTGCTGTCTTTTAAAATTAAACTTCATTCCACTGAATGAATTATGGAATTAAGTTAAACTTAATTCTGTCTCAGGGGTTCAGTTATATATTGTTCTAAAAATTATTGTTAATCTAAAAATATATTGTTAAAAAGTATTGACAATATAAATTAGAGCCTTGGATAAGGAAGATATGTGATAATGGCTGCTTCAGATATTTTGGTAAATAAATTTGCTTTTTATCAGTTATTACATGTCACTATTAAAACTAAATAGTGACTAAGAGGGATCTTGCATTATTCTGGTAGGTACTCATTAACTAACATTAAATTAGGATATTAGACAACAGATATTAAGTAAGATATAAATATTAATATTTAAACAGTAAGACAATTTATTGGCTAATAATTTCCATATTGTGAAATGCCAAAACTTTAAGGTGGTTTACATATGTAGGAAATCAAAACATGCAAAGTTAGCCAGAAGAAATGAATGTTAAAGAAATACGTGGTTCAGTGAATTAGTGAGCAATGATTGGACAAGTTAGTGATGACTCTGATGTTATCAAATAGCCATGCTGCTCATTTGAGAAGTAGGGACTGACATGAACACCATCAAAAAAAGAAGGAAAAATACATTCAGGGACCAAAATGCATTTTGAAGCTATGATTCCTAAAATATGTAACTGCATGTTGTCTGTATGTTCTTTAGCATATATATTAATGTAAGTATATGCCAATTGATATGACTAAACACGTTTACAATTCAAGGTAGTCAAAAATTTTATTTTGTGGGGGCTGGAGAGGTGGCTCAGGAGGTAAGCCTCTGCCTTGCAGGCAGAAGGTCCTGAGTTCAGATCCTAGAACCCACGTATAGACACCGGGCAGGAAGCAGGGAAGGCCTGTGAATCCCGGGGCAGAGTAAACAAGGAGGAGGTGGAAGCGGTCCATGGTGGTTCCCGAATTCGTCCGTGGTTCTACACACGCGCACACACACACACACATACACACACGCACACACACACACACACATACACACACAATTGAATAAATAATAAATAATATAAAAAATTTACAAAAAAATTAAATTTATTTTGTAATGAGGCTAAGAAATCACAAATTCTTCTTTACCCATGTGCATTATCGAGGTTTATATTGATTCTTCTTTGGTGTTAATTTCTATGCAACTGGCCCAGGTTGTTCCGAGAAACAGCTGGTTAAACATCTGGGAGGGACACACACAACATTAGCATGGATTCCCTTTTCTTTCTGTTTTATATATCTGAAAGGCAGTCAATGCCTCCCTATTAGTGTAATTTAATCAAGGTAATTCGAATCAGTAGTATGTCTGGATTGTGGAATCCTATTCTGGTGGGAGAAATAATGCTGTGCAGATCATCACTGGTCAGCTGAAATCACTGAAATGCACACAGGAGATTCAAGCAGGGTTTTGATTTTAAATCTTAGGAGTGAATATAGCAGTACATGTCTTCAATTATATGTCTTGTGAAGTATTTAGAGTAAAAGGTCACACACAGGATGTGTTCTCTCTCTTTGAATTTGCATTTGTGCACTGAGATCAGAGGAAGACAAAAGAGAGCAGATGGTAAGGACAGGAGGAGAGCAATAAGAAAAGTGAGGGAGACAGAAAGAGTGAGAGAGATGGCTTGTGTTTGTATGTGTATTTGTATGTGTGTGCATGTGTGTGTGTGTGTGCATGTGCGTGCACACACGCGTGTGTGATTTCATTCCACAGCACTTGTGTGGCTGTCAGAAAACAACATCAACGTCAGTCTTTGCTCTCTACCTTGCTTGTTCAGGATATGCATATATGGTGTGACCTGGCCCACAGACTTCCAGAGACTCTTCTGTCTCTTCCTCCCATCTCTCCACAGGTGACATGGCTTAGAGACATGTGATTTTCACAGCGTTTCATGTGGATTCTGGAGATTCAAGGTCTTCTCACTTGTGCAACATTCACTTTTACTCACTTAACTGTCTCCCTAGCCCAAATTGAATATTTTTTTTGCAAAGACACTTAAAGCTAGTAACAAGAATTTACTGATATAAATTGTAGCCCCTGTGACGATCTTTATTAAATTGAATGGAAAATTCATGACTTTCTTACGGCACTGTTGAAATAAAAGATGACACAAGTCCAGCAATGTTAGCTGTGATCATTATTTTTGATCAAAGATACTATTTGATTTATTGTATTTGGTAACATAAATTTCTCCAGATGGTTTAAAGTAGTAGATTTTCATTAAGGCAAGCATGCACAGTTAGAGAATTTGCTGAGATTTCTGGGAATCAATGACATTCCTCCATAGATACAATGCCATGACACAACTGTTGATACTCTGGTAACCATGAGACTGTGTTACTTGGTCAAAATCCTGAATGACAAGCAGATAGTGACATTGTTTAACTCTGGGGAAAATGTTGGGATAATTTATAAAAGGGCACCAGGGCTCCAGTGGGAGGCAGAATCTCTTGACCTACAATAATTTATAGCATTAGCTAATAGATCTTGAAGCCAAGAGCACTGAGATAAATAGGTGATGGCAATGTGGCTTGATTTATGTAATAAAACAAAAATAAGAGCTGGAAGCCTGGAAGGCAATGAGCTAGTCACAACCATGAAAAAATAATGATCCCTCACCTGGTCCAGAGATTTAAGACCACTTACTGACCCAGAATGAAGCAAAAGCCAGATAAACTTGAGGCAAGATATTTCTGAGTTATCATAGTATATTAGGAGATGCTCCTTACAGTAACTGTGAAACCACTCACTAAAGTACATGTTCCTGAGGTAAGTAGAGTGCCCAGATATTAAAGGTCTGGATAACATAGGAGCTGATGTAAAGCTGGATAACACTTTAGGTAATCCAGGGCTAAAGGTAGGAACAAAATAAATGCATCTAATAATTTACTGTAAGAAAAAAGGAAAAAAAAATACTCCCTACCAAATTCTACATCAAAATCTATGCAATCTACACTGCATTTTAAACAGAAAATGAGACTTTTCATGTGTAATTGTATTGTAGACTTTGAGATTGAAAGATAATTCTGGATTGTCTATTTGGCTCATATGTACAAAAAGGTCCTCCATGAAAGGAAGATGAAGGATGGGAGTCTGGGAAAGAGATGATATGACAGTGGACTCAGGGTAAAAGTGACAGCAGAACTTGTGGGATATAGGTCTTATCAGGAACCTACAGATGACAAGGAGAGACCTTGTTATAAGGTTTTAAATTGATGGTGGCACTTGCTTTCCCTTCATGAGGCTATGTTTGCATTTTCATTAGATATAAATAGCATCTTAAGTGACAATTTAATTTACTGTAACAATAGGGGAAGGAAGTTCTTTAGTTTATCTTCCTACTTGAAGATTAAGGTTTTCAGTGATACAAAGAAAATTACTAGATGGTGGAAAGAACATTTCTCCAAGAAGACAAAAAGTGTTTATGTACCTATGTGTTTATGAACCTGTGTGTTTATGTACCTGTGTATTCATGTACCTGTGTGTTAAGACACACATTTCAATACTTGGAGATCCAGGGATGGTACTGCAGATCAGTGACAGAGAGCTTGCCTAGGATTCAGCAGGCCCTTGGTTCAAACTTTTGGTTCAAACTTCACTACCCTTTTTGAATAGATGAAAGGCCACACAATGAGAGTTTTTACTGAAACATACTGGTATGGTTAGATCCAAGTCTCAACTTGACAATTTCAGTGTTTGGGGCACAGCTATGAAGAATCAATTGTTGGAGCAGGCACCTGAACAAGACCATAGGTGTTTGCTTAACTGATGTAGAAAACCCAGCCCCTAGTGGGTAGTAATTTCCAGTTGTGGAATGGATAATAGAAAGTGCAAGGAGGCTTGTTCTTCCCTTATTCTGGGCAAACTTGCTGTTGAGTCTACTCTTCACACATCCTTGCCCTCTTTGTCACTGCTGGCTCTACTGCCTCTGTCCTTGACTGACTGAGAACTCGACCCATTCCACCTTACTGCTGTTCCTGCTGCCCTTGGAGCCTGGTCTTGTGGGCCTTGGTGCTATTTATCACTTATATTGGAACCCAGAATCTTCAAACCTCCAGGGAGATAACCTCTAGGAAGATCTCTAATTATTAAAGCATGTGTTTTAAAACAGGTACATAAAAACACAGGAACATAAACACACAGGTACATAAATACATTTCTGTCTTCTTGGAGAAATGCTCCTTCCACCATCTAGTAATTTTCTTTGTATCACTGAAAACTTTATTCTTCTAGTAGGAAGATAAACTAGAGAACTTCCATCTCTTATTATTACAGTAAATTAAATTGTCAATTAAAATGGTATTTTTAATCTAATGAAAATGCAAACTGAGGCTCATGAGGGGAAATCAAGTGCCACCAGCTTTCTCAGGATCCTTTGGCTTTTTGAGACATTCTAGTCAAGAATGAAATAGCTATGGGCAGATACTTTGAAGGACACTACTTTTATTATGAGTTGATTTAGTAAAGTTATATATTATATATGTGTAAGTTTATATATATATATATATATATATATATTCATTCTATCAATTCTGTTTTCCAGAGAACCTTGACTAATACACATACTATTGATAAAAACTTTTCATATTCATATGAAAAAAAGTCATTTGATTCAGCAATAACATAAAATACATTGAGGTAGATCATATAGTGGGTGATAGATATCACGAGTTTATTGATATGGTAAAAATCATACAATGTATTTTTTCAGAACACACTGTAACTATTCCAGAACTCAATAATGATGTTTGGCATATATATTAAAATTAGCACCTGACCAAGAATTTATGAAAATTCCACTTTCTCAAATTATTTCAAATTATATAAAACATTGATAAAACAGTGTTTAGAAGGAGATGTATTAATTACACATATAGTAAAAGTACAAATAAAAATGTGACATCATCTTCCATTTTATAAAAAAAACAAAGAAGAGAAAATTAAGCTGCAAGTCAGCAGAAGAAAAGAAAATAAGGACAGATATCAGTGATGAAGAGAAAAAAAATAGTAATTAAAAAACAATGAAATCAAAGTGCCCCTGGAAAGTATTAGTACAATGATTAAACTCTAACTTGATAAGTGAAGGGAGAGAATAACATAATCATCAATGGGTTAAGTCATTAGAGTGGTACATAAATACATTTCTGTCTTCTTGGAGAAATGCTCCTTCCACCATCTAGTAATTTTCTTTGTATCACTGAAAACTTTATTCTTCTAGTAGGAAGATAAACAAGATATTAGATATTATCTAATAACATAATATTGTAAATAGTCTTGTGGCCATGTTTGATATTAAGAAGGATATAGAAAAAATATTTTTTAAAAAACAAAAGCTATTGCAGTGAGGAAACAATATATTTTTTAAATTTTTTACACAACAGAGAAATGGCATTTATAAGAAAGGAATCTGTGTTGTTAAGAGAAGGGAGAGCGCCATCAACAGGCACTGTTGAGCTCCTACGATGATCATGTCAGCTCTAAGGATTGAACCTGGCTAAGGCACAAGCTCTATCTCCTGAACATATGAAGAGGAGTTATCTGTGTATCTCAAATCTCAGTGCTCTGTTCTTTGACCAGTGCTCTGTCTGCAGCTAATGCTCTCATTGGACAGTGTCTTGCACATTATACATCTGGAATGACTCTTATTAGAGAATACAGACTGAATACCAAGGGCATAGTAAAATGCAAAAATGTCTCAGACTTTGCTGTGCTTGGAGAAGATAAGAGTAATGAAAATCACCCAGTATGGAAGGCATAGATTGAACTAGATTAAAGCACACACACATACACACCACATGCACACACAAAACATGCACATATTCTATATCATGCACATATATTGTATTCATATAAACATATGCACACATTAACCACACACATCAGACTCTCATACATACATGGACATCACATACTCATTACACACACACATCACACTCTCACATTCACATATCAAGCACTCACATATCACATATCGCATGCACTCATGCACTTGTCACAAACAATAATTGTGTTTGCACTTTTTATTTTCAAAATTACATGGTACATCTTTTCTCAAAATGTAGTAAGAAGTAATCTGGATTTCCCACATAGTAGATGGCAAAGTTTCAACAATGATTGATTTTCTTAAGTGACAACAAGCCATTTGAAATCTAACAGATGGTGAAGATAATATGTATTCTCTACAGTGAGTGATCTCTGAAAGAAAAAAAGTGTAGCTTAGGCAAAACTTTAACATCAGAACCATAACCGGGTCTCTAACGCTGATCCATATATTTTACAATATATTTTTAAAGAACCTATGGGAACTGGAGAGATGGCTGAGGGAATAAATTCGTTGCTATCTATAGTGAGTTATGAAGCTTGGATCTATAATAATAGCTGGACAGTATCGCATACATACATACATGTATACAACCCACAAATGTGAAATAATCTCAAAGAGAAATACAAGGATTAAAAAAATCTTATGGAAAGTGATATATGCATCAGGATAGTCATTCCCATTTAGAAATAAGATTAATTTAGTTCCTTGATAATATAGTTTTTCCCACTAGCCAGATATTACTGAACAACCTCAATAAAAGTATTTGATTCCATAAAATTATAGAATTACCATTAATAACAATTACAATGGCTCACTTTAAAATTGCAAATTGTAAGTTGGGGAGATGGTTCAGGAACTTTTGGTTCCTAAGTAAAAGGACCTGAGTTGAATCCTCATATCGCAAGTAAAAATGGTGGCAGCCTGTGATACTATCTATGAAGACAGAGCCTGGGAAACCCTGGAGCAAAACAAAAAGGAAGTAGAGCACTCCAGTATCTATTTTCAGTTGCATTTTAGGCATATAGTTACTGAAAAGAAATATTACCTGCTCGTTTATTTTAAAGGAATGTATATTCTTTTATTCCCACTGTGCATATGCATGCATATATGCTTGCATACATGTGTGTGTGTGTGTGTGTATGTGTGTGTTGTATGTGTGTTTAAATGTGCCATGCCCTACATGCAGGGATTATAACACATCTTGCAAAATTCAGTTTTCTCTTTCAATTTCTCCTTCAAACACATAGACTTTTATGATCAAATCAAATTCAGTTTATTAAGCTTACTGGCAAGTGTTTATTAGTAAGATATACACCAGTCACCAAGTGTCGATCTTTAAAAAAATTGTATTTATTTATGAGAGAGAAAGAGAGTGATAGGGAGTGGGAATGTAGAGTGAGAGAGAATAAGAGAGACATTTACATGCATACCATGGCACATGGATGGAAGTCACACTGAAACTTTCAAAATCCCTTTTCCCCTTCCAACATAAGGGATTCTGGAATTTGAAATTAGGTTATCAATATGTGAACCTTACCTGCTAAACTATTTTACCAGCCCATCCATTTTTATATCACACATTTAAGTGTAAACTTTTAAAACCTTCATTCCAAACTATATGAACCAAATACATTCTCTGTGAAATAACATCATTATTACTGTAGCCGTTAACAAACTCTGCCTCTAATTTTGTCTGCAAACTTGAGTGTAGATTGCCTGTGAACATTATATCTCTTTAAATGAATGAAGGCATTTTACTTACTAGTTTGATAAGGAAGCAGGGTGAAAAGGTAAGATCTTTAACTTTTCACTTTGTCTCATATGTATGCGATTTCTCTGTGAAGGCTTATGTGTTTAATGAAAACTTCATCTTAAACTTGCTTTCTGCACTGCAGTGAAGGAGCACATTGCATTGTATCACATGGGAAAGCAAGAGGTTTCATGGCTGATGAACATCTTTTTCACAAGCAACAAAATGAATTAAAAACTTTACCCATCAGTAAAAACTTATAGAAAATAAACAAATATTAGACTATGCTTAGAGTAAGCTGTATGGACTCCTTCTTTTTACAAGGAAGGAAAAATTGTAATGAGGTCTAAATCAGCTGCACATTCTAGAAAGCTGCATTACAACTTAAAAATTCTCTTTTTCTTCTTTGAACTGTACAATACCGTTTTTTCTCTTTCTTTTCTGAGAAATTTCAGTATACTTTAGCATATAGCTTGCAACAGACTAATATGAACTCATTTAGCTTCAAACTTATGTCTGCTGCTTATTTCATGCACAATTAATGACTTTTTCTGTGAAAACTGTGTATATAAACAGGTTGCTATAGAAAGTAGCATAATTTCCCTATTATAAGTAATGAGATTTATTTTTTTCATCAAGATTTTCTCTTTTATGTTATAGTTTTGAGGGACTAAATATAGCATTTATCTGTGGAGTATACAAATCACTGAGGAATATTTATATGAATCCAGTTCTTAAATAAATTTTTCTACTTTGACAAACAATCATATTTTATCACTAAAAACAAAGGTGAATAGTGCAGAAGAAAGAGAAGAAGAAGATAAGGAAGCTGAGGAACAAAATGACACAATTGCCTCTATGTCTAAACTCCGTCAAGTAACAGAAAAAGTTACATAAACACACAGAGAAAGTACCATTCCCAGGAGGAGTTTAGAGCTTATTACTTCTCTACACAGTGAACTAGTAAAAAGAGAATGCTATATACTAAGGAACAGAGTGAAATTCTCTACTACATGAATAGCTAGAGTAATTACAACAGGCCAGCCTTAGGTGCTTTTCTTGGCTAAACTACCATAATAAATTTAAAAAAATGGCAGTCTATGGGTCCAAGTATCTGAACTGCTATACAGAACTGATTTTTAAGACTCTAGCTTGCATGTTGCCACTGTATTTAAATTTCATCTACATCATGTATACTGATAGAGCTCCACTTTTATTTCTTTTTCATAATGTATGCTTTTAGTTTCAACTTTAATTGATAAAGCAAAGTTTGCAACCTTATAAATAGATTTTTTTCAGTTCATATAATTGCATTTATATTATTTTGTACATGAAGGTTCAGGTTAAGGGTGTTTGTGTGCCAATTTTCATTTGATGTTGTAAGGAGAGAATTCTATGTTTTTAAATACTCTCACCCATCCTAACCTAATCAATTTCTATAATTAAAATCATTGAATTCTCATGAGCATAATATAAACTATATGCAATATATTTATATATACATTTTATAATATTTAGGTCCACTTAGAGCAACTCTTTGCATTTTCCCCATACTGTTTTCTCATGGTTTTCTCTCTGAGAAAGATTTCAACTTTGTACAGACTTTCTCCCTAACACTCAAGTATACAAAGTATGTTCAAATACTTGATTTGGGGGCTGCAGAGGTGGCTCAGGAGTTAAGCCTCTGCCTTGCAGGTGGAAGGTCCTGAGTTTGGATCCTAGACCCCAGGTATAGAAGCCGGGCGGAAGTGGGAGCGTACTGCGTTTCTGGTCCTGGTAGGGCAGAGCCTGTGAATCCCAGGGCAGAGTAAACAAGGACGAGGTGGAGGCATCCATGGTGGTTCCCGAATTCGTCTGTAGTTCTACACACACACACATACATACACGCACACACATGCATCCATACACAATTGAATAAAATATAATAAAATAATAAAAAAGCAAATACTTGATTTACATTAACTATAATTGAAATATTCATGACTCAAGAAAAGGTTCATTCTTATTTTTGTCTCTCATCATTTTCTTTTCTCCAATGTTTCTATCACTTTTCCCTGTGTATTTGGGAGTACAAGATATACTTTGGTAGACCACACTCCTATGCTTTCCTGAGTCCTTGAGTTCAAATCTAGTGTCTTCCTCAACACAAAATAAATACAAATATAATAACAAAAATGGAAATTGTTTTAGTCAATGTTTTATTTTGTCTATCGTATTATCTTTACAATCCAGCAAAACATTCTTTTAAACCATAATATGAAAAGTATCCATGCTCACTTAAGTATGCCTTCATTTCTTTTATATTCTTCATTAAATAACAAGATATTATATACAAGTGATTAATGTCTATTAATATTTTTAAAATGTCCCACATCCTTAGCATCAGGGAAATGCAAATCAAAACCTCACTGAGATATCATCTCACCCCTGTCAGGATGGCAAAAATCCACAATACAAACAATACCAAATGCTGGAGAGGATGTGGAGAGAGGAGAACTCTCCTACATTGCTGGTGGGAATGCAGGCTCATACAACCACTCTTGCAAGGCGTCTGGCAATTCTTAAAGAAGTTAAAGATTGAAATGCCATATTTCACTTTTGGTAATTAACCCCCATACAGCAAAAATTCACATTGATAGCACAAGCACGAACATGTTCATAGCAGCACTGTTTACAATAGCAAAGTCATGGAATCAGCCCAAATGGCCAAGAGTTGATGAGTGGATAAGGAAAATGTAGTACATTTATACAATGGAATATTACTCAGCCATCAAAAATGATGAATTAATGCAATTATCTGGGAAATGGATGAAATTAGAAACAATTATATTGAGTGAAGTATCCCAGACACAGAAAATTAAACACCATATGTACTCCCTAATAGGTGGATGCTAGTACCAAACCCACTTAGAGACACACTCAAAGATAAATCTCTGTAATACCTACAGTAATTGCAAAGATTATAAACAGGAGGGAAGGGGAAGGAGGGCCCCACCAGACACAAGGAGAGAGGGGATCATGTTACAGAAGAGAAAATAGGCCACCATCAAGGACTGCAAGTAAGTAATGAGACATCTGGTTAAGTTCACAGACTTTCCTTCCTGATCATTTGCAATTGATGGGGTATGATCTCACCAAAAGGGGAGGGCATATAATCTGGCAGATAGAAAGTAACCATTTTGCAAATGGGAGATTGACCTCCCCTCACCGTGGTTTCCTACTTTTATTCCATCTACCTTTGAATATACTCTTATAATAAGACTCTATTTTAACAGCTTTTTATCTTTGGCCAGGGGGTGACATCTAATACTTATCAGGATGCAGCCAAGGGCATTGCAAGAGTAGCAAAACTGAAAAAATCAACAAACCATAATTCAGAATATCATAGATTCTATGTCAACCACCTGGAACTAGGCCAGCCTAATCTCTCCCCATCCTGAAACTCAGGGAAATTTGTGGAAGAGAGGGCGGTAAGATTGTAAGAGCACAAGGATGGGGTGGAGCAATGATATGCAAGATACTACACACAAGTTAGGGCTGAAGCAATCATAATAGGACTTTGCATGATCTGTGCAATGACTACCACATTATTGACCCTTCAAAGTCTAGCATGGACTAAAGGCACTAGGATCCTTAGAAGCTAGGGATTAACAGCTATAATAGTATTCCTATACATAAGGGGAACACAAGAAAAGAGTTCTAGGAAATGCCACTGAGTCCTTACACCTCATCAGAGAGGAGGACCCAGAGAAAAGTTTGACATACACATTAAAGGATGCTCCAGGGATGGTGGGGAGGAGGCATTGGGAGATAGGGAGGGAGGGGGGAAAAGGAAAGGAAAAAGGGAGGAGGGAGCAAGGGGGTCCAGGGAGGGGTGGAGAGAGGGAGGGGACTGGTGTACCAATTAAGTTTGTATGAGTGGAAATAAATAAATAAATAAATAAATAAATAAATAAATAAATAAATATTAAAAAACACAAATGATTTTTATAGCACACAAGTCATCATGTAACACAAAACTAATAAACTTTTGTTAATATACTTTTGTTAGAATGTTTTATTTTGCTGAGTTCTTCATACATGTGTCAACCAAACATTATCTTACACCAATGAACTCATCCTTAGACCATATACTTAGTCTGCTCTGGAGGAGTTATTTTGGAGTCATGTGTTCCATATGAGGAATTCTGGTTTAAGTAGGTTGAATTTATAAAATTACTGTGGAGTAGAAGATACCTGTGCATCATTGACAATATGTTGGACTGAAAGTCATTTACACAGACTATTTTTTGTCATTTTTTGTAGTAAATTGGTAGGTTTACAACCTTTCAGATAGCTCATATTTTCAATGTATATAAAATACACTTTTGAAACAGCATCCTTAAAATAATGACTTTGAAAGTAATTATAATTTGGATGTAGTCGACGTTATTGTATGAAACTTTATCATGTTTTCTAATCCCAAGATTTTATATGGAACCTGAAATCTGAACTCAGGACCTTCTTCTGCTTTCAAGGCAGAGTCTTAACCCCTGAGCCATCTTTCCAGCCCGTCTAAGCTTATTCTTATTATCACTTGTCCAACTGATTTACTTACATAAAAGAGATTTATTTCTTTTAAAAGAGTATAATTTTCAACTTGAAAATAAGAGATCATTAAAATTCACCTTTAAGTACATTATTAAAATTATTGTAAAATGAGTTTTAATCTATACCTAAAATCTTATGTTAAAGTCATGATTGCATTATCTTACTTTAAAAATCTTATTGCTATGATAATTATCTGTTACTATTTACTTTCTTAAGAAAAAACATGTAGTACTTATACATATTTATCAAAGACTAGAAATTCACTACAATAGTTCACACTGACATTTCAGTCAAAGATTTTTTCTGTAACATTGTGTATCGATCATGCTAATTATAAAAACTTTTATCGTTAAAATAAAGTTTCTTTTCTAGCTGATATGATCAATACTTTCAGTTCAGATACATGATATTTGAGCTTCATTTTGATATTGAGCTATAAAGAATAAACTGTGTACATGCCAAACAAATGTGGATTATAATGTTTCATATAAGAAATTTGGGCCATGTGGAATTTATTAATAAATATGATTCCTGATTAGATGAAATGTTCCTTAGAAACAGACAAAATATTATTACAGATATTCTGACACATGAAAAGGTATTCATGTACTTAACTTGAGAACTGAGGAAAAGCCTACAAATCAATATTGGTGATACATTTTGCAGAAGGACTGAAAAATGGATATAGACAGTCTTACCAGGCCAGACTCTGAATGATTGCCAGAAGACGAAGTGTAGCTAGAAGCCACATAAAGATTTTTACAGTTACATTGTGAGAGCAAGCAGAAGTACCTTTCATAAGTAAAATACCTTCATATCAGAAGAAACTACTCATAAAATTGATGATTATGTCCACTAGTGTCTCAAAGAAAAGAATGACATTTTGTCATTGATGGTGCTACTTATGCTTAGAGGGAAACTATGTGTATTACATCTGGATTTCTCAAATACCATGGCATGTAATTACCTAACCTACATACATTAAGAATGACAATGTTGCACATTTTCATTAAAATATCCTATACTGTTAAGGTCACAAATGCTGATGCTGCTAAAATATTTGTCACATTTGGAATTTCAAAAGGTGAAGATTTTACATTTTTAAGATGAATTCAACAGCCTACAGGAAAGATTAATGTATAGCGATTAACTACTTATTATGGGGGTCAGCATTTTCAATTTTGCAGTTGGAATCCACAAATTATTTTAAAAATGATACACAGTGTGACTTTGGCTTTCTCTGTTCTTGTGCAGAAAATTATTCATGTGATTTACAGTTGTAAATATCATCTTATCAATATTTTCACGCTTCATAGTCACAGAAATGAAATGACTTATTTTCTACATGACCCACAGACTGATTATGGAACAGGAGACTTTGGGGAAATAAGTATGTTAATAGACATTTGGTTAATTACTGAAATAGTGCTGCAGTGTTTTACGTATCTTCACGGTATGTACATAAGAAATAGGCATAACAGTGTGAAGGGAATTTATATTTCCTTTATAATATTTTTGATTCCTTCTCTCCTTTTATTATTCATGCATTATCGTTTACTTTATTTCATTCAAAGTATCATTAATAAACAGAACAAAAATGGTTTTACAATAATGAAAAAGTTCAATAAATAACACTGTAAGAAGGTGATTAGAAAATAAAACACACAGGGGCTGGAGAAGTGGCTCAGGGGTTAAGCCTCTGTCTTGCAGGCAGAAGGTCCTGAGTTCGGATCCTAGACCCCAGGCAGAAGCAGGGGCAGCCTGCGTTTCTGGTCCTGTAAGGCGGAGCCTGTGAATCCAGGAGCAGAGTAAACAAGGAGGAGGTGGAGGCCGTCCATCGTGGTTCCCGAATTCGCCCATAGTTCTACACACACACATACATGCACACACACGCACAATTGAATAAATAATAATAAAAATTTTAAAAAAGTAAAGAAAACACACAGGTTGGAGAGATGGCTCAGGGGTTAACCCTCTGTCTTGCAAGCATAAAGTCCTGAGTTCAGATCCCAGGTCACACGCAGAAGTGGTGGGCAGATAGTGGGAAATCCTAGAACAAAGCAAGAAGGAGGTAGAAACAATCCAGAATGTCACCCTTGGTTCTCCACAGGGATACACAATGCCTTCTGATACACACGCACACACACACACGCACATATGCATGCATGCACACTCACACACACGCACGCACATAAATAATTTTAAAGAAGAAAATAAAAGACAATATTTATAGTAAACTTAGAAGGTAATACCAAAATACTAGCAAATGTAGAGAGGAATTTTTTCAATAAATTGAATTCCAATCTATGTTGAGATCAATATTCCCTTGTTTAAAACCACATGAAATACATAGTTCTCTATGGAAAAATATCATATTTGGAAATTAAATAGTCAAAAAAGTAACATAAATAAAATTGCCTACAATTTGTTGAGGGTCAAATTCAAGGTTCTGTCTCTGCCAGGAATATGCTATAATATGGAGTTACATGCCTTTCTGTCTTTAAAAATTTAACAGCAAAGTACATATTGTTTCTAATACTTTCAGGAGGGTTTTTCTTTTACAACATGCTGGGTCTCAGATCAAGTGCACTTTATTACATGCCATAAACAAGCATTCACTTATTTTCTCTTTGCTTGATTTTTCCATGTGCACTAGTACCATCAAAATTATTTTTCTAAGTTTTTGTAAAGCAGTTTCTATTTACCATGACATTAATGATATCTTGCACCGTGCTGTAATATTATCTGCAGCGGGTCTTCATAAACAACACAGCTACCACTGCCAGGGCTTCTTATCACCATGTATGAGAAGATTTTTCTAAACCATACTTAAAAGCAATAAAAGTAACCATTATTCAAAACCACTTTACAGTATACGTGCTTCTATTTTCAACCCTAACAAATTAGCTACCTACTAGGTTACAAATACTAGTATGTTATCTCATAGCTTCAGAGGTTAGGAGCCTCAGTCCTCTTGGTGTTCTGCTGTTCAACTAGGAGTCATTCTCTCCTCTATCCTATCTTCCTGTGGATCCTTGTTCTCCTTCACTGTATCTCTTTTTCTCCATCTTTAAGATGGCCGTTTTTCACAATGTAGCCTCACCACCTTGATTTTTGAAGGCTGACCTTCTCTGTGTTACCCTAGAGTGCACATTCTGAAAGAGAAACAGCTGCCTCCCCTTCTTCCTTTATCAATTTTATGGGATTAAGACCTTGTCTTTGACTTTATGTAGCCTTAGTTATCGCCTAGAAGCTTTATTTCTAGATAAAATCACTTTGCAGTTAGGGCTAGAAAATGTGAAGTTGAGGTAGCACAGTTCTGTGTACTCCATAACCTTTGGACTTGTGCCATAACTGACAGCAGACTCTGGGCTATGATGTGATCATGGTTGTAAAGGGCATCACATTGACTGCTTTTTAGCATCATGGGCATGGGAGAATCATCAAATTCTGTACCATACTACCAACTCAGGCGAAAAACCATGGCTTTATACATTATCTTTCCCCTAATTAATGGGCTCATGGAGAGATTCTCTGTATTTTAAAGTAAAAATTTGGTAGATATAAAAACCAGCACTAGCTTTCAGATGATATTCAATGGGTCTAAGTAATATAAAACAATAATATAAAAATAGTTTTGTCCTTTATATAATTTTAGAAATTTTAATGTGTAACAACATTCATCAGCAAGTGGTGTGTGTGTGTGTGTGACTAGAGTATAGAAATAGTAACCCTAATACAAATGTATGTAACTGGTCACAATTTTTATTTTATGATAAAACACTCACTATCAAATAGCATTATGTAAGGATACAACATACTAACATTAGCTATATTCCCGGATTTCAACTGTCATGGTTAGGCACAGGTGTCAACTTGACAGTTGACGATTTGAGCTCTGGGCACATTTGTAAAGAATTAATGTTTGAGTTAAACCAAGAGCAAACCTGCAAGAGATTGTCTAGCTGACGGGGAGAGCTGGCTGAGGAAGTTGACATCCTCCTATATACTTGGCCAGACATGCTGGTCTTGCAAGTAAGGATTGTCCCTCTCTCAGTTGTTATATAGAGATGGTGTGGCTAGTTCCCTAAGGCCTTGGTGTTGGTGTGAGCTCTTCTATCAAGCTGGACTGAGAACTGTAACCAGATAATCCTAAGAGACAGTAAACTCCTTGTTCCTTTAAGCTGTTTGATGGTAATTTATCAGTAAGGATGAGGCTGACTGCAACATAATGTAATCTCTTGAAGCTATTAAAAGCTACCTTTCTAATTGTAATGTTTTCTTTGAACAACCATTTCCTCTCAACTGCCATGTCCTCTTACCTACTATGTTATGACCTTTTCTTTAGAGATTAAGATTCAGATTCCCCCTTTCCCCACCCACCTGGAATGAGTATAGTCCAGCTGGGACTCATGCCGAACTATGTAAGCTTCACACCCCTCCCAAATCCCAGGCCAATAATTCAGATCAGTGAAAAACGCACATAAATTGAAAGAAGGTCTTAAGAGTTAAAACGACAATGCCCAAGTCAAAGTGCAAATCCACGAGAAACAACACCCAAGAAAACAAATATCCCACTGAAGGAATTAATCCCATAATGATAGACTCCAACCAGAACAAACCCATGGAAAATAGCCAAGAAAGCCTAACAAAGCAGAAAATAGAATTTCAGACCTTGAAGACAAAGTGGGAGTATTAACCAGCTCAATGGAAGAGGTTTATAAAGCCAAAAAGATACTTGGGAGAAATATTCAAGAGTTATGGGACACCCTGAAGAAGCTGAACATGTGTATTCATGGAATACCAGAACAAGAATCCCCAAACACCACACCTGAGGAAATTTTTCAAATAATCATCAAGGAAAACTTTCCTCATCTAAAAAAACAGAGGCCCATCCATATACAAGAGGCATTCCGCACCCCAAACAGATATGACCAAAAGAGAAACTCGTCACGGCAAATAATAGTTAAAACACTCCACATTCAAGACAAAGAAATGGTGCTGAGAGCCTCAAGGAAAAAAGAAGCCACTTTTAAAGGTAAACCTATTAAAATAACAAATGACTTCTCAAGGGAAACAGTAAAAGCAAGAAGAGCTTGGAGAGAAGTACTTCAAGTATTGAATGAGCAAAAATGTCAAGCCAGGCTGATATACCCTGGAAAACTATCCATCATGATCTAGAGAGAAAGAAAAGTTTTCCAGCACAAAGACAACTTGAAGGGATACATGTCTACCAAACCAGGCCTTTAAAAAATGCTAGAAATGATACTCAAGCTTGAAGAAAAAAACAGGCACATCCAGAAGAACAGAAGGGAAGTATAATACTACCAAAACCTAAAGGTGAAACAATACACTTACAAAAGCCACTAAACATAATAAATGTCCAGAATTAAAAACAGTTTCTCCAGCAAGAGATTGGCAGCCACAGTAGTGTTTCTATGCTTAAGGGGAACACAGGAAAGGGTTCTGGGAAATGCCACTGGGTCCTTGCACCTCATCGGAGAGGAGGACCCAGAGGAGAGTCTGGCATGCACATTAAAGGATGCTCTAGGGATGGGAGGGGGAGGCACTGGGGGTTAGGGAGGAGGGGGAAGGGAGGGGGACATAGGGCGGTAGGAGGTTGGAGGGAGGGAGGGGACTGGTGTACCTGTTAAAGTTGTATGAGTAGAAATAAAAAACATAGTTTCTCCATTATAACATCAATGTTAAAGGACTTAACTCACCGATCAAGAGACACAGATCACAAACTTGGATTAAAAATCACAATCCATCAATCTGCTGCCTGCAGGAAACCCATCTCACCACAAAAGATAGGAACATCCTAAAAATAAAAGGCTGGTCAAAAATTCTGCAAGTTAATGGAACCAGAAAACAGGCAGGGTTAGCCATTATACTATCAGACAAAGAGCACTTCAAACCAAAAAAAAAAATCATAAGAGACACAGATGGATACTACATTTTAGTCACAGGTACAATTCATCAGGAAGATTTCACAATACATATATGCACCCAATACACCCCCCCCCACATTCATTAAGGATGCTGTACAACGTTTAAAGTGAGAAATCAATCCTAAAATAATAATTCTTGGGGATTTCAACACCGCCCTCTCAACATGGGATAGATCAACAGGTAAAAAACTTAATAGAGACACTTTGGAACTTAATCAAACCCTTATTAAAATGGACCTTACAGATCTCTATCGAACTTTTCATTCACGCACCAAAGAATACACATTTTTCTCAGAAGCGCACAGAACTTTCTCCAAAATAGATCACATATTGGGCCACAAAACAAATCTCCACATATACAGGAAAGTTGAAATTCTAGCCTGTACCTATCAGACCACCACGGCCTAAATCTTGATATCCACAACACAACAAGCCACAGAAAATACACTAACACCTGGAAACTTAACACTATGATGCTGAATGAGAATTGGATTTAGGAAGAAATTACAAAGGAGATTCAAGATTTCCTGAAAGCAAACGATAATGAAAATACAACTTACCAAAATCTCTGGGACACAATGAAAGCTGTCCTAAGAGGTAAGGTCATAGCTCTTAATGCCTACATCAAAAAAATGGAAACATCAGAAATAAGTAACTTAACAATGCAGCTTAAAGCTTTAGAGACACTAGAGCAATCTGATCTCAAAAGCAGTAGAAGGAAGGAGATTAGCAAAATAAGGGGAGAAATATCTGAAATCAAGATTAGGAAAATGATACAGAAAATCAACCAAAAAAATAATAATAATAGAAAGAAAATCAACCAGTCAAAAAGCTGTTTTTGTTGAAAACTCAATAAGATTGATAGACCCCTAGATAAATTAACCAGAAGCAAAAGAGAGAAAGCCCAAATTAAAAAATTAGAAATAAAAATGGAGTTATCACTACTGATACCCAAGAAATCCAGAGAATTATAATGTCATATTTAAAAAACTTATACTCGGTGAAATTTGACAACACAAAAGAGATGGATGAATTCCAAAGTAAGCACAACTTACCTGAATTGGATCAGGAAGTTGTGAATTGTTTAAATAGTCCTAGAACATATGAGGAAATCGAGTAAGTAATCTTGAATCTAACCACCAAAAAAATGTCCTGGATCAGATGGATTCAGCACAGACTTCTACCAGATATTTAAGGAGCTAATAACACCAATACTCCTGAAACTCTTCCATCAAATAGCAAAGGAAGGAACACTACCAAATTCCTTCTATGAAGCTAATATCATCTTAATCCCAAAACCTAATAAAGGTACACTTAAAAAAGGAAACTACAGGCCAATCTCTCTGATGAACACAGATGCAAAGATTCTCAACAAAGTCTTAGCAAATCGGATTCAAAAACATATCATAAAGATCATCCACTGGGATCAAGCAGGCTGCATGCCTCGCACACAAGGTTGGTTCAATATACATAAATCAATAAATGTAATTCACCATATAAACCAATCCAAAGTTCAAGACCACATGATACTCTTGATAGATGCAGAAAAAGCTTTTGACAAGATCCAACACCCCTTTATGAACAAAACCCTAGAGAATGTTGGAATGGAAGGAACCTTTATCAACATAATAAAAGCTGAATACCACAAGCCCACGCCAAGGATTCTACTCAATGGGGAAAAACTTGAAGCATTCCCACTTCGATCAGGAACTAGACAAGACTGTCCACTCTCACCACTTCTATTCAATTTTGTACCTGAAGTCTTAGCTGAAGCCATAAGACAAGAAAGGGACATAAAAGGGATTCAAATCATCAAGGAAGAAGTCAAGTTATCTCTATTTGCAGATGACATGATTTTATACCTGAGTGATCCCACAAACTCCACCAGGAAGCTCCTGGAACTAATACAGAAGTTCAGCAGGGTGGTAGGATACAAAATAAATGTGCAAAAATCAGTGGCCTTCCTGTATTCCCAGAATGAAAGAAATGAAAAAGCCCTGAAACAATCCCATTTACTATAGCCCCCCCCAAAATGAAATACCTTGGGATAAACCTAACCAAGGAAGTAAGAGACCTCTATAATGAAAACTTTAAAACCCTAAAGAAAGAAATTGCAGATGATACCAGAAGGTAGGAAGACCTCCCATGTTCCTGGATTGGCAGAATCAACATCATAAAAATGACCATCCTACCAAAGGCAATATACAGATTCAAGGCTATACCAATTAAAATTCCAAAGCAATTCTTTAAAGAAGTTGACCAAACAATCTCAAAATTCATATGGAGGCACAAAAGACCCAGGATAGCAGCAAAATCGAAAAAAAAAAAAAAAGTCAACAAACCATAATTCAGAACATCAGAGATTCTATACCAACCACCTGGAATTGGGCCAGCCTAATCTCTCCCCAACCTGATGCTCAGGAAAATTTGTGGAAGAGGGGGTGTTAAAATTGTAAGAGCACAAGGATGGGAAGAGTAATGATGATATGCAATATACTCCACACAAGTTAGGGCCGAAGCAATCATAATAGGACTTTACATGACCTGTGCTATGTCCAACACATTATTGACCCCACAAAATCTAGCATGGACTAAAGGCACTATCATCCTTGGAGGCTAGGGACTGACAGTCACAGTAGTGTTCCTAAGCTTAAGGGGAACACAGAAAAGGGTTCTGGGAAATGCCACTGGGTCCTTGCACCTCATCAGAGAGGAGAACCCAGAGAAGAGTTTGGCATGCACAGTAAAGGATGCTCCGGGGATTGAGGGGGGTAGGTACTTGGGGATGGGAAGGGAAGGGAGAGGGGAGGGGGGAACAGAAGGGTTGGGGAGAGGTGGAGGGGGGAGAAGCGGGGTTGGGAGGAGGTGGAGTGAGGGAGGGGACCGGTGTACCTGTTAAGTTTGTATAAGTGGAAATACTACTACTACTACTACTAATAATAATAATAATAATAATAATAAAAAGATTTAGATTCCACTGGTCAGGGAAATATTTGTCTTGCTGGACCTGACTCTTATTGAACTATGCTGGCAAGGTGGCTCAGCAGGTAAGATGTCTGCTTGCAAAATGGGCAACCTGAGTTCAATTGGAGAAGGTTATATGGTGAAAGGAGAAAACTGACTCCTGAAAAATGGCTTCTACCTGTGTACCATGGCATGCATGCTCTCTCTCTGTCTCTGTCTTTGACCTTTACCTGTCTACCATGCATGCATGCTCTCGCTCTGTCTCTGTCTTTCTGTCTCTTTTCTCTCTCCCTCCTCCATCTAAAACAATCTTTAAAAATCCAAATAGTGTTCAAAGAAGTTAGGCCCAACCACATAAAAATATTATCCCACCTATTAAAATGCTTAAAAGTTAAAGTAGGTGAAGGAGTGGAGCACAGGGAATGCTTGAACCCAGTAGTATGAGTATAGATTATTATAACTTTCATAGAGAGCAGGGTAAAGGTGACTTCACAAATTAAAAACAGATCTGGTGTTTACTCACAAATCTCACATTCAAGAAGGAGTGGAGCACAGGGAATGCTTGAACCCAGTAGTATGAGTATAGATTATTATAACTTTCATAGAGAGCAGGGTAAAGGTGACTTCACAAATTAAAAACAGATCTGGTGTTTACTCACAAATCTCACATTCAAGAGAAAATATATATGCAATTTGTATGTGAATCCTTAGAATAGCAGAACACTCCTGCCATTGTTGAACTCTCACAAAAGTTGCAGTCTGGAATAATCTAAGAGAATGAGGAAAGATTAAAATATCTTAGAAGGTATTCCATTCATAATACCTTCCCTTTATGGCTGGTGAGAATTTTTTAAACTTTGTTTGTGTGTATGTGTATCAGAGGGCACCATGTGTCCATGTTGAGGACCAAGGGTGACTTCAGGAATCATCCTGCATTCTTTCTACCTTCTATTTCCTTTGCTCTGGAGTTTTCAGGGTTCCGCTTTTCAGGACCAGAAGTACAGGATGCTGCCATTTCCACCTGGCATTTTACGTGAGAATTGGGATCTGAATTCAGGACCTTCATGCTTGCCAGGCAGAAAGATTAGTGAGATTTATACTGATCTTTTTGGACTAAACAATGTGCATTCCTGAAGTCTATATATATATGCAAAAATCACTATTTCTTTGAAGACTTTATAATGTTCTCAAATCTATTAAAACTAGTATTAAAAGTTGTGATATATCTTTTCATCATTTCACAATTTTAGCTAATATCATTTTATTACAACAAGCATACAACTTCAGTAGGTCATATGAACAAAAAACAAAGGCTCTTGATTTTTAGTTACAACATCTTAGTATAGTACACTTTTTAAAAGGTGTTTAATGTCTTTCACAAAAATTTTCATGAAGTGCAGTCACAGAGTTGCTTCATCCATATCTCAGTGTCACCCTCGGGACAGCAGTTCTGCTAGTGAGTGAAGCTGTTCGCAGCACATCAAGGGCAGCCTGACTCACAGCACATGCCCGTGGCTGAAATCATGGGAATATTCTCGCAGCCTGGGAACTCTGTGCCCTCATTGGATCTTATTTAGTTTGTCTGTGTTATGCTGATTGTTGAGTATCTATCTTGCACAAATAAGAATGAGGCCAAGTCTTCATAGCTTGTAAGCTTGAGGGACACATCCACTGGAACAGAGCTCAGATGTTATCTTCAGGCAGGAAAACAGATTTGCCTAAGTGGCCAACAATGTTCAGAAAATGCTGAGTAATTAAAAAAGACAGCACAGAATAATTTTAGCCCCTGTCTCATATTTTAATTTCAGTTACTATTCGATTTGTTTTGTTTTTTTTTTTTTTGTGTGTGTGTGTGTGTGTGTGTACGTGTGTGTGTTTCTTTGGTATTTGTGTATCAGAGGGCACTGTATGTGCCTGTGGAAACCCAAGGGTGACTTTGGGAATCATCTTGGATTGTTTCTACCTCCAGTTTGCTTTGTTCTGGAGTTTTCCAGGCTCTCCATTCTAGAGCCAGAAGTGCATGCCTCTACCATTTCTACCTGTTGTTTTCACATGGACCTGGGATTTGAACTCAGGAACTTCTGCGTGCAAGTCAGAGGCCTAACTCCTGTGCCATCTCAGCAATCTCTCTGTCCCTAAGCAATATTTGATATGAGCATGCATAGTTTGAAATTTCATTTTTAAAGCATACCTAAGTTTTGTTGAACTTATTTACTGGAAGAGGAAATTCACCTATACAGTGCTTTTCCCCAGAAAAACAGCTTATTGTGCAAAGCAGCAGAATTGAAACAAGAGTGTATTGATTTTTGCATTTGTAACATTAGGTTTATAGTCTCCAAAACAAATGGAATATTAGCTAAACATTCAAATTATTTGGATTCTGCTTGGAGTAAGGCATCACATATGTATGTATATGTATGTTTAGTATTAACATTATATACATAAATTAGTATTCAATATATATATACATGCTTACAAATGTTTGAATACATATGAACACTATACTGTCATTAAGAAAATAAGAACAGAGATAAGACTTCCACTTATTTATCTTCATTCAAATATATTTATAAAATGTCAGAAGGGATATAAGATAGCTTCCTATGTTGCTTTGAGAAGCCCTTTCGAGCTCAGCACAATCATTAAATTTTCCTCAATGTTCAGACACTGGAGAAGCTTCAGAATGAAGAGAATTGGCCAGGCTTATTCGCCCCTTGTTTCCAGAATTTAATGTCTAGTAGAGAGTCTTCTCACACAGTTTACAATAGTTATTTACACTAAAGCATCAAAAATTGTACTGATTGGTTTATATTCTACTCTGTGAAGAAAATCAGAAGCATGATTGAGTTTAGGTTTCAGAAATAAGTTTAAATAAAGATTAATTAATCATAATTCAATGTAAAAAAATCATGCAGTTTTAATTTTCAACAACATTCTGTTGTTAAGTCATTTAGTGAGAAGTTATGGGTCAGGAACGTGAGGTTTTGTGTCATTTACTCCAATTCATATGCTAAGTCATGTACCTCAAATGTGGTGCCAAGTGCTTTTGTACTGGAAACCTATGGTCTCAAACATCATTTTTATTATCAGTCTTCTTCCAGCAGCCTTCAGACAGTGGAACTAGGAAATTAAATTCAGTGTCTATGTGTTCCTTGTTGGTTAGATTTTCTAAGGATCTATTTTAGAAACTTCGAATATTAAACTCTTACCTCACACCTACTTATTTACTTAAAACTGTGATTCTCCAGTCGATATAATCAATACAAAATCTGAGAAGTTTTGTTTAATGGTGAAAGGATTTATTTTGTTTCTAAGTCAAGGCCCAGTCCATGATAGAAGAGATGTCAAGACAGCAGGTGCTAGAAGCAGCTGGTCACAGAGCATCTGCACTTGCAAGGCAAGAACTATGAATGAATACATATCATTGCTCACCTGGCTTTGACCACTTTGTGTAGTCTAGGGTTTTGCCAGTAGGTGAGTCTTCCCATCCCAATTAATCTAAGGCAAGTCTCTGGTACGGTGAGTGTTAATGCTCATCTTGACGCCTAGGAGAGGAACCTGCAGACACACCTGGGAGGATTTTCTAAAGAATTGTTCCTATATTTGCACTGTTCCCTTTCATGGAGTGGTCCTATGAACAAATACAAAGTGTGGAGATAGATATTTGTTATTGAACTCCTATGTAGTTAAAAAACAAATTCATCTGGATCATTTAGGCAGGGACATGCTATCTTTACTAACATAAACATTATGATGTCTAGTTTCTCCCCAGTAATGTACATTCCAATGCTCTGTGCCATTTTAGGAGCCAAATTAGACTGTGATGAAGAAGGAGATTGAAAACAGTAAGATGGAAGATATATATATCTTCAAGTATAGGGAGAGGATGGAGAAGCTTGAAAAAACTTGAGCTGACCATGGGAACAAAAGTTAGGGAAACTGAAGACAATGGGGCTTTAATTTTTCTATTGTTTTTTACACTGAGACGTATGTTTGTTCCATTTCATATCTTCAGCCAATATTTATTTATCATAGTAACTGAACATATTGATCATGCATTTGCTGTTCATATCCTTCATTCAGAATTTTAGCCATAACTAAACATGATTATTTTCAGCTGCCATTAAGCACATCTATCTATACACTACATATACACTATATATATATTTCTCTTTAATACTCACAAAAAATAAAGCAGTTGAATGGTAATATGTCTCAAACAAATTTATATCAGACTAGTAATTATTTTTAAGTTTTTAAAAGAACAAACACAAAACCATCCTTATTACTATAAGATAAACTTAAGAATAAGTTATAAATGTAGTATTTGATAATTTTTGGTAATTTTTCTAGCCTAGTTTTTGTTTTGTTTTGCTTTTTCCTTGTGGTTCTGAAGATGCAACCTAGAGTGTCCTGCCTGTTAGGCTAGCAACACTGCTGAGTCTCACTCACAGCTCTGTGGTTAAATTAAAAATGTATATTTCAGACAGTGAGACCTTGTGATTTTGATGGTTGTTTCATGATCAAACCATCCTCATACTTTCTGCATATAACAAGAACAGAGTTGTGGAAAACTATATAATTATGGTGTAGTGATTCTTTTGAAATTCAATAGCCAAGACCAACAAACTGGAATCAGAAGATAATCTTTTACAAGAAATTGATGAAGCCTGGAAGATGCTTGAGTGAAGACTTTAAGTGTAGTCGCTCAGTTTTAAAGTGTTCATGAGGTCCTAGGTTTCTTTCTTAACTCTATGGAAGTTCACAGGTTGCCAATTAAAAAGAAAAAAAAAAGGCTATATTTCTTATGTTACCACTAGATGGCACTAGAAGCGCAAATCTGAAGCACTTTAAATGCTCTGCTACTCAGGATGCGCTGTGACAGCTTGTCTTCAAAGGTTAGGGGCAAGGAGCATACATCCTATCATAAGAAATCACTGCAGCCCGTGAGAAAAATAAGATGTCCGAGCTCAGTAATATAGGAAGAAATATCTTCAAATAGTCATTTGAAATATGCTATCTTAAGCAAACAGAGCAATACCATCCCATTTTAAACAGCAAAGAAAGCCACAGATTGAGACTTGTAAAAGAGATGAAATGTCTGGAATTCTGAGTACACACATTGTCAGTTTTCTGTTTTTAAAAACAATATTTTTAAGGAAGTAGCAGAAACTTTTGAAATATAACATCCATTTACCAAGAAAAATTGAATTAAGCAACTGGAAGTAATCAGATGAGAATGTCAGTTACCATTGCTGGGGTCATATGTTTCCGTTATTCTCTCATAAGCAATTGTCTTCTGAAAGGTGGTAAGTTCCCAGCATGTTCTCACACAGTGAGTGGGGAAGGGAAAGGTGAGTCCTGCTAAATGAATATTGAATCCTCTCTTTGTGGGGTCTGCTCGCTCAAAAGCAGTTGTCACTAAAACCACAAACACACTCTCATAATGAATATGACCCTTTACTCATGCAAAAAAAATTCTGAACTAGGTGAGATTATTTGACTGATATGATCTACATGTTTTGAAGCTGAAATTAATATATATTATATATATATTCTGCATTCATACACAGTCATACATGCATTTTTGTCTGCTTTGATGTTTCTGTATATGTGTGTGTCCTGAGGTTGATGCATGTGGTGTATGTGACATGCAGTTGGAGTTTATTTGAAAGTTAATTATTATTCAGAAAGTAACTACATGTTCTACTGGGAATTTTGTGTATGTCTCTAACAACTTAAAACATTGATGTACCAGATTCTGACACCAAGTGAAAGGGTCTTTTTCATGTACCACATTGAATATTAGCCATGGATGATACCAAGGAAATGTTGATGACTTAGTAATACTATTCAGGAACTCAGACCATGACAAGTGAAGAAGCATAATTAATTCTTTAGAAACTCAAGCTCCTTCATGCTCAATAAGGAATTAGGTAGGAATTTAACCTAATTATGAATGGTAAACATCAGCCAATCAAAATAATTCATTTACTTTGATCATGACAAAGTATCTGGTGGTTCTTTAATGTAAGCCAGAGATTTTAGCGTGTTTCATATGCATTGGTATTTAGCCCACATTTTAATCATATCTCAATAATTACTCTTAGCCTATTTGTAAGAAGGAATACTGAGATGAACATGGATCAAGAGACATGTTTATTCAGTGGCACAATCCACCAAGCTAGTTTCTAAAACCAGTGAACAATCTAGTGAGATTAGGAAACAGTCATATATGTATCTTGATGCACAAAAAAAGGAATATTTTCCCAGACTAGAATCAGTATGTAAAGGAAACATATTCAGAAAGTTATGTTTTAAGAATAGAATAACAAGTAGGAGTAAGCCAGGTGAAAACAGCCAGGTGAGATGTGGTTAAAAAAAAAAAACAGGTGCTGAACATACAGATGAAGAATAAGCAGAGTGTGCAAAATCAATAAATAAATCCATACCGAAGTATCAAACAGAAACTAGAAAATAACTGAGGGTAGGCTAAGGACAAAGGACTCAGGTAATAAATACCTCTTGTCATAATTTGGCACAGGTATCAACTTGACAGTTGAGGGTTTGAGGTCTGGGAACATTTGTAGAGAATTAGTGATAGAATTAAGCCCAGAGCAACCTGCAGGAGATTATCTAGCAGATGGAAGGCCCAGCCTATGGTGGGTGGGATTAGCCCCTGGAAATAAAACACAGAGAGCTGGTTGAGAGAATCTGCATCCTTGTGTACACTTGGCCAAACACACTAGTCTGGCAAGTAAGGATCATCCCTCTCTTAGCCATTACGTAGAGATTGTGTGGCCAGTTCTCTCAACCCTGGTGTTGAGAGAATATTTTCCCAGACTCTCCCGTCAAGCTGGACTACAGACTATAAGTGGACTATCAGTAAGAAAATAAATCCTTTGTCTCATTAAGCCATTTGATGGTCATTTATCAGCAACCATGTAAGCAAACCACTACACTTCTCAAATGATGCTCTTGGAGTCATGGAGAAGACTTTTTGTACAATACACCAAATGCAAGAGGATTTGGGGATAATTTTTAGAAACAAATATTGTTTTGATGAGGCAAAACCATTTTTGGCTTATTTTTAGAATTGAGATAAGGCATTACAAAATAATGGACTGAGGCAGGAAAGCAAAAATGGGCACCCAGTGAATTTGAGAAATATGTGATAAGAGAAAGAAAATGTAGTAAAAGTCTTGGTACAAGGGCTCCCCAGTATAAGTGTTACTATCAAGCATGGTGAAGTTTATGCTGCTCACAGGTAATAATGGGTTACATTTTGGATACATCATTGAAGGAGAGTATCTGTATTTCTTAATCCTGAATATTGAAGACAAACTAGAATGGAACACACACGTGTAAAAGTCAAGGACCTTCAAGCAGCATTTGAATCTGATAAATTTGAACTCATTCAATGGGGAAATGCAGGGTATCTTGAAGACCTAGGATGTTAGGATTTTGCAAGTCCATTTTGCACAAGTGGCAATAAAAGCAGCTAAAGTATCATAAGGCAATTTCTGATTGTTAGAAAGAATATAGTTTCCAGGATGATTTAAGAGGACATGGAAAGAGTAATAGCAAGCAAGAGAATCAAAAATAAGGGAACTGATATACTAAATGGAAATTACAGTAAAAAGGTCTGGGGAGAAGGTTTTGTAGGTAAAGTGCCTGTCACACCAGCCTGACAACCTGAGTTCTGTTCTCTAACACCCAAATAAAAAGCTGGGTGCATTGTATACATCCACATTGGTGGACATAGAGGCATGAGAATCCTATAAGATCATTAGTCAGCCAGCTAGGAGCTTCAGATTCAAAAAGAAAACCTGTCCAAAAATATGAGATAGGGAGTAAGCAAGGACTCACACTACATTGACCTCTGACTTCTATGAGACAATGAAAATTCCTATGCACATTACAAACACCTAGACACACACACGCATACATGACACATATACTGCATACACACACACATACAGCACAACACACACTATACACACACACACAAACACACCACACATGCATACACAGAATACATATAATACATGGACACACATACCACACACGCCACACAAATACCAAAACACACCACGCTGGAAAGATTAATTTTTGTAAACTTAAGTGTATTCAGCGATCTTTATTTGCTTGTGAATCTAACTAACTAAAATAAATTAAATCTTTTCCATCAATTTACAACATGTAAAAACTCAGAATATTATTTCTCAATGCCGTCCTACAGCGTAAGTAATGACTATTGCATGACTATATCCAATAGTAATGTCAGCATTTACAGTATCTACCTGCCCCGAAGCAGTCCCTCTACAAAAATTTTTCCTCTCTGATTTTGCTCCAGGCAGTGTATAGCTTCTTATTTATTTACTACTACCTGCAAATCTAATAATCTCTTCTCAAAACAACACTTAACATTTTGCCTTCCTCTAATAGATGCATTTCCTTAGTGGTAGTCAATAAGACCGATATAAGTAGGCTTTGAATCCTAAGGTATTTTTCCACTATTTTATCCTAAGAAGGAAAAATGTTTATTTTATCTAATATGTGCTAATAAATGTGTTAATATTTTCAATATAAAGCATAAATTATATTATTTGTATTACACCAACGTAATTACCTAATGACATTCAGTTATACAAATAATTAAAACAAGGACTCATTTATTAATGATTATGTGTTTGTTTGTTACTTTATAAGTGTTTAAATTTTTATCCTATGAATTAACTTTTATTATTTTCATTTTTCACTGCAAAGAACAACTATTTGAGACATTAAATGACATGACCAAGTTCACAGGTATAGCTGCTGCAATAAACTCTTTGGCCAACAAACTTAAGTAAGGAAGAGTTTATTTTGTGTCAGGATTTGAGGTTACCTGTCATGGTAGGGAATACTGAGAAGGACACTTACATGAAGCAGCTGGTTACATTCAGCCACACTCAAATGCAGAGAATACTGAATACTCACTTTCTCCTTGCTATGCAGTCCTGGAACCACAGTCCATGAAGCTGTGCTGCCTACAAGGTGGGTTTTCATACCTCAATTAATCCAGTCTATAAAGGCTTTCACTGTTATGCCCAGAAGTTTGCTTTCTTTATTTATTTTTATTATTTATTATTTATTCAATTGTGCATGTATGCGTGTGTGCGCATGTGTGTATGTATGTGTGTGTGTGTAGAACCACGGACGAATTCGGGAACCACCATGGACCGCCTCCACCTCCTCCTTGTTTACTCTGCCCTGGGATTCACAGGCTCCGCCCTATCAGGACCAGAAACTCAGGCTGCCTCCGCTTCCAACCGGCGTCTATACGTGGGGTCTAGGATCTGAACTCAGGACCTTCTGCCTGCAAGGCAGAGGCTTAACCCCTGAGCCACCTCTCCAACCCAGATGTTTGCTTTCTTGATCACTGTAAATCCCATCAAGAAAACAATCAGTGCTAAACATCAAAGCTCCATCTATTTATCAACTCATTATCTAAACACCTTGTTTAAATCCCAATAACAGGATACTAAAATGTAGTACTTGCAATGAACCAGTCTATTTGGAATTTTCTTGAGTTAACATTCCTTCAGGTACAACACTTGAAGGAACCTCAGAAGACTGCCTGGGGTGCTAATCACAATGAGAATGTAAGAAATAGTTTATTCATAAGTTTCCATGTTATTTATTTATTTATTTATTTATTTATTTATTTATTTATTTATTTGATATTGTAAGGCTTCTCAAATCATTGCTTCAAGGGATAAGCAATCCTTACACAAAAGAGGTAAAACATGGCTGCATGTACTATATGATGAACACGGAGGATTGTGGTTTTCAGTTTCATATTTCCCTAGTAGTTCTCTAGTAGTCCCTAGTAGGTCCTGGAACATAATTGCAAATTTATTGGCTTGGTAGACTACTCAGAGTTCAGTATTTTTCTAGTCAATTAGGGTGACTGCCTCAACAAAACTCTGTGTGTTAGTTAATCCTGAGTGTCAACTTGACACATTTGGCAGTAACTAAGATCTGACCTGGCAAGATCAGCCAAGACTACCTGAAGAGATTATCTGTATAATACAAAGATCAACTCTAGATCCCATTGGAACCTCCATAGATCTCATTGGAACCTAGTAGTGGACCAGATAAAAGGAGCCACAAGGGGCTGAGGGAGATTTTTGCACATTTTTTTTATTATTTATTCAATTGTGCGTGTGTGCGTATGTATGTGCGCGCGCATGTATGTCTGTGTGTGTGTAGAACCACGGGTGAATTCGGGAACCACCGTGGACACCTCCACCTCCACCTCCTTCTTTCCCGGGATTCACAGGCTCCGCCCCACCAGGACCAGAAGCATGCAGGCCGCCCCTGCTTCCGCCTGGCCTCTATACGTGGGATCTGGGATCCGAACTCAGGACCTTCTGCCTGCAAGGCAGAGGCTTAACCCCTGAGTCACCTCTCCAACCCTAGATTTTTTGCACATTTTTAAAAACACCTTGATTGGAGCTGAGAGAATGGAAATGGGATTAACTGAGGTTTCATATTTCTACAATATGAGAAATTTATTTGACAAAGAGCAAGTAATAATCTTTTAGATTATGAGTAATTGTTTCCCTTGTGAAAAATTCAGGACTCTGTCTCTGACACTTAACGTTTGTCTTCTGCAAATTTGTACTTGTGGTGGCTACTGCATTAACAGGAACTGAAGATTATGAAGAAAGCTGTTCTCTCTGCATGAAAAAAACATTTTGTATTTCTCATTGGCAACGAACACCACCTCATCTGATAAAATTTACAAGTCCAAGTACAGAACAAGACCCAAAAGACTTCATTGTTGTGGCTGCCTTTCATAACTGGATTGCTTCATGATTCTACACAGCACCCATCAGCCACTTTTCTCAGTACTCTGGCCTGTGATGATTGGAAACAGCATTAATCTATGGTTAGAAGCAAAAATATTTAGAAAATGGTTTAATAGCATATCCATTTAACAAAACAAAATGGTAAGTTCTTTCCAATGTATTTATGGTATATATTTTTACTGATCACTCCTCCAGCTCTATCTTTTTTTGCTACACTAATAAGAACTCCATTTGAGTCTTTGGGTAGCTTTTAATTAACTTTAGAATTTTTTTTTATTTTCACACAAAAAAGTCATGGATGCTTTCATAATGTATGCATTGCTCTTTCACACCATTGTGTGTAATATGGACATGTATTTTTTCATTGTATGTGGGCATATAATGCATCTGTGTTTGCATATATGTGAGGGCATCTCTGTGTATAATGAACATGTACTTATGTGCAAGCATTTGTGGAAACCTGAGATTAATATCAGAAATCATCCTCAATCCTATTTAGAATGTGAGTTTATAACCAAACCCAAAACTTGCCAATGGGATTAGTCAGACTAATCACCTTGCAATGTGATCCCAAGGCTGGATGAGAAGCAGACCACACTTCCCAATAGTTTACTTGCAATGTGGGATTCAGACTCTGGTCTTCTTACCTGATCAAACAACTTTAACTTTGGGCTGTCTGCCTAGCCCTGGAAATTTTGACCACATTTATTTGGAATTCCAAATTTTGATAAGTACCTACAGATAAATATTTGATTTAAATATAAAATGGTTGTTTTCCAATTTTGAAGCCTCAGAGTCTCTCATTTTGGTATTTCTTCATAGCCATTCTTTATAACAATAAGGAACTGTTGCATATCTAAATACTAAGTCATTACTTCAGTAACTGCAGGGAAGGTACAGTGAGTCATTACACTACTAGCAGGAGAAAGTACTCAGTAGAGAGAACTCAATTATTTGAGCTACTTAATGTCATAAACAATGACTGTATTACTGCAGTAAAATAAATTATCTGAGATTCTTCAAAGGAGAAGAAATGTTCAAACTGAGCACATGGTTTCAAGTACTAACCACAAAAACAGAAGTTCTTAAATGTTCTAAGAAAGCAAAAAATTACTCCTAGATAAATGCAGGTTAAATGGAAAAAGGTAAAAAAGTCTAAGCCAACTATAAAACTGGATTTAACAGTAATTCTTTTCTTAATACTTTATTTATGTATCAGAGAGAGGGAGGAATAGTATGCAAGCAATGACATGCATGTGGAAGCAAGTAAAAATTATTCTCAGTTTCACTTTGTGGACCCAGAGAAATGAATTCAGGTCACCTGGTTTGCCCACAGCAGCCTTTAGCCACTGTGTGTGTGTCAACTTGACAACCAGAGTCTGAGTTCTGGACACATCTGTGAATAATTAGTAATTACGGCAAGTCACTGAGCAAGCCTGCTGGAGACTGTCTCATTAAATGTAGGAAGACACAGCTCATAGCAGTGCACTCCATAGAAATGAGATTAGATATGACAACTATTAACAAGTAAGTTGAGAGGAAAGCATGGATAAGTACTCAATATGTTTGTAAAACTAGAATAATAAAATAAAGTTTTAAAAAATAAGTAAACTGAAATTTGCTAATGGTAACACTTTATTTCTAAAAAGAATCCAAACATAGAAAGGATGAATAAAATTTGCCTGCCCAGAAACATCATGAACTAGGTAAGAAGATATCAACACTATCATTGACAGAAGAAATTACAGATTTTAGTTGATGATGGATCATTTCCTTCTACTAGATCACAACTGCAGATTGCATTAGACGTTAAAGCAGTCCTAATAATTCTTCTTATTGAAGGATGAGTTCCCCAAATGCTAATTTACAATTAACTTCTTTGTAGACTTTCTTTTTTTTTCTTTTTCTTGATTTATTGTGTGCGTGTGTAAGTGTATGTGTGGTGTGGGTGTGTTTGTGTGTGTGTGCATGTGTGTGTGAGAGAGAGAGTTTCAGAGGGCACTTTATGTGCCTGTGAAGGCCCAAGTTAAGCTTCAGAATTCATCCTGAATTTCTTCTACCTCCTTTGTGTTTTGCTCCGGGATTTCTGAGTCTCTTCCATCCAGAATCAAAAGTTCAGGCCACTGCCATTCTGCCTGGTGTTTTTGTGTGGGATTCTGGATCCAAACTCAGTTCCTCCCGCTTGTGAGTCAGAGTCTTAATCCCTGAGCCATCTCTCCAGCCCCTAGATTTTCCTACATAATGAGGATGATTTTTTTTAATTGTTGGTAACAATAAGTTGATATTTTGACAATTAGATTTCCATGTCTGCCTCTGATGAACTCTGCTATAGTGAGCTAGGCCTGTGACTCTTATCAGCAACCAATCCATCACTAATAGTCTTCTATTAAGTCCCTATAATTTTTAAGCAGTCTCTGGATCGCTGGACTGTGAGAAATGTACCCCAAAGTTTTAAACAGAGTGAATGTCTGAAATCTTTAGCTTAGATCAATAACCAAATCTGATTTTGAAAACGTCAAATAAATTGGTTGAAAATAGAAAAAAAACTTGCTGAAAAGGAGAAAATGCAGGAGGATGAGATTAGATAGTAATGGACATAAATTCATTGAATGCATGTATGAACATGTCAAAGAATAAAAATAGATGATATCAATAAAACACAAAAGACATAAATAAATCTTCTTTAACATTATTTTCAATGTTTACTTTTCAACTTTTGGCCTAATACCTTGTTTCATAAGGCAAAAGCATCAACTATTTTCAAGTCAGAGTGGATGTTTGAAAGCCATTCCAAATAATCCGATAAATTTAGAGAAAGCCTCACTAATCCTCTTCCTAGAAGCAATTTGGAATTGTTTTCTTCAGTATTTTCTGATGTGCTTTGTTTGGCAAAGTTTAAATTGATAAAGGAACTTCAAGACTTACTCTTGCCGCCTTAAACTAATTCTGGGACAAATGACCATGTTCATCATCATGGTGACAAGCTACACCCTGCAGCACTGAGACAAAGTGGCAGAGAAATCGTCTAAGCTTTCCCAATTTAGTGTCACTGTAGCGTGGCCAGCATCCCATGTCGACCACTTAAACCCAGCGGGTTAACCCGTGACTCAAGGCTTTCTGGGAGCTAGTTCATTGCATCCATGACAGAGCAAAGGTGCCATTTTCCATGCTTGTCCGGAAGCTTCCTTACAGTGCCTATGTGTGCAAGGATTGATGGCTATGAAAGTGGGTGGAAATACCAGACTGCTTTTTAATGCCGTGTCAGTCAAATCTCAAACTCCAGTAACATTTTAGTGAGTTTTTTTGCCCTTGGATGAGTAGCCCTTATCAAACACAGGGGACTGGATAATTTTCATTTAGTTCTCAAGCCTTACAATTCTCAGAGTGTAAAAAAAGATGGGGCCTTTAAAAATATAGGACGAACGTGCTGATTACCATTGAGCCACTGAGACATTTAAGGGTGACATAACTCTTGAAACGTTAGATCAGTTGAAAGGATTTGTTCCATTAATTCTTAGACAGTTAACATTTCATACAGAAAAAAGGGTAATTAGCACCAGAATTGTCTTCAATCCCTTGAGAAGATTTTGGCCTTAATACTGCCAAAAGCTGTGCTACACAAAGGTTACTGTTATTTATTGCATGCCTTCTATCCTTAATAGGAGTCTATTCAATAAAAATTACCAAGAAGACTTTTCTACTGCCTTCTTCAACATCCTAAAATCAATGACTTGAAATAAGTCCATCTGTTAAAGGCAAAAATGGTTTTTCACAGATATATTTTTGCTCAAGATATAAATTGTCTTTTTAAAAGCATAGTGATGAATAATAATTTCATTTTAAGGTGGAAACTGCTTAAAAAGGAAGGATGGAATAATTACAGCAAGTTTAATTTGCTTGCAATGGAAGTTATACATATTCAAATTAAAAAGATGAAATTTGAATTAACATGGGATTGTTAATATTATACATTTTGTCATTAAAGTATTTATTGATAATAAATGCATTTTTTCAAACAATTATTTGAACAGTAGGAATAATCCCACAAGTAAAGAGCCAACCTTAAAGGCCATATTACATCAAGTAACTAACCTTTTGTCTTCTCATATTTTGAAATGAAATATTTGAAGGTTGAGTCTTATTTGTGATTTTTCACTAAATTATAAGTATTTTGAACCACTAAGTCTTCCAATTGCCCACCATGTACACTGCCTATGAAATTGTCAAAACAGCAATAGATCTGCATCCCAGCAAGTTCTGATGATAGGCAAACAAAATTGAAACTGTATACGTAGACAAGGAAGATGTAAGCGAATATTATGTAACTGGTTTCTTTTTTGTAGATTTTGTAGAAATTATACAAATTTCTCCCTGAAAAATGATAGGAGTGGAAATCGATGACACACTCAGCTGGTAAGTGCATGCTCACAACCCTGGCTGCCAGTGTGTGATCACTGGAAACTAACTTAGTGGAAACAGAGAACAAACTTCCAAAAGTAGTATTCTTTTTTTTTTCCTGCTCAGAAAAACTTAATAGGTACACTGGTCCCCTCCTTCCCTCTATCACTCCCTGAACCCCCTTGCTCCCTCCTCCCTTTTCCCCTTCCTTTCCCCCCTTCCTCCCTATCTCCCAGTGCCTTATCCCCCCATCATCCTTTAATGTGTATGTCAAACTTTCCTATGGGTCTTCCTCTCTGATGAGGTGTAAGGACTCAGTGGCATTTCCTAGAACTCTTTCTTATGCTCCCCTTAAGTATAAGAACACTATTGTGGCTGTTAATCCCTAGCTTCTAAGGATCCTAGTGCCTTTAGTCCATGCTAGACTTTGAGGGGTCAATAATGTGTTGGTCATTGAGCAGATCACGCAAAGTCCTATTATGATTGCTTCGTACCCAACTTGTGTGGAGTATCTTGCATATCTTTACTCCTCCCATCCTTGTGCTCTTACAATCTTACCGCCCCCACTTCTGCATATTTCCCTGAGCTTCAGGATGGGTGGAGATTAGGCTGGCCCAGTTCCAGGTGATTGATACAGAGTCTCTGACATTCTGAATTATCGTTTGTTGATTTTTTTTTTCAGTTTTGCTGTTCCTGCAAAGCCCTTGGCTTCATCCTGATGGGAATTGGATGTCACCCCCTGGCCAGAGATAAAAAAGCTATTGAAATAGAGTTTTATTATAAGAGTATATTCAAAGGTAAATGGAATAAAAGTAGGAGACCATTGTGAGGGGGCGTCAGTCTCCCATTTGCAAAATGGTTACTTTCTCTCTGCCAGATTATATGCCCTCCCCTTCTGGTGAGATCATACCCCATCAGTTGCAAATAATCAGGAAGGAAAGTCTGTGAAATTAACCAGATGTCTTATTACTTACTTGCAGTCCTTGATAGTGGCCTATTTTCTCTGCTGTAACATGATCCCCTCTCACCTTGTTTCTGATGGGGCCCTCCTTCCCCTTCTGTCCTGTTTCTAATCTTTGCAATTACTGTAGGTATTAAAGTAATTGAGTGTTTCTCTAAGTAGGTTTGGTACTAGGAGGCACCTATTAGGGAGTACATATGGCACTTAATTTTCTGTGTCTGGGACACTTCACTCAATATAATTGTTCGTAATTCCATTCATTTCCTGGAAAATTTCATTAATTCATCATTTTTGATGGCTGAGTAGTATTCCATTGTATAAATGTACAACATTTTCCTTATCCACTCATCAACTGTTGGGCATTTGCGTTGATTCCATGACTTTGCTATTGTAAACAGTGCTGCTATGAACATGGTCATGCTTGTGCTAAAAGATGAATTTTTGCTATATGGGGGGTTATTCCCAAAAGTGGAATAGCAGGGTCATATGGCATTTCAATCTTTAACTTCTTTAAGAATGGCCAGATGGCTCACCAGAGTAGTTGTATGAGCCTGCATTCCCACCAGCAATGTAGGAGAGTACCGCTCTCTCCACATCCTCTCCAGCATTTGGTGTTGTATTGTGGATTTTGCCATCCTAACCAGGTGAGATGATATCTCAGGGAGGTTTTGGTTTGCATTTTCCTGATGGCTAAGGAAGTGGAGCATTTTTTAAGATACTTGTTAGACATTTTATTTCATCCCTGTAAAGTTTCTTTTAAGTTCCAGGACCCATTTTTTAATTGGGCCATTGGTTTCCTTGGTGTTTAGTTTTCTAAGTTCTTTGTGCACTCTGGACAGCAGAGCTCTATCAGGTGTGTGGTCAGTGAAGATTTTCTCCCATTCTGTGGGTTGCCTTTTTGCTGGAGTTACACTCTCTTTATCTGAACAGAAGCTCCTTAATTTCACAAGATCCCATCTGTTGAGAGTTGGTTGTAGTGAATGTGCTATTGGATGTCCATTTAGGAACTGTTGGCCTAGTACAATCAGCTTGAGGGAGTTCCCTATCCTTTCAAGTATGGTTTTTGTACTCTCTGGCCTTATATCGAGGTCCTTGATCCATTTAGAATTAATTCTTGTACATGGTGACAAGTGCGGGTCCAGTTTTAATCTTCTGCATGTGGACATCCAGTTTTGTCAGCACCATTTGTTGAAGATACTGTTTTTTTTTCCATTGGATTCTTTGGGCCCCTTTGTTAAAGATCAAATGGCTGTAGTTGTGTGGCCTTATATCTGGGTCTTCAACCTTTATCCATTGATCTGTGTGTCTATTTTGGAGCCAGTACTAGACTGTTTTTATAACTATGGATTTGTAGTATAGACTAAGGTTTGGTATGGTGATACCTCCAACAATATTTTTATTACTCAGAATTGTTTTTGCTATTCTGGGTCTTTTTTGCCTCCATATGAATTTTGAGATTATTTGTCAACTACTTTAAAGAATAGCTTTGGGATTTTAATTAATATAGAATTGAATCTGTATATTGCCTTTGGTAGGATGGTAATTTTTATGATGTTGACTCTGCCAATCAGGAAGATGGGAGGTCTTTCCACCTTCTGGTGTCTTCTGCAATTTCTTTCTTTATGGTTTTAAAGTTTTCATTGTAAAGGTCTCTTGCTTCCTTGGTTAGGTTTATGCCAAGGTATTTCATTTTTTTAGGGGCTATAGTAAATGGGATTGTTTCTCTCAGGGCTTTTTCATTTCTTTTATTCTGAGCATATAGGAAGGTCACTGATTTTTGTACTTTTATTTTGTATCCTGCCATCCTGCTGAACTTCTGTATTAGTTCCAGGAGTTTTCTGTTGGAGTTTGTGGGATCACTCAGGTATAAGATCATGTCTTCTGCAAATAGAGATAACTTGACTTCTTCCTTGCCGATTTGAATCCCTTTTATGTCCCTTTCTTGTCTTATGGCTTCAGCTAAGACTTCAAGTACAATATTGAATAGAAGTGGTGAGTGTGGACAGCATTGTCTAATTCCTGATTGAAGCAGGAATGCTTCAAGTTTTTCCCCATTGAGCATAATCCTTGCTGTGGGCTTATTGTATACAGCTTTTATTATGTTGATAAATGTTCCTTCCATTCCAAATGTTTCTAGGTTTTTGTTCATAAACGGCTGTTGGATCTTGTCAAAAGTTTTTTCTGCATCTTTCTAGAGTATCATGTGGTTTTGGATTTTGGACTTGTTTATATGTTGAGTTACATTTATTGATTTGCATTATGTTGAACCAACCTTTTGTGCCTGTGATAAACCCTACTCGATCCACTTGAATGATTTTTTGATATGTTTTTTAATCCAATTTGCTAAGTTTGTTAAGAATCTTTGCATCTATGTTCATCAGAGAGATTGTCCTGCAGTTTTCTTTTTTAAATGTGTCTTTATTGGGTTTTGGGATTAAGATGATAGTAGCTTCATAGAAGGAATCTGGTAGTGTTCCTTCCTTTGCTATTTGATGGAAGAGTTTAAGGACTATTGGTGTTATTAGCTCCTTAAATGTCTGGTAGAACTCTGTGCTGAATCCCTCTGGTCCAGGACATTTCGGTGGGAAGATTCGAGATTACTTCATCGATTTCTTCATATGTTATAGGACTATTTAAATAATTCACCACTTCCTGATTCAATTTAGGTAAGTTATGTTTACTTAGGTATTCATCCATTTCTTTTGTGTTGTCAAATTTCAGAGTATAAGTTTTTGAAATATGATGTTATAATTCTCTGGTTTTCTTGGGTATCAGTAGTGATAATTCCATTTTCATTTCTAATTTCATTAATTTGGATTTTCTCTCTTCTGCTTTTGGTTAACTTAGCTAGGGGTGTATCAATCTTATTGATTTTTTCAAAAAAAAAAACAGCTTTTTGACTGGTCGGTTTTTTTGTATCATTTCCTAATCTCGATTTCAGATATTTCTCCCCTTATTTGGCTAATCTCCTCTTTTCTACTGCTTTTGGGATTGGATTGCTCTAGTGTCTCTAAAGCTATAACCTATATTGTTAAGTTATTTTTTTTAAGTTTCCATTTTTTGATGTAGGTATTAAGAGCTATGAACTTACCTCTTAGGACAGCTTTCATTGTGTCCCAGAGATTTTGGTAAGTTGTATTTTCATTATCGTTCGCTTTCAGGAAATCTTGAATTTCCTTTGTAATTTCTTCCTGAATCCAGTTCTCATTCAGCATCATAGTGTTAAGTTTCCAGGAGTTAGTGTATTTTCTGTTGTTTGTTGTGTTGTAGATGTCAATCTTTAGACCATGGTCGTCTGATGGGGTACAGGCTAGAATTTCAACTTTCCTGTATATGTGGAGATTCGTTTTGTGGCCTAATATGTGATTTATTTTGGAGAAAGTTTGGTGTGCTGCTGAGAAAAATGTATATTCTTTGGTGCATGGATGAAAAGTTTGATAGAGATCTATAAGGTCCATTTTAGTAAGGGTTTGATTAAATTCCAAAGTGTCTCTGTTAAGTTTTTTACCTGTTGATCTAGTCAGTGTTGAGAAGGCAGTGTTGAAATCTCCAAGAATTATCCTTTTGGGGTTGATTTCTCACTTTATTTTTATTTTTTATTTTTTAACATTTTTTATTATTATGTCCACTCATACAAACTTAATAGGTACACCAGTTTTCTCCCTCCCTTCTCCTTTCCCCGAACTCCCTGCTACTCTCCCCTCACCCTCCCTCCCCATCCCCCAGTGCCTCCCCCCCCAATCCCCAGAGAATCCTTTAATGTGCATGCCAGACTCTCCTCTGGGTCCTCCTCTCTGATGACTTACAAGGATCCAGTGGCATTTCCCTGAACCTTTTCTTGTGTTCCCCTTAAGCATAGGAACACTACTATGGCTGTCAATCCCTTGCCTCCAAGGATCTTGGTGCCTTACTTTAGACATTGTAGGGTTTGCTTGATGAATGTGGGAGGGCCTGTACTGGGTGCATATATGTTCAGTATTGTTAAATCTTCCTGGTGAATTGTGCCTGTGACTAAAGTGTAGTATCCATCTGTGTCTCTTATGAGTTTTTTTGGTTTGAAGTCCACTTTTTCCGATAGCATAATGGCTACCCCTGCCTGTTTACTGGTTCTATTGGCTTGCAGAATTTTGGACAAGCCTTTTATTTTTAGGATGTGCCTATCTTTTGTGGTGAGATGTTTTGCCTGAAGGCAGCAGATTGATGGGTTGTGATTTTTAATCCAAGTTTGTAATCTGTTTCTCTTGATCAATAAGTTAATTCCATTAACATTTAATGTTATAATGTTTTAATTACGGTCATTTATTATGTTTAGTGGCTATAGTAAGTGTATTGTTTCACTTTTAGGATTTGTTGTTATTATACTTCCCTTCTGTCCTCCTGTATATGCTTGTTTTTTTCTTCAAGCTTGAATATCATTTCTAGCATTTTTTGAAGGCCTGGTTTGGTGGACATGTATCCCTTCAAGTTGTCTTTGTGCTGGAAAACTTTTCTTTCTCCCTCGATCATGACGGATAGTTTTGTGGGGTATATCAGCCTGGCTTGACATTTTTGCTCATTCAATACTTGAAGTATGTCTCTGAGAAATCATTTGTTACTTTAATAGGTTTACTTTTAAAAGTGACTTTTTTTTTTTCCCTTGAAGCTTTCAGCACCCTTTCTTTATTTTGAATGTGGAGTGTTTTAACTATTATTTGCTGTGGCGAGTTTCTATTTTCGTCATATCTGTTTGGAGTGCAGAATGCCTCTTGTATATGGATGGGCCTCTCTTTTTTTTAGATGAGGAAAGTTTTCCTTGATGATAGTTTGAAAAATTTCCTCAGGTGTGGTGTTTTGGCATTCTTGTTCTGGTATTCCATGAATATGCATGTTTGGCTTCTTTAGGGTGTCCCATAACTCTTGAATATTTCTCTTGAGTATCTTTTTGGCTTTATCAATCTCTTCCATTGAGCTGGTTAATACTCCCACTTTGTCTTCAAGGTCTGAAATTCTATTTTCTCCTCCTTTAGTTCTGCTGATAAGACTATCTGTTGAGTTCTGGGTTGAAGATAACTTGTCTTTTAGTTCAGTTTTAAACTCTGCTTGAGTCTGTTTTAACTGCTCTATACCTATTTTTGTTTCTTGAACTGTTTTTCTCAACTCCTCCAAGTGTCTGTTGTTCAAAGTGGTTGATGCGATTGTTTAACTCTTCCTGGATTTCCTCTTTCATAATATTGATCACGGTAATGATCATGTTTTGAAAGTCGTTATTTTGGGTCAGGCTTTCTTGGCTATTTTCCGTGGATTTTTTCTGTTTGGAATCTATCATTATGGGGTTGATTCCTTCAGTAGGAGATTTGTTGTCTTGGGTTTTATTTCTCATGGATTTGCACTTTGATTTGGGCATTGTCGTTTTATGTCGTAAGACCTTCTTTCAATTTCTGTGTGTTTTTGACTGAACTGAATTAGTTGGCCTGGAGCAGTGCCTGCTCTGACTGGCTGGTGGGAGGACTCAAACTAATGGGTTATCTCGGGCTTGGGGGTGAGCAGGGGTTGCTTACCTGAGGTGTAGTGGGTCCTCGCTGGACTGCACGTGTCCCTGGCAGGTGGGGAATGTTGAGGTGCTGGTGGCGGGTGCAATTAACTTGGGGAGCTGGGGAGTGACCCAGGGGTCTTCCTGACCTGAAGCGCTGCCAGGTGGGAGGTTCTGGGTCTAGTTGGGTTATCTGCGGCTTGGGGTTGAGCAGGGTGTGCTTATCTAGGTCACAGTGTGTCCTGGCTGGACTGTGCTTGCATCCTGGACAGGTGGGGAAAGGCCGAAAGTTGTAATCTGACCTCCACTTGAGTATGCATGCTCCTGAAGTCTCTTCTCTCCCTCTCCTTCTTCTGTCTTCCTCTCTCTCTCCTTCTCTGTCTGTCTGTCTGTCTGTCTCTCTCTCTCTCTCTCTCAATTGTTGAAAATGTGTGAAATTTTCTTTCACATATATATATGGAACTCAGTGCAGAAGCAGTATCTATGGTACTACAGCTATTAGCTTGTGGTTTTGTTCTTTCAACAACAATATATCATTTTTGCAGCTTAGACTCCAGTAAAATTTTCCTTCTTTTCCTATTTTTATTTATTACTTTAATTGTAGACATATCAAGAAATAATAATTGTGTTTCTTAGAAATATCAGCTTTAATGTACTCATTTGCCTTCAATTAAGATGTAATTCAAGATATTATAATGTCATGACCTCTAACTTGCCAAAACTCTCATTTTCTGATTTCTTTTTAACTAAATAGTTATAAAAATGAAAATGCCAAGCTTTAATGTTATAATAACATTCCTGTGTAGTCTTTCATGTCCATGATTAGGTCTATAGGACACAAAGCAAAATAAGAAGATGGATATGGGGAGAAGACCGAGTAAATAGCTGGAAATATGGAGAAGGTTAAGAAAAGGTGGAGGGGAAACTAAACAGAATTTACTGTATACCTGTGTGAAATTGTCAAAGAGCAAAATTCATCAACAAAAAGATGACATCAATAAAAAAAGATAATTTGTATGTATAGTTTTTATTTTTTGTTTTGTGTGTGTGTGTGTGTTTATCAGAGGGCACTGTGTGTCCTGTGAAGGACCAAGAGTGACTTCAGGAATCATTCAGGATTGCCCTATCTCCTTTTGGCTTTTTGAGTTTCCCTGGCTCTTCTAACCAGGGCTGAAGGCAAGCTGCCCCTGTTTCTGCCTGACATTTTTACGTGGAATGTGGGATCTGAACTTAGGACCTTCTGTTTGTGAAGAGTTTAACCACTGAGCTATCCACCAAGTGATAAGTTTTATAAACACTTTGGGAGCACTCAGTACTCAACCACAAATTACCCATGTGCAATGGAAGATGCATAGTGCAGAGAACCCCAAGTTGCCAAAATACAAAGTAAAAGCATCTGTGGATGTTTGGCCCTAATCAGGACATATAAACTACCTCCCATTACAAGGCTTAGGGTAGTAAGAATGTAATAGCTGGAGGATAAGGAGAGGTAATGTCAGATAGAAGTTTCTGTTTACAATAGATACGTCTCACCCAAGAACTCAATGTAATACTGTCTACTTCCACTAGATCTCTCTATAGTACCTATCCTAGCAACACTTTGCCAAGCTAAAATCCTAGGAGACATGACACTATCCTACTATCTTGACAGACTGCATGAGGCTGGTGCTAGACAACAGAAAGTAGGGAGCACTATACTCTACAACTTACAACCAATGGGCCATTCATATACTAGCAGGTACCAGACATTAATGAGCACATGTGTCCTAGATGGGACCCAGGGACTAGCACACATAGGAGAAGATGGGCAAGGGAGTTAATACATTGGAAGCTAGAACAGGAGGAAAGGAACAGAATATAAGGTCAGCGTAGGTAATGGGTGAGGAAGACATAAACTTTTGACAAAGTTATTGAAAATTACAACTTAGAGATGTAAAAGATTCGATTTTTATCTTTTTCTTTTATTCTTTCTCCAGCATTAAATCAGTCCTCAGAGCACATAAAATTGTGCTAAGGACATTTCTTTGTATATATAATAAAATAAGTCAATAGTTCTTAATGTCCTGCTTTGCAACATTTTATCAGCTGTAATTGCAACACATAGAATATTCAACTCCTGCTACCAGTGATAAACATTATACTGTTTTCTTCACTTCTCACATGCCACAGTGTGGCATTCAAAAGTTATGGTATAGTTTTCCTTTCTAACTTCAGAAAAGAACGAATGTTTATCCTTGTATCACGTGCCCAGCATGCTGCTTCTTCTCTAACTATAAAGCAAGACAACAACCTCCTTGTTTCTTCTTTACAAGGCCTTCCCCTGAAATAAAGTTATCTCGAAGCAGCAAAGATCTTTCCCCAGACAGATTGCAACTCCTCACCAATCCCCATGAGCAGAGAAAATGGTAACATCTGCATTTAAATTACTTATTTATTCAGCTCACTTACATAAAAGTGTACTAAACCTAAAATTCAGTTCTGAATCACTTCCCTGAACCTAGAGGACATCCCATTTCATGTCGTTTCTCCAACAACTTGTTTCTCGTAGCTGTCAAATGCATAAGTTGTACAGTGTTGGATGGCATATCATTCCAATGTAGCATGTTGGAAAGACTAGTAAGAAAATAGACCATAAAAAGTAAGTTTTAATACAGGGATAGGGTGGGAGAAAATCCCATTACTAAGATTGTCTGCCATCCTCTCAGGGTGTCTTAGCTTAACTGGTTTTCTTTGGCTGCAGTCAGGATGTGCACCATCTGTTCATTAGAAAGACTACCATTCCTTAACAATTAGTGCTTTGAAACAATTTCAAAATATATTCTTCATGTTTTCAAACACATTCAATCATTATCAGTAATCCAACTGGAGACATTCTGCAATAAATAAGACACATTCTCACATTTCAAAGTAATTTTGATAAGTAACAATTTTGTTACTATAAGTAATGCAATGTGGGTATACTATTCTATCATGTTAGGGAGATACAAAAAAGTATGATAGTGAGATGAGATTATAAACAGCAATACAGAAATATGTCCTAATTTACTATTGGAGAATGAAATTACTTTTCTGTTCTTGAGAATGAGTACCTTCTTTATTATCAAGGAAAATAAAAAAATCAGAGAAAACATTTCAGTTAATATGAAATAAAATTATTGTCTACTGAGATTCTAAATATATACATATCTTGGTTATAATTATGGTGTAGAAATAGGTATAGAAAAGTTTTTCAGGAAATATGCCTCATGTGTGGATGCACGAAAATATAATTTTTGGAGCAATATACTGAGAAAAGCATAGGTTTTTATCTTTGTGCCCACAGCATGGGAGAGTGTCTTCCACGATCTAGTTTATACAAGGAGGTGTTCCCATTCTTGACACTCTTTTCTCCACCCCTCCCACTCACTCACAGTTTCTAAGTCACTTTAAACTGTGGTCATTAGTATTTTGCTTTGCTAATTTTAAAATTTTTTAGAGTAATTAATATTTCTCTTTTTACTATAGTAGTAGAATAGTTAACAACCAGAATTTTTTGGAAAAGAGAGCAAAGGACTCATGCAGTCCAAACTGGATTCATGTTTGACATGCCACCAAACATGATCTTGAAGTACAGACCCTTTTGTCTCTACTTAACAAATAATCACATTGTAGGCAACATCTGCCACAAGCATTTATTTTTTATTCGAAACATATCCTTTCTGTGAGGGTAATAGCTCCTTCTCACATAGTTTTATATTCAAATATGAAATATCTATCCCTGTTTTTCATTGTTTTTTGAATTGAATTTTACTGTTATGAAGACTCTTAGCATGAAATACATCCTCAGCAACATTTTCAGCATATTTCTTAGCATACTGAACTGATGAGAATTGTTCTCAGGACTTGGAAATGGTATTTCATTCCCTCTTCACATGGAGTGAGTTGACAGTTACTTACTGTGATCCTTCCTTAGGTAACTGTCATGTCACTCTGAATCCATTACTTTTAATATTTTAGACAACACACAACCATGTAGTATTTAACTTCTGGGAATTTTTTATTGCAGGTAGTAGAATAGTTAAAAATTTCACAAGTGATGCAATATATTTGAAAGAATCCTACTTTTCTGAAAGCTAACTAACAAGGATATTGATCTTGTTTCCACATTTTTGTTGGTATGACTTCTGCTTTTATAAATGAGTGCTCATACTATCTAAATATCTGAAATTCAATTCATTTGGATAAATGCTGCAAGAAAAATCTCTGAATCATATCTGGTAGTTCTATTATTGCTTTTTTTGTATTTGTTGTTATTGTTTCAATCTGGTTTAAGTCTGAAAGCTATATTTTAAGAGTTTGAGAAGTCTCCATGCTGTTCTAAGAGGATATTACTTCAACAAGTATAATTATCAACATCAAATATTGTCACCAATTGTTAAATTTTGCCTGTTGCTTGGCATCCAGACAGTTACAAGTTATTTTTTCCATCTACTTGTGCTTCTTTTTTGGAAAAATATCAATCCAAGTCAACATTGTAGCTTCTTACTCTATTGGATACTTAGAGTTATAATAATATATAAATATAATAATAATAGTTATGATAGTTATAATAATAATAGTTGGAGAAACTATTATCAATTAATTTCTTCCAATAATTGAAGCTTTCAAAGCTGTAATATAATATCAACTATAGGATACTATATTAGCATAAATATCATCAAGATACACAATACTTTTTTCAGCATGACTCATGAAACAAGTTATAGGTTGTATACTTATAGTTATAATAATATATAATAATAGTAGTTATAATAATAATAGTTGGAGAAACTATTATCAATTTCCTCCAATAATTGAAGCTTTCAAAGTTGTAATATAATATCAACTATAGGATACTATATTAGTATAAATATCATGAAGATACACAATGCTTTCTTCAGCATGACTCATGAAACAAGTTATAGGGTAAAATTTTATTTCTATTCTCACCTCATTTATGTATGTATGTATTGTATGTATTAATTATGTATGTAGCCATATGTTATAGGATATTTCATTTATTTTTTTCTCCACTTTAAGGTCCTTTTCTTAAATCATTCCCAACATGATAGCAAAGAGAACTTATTCAAAGTTAAAATTTCATGTCACTTAAAAGCATGCAGAGAATTTTCAAAGACAGTGAATTGTGCTGCCAGAGTTGTTCTTTCTGCTGCTGTGAGACAACACTCAAATACAACTTAAGGGAGAAAAAGAGATTATTTGACTTACACAGTTCATTCTGGAGGAAAAGGCACAACAGATGGCAGAAGCTGGAGGAGGCTTAGGTCATCACAGATATGATGGAGGACAAAAAAGGAAGCTGCAAAACTGTTAGTGCAGACTGCTGAGAAAGCATAGTGGGGCAGACCAACCTCAGGGCCCACTACCTGCAGCATGCCTTCCTCCATAAAGACTCCACTTGTTGAAGATGCCCTGACCTTCCAAACATCAGCAGCATTTAAGAATGCAAATGCATGAGCCGGTGGAGGAAAACTCACATTCAAACCATGACAGGTGCAATAATTTTCTATCATGCTTGAGGCCAGAGGTTCAAGCCTATGACTGAAAAAAAAAAGGCAAAATCAAATGTCTTTCCACAGAGACTAGCATTCTCTTTTTTGTAGTTACTCTTAATAAATTAGGAAAACTTTCCATTCTAATTCACTCTGAGGTTTCCCAAAATAGATAAATTTTATCAAATCAGTGTGCTGTCTCTAAAAAGATTATCAATCATAAACCATTCAACAAATGTAGGTCCTCTTCTATTGACTAAATGACCTGATGTATTATTGTGAGGCTTTCTAAGGTATAGAACAATTCAGCCTAACCTTTTATTTTTGTTCCATTTTTAGTGCTTAATTTTCAGAAAGGCTTTGAGTACAATGGTTTATCTATTTTTTTTTTCCTGTAAGACTCAAGCTTTCTGTTCTCAATTTTATCCTAATTTTCCCTTTTCCCAGTCAGGTTATTTTATCTTATTAGCAACCCAATAATACAATCTTTTAAAATAAGCATCCTGTGTTGATTGTTTTTATTAAATGCATTCTACCGAATGGGTTTATCAACTGCTTCCCTTCCTTAGATTTTTCTGTGTTTCTAGTTCACTTTAGAAAGAGAAATTTAATTACTGATTTTTCAGTACTTTTTTTCAGTTCAGTTCACTTACTGCCATTTACTTCCTTTTATATAACATCATGCTTGGATAGATGCTTGCTCATATTGTAGAAATTTTCTACAGTCATTTTATCTTAAAATACAACCCTGTTATCATTCTGTGCAAATCAATCAGCTCCTCAATTCTGTGATTGTGGATAGATCTGTCACCCAGATCTAGCCTCTTCCCATTAATTTCCTTTCAATGTAACAAGGGAAAAATTTGAGGTTTTATTGATAAGTTGTCTTTTCATTAGTCCATCATACACTGTCCATAGCATTTATTTACCTCATTCATTTATTGATCTCATTCCTAGTCACTTACTATAATTTACATTATAATTACAGAATCCATTGTGGTGTTGTTACTGTCTGTTGGACTTTGTTGAAAATGTTCCCATAGGCTCCTGTGTTTGGACACTTGGTCCCCAGCTAGTTGTGCTATCTGGAAAGGATGGTATTTCTTGACAAAGTGACTTGTGGGGTATAGGTCTTACACCTTCATAAACAGCCATATTTCTTACTCATGTTTGCAGAATGCAGATAGATGTGATCAGTAGTTTCCAGTTCTTATTTCCATTCTCTCTCTTTCATCAAAAGACTATATTTTCTAGAACTTTGAGCAAACTTAATCATTTTTCTTTAAGTTTCTAGCTAGTCATTTCATTGGAGTAATGAGAAATGTAACTAATAATGAAATGTTACTAATAAACAGGGCCATTGTTGTGATAAGCCTGACAATGTGCTTTGTAAGATTTCAAAAATGGGATGTGGGAGAAAAGTAGATGACTTTGGGAATTAGGTCTAGAAAAGCCCTCAAATGTTCTAAGAAAAGTTTAATGGGATATACTCCTTGAAGTATGGGAGACCAGAAATCCATAAGAAATATGGGCTTTTGAGGTCCAATACTAAGGTTCCTGAGAACAAGGATTCTATTAAAAACTGAGCTGACAGGAACTTAGGTTACATTCTACCCAAGAATGTGACTTCATTCTGCTCATGTCCCAAGACCTTGAAAAAAATGGTACATTTACAAGTTAGAGGCAGCATAGCATTCAGTCTATTACATGCTTATTGCTTGCCAATCTTACCCAAGCCTAGAGTGAAAAAGAACAGAAAGATATAAAAAATATCCAATTTCTTGAGGAAAAGATCTGGAAAATTCATAAGTTTAAGGGAAAGATGCCTATTGACAAAGATGTTGTAATGGTTAAGAAAAACTTCATACTCTTTGTTGAGACAAAAAAAAAAAGAAAGTCTGAGGCAATATTCTGCACAGGAGAGACTTCATTTTGTAAAAAGACAAGCTTATTTAATGGAAAGACCCTAATTGCCAATGTCCCTGCCTGTGGGGTCTGAACACAAGGTCGTTGCAACTAGGCCCAGGAAAGCAGGCTCTTTCTTGAGCTGGCAAAAGAGCTTGGCAACATCATACACAAGGTAGTGGTTTTGAAAGAAAGGTTTAGGGGGACATTGAGTCTTCCCACATAGTTACAGGAAATCACCAAGTTTGGGCAATGTATAGAAGGAGATACTTAGAGGCAATTCTGTGACCTAAGTTTCAATATAATTCCAAAGGAGCTGGAGATACTAGCTCCATGGAGCCTCACTAAGTAAAGATAAATGCGTGAAGTAAGTTGAGTTGAATTAACAGAGAGACTTGTCTAATGAAGGCATCAGAATTGGAGAATTGTGGCTACTTAAGTATATTTGAAGCCAGAAAATTCCATCATGAGCCCTAAAGAAATGCTTTCACATGATCTTTCTATGTTATTCCCTGTTCTTTCCTTTTGTAGTAGGGATATTTACTCTGTGCCAGTATGTGATTTTACAGTGGTTTAAAATTGAGAAATTACTTTTACTCTCAGAAGAGAGTTTACGATTTCACACAGTTTAGGGATTCTTAAAGCCTATGGGGTGGAGCATAAATTCATTTTCTATCATGAGATAGCCCTGTGTCCATGGAGGTCAGGACTAGAATGACATATTGTGAATGTGAACTGCTCTGTGTAGTCTCATGTGTTTGATCACTTGGTATCAAGCTGACGAAGCTGTTTTGGAAAGCTAGGGAACCTTCAGAAGGTGAAGTTCATTGGAAGAAGTGGTTCTCTGTAGTTGGATCTGGAATGTTTACAGTCTTACCCCATTTCCTGTTCATATTCTGCTCCCTGACTCTGCACTGTGTCCAGCTTTCCATTCCTACCATTCGTTTCCCTGCTGTGGTGGGATGTATCCTGAGAATAAAAACCCAAACAAGTCTCTTTTCATTTAAGTTTCTTTTCATCATACATTTTGCCACAAGGACAGAAAAGTAACTAGATATCTTGGTCATCCCATTTTGCCTATTTTTTATTGTATTTTTAATCTATATTTTTATCTTTTCCTTTATAAATATTTCATCTTCTTTTCTGTTTTTATTTATTGTCATTATTCTGGTAAGCTTTGATTATTATGTTCTTGTCTTACTATCTTCATTATTTCATTCATGAAATCACAGCAAATAATGATGACATTGTCTTCCTGGGAACCTTCACTTTTCTGAGTTGGATCAAGATTTATTTCCAATTTTAGTATGGTTTTACATATTTTGGCTCCAGTTCCACCCAAAGGACTGCAACAAAAATGACAGCTTTAATCTCCTGGGAGAGATTCTAGCTTTGAAATTCAACTATCCTGTCCAATGAATCCAAAGCAATTTCTAGCAGTAAGTGAATTTTTCCTAGCTTACTCTTGTTATAAAAAGTAGGATATCAGTCTTTAGAAGCAATTGCATCTTCAGAACTTAATATCCATTTGTAAATGCTTGATGTTAGAATAAATTTTGCAAAATCATGTACTTTGCTTTTGTAAGAAGTGATATAATGTGTATTACAAGAGATTGAAAGATGAAGCAACTTGAAATTTGCATTCCTTAATTCTTTGTCAAGTTAGGGGCTGGAGAGGTGGCTCAGGGGTTAAGCCTCCGCCTTGCAGGTGGAAGGTCCTGAGTTCGGATCCCAGATCCCACGTATAGACGCCGGGCGGAAGCGGGGGCGGCCTGCTCTTCTAGTCCTGGTAGGGCGGAGCCTGTGAATCCCGGGGCGGAGGAAGTGGAGGCGTCCATGGTGGTTCCCGAATTCGCCCGTGATTCTACACACACACACACACACACACACACAGACACACACACATACACACACTCGCACACATGTACACACGCACAATTGAATAAATAAATAAAAATTTAAAAAAAGGTAAATCTTTAAAAAAATTATTTGTCAAGTTAATGAATAAATTAATATCCTCAGACTCCTTTGGAAATACTCTTTCAACTATTCTCTTCACATAGGATATTTGTGTACTTATTTTGTTACCCTCCATTACCTTACTATTTCCGTAGATGGATGGCCATCTCTCTAGCCAGCATATGCTTTTTATTTTTCTCAAAAATACATGCCAATGTATGTTTTACACTAAAAATATTAATTTGAAAAGTGCTACAGCATAATCAATAATTAATAAATCATTTCTTCAATCACTTGCCTTTAAGATGATGTTTTTTTGAACATTTAACATCCCATGGAAGTACATTTCTAACTAAGATTTTCTGGCACCTGGTAGTTAGCAGAAAGTTAAGGTTAACTTACACCATAATTGGGAGGCTCAAATATATAATGACAGCATCTGGGGAGGGGCATCTGTGTTTTAGGACATCACAGAGTATGAAGGAGTAGGTATGCAACACTGGCTCTTGCTTTCTCTTCTGATACCACAATTAACACCTCCATGGGGGCCTCATACTCATGTCCTTATCATCCTAATTACTATCCAAAACCCCCTCCTAGAACTATTACTAATATTCGAAATAAGGGTATTTGAATTTTAATGCATCCACTTCTGAATAACACGTTCGAACTATAGTATTCTGCTTCTGAACCCTCGAATTTATGAACTTCTCATAATTTGCTTCCAAAATTCAGTAAGAGGACAGGCATAGGATACAATGTCCTAATTTGAAAGGGTGAAATACACAAGAATGGAGCAATGGTCTCCAAATACAACCACAACACCACATCTCACAGTTTCAGAATAGTGTTCCCTAAGTCCAGATCCTTCAACCTTGAAAATTATATAGCAGACAAAGATGAATATTCTTTTTCGACATTTACCTGCTTTCCTAAGGGCTGTGGGTATTTCATTTGTATAAAATGTTACAATGTGTTTTGTATAACATCATAAAATGTCTGAAGATGTCCATTTTCTGCCCTAAAATCATTTCCACTTCCTTTGGGTAATCCGCCCATTGCACTTGTTGAGAATGAAGTCAGACTTAGGTGCTAGTTGCCAGCTGCCAGTCCTTTCCCTGTTTCATTGAGTCTCTTGCTGCTTTCAGCACCCATGAAGCTAAGACTGGCTCACAAACTAAAAAAATGTGGATTTCTATGAAGATTCTACCTGCAGCAAATCTCTACAAGGTCAACTTTATATGTCTCGCAGAAGAATATCTCATAAAATATGTCATAGAGATAATTTTAGCTATGAAACACTTCTAAATATCTATGTATATCTACATATTTCTGTATGAGTCAAGGTTCTTTGAAGAGCAGAAACAATATAATGGATATATATATATATATACCCATTCATGTACACACACATATATCTTTATATATATGAAGAAATTTATTAAGTTAACTCACAAAATAAAACTAGTAGTCTCTTGTAACTGCTCCATTTTTGAGCTGAATGCCACATAGGACTAAAGACTCTCTGGAAAGTCTAAAGCCACAATCACGATGCTACAAGGCTGAAGACACTAGACTTCGAGATCAGAGAAGATCAGGGGCAAGGCCCAGGACACTAACTTAGAAAGACAGTGAGAACAGCGGGAAGGCCAGGAGGGCTGAGATGTGACTTCGACCAAGAACAGGAACAGTAGCAGCAGCATCAAGGAAGGCAGCTCAGACCAGAATGAACTCAGCACTGCAAATCCATGTAGGGCAAGGGAAGAGCCAGTCCTCCCAGTCAATGCTGAGCAATGAAATATTTCTAAATATCTATGTATTTCATGTAATGAATGCCTTGGTAACTAAACAAAATGTTAAAAAACGGGTGAGAGAACTAAAATTCTTGCCATTACTTGCACAAAAATCGGGTTATCAGACCATCAGTAGCAAGAAATATGAGTAATACTCTCTTCAAAATTTCCATTGGTGCCATCAATGGTACAGGTTAATGGAGTTTCATGTGGCATTCGAGAACTCATCAAACACAGCATCTATATTTTTCACATACATCAGACTGCTAACTGAACATACTCATTGATTCATTGTATTTATTTTGATATGTATCAATTGTAGACATGACAGGATATAGAATTGCACAGTAGACATACTTCTAGGCTACAACTCTGAGGTATTTTCTATAAGTTAGTCTCTGATTTTGTCTGGGGGTGGATATCCAGATCAATTTAATTGAAATGGAAAAACCTGTCCCCTGTGGGGGACACCATTATCTAGTTTGTGTCCTGAACTGTATAAAGAATAAAAGAAACAAAATATAGGACACATATTGCTGCGTACATGTATTTATGAATTCAATTAGAACATTTCAATGAAAACTTATGCAACTGTGGTCAGGTAAAAATTTATATTCTCTTGGATTTTAGTATTCACACTTGCTTTTTGCTCTTTGTAAATACCTCTTGAATCATTTAAAAATATTTAAAAATGAAATATAACATAAATATAAAAATGTGTGTTTTGTAAGGAGATTTCTATGCATGCTCAGCAACATTTGTTCCAACTTTGCAAGCTGAAAAGACATAGAAGAGACTATGGAAACTCTTGCTGCTTTAGCCACCATGGAGCTGATTGGCATATGTGTGTGGTAGGACTTCTCTTCCATAGGGTTCTTGTTTCTGGAGCTGAAGACTGAAATTAAACCATATTGAGAAGTTAAAGCAGGCATTTCATTGAAATTGAGAGAAAAGGAAAGAAATCCTTGGATGCTCACTCTAAGGGAGGTAAGGAAGAAGCCTTAACCTTAGGGTGAGAGAGCATTAGAACAGAGGAGCTAGCTTAAGATCAGAGAAAAAAGGGAGAACAGTCATAAGCACATGTCTAGGGGAAGACAGAGCTGCTATGGTGTGACCACTGACATGAGAGCTGCAGGAAGAGAGATGATAGTTGGAACCACTGTCTTTTGTAGTCTGGCATTGCTAATGAATGTCTCAGAGCTGCTAGGGAAGTGAGATAAAGACTGGAGGGTGGTGGTCTTAGTTCCCACAGGACAGGACATTGTTAATTGCACTTGCTGTTAACACAAATTAAATCATTTCCTCAGCAACCTGTGCTCACCCATGCATTCATCATATATGTATTCAAGTTAAAAATAATATAAATAACAATAAATTTGAATCCAGACAGGTCATTTCCAGTGTGACGTTCTGTGTTGCTTTGTTATATTTCTCAGTGCCTCACCTATGACAGGCTAATGCTCTGCCACATAATTTTATATGTTACCCTTGGGTGATATTCCTAACAGTTGCTTTTCACATGCTGCAAAGTTTATGCATGTCAAAGCAAGTACACCTGTCTTGCTATCCAATCTACCGTTATTCTGTTTGTGGCCTCAGGCAAATTGCTTAAAATTCCAAGGAGGGTTTTAAACAATTACAAAATATTGTGCCTACTTTGAAGTGTGTTTATGTGAAGCAAACTGGATCAGAGAGGTGGTGCCTCTTTTCACAGCTCTTCAGGTATTATTGATTTTCAGTAAATTTTAATGTCTTCTTTTCTCCAAATACTTCTAAAATATGTATGCAGCTTCACATGTTTTATGCTTAACCTTGTAGTTCTTGCCTTAAAGTGTTTTAACTTATGTTCTCATTTGGTGTAACAGATTTTTCAAAAATTATTTTACATTGCATGAACTCATTTTTCCCACTATCTAACTCTATGATAAAACTGAAAGGGTATTACATTACCTCATCCCATGCTATTTGCAGTAGCTTCACAAAGAGAGGATTAGACAAGAATTTGTCTACAACAAGTCCGTAGATATGGTCATATAACTTGGCGATTGAAAAGTAATACTTTCCAGTATAATTTACAGGGAAGATCAACTAATTCTTAAAAGATGCATATTATTGCTTATCATTACTGATGATTGTAATTCTATTTTATGACAAATAAGAAAAACTTTGACTTTCTGAAGCCTTTCCCATTAGCTAACAATGTGTTTACTATAAAAGAAGCTATAATACTTTGATGAAAACATAGAATATTCATAAAATCTTTGCAGTTTGATATAGTACCATAATTTCCTTATAGTTAGGAAACAAGCTGTTTATGTTACTGTGTATTATTATTGATTCAGATCATTTAATTATCAGTTAAGTTTAATCCAGATATCAACTTTGAAAACTCATACATATTTTAAAACAAATACAAACAAAAAGACAACTTGGGGAATAGTTTATTATATTGATATAATTAAACTGCAGGCTGCCTATGTATTATTGTGAATCTCTTAGCTCAACACAAAGGAAATTACACAAATTCAAAGAAAAATACTTGAATGAAAATTGAAAGAAAAACATCTCTTGAACGGTCGTTAAGAAACAAGCAACATGATTGAAAACTTTTCTTTTGTAAATAGCATGAAGTCTTAGGCAATCTCAAGGTAGATAATCCAAATGAATAATTGATTATTAAATGAAAGTGTACTTTATAATAAAAAATGTCCAAGAAACTTTTACAACATGATGAATTGTAAATGAAGAATTTTCATGTTCATGGCTTCCACTTCTGTAAAATTGAAGGCATATTATTAGATATCAGTTTCTGTGTGCGATACTTAATAAAATTATGATCATGCAATCACAGAACTCAAGGAATTGTGTAACAGAGCCGATGTTTCTACCTTCTTTTCTAAAACATTTTATTAACATTTTATATTCTCCACCCATAAAATGAAGGTCAAATAACTTCGGTGTATATTTTAGCACAACTTTGGTGTATATTTTATCTTTAAAATTTAGATTTAATTTTAATCCAGATATCAACATTGAAAGATAGTACATATTTTAAAACAAATATATGCAAAAATATTTTGGGGAATAGTTTATTATATTGATATAATTTTGGCACATTACAACAAAAAATAGTAAATCATCAGAGAGATTCACATTATATATTGTCAAATTTTAAAATGTTTCACAAAATTACTTTTATATGAAAGTACTATATACTTGAGCATTAGTGTTCCATATAATTTCCATAAATTCATATATTTTCTCTACTTTTTCAGATTGTTGGTTTTTTAAAATCTTTTTGTGCATGTGTGCATGCATGCGTGTGTGTGTGTGCACACTTGCGTGTGTGTATGCTTTGCATGTATGACATGACACAGAGGAAGATGTCAGTGAGTAACCTCAAGTGTTTGTCCTTACTTTCTATCTTGCTGAAGACAGGGTCTTTGTGGGCCACATCACCTCATTTGAAGATACTTGAGCTTTTAATGATTCCTCTGTTTCTGTGTTCCATCTCACTTTAATAGAACAGGGATTACAGATGTATCTTCCTGCATCTTTATATGAGATTTGGGTATCTGAATGACTGTGGTCACTCTTGTGCACCCAAACTGTGTTTTCACACCCCATCACAATCTTCTAATATGAAACTCTTGAAGACCCTTAAGACAACACAAGCATATATTGACAAAATTCTTATACTTCTTTTACCAATTTATTTTAATATTACTGGAATTACATGGGTATAATGTTAATACCTCCCTAATTTCTTATACATACAATTCTATTTATATCTTGTTAAAGTTTTATTTTCCCACCTATTTCTAGATTAAACATTTTTACATTTAACTCATAATGTAGTTTCACTGATTCTTTGTATAGTTTTCCTTATTTCTCTTTCAATAATTTCTCCTTTCAGTTTATTTCTGTCTGTCAGATACCTTTGGAATTCATTTGATCTTGTTTCTACTAAGCTTTGAGTTGTATGACTTTTTTTGTGTTTTTAATATTTTTGTATATATATTTATATGTGTGTGTGTGTGTGTGTGTGTGTGTGTGTGTGTGTGTGTGCCTATGTGTGTGTGTGCCTGTGTGTCAGAGGACACTGTGTGTCCCTGTGGGGGATGGACCAAGGGTGACTTGGGCAATCATCCTAGATTGTTATTCCTCCTGTTAGCTTTACTCTGGGATCTCCCAGGCCGCCCACCAAGGTGAAAGGGCAGGCTGCCACCATTTTCATTTGGTGTTTTTAGATGAAATCTGGGATCAGAACTCAGGACTGTCTGCTTGTGAGGCAGAATCTTAATCCTTAAGCCATCTCTACAGCCCTTGAGTTGTATTGTTAGCCTGTTTATTTGTGATGTTTCTTTTTTTCTCATGTAAACATTGAGTCTTGCAAACTTTATTTTTAGGAAAGTTTTCATTGTGTCCTATAGATTTTTGATATATCTTTCTCATTGAATTCTATGAATTTTTAAATTTCTTGTTTGATTCCTTCCATCATCCATTCCTTATTCAAATGTGCTTTTCAATTTTAGTAGTTTGTGTGTTTTCTGATGGTTCCCGTGCTATAAATCTTTGGCTTTATTCCATGATGGTTGGATAGAAAACAGGATATGATTTCAATTTTTTATGAACACTTGTCTAGTATTCTTTCTTCTAAATAGTTGATAAATCTTTATTTACTATACCGATCATGATAATGAACGTGATTTGCATGAAAGTCTGGGTCTGAATTTATGCCTGAGTGTTTACTATGTCTACATTTGAACAATTTGTCAAAAATCACTGATATACATGTTTTTCTCATAGAATAATCTCAGACATTGTATTCTGGATTAATTTACATGCATTACTTGGCCTCATGATTGAGTCAATGGTTAATCCTCAAGTCATGTGCTTATTGAATATAGATTTCAATGCTTAGTGTGTTCGTTATTTCTAAATCTCATAAAAGCAACTAGCAAGGAACTATATTATATCCTGAAAAATGACTACTTGTAAAATTCCAGCAGTTTTGAAAATTTGCACTAGATAGCATGAGAGAATTACTTTGCTATAATCATAATAAGACCATTGTTGTTTGATGGTAGAACTGCTATTTTAGGGCAATAAAAAAGTAACCTTCACCCTAAAATGAACTTACCAGAAAATGGGTTGCACCTCTGTTAAATATTTCACGAGGGTTACTTACAGATTCAAACTTCAATGATTACAGAGATCTTAAACTGTGCAGATTGAGAGCTTGCTTGGTTTGAATTATATTTGTCCCCCAATGGCTCATGTGTTTGAATTCTTAATGTTGTTAAAGTTGGGGATGGTCATGGGATCTTTAGGATGTGAAGCTTTGTTGGCAGAAGGCATGTGACTGGAAGTAAACCTTGATGTTAATCCTGCTCTGGTGTTCATTCTTGCAGCCTTCAGCTACTTCTATCAGCCCCCATGATGTCTGCAGTGACTTAAGTTGCCTCTAGCTTCTACCAGCCACTCAAGCCTACCATAATAAACTATATTTCCCCTTAAGCTGTGTTTGAATGTTGTCTCACAGCAACAGAAAGACTAACTGTTACAGAGCCAAACTACTGTGAATTATTTTAACCCCCTAATGAGCAATTTATGACCTGTGTGTGAGCTGGCATCCTGTCAAGGTTTAGGCACAGGTGTGAACTTGACAGTTGAGGGTTTGAGGTCTGGGCACATTTGTAGAGAATTAATAGTTGAGTTAAACAAAGAACACACCTGCAAGAGATTGTCTAGCTGTCAAGGAAAGTCCAGCTCATGATAGGTGGGACTAGACCTTGGAATAAAATGCCAAGAGCTGATTGAGAAAATTAGCATCCTTGTGTATACTTGGCCAGATATGCTGGTCTGGCAAGAAAGGATCGTCCCTCTCTTAGCCATTATGTAGAGATGGTGTGGCCAGTACCCTCAGTCTGGTATTGGTGCATGTTCTGTCAAGCTGGACTACAAACTGTAACCAGATTATCATTAAGAAAATAAATACCTTGTTCCCTTAAGCCATTTGATGGTCATTTATCAGCAACCATGCAGGCAAACTGCAACATGTTTCATATGCATAAAACATACTTTTGTATTTATCTTATATTGTATTCTAAAAAAAGAGAAGATATTTAATTGTATCCTATAATACAAACAATTATTATTTGATAATTCAAATAAAATGGGAATTACAGTCATATTCATTTTAGCAACTTATACAACAAATGGGTTTGGATTCTGAATAATAGATACTATACTATAAAAGTTCAAGTACAATCATTTTACCTTTCAATTCTTATTAAAGATAGAGAGTTAAGTAGTATTCACTAGGAAATACTGCAAATTAATATTCCAAAATAAAAAAGAGTGGGGGTATTAAAAACTCATAGTTCTTACCTCAAAGAGGATAAGAGACAGTTTATTCTGAAACCAATAATATATGATCATGGCTTGGAAATAAAGATTTTCATTATTTCAAATGCCATGATTAGATGTGGTAGTAATTTTGTAAAGTTTTTGCATCACTCCTCCCTTCCCTGCACTCCGCCGCCCTGGACGCTCGTGCGCTGGTCCAGGCGGGCCTCACGGCGCGACCCAGGTAAGGTCCATCTGCGCACCACCCCCAGAACCCCAGGCTGCCCAGGGGACCCAGCTCCTCCCACCATCCAGCCAGAGCCGCCGCGCAGAAGACCTGGGAGGAGGAGGACACCCCCTCTGCACCCGGGCCCCACCCCCATGTCCCCCAGGTTAAATAGCGCCCTCACCAACCGCCCCATACTCCCTTCCCTGCACTCCGCCGTCTGGGATGCGGGGTCCAGCCTGGACTCACCTCAACCTAGGTAAGCTCCATCTCCGCCCACTCCCAAAACCCCAGGCCAAATAATTCAGTTTAGTGAAAAACACACAGAAATTGAAAGAAGATCTTAAGCGTTAAAACGACAATGCCAAAGTCAAAGTGCAAATCCATGAGAAACAACACTCAAGTAAACAAATCTCCCACTGAAGGAATTAATCCCATAATGTTAGACTCCAACCAGAACAAACCCATGGAAAATAACCAAGAAAGCCTGACCCAGGATAACGACCTTCAAAATATGATCAATACCATGTTCAATACTATGAAAGAGGAAATCCGGGAGGAATTAAATAATTGAATCAATCGCTTTGAAGAGGAACACAACAGACACTTGGAGGAGTTGAGAAAAACAGTGCAAGAAACAAAAATAGGTATAGAGCAGTTAAAGCAGACTCAAGCAGAGTTTAAAACTGAGCTAAAAGACAAGTTATCTTCAACCCAGAACTCCACAGAGAGTCTTATCAGCAGAACTAAGGAAGCAGAAAACAGAATTTCAGACCTTGAAGATAAAATGGGAGAATTAACCAGATCAATGGAAGAGGTTGTTAAAGCCAAAAAGATACTTGAGAGAAATATTCAGGAGATATGAGACACCCTGAAGAAGGCTAACATGCGTATTCATGGAATACCAGAGCAAGAATCTCAAAATACCACCCCTGAGGAAATTTTTCAAACGATCATCAAGGAAAACTTTCCTCATCTAAAAAAAGAGAGGCCCATCATTATACAAGAGGCATTCCGCATCCCAAACAGATATGACCAAAACAGAAGCTCGTCATGGCAAATAATAGTCAAAACACTCCACATTCAAGATAAAGAATTGGTGCTGAGAGCTTCAAGGGAGAAAAAACAAGTCACTTTTAAAGGTAAACATATTAAAATAACAAATAACTTCTCAGTCGAAACAGTAAAAGCAAGAAGACCTTGGAGAGACATACTTCAAGTATTAAATGAGCAAAAATGTCAACCCAGGCTGATTTACCCTGCAAAACTATCAGTCATGATCAAGGGAAAAAGAAAAACTTTCCAGCACAAAGACAACTTGAAGGGATACATGTCCACCAAACCAGGCCTTCAAAAAAGGCTAGAAATGATACTCAAGCTTGAAGAAAAAAGCAGGCATATCCAGGAGAACAGAAAGCAAGTATAATACCATTAAAAGTGAAGCAATATACTTATAAAAACTACTAAACATAATAAATGTCTGGAATTAAAAATAGTTTCTCCATTATAACACTAAATGTTAATGAAATTAACTCACCGATCAAGAGACACAGATTACAAATTTGGATTAAAAATCACAATCCATCCATCTGCTGCCTGCACGAAACCCATCTCACCGCAAAAGATAGGCATGCCCTAAAAATAAAAGGCTGGTCAACAATTCTACAAGCAAATGGAAGCAGAAAACAGGCAGGGGTAGCCATTATGATATTAGACAAAGTGGACTTCAAACCAAAGAAAATTATAAGAGACATGGACGGATACTACATTTTAGTCACGGGTACAATTCACCAGAAGACTTCACAATATTGAACATATATGCACCCAATACGGGCCCCTCCACATTCATTAAGAAAATCCTACAGCGTCTAAAGCAGGAAATCAACCCCCAAATGATAATTCTTGGGGACTTCAACACCACCCTCTCAACATGTGATAGATCAACAGATCAAAAGCTTAACAGAGACACTTGGACCATAATCAAACCCTTAAAGAAATGGACCTTACAGATCTCTATCGAACTTTTCACCCACGCACTAAAGAATACACATTTTTCTCAGCAGCACACGGAACTTTCTCCAAAATAGATCACATATTGGGCCACAAAACGAATCTACACATATACAAAAAAGTTGAAATTCTAACCTGTGCCTTGTCAGACCACCATGGCCTAAAGCTGGACATCCACAACACAACAAAGAAGAGAAAATACACTAATTCCTGGAAACTTAACAATATGATGCTGAATGAGAACTGGATTCAGGAAGAAATTAAAAAGGAAATTTAAGATTTCCTGAAAGTGAATGATAATGAAAATACAACTTACCAAAATCTCTCGGACACAATGAAAGCTGTTCTAAGAGGTAAGTTCATAGCTCTTAATGCCTACATCAAAAAAATGGAAATATCAGAAATAAACAACTTAACAATGCAGCTTAAAGCTTTAGAGAAACTAGAGCAATCTGATCCCAAAAGTAGTAGAAGAGAGGAGATTAGCAAAATAAGGGGAGAAATATCTGAAATCGAGATTAAGAAAACAATAGAAAAAATCAACCAGTCAAAAAGCTGGTTCTTTGAAAAAATCAATAAAATCGATACACCCCTGACTAAATTAATCAAAAGCAAGAGAGAGGAAACCCAAATTAACAAAATTAGAAATGAACATGGAGTTATCACTACTGATACCCAAGAAATCCAGAGAATTATAACATTATTTCAAAAAATTATACTCAGTGAAGTTTGACAACACAGAAGAGATGGATGAATTTCTAAGTAAATACAACCTACCTAAATTGAATCAGGAAGTTGTGAATTATTTAAATAATCCTATAACATATAATGAAATTGAAGAAGTAATCTCAAATCTTCCCACCAAAAAATGCCCTGGACCAGATGGATTCAGCAGAGAGTTCTACCAGACATTTGAGGAGTTAATAACACCAATACTCCTTAAACTGTTCCATCAAATAGCAAAGGAAGGAATACTACAAAATTCCTTCTATGAAGCTAATATCTTTTTAATCCCAAACCTAATAAAGATTCACTTAAAAAAGAAAACTGTAGACCGATCTCTCTAATGAACACAGATGCAAAGATTCTCAACAAAGTCTTAGCAAATCGGATTTAAAAACACATTAAAAAGATCATCCACGGGGATCAAGTAGGCATCATCCCCAGCACACAAGGTTGGTTCAACATACGCAAATCAATAAATGTAATTCATCATGTAAACCAGTCCAAGACCACATGATACTCTCGATAGATGCAGAAAAAGCTTTTGACAAGATCCAACAGCCTTTTATGATCAAAACGCTAGAGACAGTGGGAATGGAAGGAACCTTAATCAATATAATAAAAGCTATATACAACAAGCCCACAGCAAGGATTATGCTCAATGGGGAACGATTGGAAGCATTCCCACTTCGATCAGGAACTAGACAAGGCTGTCACTCTCACCACTTCTATTCAATATTGTACTTGAAGTCTTAGCTGAAGCCATAAGACAAGAAAGGGACATAAGAGGGATTCAAATTGGCAAGGAAGAAGTCCAACTATCCCTATTTGCAGATGACATGATCTTATACCTGAGTGATCCCAAAAACTCCACCAGGAAGCTCCTGGAACTAATTGAGAAGTTCAGCAGGGTGGCAGGATACAAAATAAATGTGCAAAAATCAGAGGCCTTCCTATATGCCCAGAATGAAAGAAGTGAAAAAGCCTTGAGAGAAACAATCCCATTTACTATAGCCCCTAAAAAAAATGAAATACCTTGGTATAAACCTAACCAAGGAGGTAAAAGGCCTTTACAATGAAAACTTTAAAACCCTAAAGCAAAGAAATAGCAGAAGACAACAGAAGGTGGAAAGACCTCCCTTGTTCCTCGATTGGCAGAATCAACATCGTTAAAATGACCATCCTATCAAAGGCAATATACAAATTCAATGCTATACCAATTTAAATCCCAAAGCAATTCTTCAAAGAAGTTGACCAAACAATCTCAAAGTTCATATGGAGGCACAAAAGACCCAGGATAGCAAAGACAATCCTCAGTAACAAAAACACTGCTGGAGGTATTTACCACACCAAACCTAAGTCTATATTACAAATCCATAGTTATAAAGACAGCCTGGTACTGGCTCCAAAATAGACACAGAGATCAATGGATAAGGATTGAAGACCCAGATATAAGCCCACAAAATTACAGCCATTTGATCTTTGACAAAGGGGCCCAAAAAATCCAATGGAAAAAGAACAGCATCTTCAACAAATGGTGCTGGCAAAACTGGATCTCCACATGCAGAAGATTAAAGCTGGACCCGTACTTGTCACCATGTACATGATTTAATTCCAAATGGATCAAGGACCTTGATATAAGGCCAGAGACTATAAAATCCATAGTTGAAAGGATAGGGAACTCCCTCGAGCTGATTGGGCTAAGCCAACATTTCCTAAACAGACATCCAATGGCACAGTCACTGCTACCAACACTCAACAGTTGGGATCTTGTAAAATTAAAGAGCTTCTGTTCAGATAAAGAGATTGTAACACAAGCTCAAAGGCAACCCACAGAATGGGAGAAAATCTTCACTAACCACACATCTGATAGAGCTCTGCTGTCCAGAGTGCACAAAGAACTTAGAAAACTAAACACCAAGGAAACCAATGGCCCAATTAAAAAATGGGCCCTGGAACTTAAAAGAAACTTCACCAGGGATGAAATTAAAATGTCTAACAAATATCTTAAAAAATGCTCCACTTCCTTAGCCATCAGGGAAATGCAAATTAAAACTTCCCTGAGATATCATCTCACCCCGGTCAGGATGGCAAAAATCCACAATACAACATCAAATGCTGGAGAGGATGTGGAGAGAGGGGAACTCTCCTACATTGCTGGTGGGAATACAGATTCATATAACCACTCTGGCAATCCGTCTGGCGATTCTTAAACAAGTTAGAGATTGAATTGCCCTATGACCATGCTATTCCACTTTTGGTAATAAACCCCCATACAGCAGAGGTTCACCTGGATAGCACAAGCACGACCATGTTCATAGCAGCACTGTTTACAATAGCAAAGTCATGGAATCAACCCAAATGTCAAACAGTTGACGAGTGGATAAGGAAACAGTGGTACATCTATACAATGGAGTACTACTCAGCCATCAAAAATGATGAATTACTGGAATTTGCCGGGAAATGGATGTCATTAGAAACAATTATATTAAGTGAAGTATCCCAGATCCAGAAAATTAAATGCCGTATGTACTCCCTAATAGGTGGCTCCTAGTACCAAACCCACCCAGTCCACCTAGAGACACTCAAAGAAAAATCTCTGTAATACCTACAGTAATTGCAAGGATTATGAACAGGAGGGATAGGTAGGGGGGCCACACCAGAAACAAGGAGAGAGGGGACCATGTTACAGCAGAGAAAACAGGCCTCCATCAAGGACTCAAATAAGTAAAGAGACATCTGGTTAAGTTCACAGACTTTCGTTCCTGATCATTTACTACTGAGGGGGTATGATCTCACTAGAAGAGGAGAGCATATAGTCTGGCAGATTAAAAGTAGCCATTTTGCAAATGGGTGATAGACCCGTCTCTCACTGTGGTTTCCTACTTTTAATACATCTACCTTTGAATGTGCTCTTATAACAAGACTCTAGATTAACAGCTTTTTGTCTCTGGCCAGGGGGTGACATACAATGCCCATCAGGATGGAATGAAGGGCATTGCAGGAGCAGCAAACTTGCAAAAGAAAATAAACCACCATCCAGAACTTCAGAGACTCTATATCAACCACTTAGAACTAGACCAGACTAATTTCTCCCCATCCTGAAGCTCAGGGACATTTGCAGAAGAGGGGGGCGGTAAGAGTGTAAGAGCAAAAGGATGGGAGGAGCAATGATTTGCAAGATAATCCACACAAGTTAGGGCCGAAGCAATCATAATTGGACTTTGCATGCCCTGAGCAATGTCCAACACACTATTGATCCCACAAAGTCTAGCATCTGCTAAAGGCACCAAGATCCTTGGAGGCAAGGGATTGGCAGTCACAGCAGTGTTCCTCTACTTAAGGGGGAACACGGGAAAGGGTTCAAGGAATGGCCACTGGGTCCTTGTACGTCATCGGAGAGGAGGACTTAGAGGAGAATCAGGCATGCACAAGAAAGGACTCTCTGGGAATTGGGAGGCACTGGGGGATGGGGAGGGAAGAGTGAGGGGAGGGGGAGCAGGAGGGTCGGGGGGAGGAGGAGGGAGGGAGGGAACTGGTGTGCCTATTAAGTGTGTATGAGCTGACATAATAATAAAAAATGTAAAAAAAAGATTTTGCATCAAAAGAAGAAAGATATAAATCAAGACATTTCCAAATACCTTAGTAAAAATAGCAAGTAGATGGATCTGTGCACATGAGAAAATCTCTGCTAGAGAAGACAGATACTATCTTAGTATCTTCTTTGCCTTCAGGATGGTGGAAGCTAGGTGTTGCAGTTCCCCTGTAATGGCTGAGAGAGGGACAATCCTCACTTGCCATATCAGCATGTCTGGCCAAGTACATACAAGGATACCAACTTGCTCAAAAGACTCTCAGTATTTTATCCATCTGTTCAGGGGCTAGTCCCACCCACCATAGGCTGGGCCTTCCCCATAGCTAGACAATCTCCTGCAGGTTTGCTCTGGGCTGAAGCAACCATTAATTCTCCACAAATATGCCCAGAGCTCAAACCCGCAACAGTCAAGTTGACACCTGTGCCTAACTATGACAATATAGATGCTAGACAGAGTCTTCATCTGCTCATCACTCAATCAAATGGCATCACATTAAATCAATCAGAGGTCAGACTCTTTTTCCCCAATGCCTTTTTTAGGACTGGACTCCATGGTCTGTTTTTCCATAGAGCTAATCTATATTGAGTCCTAGTCATTGTTAGGTGAAAGCTGATGGCAGGAAAAGTAAATGCTTAAATTCATATTTTCATTGGTCATACCCTTGTATTTGATTTGACCTGTGGTATAACCACATCTCTGGCACAGGTGAATATTTTTTAAATTCATAGTGTTATGGAGTGACTGCCTGACAGGAACAGAAGCTCCAGATGCAAATATTAATGGAAAAGCCAGTTTATGAGTCATGCCTGAGGAACCCAGATCTCTGGTTAAAAACCATGAACCAGATGCCATGAAAGACAGGATACAAACATTATGTATGTTATGGATCTTTGGGTCATTCAGAGACCATAATTTAAAAATTAATAACTGATAGGCTTTAAAATAAAGGTTTTAACAGAGAAGCTTTATGAAAGAGAGAGAGAGAGAGGACAGATAGATAGATAGAGTAGTACCAGGGCTTACACATGGCTAGGTGATGTGTGCAGCATCGAATTACATCTCTACATAGTCTTTATAGACAAGGGACAAAGGAGAGTGCAAACCACATCCCCTTTTGGATCCAGATCCACCAGTTGAAAAACAGTTTAGCCTGCAGTGTTTTACAGTCTTATCGGCATGCTGGCTTCTTGCAGGCCCTCTGGCCAAATGGCAGTGCAGAGGGGAATTCCAGAGTACAAGTAGGGGAATGGATATTTTTATTGCCTGCCAGTAACTTCTCAGACTTAAGAATTCCTTTTTAAGATTTTCCTTTTTATGCCCCCCCCACAATATGCACATCTTGCTTAAACAGAAGAGAGAGGGAAACAAAAAAGAAAAAAAGGAGAAAGGGGAGCCCCATCTTGTCAATGATCTACCTAAGGAATGTGGCAGTCTCCTAATAGGCTGTATATCTCTATTTGTTAAAGAAGAGAAGCAGAAAGGGATACTGAAATAATCTGACCCTAGAACTAATATATGTCCAGGGCAGAAGCTTTACACTTTTATCCTTTGCGGACTTTCTTACAGAAATCTCTTATCTCAGTCCCAATGGAAGGGAGGGGTGCTAATACAGGCTTTCTGTAGTATAGGTATTTATGAATAGTTCCTCCTATTTTAATAAGTCCTACTTTCAAGCCAGGTAGAAGAGTCACAGTGAATTCAGGACTTAAACACTGAAAATTTAACACTCCGGGAAAGACAACAAAATAGAAGGATGGCAACTAGACTGAGACTGGCTTGGTTCAAGGTGTGGGAAGTTCAGAAACACTCCAGTGTCTCAAGGTGACCTATGTCTCTCTGCAAGACTAAAATCCACACTGGAGTCCAAGTGGAAGATGCTAATGAAACCAGTAATTCTGGAATTGGTATATTTATAGAAGTACAAGTAACAGAGAAAGTCATCACAGTTAACCTGTATAATGCAAATGAGACAAACAGGGGAGATCCTCTTGCTCTGGGGCATTTGAACTACTGAGCTTCTCCTTTGGAAAGGTATCTCTTCTTTTTTTTAAAAATTTTATTATTATTTATTTATTCAACTGTGCATGTATGTGTGTGCACATGTGTGTATGTATGTGTGTGTATGTAGAACCACGGACGAATTCGGGAACCACCATGGACGCCTCCACCTCCTCTTTGTTCACTCTGCCCGGGGATTCACAGACTCCGCCCTACCAGGACCAGAAACGCAGCCCCCTCCCTTCCGCCTGGCGTCTATAAGTGGGGTGTAGGATCTGAACTCAGGACCTTCCGCCTGCAAGGCAGAGGCTTAACCCTTGAGCCACCTCTCCAGCCCCTGGAAAGGTATCTCTTCTTAAAGGACTATTCTCAGATTCTGCTACAAGTGAGTGTCTCTGCTCACTTTCATGTTTAGAGACACAAGAACCTGGAACCCCTTCAAGGTGACCTCCACACCCAGTTATCCACAGAAATGTTAACTACCAGTAAGTAGTGACTTCCAACTAGATGGCAAAAGGAGATTATTCCAATACTAAGATAAAATATTATTAACAGTAATAATATTTTGAATTGCTACAAAATCAAAAATTAGGACCTGTTATATAAGTATACATGTAATTCATGTTTCCTTAAAAATTTTAATGATTTCTGATTACATTAATAAAATTTCATTAAGAAGAACTAAATTTTAAGTCTCTTTGATTCTCACTATATGGGGATGAAGGATTATATTGATATCTAGAGGTTCTATGACATGCATTCTTGTGTTGCTTCTGACTCTTTTTACTTTAAGGAAAGCAGGCATAATAGCACATACTCATGACTACTGATTTTCACATATAAGAATTTGTTACATATTTCCAAATGAACATATTTTTACATCAATGAATAACATAATCTACTCACATTGGTAGAGTTAATGAATTGAAGTCAGTTGATTCCTAATCACCGCTCCCTTCAGTATTTCTCTTCTTCCTTCACCTAATTTTCACTACATGTCCTTGAGACTGAACCATCAGTGAGAAAAATTACATGGCTTGAGGCATAAAATCACAAAATGCAAGAAGTCCTGAAGTCTGATTGTTGTGAGATCACTCTCCTGGGGTCTGTATATATCCAGTTTCTTGAGTTTGGAGTTGAAGATTGAAACCAGGACACTTGATGAGGATTAGGGAAGAGTTGATTACAGGAAAGCAAGACTGGAACTCATAGACTCCAGACATGGAGTACCAGGAGAGGCAGTGGCCAGGGATGGCTGCCAAGGTCAGGCATATTTATATACTTAGGCAAAAAGGGGAGGGGGAAGGGAGAAGAGAATGGTGAATTGCTTTTCCTTATTAGTTAGCTCACATTAGAGCCCAACAGAATTGATCTTGGGCCCAACTCAGTTGATCTTGTACCCACCCTTGTAGAGGTGGGGCTGTTTCTTTTAATGAATTTAGCTTATCTGCTATGGAGAACTCATCTCCATTTCCTTTCATAGGCCATTGGGGAACCTTGACTGCTTTATCTCTTGTGCAGGATTGATGTCAGTTCCTCCCTATCAGAAGAGTGTTCCTGCAGGGTAATCCCAGCAATGGGAGACTCTCAAGTCATTTCAAGACTTTCAAAGACCATCCCTACGGCTGCTCTAGACTTGCCAAATAATGAAAAATATAAGTTTGTTTCTTCATTGCCACTATCATATAATACAAGGCAAAGTACTGGTTTGTACCCTGATACACATTTACATAAAAATAATGTAAAGGTCTAGAGAATTAGGGGAATTGGTTAGGCATCAAAATACAAACTCAGTGACCTGAGTTTGATCATATGGCAGTCACCTGGTAGAAGGAGAGAACTGACTTCTGAAAGTTGTTCTCTGACCTCTACCCATGTGACATGGCATATGTGATTTCTCTCCCTCTTTCTTTTCCCTCTCTTACTTTCCCTCTCTCTCTCTCTCTCTCTCTTGTCTTGGACATGCACAAGCACACATACACACACAAATAAATTCGTTAATAAGCTGCTAAAAAACAATGTGCATAACATATCTCAGCTACATTCACAAGTATAAGACATAGGACATCACGGAAATCAACTATAGTAAGTAATAAAGTTATATAACCGTAATATAATTTGCATATTTTATTGTAGAATGTGAAAAATTACTTCATTAAATTTTAACAATGATAAATGAAAGAAAATGAGTAAATAAATGAAAAAACATTTAATGAATTCTAAGCATCAATTCAAATGTTTGTCAAGTTGATTTCATGAGCAGAATTGAAAGATTTTGCAAAACAGACTGAGCATTTCAGCTTATGGTGAACAATTCAATATAATATTAATAAAAATACTAAAATATATTTAGCAGACTTTGAGTAATGTAATAAATATCTTTTCTTTTTGATCTGTCTTTTCATTTATGTTGTATCAATGCATAAGATAAATATGGACACACAAGTTGAGGGTTGTGTTTCACTCTTAATTATTTTGCTTCCTTCATAGATTGAAACATTGACCATATTTAAATTAATTGCACAAAGACTTCCAATAAATCACTGTGTATTTAAAGAGTATTGATAAAGGCACACCTGCAGGGACGGAAATCAGAGAGAATGCTAAAAATGGACAGGTTTTGAGTCTTAGAAGCCTGGTTAGATGAGAGTCAAATGAATTGAATTAATAGAAATACAAAGTTTTATAATCAAAATAAGATGTGAGTTTTAATAATTTTAGAGCTATTTTATGTTTTATATATTTATTTGTAAAATATGCATTACCTAACATTTTTAAATGCCTGTATCTAAATAAAAAATCAAATGACTGCACTCAGAATCTCTCTAATCATTTTTGCATAAACTTCAATTACAATAATTTAAATTTTTACATTATTCCCAAAGCCAAAGATTCTGAAATCTTATCTTTCAGCATAAGCTGTGAATGTTTCCTTGGAAGAGTTCAGTTAGTTATACAAATTCAAACAAATCCAGGTAAACCTTGGATTCAGTTTTCATTCACTTCTCTAAGCCTCCAAATTCCTTGGTCATTAAATAGGGATAGGTTAACTGTGAATGTATCTAATTGGGAGAAATCTCTTCATTAAGAGAGGTTTTGTTCAAACAGATGTAAATGCAAAGGTCAGTGTGTCCAGCTGGGTGAAGGATGTTAAATCCATGACAGTGGGAAAAGCAAAGAGCAAGAGGATTAAGGCCAGGAAACAGATGTGTGGAGGAAGCCAGTGTCTGAAAGCAGGACTAGATATGTGTTCCAAGTGCCTGGGAAATGCATTTCATGAAAGGAAAAGAATGCAAATGACATGCATTAAAATGACAAAAAGTCAGGTGAATTATGTGGGTGCTATGTGTGCTCTCAGAAAGGAGATTCAGAGGCTCATGATGCAGAATTTGCTTAAGTACATTTTAGAAAATTATTATTAGATGAGTTAGAATCAATTTAAATGATATTCAGAATCAGCATACCTAGTTTCTTAAGCACACACACTGCATATAACACACATACCAAATATACATAAACATGAACACATTGTACATACAAATACACATCATATGTAGGAAGCATTCACCACTTATAAGTCAAACCACATTCCTTTCAACTTGCCATGTATTTAAATCAGAAGTTAATAATTCTATACTAAGATCATAGAATAAAGGACAATTAAATTTTTTATTGTATATTCAGGGCTTGACTGAGATTTTTTTCATATTATATATTGTAATACTGAGACGTAACTTTTTCATATTTTCAAAGTATTAAAATTCATGAATTTGGAACAAAGTAAATTTTGTGCAATGGAATATTTGCAATTTAGAATTTACAATATTAAAGTTTATTTTTTATTTCATATCATTGATAGCTGTTTGATTGTAATAGTAAAAAAAAATTCTGTGGATTGTCACTATATTGATGTCTCAGGTGCAAGCTATTCCTCTTGTTGCTTAACAAACACTGGACTCAAATACATTTAGGCAATAAAGGGGTTTACTCTTATGATTCTTGGTTCAACTTCATTGGTATGACAGGAGAGTTCAGGCCCACATCAGAAGTAACATCCACAAGCAAGGGTGAAAGAGATAGCAACCTTGTCACTTGCCAGTCAAATTACTGAGCCAGCTCTCTCTCTCTAATCTACTTGTCCTGGAATGACCCCACTTCTCACAATGTGAGTCTTCCCACATCTATTAGATAATCTCCCACAGGCATGCTCAGGGATTATTTTAACTATTAATTCTACACAACAGTCCTTGTCTCAGTCCTAAATTGTCAAGTTGACACCTGTACTTAATTTAGCACAGTCACTATCCTCTAATTTGAGAAGGTACTAGTTAGCAAATGAGTACAGTAACATTAATTCCTTAGAAAGTGGTTTGTGTGTGTGCACATGTGCGTGTGCGTGCATGTGTGTGCTTGTGTTGTGTATTCATGCAGGCTCATTTGTACAAAACTGTGTGTAGATGTCCACGGCGTGTTTAAGTCAAAGAACAACCTTGAGTGTTGTTCCTCCTGCCATCTGCCTTATTTTTGAAGTAGGATTTTCTCAGTGGCCTAAAACTTTCCCTGTAGTCCAGACTTGCTGACAACTAATTCAAAGATATCTGCCTCTCTCCAACTCCCCAGTACAGGGATGACAAACACACATCCCCATGTCTGACCTTTATTTTTTTTTACACTGGCTACAGGACTGAACCAGTCTCCTCATGCTTTCCAGTCAAGCACTTTCAGCAACTGAGGCATCTCCGCAAGGTCTTTTCCAAAACTTTTGTTGAAAGTATGCCTGCCTGTCATGGGAATAAAACGAAATTAATCTGTGGCTATAAGGTAAGAAACAACATGACAGGTTCATGATTATATATCCTTTGCTCCTGAAAACAGTTTGAGCTTTCACCAGGCCATAAGAAAGCTCCTCTTTTTAACTCAGCCATCTGTCACTTATGAGAATATGTTCAAGTACTACTTGTCAATGAAAAGTTTGATATTAAGAAAAAATTGATCTGTCAGCTGATATACTAAGCTGAGCCGTCTATCAAGGGATAGCATTTAGGTACTATGTACAAATGAATCTTATGAACAGTGCATCCTATTATCCTAATGAATCTTGTCACAATGTGTAGTGGGAGAGATACCACTTGTATTATCTAATTGTAGAATATGAGTACAATAAAATGTTGAATTTAGATGCAATAAATAACATTGCCAATCAAAGTAGAAAATTCAAAAGGTTCTTTATTCTATAGTCACACTAAAATACGTACTTATGCTAACACCTGAAATCACATGTCCTCAGCATGCATTGGTGTTTTCCTAATCTTTTTATAAAGCTTATCCTGGTGTACTGGTTCAGTGCATAAAAGCTTTATATTTCTACTTAGTCACAAGACAACCCACAGGATTGTCTACTTACAATCTCAAATGAATTCTTTTACAGGAGAATATGGATTGTTCCTAGAAAACTTGCTTTCTAAGTTGCATCTCCTCTCTTCCAGGATTCACAAACACAAGTAGATTTTGAGGTAGTGTCTCATGTAGTTCAGGATAGCTCTAAACTCACTATACCACCAAGTGTGATATTCAACCTTATCCTTGTGCCTCTCCCTCTTCTCTAACTTCAGAGATTAGAGTGATGACCCACAATTCCCTGTTTTATGCAGTGCCAAGGATGAAATCTGGGCCTCTATGCATGGCACACAATTTCTCTACCAACTAACTGAACTATAGCCCCAACACAATGAAGAGTTCTTTCTGTTTTTCCCTTTTACTTTCTGGGACTAAAAGCTTCACACTCAACAATTGAAATTCATGTTATGTTCCCTTTGATTTTCTTGTGTCAAGTGAAAAGCTCTCCTACTTCAGATGACACTTCTTTCATCCATTCTCTATAATCCATCTTTAAACTGTGCTTTAAATGTGTTTGTTTGACTTCTTCAAATTCTTAACCCATGGGAATAAAGCATATCTTTCTTAAACTTAGATCCTAGAATTGAAACTCCTCTTTAAATATGAATTCTCTTTTCTAGGAGAACCTTTAAATTAAACATTTAAAAATTCTTGTGTTCAACATAATATTCGTTTCTTTGAAGTTTCGGTAGAAAACCGAGACAATCAAACCTACAATGGGAATAGCATTATGATTATAATCGATGTCTAGTTAGAACAACATTGATTTACTCAAAAATGCTTATTAATAATCAACATTAATCATCATTGACCTTACTTCTATATTCGAACTTACACTAGAAAGGCATTTTACCTCGGAAAAAATATTTTTTTTCATGACAGCCTAATTCATGGAGTCTCAAGCACAATTGATCTATTTAATTTTTGCCCTTACCTCAAAAGCTACTGACTTTTTTTGTATAAGACAATTCCTGGAAATGGTTCTTGCAGGAAAAGATTTGGCAACCACAGTGAAAAAAATGGTTCAATAATACATCAGTTCCATGGTAAAATAGATTTTAATGGAAAAGTTGAATGTGTTTGCAGTATGTTTTTCTCATCAGAAGCCTTGACAATTACACAAAATATTTAAACCTTGAATATCAACTGAGTGGCAAGAGGACATGTTATAGGAGGGAAAGAAAGCAAATATCTATGCAAGAACCAAGAACCTAGTTAAGTGAATTCTAGACTGGCATATATTTTTAAAATAATCATCTTACATGGTGGTTTCAATATCTCTTCCTCTTAGTGAGTTTTTATAAAATGACTCTTTGTTTTAATAATTATTGACATTGAAATGTACATTTCCTTCCATAATTTATAACTTATCAAGTTGGCAGTTGAAACTGTCACAGATACCAACTATGGTGTTGATTGACATTGATATTATTATTGTCATTATTATTACATCTATATAGATATATATCATTGCTGTTATTGTTACCGTCATTGCTATGGTATTGGGCACTGAATCTCAGGTTTCATGCATAATAGCCAAACATTATTACTTCCTTATATTACCAGACACTTACATATAGTTAGTTAGTTAGTTAGTTAGTTAGTTAGTTAGTTAGTTATTCATGTGCATTTTGCCTGCAGGTGTGCATTCCCGTATACATGCATATAAAGCAGACAGGTTGACTTAGATGTATTCCTGTCTCATTTTCCACCATATTTTTTGAAATACTATGTCTCTCTGAAACTGGAGCTCAATCCTGTTAATCTGAATGATTAGGGGACCTCAGACATCCTCCTATCCCCACATCCCTGAAATCTGGGATGAAAGGCATACATGTCCAAATCCAGCTTCTATGGCAGGGCTGAGGAAATAGACCAAGATATTTTATTCTTATGTAGCAAGCATTTTTCCCACGTAAATACCTCACAGCTCCTTCACTTCACAGGGTCTTGCTGAGTCACCCAGTTGACCTGAACTGGTTTTGTAACCTAGGAAAGATTTGAATTTGTTGTCCTCTTACTTCAGTCTCCCAAGAATTCTTCTAGGCCTGCACCATCAGGTCCAATCAGAACACTCACAACTAAGGAGACAGTATAATTCAGTCCTGGTTCAAAGATAATTATGAAGGTAGAACAAAGGATCTGAGAGCAATGAAGATTATCTTAGTGTTTCAGCAAATGAATGGAAATCATCAAGTGGTATTGTTCAAACTCATTGTTCAAGACATTCCTTCAGAAATAAAAATCAAATTTTGTGAAGCAACAGCGTGAAAGTATTGCAAGGTAATATTTATGTCCTATGACATCATTCTGTTTGTGAAAAAGAAATGAGCTGAGGATTAATTGACCATTGAAGCATCAATCTTAAATAAGGTATTCAAATCAGCTACTCAAGGCTCAATGGTCATTGCAGAAGGGGTAGCAGAAAAAAACCTAAGCATTCGTGAAATCTCAGTACAATTGGCTGCTGACACTGGATCTAATTGACAGGTCCAGCTAATGGTCTGTTTAGGATGGAGTAGAGACTCACAGGAACCTACATTTTTATGGAAACAGTTAATATTCTCTAGGGAAGCATGACATAGATTCCTGCTGAACACACACTACTGTGCCTACAAACTTCCAGTTTGTTGTTCTGAATCCATAGTCACAAAGATGAATTTGTTGTAACTAGTGGGATTCAAATTGAAAATCCTCAAATTCATAAACAATGACATAAGAAATATAGAAAAGAAAGGGGGCAAGAAATGATAGGATGGAGATCGTAAAGGATGGAGGGTAGATTAAGTATTTATAAATATATGTGTTAATGAATAAAATTTATTAATAATAAAATTTTAAACTGTAAAACAAAATTAATACGAAGCAAAAGGAGTTTGACACAAAGATGACTTGTAGAGCTAGTTTATTTGAATTACACAGAAGAACTAAATCTATTTAGACAGCATCAAATGTGATAACTCTGCTGAGATAGTAGAATGGCAGTTTTGAGAGGTTGGGGAATGATTACTTAATCAATTCAGGGATTCATTTTGATCAATGAAATATGGAACTTTATAATACAATACTAATGACTGCAAGGCATTTTTAACACACAGTGGTAAGTACATGCTCTGAAAATATTTTGACAGCCCTAACTTAAGAGCAAAGATTAAGCAATGGACATATATGAGCTAATATGTTCCTTTTGTTTTATTCAATAATAGACATTATAGCTGAAAATTTGCCAAGATTAGACTAACAGTATCCTATCCACAAAGATGTAAATTTCTTTTGTTGGCAAGATAATGGGCACAAAACCTTATTCTGAATCATCTGTATGATTCATCAGGCCTTCACATAGCCTTTGTTTAATTAATGGACTCAGAATCATAATGAAGTTCCAGAAGAGGGGTAATAAGCCTAATTTCTCAATGATAAAGTATACAAATAACACTGTGAGTGGAATGGGAATCACTATTGAGATTTCCTTAGGTAAAAGAAAGTTGATACATTTACTTTCTCTGCTGAAATTAGTGTGTATATGGAAAAATATTTCTTCTAATATATTTTAAATTTATGAATAAAGTATACAAGCATAAAAGTAAATGTACAGTTTGGTATTTTTTGAGGATGCACACATGGATGGACAATAGTGATACGTGTAAAAAGATGTAGTCAGCAATAATAAGTCACCTAGACTCCAAAGTGATAAATATTGTCTTGTACTGCATATGTGCTATAGGATTTTACATTTGCTGTTTTCTTTTTTCCCACATTTTATTTTTTTCCCAATCATACAAGTTCAATAGGTATCTCAGTCCTCTCCCTCCCTCTACCCCTCCCCAGTCCTCCTTTGCACTATCTTTCTTTTCCTCTTCCTTTCACCCCCTCCCTCTCCTTTAGCCAGTACATCCCCTTTCCTCCCTCCTATCCCCTGGAACATCCTTTTATGTGAATGTCAAACCTCACTCTGAGTCTTCCACCCTAGTAAGGTGTAAGGACTCAGAGGCAAAGCCCAGAGCTCTTTTTTGGGCTCCCTGTTAGTATGGAAATTCTACTGTGGCTGTTAATCCATTGCCTCTAAGGATCCTACTGCCTGTGATCCATGCTAGACTTTGGGGGATCCTTGACATGTCAATCATTGTGCAGGTCATGCAAAGTCCTATTATGGCTACTGCGTTCCTAACTTATTTGGAATATCATGCACATCGTTGGTCCTCCCCATCTTACAATCTTGCTGCCCCCACTTCCACAAGGTTCCCTGAGCTTTAGGGTGGGGAGAGATTTGGCTGGTCTAGTACCAGGCGATTAATGTAGGGTCTTTGGTATTCTGAATTATGATTTGTTATTGTTTTCCATTTTGCTTTCCCTGCACTGCCCTTGGCTCCATCCTGATTGGTATTGAAGGTCACCTCCTAACTAAAGATAAAAGGCTGTTCAAATGAAAAATCTTAATATAAGAGGATACTCAAAGGTAGATGGAATAGGAGTCGGACTGCACAGTGAAGGGGTGTCAGTATCCCATTTGCAGGGTGGTTGCCATCTACCTGCAAGTCCCCATACCCTCCCTGATTGGTGACATCAAACCTCATCAGTCTCAAGGGACCAGAAAAGGAAGCTGCTCCAGATGTCTCGCTACTTACATTCAATACTTGGTGGTGACCTACTGAAGCATAATCCCCTCTCTCCTTTTTTATGGGAGACCCTCTTTCCCCTTCCCTCATGTTTATAATCTTTGTGATTATAGTAAGTATTACAGAGATTTGTCTTTGAATATGTCATTAAGTGGGTTTGGTACTAGGATCCACCTATTAGGGAGTACATATAGTGTCTAATTTTCTGTGTCTGGGGAACTTCACTCAATATAATTTTTTCTAATTCCATTCATTTCCCAGCAAATTTCTTTAATTTATCTTGTTTGTTGGCTGAGTAGTATTCCATTATAAAGATGAACCACATTTTCCTTATCTATTCTGTTGGCATTTGGGTTGATTCCATGACTTTGCTATTATAAATAGTGCTGCAATAAACATGGTTGTACTTGTGTCAATACACTGAATTTTTGCATTATTGGGGATTAATACCAGAAGTGGTATAGCAGGGTCATATGGCATTTCAATCTTTACATTTTTTAGAAATCGCCAGACTGATCCCAAGAGTAGTTGAATAAGCCTGCATTCCCAATCGCAATGTAGGAGAGTTCCCTTCTCTCCACATGCTCTCTGGCATTTGATGCTGTTTGTATTGTGGATTTTTGGCATCCTGACTGGGGTGAGATGGTATCTCAGGGAGGTTTTGATTTGCATTGCCCTGATGGCTAAGGATGTGGATCATTTTTTAAAATGTTTATTAGGCATTTCATTTTCATCCCTGGAAAATTTCTTTTGAGTTCCTAGGCCCATTTTATAATTGGACCATTTATCTCCTTGGTGCTTAGTTTTGTAAGTTCTTTGTGCACTTTGGATAATAGAGCTCCATCAGATATGTGGTTAGTGAAGATTTTCTCCCATTCTGTGGATTTCCTTTTGGCTAGATTTACAATCTCTTTATCTGAACAGAAGCTTTTTATTTCATAAGATCCTATCTGTTGAGCGTTGGTTCTAGTGACTGTGCTATTGGATTTCTGTTTCGGAACTGTTGGCCTAGCTCAATCAGTTCGAGGGAGTTCCCTACCCTTTCACCAAGGGTTTTTATAGTCTCTGGGTTAATATTGAGGTCTTTGATCCGTTTGGGATTAATTTTTGTGCATGGTGACAAGTATGGGTCCAGTTTTAATCTTCTGCATGTGACATCCAGTTTTTCCTTTTTTGAAGATGTTATTCTTTTTCCATTGAATTTTTTGGGACCCTTTGCTAAGATCAAATTGCTGTAATTGTGTGGGCTTATATCTGGGTCTTCAACCTTATCCATTGATCTGTATGTCTGTTTTGGAGCTAGTACCAGGCTGTTTTTATAACTATGGATTTGTAATATAGACTAAGCTTTGGTATGGTAATACATCCAGCAGTGTTTTTGTTACTCAGGATTGTTTTCGCTATCCCCAGTCTTTTGTGCTTCCATATGAATTTTGAGATTGTTTGGACAATTTCTTTAAAGAATTGCTTGGGGATTTTGATTGGTACATCATTGAATCTGTATATTGCTTTTGGTAGGATGATCATTTTTATGATGTTCATTCTGGGGATGCAGGACCATGGGAGGTCTTTCCATCATCTGTTGTCTTCTGTAATTCTTTCTTTAGCATTTTGAAGTTTTCATTGTAAAGGTCTCTCATTTCCTTGGTTAGGTTTATACCAAGGTATTTCATTCTTTTAGGGGCTATAGTAAATGGGATTGTTTCTCTTAGAACTTTTTCACTTTTTTCATCCTTGGCATATAGGAAGGCCATTGATTTTTACAGGTTTATTTTGCAACCTGCCATCCTGCTGAACTTCTATATTAGTTCCAGGAGTTTCCTGGTGAATTTTTTAGGATCACTCAGGTGTAAGATCATGTCATCTGCAAATAGAGACTTTTTCCTTGTCAATTTGTATCTCTTTAATCTCCCTCTCTTGTCTTATGGCTCCAGGTTAGACATCAAGTACAATATTGAATAGAAATGGTAAGAGTGGACAGCCTTGTCTAGTTCCTGATGAAGTAGGAATGCTTCAAATTTTTCCCCATTGAGTATAATCCTTGCTGAAAACTTGTTGTATACAGCTTTTATTATGTTAATAAAGGTTCCTTCCATTCCAATTGTCTTTAGGGTTTTGATAATAATAGGCTGTTGGATCTTGTCAAAAGCTTTTTCTGCATCTATTGAGAGTATCATGTGGTCTTGGATTTTGGACTGATTTCTATGGTAAATTACATTTATTGATTTGCATATGTTGAACCAACCTTGTGTGCTTAGGATAAAGCCTACTTGATCACAGTGAATGATCTTTTTTATATTTTTTTGAATCTGATTTGCTAAGGTTTTGTTAAGAATCTTTGCATCTGTGTTCATCAACGAGATTGGCCTATAGTTTTTCTTTCCTAAGTGTGTCCTTATTAGTTTTAGAGATTAGTATAATATTAGCTTTGTAGGAAGCATTTGGAAGTGTTCCTTCTTCTGCAATTTTATGGAACAGTTTAAGGAGCATTGGTGTCAGATGTCCCTTAAATGTCTGGTGGAATTCTGTGCTGAATCCATCTGGTCCAGGACATTTTTGGGTGGGAAGATTTTAAATTACTACATCGATTTCCTCATATGTTATAGGACTATTTAAGTAATTAAAAATTTCCTGTTTCAATTTAGGTAAGTTGTGTTTATGCAGGAATTCATCCATTTATTTTGTGTTATTAAATTTTACAGAGTATAAGTTTTTGTAATATTACTTCATAATTCTCTGAATTTCTTGGGTATCAGTTGTGGTAACTCTATTCTCATTTCTAATTTTGTTTGGGTTTTCTCTCTCTTGATATTGGTTAATTTAGCTAGGGGTATATCAATCTTATTGATTTTTTCAAAGAACCAGCTTTTGTCTGGTTGATTCTTTGTATGGTTTTCATTATCTCAATCTCACCTGATTTTGTTATTCTCCTCTTTTCTACTGCTTTTGGGAAATTATTGCTCTAGTGTCTTTAAAGCTTTAAGCTACATTGTTAACTTATTTACTTGTATTTACCTCTTAGGACAGCTTTCATTGTGTACCAGAGATTTTGATATGTTGTATTTTCATTATTGTTCATATCTAGGAAATCTTGAATTTCCTTTTTGATTTTTTTCTAAACATAATTCTCATACAGCACCATAGTGTTTAGTTTCAAAAAGTTGGTGTATTTTCTGCTGTTTGTCGTGTTGCACATGTCAAGCTTTAGATCATGATAGTTTGATAGGATACAGGCTAGAATTTTTCTGTATATGTAGAGATTCGTTTTGTGGCCCAATATGTAGTCTATTTTGAAGAAAGTTCTTTGGACTGCTGAGAAAAATGTGTATTCCTTGGTGTTTGGATGGAAAGTTTGAAAGACATCTGTAAGGTCCATTTCAGTAAAGGTTGATTTATTTCCAATGTGTCTCTATTAAGTTGATCTGTTCCATGTTGAGAGGGCAGTATTGAAATCCCAGAGTATTATTGTGTTGGTATTGATTTCTTGTTTTAGATATTGTAGTGTTTGCTTAATGAATGTGGAGGAGCCTATATTAGGTGCATGTGTGCTCGGTATTGTGAAATCTTCCTGGTGAATTGTACCTGTGACTAAAATCTATTATCCTTCTGTATCTCTTATGATTATTTTTGGTTTGAAGTCCACTTTGTCATATAGGATAAATGCTATCCCTGCTTGTTTCCTGTTTCCATTAGCTTGAAGAATTTTTGACCAGCCCTTGCTTTTAGAATGGTCCTATCTTTTATGATAAGATGTGTTTCTTGAAGGCAAGAGATGGATGGGTTATGATTTCTAATCCATGTTTGTAACCTGTGTCTTTTGATTGGTGATTTAATTCCATTGACATTTAGTGTTATAATGCAGAAATTTCTTTTAATTCCTGTCATTTTTTGTGTTTAGTGACTTTCATAAATCTATTATTTAGCTTGTGTGTTTTGGTGGTATTATACTTCCCTTCTGTCTTCCTGGATATGCTTACTCTTTTCTTCAAGGCTGAGTATGCTTTCTAGCATTTTTTGAAGACCTTGTTTGATGGTCACATAAGGCTTCAAGTTGTCATTGTGGTGGAAATTTTTTTTCACCCATGATCATGACTGATAGTTTTGCTGGGTGTATCAGCCTGGGTTGACATTTGTGCTCATTCAATACTTAAAGTACATCTCTTCAAGCTCTTCTGACTTTTACTGTTTCCATTGAAAAATCATTTGTTATTTTAATAGGTTTACCTTTAAAAGTGACTTTTTTCTTCTGAAGCTCTCAGCACATTCTGTTTGTCATGTATGTGTAGTGTTTCGACTATTTGTAGTGGTGAGTTTCTATTGTGGTCATATCTGTTTGGGGTGCAGAATGGGCCTCTCTTTCTTTAAATAAGGAAGTTCTCCTTTATGATAATTTGAAAAATTTCCTCAGGTATGGTATTTTGGGATTCTTATTCTGATATTCCATGAATATGTATGTTAGGCTTCTTCAAGGTGTACCATAATTCTTGAATGTTCCTCTCAAGTATCTTTTTGGGTTTAACAACCTCTTCCATTGAGCTGGTTTGTTCTTCCACTTTGTCTTCAAGATCTGATATTCTATTTTCTGCTTCATTAGTTCTGCTGATAAGACTCTCTGTTGAGTTCTGAGTTAAGATAACTTGTCTTTTGGTTCAATTTTAAACTCTGCTTGAGATTTTTTTAACTGCTTTATGCCTATTTTGTTTTCTTCAACTGTTTTTCTCATCTCCTCCAAGTACCTGTTGTGTTCCTGTTCAAAGTAATTTATGTGTTATTTAACTCCTCCCAGATTTCCTCTTTCATAGTATTGATCATAGTAAAGATCAGATTTTAAAAATTATTATCTCGTGTATAACTTTCTTGGCTATTTTCTGTGAGTTTGTTATGGTCGGATTCTATCATTATAAGGTTAATTCTTTTGGTAAGAGATTTATTGTCTAGGTTTTTATTCCTCATGGATTTGTGCTTATGTCTTATGACCTTCTTTTCGTTTCTATGTGTTTTTGACTGAACTGAATTAGGCAGTCTTACTACCCTTGAGCTTTGTTGCTAGTGTTTGCCTTGGGGTTGAGTATGTTTGTTTGGTGTTGCTGTTATTTCCTCGATGAGGCTATGCATTGTTAATACATCAATTAAGTCAGGTTTAGTAGACAGGGAATGAAGATTAGTATCAGAGTCCAGTTTTACATTTACTTCCTTGGTAATATGTGAGGATGAGTGATATAGTCCCTGAAGTTGTATGGGTTTGGGGGTGGCTATATGAAAATGTTAAATTATAAATGACTAATAATTGAGAGGAACAAGATGGTATAAAGGGTTTACTCATCTTAGAGCTGGATGTAAAGATTCTCTCCCAAGTGATGGGATGATTTTAGAGGCTCTCATACAAATGGTGTTTGTTCCCTAGAACTTTGCTCTGGACTCTGTTGAATTTTGAGGAGCAGGGAGTTCCCCCTGGTCCCAGTCCCAGGCAGAAAGCCAGAACACCTGTGATCTGGGGCTTGGTCTAGTAGCCTTACCTGAGGATCAGGGAGTCCATCTGGGTCAGCATCCAGGCAGAAACACAGACAGAGTGACTAGTGGGATGGTCAGATGACCTGGAGCCTGGATCGTGGTCTAGGGGTCTTACCTGAGGAGAAGGGAGTTGGACTAGTTTAGGGTCTGAGGAACAGGGAGTCCCCCTGGGTTAGGATCGGGGGCAGAAAGTGTTATAGGATTCTTAAACTGTTACTTTAGTTCTTGTTTTTTTTTTTTTTTATTTATTCAATTATACGTGTGTGCACGCGGGTGAGTGTGTGTGTGTACGTGTGTGTGTGTGTGTGCGTGTGTATATATGTGTGTGTGTGTGTGTAGAACCAGGGACGAATTCGGGAAACACCTTGGACTGCCTCTACCTCCTCCTTGTTTACTCTGCCCCGGGATTCACAGGCTCTGCTCTACCAGAACCAGAAACGCAGGCCACCCCCGGTTCTGCCCAGCGTCTATATGTTGGGTCTAGGATCCGAACTCAGGACCTTCCACCTGCAAGGCAGAAGCTTAACCCCTGAGCCACCTCTCCAGCCCCCCCTTGTTTTTTATTACAGACATGATAATAACTGAATCAAAGTTTTCTACATGCAAATAATAACCCCACTAAATTTGTTGCCTCCATAACCTATCAAAAAAGACATCTGGAAAGCTGCTAGATATATCAGAACTCACTGAATGTTAGGCACATTTGTATATTGCAAAAGCATCAGTTAAAAAAGAATTCATCTTTTCCTATGCTGTGAAAATCACGAGGTTATCTAAGCAAATCCTTTATTCAATATTTAGGAACTGTTTTATAAAAATATGTAGAAATATTAGTGAGAAAATGTATAAGATACATATGGATGTAAATGTATATCTTCTGTTATATTCCTTTAACTTCCAAGAATGTACCAAAATGGCTCCTTATCTAAATTTATCCAGGAGTTGCAATCAATATCTTCTGTCAGTCACTCCATCTTAATTTTGTTCCTTAAATTTTTTTTACATTATGTAAAGACACATTTTCCTATGTTTCTACATGGAACATAATATATTTACATTTATTTCATAGAATAAATATTCTTTGTTATATCGTGGCCATGATGTATTCCCAGTATATGGAAGGAAGCAAGGATTGGGAGATCAGGATTAATCTTGCTCGCCTCTAGAGCTTGAGGCCAATTTCAGCTACAGGATGCACTATCTATAAAACAAAATAACAACAATTAAAAAAAATCACTTTACTGGAGATTAACAAACTCTGCATAGTAGTGAATTTGAACTTGACTTGGTAAGGAGAATATATTTTGGCTTTCCTTCTCTGTTGATGGCAATCTATATTTTCAAAGTTGATTTTTATTGGAGAGGTGGGGGTTAAACCTTTGCCTTGCAAACAAAAGGTCCTGAGTTAAGATCCCAGATACCACTTAAAAATACCAGGCAAAAATGGTGGTTGCTTGTAATTCCAGCCCTTGAGTACAGAACTTGGAAAACTCCCAGAGCAAAGTAAATAGGAGGTGGAAGCAATCTAGGATGATTCTTGGAGACACCTTGGAACTCTGCAGGCACACTCATTATTCTCTGATATTCACAGACACACACAAGTAAAATAAAAAAATTCTACAAAAAATTCTGATTGCTATCCATTTTCTCTTCTTCATTCTGTCATAGACACCATTTTCATGCCTATAAATGTTGTTGAATATCTTTCAAGAAGACTTAGATATCTAGGGGCTGGAGAGGTGGCTCAGGGGTTAAGCCTCCGCCTTGAAGTTCGGATCCTAGTCCCCACATGTAGACACCAGGAGAAGTGAGGGTGGCCTGTGTTTCTGGTCCTGGTAGGGTGGAGCCTGTGAATCCCTGGGCAGAGTAAACAAGGAGGAGATGGAAAGATCCATGGTGGTTCCTGAGTTCCTCCATGGTTCTGCACACACACACACACACACATACACACACACACACGCACGCACGCACGCACACACATGAACAACTGAATAAATAATAAATAAAAAAAGAAGACTTAGATATCCAAAGAGGTAAAGAAAGCATCATCTAAAGAAATTGACTCATTATTATCAAAATATTGATCACAAATGAATCTCTAACTACAGTGTAGGAATTAGGACAATGAGCTGCTGGTAAAATGACTTAGTTCATCCTGTCTGGACAAAACTATAAAAATGACAAAATGTGAGACAATGGTAGAACAGCTGTGCTAAACAAGCCATAATCTTTTTGAGATCAGCAGTTGGCTCTGAGAAATATTGGAGATAAATTTTCAGGTATGTCCCAAGAGAAGAACAACTGGACTGTACTAATTACTGACTAAATGCTTTCAGCAGAGTCTTGTAGACAGAGTTAAGTCTTTAGAACTTCTTGCTTGCTCAAAGTAGCTGGGCAGAGACACTTGGTACTCAAAGATGGCAGTGACTGGTTCTTGAAATTGCAAGAACTCTAGGGAGTAAAAATACCAGTCCATGACAGAGACCATCGTCCCACCAGCTTCCTGTTTATACACTACCATGCCAGGTTCTTCATCTTTTCCATATTAGGAAAGAGATAAGTTCATTATGATCTTGCACATTTGACATCTGATTTCATAGAGTCTATCAAATTTATCATTTTAAGGCAAGGCCATCTGACCTAAGAAGAAGACAGTAGTGAATTGATAAGCAGATAATAAACATAGCCATCTATAGCATTAAATATCTTATTCATGCCACAACCAAGAGCAAACCTGTAAATTTTTATTTTCTTCTGTTGTAAGGGTAAGTGTGTTCTGTATAATAGCATGTACTGTCAAACATATATCCTATATGAATTTGTACTTAGAGTATGAAAAGCATAATTGTACAGAGGAAGAAGACTCATTACATTTCATGGATTTCTAGTACAAGTCACAATTTGCTTTAACACTATTTAGTGGATTGGGCAACCTATTCGGTAACTGCCATCCTCATGCCAAGATCTAGTGTCAAGTGTATGTAAATACAAGTACATTTAAACAGTTTTAAAACAGAATATCACAGTTCTATGTGAACATGGAATGTAATTATGGAATATGGTAAGTAAGGAGAAATAAAAAGCATTAATATGTGTATAACAGTTACTCTTAACTATGGCTGTGAGAAAACACCCAAAGTCAAGAAACTTAAGGGAGAAAGGGAGATTTATTCAGCTTACGGTTCCAGAGGGAAGGTACAGTCTCTTAAAGCAGAAGCTGTATGGCTGGTTACCCAAAGCTGGAGGAGGCTAAGTCGCTACAGACATTTTGGAAACTGAAAGCTGCAGACTGCTTGCTGCAAAGGCAGACTTTTCCTGGAGGTAGGGTGGGACTAATCTACCTCAAGGCCCACCTCTTGTGACTGCCTTCCTTCAGCAAGACTCCACCTCTCAAGGTGCCAAACACATGAGACTATGGGGGACACATTTGAAACCATGACAATGTGCTATCTTATCTTTTTTTTTTTTTAATCAGAAGGAAGTAAGAAAGAAGGAATGAAGCAAGGAAGGAAAGAATCTAGGATGAAATGCAGGAAGGAAAAATAAGAAAAGAAGGGAAGAGAGAGCAAAAGGATAAGAGAGTTGACTTCACACACGAATGTATATGGCCAGCACATTAGTTTTCTATTTCCTAGTAACAAATTACAACAAATGTGACTGGCTTGAAATAGCAGCCATTTATTGTCTTGCTTTGTTTCCCGGCTGGCTGTTTCCTGGGGACTTTGCTCAGCTTCACCAGGCACCTCACAGCAGCATACACTATGTCCTTCTACACAGTAGAAACACATCTCTGAAAATGCACAGTAGCAGCCAAAACAGTGCACCTGTAGAGGCTGAAGCCCCTACAGCCAACAAAAGATGGTACCATTAGTGAGCTAATAAGTACTCAGTTCTGAGGACAGAGGATCTGATGGGATGAAGGCATTCAAGAATTTCTAATAGGGATAAGTTTATCTACTAAAACCCTTCAAAATCAATGTTAAGGTGAGAAATGCCCAGGCATTTCCTTTTTTCTCTTGCATTCCTTTACCATACATCTGTACCATGTCCAGTTTAATGATCAAAAATTGTGAGATTTAGGTCTAACTAACATAAAACAAGACTCAATGGCATATTCTTCAAAAATGTATGTTCTGGATTTCAAAGACATGAGGGGATACAGTTGTGCTTTTATTGCTTACATGTTCTAAATGGCATCCGTGGGAGATTGTTGTAGGTATCAATTTGGCAATTGAGAGCTGAGCCTTTAGTCATACCTATGAAGAATTGTTAAGTTAAGAGAAGCTTCTGAGCAAGCCTTTAGGGGATTGCATAATTCATGTGGGAAGACTCATCCCATTCTATGTGGGAACATTTCCTGGGCTAATGTATGATATGCAGAAATAGATGACACATTATAAGGTATGCCTTTGTTTTAGCCTTTCTTCTGGATATGGTTTGGCCAGTCTCTCAGAATCTGATGTTAGTATAAGTGCTATGATGATCATGATAACAGAGACTCTTGAAAATGAAGAAATGTCTAATTTCCTAGATTGCTTGGAATATTGCTTGTAATATTCCCTACAGCAATGGGAATCTTAGAATAAAACATCCTCCTACTCCAATTCAGAGAAATCCATAGAAAACAATTATGCTTTTAATTATACCTATTTTCCAAGTTATTTAATGTCAGTTATATTTCTAAGCAGTCATTCTTTCTATTCTAATTACTGCACAGAGCTGGATAAATAGAATATTCCTACTTTTGCTCTTTTTCCTTTCCTATCGACATTTTTGTATGTATAATAAGTACCTGAAGGTCAAATGTAGAAAATCAGTGAATCTAATTCCTTCCAAAATTTGCAAGATTAACTCTTTTTATTTTCCCCAATGAAAAAACATCATTCACTTAAGTTGTAAAAGTCTATTGTCTACAGAATCATAGAACAAGACTCATGTTTTCATTTTCAAAGTGGTACCGAGGAATGGGAACTCAAATTACAGTGAAGATTTTCTGCTGCTATTTATGTGTATTTGACCAAAACAATTCACAGAACAAAGGCATAAAATTACCAGAAAGAGTTCATCTTTATTTTGATACAACTGCAAGGAAACTTCTAAATGTTGCAATGTTTCCCATTCAAATGCAAAGCATTAAAAGGGTAATGATTAAATCCTCTCTCTTTCTCTCTCTCTCTCTTCTCTCCCTCTCTCTGTGAGATTTGTAAACACAATTTTGTAATCATCCTTACACTGATTCAAGAGAAGCATTTGCTTTGCAACATTTACAATAGGGAAATGCTTCCTCTGCACATGGTACTTTCCCTAATGATCATGTAGGAATGTAGTAAACAGCTTTGCTTTGTTTTTATGTAAAATCAAAGTTGGCAGAGTTTCTCAGTTTATTCCATAATAATTACTACTATGGGTGTACAAACTCTTAAATTGAAAAAGAATATTTTGTGAAAAGAAACTTGAAACACATTATTTTACTTTCATCATTTTATCAAATACTGCAGAAAGAATTGTTTGAAGATTTTCAGCCATACATTTATTCAATCATAAGTTTTTAAAACTTAGTATATTAACATTTAGGCATTTTTAGCAGCCATGATGGAATGGCCTCTGAAGGTCTTTAAACGTCATCTCCAGGGCTGAGATTACCCACACAGAAGAAATATACCCTATTGACCTGGAGGAACTGATTCTACTCCTTCACAGAGGTAAAATCCACACCTTGCCCCAATCCTCTGTCTATGAAAAGATATAGGGATTAGTTCTCCATTGTAAATAAGCCCTACCACGAGGTCCAGCACAAGTGGGTTGGGCCCCAATATTTACAGACCAATGAGATGTGGTGAACCAAAAGCTCCACTCAGGTTTGGGGAATCTAGAGCTAACCAATGAGAAAAAGCTGCTTTTCCTGGGGCTAAGACTGTAAATGCCCCTTATCCTGGCAGCCATCTTTGGCTTCCTTGTTCCTCATGTATTCCACATCTGGAATCCAGGAGTTCGTATCTGACTTTTCTCTAACCCCCTCATAGATCACATGCATGGAGTCCATGAGTTACCCTTCGCTTTCTCTTGCTTCTGTCAATTTCATGTCCCTGACTTCAGTTTTTTTTCTCTCCTCTAATAAACTCTGCCTTAATCGTATAAGAGTGTTCTGGTTCGATCTTCAACTCCTAAACATAAGAACCTAGACACATGTAGACTCCAGAGGGACCCAGTAACAATATCACTCAAGCCACATATGAAGAAACATATTGTAATTAAAATATTGCCATAGCCATTTTGTTGATTTTACAAAACCATCCCATTTTATTGCTTGCTTACATTTCTCTTTTGTCTTTGATTATAATCACACCAGTGCTTTCAGAATTATGTGTGTTAGCTCTTCCCTGAGCACATAGCCAATTTTCTGATTTGAGATTCAGGTAGGTATTATTTTCCTTTTTTTTGCATTCACGATCTTCTACAACTCAAACTTCATTTACATGTTATTGGTGGCATCAGAAGCATGATACCAGAAGTTAGAAATGCTCACAAAGACACAGATGCCTGCATTTCACCAAATTCCCTTAAACAAACTCATTGCCTTTCGGTTTAGCCTTTGTAACAGCATCTTTGTCTGTGTTTATAGTTGGAAAAAAAATGGCAGTGGAATCTTAAGAGAGAAAGATATTATTTTTGCTGATTTGAGGAAGTCAAGGCAGATGCAGCTTGAAGCATCTGGTAATATTACATCATGGTCAGGAGGCAGATAATGTTGAATGCTGTGCTTCTTTTCAGTATCCCCAGATATTCAGCCCATTATGTGGCCAAGGAATGCTACCACCCACAGTGGATAAGTTTGGTGAGTCTTCCATGATGTAATGAATGTAACATTCATAGATATGCCCAGAAGTCTTTTGCCTAGGTGAACCCATCAATTTGGCCATTGAGAATGACCACCAAAGTCAGTTTTGCTGCTTCCTGCTCAGAAGGATTTCTATTTTACCTCCCTCATTGGTGTTGATTGCCTTGAACAAAAGGAAAAGACTGGCCTCAAAGAGGTGATCAGGTCATGAGTGGCTAATCAGGAATGACATTGGTTGACAGGGGGGGTGTTGCTGTTACTCTGCTTGACATCTCATAAATTCACAGCCCAAAGGGCTTAAAGGGGACCAAAGGGTTTTATTCTCTCTTAGGATTCATGGTTATGGTTACTTGTCCATTCTGGCAGGAATGTTCATACAAACACTAGGGACTGAGGAAACTGGCTGCATCAGTTATTAACTGGTTAATAATAGCCAAATATTTAACCTCCATAGAGCTGTTTTGTGCTACAGAGATGGTTTTATCATCAACTTTCATTTCCTAGGAATTCCAATTATTTACTGAATCTGACAACTGATTGTGATTTTATGGTTAGAAATAATACCAAGCACTTTACATTTTCAATAACATCAATTTCATTGCAGTAATATTTGTAAATTAATTTCTTAGTCTTCTTCAGAATTTTACAAAGGTCATGAGGGGAGACACATTCAGGTTGTTTCTTTTCCATTGTGTCTTTTTTATTTCTCTATTTTCTCTATCTTTCTCCTTTTTTATTTCTTTCCTCCTCTTTTTATGTTCCTTCTTCCTACCTTCATTCTTTTCTTCTCTCCTTCCTTGCTTTGTTCCTTTTTACCTTCCTTCATTTCTTTACTTGTTATTATTTTTCTTTTAAAGTTAATTTAACCACAAGAAATATCAGTATCCTTAAAATTTCATTTGAAAGTGTTATTAAGCTGACTTTCATGCCTAAAGAGAGTTGGGGCCTATGCAATTTTGAGGTGATTGTATACTTGACTACATGATTGGGACATTTTATTTGTCAATATATTGGCACTGAAACTTAGAGAAATTTTCTCCTAATCTACATGATATTTCATTGAGTATACTATCTACTTTGCTTCCTACATGAGTGTACCAAAATGCTGTATGCTATGTTAGATGCTATTATGCAAAGACATAAAAATTCAAAGATACCTTTTAATTCTGCTGTGAATATGTAGTACATACTAAGTTAGGAAGTCATGATTTACTAAACTCGGAAATAGTACTGATTGTGATTTCTCACAGCTGAATAAATAATGTTCAAACCTAAACAGTTTCTTCCCGTGCTTTGTCTCACATGGCATTAGTGTCTGTACCTCCTTTTTGTACCTACATTTTCTTTATTCTATTTGCTACTATGAGACAATGCTTCCCAATAGACAACACATTAGGATTCCTAAACAATGAAACTGTATTGTTTACAGTTTTGGAGTCTGGGTGCTAAGGATTCAGAAGTTAACACAATTGGCTTCTTGTGAAGCTCCACTCTGTGGCTTGTAGATAGCTGTCTCCTCCCTCAGTCCTCAGAAGAGCTTTCCTGAGTAGCTATATTGACATTTGCCACATTGATAAGAACATTACACAGCTGGTAATAATGCTACATGATGGTATTCACAGCACACGATAGAGGGATACATAAATATCTGAACCTCAAACATAACCTGAACAATTTCAGATCCTATTTCCAAACAGACAATAACAACAAAAACAAAAAACAAAAACTGTTTTGTTGTCTTAGGATCAATCCTAATGATGACTTCTCAATTATCACATTAGGAAACAAAATTCCAATAGCCTTAACATTAAGAGAAGGTGGGATTTAAAGACTTGAACCTAAGAGGAGAGTGAATATGACTAAGAATATAACACCTCATTTTCTTATTTTAATTATTTATTAGTATAAAAGGAACAATTTAATTTTTGAAAATTTTAATATTAAATTTATAGTAGATAGATGTTTTCCTTTCTGTTACAATCTTTTTGTTTTTTAGAATGACAGAAAGTGGGCTGGAGAGGTGGCTCAGGGGTTAAGCCTCCGCCTTGCGGGCGGAAGGTCCTGAGTTCGGATCCCAGGTCCCACGTATAGACGCCAGGCAGAAGCGGGGGCGTCCTGTGCTTCTGGTCTTGGTATGGCGGAGCCTGTGAATCCCGGGGCAGAAGGAGGTGAAGGCGTCCATGGTGGTTCGCGAATTCGTCCGTGGTTCTACACATACACAGACACACACACGCACGTGCACACGCACATGCGCACAGACACATACAATACACACATGTGCACACACACATACACACACAATTGAATAAATAATAAAAAAAATTAAAAAAATATATATAGAATGACAGAAAGTACCTGTGACTAACAATACCCATCAGGATGGAGTGAAGGGCATTGCAGGAGCAGCAAAACTGCAATAGAAAATCAACAAACCATAATCCAGAACTTCAGAGACTCTATATCAACCACCTAGAAGTAGGCCAGCCTAATCTGTCCCCATCCTGAAGCTCAGGGACATTTGCAGAAGAGGGGGGCAGTAAGAGTGTAAAAGCAAAAGGATGGGAGGAGCAATGATTTGCAAAATAGTCCACACAAGTTAGGGCCAAAGCAATCATAATTGGACTTTGCATGCCCTGTGCAATGTCCCACACACTATTGACCCCATAAAGTCTAGCATTTGCTAAAGGCACCAAGATCCTTGGAGGCAAGGAATTGACAGCCACAGTAGTGTTCCTATGCATAAAGGGAACACAGGAAAGGGTTCCAGGAAAAGCCACTTGGTCCTTGTAGGTCATCAGAGAGGAGGGCCCAAAGGAGAGTCTGGCATGCACATTAAAGGATTCTCTGGGGATTGGGGGGGAGGCACTGGGGGATGGGGAGGGAGGAATGAGGGGAGGGGGAGCAAGGGGGGAGGGGAGGAAGAGGGAGGGAGAGAACTGGTATACATATTAAGTTTGTATGAGTGGAAATAGTAATAAAAATGTTATAAAAAAAGAATGACAGAAAGTAAAGATATCCCATAATCCACTCACACAGAAAGATGAAAAAGTTGTTAGAAATAAATATAATTTTTTTTATTTTTCTAATTTTACAAGCATATTGAGTACTCATCCCTGCTTCTCTCCATTCTCCCTCCCTCCCATCCTCCCCTTTACTTCCTTAGTCCCTCCTACTCCCTCCCATCTTTCTGCCTGTATGCTTCTATGGACCCAAGGATTTTCTCTGGCTTGTCTATTCTTGTGGGGTTCAGATCTCAGTGGCATACCAACTTACTTCTCTTTGGGCCATCCCACTGATGGAAGCATTTCCCTTCACTCATTCAGCTTAGTCCCTAAACTTTCTGCTATATATTCTTATCTTTCATGAGTTCCTAGGTAGTCTATGTGGGCATATAGTCTATTATGTTAGTCATTATGCAGGTCTGATAAGAGTAAGTCTCAATCTAGAGAGTTCCTAAATAAAGCAGTCCTGCCTTGAGTGGGATGTCTTGTCCAAAGGTGAATCTTCCCATCTTTAGAGTCTTACAATTTCAACTCCCTTCTCTTCTGCAAAGTTCCTAAAGCCTTAGGCTGGGGAGAGATTAGGTTGGCCAGATTCTGGGTGAGCGTTGATGAGTCGCTGCTTTATGGTTGGCCATTGCTGTCCACTTCAGTGCTGTTCCATTGCCCTAGGCTACATCCTGTCAGGGTGTTGACATCCTACCTCCTTTACAACCTTGAGGTGTAACCTCTTGAGTCCCTGCATTGGATCAGGTGGTCAACTTATCACCCCCCCCCATGTCCTATTGTATGTAAAAGAGTTGAACTTTGTGAGGGAGGCAGGCAATTTAAGATCTCTCTGGAAGAAAGGTTTCTTTTTGCCCCTGCCTGTTCCTGTACAGCCCAGGTGAGGCAGAGATAGGAGACTATGACATTGCTGGGGCTGGGTCTGAGGTTTGGGAACCTTTTTCTAAAAGGACCAGGGAGTTTACTCTCTTCTGTTCTCCTCCCGCGCTGGTCAGGATGCACAATGTACTGAAAGGCAGTCGGCTGGCCCTGATGTGTGCCTTCATCTTGGCTTGGGAATCTTCCGTTCAAGGTCCTCCGACAGGGAGAGCCAGGGACCAGTAGTGCGCTGCAGTCCAGATGGGAACTCTGCCAACTGTCTGGAGTAGAAGGGACCACTGTTCGACCTAAGTTCACACAGATCCAGGAACATCCCCCCAATGATGACTGATCCTTTCTTAATGATAAGATCCCAGGACTGGAATGATGTCTTCCCAGTTTTTGAGGACTTTCTGGATCAGGTTCTGGCTCTGGCTCTGGCTCTGGTTCCGGTTCCAGTTCTGGTTCGGGCACCGAATCTGAAAATGGTTTACTGCCTGACACGGAATGGGAATACCTTGCAAAACCAAGATGAACTAGATGATTTTATTATATGAGGGTGGTTTCTTCTCCACCATAAGGTCGAGCAGTGTATCTGGTTTATGCTGTGTACTATGGTTAAATGATCAGTCTTGGGAGAAAGCATTTTCTAGAAATTTTTAAATATATGAAAGAAAGAATCTTAAATTCTATCACCTTTCCTTCTCATTCACTCTTAAAGGATTGCACTGTGATGTTGTTTTCTACCACTTTTCTGGGAAAAAGCCTGTGTTTGTTGAATCATCCTGATGAAATTAACTTCCAATCCCATGTGTAAACATCTTGTTGATTTCAGAAAATTTGAATAGCAAGTCAACAGGAAATATTTCATACCTAAGTCTGCAAAAGCCTGACTCTGTTAATGGCAGATATACTCCCTTTTTTAAATTAAAAATGAAATAAAATGAAACACAGTGAGTGAACTTATACCGGGTGTACATGATGTGGCTTCCAGTGGGAAGTGTTTTCAATGTGTTATGACCATTGCATATACCATGGAAGTAAAGCTGAGGACTGCTGTAGTTAGACACCTAAGACCCTAATGAAATCACAGGGGTGCTCTCAGTACCTTATGCTGCATTGCTTCCCTCCCACCACACTTCATTTCAAATGTTACTCTACTAAACAAAAAAAAAAAAAGTCTCACAAAGAAAAAGAAGTCTTTTAGGCTGAATGTTAACTGTTCTTCCAACCTATTGGTATAATAATAGTTATTTACATAGTGGTTTAATGTACCTATAAGTTTTTCTCTATTATTCTATTTCCTTCCCTATTTTTAGGTGCTTGTTTTAGTTTACAGTAACTGGAATGTATACCATTTTGAAAAGCAGGTCTTGAGTTCAAACAGAAAGGTATTGGTTGTCTCCTTGATACTCATGCTACTATTACACTAGCAGTCACCTATTGCCATGGTGATATTTATTGGATCTTACAGATCTCATGCATTGATGGGGCCTATGAATATTTCTTTCCCCCAGGAGCTTCTACAGTATTTCGTATAACACTACATTTTGTAGAAAGAAAAAAAAAATGAATCCTTATAAGCAAAGTAGGTAACTACAGAAGTAACCAGGTTTCTTGAATAAGTTAACTACATTAAAAATAATGAAATACTGAGATGAAGAAGAAAATAATCATTTGGAGACCTCAACTCATGTGGAGATCTCAAATCATTAATTATATTTATCAATATATATTTTGCTGCTGCTTTTATAGCAGGATTTTTCTATAGACCTTTCTCATTAAATTGGATAGAACAACTTTCTCTAAAGAAAATGTTCAAAATGATATCACAATAAATATAAAATATATTTTACAAATATATCAAGTGAAAGTATCAATTTTAAAATTTACTTCATGTTTGTATATAAGAAACTTATTATCATTAAAATAGGTATCTAATTTGCCTGTTAATATCAAAATATTTATAGTATTCCTGAAATGAAAACATCATATAGATTTTTATTTTTTTAGTAACTAATATAAACCATGAAAAGATAAAATTATAGTTCAACAAACTAGATAAATTATAGGTACAAATGATATGCCTAGTAAATTTCAAAAGAGTAATTATTTGCTATATTCTAAATTACTAAACTTATGAAGTCATAAATTATGTTATTTAGAATATTTTAATCTAAATTGAGTTTTTATAGCTAAACTTTATAGTTTGACACCTCCCACCCCTAGGATCCAGATACTCCACTTTCATAACTTCTTGGCCTGGTTTACAGTACCAGGAATATGTTCCATGTTCAAAAGCAAATCTTAAGTCCTTTCAAAAAACAGTTGGTTACTCCCTTGACATTTGTGCCTTATTGTACTATACTATATTTGACTAATTTAGATAACCAGACATTAGCATGTTTGCATGTGTGTGGGAGCATATAAGGGGTTCCGCATGCTTTGTGTGGTGTGTGTGTGTGTGTGTGTGTATGTGTGTGTGTGTGTATGAAAACCTGAAACTGATATTGGGAATCATTCACGTTATTATTCCTCCTAATTCATTTTGAGCCAGGGTCTTCATTAAACCTAGAATTTACTAATAGGGATTCTATAAGAAGCAAGTAATTCTTGAGATTCCAAAGTCTCCAATTTCTCAGGCTAGAATTTCAGACAGTTTTCCACCATCATCCAATATTTCAAATGGAGTCTAGACATTAAAACTGTGGTCTTTGTTTTCATAGTATACAACATCTTCCAAGTTTGGTTTCCATTACTCCTTCCAAATCTTAGAAATGAAGCTTGAAATACTACTATTTATAAAAACAAGAAATTTCAAATCAAATTTCATGGATAATTAAGCAAAATTTGCCAAGTGTACATTGCATTTGATGATTCAATAAATTATTAATACAGTTATTGAATGACACTATCCTAGGACTTTTCACTGACAGCAAATATTCTATTTGAGAGGGAGGCACAAATAATTGTTTCTATTTGCTTCTCATGACATCCATTTCTCTCTAACCTTGTGCATTTGGAAGCTTTCTGTACCACTGACACAACATGGAGAACTTGAAAAGATGATGGACTTTGAAGCTGTAATATAAATCTTTCTTCTTGGTTTGAAAATACCATCGTGAGCTCTCTCAATTGATATGAACAGGATGATGCACTACAATGTAGATCCGGCACATTTGCCAAAGCATTAGTTTGTTGGTATAGTTTAGAATGCTGTTTGTGTGTTTGTTTATTTAACTAGGTTCATTTGCAATATGAGTGCACTGTACCATTACTTTCATCAGGGGTGAATAATGTAGAGCATTTACATCTCCAGAATTTCCTTGCACTTTTAGGTCTATCCATGTTCACTGTCTTTGATTTTCTTGATTCATTTTTTTTCTTAGAATATGAACATTGGCAGAAATAGCAATAAATATATTCTTGTTTCAAGGGTTATTCATGTTAGAACACAGAACATTTTACAATGCATTTTCAATACAAAAAATGTTAGTCAATATATTTTAGTTGACTGATATGAATTTCATTTTTTAAAGATAGGATTAATATATTGTGTTATATTGACATACTCTACTTAATGTGGTCCTTCTTTTTTATTCTTCACTTTCAATAACATGTGTGCTTACCTAACATTTTACTCCTAAAAGCAAATTCTTCTTGTTCATACAATAACATGGAAGGGGAGATCAGAAAGTCTCAGGCTATCTGGAATGCAAATAGGTGTCAGTATTTAATAAGACTTGACTTGATGAAAACATAAAGAAGGACGCCAACACCAGATTCTCTCTCAGATAAATGAACTTGTTGCAGTCCACCTGCATAGTGGCTGAAAAATGACCATCACACAACTTAAGGGAACAAAGAGTTTACTTTCTTATGACAGTCTGGTTACAGTTCTCAGTCCAGCTTGACGGGAGAGTATGCACCAACACCAGGGCTGAGGGGACTGGCCACACCATCACTGCATAATGGCTGAGAGATAGACAATCCTTACTTGCCGACCAGCACGTCTGGCCAAGTACACAGAAGGATGCCAACTCTCTCAACCAACTCTCTGTGATTCATCTAGGGCCTAATCCCACCCAACATGGGCTGGGTTTTTCCCATCAGCTAGACAATGTCCTTCAGGTTTGCTCTGGGCTTAACTCAACCATCAACTCTCTACAACTATGCCCAGAGCTCAAACCCTGAACAGTCAAGTTGACACCTGTGCTTATCTATGACACTCCACCCCTTGTCAACTTGACACAAAAACAATAGCACTTTTAAACTGTAACCTTTCCTTTTCCCCACAGATGTTAAAATATAAATACATTCCATAGACAAATTTAAAATATTCTCATTAAAACTTCAGTCCCAACATTTTTTAAATTTTTTATTATTTATTATTTATAATTGTGAGTGTATGCATGTGTGCCCGTGTGTGTATGTGTGTGTATGTATGTGTGTGTGTAGAACCAGGGACAAATTCGGGAACCACCATAGACCGCCTCCACCTCTTCCTTGTTTACTCTGTCCCGGGTTCACAGGCTCCGCCCTACCAGGACCAGAAACACAGGCTGACCCTGCTTCTGCCCGGCATCTATACGTGGGATCTAGGATCTGAACTCAGGACCTTCTGCCTGCAAGGTAGAGGCTTAACCCCTAAGCCACCTCTCCAGCCCCCAGTTCCAACATTTTAAAAGTTCAAGGTTTTTAACTTTAAAAGGGTATTAAATCAGAATAAGTTAAGTACTTTAAAACAAATAAAACATTGAAACAGAAGGATCTTGACACAATAAGAAACATTTAAATTAATATCAAAGTCCAGCAAATTACCGCATCCTGTACTTCAATGTCCATCTTCTGTTGCTCATCACGTAGTCAAGGCGGCTCAAAGATTCTAGGCATTCCCAGTCCCTGTTTGTAGCTTAAAGTTGTAAAGGCAGAGTTCCTCTGAACCAGGCTGAATCTCCACTTGCAGCAGTCCTCAGCATACATCCCACGGTTCTGGCATAACAACAGTACTCTGGGTTCCTCTGCAGCTATAAGCTTCACCTTCTCTTGCAGGATCTCTACGCCTGCCACTTGGTGCCAAGCTTTTGCTACTCTCCATGAACCCTTCAGTAGTACACCAAAATTAGTATCACCTGAGTGACACTGCCAGATTCCGAAGTGAGGTTGAAATATAGCTTAGTCTAGTGGAGCTACAGCTGTACCAACTTTAATACACTGATGCTGGAAAAGCCTCTTCTAGGCAGCCAAACTTGCAAAGGGCAAGAAACAGCTTTAACTTGGGCTTTCAGCCCCTGAAGGAATCTGGGTTTTCAAACCATGAACTTGCCATATGGTGATTTTCATGTCTTCCACCATCCCAGTGCAAATCACTAGGTTTTCCTCCACTGATACTCATTTCTCCAACAGCAGCAGATATTCTGCTGCCTGCCCTTTGCACATCCAAACCTTTAAGGCTGCCAACACAGCTCTCCTCTGTCAAGCAAACCAGTCCACCATCTTTAAATTCAGCTTTATCAAAGTCCTTGTTCCCCTCATCACAAATTGGGCCCGAACAATCTCCCTCAGCAACTGGCCCACTAAACTCTGATGAACGGTATTTGTAAATCCACAAAGTGAAAATTCTCAAATATTTCCAACTTTGTTCAGCAGAACCATTCAAAAGCCACAAAATCCACGTAGTCAGATTTTATCAGCAACACCCCACTCCTGGATACCAAATTCTGTTGCAGTCTGCCTGCATGGTTGCTGATAAGTGACCATCACACAACTTAAGGAACAAGGAGTTTACTTTCTTATGACAGTCTGGTTACAGTTCTCAGTCCAGCTTGATGGGAGAGCATGCACCAACACCAAGGCCAAGGGAACTGGCCACACCATCACTGCATAATGGCTGAGAGATGGACCAGCATGTCTGGCCAAGTAAACAGAAGGATGGCAACTCTCTCAACCAGCTCTCTGTGATTCATCTAGGGCCTAATCCTACCCAACCTGGGCTGGGTCTTTCCCATCAGCTAGACAATGTCCTTCAGGTTTGCTCTGGGCTTAACTCAACCATCAACTCTCTACAACTATGCCCAGAATTCAAACCCTCAACAGTCAAGTTGACACCAGTGCTTAACTATAACAGAACTATTAGAGAAAATATGAAAAAAGAACAATAAAAATTAAATACTTCACCAATTCAGTACTCTGAATACTGAGTAGAAACCTATCTACTATTGAAATATCTACTTATATGCCACTTATTTCTAACGAAAATTGTATTCTAGATAGGACATCAAATCATCTCCCCTCTCACAGTGGCTCAGAGAACCTTATGGAAGAGAAAGCAGTAAGTTTACAAAAGCCTGAAGATGGAGAGGTTGCTGTCAGATAGTATACTCTATTCATGAGTATGGAGCCTCACACAAGAGCTCACTACAGAGATGTCCACTTCCAAAAGATCTGCACAGTAGCTGACCTATCAACATTTCATTATGCATCAGGGAAGATCTCAAGAAACATTACATTTCTCTGAGAGAATATTTAAGTGGAACTTCTTTACTTATATTTTACCCACTAATAAGTCATCCATACCCCAACAAGAATTCAGACACTTGCCAGTACAGGCAGCACAGATGGAACCCAGTGAGGCACACATGCAAAAAGAATTGAAAGCTGTAAATACACTCTCTAGAAAAGAGAAAGTATGAAGTGAGACAGGAAGAGGGATGTTATTAGGTAGTAAGTGGTGAAAACACAAAAATTATTGTGTAGCCATTTGCATATAAAAGTGCAAATGGCTACATTTTTTCTAAAGGCTATGCACTTCTGCTTAATTTGACATGGGATGTTCCCAGTTTGATTCCACCTTCCAGCTCATTTGAGTCATTGAAAAGCTTGATTTTAAGTGGAGCCAAGAGAAGAACATCACACCGAGAGGCTCTATAAAATCCACAAGACAATCCAGAAATACAGCAAACTGATCCAGATGGTCATGCACTGCTGTTCTGAAATGGAATCCTTGGCTAAGGTGAATAAAACATGGGAAGAACATTAGGGCACATGGAATCAAAGCAGTTGTGCTTCTATGAGATTTTTCATTTTTCTGGTTGTCTACAGGAGTTAGTTATTAGAGCAAATCTGTGAATAAGGCAATGAAAGAGAATAAAGGATTGTAGCTACATAACATTTCCCAAATGAGGTGTCAATCAACCAATAGAAAGAACAAACTCTGCACTAGACTTGAGAATTCTCTCAATTATCAATGTGACTTTCTGAAAAAGCAATGATAAGCAAGATCTACAGTCTCTGACTCAAGTGTTGAAACACAGCCTTATATCCACGTTCAAAATGGAACTGTCAAACTCAAACAAAAGAGTCTCAGAGAACATTGAGGAAAAGTGTGACTTCATTATAAATACAGCTAGGTTTTCAGTTTTTACAAAATCCAAAAGCAATTAGAGAGCACATTAAGTTCTACAATGCTTAGTACCATAAATTAAATAATGTTCATAGTGACCTTCTTTACTAGTCTGAATCTACATTACCTAATCATTGTTATTTTTTGAAATGGCTGCAGACATCTGTCAAAATCAAAAGCAAATTTCAGGATCACAATCACAGTGGTGGTAGGCTTGTTAGTTTTATCAAACTGAAATGGTAATGTGCATACTTAAAGTAAAACTTACATTAGAATAAGGTAATAGGAACTATAAATAGGGCTAAAAAGCAAACAGCATTGTTGGGCAAACTTAGAAAAGTCCCTGAAGTTAGTAATATGCTTTGCCGCTTTTTACTGGAGTCCACCTTCTTCACCCTAAACCATAATGAACAAAGTAAATCTTACATAAACGTTCATTATATTATCACTCAGTGCATATTCTTTTGTCTGCCTTTCTTGTCTTGCCTACCAATAAGTGACCCCATTTCTTTCAAAGAACAGCAGGAATTCTGCCAAGTTTTCGTAGGACAAGAAGTCACTGAAAGTGGGAATCGAAATAAAGATTCATCACTGCAATTGTAAGGATATTTTAAAAATGTATCTTATAATGTAATTCAACTTCTGAACTCATTATTGATATTTTTCATAGATATTCACTAGCGAACTTTGTGAAAAAGTGTATCTGCAAATAGCCTCTGAAATCACTAAATAAAAACATGTCCTCATTAATGTCTAACATTTTTTATAGTAAGGCTTCTCTGCATGATTCCCAAAGTGAATATTTGATTTATCTAATGTATTTAAAGTTTTAGAGGAAGTATTATGCCCTTTTTTCTTTATAATTAACAGAATCAAAACAAAAAACACATTTCAGTGAGATTGTCAGCTGTATCTACATATACACATTCAAAATTGGGGAAAATTTATTTTATTTTATTTTGTAAATTTTAATAGGTGGAACAATACCCTTGATCATTCTTATGAAAATATATTTTTTGTCAGACAATGATTATAACACTTTTTGAAATGCAGGAAGTCATAAAATTAAGATGTCTGGATGTGAAACATCCTCAGGTACTAAAGACTTGGTCATCCCCTGATGGAGTTACTAGGAATAGAATATTTTATCTTTGTTCCTTGTCCATCTCTAAGTTCTGGGTAGCAAGAGGTAAACAACTCCAATGTACCATGATGCTGTGTATTCCGGTAGCATCACACATTGTTGAAACAAAGTGGGTGAATCAAGTTTAGGGGAGGAAAGATTTAATGAGCTCGCAATTCCAGGTTAGACTACATTATGCCTGGGAAGTTACAGGAGCAGGAGCTTAAATCAAGTAGTGACATCACGCTATTAGCAAGAGAAACAAGCAAAAAATTAACACATGTATACTTGTTCCTACTTAGTGTTCTTGATTTTTTTTATATAATTCTAGTTACTATAACTAGAGAATGATCCTGTTCAAATGAAATTAGAGCAATCCCCCATAGACATGCCCAAAAACCATCCATGTCAGTTAGACAATTAAAATCAGCCATTAATGCTCTCCACAAAACTGTCAGTTAGACCCTATTACTGAAGAAGCAAAAGATATGGATCACAGATCATGGGTAAAATATATCAACTAGAACTCTTTTAAAATTTTCTTCTTGCTGCATAGTTTACAGAGTACCAAGAAATACAATAGAACCTATTGGGGGAGAGAAATAACCTGGGCCTCATCAATGAATGAGATCTTTAAGAAGCAATAGAAATTATCATGGCAATAGGTGACCACCAGTGTAATAGTAGCATGAGTATCAAGGAGATATCCAACAGATTGCTGATTGAACTCTACACCTGCTTGTCAGAATGGCACACATTCCTATTACTTTTAACCAGAACAAGAACCTATTAAAGGAAAGGAAATTGATCACAAGGCAAGGACTGATTATGAACCTATAGGTAGGAAGACAGTACACCAAACTGCTCTGTAAATAGCTATCATAATACCCATAGATTGGAAGTCTTCTACAACAGAGGTAGAGGGTGTCAACACCCTGACAGGATGCATTCTAGGGCAGTAAAAGAGCAGTGAAGTGGACAACAGTGGAGAGCCATAATGCAGAGTACCAGCGACTAAGTAAGGCTCACTCAAAATCAGACTAATCCAATCTCCCCATCCTAAGGCTTTGGAAACCTCACAGAAGAGGGACATTGAGATAGTAAGAACCTACTATCAGATGGGAAGGTTCACTTTTGGACAAGACATCCCACACAAGGCAGGATGGCTGTATCTGGAAACTTAATATAGTGAGACTAATTCTTTCCAGACCTGCATAATAACTGGCATACTAAGATGCCCCCATAGACTATCAAGGAATGCAAGACAGATAAGAACATACAGTGGAAACCTTGGCAACTAAAACTGAAGAGAAATGCTCCCATAAGTTGAAGGCTGAAAGAGAGGCAACTTGGTATGTCACAGAGACCTGAACCCCCACAACAGTAGACAAGTCAGAGGTAACCCTGGGATCCATAGAATCAGACAGGCAGGAGGGTGGTATTGATGGAAGGATAAGAGGGAGAGGTGATGGAGGGAAGCAGGGATATGTACTCAATATGCTTGTAAAAGTAAAAAAAAATTAAAGAAAAAGAGTAGATAAAGCAGAGAGAACCCTGGGTCCATAGAGGTAGACAGCCAGGAAGGTGGCAGGGAGTGGGATGAATTAACAAAGGGAAGAGAGGTAGATGGGTAGGAGGGGGGATGGAGGGAAGTTCTGATAACCAATATGCTTGGAAAACCAGAAAAATGAAAGAAAACAATAAAAACCCTTCACCATTGATTTTTGCCTTACCATGGGCCCAAAAACAACTGGGCGAAGCAACTATGGGATGTAGCCCCTAAAACCATGAGGTGAATAACTCCTCACCCTGATAAACTGCCTATGCCAGGTGGGGTTTTATTTTATTTTCTTTCACCATTCAAAAACAACAGAGCATATTTTAGTTCTCTGAGAGTAGTGGTATGACGATTGCAGATCTAACATTGAGAGGTCAGTGCATTTTGCTTTAAATTCTTTTATTTTTCTAGAGTTCTGCAACTGGGATAAATTATTGCAAGCCCAAAATGGTTCATATAGCACACACCCGTGTTGCCTAAATCTTACATGGATTTATTTCCGTATGGATTTTGATAACCTCCATCAGTTTATCTGCAGAACATCAGGGTCAAGGTACAGAAGGTTTAATAAGAAATCCACCATAGCCATAGCCACACCTCTACCTTTTCCTTAAAGCCTAGTAATTATTGTTGAGATAGAATCTCTCACATGCATTGAACCTTTAGCTCAGGATTGGACGAGGGTTACCGACTAAAGAGTTCCAGAATCAGCTAGTCTTCATCACTCTAGTTTCTAAAGTACAGACAGGCAACCTTGTGAGAGCATGGCTGGCATTTTGATGGCCAAGCTTTCTCACAAGTATCCTCTTACTTTTTAAAAATGAATGGAAATCTGCTATCATTTCAGGATTAAAAGTTAAAAAGAAAATATCAGATTTAAATAAAAGCACTTTCTATAACATTGTATATTACCTAGATAAAAAGGAGTTTATCCTTAGAAATATGTTTTCTCCAGAAATATGTCTTCCATTTTCCCTTCTTCTGATCTTATGATAGCTTGCTTAGGAACGTATCCCTTAAGTGAACATACTCAAGAATGTGTCTACCCCTAAAGTGCCTCCTTAAATAGATATGGGCATCCCAAGTAATATAACCATTACCTTTTTTATTTGGAAAGGGTATTTTGTTTTTCAAGCACCCTCTACAGTTTCCTTCACCTGCTACAAGTAACAGGAACCTTCTCCAATTTCTTCTGCTATGTTTTATAAGCTTGTTTGATTTTGCACTCACTAAACCCAGACTCATTCTATTTAGTTATAGCTGGAAGGAGTTATTACACATGGCCTCAAATCCCAGATGTGCTATTCAACAAGAAAAAAGTCTCTATATATCCTAAATGCATAATTCTGAGGCATTTCCACTGAACCGTAACATGTTCAGATTTTAGAAATGATCATCCTCCAAAAGTTTTGTAGGACTCTGTACACAAAGAAGACCTTATCTCATTGAAATGTGGAGGGATTCCTTTTATTTGAGAAAGTGGATTGCAAATTGATCCACAATAAACCACATCCTTTTGAAGAAAGAATTACTATTGGAAGAAAAATGAAGAATGCACTAAAGCATACAAAAGAGAAAATTTGGAATATGTAATGCATGGGAATCAATTAGGCTGAGAATTCTCCTAAGATCCACACATAGGACTTTCTTCATGCCAAAAGAATGATCGTTCCAAGGGAAGGATCAGAGATAGAGTTGACAGAGCTCTGCTTAGGAGAGGGGACAGGAGCTAAGGCCGGTGTGAGGTACTAGCATCAGGTCAATAGTAGACCTTAGATTATCATTGAACTAATGACTCTAATTGCCTTTCCTTTATTGACAAAAGTCCTACTGTAATGTATTTAAATTGAAGAGAACATTTCATGAAGATGGTGTGAGACTGATAACTCTCTCAAAGCGCCATGCTCACCAGCAGAGTATGTGGAGACATTAACCCAAGAACACGACGCTTAGATGGATGGCACAGTACATAAGTGTACTACATTTCATTATACCTGAATGCATTTGTGAAGATTAGCAAAACATCCACAAACTGAATTTGAAAAGTTCAATTTGAGCCAAACATCAGCAGAAATGAACTTACGTAGAAATTATTGTGGATTCAGCTGCTGCAGAAAGCCCCTGAGTAGGGCTGCAAACCCAAGGCTTACTCAGCTGGCTTATATCAATAATTTATGAAAGTATTTTTGCTTTCTTAATAACTCTGCCTGAAAAAAGGTAACTGAGCAGCAAAACAGTACTCACTTACCTTGAGATGAAGAGATTTCTTGGAAACAGTAATTGTTTGTCCACAAGACAGTATCCTTTCTCCATGGTTTTCTATGTTCAAGGCTGTATATGAAGTCATATTTTAAGGATTTTAAGTTTCCCTTCATCCTCATATAACAATGGTGTTAATAGACAATGAATATATTGTCCTATTGATAATAACTTAGCATGAATCACACTATTTTAAATACTAAATCTTTAGTTGTAGATAATTTACTTAAATGAAAATGAACAAATTTGTGCCTGATTTACTCCATTATGTTAATTCTAAATATACAAATTTTCCTAAAGCATTATAACACTGTATATTTCGCTTTTATAAGAGTTTATAGATTTGCAAATCATATTTTCTTGGAAATTCCTCTGTTATGTATTGTTTGTACTTTATACACATTTTCAGCAATTTCAATGGAAATGAACAATTTGGCAGCAAGTGATGCTTTATCTTTCAGAATTGTTAGCTAAATTCTTGGGCCCCAGAAGCATTGTGAGAAATGCCAGAGGTAATGATCTAGACAAATTAAGAAGTGTGATACTGATTAGGCAAATAAGGAAAGATATCAGTGCTCCACATGAGTCATTACCAATCCTTTTGATAATGTTCTCAGGCATTAGCCACTGACAGACTTTTATCAATGGATAATTAGAGTAATACAAATAAAGGAACAAGTAGAGCTTCTAATTGGACTAACTTAATGAAATGAACATAGTGAAGAAAAGTGAACAGGATAATATTTTGAAACTGAAAATACTACATGTAGATATTTAGATAATAAAGGCACCTTTGTAAAAATGATACAAGGATTTGGAAAGGCCTTCATGGAATATAAACAAAATGTATCTGTCCACTCACACAGTCAGATGTGCCCCTGGGCTCTTTATTCTTCATTAATACCATAGAGTCAAGCAAGAGATTATAGCTAGATGAGACAAAGAGAACTTTCTGAATCTTTCAGACAATTAGATAAAACAATAGCAAAAGAAGCAAAGCTCGGAGTATATAGATGTCAAATATACAAATACTGAAATCAGTTTCTGAAATTTGATTTTGATGTCAAAATATTGATTTGATACACAGAAGATTATTAACACAAAACAATATTCCTGAAGTTTGTAATCAGTATCATCTCTCATGAATACTATGATTTGTAGATATTCTGTTGCTTAAAATGTATTTATGTGTATGAGTTTTTCATGTATTGCAGCATTATCTGTCAATATATTTATACTCTATTTTGGCTCTGCTTCCAACTGGACAAAATAAAGACCAGAGCAATGATGATGAAGTTTTAAACCCATTGGAATGATTAATAATTTCAACAGATAAAACAGTGAAATCATCAGCATGAATGTGTTTATTAACTATCTCTTAAATTTATGAAGCAAACAGGGTATAATCCAAGGAACAATAAACAAGTCTACCTAACATCAACATTTTAAAATATTAACTCTCACAGTCAGTGGTAGATTTTAAGATAGGAAGTAATGAGGTTAATCAAGGAATGCATTTACTATTTAAAACTGTGCATCATTAGAGAACTTTGTCTCATAAAAGAGAATGTATAAACTATGCTTCATTCATGAAAATAGATCATTCATGAAAAAATCTGGACCTTTGGCATTTCTTTAAAAGATGGAAATTATGCTTCCCTTATAGATAGAGACAAAGAAATGCTTACAGGAAATTTGCAACTTAAATACTTACAATGTACTAAAAAAATTAGACATGAAAGATTAATGTGTGACTCCTAAAAGAAGGACCTAGAATCATATCCTGTGCTAAGAGCTTGTGGTGACCAAATAGGGCATCTGGGAAGCTTACACAGAAATAGCTTGTTTAAAAAAGTGGATACACTCATGAGAAAAAGAAAGATAAACAAAATACAGAGAAAATAAAACACAAGTCAAAGGCTTGGGGCGATGGTTCAGTGCTATGAAGGTGGCTTAAAATACTAAGAGGTTATAGGTATGTATATAGGTATGGTCTAAAGGGAAAAAACTGATTAATATTTGTAAAATTAAAGTCAGGGACATAATTAAACTAAACAGATTTGAAAAAGGAAGGAAGGAAGGAAGGAAGGAAAGAAGGAAGGAAGGAAGGAAGGAAGGAAGGAAGGAAGGAAGGAAGGAAGGAAGGAAGGAAGGAAGGAAGGAAGGAAGGAAAAAAGAACAACAGTGTGTGGTTCTTATCCTTTTTGAATAATACAAAGAGTACACACTACTGTACACCATGGACAATCATTTTAATAGAATTTCTATATTCATTGATTACATGTAAAAGGTTTATTGACTGTTGTATAACAGGGGAAGTGTCTTCTTCATAAAGGGAGTTCATACTGCTACTCAATTTCTTTGTAAACTCTTTTTTTTAATTTTTATGTGAGTAAGAGCAAATATAAGAAGTATTTAATGCAGTATTGACTGCCCTTCATAAATAGGCACAAGCCTTTGCTTTCTTCCTCACCTTTGAACACTGTGTGTTCTGTGTTCTCTTTACATCTGACTCTGTTCACAGGCATGTCTTCATGATGCAAGTTTCCATACTTAGCCACATTCTTTCTCATATCTCACAGTAGTGCCCTTTCTCCCTGAGTTGGTTTATTTCTACATGCTTCTCTTCTACTGGAGCTCTGAAGATAGACAAATGTGTGATAATACATTCAAATCAATTTTTTAAACAAATTGGGGTTGAAATGGTGGCTATTTGGATAGTCATTATGGCCAAATGGACATGTGGGGAACTTCATATAAGCCTTTCTCTAGCATCACATACCACCAGAAAAGACTATTCAGTGAAAATGGAAGCATTAAATATTAATTAATGATAAGAATAATCTCGTAGGGATTAGAAAACATAAAAGAATATTTATATCCTTGGAATATGAAGTGTTTCCTCAGTAAAACACATGGTTTATACCACAAAGAATTTAGGCATAATATTCATGTGAAAGTAAAGTATCACACATGTGATACATTGTGAATTCATCTACAACTTTTTTTCCCCACAGAGAGTAATTATCTAGCTTGTTAGTCATAATCACAGAAATGTCTAAAAAAGGAAAGGTGGAGAAATGAAGAAAATGAAAAGAAAAACGAATCACAGAAACAATGCAAATGGCCCCCTATACAGTAAAAAGATTTTATGATTCACTTGCAAGAAAAATGAAAAATAATAAAAATCATCATAATAATAACAACAATAAATTCGAGTTAAAGTGATACTCTGGAATATTTTCCCAAACTATATCATTGGAAAATATCCCTATGTTATAGGCAATATAACATTATAGTATATGTTTAAATAAACTAAAAATAGTTCAAGAAATAGAAAGGATGATATGTAATTATCAGGAAAAATACACATGTAGGATCCTTCTTCTAGCAAACCTATATCTAGTATATCACAAAACACCTCTGTAACAAAGTATCATTTTGCAATGTTTTTCTTTTCTTAGTTTGTTTGTAAAGAAATATTAGAAAATATGAAAAGGTTTATATAATAGGCAATGATAAACCAAATATATGTCAGAACAATGAAACACTTACCTATCATCTATTTATCTATCTATAAAATGTTAAATACTTGTTTATGTTTATATTTTGATTTACTTATGGCAGTGCTGAATATAGACTCCAGTATGTTGTGATGGTTGGTCTTAATTGTCAAATAAATGCAATCCAGAATCATCTAAGAGGTCTTTCCTGTAGGAGAATGTCATGGTTACTGAATTGATAGGTGAGGACCCAGCCCAGAAGTTGTGAGCTCTGTTCCCTGATTTGGGTTCCATGACAGAAGAAGAAACCAAGCTGCAAACTGTGAAACAGCATACATTTGTCTGTTACTTCCTACTCTTGGTTGGGGATGTAATATGAATGTAATATTTCCTGACATGATAGATGCTAAAATTGTAGTGTCAGGGTGTTTCATTGAACTTAAATGAAAAGTACCTAAAAGTATTGTCATGCCTGCAGAGTGAGCACTCTGCCTCTGAATTGCAACCATACTCTATATTTATTACTTTAGTTGATGCATATTAATTATGTATATTTATGGATTACCATGTGATATGCCACATGTGATGAGTGATTTGCACAGTTGTCACATCCATCACCAGAGAAATATGTCTCTCCATTTTTATATGAGCATTCAAAATTCTTTCTACTTAAACAATTCTAATTTTATGCCAAATTTTCATGATTGTATGACGTGAAAACAGCTGGGTGTTTGATTATGCAAGATGCAAGATACAGAATTGTGGATATATTGTGAACTTACTCCAAAAAAGAAGTGGAGCAACTATGAATACTTATCAAATTTTGCTAGGTTTTGATGAAATTTTAGAAAAAAAGAGTGGTATACCAATTTATAAGAAAGCAATAAACCTGTTAAGTTTGTATGAGTGGAAATAATAATAATTAAAAAAAAAGACTGTAAGAGCCTAAAGATGGGGAGGTCCACCGCTAGACAAGACAGTCACTCAGGACTGGGCAGCCACAGCCAGGAACTCACAGCAACGGGACTTGAACTTATCAGACCTGTACAGTGGTAACACACCAGCATGGACTGGTGTTCATCCTAGGGAAAATAGTTTAAAGCAATAGGATCCTTAGGGGAAAGGGGTTAGGCAGAGGTAGAGAGTACCCATATCAGCAGTCCACCCAAGGAAGCACCTATTGGTCTGCTGCAGAGGCCTGAAACCCCACTACAGCAGATACAGAGGGAGCCCCAGAACCCATATAAGCCAAAGGACAGGAGAGGAGGAGGGAGTAGATTAGACCACAAAGGGAGGGGAGAGAGTGGGAAATGAGGGTGGCAAGGAGCACCCTGAGAAGAGGAAGACACCTCTAAATAAGGGAGGAAAGAGAACATATAGTTTAAGAAGATGGAAAGGATAATAACACAAGAGCAATTTTAAAGGAAGCATGGAAGTAAGGAATAGGGCATAGGAAGGAACGGAAGAGTAAAGATTAACACCAAGCTTGTAAAATATAACCAGACAGAAGCCCTCTACTATACAAATATATCAAAACATACAACTTAAAAAAAGAAAATGTCAGCCAATATACTCCATGCATAGTAACACAGAGACAGGAAGGGAATAGAAAACAGAAATTGACCTGAAATGCTCCTACCAGAGGTCATCTACTATTTAATAAATATCACATTACAGGAATGTGATGCATTCTAAAGAACTGTTGGATACAGTGTCCTCAAAGATCCATAAAACAAAATAGGCATTTTGCATTGCTATCAGTAAAATCCTTTTGCTGAATACATCACACAGGATGATCACAGGACAAGGGAAAAATAAAGTTGGAACAGATGTCAATGGCTTCACCCAGCCATCAATGTTGCAACTTATACTAACAATTCTGTCAATAAGTGTCCAGTGGTACAATTGTGGCATGTAAGTTATAGGGTAACCACTTGCTCCTGATTAGTATGAAGTCCCATTTTATAGGAAGGGACACATACCTGGCACTGTAAACAAAGTGAAATACCTGTGGAAAAGGAGATCAGAGGCCCTAGGTGGGAACAAACTTCTTAGTGTTAACCGCAAACACTTTTAATACATCTACCTTTGAATGTGCTTTTATCACAAGACTCTAGTTTAACAGCTTTTTGTCTCTGGCCAGGGGGTAACATACAATGCCCACCAGGATGGAGTGAAGGGCATTGCAGGAGCAGCAAAACTGCAAAAGAAAACCAACAAACCACAATCCAGAACTTCAGAGACTCTATATCAACCACCTAGAACTAGGCCAGCTTAATCTCTCCCCATCCTGAAGCTCAGGGAAATTTGCAGAAGAGGGGGCGGTAAGTGTAAGAGCAAAAGGATGGGAGGAGCAATGATATGTAAGTTACTCCAGACAAATTAGGGCTGAAGCAATCATAATTGGACTTTACATACCCTGCGCATTGTCCAACACACTATTGACCCCACAACGTCCAGCATCTGCTAAAGGCACCAAGATGTTTGGAGGCAAGGGATTGGCAGACACAGCAGTGTTCCTATACCTAAGGGGAACACGGGAAAGTGTTTAGGGAAAGGGCACTGGGTCCTTGTACGTCATCGGAGAGGAGGGCCCAGAGGAAAATCAGGCATGCACAAGGAAGGACTCTCTGGGAATTGGGGCGGGAGGCACTAGGGCATGGGAAGGGAGGGGGAGTTGGGAGGAGGAGCAGGGTTACGGGGGGAGGAGGAGGGAGGGAGGGAACTGGTGTACCCATTAAGTTTGTATGAGCTGAAATAATAATAAAAAATGTATTAATAAAAAAAAAAGAAAACTGCTCAAATTACCAGGGACCAAGGTATGTATGGAATTTCAATTTCTATAAAGACACTAGGGACACAGAGATATTCCTCCCTTTCAAGACCGTCTTCAGAATGGAAGCTGGGAAAGGAGTGAAATTTAAATTCCTAAAGGTTAGTTACTTTTCCTTTGCTCCTGTAAGACAGCTCTCTGGTAGAACCATATTAAGAGAGAAAGAGAGATGTACTTTGCTTTAGGATTCCAGAAGACACAGGCCTTTATGGCTGGACTCCCATGGAAGAAGGCATACCTGGAGGCACTTCATATTAATTTATTTTTATGATTATTAGAGGAAATAAGTGAGAAAAAAGGCAACTAAGATTGCTTTAATCTGAAATAACCATCACAGGCTGTTTTGTCCAATGCTTCATTCAACGTGTTGTTTTAGGAGTCAGTATGTAGGAATAAAATGATTGTGCACATATGTCCGAATGCTTTTCCAGCCACACCTTTCCATCACTCCATGCACCATGAGTTAATGTCCCTCCTGTACCAAAATCTACCACTATTATGATGCTTTGTCTCACTAGGGACCCAGAATTAACTGAACTAAGGACTGAAATCTCATAAATTTGAGCCAAAGTAAACTTTCCTCTATTTGTGATTTAAATTATTCGTGTAAAAAATTTTGTGACAGTAATGGATGACATCAAGTGCACCAACTCCATTTTGGCTAGTGAAAGTTATTTTGAAAAGCATCTATATAGGTTCCATGATCTTTTCAAAATATTTTTAAAATTCTTTTAAATCTCCATACTTGGGGCTGGAGAGGTGCCTCAGTAATTAAGCCTCTACCTTGCAGGCGGAAGGTCCTGAGTTCGCATTCTAGATCCCACGTATAGGCGCCGGGCAGAAGCATGGGCGGCCTGCGTTTCTGGTCCTGGTAAGGCGGAGCCTGTGAATCCCAGGGCAGAGTAAACAAGGAGGAGGTGGAGGCAGTTCATGGTGGTTCCCGAATTCGTCCGTGTTTTTACATACACACACATACATGCACACACGCACACACACCATACATGCACAGTTGATAAATAATAATAAAAAAAATAAAAAAATAAACCTCCATTCTTTAAAAGACTTGTCAGGATATAATAGATAAGAATATGTCTGCATTTATTTAATATTTGAATGTGCTGAGGCAGTTCCTACTAATCATATTAGATACTCAGAATGTATTCCCGTCAATTATAATGTGCATGCCAATTATTTAATTTTGAAGGTAGCAGTATAAATACATTCATATTTTTACATGACACATAATCATCTAAATTCTAAGGCATTATCCTTAAGTTTGCTCAGTAAATCTGATCCTCCAATTTCCTCCACATTTGTTAACTAAAAGCATGGAAAATAGTACATCAGTGGATTTTCTTCACTTATTCATAAAACACTAATAAAATACCTTAAAATCAACCTTTTTTGAATAATAATCTTAGTGCAAGTTATTGTTACATGACACTGTTCTAACATCAGAAAAGCAATGTGATTGTCTGTGGGAAAATGGAACTAGAAGACATGACAAAAATTATTTCCACATATATGCATTTGTGCAATCCATCATGAATAATTCAAATAACTTGCATACAGATAGATTGCAAGATCTAAATTACATAGTATTCTCAAAGTGAAGTCATCTTGGAAATATCAGTTATTGGAATTACTCAGAATGAGTTTTAAATGGCTTCAGACGACTCTTCTAAATCATCACAAGTCACAAGTATAATTCTAGGAATAATACCTACTGTTGAGTTGTCCTAGGTATGTGTGTGTGTGTGTGTGTGTGTGTGTGTGTACACACGTGTGTGTGCATGTGCTCACACACTCATATCCTTGCAGGCATATACAGTGCAGTCTGAAATTTCCATTTGAATTCAGAAGAGCTTGAAAGAGTTAAAAATAGGCTTTGGTCTTATATGAATCATTCAAGTGAGTTACAGTGTCATGAGACTGAGAAGCATTTATGAGATTGAAATTAAGTATAAATAAGAAATAATGATACATGATTCACAGCTGCTCTTATTAAACATTTGAATTAAAGTCTGTATTTGAATTCAATATCCTCTTGCCTTGTTTCCTAAATGCCGGGATTTTAAGATACACTTCCATTCCTGACATGCCGGTTTAAATTTTCTGATAATTTTTCCTGTAATAAACTCACCTAATTTATTGCAAAACTGTGTTTTCTTGACATTCCTATCTATCCATTAGCTTATATCAGTACTTACTTAAGTTTGGGCAATGCAAATTTTCCTGTGTTTGATTTCAAGACTGAATGCAGGAAAATGTGAACATTAACAAAGAAGCCATTAAAATGGTGAAAACTTATTATACTAAGTTACCAGTGGGAACAGAGGGAAGAACTGATTGCTTTTGATGGCCAAGATCTATATAAAAAGGATCTACAGAAGATGGACAGAGGCCTTTAGGAGGTGAGGATTGGAACACTCAATTCTGCTGATACCTTGGAAGGTGTTGCATGGGCAGTGGGAGCTTGGGTGATTTAAGGGTTCACACACACAGCTCTCTTTTTCTAAGAGCCATGAATTTTGGCAAGCATTGGAATGCAAGATTTTGGTTGGATTTTGCTAGTTAAGAGGTCTCAGTATGAGTTAATGAATGAATATTTCTTTTAGCAAATATTTATTTATACTTGGAAAACAATTAATGCTTTAGATAATAAAACTTCCACAGTATCATGGAAGATTGCCATTTATACCTTTAAATAGAATGCACGATGTAAATGCTAATGTGTGTGTGTGTGTGTGTGTGTGTGTGTGTGTGTGTGTATGTGTGCGTGTGTGTTGCTAACAGTAAAACAGATGGGATGGACTGAAACTGCCCAAATCAATGTAAGTTCCTGTGAATACAAGTAGCTCATTTTACATTTACAGATTTAGGGAAACAAGCAAGTCAGAATATGACTTCTGTAACATGGTATATAACATGATTTGTAAGAGTCATTACCTTTAATCTCTAAAGTTATTATTTTGAAATAAGTTAATCTATCATTTAGTTTACAGTGGACTCATAAAAATTCTAACTCAGGTAAGGGAAATGGCTAAATTGGTAATTTCTGTATAAGCAAGAGGATTTGAATTTGATCATCAGGAACTATGTAATGGAGTATGCTCGTGATTCTACTGCAGAGTGAAGTAGAAACAGGACAGCCAGTCTGGCCTCCTCAACTAGATCCAGGCCAGTAATGTAACACTGAAAACACATGATGAATGAAACCAGAGCTTCATTCTGACCTCTGACCTTTGTCCACACTTGCACACATGTACACACACATAAATATGTACACATGCACGGACACACACTTCATGTCTTGCATGTTTGTGAAGTATACATGTTATAAAATACTCAGAGTAGTAGCCATATTGTTGGAAAAGAAGCAAATTTCCATTAGTTCCCAAGAACTTGGAAAAATATACTGAATAAAATATAATGAAAACATGCCAAATATGACATTAGCTAATATTTAATAGAACCAGAGTAAAAACATTCGACTTGGAGGGGTCAAATCCAAAGATGAGAGATGAAAAAGAAATGTCATTAATAGGCTTTAGAGAAGAAAAATGGGTATAGGAAAGGGATGGCAGGACAGACAGATAATGTCCTGTTGACATTGATGGGGAATTCTGACAGAAAATCAGGCTTTCATAGAGGTAAAATTTTATATATGTTATTTACTCCCCAGACAGGAACATTACTATTGGGATTTTAAAACCGTTTTGGTAAGAGAATGAGTCATACTCCGTCATTGTGTGTATTTGCATGAAATAAAACACTTTATGAAGGATGCACAGATATAATTATCCACATAACAGCATGGGAGAATCACAGTCTTGATTAAGTGCACGCTGATATTTCTCTAAATTGCTTTATCATCTTCTGCTACACAAATGATGAATGTTTCTTTTGGCAGGGAATAGTCTCAACATCTACCAAAATTACTCTGGGTAGAAAGCAATTCAAGTAGTAAATATATTTTTATGGATAATTAGTTGATTGAATGTCTGTATGAATTAGAATCCCTTTAATATTCATGGCTAATTTATATCTATGAATATTTTATTAATTTCTGTTTTGTAGGAAATAATGATGTTACATTAACACAGAAACAAAATGCTTAACATTAATAAATTTTAAAGCATAATTCTGTGACAATTTGGTGATTAAGTATCTTAACAGAGCAATAAAATCTGCAAATTACTAATTCTAAAATTCAGGTGAAGAGACAGTTAATTTATTATTTTAGAAACAAATTAAAAACTTAGGTACAGAGACACTTTATTATTTGTATTGCTTTTTGGAGAATCCTCTGAATATAGAGAATCAAATGTACTATTTTTTCACCAGGGCCTAGTTTATGGAAATGTTCCTTTATCTGTCCAGGAAGGCAAACCAGGCAGGTATAAGTAGAATTTTTGGCTATTAATGTCCTATTATATGTATGTTCTATTATTTGTGACAAACTACTGAAATTGTTCAGTATGTCTCCCTATTACTTTAATTTGTAAGCACTGTTGTTTTTTGCTTTTAATAGAAGAGATTTAAAAAAATATTTCAGAAGGAGAGAAAGCTACAGACACTGAAAACCAGAAAGACAGATGATAGATAGGTGGTAGATTAGATGGAAAGAAAGATAGATAGATGATGATGATGATAATGATAGAGATAATAGATAGATAGACAGACAGATAGATGATAGACAGACAGACAGATAGATAGACAGACAGATAGATAGATAGACAGATGATAGGTAGATAGATAGACAGACAGATAGATGATAGATAGATAGATAGATAGACAGATAGATGATAGATAGATAGACAGAAGACAGATAGATGATAGACAGATAGATAGATAGATGATAGATAGATAGATAGATAGATAGATGATAGATAGACAGACAGATAGATAGATAGATAGATAGATAGATAGATGATAGATAGATAGATAGATAGATAGATAGTGAATGCATACCATAGCATGTTGGTAGTGGTCATATTGTAGAGGCTAGAGAACTTTATTACAAAGGAACCTATTACTGGCTGAGCATGCTGGGTCTACAATAAGTTTTTATGTGCATAGGAAATAAACAAATTTCCTTTGAAATGCTAAACTGTATCCCAAAGAATCATAGTTGAAAACCTAAAATTTGTTTAAATATGTAAGCATTGAATCAAGGAAATAAATAAAAGTCTACTTTCCCCAATTCTCCTCTGTAGAGCAAACAGCAGGATGATCTCTGTCAGGGCCTTCTCCATCACAGCATTCCTGCTCAGAGACTTGAATGTAACATTCTGTCCTGCCTTCAACTGCTGCAGCTTGTTCAGGATTGCACAAGTCTAAAAAAAATAAATAATTGAAGTTAAAAAAATGGAAATTTCATCATGTGCATACAGCTGTCCTCCAGATAGACAGAACTTCTAATTATTTTCATTGAAACAATAGGAAACAAATTTAGGAAAGAAATGAGCTAAATTGACAGCAGCGTGTTAGCAGTACCCTGTGTCTGTGACAGTTCTGACTCATGTCAGTTATCTTCAGCCGCAAAACCTCTCTGACAGGAAGAGTGAATTACAAAAGCTAAAACATGCTGGGGACCAATCAAGTCAATGTTTTCAGTGTGAAGGAACCATAACCTCCTATTCTCTCTTCTCCATTTCTCCAATCTAGGGTTCTTTTCTTATCTGGAAATTTTTCATTAGCAAAGAAGCATGCCTTGTCTTATCAAAAATCATCCCAGACCTGGGGAGTTAAATATTAAACTAATCCTGTCATCAGTCTAAACCATTGAGTTTTACATTTGCCAAAATCAGATCAAACTATTTTTTCTGAACACTACTCATGGAATTCTATTACAGTATCTCACTTGGAGCAACAGCTGTCCATATATTACAAAGTGCTAAGAGGTAAGTTACAACTCAATATATTTGAACACATTGATATTATAACATCAAATTATCTGATTATCAATATTACGGGTCTAGTCTGAGTCAAGCATTTGGTAGCTGATGGAGTGAGAAGGATACAATGGAATGATACACTTTAAAGTCTAATGAGAGAAATCACTTTCTTTCACATCTCCCAAAGTTTCTAAGTTTATATATTGCTAATCAAATATGACTTTTCATAATAATTTTTAGTTTTCAGAATTTTTTCACAAATTAAGATTTTACTATTTTTTTAGCATATACTCAAAGACACAGACTTATTTTAGCTAACCATAAAATAACATTTATTCTGAATACATGTGTGTGTCATATGTATATGTGGATGCATAAGAGTGGGGTATGTGTATGTTACTACATGCATGTGGTATTGGTTTTTTCCCTTGTTTAAGGGAGGATTTTTGCTCTTTTTGTATTGTTTATTTATTTTTATCATACAAACTTAATAGGTACCCTGGCCCCCTTCCTCCCTGCACTCCTCCCCAGTCCCACTTCCATCCTCCCCACCTTTTCCCCTTCCTCTCATTCCCCCTCCCTTTCTCCCAGTGTCCCCCTTTTATCCCCTCCCATTCCCTGGAGCATCCTTTAGTGTGAATGTCAAACTTCCTTCAGCGTCCTCCACTCTAATGAGGTGTAAGGACTCAGTGGCATTGACCAGAGCTCTTTCTTGTGCTCCCCTTTAGTATGGGGACACTATTATGACTATTAATCCCTTGACTCTAAGGATCCTAGTGCCTGTAATCCATGCTAAACTTTGGGGGGGTCATTGACATATCAGTCATTGTGCAGGTCATGCAAAGTCTGATTACAGCTAATGAGGCCATAACTTGTGTGGAGTATCTTGCATATTGTTGCTCCTCCCAATCTTTAGACTCTTACAATCTTAACCCCCCTCTTCCACAAATTTCCCTGAGCTTTAGAAAGGGGAGACATTTGGCTGGTCTGGTTCCAGGTGATTAATGTAGGGTCTCTGATGTTCTGAATTATGGTTGGTTGTTGTTTTCAGTTTTTCAGTTTCTGCACTGCCCCTGGCTCCATCTTGATTGGTATTGGAGGTATCTCTAGCCTTAGAAATAAAAGGCTGTTTAAATGAAATCATACTATAAGAGTAGATTCAAAGGTAAATGGAATAGGAGTAGAAGACTGCAATGAGGAGGGTGGGTCAGTCTCCCATTTGCAGAATGGTTACCATCTATCTGCCAGAATCTATGCCTTCCCTGACTGGTGAGATTAAACCCCCTCAGTTTAAAGTGACCAGGAAGCAAAGTGAGTGAGCTTGACAAGATGTCTCACAACTTACTTGCAATACTTGACAGTGACCTATTTTCTCTGCTGTAGCATGACCCCTATCTCCTTATTTCTGGGGGGGAGGCTCCTTTCCCTTCCTTCCTGTTTGTAATCTTTGCAATTACTGTAGGTATTACAGAGATTTATCTTTGAATATGTCACTAAGTGGGTTTGGTACTAGAATCCACCTATTAGGAAGTATCTATGCTGATTAAAGTTCTGTGCTTCGGATACTTCAGTCAATATATATATATATATATATATATATATTCTAATTCCATCCATTTCCAAGCAAATTTCATTAATTCATCATTTTTGATGGCTGAGTAGTATTCCATTCTATAAATGTACCACATTTTCCTTATCCACTCATCTAATGTTGGGCATTTGGTTGGATTCCATGACTTTTATTGTGCTGCTAGGAACATAGAAAAATTCACCTCAATGACTTTTTGCTTTATGGGGGATTATTCCCAGAAGTGGAATAGCAGGGTCATATGGCATTTCAATTGTTAACTTCTTTAGGAATCGCCAGACGGCATGCCAGAGTGGTTGTATGAGCCTGCACTCCAACCAGCAATGTAGGAGAGTACCCCTCTCTCCACATCTTCTCCAGCACTTGGTGTTGTTTCTGTTGTGGATTTTTGCCATCCTGACCAGGGTGAGATGACATCTCAGGAAGGTTTTGATTTGCATTTCCCTGATGGTTAAGGATGTGGATCATTTTTTAAGATATTTGTTAGACATTTCAATTTCATCCCTGGAAAAGTTTCTTTTGAATTCCCAGGCCTATTTTTTAATTGGCCCATTTGTTTTCTTGGTGTTTAGTTTTCTAAATTCTTTATGCACTCTGGATAATAGAGCTCTATCAGATATGTGGTTAGTGAAAATTTTCTCACATTCTGTGGTTTGCCTTTTTGCTTGGTTTATTATAATCTCATTATCTGAACAGAATCTCTTTAATTTCATAAGATCCCATTTGTTGAGTGTTGGTTCTAGTGACTGTGCTATTGGATTTCTGTTTAGGAACTCTTGGCCTAGTCCAATCAGCTCGAGGAAGTTCCCTATCCTTTCAACTAGGGTTTTAACAGTCTCTGGCCTAATATTGAGGTCTTTGATCCATTTGGAATTAATTTTTGTACATGGTGACTAGTGCGGGTCCAGTTCCAATCTTCTTCTTGTGGCCATCCAGTTTTGCCAGCATCATTTGTTTTTGTTTTTTTTCAGATTTTTTTTTATTTCCACTCATACAAACTTAAGAGGTACACCGGTCCCCTCCCTCCCTCCAACCTCCCACTGCCCTGTGCCCCGCTCCCCTCCCCCCTCCCCTTCCCCAGTGCCTCCCCATCCCATCCCAGGAGCATCCTTTAATGTGCATGCCTGACTCTCCTCTAGGTTCTCCTCTCTGATGACATACAAGGACCCAGCGACATTTCCCGGAACCCTTTCCTGTGTTCCCCTTAAGCATAGGAACACTAGTGTGGCTGTCAATCCCTTGCCTCCAAGGATCCTAGTGCCTTTAGTCCATGCTAGACTTTGTGTGGTCAATAATGTGTTGGACGTTGCGTAGGGCATGCAACGTCCAATTATGATTGCTTTGGCCCTAAATTGTGTGGAGTATTTTGCATATCATTACGCCTCCCATCCTTGTGCTCTTACAATCTTACTGCCCCCTCTACCGCAAATTTCCCTGAGCTTCAGAATGGGGAGAGATTAGGCTGGCCTAGTTCCAGGTGGTTGATATAGAGTCTCTGAAGTTCTGGATTATGGTTTGTTGATTTTTTTTTTCCAGTTTTGCTGCTCCTGCAATGCCCTTCACTCCATCCTGATGGGTATTGGATGTCACCCCCTGGCCAGAGATAAAATGTTGTTAAACCAGAGTCTTGTTATAAGAGTATATTCAAAGGTAGATGTAATAAAAGTAGGAAACCGCAATGAGGGAGGGGTCAATCACCCATTTGCAAAATTTTTACTTTTTATCTGCCAGACTATATGCCCTCCCCTTCTGGTGAGATCATACCCCATCAGTTGTAGCCAGCACCATTTGTTGAAGATGCTGTTCTTTTTCCATTGGATTTTTTGGGCACCTTTGTCAAAGATCAAATGGCTGTAATTGTATGGGTTTATATCTGGTTCTTCAACCCTTATCCATTGATCCATGTGTTTATTTTGGAGCCATTCCTAGGTTGTTTTTATTACTATGGATTTATAGTATAGATTAAGATTTGGTATAGTGATACCTCCAGCAGTGTTTTTGTTATTGAGGAATGTTTTTGTTATTCTGGGTCTTTTGTACTTCCATATGAATTTTGAGATTGTTTAGTTAATTTCTTTAAGGAATTGTTTTGGGATTTTGATTGGTATAGCATTGAATCTGTATATTGCCTTTGGTAGGATGGTCATTTTTATGATGTTGATTCTGCAGATGTAGGAGCATGGGAGGTTTTTCCACCTTCTGGTGTCTTCTATTATTTTGTTCTTTAGAATTTTGAAGTTTTCATTGTAAAGGTCTCTCACTTCCTTGGTTAGGTTTATACCAAAGTATTTCATTATTTTAGGGTCTATAGTTAATGGGATTGTTTTTTTTAGGGCTTTTTCACTTTTTTTATCCTGGGCCTATAGGAAGGCCACTGCTTTTTGAATGTTTATTTTGTAATATGCCACCCTGGAGAGCTTCTGTATTTGTTCCAGGAGTTTCCTGGTGGAGTTTTTAGGATGACTCAGGTGTATAATCATGACATCTGCAAATAAATTTAATTTGACTTCTTCCTTGCTAATTTGAATCCCTTTTATCTCCCTCTCTTTTCTTATGGCTCCAGCTTAAATTTCAAGTACAATATTGAATAGAAGTGGTGAGAGTGTCTAGTTCCTGATCAAGCAGAAATGCTTCAAATTTTTCCCCACTGAGTATAATCCTTGCTGTGGGCTTGTTGTATACAGCTTTTGTTATGTTGATAAAGGTTCCTTCCATTCCAACTGTCTCTAGGGTTTTAATAATAAAAGGCTGTTGGATCTTGTCAAAAGCTTTTTCTACATCTATGGACAGTATCATGTGGTCTTGGACTTTGTACTGGTTTATATGGCAAATTACATTTATTGATTTGTGTATGTTGAACCCGCCTCGTGTGCCTGGGATAAAGCCTACTTGATCACATTAAATGATCTTTTTGATATTTTTTTGAATCTGATTTGCTAAGGTTTTGGTGAGAATCTTTGCAACTGTATTCATCAAAGAAATTGGCCTATAGTTTGCTTTTTTAAATGTATCTTTATTAGGTTTTGGGATTTAGATGATATTAGCTTCATAGAAAGAATCTGGTAGTGTTCCTCCCTTTGCTATTTGATGGAACAGTTTAAGGAGTATTGGTTTTATTTGTTCCTTAAATGTCTGGTAGAATTCTGTGCTGAATCCATCTGGTGCAGGACCTTTTAGGCTGGAAAGAATTGAGATTACTCAATTTCCTCATATGTTATAAGATTATTTAAATAATTCAAAACTTCCTTATGCAATTTAGGTTAGTTGTGCTTACTCAGTAATTCATCCTTTCCTTTTGTGTTATCAAAATTCACAGATATATGTTTTTGAAATGTGACCTCATAATTCTCTGAATTTCTTGAGTATCAGTACTGATAACTCCATTTTCATTTTTAATTTTGTTAATTTGGGTTTTCTCTCTCTTGTTTTTGGTTAATTTAGCTAGGGGTGTATCAATCTTATTGATTTTTTTCAAAGAACCAGCTTTTTGATTGATTGATTTTCTGTATGATTTTCCTTATCTCAATTTCAGATATTTCTCCCCTGATTTTGCTAAACTTCTCTCTTCTACTGCTTTTGGGATTGGACTGTTCTTGTGTCTCTAAAGCTTTAAACTACATTATTAAGTTATTTATTTGTGATGTTTCCATTTTTTTGATGTAGGCATTAAGGGCTATAAACTTACCTCTTAAGTGTCCCAGAAGTTTTGATATATTGTATTTTCATAATCATTTTTTATAGGAAATCTCGAATTTCCTTTATGATTTCTTCCTGAATCCAGTTCTCATTTAGCATCACAGTGCTTAGTTTCCAGGAGTTAGTGTATTTTCTTCTGTTTGTTGTGTTGCAGATGTCAAGCTTTAGACCATGGTAGTGTAATAGGGTACAGGCTACAATTTCAACTTTCCTGTATAGTGGAGATTTGTTTTATGCCTCAAATTGTGTCTATTGTGGAGAAAGTTCTGTGTGTTGCTGAGAAAAATGTGTATTCAATAGAGATCTGTAAGGACCATTTTAGTAAGGGTTTGATTAAGTTCCACTGTGTCTCTGTTAAATTTTTGACCTATTGATCTGTCCCACATTGAGATGGCACTATTGAAAACCCCAAGAATTATCATTTTGTGGTTGATTTCTTGCTTTAGACACTATTGCTTTTGCTTAATGAATGTGGAGGTGCCCGAAATAAGTGCATTTATCTTCAGTATTGTGAACTCTTCTTGGTGTATAGTACCTGTGACTGAAATGTAGTATCCTTCTGTGTCTCTTATGATTGTTTTTTGGTTTGAAGTCCCCTTTGTCTGATAACATAATAGCTACCCCTGCCTGTTTCCTGATTCCATTAGCTTGCAGAATTTTTGACTAGCCTTTTACTTTTAGAATGTGCCTTTCTTTTGTGGTGAGATGATTTTTCTGAAGGCAGCAGATGAATGGGTTGTGATTTGTAATCCAAGTTTGTGATCTGTGTCTTTTGATTGGTAAGTTAATTCCATTGACATTTAGTGTTATAATGGAAAAATTACTTTTGGCAATTCCTGACACTTTTTATGTTTAGTGTCTTTCATAAGTGTATTATTTGGCTTTTAGGTTTTGTTGGTATTACACTTGCCTTCTCTCCTCCTGGATATGCTTGTTCATTTCTTGAAGCTTGAGTATCTTTTCTAGCATTTTTTGAAGTTCTGGTTGGTAGACATGTTAGGTTTCAAGTTGTCTTTTGCTGGAAAATTTTTCTTTTATCCTCTGATAGTTTTGTCAGGTATATCAGCCTGGGTTGACATTTTTGCTCATTCAATACTTGAAGTACGTCTCCCCAAGCTCTTCTTCCTTTTACTGTTTCCATTGAAAAAATCATTTGTTATTTTAATAGGTTTACCTTTAAAAGTGACTTGTTTTGTTTCCCTTGAAGCTCTCAGCACCTTTTCTTTGTCTTGAATGTGGAGTGTTTTGACTGTTATTTGCCGTGGGGAGTTTCTAATTTGGTCATATTTGTTTGGGGTGCAGAATGCCTCTTGTATTTGGATGGGCCACTTTTTAGATGAGGAAAGTTCTCTTTTATGATAATTTGAAAAATTTCCTCAGGTGTGATATTTTGGGATTCTTATTCTGATATTCTATGAATCACATGTTAGTCTTATTCTTGGTGTCCCATAACTCTTGAATATTTCTCTCAAGTATGTTTTTGGCTTTAACAACCTCTTTCATTGAGCTGTTTAGTTCTTCTACTTTGTCTTCAAGATCTGATACTCTATTTTTTCTGTGTTGTTAGTTCTACTGATAAGATTCTCTGTTGAGTTCTGGGTTGAAGATAACTTGTCTTTTAGTTCAATTTTAAACTCTGCTTGATATTGTTTTAACTGCTCTTTACCTATTTTTTCTTCAAATTTTTTTTCTCATCTCCTCCAGGTGCCTGTTGTGTTCCTGTTCAAAGTGGCTAATGCAGTTATTAAATCATCCTGGATTTCCTCTTTCATAGTATTGATCATGGTAAATGTCAGGCTTATCTTGAGTATGGCTTTCTTGGCTATTTTCTTGGAATCTATCATTATGGGGTTAATTCTTTTGGTGGGAGATTTGTTCTCTTGTTTTTTGTTTCTCATGGATATGCATTGTGACTTGGGCATTGCTGTTTTATCTCTTAAGACCTTCTTTCAGTTTCTGTGTGTTTTTGTCTGAACTGAATTAGTTGGTATTAGTACTATTAAGCAGTTATTACTAGTGTTTGCCTTGGAGTTGGGTACGCTTTTCTGGTACTGGTTATTTCCTAGATGAGGTTATTAGACTGTTAGTACATCAATTAAGTCAGGTTTAGTAGAGAGGAAGTGAAGATTAGAATGGTAGTGCACTTTTTGGTTTAGTTCTTTGGTGATATGTGAGGGTGAATGATATAGTCCCTGAAGTTATATATGTTTTGGAGTCGCTATATGAAAAAGTTAAACTACAGTGACTGACTAATAACTGAATGGAACAAGATGGTAAAAAGGGTGCACTTATTTTTGAGCTGGATGTGAAGAATCTCTCCCATGTGATAGGATGATTTTAGAGAATCTCAGATGTATGGCATTTGTCCCCTAGAGCTTTGCTTGGGTTTTCTCTGAACTCTGTTGATTTCTGAGGAGCAGAGGGTTCTCCCTGGACTGCATCCCAGGCAGAAAGGGCCATGTGTCTAGTTGTCAGGCAGATTCCCTGGGACCTGGGGCATGGCCTAGGGGTCTTCCTCAAGGCCACAGCAGACTGGCTTCCAATCAAGCTGGCTGGTGGGACAAGCTGGCTGGTGACCTTGGGCCTGAGGCGGCACGGTATACAGGCCTTACCAGAGGAGCAGTGAGTCATCCCAGGTCCCTGTCCTGGGCAGAAAAGGACACAGATATTTTTATACAAGTTCACAATTAGTGAAATGGAAATAAGATCTTCTGCTCTTCAAATTCATTCATTGTTCTAACTCCATACATGGCTGTAGAAAAAAATGTGTCAAAAATATTACAAGTTTGTCCATAGATATTTCAGTTGTTATTCTGTTGTTGCAATTGTACAATTATCTTTGTTTTAGGTTAATGTCCATAAAAACCAGCTTCACATAAAATATTCATTACCATATTTTCAAATATTCAGATTATTCATCGACTTATGAAAACATGTTAAGCTTTATTATATAAGCCATTTTTATTTAAGTAATTAAGCTTACACAATTCAAAGAAATTATATATATATATATATATATTATAAATGTAATAAAATAATCTAAGACCTCATGGTGATGGGAAGAGACATTGATCATTTAGCTTCAAAAATTAAAGGGGCATAAGCTTCTAAGCTTATGTTCTCACATTAATGATGTTGATCGGTGGAGATACCAGAGTCAAAGGCTTACACAATTGCTTCACTCTGGAATTTTTATGTATTTATGTTTGTTTCTAATGGATCTAAATATAACACTCTAAAACTCTCTCGACCTGGTGATTAGCTATGACAACACAGGCTGTGCTATGTCAGATTTATAGATTCATGTCTTCCTTCATCTAGGAGTCCCATGGAGAACTGTTGTCTATTTATATTTTTCTACATGGGCCCAAATAACTTTAAAAATTTGTTCCTTTCTTCTTTTCCAGGACAATCACATTGAAAATCCATGTCACTTTTGGGCTAATGGTTATCAGAATACAATGTCCTTACACGAATACAAAATCAACATGTTCTTTTATGAGTGTTTGCTTGAAAACAATGTATGCAGATGCTTTGTGAATCACTAGAGACACAAAACATCCTAGTGTGAGAAAGAATAATCTACCAAGTCTCTAATCTACCAAGTGTCATTAGAGTTATTCTAACCTTAATCTACCAAGTGTCATTAGAGTTATTCTAACATTAAAATCCATTTCAGTTTACTACATACTTCTCTATGAAGCCATAGCTGAATTTAAAGGTGTTCTAATGGAGTTTTTGGCAACTTAAGATTTTGTTAAAACCTCAAATCAAACAATCTCAAGTCACAGTAGATAATTTGTGTGACTTCAGTCATTTTACTCCTCCCTCTCTGAAGTACTTCTCAGATTTTCTGCTTTTTTTCCCTTCATGTGAATAAAATCTTATTCAATGGCTCTACACAACACACTGGCTTTGCAGTGTCTTATGGATAATATAAACACTGGGATTTGAACAAAATATTTATCATAATCTTAATATGCCTTGGCTGGAAAGCTGCTTTGAAAATTTACTTTGTTGACTCCAGGGCAACATTAAACATTCCTAAATCATCACCCTTCATGTCTTCAATGTTTTTACTGCTATTAAGTTTCCTTTTGTAGTAGGTGAAGCACACCTAGTGAAAGGGAAGACACTGGAGTTATATATCTACTTGTCCTTCATTTTCATTTCAATTCATAGCATGAACATTTTTTTCCTAGAAAATAATGGTTGTCTGAGATATTCTGGCTCAAATTCCTATAACTGTTCATGCAGGTGTTGACAGTTTTGCTCAGTTCTGATTTTCTTAAAATGATTGATTTTGTTCATTCATCTTAACATCATTTATTTTAACAGAGTGTACTATAATAAATTGATATGAATTTCAGTAAATTTTAGGTCCATGTAAATTGAGAATAGGAAAATTGAACAGGAGGATCATTGCAAAGAAAATATTCATGTCTCTGAATTCATATTCATAATTGATTATTTTCATAAACTTAAACCCCTTTCATAATTTGATATTATAGTATATGATTATTTCTCAACTCTGGTTTCAAATGCTTGAAATGTATTTTGCAAATGACAGACTTGGTTAAACATATCTAATAAATACTATAACTGACAATAACCATTGGCCATTAAATGAATCACAGACAAAATTTAAGGCTGATTCTACAATATTTATGGAGTCTATAAAGACAAGAAATAAAGAAAATTGAATTAACATTGTCAATGAAAAGAAGCTAGATTGAATAGAAATAAAAATAAGAGACAGAGACACATAGAGAGAAAGATTTTGCATTGTATAGTAAAAAGCTCAATTTCAGTAAAGGTGAGTAAAGTGTAATGTAGCAAAAATTCTTCACAGACCTTTTAGTATTCATATTATGGTATGAATGCTGCATGGTGCAATTTTACAAGCCTTCATAATACTAACATTAATGGTCCAGTGTCTTTAAAAATCAAAAGTATGCAAAATGGTCCACTCACCATGCATATTGAATATTAATAATACCAAGTAGTTGAGTTTATTAACCTTTTACATTAATGCCCAGAAATGAAACATGCTGAGCACAATTTCACGACAGAAGGGAAAAATGTTCCTGATGACAATTGGGTTTCATTTGACAGTTAATAAAAACCATCAAGAATGCATTATGTTAGATTAGCCAAGATCTGGATTCCATATGACAAGTCATTATTATTAAAGGCAAATGGAGGGTATTTTCAAATATACCCTGGAGTGAGGTAGACTAAAGTATGCTGGTATACTCTTGAATGTCAAGGACATTTTGTGCACTGTATAATGGAAAACTACATGTAATGAGCAGTTTGGGAAATATTTTGTGTTCCTCTGAAGACCTGAAAGCATCACATTGAATATTTTATTGAAACATGCCATGCTCTGCTATAGGTTCAAGTGTGTAACTAATATTTATTAATAATCATCACTTTAATACCAGAGAGATTGTGTCAAATCTCGCTACATCACCATAGCTAGCAAATGAGTCAGTAGATAATATCTCACTCTATTTTCTCATTTTCTATTCCTCAGAAATGAATATTAAACCATTACATAACGCATAAGTAATTCCCTGTTAGGAAGATTAAAGTCATAACTGATGGGGTGATCCATCTTACTAATGTAGTAAGTACTAAGCTATGATTTTTGTCTAATTATGTCTTCCTAAATGTCAACTACACTCCGTTAGGAAGTACGAAGGCCTTTGGGAGTGAGCAGGTTTTATTTCTAGCATTTTAATCATAAAATAGGCAAACATTGGTAACTTCAAAAATAAATGGTTTGCTATAATGAAGGAATTCTAAAAGTTTTAGAGGACATATGATTTTTAGAATAGAATATATTTTGTAATAAAAGTAAAGAAACCCAAAGGATAAGAAACAAAATTTGGGGACTGGAGAGGTGGCTCAGGCATTAAGCCTCTGCCTTGCAGGCAGAAGGTCCTGAGTTTGGATCCTAAATCCCACGTATAGACACTGGACGGAATCTGGGGTGGCCTGCGTTTCTGGTCCTGGTAGGGCAGAGCCTGTGAATCCTGGGGCAGAGTAAACAAGAAGGAAATGGAGGCGGTCCATGGTGGTTCCCAAATTCGCTTGTGGTTCTACACACACACACACACACACACACACACACACACACACATACATACACACACGCGCACACATGCATACATGCACAATTGAATAAATAATAAATTTAAAAAAGAATATGGGTAAAGTATCCAATGGACAAATCTAGAAAGATGATAACCAATGAGAATCTTCATGATTTAGAGTAAATTTTGAACAAAAAGTTGCTATCTGCTAAGTCATATTCTTTTTGTTACTCTAAAGAGACAGATCCCAGAAGTTACAGGTGAGAATAGATGATATATGATAGACAGATTCATAGTTATATGCAGCACAGATATGTGACAAATGATAGCTATAGATAGATAGATAGATAGATAGATAGACATATAGATAGACAGATGATAGAAAATTGGAAAAATAACAGAGATAGGTTTGTGATGATATATATATATGACAGATATATAACAGAAGATGAATAGGCAGAAGAAGACTAGTATTAATTATCAACTTTGTACATAGAAGAGGACATGAGAATCCAGATACACTTATGAAGGATAATCTAAACTAAGTTTAGCTTCTAAGAATATCTGTGAGGGATTTTTATTAATTATAGTAATTGCTTTTGGAAGAAGCATTTAATTATAAGTGGATACATTTCCTAGACATATTCCTGGACATGAGAAAGTGGAGAAAGTATACTTGAATAGATATACAGTTATTCATTTCTCTCTGCTTCTTCATGTTAATGCAATGTGTCCATTGCCTTGAAAACCTTCTGTATCTTCAGTTTTCTGCTACAGTGGACTGTCTTTAGGGAATTTTAATGCCCTATATATCTATTGAATCCTGTATATGTTGGTTAGTCTCTAACTCTGTCTGTATCAACAAACAGGCAATTAGAGTAGATATCTAGAAGACGATAGATGACAGACAGAGAAATAGATGGATAAAATCAGATAATTTGAGAGGTAGCATTAAGATTGACAGAAAAAGCAATTAAAGGAAAAAAAACTATAATGTAACTGGGGATATGTCTAAGTAAATAAAGTGCTTGCTGTTCAAGCATGAGGACTTGAATTCAGATGCCCAGCCACTGTATCACAGCTATACAAGTTACAAGTATAGTAACACACATTTGTAACCCCATGCTGTGAGGCAGGTAGTTTGCTAGCCAGTGTATAAAATACATTAGCTCTAGTTCAGTGACAGGCCTGCTTCAAAAATAATGAGTTAGAGAGCAATATAGAAAGGCCCCTGAAGCCAAACTGTAGCCTCTACATATAGATACATGGATACATGCAAAACATATATATGTACACATATACATATAGATACACATGAAATAAAACAAAAATGTAATACACAAAATGACTGTATGACTGCATGAATCAACCACATAGGTTTAATTATTAGTGTTTCAAATTTTGAGTTATGAAGAGTTCCATGTTTCTCTGTTTCTGTTGGCTCTCGGTCTTGGTCTCTTCCTTCTTCTATCTAGTTTTATCTCTGTTTATATCTCATAACCATATTATTTTCCTCAACTTGGTTGGTATATGCTGTTTAAAGACTGACTAATTATTTGACTTACTTTCTGTTAATGGTACTTTAACTTACTTTGCTGTCTAGATTGGCTAGAACTCACATCTGGCAATTGACACATCCTTCCTGTATGATTCTTACTTCGGAAATCCATTGTACAAATTCAGCCAGACCAATTTTCTTCAAACATACTTTGTATCAGTCAGTTAAAACAAAGGTTTTTTTCCATTGTAATAAATATCTATTGAATCCTGTATATGTTGGTTAGTTTCTAAACTCCTCTCAGATTCTATGTTACACTAATAATTATTGTATTTATTACAATATAAAGTAGATCATTTGGGAGATTATGCCAATTATCAGCTGTCTTAGATCAGTCACAAAAGCCTCTTTTCTTTCTTTGAAGTGATTTTTTCCCCACTCATGTCAAAGCTGTATGTAAATTCTTTATCATCCTCATAGACTTACCTTAAATACCATGTCTGCAGCCAATGTCTGTGAACTTTACCTCAAGAAAAAAATATACCACACAGTCAGACTAGTCACAGAGTTACCACTGTCTAAAAAGAAAATTATTTGGTCAAAACTATTAATCGTCTCTGTAAGTCCATTATAAATGTTTCCAAATTTCTCTACATCCATTTAGGACAGACAGAAAGTGGTGGAGAAATCAGTAGACATTATCTTAAACGAAACTTTTGTCTTGTACCGTGGTGCCAATAATATAATATCAAGAATAGCCAGTCATTCATAGGAGTATTTTGTCATATGTTACTGTAATTTTGTTCTATATATAACAGGGATATTCCTTTTAAATAATTTCATGATCCAATCTCAATCATGAATCCTGTAACAGTTACTCTCAACTATTGCTGTGAGAGAGCATTCAAACTCAAACAACTTAAGGAAGAAAGGGAGATTTATTCAACTTATAGTTCCAGAGGGGAGAAACAGACTTTCATGGTGGAAATGACATGGCAGGCTAAGTCACTCTCATCTAAGTGGCTGAAGGCTGAAGGCTGAAGGATTCCTGGAGAGTCTCTCTTCTCCCCAGTTTCCTGTTCTATGTTCCTTTTATCTGGTCCTCTACTGGGAGATTACAATGATATCTAGGGAAGTTCCAATTGTATCTAGGGCTGGTCTTTATATTGTCCAGATTAACTCTTCAGATAGTCTCAGCTGATCTTGGTTAATGCCAAGTGTTTCAAGTTGACACCCAAAATTAACTATCACAAATTCCTTCCAGGTTCTGTTTCTATGCAGGTCTTAAATGATTACAATGCAGACTTGGAATGAAACTAATTTGATAGTGATGACAGAACCATGTTGAATGATAAGGATTTATTGTCTTTGAAGTCTTATTTAATGAGAGATATATGTGTATTTATGCATTTTTACATAAATGGTATGCATTTATAAATGTAAACTATAAATTGTAAATGTAAAAATTAACATGCATGTGTGCATAAGTGTGTTTGTTATAATGGTTAACAGTATCCTCGAGTTAGCAGTGTCAAGATGTAAAGAGTAAGCCTGGAGAACAGGAGAAGTGAGGAAACTAAAGAGTATGAGGCAACAGGTAGGCACAGTGAAGTCTCAAGAAGTTTAAGGTCAAAAATGAGCATGTTGCTTTCTTTTTCCCAATCAGAAGAAAACTTATTGGTTTAGTCATACAAATTTAGTAATTTTATAGCATCCTCCTAGAATATTGCCTTGATGTGGCAAAGAGCAATTTGGGGCTTTTGCTTTGCAGAGACAATGTTATCTTCACATTTTGCTGCTACAAGTACTCTATTTTATAGCATTCTATATAAATAATATGTCGTAATTTTAAATTTCTCATTTCTCATTTTTGAGTTACATGTTCTTTTAATTTGTTGATGAAAACTGATGAATCAAGATGGAATTCTGATGGAAAAGCCTCAAGTCATAAAACGGCTCATTTACATATCTTGTAGACAAGCAATTTCAATGTTTCCATCATTCTAAGATGCAGCGGAGTTCACAAGGTTGTTATTGTTGCCTGCAGTAGAAATAGTGCATGACATTGATTAGTGAGATTTTAGGTTGATTAACTGTTAGGCTATACTGATGAGTCAGAAATTGATGAGAGAATTCCTGCCAATAAGATAACCAACCGGCTCTTCAAAGTGACACCAGAGTCCCCAAAGTACATTCTACTATTTTCTCTATAAAAATGCTATAGGACAGTCAACCCAGGTGAAATGTAGTGTGGCATTTTGTGGAGATGGGTTGCTCAAAAAAATGTTATTTAGATTAAAGAGAAAATGAATGTCATGTGACTTTTGGGTATAGGATGCCTATAGAATCAGGCTGTGTTGGGCATGTTGATGTGGTGAATGTATGTCAGGTACATCAGCTTATATTTAACCAATCAATATCATATTTTCAGACATTCACTTACTCTAGACCCTGTGAGACTTAGAGAACTCAATTTCAAGCAAAGCTATAAGCAAAGCTACTTCTCCCAATCTTTTTTCGTGATACTGTATGATTTACTTTCTTTAAAATTATTCATGATTTGGGGAGATTTTATTCCTATGCCTTTCATGTCCATTGTTCCAAGGTCAGATAACTTGTCTGTTGTGGAATTGAACGTATTTGTCTCCACTTTGTACTTGTTCTCTTGTCCTCCCTACGAAACATCAGACATACTAGACACAGACTGTTTGATCCAATTTGTGTACATGACTAACCATGACTGGTTAGCCCCGAATTAGGAAATACTTAACATTCCAGAAGCCCCCCTAAACTGGAAGAGCAGCCTTCACAGTAACATTTCACCAAGTTTGTCAAGGATAGAATTAATATGATAGTTTGTAAGAATTGTGGTCAGAGCAAGTGGAACTGTGCAATCAGAAGCCATTCACTAACTGCTTAAGGAATTCCAAAGGCCATGAGTAATGTAAGAGGTACTAGAAACTGTTTATGGGGTATTTGGTCATGTAGAAGCCCTTTCCCCTAGAAGTAGCCACTATAAAATGCCCTGCTGAACAAGACTAAGACTCTCTCCTGATCTGCTATGTGAGTGATGGGGAGAGCCTGGGCTCAAGCTTTGAATAAAGGCCTTCATGTGATTGCAATGGTGGTGGCTCCATGGTGGTCTTTTGGGATTCAGAAATCTGGGCACAACATCTGTTATGTTATATGTCTGTTACTCTTAATTTTTCTCCTTTGATAAAAGTTACTTTTCCTGTGATTTTTTTGGAGTTCTCAAAATTTCCTCCTCAAAATAGATTGAGGTAGTTAGGGAGATTGATGTTGGTATATGTCTCAAATTCTAATTTCTTCTTTTTTTATTTATTCATTCATTCAATTGAGCTTGTATGCATGTGTGCACGTGTGTGTATCTATGTGTGTGTATATATGTATGTGTGTGTAGAACCACGGACGAATTCGGGAACCACCATGGACCGCCTCCACCTCCTCCTTGTTTACTCTGCCCCGGGATTCACAGGTTCGGCCCTACCAGGACCAGAAACGCAGGCCGCCCCTGCTTCTGCCCGGCGTCTATACATGGGGTCTAGGATCCGAACTCAGGACCTTCCATCTGCAAGGCAGAGGCTTAACCTGTGAGCCATCTCTGAGTCATCTCTTCAGCCCCTCTAATTTTTTCTTGATAACTATTTATGCACTGTTTTAATGACATTTATTTTCTTAAATTTATTTTGTAGCTCTTGTAATGAGTAACAATAATATTATTTGGTCATTTAGTTTAAAATGTTTGAAATCAGAAATATAGATACTTCTTCCCCTACTAGTCCTTTATTGTCTACTTGTAACTAATTGTGATTAATGAATATTCAGATAAACACTATTAATTTCTGCTCTGCACAGTAACCTTGTTGCAATATTGTGGATTCAGTATATAAAACATTATTAATTTATGCCTTCCTTACATACAAAGTTTTTTCCTATTCTACTTACTGATCATAAATCCTCTCTTCAGAAACCTATACTGTCTAGTCACATTGTTAATTCCTCATTTCACATAACTAAGTCTCAATAAAACATGATGCCTATAAATCCCTTTATTAAATGCAGATCTCATAACAACATTTAACATTCTCTAATAAACATTGAATGCTTTCTAAGTCACATTTTAGAGAACTGGTGTTCTGAAACTACCCCTTTTTCAAGAAGCAAGTTGACCATTCACAATTTCATGGGTGCAAGGTAACTGAGATTTATTCTCTCATAAGTTGTATTAGCCTTCAAAATCCAAGGTCAATGTGCACAAGAAAAACAATTGTGTTTCATGAACAGAGAATTTTCATCACAGCTGTGTAACCACTGAAAAAATATAAACTTTCAATGGTATTTATGTATAAGTGCCGAACATATACTTTCCAGGGAGTCAGTATCTGTTTATTTGCATTGCAAACAAAACAAATATTATTTTCTTGGCTCATAGGAGAGAGAGGGAGAGAAACAATAAGAGAGACTGAGAGACTGAGACAGAGACCTCAAAAGAGAGCAACAGAGACAGAGAAACAGATATAAAGAGAAAACAAATGCTCTGTTCTAGAGTTGACTGTCCTACACACATTCTAAAAGAAATAAATCAAAACTGAGGAGAAAAATCTTTTTCTGTGGTGTGTGTATTTGTGTGCGTATACATTCACATTCTTGTGTTTTGAGCGTAGTCACAATGCTTCTTACTATGCCCTTGAGGAAGTCAGAGGACAGCTTCAGGTTTTAGTTTTTATCTTTCTTCTTATTTGAGGCAAAGTTAATTTGTCCATTATTATGACAGGATAGCCTACCTGTGAGCTCCTATCTTTTCATCCCTTCTCAGGAGCATTAAGAAGGAACATATGTACCATACCCAACTTTCAAGTTTTGTTACCCAGGATCTCACACATCCACTGCAGCTGGTTTATCCACTGTACCATCTCCCCAGCCCAATGAAAAATCACTTTGATCTCTTCCATCACTGCTGTGGACATTTGGTGTGTAGGACTAAGTAGGAAAACAAGATATTGGCCAAACTGCTGATTTCTCTACACAAAGAGGACCATGCTTCCTCTGATTATTGTGATACTCTATTGCTGTCAGTTATATTTATACAGGATTTGTGTGATATGTGAGTGCTTTTGCTTTTAAAAAATCAATTCAATTACAGTCTTCTGATCTTCAGAATTAGCAGGACACCACTGTTTCCAAGTCTTGCCTTCCTGACAATCATGAGCCATTATCTATCAATACATTGGATTGGACGCTTAGATGGCATCCAAAGACAAAGGGGTCAGAATCACACTTGGCTGGGGAAGAGCAACCCTGCATGATTGTCTTCCTAAGGCACAGGGAAGATCTCCAGTGCTCATATATCCATGATGATGGTTCATTGGTTCAGTTAATGGCTCACACATGACTGACAATTAGAATTTTATGGCTAGTTTCTGTGCTCTGATCCAGGATTCAGCTTATCAGGATAAGAATTACTGTAAAACTAATTGAAATATCACTAATAGCATAAAGCATAGACTTATTCAATAACCTTAGATATATTTCACAATTCTTCTATTTCAGTCTTTGTCAGATGTTCTAATCAGACTCTCTACCTGCTTCCTTCATTTCTAGACTGGATGGATATGCTTTAAGTTGTGGGAAAGCTTCAAAAATGTAGACGGTTACTGCTACAACAATTAACACCATCTCTTTGATTACTACTGATTCTACTACTATATTCTACTATATTCTACTATATTGTTTTGTTTCCCATTTAAAAATATTTCCTTATTGAAAACAGAAATCAGGCTCCAGAAGCAGGTTCAAATCAAATACATGTTACTTCCAAAATTCAAGAACTTCACTAAAAATCATTTGTTTAACAATGATAGCAAGATCAATTACTGGTATTATCTCACTTAAAAATAGTGTAACAGCACTTCCCACATGAGTAGACTATCAAGAAATAATATTGGTAAACTTCTCGCTTTGGGAAAACATGTACATTGTTATCTCTCTAATGGACAAGGTATACTTCTTAGGTTAGGAATAAGCAGCATAATGGTATCCTAATATGGATTTGTTCAGTTATATGCTAAATAAAATAATATATGCCCACCTATTATGACAAGAAATAGGAGATTGGGTCTAGTTGTAAGATGCACTGTTAAAAGTGAATTCTCCTCTTAAAAATACAAATGGTATATGATCCAACTATTTAAGGGACAAAATAAAATATTCTGGTTCATAATTAGTACCATATCTGGGTAGGTTTCAGATGATATGGAGGAGTATGAATCCTTGAAGATTACACAGGAGCCATGTAATCCAAGGGCAAACATTAGCTGTCAAGATAGATGGCACAAGACATCTAAGCAGCCAGAAGGAGCAGAAAAGTGAAACAGAATAAAATGGGAAAAATCTTCATCACAGCCTGACTCCCTGGGGATGGGCAGCCATATGTACTCACATAGTGTAAAATCCTGGGATGGTAGGCAGATCTGGTGACAATAGACTGGGGGGTCCTACGGGGGTCACATGGTGATTTCACAGTTCCCCATAGGTCTTTGTCCAATAAGAGTGGTGGGACAGTGAAATTAGAGAAGAAATCCCCCTCCACATTGTTCAGCACTGCTCCAAATTGTAACCAAGTCCTACTCTTCACACTGCAGTTATTTTTAGTACTGATCTTCTTCAGGGACATAAAAATGAGTAACAATCACAAATGCAGGGAGTGTGGCACAAGAAGATCAGTGCATATCAGAAAGGAAATAGTCTATGAAAGAAATGCAGTAAGTCTACACACACACACACACACACACACACACACACAAACACACACACACATATATGGGACACTGGCACAACTAACTTTATAAAGCATGTATCACAGGGCATACTGGAGGGATTGGTTTAATTGTATTAGCAGTCAACTACTGCAACAACACACACTCTTCAACTGATTGTCCATGACTTTCTGTTTTGTTTTTAAGACAGAGCCACAGGACTAGTTGCAATAGATAGCTTCCCCAGTGAGTCATGATTGAGAAAATGACAGCTAAGGATTGATGATGTATCAGAATTAGTATAATGATTCAAAATCCTAAGACAATGTAATTTTCTTCATCATTACTTATATGAGACTAATATACACGATAGCTGTTTCTAATATAATTCATTTTATTTATGTCAATATTAATAGTTATAGAACAATAAAGTCTTTTCTAGTGATGATTGGTATCATCTTCTACAAAACTGATCTTGTAATATAGAAAAGATCACCATATGCTTTTCTATAGTCCAATAATAGTAAGTGTATTCAGCTTTCCATGACATGTGGTATTGAAACTTGAAGGAAGGAAGGGATTACCTCATAGGTCCAAATTATAATCTGCATCATCAGTACTGACTCTTTCATTCCAATCTCCCACTCTCTTTGTGATCAGAAATCCACACTTTTTTGACTTTCTGCAGCATTCCCTCATACATTTCTCCTTCAGACCATATGTCCTTCCTTTACACAGTAAAATTTTCTAGGTGCTTCCTCCAACCGTTAAATTAAGTTAAAAAAAAAACACAAAATACACAGGGTTTCTGACTGCTTGCATTTAGACTTTCATCTGTGTTACAAGTTATTTCAGGTTACATCAGGCATGTGTATTTCAAGAAGGAAGCTGACAACTGACATAGAGCACAATGTTTGAAGCTCTCTAACACCTTAAGCAGAAAACAACATAAAAGTCTCATGTTCTATTATTTGACTAGGTTGCTTCAATGTCTTGATCGGTAGAATGGTTCTGGGTGGGTGACAACCTGATTAATCTCAGCACTCTCTGATCAGAAATACATTGAAATTCTTTTTACTCTGAAGGATATTCTGTCTCCTTTGTGGATAAGATCAATCCGAATGGGAATAAATTGAGTAGCTTTATAGTGGAAGAGCCCTATCTTCATACTGAAAAATGTTCTGTCTTTCCTGGTTCACTTTGACAGTTTTTCTCACAGACTACGACAAGGTGATAAAACTGTCTTTTTAATATCTCAAAGAATTAAATCCATGCTCTGTTATTTCATAGAGTCATCGAAAAAGCCTGGAACAATTGCTGACCCACTTCTGTCTAATGCTTATCATCCAATACTATATAAGAAAACAACATTTCAATAATAAAATGATTACATAATTAGACACTTTTTTCTTTCTCAGTATTATTCCAATATACAAGTAGATATTTTTCAATGTTTCCTTTTAAAAAGGTTTATTTTATTCTTTTATTCTTGTAGCTCTCTCTTGCCTGCTACATCAAATCAACCACAAACTGTAAAGTATCTGTCTCAAATGTGCCCTGTAATGTACATTTTTCCCTATAGATATTTCTCATTGAAATGGGATGCAATAATGGATATTATCTTTTAGTTTTCTGTTTACTTCAATGATTTATCAATCTATCCTTTCACTCTTTCTAAAACAATACATATGAAATGTGCATTTATTTATGTCATCCAATATGCACAAATGGCAGCTGTCATAGTTATATACAGGTATTAATTTGATGGTTAAGGGTTTGGGGTCTGAGCACATTTCTGGCAAATTAGTAGCTGAGTTAAACCCAGAGCGAACCTGAAGGAGATTGTCTAGTTGATGAGGCAGACCCAGCCCATAGTGGGTGGGACTAGACCCTGAACAAATGAATAAAATATAGAGAGTTGGTTGAGGAACTTAGTGTCCTTACATATATTGGGCCAGACATGCTGGTCTGGCAAGTAAGGATCTTCCCTCTTTCAGTGGTTATGTAGAGATGTTATGGCCAGTTCCTTCAGCCTGGTGTTGGTGCATGCTTTCTCGTCAATCTGGACTGAGAACTGTAACCAGAAAATCATAAGAAAAAATAAATCCCTTGTTCCCTTCAGCTGTTCTCAGCAATTATGCAGGTGAACTGTAATAGCAACATTCCTTTACTTCCTTCAGGTAAAGATTGAAAAGAACATGATGTAGTGATTGAATGAATACATGCTGGGGCTAGAGAACATTGTTCCCTTCAAGGCTTAAATCTCATACCAAACGCATCCTTCTTCCTTTTTGCACGCCATGTTCCTCCAAAATGATTCAGCATTTTCTAACCACATGAACAACTTTTCTGATCTTATCTAGACCTTTGTTCATGATTGATTTACACAAGGAGCATCCCTCTCTCTGTTTTCTAACAACTTTCAAGTTCTTGGACTGACAATTCAGCTCTAGTAATCTGTCCCTTGTGGACAATTCTCAGGTGGATCTGGAGTTCGGTTTTCTCATGCTGCCATGAATGTTTGTAAAATGTTCTTTTCACATATTTCCTTCACATGTGCTGTCAGTTTCTCTCAGGCAGTAGGACTGGTCATTGATTCTTTCACTTGTTTGACTTCTAGGAAGAGGCACAAGTTCTTCAAAAGCAGAAAAATCAGATAATTGTTGATTTCATTGAATGGATCTGTCAAAGTAGCATGTTTTGCCTGCATGTATTTATCAATCTCACTGTCTTTTGTCCTTTTCAATGGATGCACTTCTTAAGATAAATTATCAATTTTATCCTTTAATTTTTGGTGGAACTCATTATTGAATGTTTTACCTTTTACATGCCATAAGAATGTTGTCAAACACTAAGTTACATTCCAACCCTTTATGCACTTTTTTACTTTTGAGACAGATCTTTCTACATTCCCCTAGGTGGTCTTCTGTGTATTTTATATCTAAGCAGAGCATGAACCTGTGATGTTCCAATTTCAGACTTTCTTGTGGCAAAGATTTCTGGCTAACTACGAAGTCCTTATAGATATTCATAAAGTCGAATGCATTTTTGGGCAGGTTTCCATGAAATGCCTGTACAAGCACCACTAAAATGAACATATGATGTATAAAAAATGTAATGACTTCTAAATCATTGATACAATATGTATTAGGGTTCTCTGAAGAAACAGAATCTATAGAATGTTATATATATATATATATATATATATATATATATATATATAAACAAGTTTATTAAGAAATAACTCACAGTAAAAATAGTGTCCTTCAAGGTACCTGCCTCCAGCAGCCTTCTTTCTGGCTGGAATTTTCCACAAAGCCTAAAGATCCCAAGAGGGTCTCAAGCCTTTGCTCCTCCAGAGGATTAAAGATGCTGGGTTCCGAAGTCAGTGAAGAACAGCTGGGCTTCCACATCAGCGATGAACAGCGAACAGTGGCAAGGCCTAGAGACCAGGCTCCAAAGGCAGCGGGAACAGCAACAATGTGATGGAAAAGGTGAAGCTACAAGTTAGCCAAGAAGAGAGGCAGCAGTAGCAGCAACAAAGAAGGCCACGAAAGTCTAAAGGCGAAAAACGTGCACGCAGAGTGGACTCCACAGCAAGTTAACACCAGGTAAGGGAAGAGCAAGTATCTTCTTGCACCTCCTATTATCCGGTCTACCACTGTGAATGTGCCACCCACTATGGGCTGGGTTCTCCATAGCAATGGGTCAAGGACCTGCAGGCTTGTTCAGGGACCATTCCAACCATTAACCTTCCACAGCTGCCCCCAAACAGTCTGCAACTGTCAAGTTGACATTGAAATGCAACCATAACACAATGTAAAATGATATAACTAAATGCTAAAGCAATCATTCAAAGCTCAGCGTTAGAGAAGAAACAATATTTACTTCTGTTAAAGAGACATATTTTTTATTGATTGATTTTTGTTTAATTTATTTTCTGCCCTCCCCTCCTTAAAGTAAAGCAAGAAAAGTACTCAGGAATCCATCTGTTTGAAGTTTTAATTTATATTTTAAAATTTGACTCCTAAAGTCCTAGGAAAATTCAATACTTGGGTGAAACAACTGAAAGAGACGTAGTTTTCTCTCTTGCAGCTCTATTTTCTGGATTTCTTTTTCGGGCCTTGCCATTTGATAAGTGACTTTGGTAAATATCAGGATGGCCAATTTTTCTGTGATATAAAGAGAATGTGGATGTGGACAAAAAATGTATTCAAAATGTTTGGAAAAAGTAAGAGAGTGAAATGGACCAAATAGACTTAATTTATTAGTAATGCAGTTAATGTTCAAACTTCACACGTTTGATATGCTTAAAGCTTTATTTCAAATCAAAACATTACAAATTTTTATTTAGAATATGAAGGACATTTTGATATATGTATACAATGTAAAAAGCAGATTAATTGAGCTAATTAAAATATTCATTACCTCGCACATTATTTTCACAGTGAGAACATTTGAAATCTCATCTTTTAGAAGTGTATCAGAATATGACAGTATCTCAAACTGTAATTACCATTTGGATAACATGTAGCTTAAACTTATTCCTCATGCTTCAACAAATGGTGAATAAACAGACCAAAATTCCTTAAATCCTCCATATCTCACTAGATTCTGGTAATATACTTTACAGTTTTATTTCTATGTCTTCAGCTTCTTATTCTCAACCTAAAATGATATCATAGAATCTTTCTGAGCCAGGCCTAGTTCATTTGGCAACATGCCCACCAAGGTTCATCATCTGCATCATTGCAAAAGACAATGTGTCCCATAGAATATGTTCCATGATATGTCTATGTGTTTGATAATAACTCTTATTTAATATATAATGTATAACAAATAACATATTATATATATAATATTTTAAATCTGCTCATTTGTTAATGGATGAGTGCTAAAGTGAATGTAACTACTTTCTAGGAAATTTCTTTTTTTTTTTTTTTATTCAATTGTGCTTGTGTGCGTGTGTGTGTGTGTGTGTGTGTGTGTAGAACCACGGGCAAATTCGGGAACCATCATGGACGTTACTCTGTCCCTGGATTCACAGACTCCGCCCTACCAGGACTGGAAACGCAGGCCGCCCCCGCTTCTGTCTGATGTCTATACGTGGGGTCTAGGATCTGAACTTGGGACCTTCCGCCTGTAAGGCAGAGACTTAACCCCTGAGCCACCTCTCCAGCCCCCTTTCTAGGAAATTTCAATAAGTATCACTGTCAGAAATGTGGAAATGCATTTAAATAAATAAATTCTATTTATTTGAAAGAGAGAGAATGGGGAGTTAGAGACACAGAGAGAGGGAGACAGAGAGAGAGAGAGAGAACATGCATGCACTCAATGAAACAGATGATGATCAGAAGACTACTTTTAGAAGTCAGTAGCAGCACTGTTTACAATAGCAAAGTCATGGAATCAACCCAAATGTCCAACAGTTGACAAGTGGATAAGGAAAATGTGGTACATCTATACAATGGAGTACTACTCAGCCATCAAAAATGATGAATTAATGGAATTTGCTGGGAAGTGAATGAAATTAGAAACAATATACTGAGTGAAGTATCCCAGACACAGAAATTAAGCACTGTATGTACTTCCTAATAGGTGGCTCCTAGTACCAAACCTACTTAGAGACACTCAAAGATAAATCTCTGTAATACCTACAGTAATTGCAAAGATTATGAATAGGAGGGATGGGGAAGGAGGGACACACCAGTAACAAGGAGAGAGGGAACCATGTTACGCAGAGCAAATAGGCCACCATCAAGGACTGCAAGTAAGTAATGAGACATCTGGTCAAGTTCACAGACTTTCGTTTCTGATCATTTACAACTGATGGGGTATGATCTTACAAGAAAGGGAGGGCATATAGTCTGGCAGATAGAAAGTAACCATTTCCCAAATGGATGATTGACCCCTCTCTCACCGCGGTTTCCTACTTTTATTACATCCACCTTTGAATATACTCTTATAACAAGACTCTAATTTAACAAGTTTTTATCTCTAACCAGGGGGCGATATCCAATACCCATCAGGATGGAGTGAAGGGCATTGCAGGAGCAGCAAAACTGCAAAAGAAAATCAATAAACCATAATCCAGAACTTCAGAGACTCTGTATCAACCACCTGGAACTAGGTCAGCCTAATCTCTCCCCATCCTGAATTTCAGGGAAATTTGCCGAAGAGGGGGCGGTAAGATTGTAAGAGCACAAGGATGGGAGGATTAATGATATGCAAGATACTCCACACAAGTTAGGGCCAAAGCAATTACATTTGGACTTTGGATGCCCTGTGCAATGTCCAACACACTATTGACCCCACAAGTCTAGCTTTTGCCAAAGGCACTAGGATCCTTGGAGGCAAGGGATTGACAGCCACAGTAGTGGCTGTTCTGGGAAATGCCACTGGATCCTTGCACCTCATCATAGAGGAGGACCAAGAGGAGAGTTTGGCATGCTCATTAAAGGATGCTCCAGGGATGGGAGGGGGAGGCACTGGGGATGGGGAGAGAAGGGGGAGGGGAGGGAGTCACAAGGGGATGGGGAGGTGGAGGGAGGGAAGGGACCGGTGTACCTGTTAAGTTTGTATGAGTGGAAATAAAAAAAATAAAAAATAAAGAAGTCAGTTTTCACTATATGGGCTTCCAGGGATTGAACTTGGATTGCCAGATTTGCAAGCAGGTATTTTACCCTTTGAACTATATTTCTTCATTCATATTTTAAATTTGCACCATATATTGCCCTCAGAGATTTTCAACTGAAGATCACCTTTGTTCACTGTTTCCATGGATACTTGAAGGATAAATGCCAAAGTTGACAGTATGCTGGAGACTGTCATTCAATCATCAGTTGGGTGTGATCTGGTTACTGGGATCTGGGCAGTTATGTTTATACACATTAGTGGAGAAGGAAAAGACAAATATCTTAACACAGAAGAAAATAAGTACCCAAAATTGAAAAGTCTATTTTCCTCACATATGAAAGATTTGTGAATCTGGCACTTTAGCATGGCAGATAAGAAGGAAGCAAGAGGGGCTGGAGAGGTGGCTCAGGGTTAAGCCTCTGCCTTGCAGGAGGAAGGTCCTGAGTTCGGATCCTAGACCCCACGTATAGATCCCGGGTGGAAGCGGTGACGACCTGCGTTTCCAGTCCTGGTAGGGCGGAGCCTGTGAATCCTGGGGTAGAGTAAACAAGAAGGAGGTGGAGGCGTCCATGGTGGTTCCCGAATTTGCCCGTGGTTCTACACATACATACACACATACATACACACACACACGCATACATACATACATGCACAATTGAATAAAAAAAAGTTTAAAAAAAGAAAAGGAAGCAAGAACTCACTATAAAATCCCATGACCTCACCAAGTAGGGTTAGGGTTTATACTTCCATCTTGAACTAGTCAAAAAAATTTAAGGAAATCTGTTTTGCCTAGAAATAAGATAGTTAACCTCAAAAAAATACATATCCACCAAATTTAAATGTATTTTCTTGGCAGTTTTTTTTATTTTAAATACAAAATCTTGGGATAAGTTTACTGATTAAGTACTCACAAGCAATAGATTCATGTTTCATGAAGATCACACCTATAGTTTTATCTATTGTATTTTGAAAATCATCATAGTTTTCCTGATTTCAGAGATAGGTTTCTAAGTCACAGTAGTAGAAGAAAATAATTTTCAATTAATAAGTCCTGTAGATCAGGACTTCCAAAACTTGTCTTTCAAATGTTTCCCTGTATCTACTTTGTGTTTCCTGATTACTTCAAACTTAATGAAAATAACTATTATATTATCTATATTATTACATTTTTATCTATATTATCTATATATTACAATATCTATTATATGCATATTATTTTTACAGTGACCTTTAGAAAAACGGTACATGAGAAATATATTTCATGTTTTAATTTCTATGTAGCTGTTATGTTAAAACACATGTCATAAATTTATTAATGTGAGTTTACATAATTAGAAAATGAATATCAATCAAGCTGCAACAATCAACCTGCTTTCATCTCATTTTTGTAAGCTCACAGAGGAAAACGTCCTTGGTCTATTATTAGATTAGTGATACAAAGTAAGTTATTACTGGCAAGCAAAAGAAAATTACAATTCAAAACCAGACATGATTTGTCTTATAATAATTTATCTAATAATGGGATTATGATGCCCATCACTATTTGCTCTAATATATCTGAAGAGGTATGCAAATAATTATTAAATTTTATAATAGAAAGTTCATGCTCATACAAGTTTATCTAGACTTCAACAATATCACTCTGGTATTATACCTATTATTTAAAGGATAGATTTTAATTTGAATGCACTGTATACTATGATGAACATTCTAAAACTATATAGATTATTTTTAGAAGATACAAAAATAGCAGAAAAAAGTATTAGGGTCATTTGAATTGACAATAATCTTTCAAATATTATTCTACAGGTTTTTAAATAACTGATTTTATATAGTTTAGGAATCTTAAGAGTTTTACTCCTATGTTGGTAACTTAGACATACTTTGGGTTTTACTCTTTGCCTCTGTGAAGCATATGTTGTGATCATTTTGAAGTATTGACTCAGCCCATGCCCTGGTGTGGATTGCCAACTTCCTTTGTTCAGATCTCAGGTGTTACAGAAAGGAAAACTGAAAGACAGAATTGGTTTTCTCTTGTTGCCTGAAATGCCAATACAGAGACTCTTTTTTATTACTATGATTATAATTATTTATTTATTTTTCCCAATAATACAAGCTTAATAAGTCCCCTTCCTCCCTCCACTCTTCCCCAGTCTCCCTTGCACCCACCCTCCCTTTTCCCCTTCCTTTCACCCTCCTCCCTCACTTTCTCCCAGTGTGTCCCCCCCCCCCACGCTTTCTCCCTCCTACTCCCTGGAGCATCCTTTAGTGTAAATGTCAAACTTCCCTCTGAGCCCTCCACTCTATTAAGGTGTAGGGACTCAGTGGCATTACCCAGAGCTCATTCTTGGGCTCACCTTTAGAATGGGAACATTATTATGACTGTTAATCTCTTGCCTCTAAGGATCCTAGTGCCTGTGATCCATGCTAGACTTTGGAGGGTCATTGACATGTTAGTCATTGCACAGGTCATGCAAAGTCTGATTATGGCTACTGTGGCCCTAACTTGTGTGGAGTATCTTGTATATCTTTAGTCCTCCCCATCTGAGCCTTAGGATGGGGAGAGATTTGGCTGGTCTGGTTCCAGGTGATTAGTGTGAGGTCTCTGATGTTCTGAATTATGATTTGTTGTTTTTTTCAGTTTTGCTGTTCTGGTATCACTCTTGGCTCCATCCTGATTGCTATTGGAGGTCACATCCTAACCAGAGATAAAAACTTGTTTACATAGAATCTTACTATAAGAGTAAATTCAAAGGTAGATGAATAGGAGTAGTAGACTTCAGTGGGAGAGGGACAGATTCCCATTTGCAGGATGGTTACCATCTATCTCCCAGACCCTATATCCAGCCTAATTGGTGAGATCAAACCTCTTCAGTCTCAAGTGACCAGGAAGGGACTTGGGAATGAGCTTCACCAGATGTTTCCTTATTTACATGAAATGTTTGATGGTGACCTATTTTCTCTACAGAAACATGATACCCTCTCTCCTATTTTCTGGGGCCCTCCTTTCACTTCCCTCCTGTTTACAATCTTTGTGATTACAGTAGGTATTACAGAAATTTATCTTTGAATATGTTATTAAGTTGGCTTGGTACTAGGATCCACCTATTAGGGAGTACATACAGTGTCTAATTTTCTGTGTGTGAGATACTTCACTTAATACAATTTTTTCTAATTCCATCCATTTCCCAGTGAATTTCATTAATTCATCTTTTGATGGCTGAGTAGTGTTCCATTGTATAAATGTATCACATTTCCTTGTCCACTCATCAACTGTTGGGCATTCCATGACTTTGATGTTGTAAATAGTGTTGCTATGAATATGCTTGGCTTGTGTCATTGAGATGAATTTTTGCTTTATGGGAGATTATTCTTAGAAATGGAATAGCAGGATCATATGGGACTTCAATCTTTAACATTTGAAAAAAATCATCAGACTGTTCGCTGGAGTGGTTGTATAAGCCTGCATTTCTACCAGGAATGTAGGAGAGTTCTGTTGTCTCCACATCCTGTCCAGCATTTGGTAGTGTTCGTATTGTAGATTTTTGCCATTCTGACTGGGGTGAGATGATATTTAAGGGAGGTTTTCATTTCCCTGTTGGCTAAAGATGTGGATCATTTTTTAAGATATTTGTTAGACATTTCAATTTTGTCCCTGGAAATTTCATTTGAGTTCCGAGGACTATTTTTTTAAGTTTTTTAAAATATTTTTTACTATTTTCTGCTCATACAAACTTAATAGGCACACCAGTTGCCTTCCTTCCTCCTCCTCCCCCCTGCCCCCTGTCCCCCTCCCCTCACCCCTCCTTCCCCATCCCCCAGTGCCTCCCCCTCCAAACCCCGGAGAATCCTTTAATGTGCATGCTAGACTCTCCTATGGATCCTCCTCTCCGATGACGTACAAGGACCCAGTTGCACTTCCCTGAACCCTTTCTTATGTTCCCCTTAAGCATAGGAACATTACTGTGGCTGTCAATCCCTCGCCTCCAAGGATCTTGGTGCCTTTAGCAAATGTTAGACTTTGTGGGGTAAATACTGTGTGGGACATTGTGCAGGGCATACAAAGTCCAAATATGATTGCTTCGGCCCTAACTTGTGTGGAGTATCTTGCTTATCATTGCTCCTCCCATCCTTGTGCTCTTACAATCTTACCGCCCCCTCTTTTGCAAATTTCCCTGAAATTCAGGATGGGGAGAGATTAGGCTGGGCTAGTTCCAGTTGGTTGATACAGAGTCTCTAACGTTCTGGATTATGGTTTGTTGATTTTCTTTTTTTTTTTTTTTCTTTTTTTCTTTTTTTTGTTTTGTGTTTTTTTTTTGTTTTTTTTTTTTTCTTTTATTATATGTTGATTTTCTTTTGCGGTTTTGCTGCTCCTGCAATGCCCTTCATTCCATCCTTATGGGTATTGGATGTCACCCCCTGGCCAGAGATAAAAAGCTGTTAAACTAGAGTCTTGTTATAAGAGTATATTCAAAGGTAGATGTAATAAAAGTAGGAAACCGCAGTGAGGGAAAGGTCAATTTGCAAAATGTTTTTACTTTTTATCTTCCAGACTATATGCCCTCCCCTTCTGGTGAAATCATACCCCCTCAGTTGTAAATGATCAGGAACAAAAGTCTGTGAACTTAACCAGATGTCTCATTACTGGGAGTGCGGGCATACAACCACTCTGGCAAGCTGTCTGGAGATTCTTAAAGAAATTAAAGATTGAAATGCCATAGGAGAAGCACAATCATGTTCATAGCAGCACTGTTTACAATAGCAAAGTCATAGAATCAACCCAAATGTCCAACAGTTGATGACTGGATAAGGAAAATGTGGTACGTCTATACAATGGCGTACTACTCGGCCATCAAAAATGATGAATTACTGGAATTTCCCAGGAAATGGATGTTATTAGAAACAATTATATTGAGTGAAGTATCCCAGACCCAGAAAATTAAGCGCTGTATGTACTCCCTAATAGGTGACTCCTAGTACCAAACCCACCCAGTCCACCTAGAGACATTCAAAGATAAATCTCTATAATACCTACAGTAATTGCTAGGTTTATGAACAGGAGAGATTGGGTAGGAGGGCCACACCAGAAACAAGGAGAGAGAGGGCCATGTTACAGCAGAGAAAATAGGCCTCCATCAAGGATCGAGGCCTATTTTTTAATTGAGCCATTTATCTCCTTGGTGTTCAGTTTTCTAAGTTCTTTGTGTACTCTGAATGATAGAGCTCTGTCAGATATATGGTTAGTGAAAATTTTCTCCCATTCTGTGGGTTGCCTTTTTGCTCAGTTTGCAATCTCTTTATCTGAAGAGAAGCTCTTTAGTTTTGTAAGATCCCATTTATTGAGTGTTGATTCTAATGACTGTGCTATTTGGATTTCTGTTTAGGAACTGTAGGCCTAGACCAATCAGTTCGAGGGAGTACCTTACCCTTTCATCTAGGGTTTTTATAGTCTCTGGCCTTATATTGAGGTCCTTGATCCATATGGAATTTATTTTTGTGCATGGTGACAAGTATGGATCCAATTTTAATCTTCTGCATGTGGACATCCAGTTTTGCCAGCACCATTTGTTGAAGACACTATTCTTTTTCCATTGGATTTTTGGGCTCCTTTGTCAAAGATCAAAAGGCTGTACTTGTGTGGGTTTATATCTGGGTCTTCAGTTCTTATCCATTGATCTATGTGTCTATTTTGGAGCCAACACTAGGCTGTTTCTGTGGGGGTTTTTGGGGTTTTTTTTTGTTTGTTTTAAAATACATTTTTTAATAAAATTTTTTAATGTTTAAATTTTTTATTATTTATTATTTATTCAATTGTGTGTGTATGCATGTGTGCGTATGTGTGTATGTATGCGTGTATTTAGAACCGCGGACGAATTCAGGAACCACCACGGACCGCTTCCACCTCCTCCTTGTTTACTCTGCCCCAGGATTCACAGGCTCCACCCTACCAGGACCAGAAATGCAGGCTGCCCCTGCTTCTACCCAGTGTCTATACGTAGGGTCTAGGATCTGAACTCAGGACCTTCTGCCTGCAAGGCAGAGGCTTAACCCCTGAGCCACCTCTCCAGCCCCATAAATTTTTTTTTTATTTATTTCTTCCAGTCATACAAAGTTGATAAGTACCGCATTCCCCTCCATCCCTCCATCCCTCCATGCCTCCCTGGATGCCCGTGCTTTCTCCCTCTTTTCCCTTTCCTTTCTCCCCCTCCCCCTATTCCTGGAGCACCCTTTAGTGTGCATGTCAAACTTCCCTCTGGGTCCTCCTCTCTGATGAGGTGTAAGGACTCAGTGGCATTGCCTAGAGCTCTTTTGTGTGTGTGTGTGTGTGTGTGTGTTCCCCTTTAGTATAGGAACACTATTGTGACTGTGAATCCCTTGCCTTTAAGGATCATAGTGCCTGTGATCCATGCTTGACTTTGGGGGTTCAATGATATGTTGGTAATTGTGCAAGTCATGCAAAGTCTTACTATGAATACTTCGGCCCTAACTTGTATAGAGTAGCTTGCATAACATTGCTCCTCCCCATCTTTAGGCTCTTAACAATCTTACCGCCCCCCCTTCTGCAAATTTCCCTGTGCTTTAGGATGGAGAGAGATTAGGTTGGCCTGATTCCAGGTGGTTGATGTAGAGTCCCTGATTTTCCAAATTATGGTTTGTTGATTTTTTTTTCAGTTTCGGTGCTCCTGCACTACCCTTGGCTCCATCCTGATGGGTATTGGATATCACACCCTGGCCAGAGATAAAATGCTGTTAAAATAGAGCCTTATTATAAGAGTAGATTCAAAAGTAGATGGAATAAGAGTAGGAGACTGCTGTGAGGGGGGGAGAGGTCAGTTTCCCATTTGCAGGATAATTACCTTCTATCTGCCAGACTGTATGCCCTTCCTTTTTGGTGAGCTCATACCCCATTAGAATAAAGTGACCAGTAAGGAGAGTCTGTGAGTCCAACCAGATGTCTCATTACTTACTTGCAGTCCTTGATGGTGGCCTATTTTCTCTGCTGTAGCTAGAGTGGTTGTATAAGCCTTCATTCCCACCAGCAATGTAGGAGAGTTCCCTTCTCTCTACATCCCCTCCAGCATTTGGTATTGTTTGTATTGTGGATTTTTGCCATCCTGACTGGGGTGAGATGATATCTCAGGGAGGTTTTGATTTGCATTTCCATGATGGCTAAGAATGCGGAACATTTTTTAAGATATTTGTTAGACATGTCAAGTTCTTCCCTGGTAAAGTTCCAAGGCCCTTTTTTTGATTGGGCCATTTGTTTCCTTGGAGTTTAGTTTTCTAAGTTTTTGTGCACTCTGGATAATACAGCTCTATCAGATATGTGGTTAGTGAAAATTTTCTCCCATTCTGTGGGTTGCCTTTGAGCTCCAGTTACAATCTCTTTGTCTGAACAGAAGCTCTTTAATTTCACAAGATCCCATCTGTTGAGTGTTGGTTCTAGGGACTGTGCTATTGCATTTCTGTTTAGGAACTGTTAGCCTAGTCCTTCAGATCGACGGAGTTCTCGAATCTTTCAACCAAGGTTTTTATAGTCTGTGAACTAATATTGAAGTCCTTGATCTATATGGAATTAAGTCTTGTGTATGGTGACAAATATGGATCGAGTTTTAATCTTCTGCATATGGACATCCAGTTTTGCCAGCACCATTTGTTGAAGATGCTGTTCTTTTTTCATTGGATTTTTAGGCCCCTTTGTCAAAGACCAAATGGCTGAAATTGTGTGGGTTTATATCTGGGTCTTCAACCCTTATCCATTGATCTGCATTGGTCTATTTTGGAGCCAATACCAGGCTGTTTTTATAACTATGGATTTGTAGTACAGACTAAGGTTTGGTATGGTGATACCTCCAGAAGTGTTTTTGTTATTTAGGATTTCTTCTGCTATCCTGGGTCTTTTGTGCATACATATGAATTTTGAGATTGTTTTATCAACCTCTTTAAAGAATTGCTTTTTTAATTTTGATTGGTATAGCATTGACTCTGTATATTGCCTTTGGTAAGCTGGTCTTTTTTATGATATTGATTCTGCCAATCCAGGAACATGGGAGATCTTTCCACCTTCTGTGTCTTTTGCAATTTCTTTCTTTAGAGATTTTAAGTTTCCATTTAAAGTTCTCGTACTTCCTTGGTTAGGTATTTCATTTTTGGGGGGGTATAGTAAATGGGATTGTTTCTCTCAGGGCTTTTTCACTTCTTTCACTCTGGGCATATATGAAGGCCACTGATTTTTGTACATTTATTTTTTGTCCTGCTGCCCTGTATTAGTTCCAGGAGCTTCCTGGTAGAGTTTTTAGGATCACTCAGGTATATGATCATGTCATCTGCAAATAGAGATAACTTGACTTCTTCCTTATCGATTTGAATCCCTTTTATTTTCCTTTCTTTTCTTATGGCTTCAGCTAAGACTTTAAGTAAAATATTGAATAGAAGTGGTGAGAGTGGACAGCCTTGTCTAGTTCCTGATTGAAGCAGGAATGCTTCAAGTTTTTCCCCATTGAGTATAATCCATGCTGAAGGCTTTTTTTATACAGCTTTTATTATATTGATAAAGGTTCCTTACATTACAACTGTCTCTAGGGTTTTGATCAAAAATGGCTGTTGGATCTTGTCAAAAGCTTTTTCTGAATCTATCTATCATATGGTCTTGAATTTTGGAATGGTTTATATGGCGAATTATGTTTACTGATTTGCATATGTTGAACCAACTTTGTGTGCCTGTGATAAAGCCTACTTGATCCCCGTGAAAGATCTTTTTGATATGTTTTTGAATCCGATTTGCTAAGACTTTGTTGAGAATCTTTGCATCTGTGTTCATCAAAGAGATTGACCTATAGTTTTCTTCTTTAAGTGTATCTTTATTAGGTTTTGGGATTAAGATGATATTAGCTTCATAGAAAGAATCTGGTAGTGTTCTTTCCTTTATTATTTGATGGAACAGCTTAAGGAGTATTAGTGTAATTAGCTCCTTAAATGTCTGGTAGAACTCTGTGCTGAATCTATCTGTTCCAGGACATTTTTTGATGGGAAGATTCGAGAATATTTCATCTATTTCCTCATATGTTATAAAACTATTTAAATAATTCACAACTTCCTGATTCAATTTAGGTAAGTTGTGATTACTTATGAATTCACCCATTTCTTTTGTGTTATCAAATTTCTCAGAATATAAATTTTTGAAATATGACATTATAATACTCTGGATTTCTTGGTTATCAGTAATGATAACTCCATTACCATTTCTAATTTTGTTAATTTGTCTTTTCTCTCTTTTGCTTTTGGTTAATTTAGCTAAGGGTGTATTAATCTTATTGATTTTTTCAAAGAACAAGCTTTTTGACTGGTTGATTCTCTGTATCATTTTCCTTATCTCAATTTCAGATATTTCTCCCCTTTTTTTGCTAATTTACTCTCTTCTACTGCTTTTGGGGTCAGATTGCTCTAGTGTCTCTAAAGCTTTATGGTGCATTGTTAAATTATTTATTTGTGATGTTTCCATTTTTTTGATGTAGGCATTAAGAACTATGCACTTACCTCTTAGGACAGCTTTCAAGTTTCCCAAAGATTTTGGTAAGTTGTATTTTCATTATCATTCACTTTCAGGAAATCTTGAATTTCCTTTTTAATTTCTTCCTGAATCCAATTCTTCTTCAACATTATAGTGTTAATTTTCCAGGAGTTAGTGTATTTTCTATTGTTCACTGTGTTGTGGATTTCAAGCTTTAGATCATGGTGGTCTGATAAGGTACAGGCTAGAATTTCAACTTTCCTGTATATGTGGAGATTTGTTTTGTGGCCCAATATGTGATCTATTTTGGAGAAAGTTCCATGTGCTGCTGAGAAAAATGTGTGGATGAAAATTTGATAGAGATCTGTAAGGTGCATTTCATTAAGGATTTGATTAAGTTCCAAAGTGTCTCTGTTAAGCTTTTGACCTGTTGATCTATCCATGTTGAGAGGGCGGTGTTGAAATCCTCGAGAATTATCGTTTTGGTGTTGATTTCTTGCTTTAGACGTTATAGGGTTTGCTTAATGAATGTGGGGGTATATTTGGTGCATATATGTTCAGTATTGTAAAGTCTTCCTGGTGAATTGTACCTGTGACTAAAATGTATACATCTGTCTCTTATGAAATTTTTTGGTTTGAAGACCACTTTGCTGACAGCATGATGGTTACCCCTGCCGGTTTCCTGGTTTCATTAACTTGCAGAATTTTTGACCAGCGTTTTATTTTTAGGATCTTCCTATCTTTTGTGGTGAGATGAGTTTCCTGAAGGCAGCAGATTGATGGGTTGTGGTTTTTAATTGAAGTTTGTAATCTGTGGCTCTTGATCGCTGAGTTAATTCCATTGACATTTAATGTTATAATGGATAAATTATTTTTAATTCCTTACATTTTTTATGTTTAGTGGCTTTTGTATGTGTATTGTTTGGGTTTTAGATTTTGGTGGTATTATACTTCCCTTTTGTCCTCCTGGATATGCTTGTTTTTTTTCTTCAAGCTTGAGTATCATTTCTAGCATTTTTTGAAGTCCTGGTTTGGTAGACATGTAAGCCTTCAAGTTGTCTTTGTGCTGGAAAACTTTTCTTTCTCCCTTGATCCTGATGGATAGTTTTGCCAGGTATATCAGCCTGGCTTGACATTTTTGCTCACTAAATACTTGAAGTATATCTCTCCAAGCTCTTGCTTTTACTGTTTCCATTGAGAAGTCATTTGTTATTTTAATAGGTTTACCTTTAAAAGTGACTTTTTTTTTTCCCTTGAAGCTCTCACACCTTTTCTTTGTTTTGAATGTGGAGTGTTTTGACTATTATTTGATGTGGAAGTTTCTAATATGGTCATATCTGTTTGGGGTGTGAATTACCTCTTGTATTTGGATGGGCCTGTCATTCTTTAGATGAGGGAGGTTTTCATTTATGATAGTTTGAAAAATTTCCTCAGGTGTTGTATTTTGGGATTCTTGCTCTGGTATTCAATGAATGCGAATGTTAGGCTTCTTTAGGGTGTCCCATAACTCTTGAATATTCCTCTCAAGCATCTTTTTGGCTTTAACAACCTCTTCCATTGAGCTGGAATGCCCAAGACTTGGGCATTGTCTTCAAGATCTGATTTCTGCCTCATTAGTTCTTCTAAGACTCTGTTGAGTTCTAGGTTAAAGATAACTTTTCTTTTAGTTCAATTTTAAACTCTGTCTGAGACTGTTTTAACTACTTATTTTTGTTTCTTGACCTGTTTTTCTCAACTCCTGCAAGTGTCTGTTGTGTTCCTGTTCAAAGTGGTTGATGGGGTTGTTTAACTCCTCCTGGATTTCCTCTTTCATAGTATTGATCGTGGTAATGATTATGCTTTGAAAGTCATTATCTTGGGTCTGGCTTTCTAGGCTATTTTCTGTGAATTTGGTCTGGTTGGAAATCCATCATTACGGGGTTAATTCTTTTGGTGGGAAATTTGTCTTCTTGGGTTTTGTTTTGTCTCTTAAGACCTTTCAGTTTCTGTGTGTTTTTGACTGAACTGATTTAGTTGGTATAAGTACTCTCAGGCAGTTATTACTAGTGTTTGCCTTAGAGTTGGGTACGTTTGTCTGTTGTTATTGTTATTTCCTAAATGAGGCTATTAGACTGTTGGTATATCAGGAGGTGAATATTAGTATGGTAGTGTACTTTTATGATTTAATACCTTGGTGATATGTGAGGGTGTGTGGTATAATCCCCGAAGTTGTGTATGTTTTGGGGGTGGCTATATGGAAAAGGTAATCTACAGTGATTAATAATTGAAAGGAGCAGGATAGTAAAAAGGGGGTTCACTTACCTTTGGGCTGGATGTGAAGAATCTCTCCCATGTGATAGGATGATTTTAGAGGACTCCAGAAGTATGGCCTTTGTCCCCCAGAGCTTTGTTGAGTTTCCTTTGGACTCTATTGAATTCTGAGTAGCAGTGTGTCCTCCCTGGACCATGAACGAGGGTCCCCGGTGGGTCAGAGGGGCAGAGGGGCTGGTATGGAGCACCTCGAAAGAGTACATTGTTTTTATTACTATGGATTTGTAATATAGATTAAGGTTTGATATGGTGATACCTCCAGCAGTGTTTTTGTTACTCAGGATTGTTTTTGCTATCCTGAGTCTTTTGTGCCTCCATATGAATTTTGAGATTGTTTGGTCATTCTTTAAAGAATTGCTTGGGGATTTTGATTGGTAGAGCATTGAATCTGTATATTGCCTTTGGTAGGATGGTCATTTTTATGATGTTGATTCTGCAGATGCAGGAGCATGGGAGGTCTTTCCACTTTCTGATGTCTTATGAAATTTCTTTCTTTTGGGTTTTAAAGTTTTCATTGTAAAGGTCTCTTACTTCCTTGGTGAGTTTTATACCAAAGTATTGCATTTTTTTTTAGGGGCTATAGTAAATGGAGTTTTATACCAAGGTATTTCATTTTTTTACGGGCTATAGTAAATTTAGGGACTATAGTAAATTTAGGGGCTATAGTAAATTTCACATTTATCATCCTTGGAGTATAAGAAGGTCACTGATTTTTGGATGTTTATTTTGTAATCTGCCACACTGGTGAGCTTTTGCATTTGTTCCAGGAGTTTCCTGGTGGAGTTTTTAGGATCACTCAGGTATAGGATCCTGTCATCTGTAAATAGAGATAACTTGACTTCTTCCTTGCTGATTTTTATTTCCCTCTCTTGTATTATGGCTCCAGCTTAGACTTCAAATACAATATTGAATAGAAAGGGTGAAGTGGACAGCCTTGTCTAGTTCCTGATTGAAGCCGGAATGCTTCAAGTTTTTCCCCGTTAAGTATAATCCTTGCTGTAGGCTTGTTGTACAGCTTTTAATATGTTGATAAAGGTTCCTTCTATTCTAATTGTCTCTAAGGTTTTGATCATAAAAGGTGGATGGATCTTGTCAAAAGCTTTTTCTGCATCGATTGAGAATATCATGTGGTCTTAGACTTTGGACTGGTTATACGGATAGATTCAAAGGTAGATGGAATAAAAGTAGAGACTGCGGTGAGGGGTGGGTCAGTCTCCCATTGCAAAATGGTTACCTTCTATCTGCCAGACTGTATGCCCTCCCTTTCTGGTAAGATCATACCGCATCAGTTGCAAGTGACTAGGAAGGACAGTTTGTGAGCTTAACCAGATGTCTCATTTCTTACTTGTAGTCCTATTATCTCTGCTGTACGATCCCCCTCTCCCTTTTTTCTGGCGGGGCCCTCCTTCCCCTTCCCTCCTGTTTATAATCTTTGCAATTACTGTAGGTATTACAGAAATTTATCTTTGAGTGTGCCCCTAAATGGGTTTGGTACTAGGATCCTCCTATTAGGGAGTACATATGGTCCTTAATTTTCTGTGTCTGGGATACTTCACTCAATATAATTGTTTCTAATTCCATCCATTTCCTGGCAAATTACATTAATTCATCATTTTTGATGGCTGAGTAGTATTCCATTGTATAAATGTACCACATTTTTCTCACCCACTCATCAACTGTTGGACAAATGGGTTGATTCCATGACTTTGCTATTGTTAACAGTGCTGCTATGAACATGGTCATGCTTGTGCTATCAAGGTGAACTTTTGCTGTATGGGGGGTTATTCAACAAGTGGAATAGCTGGGTCATAGGGCATTTCAATCTTTAAGTTCTTTAAGAATCACTGGACGGCTCACCAGAGTGGTTGTATGAGCCTGCATTCCCACCAGCAATGTAGGAGAGTTCCCCTCTCTCCACATCTTATCCAGCATTTGGTGTTGTTTGTATTGTGGATTTTTGCCATCCTGACTGGGGTGAGATGATATCTCAGGGAGGATTTGATTTGCATTTCCCTGATGGCTAAATATGTGGAGCATTTTTTAAGATATTTGTTACACATTTTAATTTCATCCTTGGTAAAGTTTCTTTTAAGTTCCAAGGCCTGTTTTTTAATTGGGCCATTTGTTTCCTTGGTGTTTAGTTTTCTAAGTTCTTTGTGCATTCTGGATAATAGAGCTCTATCAGATATAGGGGGTGACATCCAATACCCACCAGGATGGAGCCAAGGGCATTGCAGGAGCAGCAAAACTGAAAAAAAAATCAACAAACCATAATTCAGAACATCAGAGACTCTATATCAACCACCTGGAATCAGGCCTGCCTAATATCTCCCCGTCCTGAAGCTCAGGGAAATTTGCAGAAGAGGAGGCAGTAAGATTGTAAGGCACAAGGATGGGAGGAGTCATGATATGGAAGATACTCCACACAAGTTAGGGCCAAAGCAATTATAATAAGACTCTGCATGATATGCGCAATGACCAACATGGATTAATGGCACTAGAATCCTTAGAAGCAAGGGATTAACAGTCACAATAGTGTTCCTATACTTAAGGGGAACACAAAAAAGAGTTCTAGGAAATGCCACTGAGTCCTTACACCTCATCAGAGAGGAGGACCCAGAGGAAAGTTTGATATACACATTAAAGGATGCTTCAGAGATGGGAGGAGTGGGCACTGGGCGAAAGGGAGGGAGGGAGGAAAGGAAGGCAAAAGGGGGGAAGGAGCAAGGAGGTCCAGGGAGGGGTGTAAGAAGGGAGGGGACAGGGGTACTTATTATGTTTGTATGAGCAGAAAAATATAAATAAATAAATAAATAAATAAATAAATAAATAAATAAATAAATAAATAAAGACTTTGGACTGGTTTATAGAGTGAATTGCTTTTATTGATTTGAGTATGTTGAACCAACATAGTGTGCCTGGGATAAGGCCTTCTTGATCCCAGTGAATGACCTTTTTGATATTTTTTTTAATCTGATTTGCTAGGGTTTGGTTGAGAATCTTTGCATCAGTGTTCATCAAAGAAATTGGCCTATAGTTTTCTTTTTTAAGTGTATCTCTATTAAGTTTTGGGATTAAGATGATATTAGCTTCATAGAAAGAATTCAGCAGTATTCCTTCCTTACCAATTTAATAGAATAGTTTAAGGAGTATTGTTGTTGTTGTTTAAATGTCTGGTAGAACTCTGTGCTGAATCCATCTGGCCCAGGACATTTTTTGGTGGGAAGATTTGAGATTACTTTATTGATTTCCTCATATGTTATAGGACTATTTAAATAATTCACAACTTCTTGATTCAATTTAGGTATGTGTGCTTACTTAGGAATTCATCCATTTCTTTTGTGTTATCAAATTTCACAGAGTGTAAATTTCTGAAATATGATCTTATAATTTTCTGACTTTCTTGAGAATCAGTACTGATACTCCATTATCATTTCTAATTTTGTTAATTGGGTTTTCTCTCTCTTGTTTTTGGTTAATTTAACTGGAGGTGTATCAAACATTGATATTTTCAAAAAACCAATTTTTTGACTGGTTGATCTTCTGTATCGTTTTCCTTATCTCAATTTCAGATATTTCTCCCCCGATTTTGCTAATCTTCTCTCTTCTAACTGCTTTTGGGATTGGATTGCTCTTGTGTCTCTAAAGCCTTAAGCTGCATTATTAAGCTATTTATTTGTGATGTTTCAATTTTTTTAATTGTTTTTATTATTATTATTTATTCAACTGTGTGCATGTGCGTGTGTATGTGCACGCGTCTGTGTGTGTGTGTGTGTGTGTGTGTGTGTGTGTGCCTCTGTGTGTGTAGAACCACGGACGAATTCGGGAACCACCATGGATGCCTCCACCTCCTTCTGCCCCGGGATTCACAGGCTCCGCCCTACCAGGACCAGAAACGCAGGCCGCCCCCGCTTCTGCCTGGCGTCTATACGTGGGATCTGGGATCCGAACTCAGGACCTTCCGCCTGCAAGGCGGAGGCTTAACCCCTGAGCCACCTCTCCAGCCCTCAATTTTTTTGATGTAGGCATTAAGGACTATAAACTTACTTCTTAGGACGGCTTTCATTGTGTCCCAGGGATTTTGATATGTTATATTTTCATTATCATTCTCTTCTAGGAAATCTTGAATTTCCTTTATGATTTCTTCCTCAACCCAATTCTCCAGGAGTTAGTGTATTTTCTGCTGTTTGTTGTGTTGCAGATGTCAAGCTTTAGACCATGGTGGTCTGATAGGGTACATGATAGAATTTCAGTTTTCCTATGTATGTGGAGATTTGTTTAGTGGTCCAATATGTGGTCTATTTTGGAGAAAGTTCCACGTGCTTCTGAGAAAAATGTGTATTCTTTGGTGTGTGGATGGAAAGTATAACACGGATCTGTAACATCCATTTCAATAAGGGTTTGATTAAGTTCCAATGTCTCTGTTAATTTTTTGACCTGTTGATCTATCCCATGTTAGAGCGCAATATTGAAATCCCCAAGAATTATCCTTTTGGGGCAAATCAACCCTGAAAGGATAATTCTTGGGGGTTTCAAAGACTCTTTTAAAAATAGTTTTTAGGGTGGTAGCAGAGTTTTGATTAGTTTCTTGGCTTGTTTTACACAGTGTCTCATTTAACCTAGTCTGGCCATGAAATTGTTATGTAGTTGATGCTGCTCTTGAACCAATGTTCTCCCTGTTTTTTGAATCCAAAGTGCTTGGACAAAGGTGTATTAACACAATGCAAACCATAGTTTCTAACTAGCCTTTCAGGTTATGTTAAGTAGAAATTTCTAGGCATATAAAAGAAAGTGGCAGCATTGTGTGTTTAATGTTTATTTGTAGACAGTATAATAAGACTATCAAAATGAATAGACAGAGAAATTAATCTTTCTCATTGAGAGAATCATTGAAGTTATATTATACATTTAGCCAACATAAGTCCTCCTAGAGACTGTAAAATATTTAAATCTTGGAATGGAGAAATGAATCAAGGTTAAAGCAGAAGGATCTGAGTTTAAATCCCAGATCTCAGGTAAAAACTTAGGGTGCAAGTGGTGATGGACTGGAACCTGGGAAACACTAGAACAAAGCAACAAGGCTGTGGCACAATCCAGGGTGACTCCTAATGTCACACTTGGAAATTCACAGGTCCATACTTAGGTGGCCTTTAGTACACACACTCACACACACACACACACACACATTCACACACACACACATACACACACACAGAAAGAGACACTCAGAAATACTAAAGCTTAAATTTCTACTGCATGCAAAATAAAGTTAGCTGTTCTGTACTCACAGAATGTTATTCAGTTGAATTTTTCATTAAAACATCTGAGTGTTGGGATCTCTAACATTTCTAGGTAGAAGTGAAGTTCTTAGTGTTTGGTTTTTTAATCTTCCATTTAATTCAACATAGTGTTTCAAAAATGAAATCTTAACTTGCAGGTTTTCATCTTGATAAATTCTGCTTTCAAAGCATACACTTTCCAAAGTTATAAATGCAACATGTCTTTGCCATGGTTGCAGAATGGTATTACCTTAGAGGAAGCACAGAGTTTCTTCAGTGGATTTTCTTAGATTTGTTTTGTGAGAACATCAGAGACTCTATATCAACCATCTGGAACTAGGCCAGCTTAATCTCTCCCCATCCTGAAACTCAGGGCAATTTGTGGTAGAGGGGGCGGTAAGATTGTAAAAGCACAAGGATGGGAGGAGCAATGATATGCAAGATACTCCACACAAGTTAGGGCCAAAGCAATCACATTTGGACTTTGGATGCCCTGCGCAATGTCCAACACAGTATTGACCCCACAAAATCTAGCGTTTGCTAAAGGCACTAGGATCCTTGGAGGCAAGGGATTGACAGCCACAGTAATGTTCCCATGCTTAAAGGGAACACAGGAAACGGTTCTGGGAAATGCCACTGGATCCTTGCACCTCATCAGAGAGGAGGACCCAGAGGAGAGTTTGGCATGCTCATTAAAGGATGCTCTCGGAATGTGAAGGGGAGGCACTGGGGGATGGAGAGGGGAGGGGGGCACAGGGGGGTGGGGAGTGAAGGGAGGGAAGGGACTGGTGTACCTGTTAAGTTTGTAGGAGTGGAAATAAAAATAAATAAATAAATATTTAAAAAAAAGATTTGTTTTGTGAATGAAATCTCTCTTGAACTGAATGCACATACCACAGAGACATGCAATCTGCTGTCCCATTACATAATTTTGAGATAGTTACACAGTAAATGGAACAGAGCTTTTGATTCTAAAAAGGAACAATAAGAGACATAAAGTCATTTATGCAATTCATAGCAATTTCAAATTTTCCTATTATATACTTTTTAATTATCAATTTTTGAATCTGGATAACATTCTCTGGGTTTCTTAAACCACTCTATATTTTTAGTTCCATAATCTGCTTTGGAATATAAAGTTCTGTGGGTGCTAAACCTGCACTTCACATATTTAAGTTTATGAGCAAGAGAGACTGTTCATTAGAATATTCTCTCTCTTTTTCATTCAAAGTGCTATAATTTATTATAATACTTTATGAGGAGTCTGTGGACTGAGTTTCCATTTATTTAATTAAATGAAAGTCACACTCTTATTTCCTGACAATCTAGCCTCATTTATTCTTTGCACTGAGAGTCATTTTACTGTGGGAATACCACATTCTAGATACTTCTGAGTATTTTTGTCTACCAAAGTGGGCCTAATAAGCAGGTCCACAGGAATTTTCAATGTCCAAGTGGATTGGCACTTAAACTTTTTCAAGTCTTAATATAGTTTCTAAGTCCTGCTGTTGAGATCTCAAACTTCAGTGGCTACTTAATGCCAAGTGTTTTGGACTTGTCATCTGCCTTGAAGCTTTTTCTCTGTGGAGAAATATTTTAAAGGAGAAGCTAGAGTTGAGAAAAAGTTATCATTTGATCCCAGTAATTCCAGGGGCTTCACAATTGTTTATAAATTTGCTTTCCAACTACCAGCCTTTCTTTTTTCTTTCTCCCCACTTTCGTGTGCATGTGTTTGTGTGTGTGTTGTTATTGTTGTTTGCTAGTACTGCACAATTTTCTCTTCTTAAGCAAATCAATAAGTCACCAAGCATATGTTCTGTCTTACGATTGACTGCAAACAGTTTTGCACTGCTGTTGGGATCCTTGAGGAGAGAAAGTAGCTTTCATGGAGGGAACATAAAACTTTTCCACACTCATCTTGTACCAAGTGATCTTGAACTGCCTGCTGCTGCTTAGTAAACAGTAGACCGAAGAGCAACTTGGGAGGCTGCAATAGTTTCGGTGAAGATGAGTGGGAATGCTATGTGGAGCTGACCTGAACTGAAGGGCAAACTATAGACAATGATTGTGGTTAAATATTTTTTCCTATCTCAAGCACATGTTCTGACTTTGGGGTCATATAGAACTGATGACAAAAACCAAGGATACTAAAATATGGTTTGTTATTCTTATTCAATTGCCTGAAAAGTTGAAATAAGTCTCTGGTGCTCAAGGCTGAATTCATCCTTGGCAAAATACAGTAATCATGCCAATCCATAATGAAAGCCTTAGTATAGGGATAGGTGCACATGGTTCCAAATCCTCTCTGGCCATTCTGTTTGGCCCTTCAAGGTATATCTCTCCATTTCTACTTTGGAAGAATGTCTCTTAGCGTTTCCTCTGTTTTGCTGTTTGTTGTTTGAGATGGTGTTGTAAAACAGGTATCTATGACAAAATTCCACTTACTCAAATTCTGAGGAAGTCTTTGTGGGCTATGCCATATTGTTGCTTGTTTATTTTCTCTAATAGCAATTTTCTTTTTTCTATTAAAATGTCATAAAAATGTCTCAAAACCTTGAAATCAGGTATGGTCACTTATTCCTGTACTCCTAGCTGATTCTGTAGGTCATGCATACATACATAATCTCAAGCCCTTAATGATGAGAAAAAGAAGGAAGACATATTCAGGCATCTGTCTTCCATTAATAAAAATTTTCATAATGCTAGTGAAAATGTTTCAATTCTACATAGTCACAGAATAACTTCAACATAAGTTAATGAATATAGCTGACTTGAAATTGGAGAGACAAATCCCTTTCTAATACCTTCTCAAATTAATCTTTAGAAGGTAGTCTCTTTAAACAAGGCCAAAAGCATGAATTAATGCTTTGTCTGTTTCAGAATGCCATTATAGGACTTAACCTCAATTATATGTTTGTGAGGCAGCCTAGAGTTCTCATTGTGAAACTGATTTTAACTTTAGCTTGCTAGTTTGACTTGGTCCATATGTTATGTATTAGTATTGCTATACCATTTACTCACACAAACTGTAGTTGGACACACACACACAAAAGGAAACAAAACAAAACAAAACAAAAACTGGTACTACACTACTGTTTGAACTCCAGAGTGTATTAATTACAAGCAATGGCAGATTTATGCCATTAAGTTTGTGTAATATGTGTTTTGTGGTTAGAATCTTGGCAGCTTGATATGACTGGAAGCATAGTCATGCAAATAATTCAAGTTTCAATACTTTCAATGATAACACATGATTTGAGTTGGAATATGAATACAAGCTCTCAACAATCAAACTCTCTGCTAGGAACAACACAGGAGGCAGTCTGAAGGAGGACAACAGCTGGGTTTCATCAGTGATGATTATCATTAGCTATGATATGAAAGGAACCTGCTTGCAAGTTTGAAGGCTACTATGATCTAATATGGAGGGCAAAATTAAATGCTGTTTAAAAGCACTTATGTATGCAAATGTGAGATATTGCCATGAGCTTGAACAGATGCTTAGAAATTTAGCTGAGTGTGTTCATTCACTCTAAATATGTTTACATAATGTATTGTATGCTATTTTCTCAAGCACATTTGCATGGAAATGTATGGATGGCCCTAATTCTGCCATCTTTAATCATGCACGATTGCCACTGGCTTCTGGTGGAATTATGCATGTGTCAATTGTGGCATAATCAACCCATGAGAAGGTCATTTGGTCTTGGGAGCTACTGTGCCTTTTGCTGAGCATGTTCTTGAGGTAGAAGGACTGACAGGCAAAGATTGGCAAGAGTTCATTAAGTCTGGAGAGAGAATTCATAGAGGATACCTTTGACTATTCTCAGAAAAGTTGGTATCATAATACACATGCAGATTTTTAAATTTCTCACAGGAGAAAGTATAGAGAGCACCATTAAGTTTCATCAAAAAATATTAGCTTCTACGGTATAGCAGTTCACCTGCACTGTTCTGATAAACTACCATCAAACAGCTTAAGGGAACAAAGGGTTCATTTTCTTATGATTCCTGGCTACAGTTGTTTACCCAACTTAGCAGGAGATCTCACACCAACACCAGGGCCTAGGGAACTAGCCATACCATCTTCATATAAAGGCTGAGAGAGGAATGGTCCTTAATTGCCAGATCAGCATGTTATACACAAGGATGTCCCCTTTCTCAAATAACTCCCTCCATTTTATTCACGTGCCCAAAGACTAATCCCACCCATTACGGATTTGGCCTTCCCTATCCAGGAAACAATTTCCTGCAGGTTTGCTCTGGGCTTAACTCAACTACTAATTCTCTACAAATGTATCCAGACCATCAAGTTGACACTTTCACCTAACTGTGACATAAGGGTTATTCAGATTAGATATTAAATCAGAGAATAGTATGTCCAATCTCTAGTTGAGTACATTTATTCACTTATTCATTTACAAGGTAACTTGAACACAGTGCACTCAATCCACGAGTATACAGTACTTAAACAAATAGACTTTGTTTCACAAAACTTACCATCTAAACTGTATGAACAGAAAGTAATACTATCGCTAATGTTACCGTGTCCTAATATCTGCATCTATTTGGAATGCTAAGTTTTTATCCTCCTATTGCTTTTCCATGTACAACACACAAGTACCTCTTGCACAATCTTATTATTAGCTTAAGTGATCCTGATTTGGAGAACATAAAAAATATAGACATGAATATGTTTCTCATATATCTGCAGCATTAACAGCAAATAAAGTAAAGCATTATTTTCTTTCTTTATGCCTTTCCTCAATTTTTTTTATTGTTTATTCAATTGCGTGTGTGTGTGTGTGTGTGTGTGTGTGTGTGTGTGTAGAACCATGCGCGAATTCGGGAACTACCATGGACCACCTCTACCTCCTCCTTGTTTACTCTGCCCTGGGATTTACAGGCTCCGCCCTACCAGGACTAGAAACACAGACCGCCCCTGCTTCTGCCGGCATCTATACATGGGGTCTAGGATCTGAACTCAGGATCTTCTGCCTACAAGGCAGAGGCTTAACCCCTGAGCCATCTCTCCAGTCTCCCTTTCCTCAATTTTTATTTTTCTGGATTTCCAAAGGTGCTTTTAATTATTAGACATTTTGAATTGTCTAATAATGAATTTGAATAGGAATTTTCTTCATTTTGACAATCTGATTTGGTTTATAAAACTATTTTCATTAACTATGGAATTTCTCAGCTTTTAAAATTATATGAGCAAATTTTGTAATAAATCCATTCTCAAATATTACTATTTGTCTTGGTTTTTGTGTTTCTAGGACTTTTTCACTTTTTTCACATTTGTATACTATTTTTGTGCTGCTTGAGACAGAAGGTAGGGATTTTCTCATGCTAGATAGACATTCTACCACTGAGCTACATCTCCTTGTCAGTACTAAGACATAGCTTGTTTCTACTAACTATTTACTTATAAGAGCCTGGCTATAATACCAACTGGTCATGCAAGATGCATCCACTGTTGCAATAGTGGCATGATATTGGTAGAGGCAGCTGGCAAAACAGAGTAGTAGGTTTCTCCCCAGAGTCCATAACCTTCCCACTTTTGATGAGATTTTGGTATCAAACTGGGGAGGTCATACACCCTAGAGGGAAACCTCATACTCTTGCTTGACAAAGGAACATTCTGTAAAATTCCCCTCTAAATATATTTTTTACAGGCATTGGTCAGCAGTGCTCTCAGTTTTGGCCATAGAAAATTCTTTCTACAGTGGGCTATGATTAATGAAGAAACTTATAACTAGTGAAAGTCTAAGAACTAGTGATAGATAACTGCTGGGCCTTGAGTGAGCCATCTAAATCAAATAAAAGTTAAACATACCCTAACAAGACCTAGGGAGCATTGAAGATGGAGGGGGTTGAAGCAATATAAGATTTGGAGCTTCACCAGGCTCATGCAAAACAGTCTTCTGCATGTGATGTTGCATTCTTGAACATGCAGCAGCTGTAGTTCCTTGCACAAGATACTACCACTCAGTATTTACTATGGATGAGGAAGGGTCTTACAAACCACTCTAAATGAGGTCAGTTAATGGCCTGTGGGGGAGGAAGAGTCCTTTTTCATCTGGAGTGCAGCTGCTGCACAGTTGTCGATGCTCTAGTGAATGGCCACACACCTGTGTTCATGTGAACAAAGCTAATGGGAAGCCGTGAGTTATAGATACAAATAAAGTATATGGAAGAAAGCATGGATATGGGAAAATGAATGTGCTGGGGGGAATATAAAGGAGTGGAATATGATCAAGTTATCTCACATACCTGTGTGAAATCATCAAAGAACAGCTAAAGCCCAGAAGTATTCTAAAGTATGTCATGTATTTATCTGTTTCATAAGTAGTCCATCTGTATATCCTTCCTCAGTATTACTTGACATAATGTAACCTGCTATAATACATGAAGTTCAAAAATCAATGAATTGAAGACTTATGCAGAATTCAAAATAGTCTAATAAGTTAATGACTATATTTTATCCTATTTTGTTATAGAACAAAAACATTGTTTATGTAATAAACATTTTAATGTAACCATGAGTACATGTTAACATGTGTAATCAATTTTAAAGATGAACCAGTATCTGAAATGTGGTTCATGTGGATACTGAAGTATGAGTGGTGCTTAATATCATTTAATTTCAGACAATTGGATAAAACCATAATATTATACTGCATTAAATTTTTAACTAAACATAAAGGACACTACTGATTTTTAAAATAAGACTATAATAGCATTTACAAACTGATCTATTTTGAGCCTGTAGGACAAATTAGCAGTTCTAGTTAAGAAAATCTATATCTTTATTAACTTATACCAATGAAATGTTAATATGCTTTCCAGACATGGGACTAGAAAATGATGTTATAATAATGGAGATTGCATATATCTACCGTATACATGAAAATTAATACAGATTTCAAATAGTTCCTCTGAAAATTTACACAATCAAATCAACTGGGTAGATTCTGTCTTATGTACCTAATACATTCAAAGTGGGCTAGACCGTGTTAGCCTGAGGGGCAATGAACTACTAGCTGGAAACATCTTGTATCCCAAGATCATTGAAGCTGGTTACTATAAGCAGATAGACAAGAATTTGAAATGTACAGCAGAGGGCACATTTAAAGTTCCTATTGCCTCAAATAATACTCAAGTTGAAGTGACAAGCTGATGTATAAATGGCTGCTATTGACCCCAGTTTCACTAAGGATCATACTAAAAGGGAAATCCATGTTACTTTTGCTTTCCATGGTTTGTTCTGTGGAATATTGGGTTTGCTTGGCTGTAAGTAGTTTGGGAAAAGCCAACAATTAAAAGAAAGAGTGAATACTATCTTAGACTCTCATTAAGAAAAAGTTTACAGGGAGCATAAAAATGTAAAGTTATATAAAAGAATGAAAGTTGCCTTAGATTTTAGGGAAAACTGAAAAGGATGTATTTAGAAAAGGGAAAACTCAAAAGGATATATAAAAATATTTGAAAAGCAGCAATACATAGTGGCTCTGATTTATAATCTCACCACTTGGGAGGTTGAGAGAGAAAGTTTGTATAAGTTTCAGTGACCATCTATGTATAAAGAAAGACTCTGTCTCAAAGTGTACATATACACATACACATATACAATAAACACATACACACAACATACATACATAAAAAATACACGCAAATGAATACAAAGGAAAAATAAAACACTGTGTTAAAGAATACTATATGAACTATGATTAAGCAAGAAAGGAGAAATGACATTGTTATTTTGAGCTTGGCATGCATAATGTAAGACCATCCAATAGCACGACAGATCCAATATTATATTTTTATGCCAAATGGTGAAGATTCTGACATGATTTCCTTTTTCTAATTTTTCCCTACACTTTCTTCTATTTCTCCTTTCATAAATAAAAACAGATTTTCAACTGAAGTCAACATTGCATTTGCTTTTGTCTGAGTCTGACTTGTAGCATTGTTTTAGCCAATTAACTCCAGACCAATCGTCAAGATCCTTTTAGAATACATCTCTGGTATCTGCTTGCTCTACTGTTGTGGGCACAAAATATTATGGGAATAGAGGCACTTTTCTTTCCTGGATTTTTTAAGCTCTAGATTTTTATTAACTTTTAATAAAAACCTTGAGGCAGGTACAGGTCTCAACTTTTATTGTGGTGATCTAAATATTAGCATTTACCAGCTTTAGGCCTTCAAGAAACTTTTTTTCTACAAGTTAATTTATTTCCTGCCTATGTATTTCTATGCATCAAGCCTTTGTAACTGCTGCATCATCAGTCTCATACGGCTACAAGGTCATATTTTTATTGTTTTGCTAAAGTGCTGAGTAATGGATCTGTAAGAACTTTTTTCTGCCTTGGTACAGTGTTTTCTGATGCATATTTTCTTGTCTGTCAATCTCTGTGAGCCTGGTATGTGAGGAAGGATGCTGACTGGGTGTCATGGTTTGAAATGTGTTCCCCCACAGTCTCATGTGTTTGGGAAGGAGGAGCCCTGCTTGTGGAAGGAAGTCACAGGGGAGTGCCTTGAAGTAGATTAGTCCCTCCCTACGTCCTGGAGAAGTCAGCTTGTAGCTCTTAGCCTACAAGATGTTTGCAGTGATTTAGCATGCCTCCAGATTAAGCCCCCAGCCATGCCACATCCACCATGAAAAGACTGAATCTCCTCTCTGGAACCATAAGCTGAATAAATATTTCTGCCTTAAGTTGTTTGACTTTGTATGTTCTCTCACAGCAACACAAAGAATAACTAGTACACTGGTCTTCTCAGAGAGAACTACTAACCTTGGTACTGTGTGTTCCTCTGTTTCTCTGTGTCATATAGAAAGGAAGCCACAGGATCTGGTTCACTGACTTAATTCCTAACGGCAGCAATTGATGATTGTGTGAATGCATTTCAAACATTTTGGGCTTAACATATTTCTGTAAAATGGAGAATCCATTCTTTTATTTTTCTCCTTTTCTCAGAAAAGGGCATCCAATATAAACTACATCATAGAAAAAGCCAAGCTCCCACTGAAAAATTTTAATATTCATTTATCAATTCTAACCCTTTTAAATGCTTGAAATAAATACTACATAATTAGTCCATCGAACTATCTCTGTTATGTTTTATGTTTCTTTTCATTTGTATGTAGGGGACAAGATCAGAATGACTGGCATGCTCATAAGTTCATGATCTATTTAACATGTGTATGGGATATGATATTCTGTCAGAATGACGTTGGCTACAGTCCTAATAATCTATATTTATTCAAAAGTATCTGGAAAAAATAGTGGAAGAAAAAGAGACTTAAACCTTAGAAATGAAAATTTATATTTATCAGAGATTTATCAGATATGATGATGCCAGGGCTTGTCTCTGTCAACTTCCTCTATATTTCCCATTTCATGAATGAAGTATGTGTATATTTTGAATGGTGCTCTTTGAGTTAGAGCATTGTTTGCTGCAGAAATCTTCCTAAACACTGTAGAAAATGACTCCCTATTCAATAATTTCTTGGCTAATTTTTTCAACAAATTTCAGCAAGAGATGTTTGCTAAAAGCCAGCCAGACTTCTAAGAATTCAGTGTCTTAGAGATCAAAGGATAGATCACAGGCCTTTAATGATAGTGTGATAGCAGAAAATTATATTATAAGACAAAATTGAATTAGTTATGTATATATTGTCATGGTTTCAACATAATTTCTTCCCCTCTTAGGCTCATGTCTTTGAATCCTTAGTTGATGTTGATGTTCAGAAGGTCATGGCACCCTTGGGAGGTGGAGCCTTGCTGAAGGAAGGTGGGCCTTAAGATTGGCCAGAACTCTGATTCTGGTAACAGTGTGCTCTTGACGTTTGAAGTTCTGTTTTCTCAGCCCTCATGAGAAAGATCTAAATATCTGCCAGTCAGCCATTCCTTTTTGGCCATTATGGACTATATCCTTCTTTAGGAACCATATGCCAAATAAATCTCCCTTTCTCCCTTTAAATTGCTTGCATTTGAGTGTTGTTTTACAACAAAACAAAGGGTAACTTATGAAAGAAATTGGTACCAGGAGTGGAGTGTTGCTGTAAAAGAGTCCAATACCAGATAGAGAATTGTTGTTCTGAAGCTAAGAACTTGGCACCAAGTAGTATGGCCACTGCTGTGATGTGACTTGTGTGACTTTTAAACTCTTTGTTGAGAGAAATATGGAGAACTTTGGATCTTTGCGTCTTGAAAACAAGGATTAAAGGGCCATTCTAGTGAGAGTTTGGAAAAGAGATGCAGACAATGGCCCAACTTGTAATTCTCCAGAGGAAAAAAGAGACTACATTGGGAACTGGATAGGGAATAATGAAATGATGCTTTGCCAAAAAGTTTGGTCCATGTGCTAAAAGCTTGTATGAAGTTAAAGTCAAGTATTTGGCCAACGAAGTTTCTAGACAATATAGTCTTCTAGCCTTCACACTGTGTCATGGCTACTTTTTAACATTCTTCCTCAGATTTTTGATGAAGAAGAACAAAGAATCAGACAGACAAAAATGATAACCATGAGATATGTCAATGAAGAAGTGAATTCCTCCTCCAAGATTTCAGAGTTGATAAAGACAGTCAGTGTACAGCAGAATTGGAAATCTGATGAAGAGGCCCAGAAAGGTCATTTTGTGCTGTAAAGTTGAAGCCTGGATTATTGTTGAAATGTGATGAAATTGGAGATGTCAGAGCCAATATGGGACACTTATCAAGGAATGTTGTGTACCATGAGAGCAGCAAGTCCAAGACATTGATGTGTTTTGCAAGCAGCTTCTCTAGAGGGTTGGAATTGAGACCCTTTGGAACTGAGATGATTTCAACAGGAGGTCCATATGATGGATTTGTAACCAAAGTATTTTGAGTTCACCTATTGGTTTTCAGTCTTGTTGGAGACCTATCTTTCCTAGATACTCATTCATTCCTCTCTTTTGGAATGGGAAAGTGTTTTGTGTGCCACTGTTTGTTGGAACTATGTAACTTGTCTCCTGATTTACATGACGTTTTAGGTTTTAGATTTTTCACACTATGTTGGGGCTACTGATGCATTCTGTGGGACTTTTGAAGTTGTACTCAGTACGGTTCACCTCATGAGGTGTCTATGTGGTCAGAAGTATAGTGTCATGGTTTGAATATAAGTTCTCCCCCACATGATCCAGTATTTGAATATTTGCTTGATGTTGGTGTTGGTAAGATCAATGCAGCTTTGGGAGGTAAAGCCTTGCTGGAAGAATGCACAACACCAGGGTGGGCCAAAAGTTTGCTTATACCAGTCTGGTTTCTGCTATCAGTCTACTCTTATAGTTTACAGCTAACTCTCTCAGCCTCCATAATATCAACATTAACCTAAGCATATTCCATCTTTTGCTAGTTAGCCATGTCTTTTCTGCTATAATGAACTGTATCTCCCCTCTGAACCATAAGCCAAATAAATCTCCTTTTCTTTTTTTTAATTTTTTAAAAAATTTTATTATTTATTAAATTGTGCATGTATGCATATGTGCCCTAGTGTGTATGTATGTGTGTATGTAGAACCACAGGCGAATTCGGGAACCACCATGGACGCCTCCATCTCTTCCTCGTTTACTCTGCCCGGGGATTCACAGGCTCCGCCCTACCAGGACCAGAAACTCAGGATGCCCCCGCTTCTGCCCGGTGTCTATACATGGGGTCTAGGATCCAAACTCAGGACCTTCCACCTGCAAGGCAGAGGCTTAACCCCTGAACCACCTCTCCAGCCCTCCTTTTCTTTTTTTAAGGTGCTTGAGTTTGATTGTTATCTTACAATGACAGAAAGAATGACTGTGACACACACACACATATAAAGTAGAGTTAAGAAGAGAAATTCATCTACAGGTAGAACCAATAAGAATACCTGTGCTTGGAGCTGGAGAGGTGGCTCAGGGGTTAAACCTCTGCCTTGCAGTCTGAAGGTCCTAAGTTCAGATCCTAGACCCCACGTATAGACGCAGGCAGAAGCGGGGGCGGCCTGTGTTTCTGGTCCTGGTAGGGCGGAGCCTGTGAATCCCGGGGTGGAGTAAACAAGGAGGAGGTGGAAGCGGTCCATAGTGGTTCCCGAATTCGTCCGTGGTTCTACACACGCACACACACACATACATACACACGTGCACACATGCATACACACACAATTGAATAAAAAATAAATAATAAATTTTTTTTTAAATACCTATGCTTAAAACTAGGGAATATAGACATAACATAGATGGAGAGATGTAGGTACAGAGAATAAAACATCAATGAAAGTAGAGTTGCCCTTAAGTTAAACTGACAAAGACTTCCAGGATCTCAGTTTGGTACTTACATTGGAAGAAATTCATCTTTACATGAATATATTTGTATTCTTATGATGATTACTATTTCACAAGATGAAAAATCATCTTAGAAAGGAATCTGGGGATTGGATTATAGTTATCTAGTCTATGTGCTAAGGCAATAGTTGAGGATTTTAGAAGCACTGAAATGGTTGTGGTTGTGGTGGTGACTTCTAGTAGATTTTATGACCTGCTCTTTAGGAAAAGTATCATAGATATACAATATATGTAGTAACACATATATAAATATGGACACACACACACAATGTATGGATAAAATTAAAGCAGGGGCCTATAAGACAGCCATTTGAACAACATGAAGAGTAAGATGAATTACTTTTGCTTGAAATGATAAAGTAGAAAGAGTTAAATGTTTTTCATACTAGAAAAAAATCATCTAACCTTCTTTCTCCTTGATATTAGCTGTTTGTTCTGAATGTTAAAGTTTGTCTTTGGGAAGTATTTATGAATGTTTCCTCTGTTGGAGAAATGCAAGACTCTCACTCACAGTTCATGCACAAAGACTGTGTGATATAAGATTTCTCTATTGCTACGGCCTTTGTAATTCATGTCATTATTACTCTATACTCGATTTGGTTGTCCATAAGAACCACATTTGCAGCAATGGAATTTATTATTCATTGATACAATATCTAGTTTATCATGTAAATAAGGTTCAAAACTCATTGTATTATCTTTGATTCGCTTTAGTGAGTAAACAGATAAACTTGATGGAAAAAGTTTAATAATTTTGATTTAAACATATGGCTCCCAGAAGTATTCTCACAGGTGATGGTCTTGAAGGCGGTTACATCTTGCAAACACAAAACTGTCTGACAAAATGTGTTTTGCTACTTTTTATAGTCAGCAATATTGAATAATGATCTGAAAGGCATTGTCAAATTTTTTATCTTCATTTTAACATGTGGAGATAGGAGAAGATGGTTTCTATTTTTTCGCAATTATTAACTTTTTCTTGAATAAGGAAAGTGAGTACAGCTAAACCCTGTAATGGTTGTCAGTTAGGAGTTTAAGAATGCCTGGAGCAATCTGAAACTACTTGAGCTGCTTTGGGCTATTTTAGCAAATAATTTGATACAATTTCTGTGACTTCCATGAGGCCTCACTTCTTTCTTTAATGGCTGCATCCTGGGTGTTTAGGAATGAACTTTGGTATGCAGCAGGGAAGAATACTATAAGAAATTGATAATTTGATTTTCTTTCAATTATGAAACTTTGTTTTCACGGGGGCAGATTAAAGAAATATAGCATTCTTAATTTAGAGGGTGAACATCATTCATTTATTCTCAAGTATACTTCTGTATACCTCGTTTCCCTTGCTTAGTATCAGGACTGTTTTTGGCTGACAAACGAAAACTTCAAGCATTTCTGTCAGTTGACATCATGCCAAGATGGCTGCTTTGACAGGCGAAATGATATGGCCCTAAATGCTGATTCTCTTGCTCAGTAAGCACTCCCACAGACAAATCAACTCAAAAGGTAGGGAAACTATTTTTGGCTGCAAACAACTTTTTTTATTTTTTTACAGTACATATCAACATTGCTGTCAAACCCAATTGGAAATGTAGACACAGTCCAAATTTATATTTTTATGTAGACTGACACAGTCAGAGTAATTACTATTATATGGTGGCAAATATGCCTGCTGTATTACATTACAAAATTTCTCTCAATGCGTGGAAAACTTCCTCAGGAAAATAACAGTCTCATTGAAAGTTAAAACCCCTTATCATTTGAAATTCCAAAACAAAAACAGACATTAACACCAGATATTTTTAATTTATATCACTGGTTATAAATTATACAATAGAATTTTTTAGATATATTGAGTAGAACAAGTTCCTATATGTCTCTGTTGTCCATGGTCATCCTCAACAAGAGAGAGTATATTAATAATACATTCTTTGTTAAATATTTGCATTCAAGTAACATACAAATTTTCTTTAAAATTTAACATGTCTTTAAGAATGTCACTCATAATTATCATTACTCAACATTAGTTTTCTCCACATTTTAGAAAAATTTAATTCCTCTAATGATGAGACTGCAATTTTTAATTTTTTATTTTTCTACTTTTACAAGTACATTGAGTATTCAATCCAGCTTCCCTTCTTTACCCTCCCTCCTATCTCCTCCCCTCCCTTCTCCATTCCCTTTCATTCACCCTTCTGCCTGTATGCCTCTATGAACTCCCAGGTTCACTGTAGCTTGTCTACTCCTGTGGGGGGCTTAAGTTTCCGTGATATGAGAGTGCGTAAAAGAAAAAAAACTAAGATAATTACATGTCTCTCTACTGTGTATGATTCACTTATACTACAATGATACAGGAACCTGGGTATGTGAGACAGATATGACATATAGCTAACAGCAAGCATGAACTAAAGAAAGAAGCAAAGAGAAATGACTTCAGTAGATGAGAATGAAAAAAGTGTGTGTTTGAGGATTTTGTGTGGACTGAATAAGAACTGTAGTAGTTTTCATTTGTGTATGTAAAAACGAGTTGGCAACAAACAGGACTGATACTAGAGTAACAATCAGAATTGATTTATACAAATATGTAGTAAAAGGATTTATCTTCATAAAAATTGGTGACTATATATTTTCATTAGCCTTTATTTTTCATTATTGCATTGCAGTTATTATTACTCAATTTTATTGCCAAGATATTTAATGTATAAATAAACTATATATTATGGTTCATAATTCACTTGCCTCACCTTAGTTTCTGCTGCATATTAGTAAAAAAGATAGAAAAAGGACTCAAAAGTTGATTTATTGTCGCTGATATATGTAAAAACACCATCTCTGCTTAATATCTTTCCATATTCAGACAAAACAAAGGAAAGTTGTGTATGTCTACATTTCATTGTGTATGCCTATATTCAATGCTTGTATTATAAACCAGCTTGCTTCTTCCTCTCGCTAATGTATCTGGTTTTACTTCATTCATAAGATCAAATGACAATGCAAATATTGAGAATTCAATTGTGATCTCCCTTGCCTTGTAGTATCATGCAATACTTTTGTAGAAAAACATTCATGGTGCCCCCTTTCATAATGAGGAAGGCGGAAGGGAGGGAGAAAAACAGACTGTGGAAAATAGTCCTTATTCAGAAGTTGCATCAGTGAAAAGGAAATCAATGAACCCACAACAAATTTACTACAAGAATATAAATTCATGAGAAAATATTACAATGTTTTAGTTAATAGCAATAACCTCACAAAGTCTAAGTAGATAGTAATATGAATGAAGTGTTGCAACTTCAAAAAATGTAATTTAAGTGAAAGTCAAAGTTTTCTCAGTTGTCTCTAGTTTTCAATATTCCAAGTTTGTCTGCATCTTAGGGGCCTCCATGATGAATCCTAAGGATCAGTGAGCTTCCCTGGCCTTATTTCCCTTGCCCAGAATCTTGGGACTGCACAGACCTCATCAAATTATTTGCATTAATTGCATTATTTAATTTTCAGAAATCTATCCCAAATATTTCAAACAGCTCTCTCTTTTAAAATCATGCAGTGGTAGTCCCAAGTTTTTAGATCTTATTTGAAAAATGTCTATCATGTTATTTTTAATTGTTTTTTGAAATATCAGTTGGTTGAACTGGAATATAAAGTCTGCTTTTTTGTGTGTGTGGCTAATGTATGCTTTCAAAGACAGTTGAGAAATTGCATTATTTCATGCCAACAGATTGTATTCCATTGGCCTAGGTCTACAAACTTCATAGAATAGTCTGACATTGAATTCTTACTCTGCTAATATAAATGACACTAATGTCCTCAAGTTTTAAAAGCAAATTAACAGTTTAGTCTCAAATATCAGTGGTAATACTTTCATAAAAACAGCTTTCTAGATGGCTTCATTATTAACATGCTTTTTTGCATTATTGGAATTATAGTCAAAGAGCACAGTAGTACATGAAATGAAAAGTATAGTAAAGTACTTCACTCATGATGATATTTGGACCCAGAAAATGGAGGTGTAAGTTTACATATTCTGATGAAGTTGCCCATACTTCCTTGTGTTTTATGGATGGAAGACATTTTGAAGATTCTTGGTTGCACATACCCACTAATTGTCATCCTTCTATTATAAAGTAAAATTTTAAAGTGCTCTCATTGACGTGCTGATTATGTGAAGAAAAGACAGCAGCAAAGAGAAGAGAGGGGAGAAGGACATCAAAAGAAAATAAAACACAAAGAGAATTTTAAGTTGGAAGAATAGATATGATGTATTAGTTATTCTTATCTGCTGCTGAGAGAGACCACTGAGACTCAAAAAACTTGATGGGAGAAAGGGAGATTTATTAAGCTTATGGTTCCAGAGGGGAAATAGAGTCTTTCATGGCAGAGGTGGAATGGCTCGCTGGCAGAAGCTGGAGGAGGCCCAGGTCACTGCAGACATCTCAGAGGATGAGAGCTACAAGACTGCTGCTACAAAAGCAGACCTCTCCAAGAGGTAGGGTGGGATTAATCCACCTCAAGTTCCACCCCCTGTGACTGCCTTTCTCCAGCAAAGCTCCGTCTCTCAGGGATGCTATGACCTCCCAAACATATGACACTGTGGGGACACATTTCAGACCACATGTCACGCCACAGCATAAAACGACCTTTCTTGGGCCTCTCTTAGGCTATCTGGTACACATTACCTGAGTTCCTGCCATTCTCTGAAACTTTGGAGGAGAGATCTCCACTTTCTCCAGTCTCTTGGATCTTTGATGCCTCCAAAACCAGTACCATGTGGACAACATTGCCAAGTTCTGTCATAACTTCTGGTGGAGCTTCTATGCTGACTCTCAGATGAATCTATATGCTGGACAGAATCTCACCATAGTAAAGCACTAGGTTTTACCTCAATAGCCACAGCTGCTCTTCTTTATTTTAAGGCTGCCAACACAACTCTCCTCTATGTAGTAAATCAATCTCTTGTCTTTAAATTTAACTTTGTCAAAGTCCTTGTTCCTTTCATCATGATCTGGGCCCAAACAATTCACAACTCTCCAGTGTATCTAGTCTCCAAGTGGCCCACTAAACTCCTCAGAAGGGTATTGTAATAGACAAACTCAAAAGTTTCAAACATTTCAAGGCATCTGCAAGAAAACCATTCAAAATCCACAAAGTTCACATAATCAGATTTATCAGCAACACCCACTTCTTTGGTACCAAATTTTCTCAACTTGAAAACATTTAACATTGTGATACCAAATGCACCTAATCTCATAGCAACATCCAAAATTCTCGGTACCAGATGGTTTGCTGTAAAACTAGTGTTTTTTTTATTATTTAATATTTTTTATTTTTCCTAGTTTTATAAGCATATTGAGTACTTATTCCAACTTTCTCTATCCCCCCTCCTTCCCACAGCTCTTTCCTTCCCTTCATCAATCTATACTACTTCCTCCCACCCTCCTGTCTGTCCTCACTTCTATGGATCATAGGATTCCCTCTGGCTTGCCTACTCTTGTGGGGTTCAGGCCTCAGTGGCATATCAAGTATCCCATCTGGGACTGCCCTACTAATAGGGGCATACCACTTCACTTTTCCAGCCCTAGACCCTAAGTTTTCCACTGCATATAATTTTCTCTCTTGACATCCTTGATAGTCTATGTGGGCACATTGATGTGTCAGTATTTAATGCATTTGTGGTAATGACAAGTTTCATTGTAGTGACTTTCTGGATGCTGCAGATATGCCCCTGAATGAAGTGTCTTGTCCAATAATGGTCCCTCCCATCTTTAAACTTTTACAATCATACCATCCCCTCCTCTGCAAGGTTCCTTGACCCTTAGGAGGGGCGAGATTAAGTTGACCTGATTCTGGGTGAGCATTGCAGGATCTCTGCTACTGTGCATTTTGGAAGCCATTGTTATCCATTTTACTGTTCTTCTACTGCTCTAAGCTGCATCAGGCTGAGTGCTCTTCCAATCTATATTTATAATAACACATATTTACAGAGCAGTTTGGTATATTGTGTTCCTACCTATAGATTCATGAGTTGTTCTCTAGTGATCTATTTTCTTACCTTTTATAGGTTCTTGTTCTAGTCTACACTAATAGGAATGTGTTCCATCCTGACATGTGGGTCTTGAATTCAATCTAAAAGCTGTTGGTGGTCTCCTTAATACTCATTCCACTATCATACTCATGATCACCTGTTGCCATGTTGATTTTTATTGAAAATTCCAGATCTCATAGGTTGATGAGGCTTTTGATTATTTTTCTTCACAAATAGCTTCTACAGAATTCCTTGGTTCTGTGTAAACTATCCAGCAAGGAGGAAGATCTTGGACCAGTTCCAGTTGATGTATTTTGTCAATGTTTTGATTCATATATGCTGCATCTTCAGTAATAGAGTCTTACTCTTAGTTTTTTGGAGAGCAACTAAGAGCAAAGGCAAAAACCTATAATGTTTGGGTGCTTTTGAGACTTTTCTGACCAGTAACTCATCAGGAAGTGTTGCATTCCTGATATTTCTAGTATAATTTTAGTTGTGACTAGGTTCTAGGTGGACCATCTCGGAATATTTTTATTTGTTTGTTTTTGTTTTGTTTTCCTTTCTCTGTACCTATGCACTGGGATTGAGCATTCTTGTTTCTTTCTTTAAACTAGTTGCTTTCACTGAACATATCCAGTGTCTCTGTCGAGTAACTTATATCTTAGGAAAGAGGAACTCACTAAATACAAAGGTAAAAGCAGTGAATGAAGGAAACAAGGGATGGAGGAAGGAAGGAAGGAAGGAAGGAAGGAAGGAAGGAAGGAAGGAAGGAAGGAAGGAAGAAGGAAGGAAGAAAGGAAGCAAGGAAGGAAGGAAGGAAAGAAGGAAAGAAGGAAATGAAGGAAGGAAGGAATGAAGAGGAGAGGAAGAGAGGGAGGAAGAGAAGGAGGAAGGAAGGAAGGAAGGAAGGAAGGGAAGAAGGAAGGAAGAGAAGAAGGAAGAGAAGAAGAGAGGGATGGAAGAAGTAAAAATGAAGGTAAGAAGGAAGACAGAATGGAGGTAGGAAGAATTAAAGAGGTTAGCAAGGAGGAAGGAAGGGAGGGAGGGAGAGAGAGAGTAAGAAAGAAGGGGTGGGAGGAAAGAGCTTTTTAAAAAATTATTGTTTAACATTTCACATATTTATATAATGAATTTTAGTCATTTTCACTTATTGCCTTTTCTCCTAAGCTTTCTTGCCACCTGTTAAAACCTTCAATTCATTCATGTCCCTTTTGCTGTGTGACCCACTGATACTAAGTAGAATTTCTTTCCTGAATCTGAGTGGCAGGTTACATCCTAGAGCATGGGCAGCTTCTCAGTGGTGATATCACTGAAGAAAATGATGGTGCTTCTCTCTGCCTGCATTCCTTTAAGGAGGGGTGAGGCCTCCTAGAACATATGATCATCATAATTGTATCCAGAAACTTGAGGATAACTCATGTACCAAATTCTGAATTTGCTGGTCCCATGTTTATGCTCCTTCACAATGAGAATAAGACACTAAAACAAAATAAGATAAAATAAAATAGTATGAGTTTGAAAAATGAAAAGTTTATTGGTTCCTTTCAGATTACAATATGGAGTTAACTTTGATGTTTCTTTATTCAGTGTTTGATCACTTTCTGAAGATGGCCCCTTACAAAGTGCTGCTAGTCAAGTAGTTTTTATGTTTTTTCTTGTTCAGCTTTGTAAGAAAGGTTATAATACTAGCCCAAATTTGCAGAGGAAAGAAACTCAGGTTAAAACACGTTGAATGTCTTTATCGTGGTCACAGAGGTAAGGACCAGTAAGACAGTCTCCCAATCTAAACTCAACTAGACAAGGAGCAAGAGGGTGGGAATTCATGAGTTCCTACAAGCTGAGAAGGTCACATATTCCTGGGAAATTCTTGGGAAATTCATGGTGAGTATAAATAACTCTCAAAAAGTTGATTGAGAGAAATCTCACAGCAGGTAGTTTCTGCAAATGTTAAAAAAAAAAGAGTGAAATGATTTGGATATTTAACGTTTCCTGCCTGTATGGGTGAGCAAAGATGTTCCCAGAGATTATAAAGATATTAAAATACATTGTCAGCAGGGGTCTCCCTCACTAGATAGTGTGGGCTAGGAAAATACCTGGGTCTTTTAAAACAATACACCCTTTTGTCACTATTTTTGAGTCCCCACAAAAGTAAATGATAAAATCCAATCACTGATAGCTCCACATGTTTTCCTGTGCAACATGGAGATATCAAACTGCTATGATAATTTCTAATTGTCATAGTGCTGAAAGATTCTCTGCAGAATTCTAGGAATGAGCTGTTTTTCAACTGTACTAGTTGATTGCAGACCCTGAATGTTTCATTAGCAACATTCATGTAAGATATGCTCACGGGTGTGATAATGGTGTGACTCCTATGAGTATGGTCAATTGCTTTCTGGATTTAAAGTTTATTGTATGTCATGGTTTGAAGTGTGTCCCCACAGTCTCATATGTTTTGGTAAGGTCAAGGCACCTTGAGAGGTGAAGCCTTGCTGGAGGAAGGAAGTCACAAGGGGTGGGCCTTGAGGTGAATTAGCCCCATACTACCTCCAGGATTAGTCTGCCTTTGCAGCCAGCAGCCTTGCAGCTCTCAGCTCTCCAAGATGATGGCAGTGACCTAGCCTCCTCCAGCTTTGGCCAGCTAGTCATGCTGTGACTGTTTTTCCTCTCTGGAACCGTAAGCTGAATAAATCTCCCTTTCTCTTCAAGTTGTTTGACTTTGTGTGTTATCTCACAGCAATAGTAAAGAATAGCCATTATAGAAATTGGTACTGGGAGTGGGGTATTGCTGTGAGATTAAGAACAGCTGGTACCACAATGTGAAGCTGTTGGTGAAGCTGAGAGAAGTTGGTACCCAGCAGTACGGCCAATGTTATGATGTAGCTAGCATGCCTTTGGAATTGTTAGTTGGGAGAAATAGGGAGAACTTTGGGACTTTTTTGCAGGGAAATGGTCTCAACCACCCCAATGTTGTAGGGTTCTTGTGTTCTAGAATCAAAGATTGAAGCCAGAACACATGTCGAGGATTAAGGTAGAGTTTATTAGAGATGAGAAAGATTGGAACTCATGGACTCCAGACGTGAAGTGCCGTAAGGGTCTAGGGTGCCTCCATGAGAAGTAGGCAGTTGGAAATTGACTCATAGCACTAGAGTGCCATGAACGGCTAGGGCACCTCCATGAGAAGCAGACATGAAACAGAGCTCATGCCATTAAAAAAGTGCCATGAGGGGCTAGGGAGCTAAAGATGGCTGCCAGGGCCAGGTATATTTATACATTTAGACAAGCCTGGGAAACAGGCTTTTTTCCATTGGTTAATTCCTATTGGGGCCCAACCCGGTTGCTCTTAGGCCCAGGTAGGCTGGAAACCTCATCTTCATAATCCTTTCATAGGGAAGTTGGCCATCTTATCTCTGGGAAGAGTCAGTTCATCAGCAGGAGTGTTCCTTAGGGTGATTCCAGCAGTGGGGGATGCCCTTCAGGAATTCCAAAGACCTTGAGAGACCCATCCCAGCATGGCTGCTCTAATCCTGCCTTAAGCTCAGAGGAGAGCAATGTTGTGAGAGAAGCAGGCAGTAGAAGCCCAGGTTGTGATGGTCCAGAGGAGAACAGAGACTGTGTTTGCAAATGGACCAGTGACATATGGAGCCATGTGTTGGCAGAGTTTAGTGAAGTTTTGCCCTTGTCCTGAAAGCTTGCCTGAAGTTAAACTGGAGTGCTTGGTGGAGGAAATTTCAAAGCAATGTAGTCTTGACAACGTGATATGGCTACTTTTTAGTCATCTTCAGAGTTATTTAAAAGAGCAAAGAATCAGGCAGGAAGAAGCAAAAGCTGTAAGATCTAATGATGAAAAATGCAAAGGCAAACTTAAAGAGTTGAACCAGGAAGAAGCAGAGAACAAAATGGCTCTTAAAGAGATTAGCTCCATTTGTAAATCAAAGCCTGCTCTCAATTTGAATAATAGGAAGGCCCTAGCTTGAGGGTAAGATCCTCAGGAAAGGCTCCCACCCATAAGAATGCAAATTCTTTCAGGAAAAGTGAGCTAAAGGATGGAGTTCCGAAGCCAGAGTTGGTTAATTTAAAAAAATGATGGAAGCCAGGCAGCATGTGGCAGAAAGTCTGCAGTTTAGAGGCCCAAGAAGGGCAGTTTGTGCTGTGGAGTTAAAGCCTGGTTTGCCATTGAGAAGTAAAGATGTTAGAGATGCCAGAGACAATTTCAGACACTTGCCAAGGAGAACTTTATACCCTGGGAGGAGTCAGCCCAAGAGAGTGATGTGTTCTACAGACAGCTTCATTGGAGGGGTGGAACCAAAGCCCTTTGGAACTAAGATGATTTCAAATAGAGGCTCACCTGTTGGACTTGGAGCTACAGGATTTGTAGTTTGTCCTGCTGGTTTTCAGTCTTGTTATAGACTGATATTTACTGGATATATCCCCATTCCTTCCTTTTGGAATGGGAATGTTTATTCTGTACCATTGTATGTTAGAAGTATATTACTTGTGTTTTGATTTTATAGGAGTCTTTGTACTTTGTATTTTTGGACTATGTTGGGACTATTCATGTAGTCTATGAAGACTTTTAACCCTGACTGTGTATGGTTTATATAATGAGATCGCAATGAGCCTGTGGGGCTCGGGGGTGGAGTGTCATGGTTTGAAATTGTTGGGTCAGAACCCCCACTCGTGAGACGACCCAACTCAGGAGACCACGCTGACAACAAGATCGATGCAAACAGCAAGAGGATTTTATTCCAGCGCGCTGGGGCCGCCCCATACGGGAATGAAGGAGGCGACCCTGAGCACACAGGGCACAGACTTTTTATACAATTTTTGTATGGAGGTGTTGAGGTAGTGAGGTGTAGCCAAATAATTGGCTTATACATTTAACTTTTAAACTCATTGGTGCAAGTTTAGGCGTGAAGGGGAATGGGGCGGGTTTGGTGGCAAGGAGCATAGCAGCACATACTCCTGGGTTTACCTGGGGATGAGTGCATTCCCTTGGAATTCCCAAGGTAGGGGGAGGTCCTGGTATCTGGCCTGGACACACATGTCCTTTGCCTTTTTTGGGAATTCTTGGGCTGGGGGTGAAGTAGCGTGATTCTGAGACTAGCTCATCACATTCTTGCCATTCTTGCTTGCCTAGGAAATTGGAAATTTCTTTTTCTACATTAATTCTTTCAAAATATGTCCCCCACAGTCTCATGTGTTTGACAAGGTCATGGCACCTTGAGAGATGGAGCCTTACTGGGGGAAGACAGTCACAAGTAATGGACCTTGAGTTAGAGTAGTCTCACCCTACCTCTAGGAGAAATCTGCCTTTGCAGCAAGCAGTTTTGCAGCAAGCTTCCAAGATGTCTGCAGTGACTTAGCCTCCTCCAGCTTTGACAGCCAGCTGTGAGAAACTATCTCCCCTCTGGAACCCTACACTGAATAAATCTCCCTTTCTCCCTTAAGTTGCTTGATTTTTGGTGCTCTCTCACAGCAATAGTGAAGAGTAACCATTACACTGTATAGGAGGGAATTCATATGTGGTATTGAAAGCCTGGACAAGAGCTCATAGCTGGGGAGATCATGGTATAAAAACTATTGGTGCTGGTTTGCTAAATAGATATGATATGCTTATCAAAATATCCTTCTAAATACTTAGTTTTAGCCAATGTGCTATCTACATTAGTCAGAGAAGTTCCTTTACATAGTGGATGGAAATTATTTGTATCAGATCAAAGTGAAATACATAAAGTGAGTGTGCAACCCTAAGTGGGTCTTCATGGCTACCTCCTCCGGTCTCAGGGAATATGGTAGAGAAGGAAGCTGAAAGACTATTAGAAAGAAGAAATGGGTATTTTCTGGAATCCTTTTCTCCAGCGTGATATGGGAGTTTCCATACTGAACTATCAGCAGCTACGATTTCCTGAGGAAGACACATGCAAGATTAGAAGCTTTGCTTTTCATCCTGTTGGTACAGAGTGACTCATGAGGGCATCCTCCTTTCCAAGGATCTACAGACAGATGAAACTTGTTAGAGGAGTGTCTCATGAACTTACCCTATTTCTCAAGGATATATAGAGAAATAACAGTTGTGGCCAGTGAGAGAGACCTCCAACAGTAAAGTTACCATGCATGAGTCTCCTCTACTTCCATAGGCAGCACTCACCCTAGTTAAACCAATTATTTTATCAAACTGGATCTAAGTGAGATCATTTCTCTGGTCTTTTGTTGATGCCCATTTCATGGTGAACATGCAACTCTTCTTCCCCTTAGGTAAGATTCACAACACAGACATTCATGAAACAGACAGAAAACTACTGACAAATAAGATTCAGACTTTTCTTGTAGTTATAAATTGGTGCTTTCAACCTATATAAAAATGTTTGTATTTACTTAATAGGTTAAATCTAGATAAAATGGTTTAACTGTTTATGAGACAAACTCAAGCCCCTCTGATTTATTTATGAAGTGTCAAAGAATTTTTTATAATAATTCTGCAAACTAGGACTCTGAAATCAGGATGTCAGCAAATTTGTGTCTTGTAGAGCACTCTCTCTCTTGCATACAGGTGAAATATTTCTTGTTGTATAGGAAACGAAGCTCTGTTTTTTATTACCCTGATAAGGGCATTAGTCCAAGTTTTTATGAGCTCACCTTTAAGATCATGTCTGAATATGATTGCTTTTCAATGTCTGATGTTGAAACACTTTTATAATGTGAGTTGACTTTCAGCATTCAGAGTCTGGTGTAAGTCCAATTCAGATCACACTTTCTGTCTTGAAAATATGTTTTATGTACTTCCTGACTGAAGGCAATTTTATGACTGCCTCAAGATTTTTTGCTTTATAAAAATATGACTAAACAAACATTTAAATCACAAAAAATCTATGATGTCCTATGCCTAATGCAATTTCATACTGTCTTTGTTCTAGGGAGAAGCTAGAACAGAAGGACCTGACATTTTAAATCTAATGCATCCTTTTCTTAAAAAGGCATTATATCACTATTCATAACATATTCTCCAGCCAAAAGAAGTAAAGAGTTTTATCTTTGTTCTGTCTGAAAGTTTCACATATAAATAAGGTTGCCTAGACATCCCCAAATGTGATTCGTTCCATGGTTTCTTGATATCAATGATATTTGACATGTTAAATTGCATAACATTCGAAGTAAGTTTAACTTGACATTCATGAGTGATGACATTTATAGAAAACAAAATAAATAAATGTCATATTGTTTTGTGTTCTCAGATTTCATAAGTATTAATAAAGACTTTTGTGTCAATATACATATGAAAAATATAAGAATTTAGATGTTTTAAAGGATAAAAGAATTTAATGATCTTAAGTTTCCAAAAACATTATGCCATCCTAGGTTAGTTATATAGACACTAGAAAAATGTGCTCTGAAAAATATGCATCACATATGCACACATTGAGTAATTCATGATTTTAATTTGGGATAATATTTAGTATGTTCTCACAGCAGAATCTAATTTAAGTTTCATTCAGGCATAACTATATCTAACATGGGTTTTTTGTTTCATCTTATTGTGTGCCTTAGGTCATTAATAACAAGATGGTTTTACTCAAAACATAAGAAAGTAAGGTAGGGAATGCCAATTCATAATCGATATAAATTGATTTTATATTTTTTATAAATGTTAATTTTGTTTTTCTTCAGATAATGCTTTTATCGATAGACACAAAATAAGCAAAATCATTGAGGAGCAGTTTAAAAAATCTGTAATAAAGCCTTCTAATCATAAATCAGGGAGTATGTACATTTTGCAAAAGTATACAGTTATATACATACATAAGGAAAGGTGCTTTTGTTACATTGCTATTCAATATCATTTATGTTTGTAGAACAAATGACCTGACATAGATTAATATCATTATCTTAATTTTGTCACTGTAAATGTGCTTTCAAAGATTTGTGGCTTATAAAGAGATAAACAGATTAAATCACAATCCCTCCTGTCCGTAATGACAGGAGTGCTCTACTACATCAATTGAAACACCTTGTTTGTTTTGCACACTGGACAGTTTTTATATAGCATGGTTCATGATGTTCCATTGGACCAGGTCATTGTAGTGGACCTATCCTGCATCTTGCACTGAGTACATACTTCCTAAACACTGAGCTTGATGTTTTGCAACTAGAGAAAATATATCTGGCCCTGCAAGAGAAAGGAAAAAAACTAAATAACAAAAAATCAAGTGTATATCTATTCTCATTCCATCAAAGTGGAATTCCCTGTCCTTTCAGTGTCCATTAGAAATCATCAGTATCTAGTTAATAGCCAAGTCCCACTCCATTTTTTCCTTCTCCAAGGGACAGGTTTCTTTTTTATTCTGCTTCTTCTTTGTTTGTAAAATTATGAGTTTTAGTATTAACCACTATCTTTAAAAAATTAACACTCCTGATTTCTTGGTTTCATTGCTTAATCTCAAGGAACCTGTGATGTATTTGAAATCTGAATCCTTGATTCTGTGGCCATTACTATTGTCACAGGACTATGGATTCACTTTATTATATTTTTTCCCTAGTTGTACAAGCTCAATGGGTATCCCTCTTTTCTCCTCCCTCTCTTCCCCCTTGTTTTCCCCATTGAACTCTCCACCCCCTTGCCATTCTCCCTCACCTCCCTGTCACCCCTTTCCCTTCTGTCCTCCTCTTTTGATGCTTCCAGCTCTCTCCTTCTCATACTCCAGAACATATGTTTATGTGGGTGCTGAATTGCCCTCTGAGTCATCTATATTAGTGAGGGTTCAGGATAGCTTGCTACTGGACTCATTTCTTAAATAGATCTTCATTAGTCACAACTGAGACATTCCCATTTTAGAAAGCATTTTCAAACATCTGAATTTAGTTAATATTTCACAGCAATATCTAATTGATTTCTGCCCCTTTCAAAATTACAAGTGGACCTTAATGTTCCTGGGAAATAACATTTCTAGTCAACAAGTGTTCCAAAACCCCTCTTATAGGAATTATTTGGCCATTTTACTGTGATATCTGCAAATAATATGAATTCTAAGTTAACACATACTACTAATGCTTGAATAGGTAAGAAGTTTGCTTTTTATTTTTCATTAGGAGAATTCAGTACAATGGTGTTGAAGTTGTGCAATATGAATTTGGCATGAAAGGTTGAAGGAGGTACTAATGACTTGGCATGTAATTCATAAAAGTTGAGCACAATGCAGTCTTTTAAAAGACTGACTTTTCTGAAAAGGACCTGAATGACCCGAATGTTCCCAAGTTGCTGATTTGGAAACATGACGGGGTTTAGATCACAAAACTGGCATTTTGAAACAAATTTGCCTTTATGCTCCATGGTAATAGCCTTGGGATATGAATCATTTTTCCAAGCAACATTTCAGCATGAGGGAAGTATTTATCACAAGATGGCAAACAAGATATTCAAGGAAAAAATGACAGGAAGACATTAGTGAAACCACTATCCTCTTGCTCACAGGCATGTCCTAGAAGAAGCTTCCAAAAAACACACAGTAAAAACATATAGATCAGACTAAACTGCTAAACAAAACATTAACAATTCCATTTCACTATCAGAAGGATGATTCCTAAAAGCAGATCATTGAAAAAATCATGTTAACAATCAGGAATAAAAGATAGTCAAATTGTGTAGGATGCTGGCTTGAGCCTTCCTCACTAATTCCTAACACATGTACAGCCACATCAGAGATAAAGGCTGCTGTCCCTCCATATTTGTCCAGGGTGAACTCAAAGTCAGTCCCCAATGTTTAGTAGCAAACATGAGGACAAACAGGCAATTTAGTTTGGATGCTGAAAAATCCAGAATTGTGGCAATGTCACTAAACTCAAATCACATGGACAAATACATTCAAATATCAAATTATTTTTATCTATATCTGCTGACTTTGATAAATTAACTCAGAATTTAGCATTTTACTTTTTAATCAATTTTATACTAGTTACATAGTAGGCTAATAGCATAATTTATATCAACTTCAATTTTCATATGTGAAAATATTAGTTTAAACTAATTATTGAAATTTTTTTCAATTTTCAAATAACTCTATAAATGGAACTATGATTAATTTCACATTTTGTATATGTTGTATGCATTTTTTTAAAAGTCCATGACTTAGGTAAGGTATGTCTGAAATGAAAAAGCATCGGGTCGACAGTAGCATTTTTCTTACTGTCTTTTCTTTTGGTGCTGAGAGAAAACAGGTGATATCAAAGTTTTACTGTGAAAATAGATGTTTTTATAAATGTCAACTACAGCAAACAAAGCAGAATGCTGATTAGAAACAACTAACCAGAAATCAGTGAGAATGCTAGGCAGATGAAAGCCCTCCAGCACAACAATGATCACCTGAACTTCAACCCAGAAAACCAGTTATGCCCAGATTTGGTGGTGTGCATCTGTAACACCAATACTCCTATGGTGAGAGGCAAGTAAAGAGAGAACTAACTGGTTAGAATATTGTGAACCAGCTGATTTGGAGTATGCAGACCAGTAGCAGAAACAAGACAGATTCTGCTTAAACAAAATGGTGAGAAAACAAAATTTCCAAAACTTGTCCTTTGATCATCACATGCTTTCTGTGGCTAACATGCATGTGTATCCAACACACACTGTTGTAGTCAGCCTGTATGGTTGCTGATAAATGACCATCAAATGGCTTAAGGGAACAAGGGTTTTATTTTCTTACTGATAGTCCAGCTGCAGTTTGTAGTCCAGCTTGACAGGAGAGCATGCATCAACATCAGGGTTGAGGGAACTGGCCACACCATCTCTACATTATGGCTGAGAGAGGGACGATCCTTAGTTGTCAGAGCAGCATGTCTGGCCAAGTGTACAGAAGGATGCCAACTTCCTCAACCAACTCTCAGTATTTTATTCATCTGTTTAGGGCCTATTGCCACCCAACATAGGCTGGGCCTTCCCCATCAGCTAGAAAATCTCCTCCAGGTTTGCTCTGGGCTTAACCCAACCATTAATTCTCCACAAATGTGCCCAGAGCTCAAACCCTCAACTGTCAAGTTGACACCTGTGCCTATCTCACACACACACACACACACACACACACACACACACACACACACATGCACACACATATTTTGTATACGTAATGTAACTAGAGTTAAAAATCAAACAATTGCTAAAGAAAACTCAACTATGTATAAGAAAGGCTATGTATTTTCCAACGTAAAAGTTTACCTGACAATTACAGATCTGTGGTTTTGACATGGAAAGATTATAATAAATAATTTTATTGTATAATACAGAAATATTATATGAATGCCAGTTCTAAAGTTTCTTTCGAATGTCAACACAGGATTCCTTTTTCAAATGACTTAGCTGTATTTTGATTTCTAGAATGCACCAATGTATCCACTCTGGACATCTTTTACTTTCCATACTGAAATACAGACTGGCTTGAAGGTCTTTTATTTGCAAACAACGCCTGTTGTGCAGAAAGTACTAGACACTAACACTATACTATATTTCTTTACGCAACAGATACCTCACAAATTTTAAGCTAGATATTTTTGAAATATTTAAAATAATTTAAATATTTCAAAAATGCAAAAATATTTAAAATGAGTATCTAAAAGAATCGTTTTGGTGTATAGCATCTGAACAACTCTCTTTAGTTTGAGTCCTGTTTCTGAAATAATTTCGGATTTATGATCAGGTTCTATGTCAATGAGAAGAACTCAGAGATAAACCCTCACATTTGTTGATAAGTGCTTACAGACAGTTAGTGAGCTTGCTCCTAAAGTTCTCTTAGAGTCTGTCCTGGAGTATGCTATAAAAGAACCCTTCAGTGTCTGTTTAGCGATGTCAACTAGCTGCTAAAGGTCATTTACCATTGCTTGCTCCTGGTTTCCATGTGTCTCCTGTTGAGTTTGTAAAATTCTAGCCAGCATTCTGAAAGCAGTCAGCAGTGATGTCAGTTGAATTCCATCCACAAAAAAAAAAAAAAAAGAATTAACATACTGTTCTCTGTTTTTGGTGGTTTGGCTTCTTCTTGGTTTATTTCTTTTGCCATTGTTAAAGGCACTCTTTCTGAAAATCATGTGACCAAAGGTCATGACTTCATGTGTTCTTTAAGACATTGGGAACCTCATCTTTAATTTTTTTTCAGGAGAGAGTGAAAAAACTAATGAAGATAATTTTCAGTTGCATATTTTAAAAAAAGTGAAGAGTTTGCTGTAGAGCTTGTCTACCTACATCAGATAGCTGGATTCAATATAGAAGCAAGCGTATTTGATTCACGTAGATCAATGGGAAGTCAGAAGGAGAAACTCAAGAGTCCCCAGAGGTTCATTGCCACCTAGCTTGCTTAAGCAATAGTGAAAGAGAGTTACAGTCTCCAAAAAGTGAAAATATCTCTTAATCACCAAGTGATTGTCTTCTGACCACTACACACTTGCCATAACACACACACACACACACACACAATCAGTTACTAACCTGGCATAGAAAAGATACTTCCTACTTCCTGTATAAGAAGTTTGGTCATTTTGTGACAATATAACCCAGAAGAAAACCACCCAGTGCATAAAGAAAACACAGTAGTACTTTCATGTGTATAGTACATAGCCAACTTCTAATCAGCTCTGTTGCTGTTCTAAGACTGCTTCAGGGATATAATTGAAACCTTCTACTTCCACTATGATATTTGCAACTTAGAAGTAGGCTTATATAATGGAAGGACTGTTGCGGAGTTCAGAGAAGACTTGCAGAATCACTTCTAGCTTCCCATCTCAGATTCAGACAACTCAACTTTTCCACATAGTCACCAACTGAGTCAGGGTAGTGACAAGACTGACACTTTGCCCTTTCCATACCAAAAAATAACTGCTGATATCCCAAAAACTAAGAGTTCCAAACTTTAGACACCATTCCCAATCTTGAAGCTGCAAAGGGATGCTTAAATGCAACAGTATCTCCTGTTCCACTTTATATTTTTTTTTCTTGTTCCACTTTAAATTCAGGAAGGGATCTATATGAATATTGCCATTTCCCAAAAAAGCAACAGATTGAAATGCCAGCACTCTTTCAAGCAAAGTAATACCACTGTTGACATTGAATGAGTACAGACCTTGGATCATAACGGGAATGCAAATATATTGTTCTCTCATTTCAAATGTTACTAAGTATAGGAAACATTTATTCTGCCTTAAATGAAATCTCTGCAGACCATATAACTTTGCTGTTTGGTTCTAGTTAGAAAAAAGAATAGTGTGCTTCACTTCTTGATACCTGAGGGCCTTGGTATGTCCAAGTATTTGAATAAAAATGAAAAGCAATACTTAAAAAGTATTCAAATCTTCTCCACAGATGTCTCTCTCTCTTTCTCTCTCTCTCCCTCTCTCTCTCTCTCTCTCTCTCTCTCTCTCTCACACACAAACACACACACACACACACACACACACACACACACACACACACACACACACACCATACAAAATCTGCTTATTCTTTTTTTTTTTAAACTTCTATTCTGTTGTTCTTTTCATTCTGATCCTGATGGTAGTTACTTTAATCTGGTCTCTCTGGGTGCACAAAACTGGGCAGAATCTTTTGCAGGATGGACAGCGACCTTGGCTAAGCACAGGAATATATAGGACAGTCATGGGAAAAGCTAAGGTGATGAGTGACTTCAGAAGAGGGAAAAAAAGATCAGATTTAACAGACAGGCAGCTCCTGAGCTGCTCTGCTTTCTAAGGCAGTGAAAAGTATAACATTTTGAGATATTAATCAGAATTTATGTGTGAGCATCTCATGCTTTCATTCTTATGAAAATTCACTCTAAGTAACAATGTTAAATTTCTGTTAAGGAATTTTCATCCTGATGAGAAGCATGAAACATAAATCAAAACCCTTTATTAATACTCTTTGTGGTATCTTGTGGGCATTTTAAGAGGTGTGATTATATGAAGTAATTTATAAAAGGCAAAAGTGATTCTTTGATGTCGATGGGAAAACATGAGAATTATAATACAAGATCTAATTTCCTCACTATTATCCTAACATTTAAGGAAATAGATGATATACTTATGAGAAATAATTATGAAACTATTCCTAAAATGAAATAAAGTCATTTATCATCTATTTTTCTGTAACAATAGAGGATAAGCAAAACCATGAATCCATTTATTACACCAAGAAACATTCACAAGAAGGCCCAGCATAATGTCTTTCTCTAGCACTCACTCTCTCTTTAAATAATTTGATTTGATACATCTACTTCTAGAATTGTTTTCTTTCCAAAGTTTACTTCATGATTTTTCTTTTAATCTATTGAATATTAGTTTTCTCAGACTAATACATTTTCCTCCATGTTTTCTGTATCCACTTAAAACAAAATTCATTTTAAACAGACTGAGAAATTGTTGGGAGTTGTACTTCAGATTTCTAATTTTATATGCTTTGGAAAACTTATATGTATGGAATGAATTACTCTGGCCCCAGTCTATACAGAAGAATCACTAATGTGATTTCCATGTACATAAACATATGTAAATATGTGTGTTATGTTATATATAAAATATATTTGAATATTTAATATATTTCAATGACATGTATTAAACATAAATATATTTAATATCAGGGTTAATGTTATACAATATTCTATTGTTTATTATTCTTTTTGCTAAGATCCTTCAGCTGAGGTCAAGTATAGGATTTCCTTTAATGACATATGGGCCCTCAGTTGTAAATTTTGGAGTATTTCAGATTTCACAATTGAGATTGCACATACTATACTCAATTTGTATTTATATTAGGCCAACAGTTCCAAAACGGACATCCAATAGCACAGTCACTACAACCAACACTCAACAGATGGGATCTTGTGAAATTAAAGAGCTTCTGTTCAGATAAAGGGAACTTGAGCACAAAGGCAACCCACAGAGTGGGATAAAATCTTCACAAACCACATATCTGATAGAGCTCTATTATTCAGAGTGCACAAAGAACTTAGAAAACTAAACACCAAGGAAACAAATGGCCCAATTAAAAAATGGGCCTTGGAACTTAAAAGAAACTTTACCAGGGATGAAATTAAAATGTCTAACAAATATCTTAAAAAAGGCTCCATATCCTTAGCCATCAGGGAAATGCACATCAAAACTTCCCTGAGATATTATCTCACCCCAGTCAGGATGGCAAAAATCCACAATACAAACAACACCAAATACTGAAGAGGATGTGGAGACAGGAGAACGCTCCTACATTGCTGATGGAATGCAGACTCATACAGCCACTCTGGTGAGCTGTCTGGCGATTCTTAAAGAAGTTAAAGATTGAAATGCCATATGATCCAGCTATTGCACTTTTGGGAATAACCCCCCATATAGCAAAAATTCACCTTGATAGCACAAGCACCACCAGGTTCATAGCAGCACTGTTTACAATAGCAACGTCATGGAATCAGCCCAAATGTCCAACAGTTGACAAGTGGATAAGGAAAATATGGTACATTTATATAACAGAACACTACTTAGCCATCAAAAATGATGAATTAATGCAATTTGCTGGGAAATTGATGAATTAGAAACAATTATACTGAGTGAAGTTTCCCAGACACAGAAAATTAAGCGCTGTATGTACTTCCTAATAGGTAGACCCTAGTACCTAACCCACTTAGAGACACTCAAAGACAAATCTCTGTAATACCTACAGTAATTACAAAGATGATAAACAGGAGGGATGAGAAAGGAGGGCCCCAAAAGAAACAAGGAGATAGGGGACCATGTTACAGTAGAGAGAATAAGCCACCATCAAGGACTGCAAGTAAGTAACGAGACATCTGGTTAAGTTCATAGACTTTCCTTTCTGATCATTTGAAACTGATGGGGTATGATCTCACCAGAAGGGGAGGGCATATAGTCTGGCAGATAGAAAGTAACCATTGTGCAAATGGGAGACTGACCCCCCTCTCACCACAGTCTCCTACTTTTATTCCATCTAACTTTGAATATACTCTTGTAACAAGACTCTAATTTAACAGGTTTTTATTTCTGGCCAGGGGGTGACATCCAATACCCATCAGGATGGAGCCAAGGGCATTGCAGGAGCAGCAAAACTAAAAAAAAAAAAAAAAAAAAAAAAAAACAACAAACCATAATCCAGAACATCAGAGACTCTATATCAACCATCAGGACCTAGGCCAGCCTAATCTCTCCCCATCCCGAAGCTTAGGGAAATTTGCGGAAGAGGGGCCAGTAAGATTGTAAGAGCACAAGGATGGGAGGAGTAATGATATGCAAGATACTCCACACAAGTTAGGGCTGAAGCAATCATAATAGGACTTGCATGACCTGCACAATGTCCAACACACTATTGACCCCACAAAATCTTGCATGGACTAAAGGCACTAGAATCCTTGGAGTCTAGAGATTGATAGCCACAGTAGTGTTCCTAAGCTTAAGGGGAACACAGGAAAGGATTCTGGGTAATGCCCTTGAGTCCTTGCACCTCATCGGAGAGGAGGATCCAGAGGAGAGTTTGGCATGCACATTAAAGGATGCTCAAGGGATGGGGGGGAGGCACTGGGGGATGAGGAGGGAGGGGGGAAGCTAGAGGGGGAACGGGAGGTCAGGGGAGATGGAGGGAGGGAGGGGACCAGTGTACCTGTTAAGTTTGTATGAGCAGAAATAATAATAATAAAAAAGAATTTCATCTGATTTGTTTCAAAATTCAGATGTAAGCTTTTTCTTTTAATAAGTTGACATACTTGGGAAATACTGACTCGAACAGATATGCGATGTTCTTCAACTTACTTCAAGTGATTTCACATTTGTAGGTTAATTTAGAGATAGTTCACATTCAAAATTTCTAAGCAGAAAACAAGGAAGTTTTGAAGATAGTAGAAAGAGAACTGCTCATCTCTGCTAGTTTGGAAATCAGCCCTGATGATATACTCTGTAAGATTTGTCCCGCCATCTTGAGCAATTCAGGTACAGATACTGGGAAAGTGAAGTGTGAGTGTGAGTTGGTTAAGTTGGGGGGTAAATGGTGTAAGTATTTATTTTTGGAAGACTTAACCACTTTCTTAAATAATGTGAATACGGATTATGCAGAAATAGTTTGACAGGCAATTAATTGATTGCATTTCTTTGGTGAAGCAAATAATCTTTAGCAATTGGTGTGTACTGTGTATTGTACCTTTTCATTTCAGTATTCTACTAGTGTTTCAGTCCTAGTTATTTGCAAACTTTTTTTTAGGATTACTCTGTGGATTACATTATCCACATATAAATTATCAGAAAATAGTTTATATTTCAATTGCTATATTTCATAAAACATGTAAAAGAAGCATGAAATACAAGTTGTAGCTCTGTGATCATTCATTTGTCCCTGTGTATGTGTATATGCATATATGTATAAACTTGTCAGAGGTTCTCATGATATTTGCTATAAACACTATATATCCTTATATCATTGAAACAAAATATAAGAAAATCCATATTTGATGATACCATTCTTTATGTTTGCCATATCCAGTGCTTCTTCTTTGAAGATACCTGAGTTTCCATGTAATAAATTCCATTAGAGTAACTTTAAATATAGTTCTACTGGTGAAAAATAATTCTCAAGTTTTATCTTAAAACAATTTTCCTTTGCCTGTTAAAGAATATTTCCTTCACATTATATTTCTTTATTTCCCCTTTCTGAATTTTTTATGTTTTACTTTGTCTTTATTGAGATGTGTGCTACTGCTTGATGATATTCTTGTATATGCAATCAATCTATCATTATTTTCTCCTTCATAATTGATCTTTTGTAATATATTTTTATTTTTAAGTATCCTGATTATTGTGTATCTAATTGTAGGCTTCTTTTAAGTTATCATTCTTGACCTGCAGTCAGAAAATTCAGAGGTTTCATTGAAATTCAATAGTGCTTAGTCAAAAATTCTTCAAATATTCTCTCATTTTGCCTTTTCTAAGTTTCCATTACACTTTTAATGTGTGTGTGTGTTTGTGTGTGTTAGAGAGCACTGTGTGTCCCTGTGGAGGGCCAAGGGTGACTTGAGGAATCATCCTGGATTACTTCTACCTCCTAGCTTCACTCTGGGATTTCCCAGGCTCTGTCCTCTAGGGACAGAAGTGCAGGTAGCCTCCATTTCTTCCTGGTGTTTTGATATGGGACTTGAGAAGCAGGACCTTCTTCCCCTGAGCCATCTCTCCAGCCCAGTTTCCATTACTTTTGAGGATATATTTCATTCTACTTTTGTTTTCATATTTTTATTAATTTTTTTAAAAGCCTAATCATTCAAACTCAATAGCTACCCCCTCCTCTACATCCCCCTTCTCTTCCCCCTGTCATCCCTCATTGCATTATCCCCCTTCTCCACCCTCTCTCTCACTCCCCCTCTATCCCTTTCCCTCTCTGGTACCTTTTGTTTTCTGTCTTCTATCCCCCAGAACATCTGTTTATGTAGGCTCCAAACCTCCTTTTGAGTCCTCTACACTAGTGAGCATTCATGACTCCAGGGTCCCTTCTTGGGCTGCCTGCTAGCATGGGAACTCTATTATGACTGTTTAACCAGTTGCCTCTAAGGATTCTACTGTTTGAAGATTTCTCCCATGTGATCCATGCCGGACTTTGGGCAATCGTTGACATGTCAGCCATCGTGCAGCTCAAACAAGCTCCAGTCACATTGTGGCTATATCCTGACTTGTATGGACTATCTTGCATATAATTGACTCTCCCCATCTTTAGTCTCTCACTTCGGTTCCTGGTCACTTGGGAATGAACAGGTTTGATCTCCCCAGTCAAGGAGGATATAGGGATTGGCAGTTAGACAGTAACCAACTGTCAAATGGGAGGCTGATCCTTACTGCTGTGTCCTACTGCTATTCCTCCATCTACCTTTGAGTCTTTTCACATTTTAAGCTTCATCAATAAAGTAATTTACAACATTCTGTCTTCAAACTGAGCAATCATAATTTTTTGCCAAGATGTCTAATTTTAAAATCATTAAGTGATTTTTAACTTTTAGACATTGAATATTTCAATTCTATTTTACTCTTTTTCAATTAATCGCCTGAGATTGCACACTTATTCTATGCTAATGTATAATCTTCATTTTAGCCATTTAGACAAAGTAACTCTATGATTTTCTCTACCATTTTCCAAATCTGAGTCATCCTTCTTGGTCTCCATGAAAGCAGCCATCTCACTTCTAACAGCACAGAATGTAACATCTTTTAGGAACAATTCATGGACTCTGTTGTTCTCTCAGAACAGAACCCAAAGCACCCGCTCAAAAGACACTCAAGTCTCCAGTGCAAGGAGATGATGAATTGGAAAGTCTTTATTCCTGGGGAAGGGTAACTTTTCCACATATGTAAAAAGAAAGTTTCAAAATTCTTGATGGTTTTATGAAGAAAGATTAACAAACATGAATAATTACAATTTTTCTCAGCCATATTTTTATGTGTACATAATTGGGAAAGTAAAAAATGCACTGACATAATTGTTTGATGACAAATTATCTTCATGACATGGACAGAATGATCACATTGTGACGAAGAGGCTGGAACATTGGAATTTTTAACCAACAAAGTCCTTTCTTTGATATCACTGCCTTCAACAGCAATGAAGGAGGACTTTGTGGAAGGAACACTGTTCTCAATAATATTAAGCAATTTCCTTTCAGTAAGTTACTTGATGACATATACAAATTAATTGGCTCCAAACTTCATTCCAGGACTCCTTTGGTGAGAATTATTAGATTAATTTTTCATCAAATTAACATGTTAGTTTTTCCTAATTTGGCTATTATTTCCTAGGGAACTTTGTAATCTTGTATGAAAGAGAAAGAAAGAGACAGAGAGAGAGAGAGAGAAAGAGACAGAGAGACAGAGAGAGACAGAGAGAGACAGAGAAACAAAGAGAGAGACAGAAAGAGACAGAGAGTAGGAATAGAGTTTTCTATATTTTTCCCTTTCTATCTCAGATGTTGTAAGATATTTATCAAAAAATCATGCACATACATATCTATAGATAAGATATTTGATTTCTCTTTTGGGTAAAATGTTAATCCATATCATAAATAAGTTGAATAACATGCAATCATTATTCGAAACTTTAACAATGTAAGAGATCTAAATTTGGACAATATACCCATTTAATATCTATTAGGAGTAAAATATGAGACTATCTAACTATTACAGCTGCTGACCTAATACAACATGGATGACGACTATTTAATAATTATCATTTGTCTTTAGCATGAGGTACAAAGATAGAATTGGTGATGCCACTTTTTATCTTTATCTTCTGAGCTGGGATGGTCTAGATTTACAGTGTCTTGTGTTCTAAAATTTCTTTTTAATTGCTTTTAAATCTCAGCTGGTTTACACCAAAGTGGCCCCCCATAACTGTGGCTTTGTCATTACCTCATTATGGATGATGTAGTTACACTTGTTCATTACATCAAGTTTCCTGGTTCTTTTCAGGTGGTTTTGTTGCTTGTCTGCTTGTTTTTATGTGATCTTTCTTACATCAAGCAATGTCTTCCACATGTCAACCTCAGACACATTTTTAGAGTTCCTTGCTTTATCTCTTGGTGTCCTAGAGCAACAACTGTTGAAAAATGGGATGGGCCAGTTAATGCTTTATTCATACTGAATGCAGGGAGTTTCATTCTGCTTTTCACTTTGCCTTTCTTTTGAGCAGTTATTGGTCTCTCTGCTCTGCATCAGTCTCATGCCGAAGCAACCAGTTTCTGCAGCCAAAGGAAGAAAAATACATAAACACTTTCTGACACTCTGGTTTAGTTTATGTCTCAGAAAACAGATTGGTTCAGGCTTTGATTGAAAACACTTATTTGGTAGTCATGTTTCAAAGTGGCTACCTTCCTGGGAAAGTTCTACTCATTACTCAAATCTAACGTTCAATCTGAAGCTGTCACTGACCTCCATAGCAATTTGCTAGTGCATCTTACTTTCTGCTCGTATAGGGTCTTTGCTGCTCTCTCCTCTCAAAATTATCCAGTATCATAATTGCTGATATATATATGTGTGTGTGTGTGTGTGTGTGTGTGTGTGTGTGTGTGTGTGTGTGTATGTGTGTGTATGGCTTCTACTTTCCTGTAATAACCTCAATAGGATGTTATACTTTCTAATTTCCTTGCTTTTTCCTGACTCTGAATATGTGATTAATGTATGTTAGTCTCAGCAAAATCAATGCCATTTTTCCTTTCCTTAAGTCTCATATGAAAATCTATTATAAGAAAGAATACAATGATTTATCTGTACTATTGTGTGAGATTTTTCAAACAATATAAGGTAATATCATACAAATAATACCAATATATGTAATTGAAACTGTATAGCTATCACTTAACTGTAAAATCAATTTCATTTGAATGAAGGATTACAAAGAGTTTTTTTGAGGAGAGGAATACAAAAACTAGCCTAATTTGCAATTCAAAAAGTTATTACCCAAAATTAAAGAAAGAAATGAAAACTGGTAGAAATTGCCAAAAAATGTAGGACTGGTTAGCATAGTATTGATAAATTCCATTTATAGTAGTGAGTTATCTTCTACTGTATTTCCACATCTGACCCTAATAGGTTAGAACAAAATGAAACAATTCATGTTCATGTTTTGTATCCAGTACTATAATTTATGCTAATATTTCCAAAAGTCAGTCATATCTGATTAGTCACATGCTAGAAAAACCTATTTGTTGACTTCATGATAAGGAAGCCTCATCTTGTATTTTAAAAACAAAGTAAAATGAGGGAAATGGATGTTCATGATCTTTTTTAGTATTATGTTTTATCCTTTTTTATTATTCTATTTCACAAAACTGTTCTGTTTTGATCATGGCAATTATTTCTAAGTCTTTAGAGGTTTTTCATTTCCTAAAGGGAATCTTTAAACTACATTTATAGTAATTTCGTCTTGACAATGTCTTACATGAATAAGATTATTTTTTATTATTATTTATTCAATTGTGTGTGCGTGTGTGCGTGCGTAGAACCACAGGCGAATTCGGGAACCACCATGGACGCCTCCACGTCCTTGTTTACTCTGCTCGGGGATTGACAGGTTCCGCCCTACCAGGACCAGTAAACGCAGGCCGCCCCCGCTTCCGCCCTGCGTCTATATGTGGGATCTAGGATGTGAACTCAGTACATTCCGCCTGCAAAGCAGAGGCTTAACCCCTGAGCCACCTCTCCAGCCCCCACATGAATAAAATTAATCTTCATTATAAAATGGTTCATGAACTACTTAGATGCACTGAAATAATCTTGATAATAGAGTTTCATAGGTCCATGTGATTTGTAACTTAATTCCTAAGATTGGTTCATTTAGTTCAGTATGAACTTCAATTTGATAACTCATTTTCTTGAGATAAGTAAGTGAGAGTACATGTAAAGTAATGTCCTTTATCATCAAGGGATTTATCATTAATAAATTATTTGATAGTCCTTTTTAAATTCTATAGTAATAGGTGTGTTGTTTAAATATATAAAATTTTCAACATTCTGGTATTTTTTGGATGATCTTTAAGAAAAGGAAAATGAAGAAAACTTAATTTTATCTTTTTATTTTACCAAAAATTTAATGTTCATTATTCTGTCAACAGAAAGTTTAAATATTTCTGTTTAATGTTATAAACAACATCATAAAAATAGTACTTATGAAGTGAGAACCTATACTTATTAGATAGAGAAGCCATGGCATTTAGTACATGAAAGCTAAGCTATAGGAATTACTATTTTATTGATGTTTCCTGGTTTGATTTAAATGGTTCATATAATGCTACTTATTCTAGTTATAAAATTGATTGCTAATAAGCAAAATAAGAAGATAATATTTAATATATAATTATAATTTTTATTAAAAAATCTTCTTAATTTACAATTACTGTTCATCTGTGTATTGCAGTAGAATCTTCAGTGCTTGGAAAGTATCTTTTATACTTGAAGTAGTTAATAAGTACACAATATCGCCTTGAGAATAGAGGAATGTGCTAAAAATTTCCTTAGAATCTGACTGACTGCATGATGTGGTTTTAGTGGGTCTACAGTGAATTCACAAAAGTGTGAAGATTTCAACAGGAAACAGAAACAAAATTGAAAGACAATATTCCTGAAATAGCATAACATAGAATGTTTTTCAAACACAGAGAAATTTATTTTGTCTCTTTAAAGGTGCATTTAGTGAGACATGGAGGGTTATCACATGGCAGAATAAGAATTTTTATTACGCCCTTTTATAGAAAGGTCAGATGGAGTGAAAGTTAAGGACCAATGGCCCTCATATCTTCCTGTATCTTCATCTTGAAGCAGCAGACTTTCTGCCTTTCCTATCACCCATCGAGGAAATCCAGGAAAGCAGTGTTGAAAAGATTGTGCTGCATTTTTCCCACCAATTCTTCCCCAGTATACCCCAATACTTATCACAGACAAATACAGGATTTTTTAAATGAAATTAGTGTGGCAACTCTCAAAAAGAGGTGCTTACCATAAAATATCTGTGCACTTGAACAAATTTCTAGTACATGAAGCCAAACTACCAAAAGTTATTCAATGATAGAATGAAGCAGGAAATCAACAAGGAAATCAAAGTCTTAAGACTGAAAATTAGGTGAACTAAAAAGGGACTTCTAGAACAATGTAAGGCTCAGTAACAGTTTTGCACTTATTTATCATAAACAAGGACTGAACACTCCTCCATACTCAAAGAGTAAAGAACTACCTACCAGTTTTGAATAATTCAATACTTCAAGAAGGCATTTAAAGACCAAAATAGAAAAAAAAGAACATAATAACAGACAATATTTTAGAAATTAATAAATATGTGGAAATTAAATACATGAAAAAATCATGAAGAAAATATGAGAACATTTTATAGAACATAGAAGTAAAATTGCATAGTATCAAATTTTATAGCATCCAGTAATCTTGCCAAAGCAGTGAGTGTTTAGTTGTAAATACATAGGAAAAATCCAGAAATAGCTCAGATCTCTAACTTAAATTTCTATCCTTAAAGGTTGAAAAATTAGATGACAAGAATAATGAAATAAAGCAAAAAAATTACTTCTTGGTAAAGAGTGAAAATTGACAATTATATAGTTAGACTTGTTATGATAACATTACTAAGAATAAATATAGGAAACATTGTGAAACATAAAAATTAGAATGATATTATGAAAAATATGAATATCAAACATAAAAATAGATGTGAAATAGGAAAAAAAGTCTTAGAGACACTATCTACCAAACTTAAACTAGAAGAACTTTTAAAAAATCAAAGGACACTTACAGCAGTACAGAAGTTAAATTACAATTTAAAATCTTCCCATATATAAAAGCTCAAAAAAGTGTTCACTGGTGAAATCCACTGGACTTGGTAAAAAAGACTAGTATCAGCTGTTCACAGAACTTTCCAGAAAGCAGCCAAAATCATTCTCAGTCGACTTTACACATTATAGTGTATTTTCCAGAAAAGAAGCAAAACTACAGTCCAATTTCCCAGAACTCAAAATATTACTAAAAGAAATCTGGAAGAGAGCTTCCTCAAACTGGTAAGAATCTCTGAATAACACAAGGTTAAGAGCATATTTAGTAGTGGAGGCCCAACTGCTTTCCCCCTACACTAGATGTAGTAATAACAAAGTCAAACACACCATCAATGAATTTAAAAGCCAGCTGAAGTTCATCATGAATGACTAAGGTTTTCTTTCTTGCAGACACTGATATGAGATTCTATTTCTAAATTTGTTCACCAAAATGTCCCGTCGGATTATATTCTCTGCTTTTAACTAGACATAAATTATAGTGTAATTGAAGTTGTGATCTATGTTAAGTATGAAAGAATCTGTATTAAGCTAATAGGACGATCTATTGTATAGCATGTGGCACTAGGATTAAACATTTGAAATTTATTAAACTTAGTGTATCACAGAAATTATTTCCCAAAGCAGGCAAAGGCATCAGAATGTGTCTTATTTTTAATTTAAATGAAAAATTTACTTTATACCTGCAAAATACAGAACTTTGAAAACTTCAAGATAGGATAAAAGGTTTTCACACCTGTAGAGAATAGACTGTTGTTTTCAGAACAGCTTTTTCACAGTAGGAATTCCCATGGGGGGATGTTGTTTTCCTCTGATAAAAGCATCTATTTAATAAATCTTAATTGTCCTCCTTTGATTAATCATTACTTAAGTAATTTTGCAGGATAAGACATAGCAAAGATAGAGCCAGGGCCTATTTAGTCACATGTGGCTTCTATTTTGTCATACTATAAAATAAATATAGATTATCTTTTAATTTCTCATTATCATGGAAGCCATTTTGTCCTAGAAACCATGTTTTCTTGAACTTCACTGTTTTGGATCCTATATTATAATTAGCACAGTACTAACCATGGATTTTCTAGTCAAGAACTATTTGATGAACTTAATAAACTGGTTTTCATAAAGTTCAAACATTTCATTCCAAAAAATAAGAAAATAACTACAATAAACTTAGAAAAAATTCTATATAAGAAATTTAAGATTTCTTTTGTATCTTATACCATTTTATATGAAGGTATGAGAATAAAGTGAAAAAGAATTAGAATTAATTTTTAGCAATCATTGCAGACAAGTCTTAAATTATTCTGCAACTTTGATGAAGGATTAAGTATGCTTCCCTAATCTACTTTAGATCATCCATACTGAAAAAAGTCCTGATTAAGATAAATTGTCTTAAAAATTATGTAGAAACATTAGGGGTGAATTTTTTAATTTACTTGGAGTCTTGGATTCCTTTCAAGGTTTTCATTTGAACGAAGTCCTGGAGCATAATGTATGAGCAACCAAATCTATTGGTGACTTTAGTCACATTCACAGGGAAAACAGTGAGTCACACCTTCGATAATCTGTGTGCTACTCAGGATATAAAATGTGGGACAGAATTCCTCAGCATAACATCCATCAACACCTGGCACAGCAAGGCTAAAATGTATAAAAATTTAAAATCCCAACTGTTTACTAAATACAAAAACTTTTAACTGTCATGAAAACAGAAATGAAAAATATGCTACATTTGGCAGACAAATACATATGTGCACATTAAAACCTCAGGTAAATTTTTGTGTTGTGTATCATGTTTTTGAGATGTACAGAACCAAACAGACAAATAAGTAAAAATTACAATGTTAATAATTTTAGCAGTGAGTTACATACATACTTGGATTCAAAACTTTAAAGATAAGAATCATTAAATCAGTGAAAATAAAAATAAGTTATAAAGACATTTAAGAAGTGTGTTCCTTCATTTAAAATAATTGATCAAAGATTTTTGAATTTGAATTCATACTTTAATGTGTCTTATTTTGAGAAGTTTGACAAAATATTAATTTTACATCTTCCTACAGATATTCTGCTACTTTCCATAAGCAGAAACATTGAAAGAATAGAGAAAATTCTTCACAGTAATTAAACACAACTGAGTCTACAGACGTGGGAATGACAAAGCCTTGGGACAGGCAAGCCGACAGTAACTGTTCATGTCTTCATCTCAATCTCATTTGACTCCCAAGTTCCTAAGATGAGTTTATGGATGCATTCAGAAAGGAAGCTCTAAGGAAGCAAAGCAAATACAATGAGACCAGTAGAAATACTCAGGAACATCTGTTTGACCAATATAGTCAGCACCCCTTTAGAAAATATCCAAATTGTTGCTTCCAGAATCTAAAGTTACAATTTATACTAGGGTAAGTAAGCTACAAATTTGACCTAACAATCATTCTTTCTCTCTCTTTCTCTCTGTCTCTCTCATTCTCAGTATGCATGTGTGTATGTGTGTGTGTGTGTGTGTGTGTGTGTGTGTGTTTATGTTCATGTATATTGATGCATATGCATATACATGATCAGATGTCAACCTTATTCACCTGAAATCATCCATCTTTTTATTGTAATATTGGGACTTTCACTGTTACTGAACGCTGCCAGTTTGGCTGACTGGACATTAAGCTTCGAGGATCTGTCTGAATCTGCATCCCTAACCCAGGGACAACGCTTGCCTCTATACCTTGACTTTTCACGTGGATTCTGAGGAAATCAAATTCAGCCCTTTATGGTTTTATGACTCTTTTGTGAAAACTTCTCTTGGGGAGACAGCACAGGACTGTCTATCCACCCCATAAGTAATGATAAGTCATGCATAATCAACATATTTATGTGGGTTACTTACAGGAGGAGGGGTGACGGTCACATAGAGGAGCAGAGCTGATTCAAATGAAGGAATATCACCAGAAACCTCATTGCTATACGAGTGAACTCACAGACGATGCTCTCTATGCATTACTTGCTAAGACGGTGTCTTCCAGACTTCTGTACTGATCAGTGTCACCTCCAGACTTCTGGATCATTCAATGTCTCTTCCCAACTTTTGGGTTTTTTGGTGTCTCTTCAGACTTCTCTGCTGCTTGCTGACCTTTCCCAGATTTTGTAATTACTCAGAATCCCCTTCAAACTGCTTGACAGTCCTTCAGACTTGTTCAGTTCCTTGCAGACTGCTTGACTAGTCAGTCTTCCCATTCCCTTCCCCATACACAGAAGTTTGTTAATTTCAATAACTTCCTCAGTTTAAAGAACTATTTACTTGCTTTTCCCCTCCAGGATGGGATATTCAGATATTTCAATATCTTTCTTAAGTTATATTTGGGGCAACGTCCAAGATGGCATTAAGCTATGCACAGAGGAAACAATTCATACAAGAGTGGTGAGAATGCTTTTTATGGATTAAGCCATTTCTGGTACCTGTCATTTTCCTGTGAGTAAACAATATCAATGGAAGCTTTAGAAGTTTTTGCTTAATGCTAACAATTCTATAACAGAATTATATGACCATGTAAATTATAAGAGATATCAGTAGACTTGAATATCTAACAATCATTGATCTTGTACTATACTATTTAAATTGTCTGCTAAATGAAATTGTGAAATTGGAAGACAGAACTCTAGTAAGATTAAAAATATCCCTGAACACATTAATGTTGACCACATTAGTTTACAAAGATAATATGCAGAACACCTGCATTCCTTAGCTTAAAGAGAAAGTACACATTTATTGAAGATCCTTTAGCTGAAGCAGGCAGGCTCTTTTGCTTCAGGAAGAAAAGGAATGAGGAGAACAAATGCTAAATCACAGTATTGCCATATGTATATTTTATACAACATATGAATCAGTAAAAGTAATTGGAAATATTGTAAAACTATTTCTTGTTGAAAATTTGAAATCAAGTCTAATGTGTCAAAGTTAAATATTATTTTTATATCCTAAAAATAAAAGTAGACTTTGAAGGTGAGCATTTACATGAGTTTGTAATCTATAATTGATATTAAATAAATGTTATTCTTCTGGGTGGGGCATAGCTCTGTGTTAGACTGTGTACCTAACATGCAGGGGTACTGGGTCAATACCCAGAAACTTATAAATGGATATTTCTTTCAGCCATTCTTAATCATTCACCCTAATTCTTTAATAACTTTTGATCTTCTTCAGTCCTATGAATTATTGCTCTATTTTTCTCATTGTGGTTCTCACTTCCATTCACCTGAGTTGTGCAATAAAAATAGGTTATAATTGATATAGATTATATTATGTAACTCTCAAAATACATTAACATCCTCGATTTTCATCTGACTTGAATAAAATCTGAACACTGATACTCTTTTTTAAAATATTTTTTATTATTATTTCTGCTCATACAAACTTAATAGGTACACCGGTTCCCTTCCTCCCCCCTGCTCCCCCTCCCCTCACCCCTCTCTCTCCATTCCCCAGTGCCTCATTCCCCCAACCCCGGAGAATCCTTTAATGAGCATGCCAGACTCTCTGTGCCCTTCTCTCCGATGACATACAAGGACCCAGTGGCATTTCCCTGAACCCTTTCCTGTGTTCCACTTAAGCATAGGAACACTACTGTGGCAATCAATCTCTTGCTGCCAAGGATCCTAGTGCCTTTAGCAAATGCTAGACTAGGTGGGGTCAATAGTGTGTGGGACATTGAGCAGGGCATGCAGTGTCCAATTATGATTGCTTCGGCCCTAACTTGTGTGGAGTATCTTGCATATTGCTCCTCCCATGCTTGTGCTCTTACAATCTTACTGCCCCCTCTTCTGCAAATTTCCCTGAGCTTCAGGATGGGGAGAGATTAGGCTGGCCTAGTTCTAGGTGGTTGATATAGAGTCTCTGAAGTTCTGGATTGTGGTTTGTTGATTTTCTTTTGCAGTTTTGCTGCTCCTGCAATGCCCGTCACTCCATTCTGATGGGCATTGTATGTCACCCCCTGGCCAGAGATAAAAAGCTCTTAAACTAGAGTCTTGTTATAAGAGTATATTCAAAAGCAGATGTAATAAAAGTAGGAAACCACAGGGAGAGAGGGTAACTCTCCCTGCAAAATGGTAACTTCTAATCTGCCAGACTATATGCCCTCCCCTTCTGGTGAGACCATACCTCCTCAGTTGTAAATGATCAGGAATGAAAATCTGTGAACTTAACCAGATATCTCATTACTTACTTGCAGTCCTTGATATAGGCCTATTTTCTCTGCTGTAACATGGTCCCCTCTCTCCTTGTTTCTGGTGTGGCCCTCCTACCCCATCTCTCCTGTTTATAATTCTAGCAATTACTGTAGGTATTACAGAGATTTATCTTTGAGTGTCTCTAGGTGGGCTGGGTGGGTTTGGTACTAGGAGCCACTTATTAGGGAGTACATATGGCACTTAATTTTCTGGGTCTGGGATACTTCACTTAATTTGTTTCTAATAACATCCATTTCCCAGCAAACCCTAGTAATTCATCATTTTTGATATCTGAGTAGTACTCCATTGTATAGATGTACCACATTTTCCTTACCCACTTGTCAACTGTTGGACATTTGGGTTGATTCCATGACTTTGCTATTGTAAACAGTGTTGCTATGACATGGTTATGCTTCTGCTATTGAGGTGAATTTTTGCTATATGGGGGGTTATTCCCAAAGGTGGAATAGCAGGGTCAAATGGCATTTCAATCTTTAATTTATTTAAGAATCTTTATTTGGCTCTCACCAGAGTGGCCTGTATGAGCCTGCATTTCCACCAGCAATGTAAGAGAGTTCCTCTCTCTCCACATCCTCTCCAGCATTTGGTGTTGTTTGTACTGTGGATTTTTGCCATCTTGACCAGGGTGAGATGATATCTCAGGGAAGTTTTGATTTGCATTTCCCTGATGGCTAAGGAAGTGGAACATTTTTTCAGATATTTGTTGGACATTTTAATTTCATCCCTGGTAAAGTTTCTTTTAAGCTCCAGAGCCCATTTTTTAAATTGGGCCATTAGTTTCCTTGGTGTTTAGTTTTCTAAGTTCTTTGTGCACTCTGGACAGTAGAGCTCTATCTGATGTGTGGTTAGTGAAGATTTTCTCCCATTCTGTGGGTTGCCTTTGAGCTCGTGTTACAATCTCTTTATCTGAACAGAAGCTCTTTAATTTCACCAGATCCCAACTGTTGAGAGTTGGTAGCAGTGACTGTGCCATTGGATGTCTGTTTAGGAACTGTTGGCCTAGCCTGATCAGCTCAAGGGAATTCCCTACCCTTTCACCTATGGTTTTTATAGTCTCTGGCTTTATATCAGGGTCCTTAATCCATTTGGAATTAAGTCTTGTACATGGTAACAAGTACGGGTGCAGTTTTAATCTTCTGCATGTGGAGATCCAGTATTGCCAGCACCATTTGTTCTTTTTCCATTGGATTTTTTTAGGCCTCTTTGTCAAAGATCAAATATCTGTAATTGTGTGGGCTTATATCTGGGTCTTCAACCCTTATCCATTGATCTGTGTGTCTATTTTGGAGCCAGTAACAGGCTGTTTTTATAACTATGGATTTGTAGTATAGACTAAGGTTTGGTATGGTGATACCTCCAGCAGTGTTTTTGTTACTCAGGATTGTCTTTGCTATCCTGGGTATTTTGTCCCTCCATATGAACTTTGAGATTGTTTGGTCAACTTCTTTGAAGAATTGCTTTGGGATTTTAATTGGTATTGCATTGAATTTTTACATTGCCTTTGGTAGGATGGTCATTTTTACAATGTTAATCCTGCCAATCCAGGAACATGGGAGGTCTTTTCACCTTCTGGTATCTTCTGCAATTTCTTTCTTTAGGGTGTTAAAGTATTCATTGTAAAGGTCTTTTACCTCCTTGGTTAGGTTTATACCAATGTATTTAATTTTTTTAGGGGCTATAGTAAATGGGATTGACTGTCTCAGGGCTTTTTCACTTCTTTCGTTCTGGGCAAATAGGAAGGCCACTGATTTTTGTACATTTATTTTGTATCCTACTACCCTGCTGAATTTCTGTATTAATTCCAGGAGCTTCCTGGTGGAATTTTTGGGATCACTCAGGTATAGGATCATGTCATCTGCAAATAGAGATAACTTGACTTCTTCCTTGCCGATTTGAATCAGGGCTATAGTAAATGGGATTGACTCTCTCAGGGCTTTTTCACTTCTTTCATTCTGGGCAAATAGGAAGGCCACTGATTTTTGTACATTTATTTTGTATCCTACCACCCTGCTGAATTTCTGTATTAATTCCAGGAGCTTCCTGGTGGAATTTTTAGGATCACTCAGGTATAGGATCATGTTATCTGCAAATAGAGATAACTTGACTTCTTCCTTGCCAATTTGAATCCCTTTTATGTCCCTTTCTTGTCTTATGGCTTCAGCTAAGACTTCAAGTACAATATTGAAAAGAAGTGATGACAGCAGACAGCCTTGTCTAGTTCCTGATCGAAGTGGGAATGGCTTGTTGTATATAGCTTTTATTATATTGATAAAGGTTCCTTCCATTCCAACCTTCTCTAGGGTTTTGATCATAAAGGGTTGTTGGATCTTGTCAAAAGCTTTTCTGCATCTATCGAGAGTATCATGTGGTCTTGAACATTGGACTGGTTTATATGATGAATTACATTTATTGATTTGTGTATGTTGAACCATCTTGTGTGCCTGGGCTAAAGCCTACTTGATCCCTGTGAATGATCTTTTTGATATGTTTTGAATCCGATTTGCTAAGACTTTATTGAGAATCTTTGCATCTGTGGTCATCGGAGAGATTGGCCTACAGTTTTCTTTTTTAAGTGGATCTTTATTAGGTTTGGGGATTAAGAGGATATTAGCTTCATAGAAGGAATTTGGTAGTGTTCCTTCCTTTGCTATTTGGTGGAACAGTTTAAGGAGTGTTGGTGTTTTAAGCTCCTTAAATGTCTGGTAGAACTCTGTGTTGAATCCATCTGGTCCAGGACATTTTTTGGGGGAAGATTTGAGATTACTTCCTCAATTTCCTCATATGTTATAGGACTATTTAAATAATTCTCAACTTCCTGATTCAATTTTGGTAAGTTGTGTTTACTTAGGAATTCATCCATCTCTTTTGTGTTGTCAAACTTCACAGAGTATAAGTTTTTGAAATATGACATTATAATTCTCTGGATTTCTTGGGTATCAGTAGTGATAATTCCATTTTCATTTCAAATTTTATTAATTTGGGTTTTCTCTCTTTTGCTTTTGGTTAAGTTGGCTAGGTGTATATCAATCTTATTGACTTTTTCAAAAAACCAGCTTTTTGACTGGATGATTTTCTGTATCATTTTCCTAATCTCTTTTTCAGATATTTCTCCCCTTATTTTGCTAATCTCTTCCTTTCTACTGCTTTTGGGATCAGATTGCTCTAGTGTCTCTAAAGCTTTTAGCTTTATTGTTAATTTATTTATTTGTGATGTTTCCATTTTTTTGATGTAGGCATTAAGAGCTATAAACTTACCTCCTAGGACTGCTTTCATTGTGTTCCAGAGACTTTGGTAAGTTGTATTTTCATTATCTTTCACTTTCAGGAAATTGAACACTGATACTCTTAAATGATGGTTTGTGCATGTCACTATTATTGTTATCAAATCTTACTACATAAGAGAGACAAGTCTAGGGGCTGGAAAGGTGGCTCAGGGGTTAAGCCTCTGCTTTGCAGGCTGAAGGTCCTGATTTCAGATCCTAGACCCCACATATACATGCCGGGCAGAAGGGGGGGGTCTGCATTTCCGGTCCTGGTAGGGCAGAGCCTGTGAGTCCCGGGCAGAGTAAACAAGGAGGAGGTGGTCCATGGTGGTTCCCGAATATGTCTGTGGTTCTACACACATGTACACGCATACACGCACACATACACCACATACACACATACACGCACACAGTTGAATAAATAATAAAAAAAAATTAAAAAAAAGAGAGACAAGTCTAAATTGTGTCTGATTGTAGAACAGGTGTAGATCATGGAATTAAGGGGCAGGATATGAACAGGAGGCCTGAAAACCTGTGGTGGTATGCATAAGAAATAAGAGACCATGACAACTAGAAGAAAATATCTCATATAGATGGATCTAATTTAAAAGGATAAAAATATTAGTTTTATGCATTAAAACTATGTGGCTACTTGAATGGAATTGGAACAAAATTTTTCTTTGATTATCAAAGTAGGACCATATCAGAATACCAGGGCCTATATTGTCTTACTAGTGACTTGTCCCAGATAGGATTAGAGCATATAAGGGAAGTAGAAATTCCATTTATAGCAGTTCACAGATAGTTGACCACTGTCTGTCAGTTTTACTTAAAAAAAAAATCACCTAAAGATTAGTGCATTCTCTCATGGTACTCACAAGCCTTATCGGTGTAAAGCCTGTAACCACTGGGGCCTTTTTTGAAATACTTCATTCCTACTTGCCTTGTCTCAGGGTAAGAAAAACATAAATGCCTACATAAAAAGTTTGAGATAAAAAGATAAAATATTTGCCATGCAAGCATGAGGATATACATTTGGATCCCAAGAAACCACATAAACTGGAGTTAATAGTTCATTTCTGTCATCTAAGGGTTCCACAATGGGAGGCAGAGAGAGGAGATCTCCAGAAACTCTTGTGCCAGCAAGCCCAGCAGATGCAGCAAGGAAGCAGGTGAAATCTGACACCAAAAATAGTCATCAGACCTCCTGTTTCCTGTTTCATGTGTTCACACAGAAATACACACACACAATAAAATGCACTACTCCTACTGATACACTATATACACAAACACACCTGTACACTCTCTCTCTCTCATATGCTTATATACTCAGATATACAAACATACATTCACAGACACTCACATACTTGTGCTGTAATGGTTACTCTTAACTATTTCTGTGAGAGAGCATTCAAAGTCAGTTAACTCAAGAGAGAAAGGGAGATTTATTTAACTTATGGCTCTGGAGGGGAGAAGTCTTTCATGGCAGAGGCAACATGGCTGGTGGCAAGTTACATCACTGCAAACATCCAGTAGAATAGCCAGTGACAGCTGAAGGCTATAGGATCCCTGGAGAGTCTCTCTTCTTCCCTTTCTTCTGTTCTGTGGTTCCTTTTATCTAGTCCACTATTGGGAGGTTCCAATGAGACCTAGGGAGGTTCCAATAGGATTTAGAGCTGGTCTTTGTATTGTAAATGTACTGATCCAGATAATCTCTTCAGGTGGTCTCAGCTGATCTTATTTAATGCCAAGTACATCAAGTTGACACCCAAGATTAACTCTCACACATGCATATCACAAACACTGACACACATACAGTCACATATGCTCTTACAATGCACACTCACATGCCAACACTCTAACATGCACACTCATACAACACTCACACACACAGTCACATACATTCACTCACACATGGTCTCTTTTTTTCTCTCTTACACACATGTACAGACACTCACACATGTAACTCATTTTTCTACCTCTTGCATCATGCTTGTTGTAAGCTTCTGGAATCCCCTCCTATGTTCTTTGAGTAGTCCAAGTTACTTCTCTGCACTGTTGTTCTTACTGATGCTGGTGTCTTGTTTCAGAACAGGTTTTGAGAGGTTCAAATTGATCTTCAGTTCTGCTTTCCCCATACACTCTGGAGGCTGAAAAAAATTCAGACTCTTTAATTTTGAAGACATTAGTGCCTCCAGTAATAATTTCAGCCTCCTTTGATCCATATTCAAAGATTTTAGAAAAATCTGCTGCTTATAATAACACAGAATTGAGTTTATGACAAAATTGAAAGTCCTAGCACTCAGGAATGACAGGGAACACTGGTACCAAAGCACACTAAGCACAGCTTTATGTATGATCTGCACTGTCCTAGACACAGTTATCACATTGGTATTGGGCATTAACAAACTGCTTCCACAATCGCAAGACATACAGTCTTGGAACTTAATATCCTCTGCTGTCTTGAATAAGTTTAGGTAAAGCTGTCAGCAGACAGAGCCATGACCACCAGAAATCATTAAGGAAGAGGAGATGGTTGGTATAGGAATCTGTTGCAGGAGGACACAAGGAGGCTGGCATTTCAGATATGAGCAGTAAAGTGATTTAACAAGGAGCTCAGGGAGGCTATCATCATGCAGAGGTTTGTTTCACAATTGCTTTGTTTTTCAGTTTATTTTTATCCAAGTATTATTTTATAGCAAAAATGTATCACTTGAATATGGAGTTACATCATCTATTGAAAGTACAGACAATGTTTCAAGGTATATTTTTCTGTACCTTAATGCACTACAAAATGATGTTTTCTCAATTCCTATTCAGAAATCCAATAGCACAGTCAATACAACCAACACTCAACAGATGGGAACTTATGAAATTAAAGAGCTTCTGCTCAGATAAAGAGATTGTAACTTGAGCACAAAGGCAACCCACAGAATGGGAGAAAATCTTCACTAACCATACATCTGATAGAGCACTATTATCCAGAGTGCACAAAGAACTTAGAAAACTAAACACCAAGGAAATAAATGGCCCAATTAAAAAATGGGCCTTAGAACTTAAAAGAAACTTTACCAGAGATGAAATTAAAATGTCTAATAAATATCTTTAAAAATACTCCACATCCTTAGCCATCAGGGAAATGCAAATCAAAACCTCCCTGAGATATCATCTCATCCCAGTTAGGATGGCAAAAATCCACAATACGAATAACACCAAGTGCTGGAGAGGATGTGGAGAGAGGGGAACTCTCCTACATTGCTAGTGGAAATGCAGGCTCATACAACCACTCTGGCGAGCCATCTGACGATTCTTAAAGAAGTTAAAGATTGAAATGCCATATGACCCAGCTATCGCACTTTTGGGAATAACCCCCCATACAGTAAATATTCACCCTCGATGGAAAAATACATCCACTCTTTTTCATCTCCAAATTAAACCTCATGTTCAATCCTTTCATCAAGCTCCTAATATTTCACTCATCTTTAGTGCATCATTGACACTAATAAAGCATCAGAAGGAAGAAAGAGGCATCAAATTATTTTCTCCATTGTACTTTGCAGTTCTGTCTTCAGAGTTAATGATCAATTGAAAGAATGCATGTTTCCAGTGCAGTAGCTAGCAATCTTGAGATTTCGCTTGCCGTGGGATCATGAATTTAGATTGTCTTCCAGTATCAGAAATCTTGTCTAACCAATTCAGTCAGGACCCCAGACAAATGAGGAACTAAATAAATCGCTTCATATTTTATTCCTTTATCACACATTTCTTTGGTGTCACATCCGTAGATAACTTAATATAAAGGAAATCTATATCACAGATGACTAGCACTGACAAGCTGTGAGAGGCAAACATTAAATTTAATTTTGCCTTCTTAAGTAATATAGCATTCTGTAACTCAAAAGCTAATAAAAAGCAACTTCTATCAAGCTGACACATGTTCACTGACAAATGGCATTGGTCATCATTCTTCGCCTTTTCAAAAAAAATCTTTGTTCAAAAAATATTAACAGAAGTGGTAAGGAGATAGCTCAGCAAGTGAAAGAACTGGAACACCAAAATTAGTATAGAAGTTCAGATCCCCTGATCCCATTTTCATAACAGACACCATGGCTTAAGCATCTCTGATCCTATAAGATGTACAAGAACATGGAGGTAAAGAATCTAGTGTCTCCAGGGGAAGCTAAAAGGCAAGCCAGTATGGCACATGTAGCAGTGCTGAAGAGACTTGACTTCGAACAAGATGGAAAGGTGAAGAATAACACCCCAACATTATCCTCAACTTCAACGTGTGTGTGAGAGATATATACACACCCTCACTCACACTTACATTTATTCTCTTTTGTCTCTGTCTATACAAATACTCTCACTCACACTTAAATTTATTCTCTCTTTTGTCTCTGTCTCTATAAATACATATATATGTATCATACACACATATTGCATTTCTGAGTATTAGTCAAATATTCAATTTTACTTTTAAAATATTAAAACAGAATAGAACTTTTTATTTCTAGAATTGACATAATTTTATTCATTAACTTTTTTTGCAAATTCATTTTCTGTTATTTAACGTGGGCAAAGCACTTGAAGATGTTACAAAGCTTACAGTATGTTAAGGTATCTAAATTCATGTATACAGATAAATTGCATGACATATACATATGATATATTTTACATAAGTCTATGACATTATGTAATATCAAATTCAATAAGATATGATATTCAATGTAATAATGGAGATTTATGACAGGTTCTCACTATGCAACCCATCCTGGCTTTGAATTTGTGATTTTTCTGTTTCAGCCTCTCCAGAGCTGGCTTTATAAATATACATGGCTATCTCAACATATTATCAGTCTCAGATTATAAGCATATTTGAAGGATAAAGAAATTGTTTCAAGATAAGACTAATGCTTTTGTTCATGCAAACAGAAAATTTATTTTTTCAATGTAAGGTAATGATCCTATCATGAGAAATTATCAGATCCAGTAATATTTTTTTAATATTTACCTTATGTCCAATATGGTTTGTAATAGTATAATTAATAAAAATGAAAGATACGCTTGTAACAATTTGCCACAAATTTCTTGATGATATTAAATATCTAGAAGATGGCTAAAATATCTAGACAGTATAAGTAAACAATTTGCTGTGCATTTGGTTATGTTTTGTTGCCAGATTCATTGCCAATAAGTGTGAGGTGTATTATTTTGCATTTGTGAGCTTGTGTGTGTGTACAAAAGGGCACTTGAGCATGCAGTGCTGTGAATGTCCAAGGGTGACACTGGGAACCATCCTGTTTTGCTCTGTTTCCTTATTACTTTGCCATGGGTTCTCCTCTGCTTCACCTTGAAGGGCTGGAACAATAGGCCAATGCCATATCTCCCCATCATTTTCACAGAGGATCTGGGAAAATAAACTCAGATCAGTTTGTGCACTTAGGTTGTTTTGCTTGGGAGGAAAGTACTTTAACACTTGAGCAATCTCTCTGGTCAGTAAAGATTATTTTTATGTTTAAGCTTTCTTCCAATGCTTTCTGCATTTACTTTATGCCAATACCACTGTCAATTTTTGGTACATTTTGAAAAGAAAGATCACAAACCCAACTCCCAGTACCAAGAACTGGTATCTCCTAACAAACTGTTGATCAGGAAGATCTCAAAGGTCCCCCAAATAATTTAGGCTTTTGTCGTCGCTTTGGTTGCCTACCAGAACTTGATATTAAGACCTTATCATTTAACTTGTAGAACATACTGATGACAGAACATGGAGAAATCAAACTGGAACTTATCTAGAAGCTTCCCTCTTTTACCTAGTTTTCGCTTTACCAAAAAGTGCTATTCCATCTATTTGGGAAGAAAAGTCATCAAAAATCTTACAGAGCTGTGAATTTTGAGAACTATAACTGATGCAACAGTAGCATTAATGCCATGGGGGTAGCTAATTCCTTTCTGATTAGATTCAGTTACCGCTGTTTAAGAGGAATTGATGAGTGGCATTTTAAATCAGACTGAGAAATTATAGGTAGGGAAGTCATAAGCCCTAGCTGGGGACAAAATACAATGTTTGTTTATTATATTAGATGTGACATAGATAAATTAAACATATATATATCTTAATAGACATGTAGGTTTCTTTCATATTTACAATAGATCCATGAGTATTTTCATTTCTGTTTTTAATGGCAGATATTGACATGGCAAGGTAATGGAGTCAGCTCAAACCAGATCAGTGAATATGTGCATTGAACTCTTTTAGTCTAAGACCATCTCAAAAGTAATCGTATTTTTTTACAGATAAATCAACTAATATAATGGTGACAAATAAATTCAGTGCATAATAGAAAACCAAATGTTAGGGAAACAATGATTAAGAATTAAGAGATTTGCAACAAAATATAACAATTTTTTTGCTATTCCATCTTACATGATAAAAGTTTGTGCAGACAAATCATTTAGTCATAATTGAGATAAGGGACTGTCAGAAAGCATGTAGTCTAAAAGGAGTTGCTAGAGAATGAACCAGAGACTTCATGTATGCTCAGTCCAGGCTCTGCCACAAAGCCATTCCCCACAGATTGATATAGTCGTAATTGAAAAACGGTGGTTTTGCCAGTAAAGTCAACAAATTCTCGAGCTATGTAAATGCTTATCAACAGTTTATGTTTTTTGTTTTCCATGAATAACTTGCCATTGACTCTCCAGTTATTTTTCTATGTTTATGCTAGATAGATATCTATCAACATTGCAAAATGGTAAACATAATGAAATGATAATTAAAATCATCTGTTTCTACTGGCAGAAATGGCAGATGGATGATTGGGACAAAGTAGCCTTTTAAAGCACTACAGAAAAATTAGTAAGAGTGGTGAAATGAATCTACTAAAGTAAAAGATGTATAATTCAGTAAACAAAATTGAGACATTTTGTTAAAACTCAGGGAAATAATGGATTAACACTTATCATGCTACAAATAAATAACAACAGAATTAACTAATTATATCAGTATTGGATATATATCATCACAGAGGAATAGAATGGTCAAACATAAAACTGGATCTTATTTTTCAAAAGTAGCTGTTTTCTAAAATTAAGATGAATATGACCAACCACAAAGTAATAGATCAAAACTATGTGTGCCCATAATAAAATATTCTCATTTTCCCCTAAATATGCCTTAACAAAGACAAAACTGAGAAAATATTTATAGCAAATACATTCATTTTTCAATAAGCTCATGAATAATAAAAAGAAATAAGATTGATGAATTTATAGGAAACAGCAAATATATTTAGCTTATTAGCTTACCAAAGGGAATTTAGAAATACAAAATAAGTCCCTACATTTTCTTACAATAATTTCTCATCCAGGATGAACTTTCAACAAAACCATGATGAAGTTGTATTCACTTGTTCTATTTACCAGGGTAATTATACTGAACAAATATCATGTTCAGTATTTATGAAACAGAATCTTTTGTCATGACAGGATGTTTTTGAATATAAATAGAGGAACGTCAAGCAAAAAGTATATCAACAGATATTTCTTCTTACTGGTTAAAGTGAGCATCAAGAAAAGTATGATGAATGCTATCATTGCAATCTGCACTTTCACTGTAATAAATATTAATAATCATAAATTCATATACAGTAAATTGTGAGCATATATCAATCATATCAAGAGAGTAACAAAGATAATATTTGTATGCATATATTTTTATATTATGCAATTAAAAACTAAAGCGACAAAAAATTAATAAAAAAAGAACATAAGAGTATTAAAATGGTTATAGATGTCACATTGACATCCTGATCTTTTTATAAACTTTATTTAATTGTACCTCTGTGTGTGTGTGTGTGTGTGTGTGTGTGTGTGTGTGTGTGTGTGTGAGATAGAGAGAGAGAAACTCATCTTGGATTGCTACCTCCTTTTGCCTTTGCTCTGGAATTTCCCTAGCTCTGCCCACCAGGAATCAGAAGTGCAAGTCACCACCATTTCTGCCTGGCATTTTTTTTTTTTTTTTTTTTGTGGGACCTGTGATCTAAGCTCAGTACCTTCTGCTTGTGAGGCAGATTCTTAACCCCTGAGCCATCTCTCCAGACTGACATCTTGATCTTAACCATAAATTGGTTTTCATGAACAACTACAGTAATATTACCAGGTATAATTTGTTTATGAGATTCAAGATGAGCTGATCCTTAAAAATATAGTCAATATGCTTCATGATATTAACAGACCGAAACTGGCTTAATGAAGTCATCCAACATGTCTGTTGAAACCAAAATGAAAAAAAAAAATTGACTGCAAGTTTCAGAAGTGATAGATACAAGTGATAGAAGCCTTTAAACTGCAAGAGGAAATACAATAAAACAACATATTCATGCAAAAATAGTTCCATACATTGTTGCAGTAAATGTACATAGGGCCAATAAATTCATTACAAAGTGGCTGAAGGGTCAACAAGGAGTTTTATTCTCTTTTAGGATTATATGGTTACAGTTCTTGATCTTGACAGGAGAGTTGATACCAACAACTAGGTCAGAGGGAACTGGTCACCCCATATTTATGTCACTGCTCAGAGAAGGGAAAATATAACTTGTCAGATAGCAAGTCTGTTCAAATATGATGAAAAATGCCAACTCCCTGAATGCTAGCTCCCTCCATTTTATCCATGAACCTGGAAAAAAGTCCCATCCATCATGGGTTGAGTCTTCCCTCCCATCAGTTTGACAATCTATTTCAGGCTTTCTCACGGTTTAACTCAACTACAATTCTTCACAAATGGGACCAGAGTTTCTGACTTCAATTGTGGAGTTGAATCCCTCTGTTTAGCTGTCGGATACATTTTCGAGGTATTAAAAATATATCCTTACAATATCACCCCCACTTTCCTCTTTTAACTTTTTTCGCCAAATTGTAATAAAAAATATAAACACACATCTTTCCAAAGAAGACTAAAGAAAGACAGTGTATCAGTTAGAAATAGGTATGATTTGAAAAACCAATGAGGAAACTTTTGGCTTACCAGTAAAATTAAGGCAAACTTTGAACAAGTTTATGGGAGATTTTCTAATTGACATAGGAAAATCCTTCTCATAGTAGGTGGGACCACTCACTACCTGGTCTGGTGGATAAGAGTTAGAGAATCAGTTCAATTTGTTGGCATCATACTGACATACCAGCAGGAAACAAAGTATGCCCCTCTCTCAGCTCTCGTGCCGGTATGGTATGGCTACTTCACTGAACTCCTGATATTGTTATAAACTCCCCTATCTTGCTGAATGAAATTTAGCAGAATTCATAAGCCAGTTGTTGGTGTTGTTCTGGATATTTTAATCAACGGGAAGATGACATTAATCCATTTGGTACCAAAAAAGTGAGGTGTTGCTGAGAAACTAACATGACTTGTTACTTGAGAAATGAGGTAAATGGAAAATGCACCTTTTGATCTATTTTCTGGTGGAATGGAGAGCCCTATGAGAACTTTGAAGCTCTGGGCTAGATAAGTCAATTTGTAGAGCATAGTGAGCTATTTGAAATATAGTAATACTCAGGGAGAAATGACTTGCTTAGACCTGACTTTTGATGTGTTGAAGAGGAACAAGGACTTTGGTGACGTCAAACTCAAAATGATGGGTTGGTAGAGGTGATGTCTTGGCAACTTTAAAGATTCAGGGAAATCAGCAGAACAGATGTTATCTTTGCAGAAATTAATGTCTGTGGAGAAAAACTAAGTTATTTCAACTGGGATAGTGAGAGATGTTGTAATGCAGGCTCCATGCTATGGAATCAAGACATATTTCAAGAAAGAAAATAGAATTTTCAGTGTGTTTTCGTTCTGCTAAGACGGATACCTAGAAAAGGCCTTTCCGGGGTCAGGGTCAGTGGATATAGCTATGGCTAGAGTGGGCAAGCTACGTCTCAAACTCACAGAAGAACTGGGCAGCATCTTTCTTCTGGTGCTCATCTTGACAAAATACTGAGGTATTCAAACAGAATAACTGAGACTTGGCACCTTGTGGTAGGTTTAAAGTTCCTGCTACACATTAATATGGCCTTGGGGATTTTTTTGAAAATATGTGCCAGTCTCCATGTCTCTGTAACACTTGCATTTTGAAGGCCTGAAAAATGCCATGGGTGACACAGTCAATTATTTCTTGAGATATGGCCTGGATCCCTCCTAGCATAGCTATATGGGTGGCTTCATGGGTGTATATGTACAAGTGTTCCCTGTTGTGCTTTTCATAGTATCCAGATGCACAATATTTCTCTCCAATGTTACTGACCTGTCCAGTAATCAAAACAACTATCTCACATATACCTTCTCTAAAGCTCTCTCATAAATGGGTGAGCATATAGATTTTAAGTTTTAAATTCTAAAAGTTAATATGTTGCCAATCTTAAATAAATCTAACTAATTTTAATTAAAGAAAATCAAAACATGAGAGTTTATTGTATGAAAATCTTTGAATTATTAATAAAATGTTTGATAAGTCTTAGACATTTAAATATTTTTTAGACAACATATTTTATTACAGGAGTGACTTTCTTCTTTTTATTTGTAGGTTAGGTAGGACTAACACAAATGGACAGAAAAGAAATTGTCCATCATCCTGCTGTTTACCAATTAAGCAAGCAGATTAGACAGACACAAAGAGCAAGATGGAAAGACAGAAAAGCACTCTTTAAGACTATTAGAGAAATAGATTCATGGAAATAATTCTGCTCTGTCAGAGCAGCTGTGGCTAGGTCACTGTGGACATATGTAGTGCCATTTAGGAGAGTTGCTAGGAGACTCATAGCAAATGAAGCCTCCAGACATTTTATTAAATTTATATCATGTAGACACGTCTCTTTAAAAAATGGAAAAAGTCTGTTTGTCCTATGTAATGTTAAAAACATAGTAAAACAAAAGGCAACTCTTTCAAATCTCACTCAATTTAATGTGTTTCTTCTGTTGTGAGAATTTTCATTGCAGTTTTGTTATTTTGATTACCTAAACTTTAGTAGTTTTAATGTTTGTAAGCATGTAAATTTAAAGTCAGTATATAATTATACATCCAAAGTCAGCACTAATTAAGTATGAGTGATTTTAATGCCTGTTTATAGGTGGCAAATTACTTCTTACTTAATGTGAGTTTTGATATGGTTTATTATGAAAAATATATACATAAATATAATAATGTTTATGATAAAAATCCAGATGTCTCTTTTTCTATGACTAGCACAATTCAACCTTTAATGAAGAAATGGAAATATATATAAAAAGTAGAATTTGAGGTAATAAAAGAAAAACATATGAATGAATTCACATTATTTATGCCATTGTATTAGTTACTCTTAACTGTTGCTGTGAGAAGCATCCAAAGTCAAACAACTTAAGGGAGAAAGAGAAATTTATTTAGCTTATGGTTCCAGAGGAGAAAAACAGTCTTTCAATGGTGGAGGCGACATGGCTGGTGGCTAAGCTGGAGGCAGGCTAAGTCACTGCAAACATTCTGGAGAGTCCAAAAGCCAGAGAGTCTCCAAAGTCTTCTGTTCCATGGTTCCTTTTATCCGGTCTGCTGCTGGAAGGTTCCAATCAGGTCTAGGGCTGGTCTTGGTATTGTACATGTATTGATCCAGATAATCTCTTCAGGTAGTCTAGTAGCTGATCTTAGTTAATGCCAGATGTGGTCAAGTTGACCCAGGATTCACTATCACAGGTTCATCCCTTGTCAACCTGACACCAGATCACATTACCCTAGGCCACTCTTAATCTCCACATAAAAACAGTAAGAGTCATAATTCCACCTAAGATAATATAACTATCCATATACAACCACATGTATTATTTTCCCAAGATAAATGACAAAGTCCCTTGAGAAATGCTTATTCTTTAGTGCCCCATAACACAATATCATAATGTAGATTACAACATTTTACCACATAACTACAGTTTAATATTATATTACATAATATCAATATTTTTAGTATAAACCATACTCAGTCCAACTGTAAAAGTCTTAGTACAGACTACTGTAGTCTCAACACAGTCCCAAAGTCCAAAGTCCATATGATAAGTTGCATACTTATGTATGCACAAAATAAACATTCCCATTCCCAAAAGGAGGAATGGGAGAATATCCAAGAAAAATCTGTCCACAACAAGATCAAAAGCCAGCAGGACAAACTCCAAATTCTTTGAATCCAAGTCCAACAGATGAACCTCTCATTGAAATCATCTCAGTTACAAATGGCTTTGGTTCCACCCTTGCAATGCTGTTCGTAGAACACATAACTCTGTTGGACTGACTCCTTCCAGTGTATACAGCTTTTCTTGGCAGATGTCCCACACTCTCACTGGCATCTCTAACATCTTCATTTCTCAATGGCAAATGAGGCTTTGACTCCACAGCACAAACTGCCCTTCTTGGACCTCTAAACTGCAACCTTTCTGCCAAATTTCACCTGGATTTTATAATTTTCTGAAACCTTTGAAAAGGGATCCACAATCTCCGTCTTTCTGCATCTTTGATCCCTCCAAAACCAATAACAGGTGGTCAACTTTGCCAAGTTACAGAGATGCCTTGAGTTAGAGATTGGCTCCTTCAAATCATAGTTGATTCAGCTTCTGTGTGCTGACTGAAGGAAAAAAGTCTTTTTCTCCTGGGCAGTTGCTTTAGGGGAGAAACAGGCCCTTACTTTGGAACTTTACCCTTTAGCTCATTCTTTCCAAATTATCTCCTATTAACCAAATTGAGAACAGGCTTTGATTTACTAAGGGAAGTAATCTCTTTAATATCCAACATTTTGTCTTCTGCTCCTTCCTTGTTTAACTCTTTAAGTTTGCCATTGTGTTTATCATCATCAAATCTCACAGTTTTTGCTTTTTGCCTAGTTACTTGCTCTTTTTCATATTCTCAAGACAATTAAAAGTAGCCATATCACATTGTCAAGACCACATAGCTTTGAAATTTCCTCTACCAAAGCACTCCAGTTTAACTTCAGGTAAACTTTCGTACAAGGACAAAACTTCACTAAACTCTCTGTCAACATAGGGCTCCACATCATTCGTCCAATTCCAAGCACTGTCTCTGTTCCCCTCTGGACCATTTCAAACTGATCTTCCATTGCCTGTGTCTCTCACAGCATTGCATCTCTGGAGCTCTCATAAGAATGGCCCATTTGGCCCCATCACCAAGATGCAAACTTTTCCAGTATAAAGTCCCAAAGTTCTCCATATTTCTCCCAACAAGCAGCTCCAAAGGGATGCTAACCACATCACAGCATTGGCCATACTGGTGGATACCAACTTCTTTCAGCTTCACAAACAGCTTTACCTTGCAGTACTAGATGCTCTTAATCTCACAGAAATACACCACTTCTGGTATCAATATATGTAATAGCTACTCTTAACTGTTGCTGTGAGAAAGCATCCAAAGTTTAGCAACTTAAAAGAGAAAAGGAGATCCATTCAGCTTACAGTTCCAGAGGGAGGAAACAGTTTTTTGTTGCAGAGGCAACGTGGCTAGTAGCTGAAGCTGGAGGCAGGCTAAGTCACTGTAAACATCCTGGAGAGTCCAAGAAGCAGAAAGTCTCTCTTCAAAGTCTTCTTTGAAAGACTTTTAAAAGTTCCTTTTATCTAGTCTGCTACTGGAATGTTCTAATCAGACCTAGGTCTGGTCTTTGTATTGATCTGGATAATCTCTTCAGGTAATCTAGTAGCTGATTTTAGTTAATGCCAAATGTGGTCAAGTTGACACTCAGGATAAACTATCACAGGCATTAATTATTCATGTAATCACATATGCATTTTTACTCAAGAATTAAATTCTAATAATATATTTCTTTCTTCCCATCCTTAAAAATATAATCTTTTCACTTAATATGTATGTTAGTATATTAATCAAATATACACACAATGGTTGTGAATAGCATATTTTTTCATATATTTCATTTTCATAGTTTGCTTGCATGTTGCACATAAATTCATAACCAAATGGGTACAGGAACAAAGGATCTTTATTCTTATTTATGATTGTCCAGTTACAGTTGCTGGTTCAGTTTGGCAGGAGAGGTAATACTAACACCAGAAACTGAGGGAGGATATATATGCATGGGATAAACAACATGGACTGCCATTCACCAAGGTGACCTAGCCATGGGGTTTGGTGAATGTCAAATCTACCAGTAGCAGAGATCACTGACACCAAGAGCCAAGGCAATTGGCATTATATTCACAGGAATGCTGAGAGAACTCAGCAAACTCCACTTAACAGACATCATGTTTGTGTCAGTATACTGAAATATGCCAAGTCACTGAACTAGTTAATGAAGTATAGCATGGGCTTATGTGCATGGAATTCACTGGTTTTACCAGCTCACTTCAACAGGAGAACATTTCAGCAGGCTATAAGCCCCAGATGCGCCTCCCCATCAACCCTGCTGTGGAAGACCCAGCTGCCGAGGATGATGCAGACAAGACTGCAGGTTACAGACCTCAGGCCAGAGTAAATCCTTGGAATTTGGTCTCTCCAGACTCTCCGAGGTCCACGGACAGCTTGGTATTGAAGAATATCTAGCATTACTAAGCCAACTTCCCCTATTTTATCCCCCTGACTAAGGATTAGTCCTACCTATCATGGGCAGAGTCTTTCCCCAACAATTAGACAATCCTCTGCAGGCTCAAGGCTTAGGTATTACTTCTTTACAAACATAACCATAACTCAAGCTTTCAATTATCAGAATGGCAGCTCTTCTATTTGGATAAACCAACCAAATAATTCCTAATTTGGAATTACTGTTTGTGCTTTGGTGGTGGGAGTACATAGTGCCTTTTGGGTTGAACATTAAGTGGAACCATCCATTGATTTGTTAAATGGTGATTGAAAACTTCCTTTCTTTAATTAGACTTTCTGTAGACGAAACACGAATCTATTTCTATGGCTGCTTTGTTTTCAGCCTGGGTTCCTGTGTTCTCATTGATAGCTGCTTGCCGGAGCACAGGAAGTTCTCTTCTGCAGCCTCTGCTTACAACTGCTCTAATTTGTTCTGGTAATGAGCGCCAGACATCAATGTATCAAAAGAAAGCTGGACCAGGGAAAAGGATTGCCATTCAACCTTCTATTGAATTCCAAAACTCTTGCCCTTTTTTGTATTCTGTGAAGATCAAATATGCACCACCAGGCTCAGGGAAGTGGGTCAGACAGCTTACCTCATTCCATAGCAGAGTTGCTGGGGCTACTTGGTTGTCCCTGGAATAGCAGCATCCTCTGATGCTGGCCTAGCTCTGTCTTTAAGGTGGAAAAAGGGATGACAAAGAGAGGAGAGAGAAGAATGTCAATAAAATAATTTTGTTCCTAGTGACTAAAATTTCCAATTTGCATCTGGCTTTGATTTCACCCTCCAGGAAAGATGGAGGATACTTTCCCAGTATCAATTTTTTTTTTTCCTTTCTGATATTTTATTTTTCTGTCACTGTGGTGTAAGCTGTATTTACTTGTATGCTATGTGTCTAATTTATTGCATTTGTTATTCCATTTGTCCTGGTTAAAAAAAAATGTGTAAATCTGTAGAGGTCTCCAGAGATAAATCAAACTGAATATTGTCAGACGCCTGCTACTGTTGATAAGAGTACAGCCTAGTGATAAAGTCAGTCAGCTAGTACAGGATTTACATGTCTGAACATTTAAAGCCTCATTTTCATTAACTGATTTTCTTCAGGAGCAGAAGATTTGGGCAACTCTGTATTTGTAATGAAGGTTTCATTTTAAAATTTTCAAATATGATGACTTATGGATGCAAGCAGAGATTTCTATTTCAAGTGGTGTATCTGTACTAGATACTGACATTTTCTTTCCTTCCTTCCTTCTTTCCTTCCTTCCTTCCTTCCTTCCTTCCTTCCTTCCTTCCTTCCTTCCTTCCTTCCTTCCTTCCTTCCTTTCTTTCTTTCTTTCTTTCTTTCTTTCTTTCTTTCTTTCTTTCTTTCTTTCTTTCTTTCGGAAAGCAGTAGTTGAAGAAAATGAATGTGTTTACTGATAAAAGATCTATTTTACATTTCTCAAGGAAAGGGAAGTTATAAAGGAAAAAGAATTAAATGTTAATTTTCACAACTTGTTTATAAATTTTAAAAACAAAGGAAATGTAATTTTCCTGCAAATGGGAGATGTAACAGCCTTTTATCTCTGGCCAGGGAGTAAATTCAATACACATGAGAATGGAGCTAAGGGCAGTGCAGAAGCAGCAAAACTGAAAAAAAAAAATCAACAAACCATAATTCAGAACATTAGAGACTCTGCATCAACCACCTGGAATCAGGCCAGCTTAATCTCTCCCCATCCCAAACCCCAGGGAAATTTGCAGAAGAAGGGGTGGTAAGATTGTAAGAGCCTAAAGATGGGGAGAAGCAACGATATGCAAGATACTCCACACAAGTTGGGGCTGAAGTAATCATGATAGGACTTTGCATGACCTACACTATGACCAACATATCATTGACTCCCCAAAGTCTAGCATGGATCACAGGCACTACTTTCCTTAGAGGCAAGGGATTAACAACCACAGTAGTCTTCCTATATTAAAGGGGAACACAAAAAAGAGCTCTAGGTAATGCTACTGAGTCCTTACACCTCATCAGAGAGGAGGACCCACAGGTAAGTTTGACATGCACACTAAAGGATACTCCAGGAACGGGGAGGCAGGGGAGGCACTGGGAGAAAGGAAAGGAACAAGGGGGAAGGAAGGGGATAAGGAGGCAAGGGAGTAAAGGAATCTAGGGAGGGGTTGGGGGAGGGAGGGAGGGGAATGGGGTACTTATCAACTTTGTATGAGTGGAAGAAATAAAAATAAATAAATAAATAAAGAGATAAGCATTTCCCTGAACCCTTTCTTTTGTACCCCTTAAGCATAGGAACACTATTTTGGCTGTCAATCCCTTGCCTCCAAGGATCTTGGTGCTTTTAGCAAATACTAGACTTTGTGGGGTCAATAGTGTGTGGGACATTGTGCAGGGCATGCAAAGTCCAATAATGATTGCTTCGGCCCTAACTTGTGTGGAGTATCTTGCATATCATTGCTCCTCCCATCCTTATGCTCTTACACTCTTACCACCCCCTCTTCTGCAAATTTCCCTGAGCTTCAGGATGGGGAGAGATAAGGCTGGCCTAGTTCTAGGTGGTTGATATAGAGTCTCTGAAGTTCTGGATTGTGGTTTGTTGATTTTTTTTTCCAGTTTTGCTGCTCCTGCAATGCCCTTCACTCCATCATGATGGGTATTGGATGTCACCCCCTGGCCAGAGATAAAAAGCTGTTAAACTAGAGTCTTGTTATAAGAGTATATTCAAAGGTAGATGTAATAAAAGTGGGAAACCACAGTGAGGGAGGGGTCAATCACCCATTTGCAAAATGGTTACTTATTATCTGCCAGACTATATGCCCTCTCCTTCTGGTGAGATCGCACCCCCTCAGTTGTAAATGATCAGGAACGAAAAGTCTGTGAACTTAACCAGATGTCTCATTGCTTACTTGCAGTCCTTGATGGAGGCCTATTTTCTCTGCTGTAACATGGTCCCCTCTCTCCTTGTTTCTAGTGTGTTGTTCCTACCCCATCCCTCCTGTTCATACTCCTTGCAATTACTGTATTACAGAGGTTTATCGTCTGGGTGGGTTTGGTACTAGGAGTCACCTATTAGGGAGTACATATGGCGGACAATGGTAATTTTAATGTTTTTGGGAAACTCAAGGTGTTTTAAAGGATTGCCCCGTTTTGAAAACATTGTTGATATAATTTTTGTCTTTGGCTGCTTGGTTTGGATTTTATTTTGAATTATTTTTCAAATTAGATTTTCATTGAAATCTGATTTTAGGTTTACAATAAATGGGTAAAATTTATAGAAAGCTTCCATAACCCTCTTACACACACACACACACACACACACACACACACACACACACACACACACATATAGGTTCCCAATCCCAAGTTAACATCCCATGGTAAAGGGGCTCTATTGAGGAGTCAATCCTAAAGATTATTGTCACTTGCCAAAAGTTCATAATCTGCAAAAGGTTAATTAATATTCTGGAGATTTCAATACATATATAAAAGCATGTGTAATGTTACTGTGGTAATGTACCTGATAATATCACTGCCCCACATGCTTCACTCATTCTTATTCCTTCTAATCCTTCACAAATGTCCAAGATTTTACTTTTCACAGTTTTGTCTGTTCTAGGCTTTTATATATATGTCATGTACCATCATTTTGTAATAATAATAATAATAATAACAATAATGACAACAATAATATCATATGACGACCAGCAATGAGCTTAGAAATCAGTTTTACTCTCTAAAAATGAATAACCTCCAGAGAGTCTACTTCTGGAATCTTTTTTTTTCAATTTTTTATTATTATTTATTCAACTGTGTGCATGTGCGTGTGTATGTGCACGCGCGTGTGTGTGTGTCTGTGTGTGTGTAGAACCACGGACGAATTCGCGAAGCACCATGGACGCCTACACCTCCTTCTGCCCCGGGATTCACAGGCTCCGTCCTACCAGGACCAGAAGCGCAGGCCGCCCCCCGCTTCTGCCTGGCGTCTATATGTGGAATCTGGGATCCGAACTCAGGACCTTCTGCCTGCAAGGCAGAGGCTTAACCCCTGAGCCACCTCCCCAGCCCTACTTCTTGGAATCTTGAGCAAAAGTTTTTCATATGAAAAATGAGATTACTGATAATACTTTTTTCATAAAATTGTCTGTCTTATGGACAAAATTAGGAGAGCTTCCTGGGTTTACCCATTGAAGGTCCATTAATATTACCACAGAGGCCTGGGTCCTTAATAGCACAGGTATTCTGAAGGCAGTCCTGTGGTCCATACATGTTGAGGGACTTCAGGGAAGAAGGGACATGGTTGTATTGGTAAATGGAGGTGAGGGTGGGAGAAGAGCGGAACAAGGACACAAACCCATTTTTTGTACATGCAAAAATTTTAAGCAAAAAAGTATAATCATAAAAATTCCTGGTATAACTAATATAATAGATTGTTAAGCTGTTTAAAAAAAACTTTAATTTGGAAGACCCAAAGAGAGATTTATTTATTTATTTAATACAAATGATGTATACTTTGGAATTAATTATGAACAAAGATATATTAAACATCACAGAGGAACATTTTAACACTAGTAAGTAGTGAAAATTCTTTCTATATTTAGTGTTAAAAATATTCCCCAGCCAACCTTACTTAAGCTGGTGTTTTCTGTTATGTACTTCTTCTTCAAAGTCATGATTCTGGTTGCCCTTAAGTTTTTTTCCTTTGGTTTTCATTTTCTTTCCCCAAGGCAGAAATATTCTCAGGATTTGAGGACTTTCTTTGAATAAACACTGACACAGACCTGTTTATCATCACAGGAAGGCAGAAGGAAACACCTATGCTGGCCTTCTTTTCCACCTCTGAGAGATTTTTATAATACAGTATTAGCATCATGAAACTTCACAATAAATAAATAGTTTCCTAGTATATAGTTCTGTGACCAATTTTGATAAGTTATCTTCTTAAATTTTAAAAATATCCAGAATTACCTTTTGACTAGAAGCAAATGTAAAGTTTTGTTGGAAAAAACATGGTAGAGGGTAGGCTAATAATATTTATCACCCCCAGCCTACAAAGCAATGCAGACACAGTCAAGTGAAAGTTGGCTTTTCCTTCAGGATCTTCAACTTGGAAACCCCTAAAAGTTATAATTAATAATAATTAAATAAATAATAATTAAAAGTTATGATTTATAATGTTAGAAGTACCACCTGACAGTGTTTCCCAGTCTCTTACTGCAGACTAAGATGTTCATAAGCCCATCTTCAGCCTAAGAAAACAAAGCCAGGGTCCATGGAACGAAAAATGTCATCATGATATTGCTCTCTTCCCATAAGAATACTACCTGAATTTGCCCTTTCTTATGAAAAGTAAATAAGTAAGCAAAATTACATCTCTTGTCTTAGTTTTATTTTTATCATTAGCAAACAAATCCTGCTAAGTGTATTTCTGCATAAAAAGTCTACTAAATGCTTAAATATGAAACATCCCTCTTAATATTCATTATAAAACTCTTGCATAAGCAATAAGGGACAAAGTTTATACATCAGTGCTGTAGAATCATAATCTTGTCCAGACAGAAGTTTCTGTGGAAAATGTGTAAAGAAAAGCTGGACTGATGTAGATGTATGAAGATAAAGTTTCTATACTACTAGAGCCAAGACACTCAAACTTAGTGATAATTTCTATGTGTGCTTGGCTGAAATGAGCATCAACTATAACACTAATGAGGAGCATATTCAGATATGTCTGTATGGTTAGTTGCAAAGAGGTAAGGCCTCTGGATGTATGAGCACTGTCCCATGAACCGGGATTGAATTAAAAGAGAGTGCAGAAAGTCAGCTTGGAGTTGGCATTTTCCTTTCTCAGCCTTGTGGTCCAACCTAACAGATCAAGTTGTTCCTGTCCACAGTTGACTGGTGTCTGAACTATGAGCTAGAATACATCTGTTCTCTATCAAGTACTTTTCATTCAATATTTGGATACAGAGATGATGAACATAACTAATACTAGTGCATACTATGATAAGAGAGGAGAGGGAGCAGAAAGGCTGCTGACAGGAGCCAAGGAAAATCTGTGGGAAAGGAGATGAATCCACTGGTATGTGACATAGATCATAGATACTTCCATAAGAAAATAAAACAAAACAAAACAGAAAAAATTAGGTCTCCCTCCCCAAACTCTAGAGACCTCAACACAGTACCAAAGCTGGAGGTGTTTGCTTTAACTCTGATGGAGGTGAGTAAAGGTTCATCTTTGGACAGGGTTCTAACTAAAAAGGCATTTGGATATTGTGGGATTTTGCTGAACATGACTGAGTAATCCAAGTTTTCTTTAAGTCAAACCTTCAGGGCTCCCACAGTGCACAGCCAGCATGCAGAAGAAAGCCACCCTGAGATGAATGGAATGGACCCCTTAGGCCAGAGGGATACAGATGTTGATAAGCAGGTGAAACTCAACATATGGGATGAGATTCTCCAGAAGGAGTTCAGCTCCTCCAGATATTCAGACAACTTTAGTGATGGTCACATATAGAAATACACGACTGGATTTATCAACACCCATGTCCCTTGCTTCAAGCTGGAATTGTACTAGTTGAAAAAGGTACAGCTTAATCTATGTAAACTATAGAACAAAGTGAAATTTTTGTGTCTTTTCTGTGATGGCATGTGTGCGTGTTTTGCATAAATGCATAAAAAGTTCAAAATATTTGATTTAAAATATTTGTTATAGTTATTGATGAGTTTATTCTTCATTTCTATTCTGTGTAAATATTTATTATCCTATGGTGCTATAATCAGTAAATAAAATACTTTAAAGTTGGGTCTATAGTAAACCATACTCTCTAGAGATGTGCTTTCTAGTTTGGCTTCTTTATTTTGCCTTTACCCAAGGATATTTTCCTTTCATTTGCAATTAAGAGTTCACAGCATCTCACAATAAATTATATATCACACATGCAGGCATGGTATCTAAGTAAGGTCTCCATATCAGTTCAGTTTACATCCAGGTAACTCTCTTGTTTTCAGACACAAGTTATTTTTTTTCACAAATTGTGGTTCATAACTGGAAAGTGCATGATCAAAATTGATTCATTCAAAATACATGGAGTCCATTTACTGCTTCTGTGTTACTTCACAGGGGACCATTGTTGCCAGGTTACTCTGCAACAGTGACTGACATCTGCAGCAGGCTTTATCTATCTTTCCGCATGACTGGAGCTGCAATTTCAAATCTCATCTAAAACTGTAACTTTTTCTTTTCTTTTCCATTTCTAGCATTAAATTCCATAATTGCATTATTTGATTCTGTCAAATGCACAGGGATACTGTTTTCTCTGAAAATGGCTTGCACACAAACACAAGGCTGTAGCATATTACTTGTAAATTAATTTCCTAGAAATGACTACCCCTAGGTTACAAATATTCTTGTGTTTGTTGCTATTCAGCAATGAAGCTGAATTAACACAGGCACAATATTTCCAAAGCTGGATAAAAAGGAATAATGCTCAAAACAATGGGAAGAAAAGATATCTTTGCTGAATTCTGAATGTACTCAGCAAAACATCATGTGGATGTGTCTTCATTTCTTGCCATATATACCAAAATTCATCTGGAATATTAAAAATAATGTCATTCTTTAGTGGGTTTCTTAATTAGGAGAGATAAATGCAAACAATCATAGCGTCAGCCTCTATTCCTTTTGATTATTCCTGTCCCACCAAATGAATTTCATACAAATAAACTCTTTTCAAATCATTAAGTTGGAACTTGAAAAACATGGTACAAGTGAGGGAATGAAGAAAGAAACAAAAATAAAATGGAAGCCTAATTATGTTGTGTTTGTGGAATTATCAGATATGGCCATTAGCTTTGAGCCAATATTCCAGAGCATTCGTAGAAATCAATATATCAGATTAAAGATAGAAAACAGTTGTGTGTGTGTGTGTGTGTGTGTGTGTGTGTGTGTGTGGTGTATCCAAGTGAACACTTGAGTGTGTATGCCTATGGGAGCCCAAGTGTGGTATCATGAATCATTCTGGATTGCTCTGCCTCTTTTTTACTTTGCTCTGTTTCCAGGGTCAGAATGACAGGCCACTGCCATATATGCTTGGCATTTTTTTTTGGTGGGACCTGAGGATCTAATCATATGTCCATATGTGAGGTAAAGGCTTTGACCACTGAGCCATTTACCCAGGCCCCAACCTCCCCCAAACCAGTATTTAAACAGATGGGGATAGAAACCATGAATTAGGAAGTATGAGTTTGTCCTTCTACCACTCTTTGGTCTCAGAACTTTCCAGAAGACTGGATATTGTGGCCCACATTGAAGATAAGTCTTAACTTACTAATTCCACTGGTACACAGCCATTTCCTACACATATACACAATCTCGCAAGCAAAGGGGGATATAGTGCAAAAACCAATATATTGAAAACCAAAAACACCAGGTTTCAATTTTAGCATAAAATAATGGATAGGTATTTACTAAAATCTTGAGAACAAATTGCCAACTTATGTTAGAGCATTCTAGCAACATTAAAGACTTTATTATTGCTTTGTTTTATATCTATTCTCTCTAGTGTTAGGAAGGGAAATCAACTCTTCAAAAGGACTTGGGACTATAGTGAAAAAAAAGGAAAAAGAAATAATGTGGTGATGGTTAATACCTGATATGCTTTAATTCTTTAATAAAGATAGATGTGGAAAAAGATAGCTAGAGAAAGTAGAGTTTTAGATACTCAGTATGAATCAAGACAATGTCCTAGCCCAGGTGTATATCAATAACCCAGCCCCAAAGTATGTATTATGACCTAGAAATTAACTCAACTGAACTTGAAAGCATTCTACTTCTCTGTTTTGCTCATGACTAAAAAGCCCTTGAAGAAAGATCATTCTACCTGTGGGATAAAGAAAATCATTTCAAAGCATACAATATTATATAAAAAAGCTAGGTGAAATTCCAGAAACAATTTACTGTTTATCACATGAGTGTCAAGCATGTTTTATTGCATACATCTGCCTGATGCTTGAGAAAAAAGATAAAGGTTTAGAAAATTATCTGGAAACTCAGTTTCTAAATTTTATAATGTTTATGGATTTGCATAAATTTGGTAAAATCATATTTCAAAACAATTGATAGCAATAATTCTATTTTGTGATAATGAAAATAATTTCAAAGTATATATGAATATAAGGGTAATAAGTATAGAATTAAAAAAATACTCTGTGAGCTATTCAGTAATATCGCTATAATCAACATTCCACGGCTTCTTGTCTTGGATATAGCTCTTTGTTTCAACTGCTTTGTGCAATTTTCAAACTTTTACTAGTTTTGATAAGAAGTCATTTGTATGATTTATACTTTCATTTAAGCATTGGGGAAATTTTAATATTTGTAATTTATGAAATATTGGAAGTAAAATTGCCTCAGGTAAATATTTCTTGCCAAATTTAAATATCAGAGGAATATTATTTTCTTTTTGAAAAGAACATATTGAATACCTGGAGCAGTGTTTTGGTTTCCTCGAAAATTTTTTCACACACATAAGTTTATGGAACTACTAAAAGTTTATTAAGTGTATATATGTTGGATCAAGTCCTTGATAACTGAACTTCAGGTCACAGAAAATTTCAGTGCAACTAACATTGGAAGGATAAATCAGTCATTTAATACTCTTCATAGATATTCCAAGTCATAGGAAAATTTGATAGCATATAAAGATGACCAATAGCATGAAAGTACTCACCTGAATCTAGAAAGTTTTAAGAACTTGGATGTACCTGAAATTTTAGCAAGCAAACAAAAATCAAAAAACAAAGGATGATCTTTTAAGTGCACACACACACACACACACATTTAGTAGAAAGTAAACTCAAAAAAAGATATCCATGTACACAAATTTTGGCAAGTGTAAGACTAAATGAAAGTCTTGAAGTCTTGAAACTAATAGCAAGCATAGAATTAAAGAAAACAGAGAAGAATAGAAAGAAAAGATGCAAGAGAGATGATCCTGTTGTGAGAAAGCTGGAAAAACACGAGTGTATTACTCAGGGTTCTCTAGAGTCACAAAATCAACAGAATGAAAATATAAAAAAAGAATTTACTGAGTTGGCTTACGGGATATGGCTGATATAGTCCAAGGATGGCTGCCAGTAGCTGTTCAGTCCAGTAGTCCACTAGGTGACAACTAAGGCTGGAGGATTCCTAGAGAGTCCTTGTCATGTTGCAGACTTTGAGGGTTGGAGAGCTGGAGGGTCGAAGAAAGGAAGAAACGTGGTGGGAGTAGGGAAGAGCTCTTTCTAGTACTGCTTCAGAGAGACTCTCCTTTTCTTCATCTCCTGTCCTATAGTTCCTTTTATCTTGTCCACCAGTGGAAGATTCCAATGAGATCTAGGGAAGTTCTAATTGGATATAGGGCTAGTCTTTGTATTGTAAATGTGTTGATCTGGATAATCTATTCAGATGGTCTCAGCTGATCTTAGTTAATGCCAGGTGTGTCAAGTTGACACCCAGGATTAACTATCACAGGGAATGACTAATGGCTGTGATGAGTTTGCCAAGGAATGAGATGGGTGGTCCTGCATTTTTCTTCCCTTTCCTTCAAGATGAAATCAATCCACAAATATTTTCACTCTAGTCTCCAGAATCTTAGATTGCTTTTTGTCCTCTTTACCTTATTGACTGCCCCTTATGAGCGTCTGTAGTGCCTTGTGTCTTTTTCTCATTTGTTTATTCCATTTTATAGTGATGTCAAACATATTTATATACCATTAAGTTTCTGAGTGTAACCACTGCATTTTTACAGCACATAATTTGTAAGTAATATTCATGTATGAATCCCAATGTGGCAGAGAAATAATTCATCTTGGTACATTGTGCCCAGAGTGTTAAATTCAAGTCTTGTAAGCACAATATTTTGGGAGACAGTGTTAGGAGTAGAAGCTTCCCCATGCAGAGTCAGCACCCACCTTATTATTCCTCTTTATCTCTTTGCATAAGTTCATTACTTTTAACTCCAATGCACTGGGTATCTCTGGATTCATGTTAGTAAAATTACAAACATTTTCATTAATTTTATTGCACATTAGATATCTCACATGGAAAAATTTACAAAGACACCCTCATGATCTATATTCTTTTTGTGGGCAGCTAAAGTAGGAACAAATCTTCTCTTCAGCCAAGATAGTCAGCATCTCTACACGTCTTCATTTATCCAGATTCACATTTCCTTCAATTAAGGAATCTTTCTGGAGAACCAATGGAAAAGACTGGATATTAAACAAGATTCATTTTCTTATGCAGTCCTTAGTTTAAATTTTAATTTTCAAAATTTATGAAATTCAGAATTTCCAAGTTTCATTTTGTTTTGCACTTCAGCCAGGATTCAACTTGGCTTCCTAGCCTTTCTTATACACAGCTGAAGAATCCAAAATGGCCCAAGATTGCCCAATATCAATAACAAGTTTCTTTTTTTTTTTCATGATATAGTATTTTAATACATTTTTTATTATTTCCACTCATACAAACTTAATAGGTAGACCAGTTCCCTCCCTCCCTCCTCCTCCCCCGAAGCCCCTGCTCCCCTTCCCCCCCCACCCCAGTGCCTCCCCCCCCAATTCCCAGAGAGTCCTTTATTGTGTATGCCTAACTCTCCTCTGGGTCCTCCTCTCTGATGACGTACAAGGACCCAGTGGCATTTCCCTGAACCCTTTTTCATGTTCCCCTTAAGCATAGGAACACTACTGTGGCTGTCAATCCCTTGCCTCCAAGGATCTTGGTGCCTTTAGCTGATGCTAGACTTTGTGAGGTCAATAGTGTGTTGGACATTGTGCAGGGCATGCAAAGTCCAATTATGATTGCTTCGGCCCTAACTTGTGTGGAGAATCTTGCAAATCATTGCTCCTCCCATCCTTTTGCTCTTACAATCTTACCGCCCCGTCTTCCGCAAATGTCCCTGAGCTTCAGGATGGGGAGAGATTAGGCTGGCCTAGTTCGATGTGTTTGATATGGCCCAAGATTGCCCAGTATCAATAACAAGTTTCTACCACATCCCCTCTCCTCAGTACTGTTGGAATCTGCCATATGGTTTGTCACAACTTCACCTGTTCCAAATGTTTTGCACTATTGTCTATGAAATTTCTGAATGTTGTGTGCTGAAGCCCTCTCCAGTCATGATCTGACTCAGACTTCTACTTAACAGAACTTTCAGAAGATGTTTTGAGGAAAGAGGTGAACAGAATAATGGATTCACCTAAGTAAACTTGACTTGTCTTTAGACTATCTTTTCTCATATGTGTTAAGACTTGACACAACTTATGTAATGTGTGTTGTTATGAATGTGTTTTTAGCTTTCTATCCACAACCAGGATTAAATTTCAAGAGGGTGTCCTTGCCTTTTTTATGAAGAGAATCAGCAGATAGTCTGTTTTTTATTTGCATTTTAAAGAAAGTAAAATCAAAACATATCATCGCATGATAATAACTAAATGAAAACTCTTAAAAATTACTAACATCATTGTACAAGCACATATCAATGTTGGAGCCCTATTACCTCATTCCCAAGATGTTTCATAAACAATAAACTTTGTGAAGACAGGCTGTCAGTTAAGTTTTCCTAAATCTGATAAGTCCCCTATGTGCATCAGTGAATGTAAATCATGAAAACAGGTAAGACCATCATCAGAAACTTTTCCTTAACTTTGCCTTGTTTTGATGGCCCATAAATACTAAATACCTTTCAGTCAAATGCAGCTCTGTATTGACTTATTAAAATAAAGGAAAACACATGTGCATATTTGTGAGGGTCTGCAGTTTTAACTTCCTTTCAATGCCAATTTAATTTCTGTACCTATCCAGCATCCACTTTATGGCTTGTACAAATTACAGCTGGGATATGTTTGCTACGGTAATGGTGATGGTATGTCATTAATTCCCCAGAGCATATCATATTTTCTGAACATTTAGTACAGGAAAGGTCACATTGGCTTCATTTTTTTAACACAGCTGAAAATAAGCCATCACCACCTAAGAGTCTGTGATAACGGAAGGACACAGTATGAAGCTCTGAGTCTGCTGACATTGGCATGTTAAGTATACTGTAATGGTGTGTTTTTATTTCTTTCTTTGCACATAGGGGAAAACTTCCTAAAACATTGTTCTATCCAATTTTAAAAATCAAAAAGTAGGATAATCAATAGAGAACAATGGCCAATATCAAATTCTCTATGTGTTATAATGTCTTTTGACACATTTTTTTCTGAGAAAGAGATCACTATTTGATCTCTCATCCCAACAAAGGCAGCCACCCCTGAAACAATGAGCTCCAATCGACTGGATTAAGTAAATCCTGAGCTTCACCAATTACAAACTTTCCATTCTGCTTTTAGTACAATGTATCCCCTGGCTCATATTATGAATCAGGGTCTCTCTTTGAATAATTATTTTTTCAGATATCAATTACTTCCCAATACTGTATCTATATAATGACCTTTAGTTGATAAGACCTTGTTGCAGTCAGCCTGCATGGTTGCAGATAAATGACCATCATACAGCTTAGGAGAACAAGGGTTTATTCTCTCTGTGATTCCTGGTTACAGTTCTTAAGTCAGACTTGACAGGAGAGCATGCACCAACATCAAGGCTGAGGGAACTGGCCACACCATCATCACATAAGAGCTGAGAGATGGACAATCCTTACTTGCCATACCAGCATGTCTGGCCAAGTGAACAAAAGGATTCCAATTCTCTCAAACAGCTCTCTGTGATTTATTCCAGGGCCTAATCCTACCCAACATAGGCTGGGTCTTCCCCATCAGCTAGACAATCTCCTGCAGGTTTGCTCTGGGCCTAACTCAACCACTAATTCTCTAAGAATAATTTTTTTTTAATTTTATTATTATTATTATTATTTATTCAACTGTGTGTATGTGCGTGCGCACATGTGTCTGTGTGTGTGTATGTGTGTGTCTGTGTATGTGTAGAACCACGGACGAATTCGCGAACCACCATGGACGCCTCCACCTCCTTCTGCCCCGGGATTCACAGGCTCCGCCCTACCAGGACCAGAGACGCAGGCCGCCCCCGCTTCGGTCTGGCGTCTATACGTGGGATCTGGGATCCGAACTCGGGATCTTCCGCCTGCAAGGCGGAGGCTTAACCCCTGAGCCACCTCTCCAGCCCTCAACCACATATTCTCTACAAATGTATCCAGCTCAAACCCTCAACTGTCAAGTTGACACCTGTGCCTAACTATGACAGACCTATTAGTTAAAGAATTGTGAAAAATCATAGGATAATCATTTCTCTTCTTTTTCAAAAGTGAGCTTTTAAGATCCCTTCTCATAAATGCATTATTTCTTACATTTTCTTTAATTCTTAATTATTTAAGATTTTATGAAAAAATAAGAACTTGTTACTTTATCTTGGAAGCTGCATAGAACTGTAAGTTAATTTAAATTTTAAACCATTCAGACTAAATATTACAAATATTTAAAAATAAGTTTTATACAATAATAAAATGAAAAGTTATGAACATGGATATATTTGTCTATTAAACATTCAAAAAAAGAACAACTCTCTATCCTTTTTAATTATACATAAATATCATCTCTTTTCTAATATCTTCTTGGTCAAATTGCCTTGCAAGATTAGGATGCTATTATGTTTGTGAGTAGTACATGTTCATTATTTATTTATATCAATATTGAAGTTTTATGCTTATCTCAGAAATCGGATCAATAAAAATAATAAAAACAATACATATTTCAGTTTATACCCAGGCATTACATAAGGTGGCTTTGACCGTCAGTGATCTTGGTCCCATAGTACACGTTCAGTCTTAGAGACTTCTCATTTTTGCATCCAGGAATGGTCCTGACATCTGTGCACAGAGCATAAGAACGGTTCAAAGCATCATCACCTTATGCAGGATGACCTTGTCACAGGGAACTTTCCAGGTGTGAAGCATCAGTGCTAGCTGTAGATCCTATTACAAGATAAATTGTTCTTGAATTTATTAAATATACAATACAAAAATAAGTAAATGCTGTTTTTATGCAATTTAAAGTATAATGATTGTGTTAGTGTATTGGTTTACAAATGTAGCTATGCATTCTAAAGGAAATATTATCACAGCCTTTTAATACTGTGCAAACACTGGAAACTGTATGCTAATAAATTAAAATCCTAGTGGAAAAGCTACAAGTTTTTGAGGAACTTACATTACTAAAATCAACTGAATAAATGAGTTATTAAAATAATGCATGTCTATATTTGAGAATGTAATTCTTAGTTGGAAAGTTTCCAAGGAAGAAAAATTAAAGTACCTTGTGATTTCACAGGCATTATGATAGTTAATCAACACAGAAGTAAGACTAATTCTACATATTGCTTTGTAGAGTTTTGAAGAGCTGCAACCTTCTGACTCTTGTGATCATTACAATACACCACAATTCAATAGCATATTCAGGATTTCTCAATATACTTTAATTTTCTTTTAAAAATGGTCTCTTCTAAACTTAAAACAGCTTAATATATTTATAAATACCAGATTTAGATTCACTCATTAGAAACTGTCTACAAAGAGGATCATACCCTTAAGGACACTTTGGGCTACTTTGTGACTCAAAGTATTCCCTAAGAAGAATTAAAAAGGAAAAATATATAGCAATTTGGGGTATTAGAGTTTGAAAATTATCACCTAATATGTGCAAAACCATAAGTTTAATCTCTGGCACTGCTACACAAAAATATCTACAGCAGGTTCCTTATGTTAAACAAAGCTAATTGAGAAACATGAACATACCATAAAATGATTGACTGAAACATGACAAAAACATACTGAATTATTGTCCTTTGTGATCAAAAATATTTTAAACTAGTGTTTTGTTTACATTACAACCATATTTTCTTATATGAATAATGGAGACTATCGTGGTTGGAAAACTATGCAGTAAACAGCATAGATATGTTGGCAAGAATAGTAGGTCAGTTGATACATTTCAGTCATACTCAAGAAAAAAGGAAGAGAGAGGAGATCATGAGTGGCAGAGAGAGAGAGAAAGAGAAAGAGAGAAAGTAGGAATAAGAGAAAGAGGAGAAGGAAGAAGGGGAGAAAAGGAAGAAGGAAGAGAAGAAAGAGGAGAAGCCTGGATATCAATCCCCAATTCTGGTCCTCTGATGATGCACTTCTTCTAGCAACTTTCTCCTAATGACCAACCTTCACAAACAATGCCACCACCATGGGATCTAGTGTTCAACACAATAGCATGAGGCGGAAATTTCATGTTCACATCATGACAGAAAGCGAAAGGGTTAAAGGTAAAATTGTAAAAGCCAAAGCAAAACTGAAGTTATCAAATTAGAAGGTTAAAACTAAACAGAAATCTTTAGAAAATTCTATACTAGATATTCATCTCCTATAAAACATAAACTAATAATTATAATAATCTACAATAATAATAGACTTTCTGGTATGGTTTGTGTAAAAAAAATTCTCTCTCCCTCTTCCAGTCCCAGAAGTTTCAGGAGCCATAGGTTACTATACAGACATGGCCAAGTCCAAGAACCATACTACACACAATACCAAAAATAGCACAGAAATGGCATCAAGAAACCCCATCACAAAGATATGAGTCTCTTAAGGAGGTTGTTATAGTTAGGCACAGGTAGTTAGGCACAGGTGTCTACTTGACAGATGGGGGTTTGGGTTTTGGCCGTATTTGTAGAGAATTAATGGTTGAGCTAAGCCCAGAGTAAATCTGCAAGAGATTGTCTAGCTGATGGGGAAGGTCCAGCTCAGGGTGGGTGGAATTAGGCTCAAGGAGGTGAAGCCCAAGTGCCATAAGGGTCCCAGCCTCAAGCTTAGTCAGCTTGCCTTCATCACCCATCCTAAGCTTAGGAAGTGGATTTGTACCTACATGGCCAAGGATTGCAGGCTCCCGTCAAAAGACAAGACCCCAGACGAGGCCAAGGCCCCCATCAAGGCCCAGGCTTCAGTTCTAGCTCAGGCCCAGGCTGTAGCTCCTGCTCCAACCCCAGCTCAGGCTCCCAAAGGTGTCCGGGCCCCTGTGAAGGCTTCACAGCAAAAGCCTCTGTCTGTGACTGTGAAGACAGATGGACTGGTATGATTCCCCTCTACCACCTTTGTAGATGGCTGATTTAATGTGTTTGTATAAATAAACCCGAAGCAGGTTCTGTTAAAAAATCTCTCTCTCTCTCTCTCTCTCTCTATCTCTCTCTCTCTCTCTCTCTCTCTATATATATATATATATATATATGTGTGTGTGTGTGTGTGTGTGTGTGTGTGTGTGTGTGTTTGATTCATGTATTCACACTTGCCTTTCCTGCTGTGTATTAGATGATCCTTTGAATTGTGTTCAACCAAACTTTACTTCCTCTGTGCTAGGATTATTGGTCTGAACCATCACTTACAATTTTTGCAGTGCTGGGGATCCAACCCAGAGCATCCTGCATGCAAAGCCAGCAGTCTATCAAGTGAGCTAAATTCCTTAACCTTAAAATTGACATGCTTTCACATAACTTAATTGCAAATGCCAAAGTCAAACCAATCTTAATGCCTCTGAGTTATTTTTCTCTGGCACTAAGTGAAGTCAATTGCTAAATACCTATTTTTATAAAAAAGAATTTTTGTGCTATGCTAATTAGCCATTATCATATATATCTAATTTTACCCATTGTCTGTAATCTTAGAAATCTGCATACCATGCACATTCATCAAGTTTAGATTGTGGGTTATAAAAAAAAAACAACAAAGATGCACAGTGAATTTAAGATATAGATTTAAGAAAGAACTGTGAGTATACTTTATGGGATTTGATCTTACTAGAATTAAATTGCGTGAATGTTTTGGAAACAGTGGCTCTGACAAAATGCCCTACCCTGGACTACTACAAAAGTGTGCACTTGGCTTCCTGGCATCAAAATTAAGATAACTGTTTGAAGGAGTTACTTAGCCATCCAAGATATATTGGTAAAAAGTGGATACAAAGAAGCTTCCAGAATGTGATGTCAGCTAGGGAGAATAATTTACACTTAGCCAGGCATATTTCCTGTGACTTAAAGACCCTGGGCATGTATTTGTTAGAAAGTTGACCTGCTGGACCTTGGTGACAGAATCCTGTCTACAAAGAGCATACTGTACTCTCTATGTCCATTCCACACTTGCATATTGTGAAGGTTACAGAAAATTTGTAATATATATTTTTGGAGAGTAATATCTGGAGTAAAGTGCAACAACATGCAAACAGAACCTAACAACTTTTGAAATTTGAGCTTAGAGCAAAGTGAATGGTTAAGAACTGAACATTGTTTCTGTTCGTGTGCCTGCATAAAGCAGGGCAGATTCAAGTTCATGAAGGTGTAGCCATCATTAGACCTCTCACTGTCTCCTTGCTTTCCTACTGGAATCTTAATGTAATTTCAGTGCCCCACTCTATCAAAGAAAGGCTCATGTCATGCAATGTGAAAAGTGATACTTGTCAGGCCAAGGTGGAAATTAAGACCCAGTGGACAAGTCAACTATCTTTCTTTCCTGGGATTTTATAAAAGGCATCAATTCCTTTCACTATAATATCTGCTCTGTTCATTGAGTTTTGTAGTCAAAACCGTGAAAGGAAAAAATACAACTAATTTGAAGGCAAAGAAGAGAAAAGTATTTATTTCCAAACCACTAAGGTTCTGGTGATACAAATTAAAACGCCATACGATTTAGCTGTACTGAGAGACATTTATCATTTTCTATAAATCACTCACTTAACATTACACAAAGTGTTCTTTTAACCCAGTACTTTATTTCTTTTTTTAATATTTTTTTATTATTATTATTTATTCAATTGTGCGCATGTGTGTGTGTATGTGTGCGCGGGCGTGTGTGTGTTTGTGTGTGTGTAGAACCACGGACGAATTTGCGAACCACCATGGACGCCTCCACCTCCTTCTGCCCTGGGATTCACAGGCTCTGCCCTACCAGGACCAGAAGCCCAGGCCGCCCCCGCTTCCGCCTGGCGTCTATACGTGGAATCTGGGATCCGAACTCAGGACCTTCCACCTGCAAGGCAGAGGCTTAACCCCTGAGCCACCTCTCCAGCCCCCCAGTACTTTATTTCTTATTAACTGAGACATTGTCACACTGCTATCCTAAATGTTTATCTAGATTATGACTCTTCATCTTTACATGTAGAAGAAATCATTGTTTTAACACCCACACTATATAATTAATATTAAGAAAAATATAGTGACAGTATAAAATTAGGCTTAACATACCAGACTTTGGATTCTACTCTAGTAAACAGATCTCACCATGTGCCAGTAAAACTTTTTGAAAGTGTCTGAACAATACATTTTGCATATTTCTCCCCCAAGTGGCACTGTTGTTTTTAGACAAAAAAAAAACTAGTTTCATCTTGCATCTTGCATTTAAGTGTGTTTCCCAGTGAGAAGCAATCAGTGAAGCAATTGTTATCTTGTTGCAAAAAAGATACCTACCAGTAGAGCTCAGAATAAAATATATAGTTTGTGTTGTAGCTATCCATTTTATTGGTGAAAGAAACTACTCCTATTCATTGGCTTATGTTAGAAATACTTTTGCTTCAGATTTCTGGTACATGAAAATGTCCTTCTTGCGATTTTCTCAAAGATGTACGGAAAGGAGAAAAGTAAGTGCTTGTGCAAAAAGTAAGTGCTTGTGCATAAATCAATCTTTACAAGGAAGTTGCTTCCTAAGAATGTATTTTTATTTATAATATATAGTGAAAGCAAAATTTACTAAGGCAGAGCGAGCAGACTCAAGTACTGCATTAAATTTAGCATATTTAGAGATGATCAGATTTTTTGCTAATATTTTTTTCATTTCTCAGTAAAATCATAGACTATATAATAATTCAGTTGATTAAATATAACATTAGAAACTATTCCAATGCTTTTTTCTTTAGTATGTGTACATAATGTTTATACATGAATGCAATTAAGATTCCAGAGCATGTATAGAGAAGCAATCAATGAAGCAATTATATCTAAAACTTTGGCTTTTGTATAAGACAGACATCAAAGTTTCCTGAACATTGGTTTTAAAAAAGTGCTGTTTTTCTCATACATTTGAAATAATTTCCCCCAAAACAACTAATATCTAGACTTGAACATTCACATCGGATAGATTATGAAATGGAACCTCTTGAAATATAACCTAAAAATGTCAGAATGCCTCATTGTGCATTAGTCTGAGTTATGTCATGTTATTCCCCCTGGAAAACTCCAGTGGACCACTGCCCAACTTCAATTGCAGCACTGCCACAGCTCATTATAAAGAATCGCTTTTACACACGCTACAGACTTTCATACTTTTGATATTTTATTGAATATGCTGGATACCATTAAAATAATTTAATTATTTGTGTCATCCAACATAGCCAAGTTCCTCTTGCTCAGTATCATAGCTCAACTGCAAACTTCCTGACTAATGAACTAAGACATTCATTCCTGTAAGCAGAAAATCTGACTATGCAAACCTTTGTGAAGTACAAGGGAATCATTTGCATATGAAGTACAGGTGAAGTTGGTCAAAGTACCATTGACTGTGAAATAAGTGTTTGAACAGTACTTGCTACCAAAACAAAGGATAACCAAAACAAATGATAATAAGTAAACAATCGCAACATATGTAAAAGCTTAGAAATAAAGGGAGTAGGTCAGAAATGGAAGGAGCATAGGGTGAACGGTTTAAGAAAATACCAGCATTCACCTTTCCTGAGGAAAACTTTGAGATTTTGCATTCTTCTTATTCATCATTCCTATATAAACAAAGTGTATGCAAGATGGATTCTCACTGTCAAACTGAGTCATAGCGTCTCCTGAGAGCTCTACTGGGGAGGGAAACCACTGTGTTCTTTGCCCCCTGAGACAATTGACCATCATTTTCAAACAAAGCTCCACTAGCTGGACTGAAGCAGATGTTCTCTGTTGATCCAGGAAATGCCTTGAACTCATGAGGGTCTGAAGAAAAACAGATATGACTGACACTTAGTGTAAGTAACAAAATATCTCTTTAATTTTTTTTTAAATTGAGACTTTTTGGTATACAGAAAGAGCTTATGCCTTTGTCTTAACCCCTCCCTTTTGGCCCCCTCCTCTCTCATTTTCCCCTCCCTTGGTCATTCCAGTCTGGCTCCCTCCTATCCATCTGTCCCTCTGAGCATGCGGATCATAGGATTCTTTTGGTGATGCATGTGCTAATAAGAAACCAGGTCTCTCTATTTGTATATGTGGCCCTTCAGTGGACAAAATCACAAATGGGGAGTTTCCCTTTCTGACCAGGCCCGTCAACCAGCACAGACCTGTGCTATACATGGGAAATATGAATGGGAGCAGTAAGAATGAAACTCAGGCTGGGTCAGAGGGAGCAAGGATGTCTTTGACCCAAGCCAATTTTATTTGCAGCAAGCACAAGTACTTATACCCACAAATTAGGGAAGAGCACAACTAAATTCTTTACAGGAATTTGTTAAACATACACATCATGAAACTTATCTAGGCTAATAAGAAAAAGCAGTTATGATGCTTAGTTACTTTTTGGGGACAGACATGGTGTCCCCAGGCAGAGTTAATTATACACTGTGCTTATGTCAATAGCTTCATGATCCATAGGTAACATTTTTCAGTGTTCTCAAGAGAAACAGAAAGGAATTGTAGAAAGAACCCCTCGTTCCCCAACAACCAGTCACAAGTAGGAGGACAGTCTAGTCTCAAGAATGAGCAAACAAAAGAGGAGGTTCCTCTCTCACTAATTGGGAGAGGTCTCTACCTATAACTGCCTGTGTCAGACAGGTGCCCAGGCATCTGACTCAAGGGAGCAGGTCTAGGCATTAGTGCTCCCTACACCATTCTTTCATATAGCATCTGTCCTATAGATTATTTCTAGGTGTAGTTGTTTCTACGGAGACCCTTGCTCGACTATGGAGGAATGTTGATGTACCAACCATTGTGAAGATCTGAAGGTAGTTGATTTAATTGCAATGAGTACCTGGATTGAGCAACCTTCCTGATTGGAGAGTTTTAGCCAGTAGTATACCTCCCCCTTTAGACTGTGAGAATCTCACCAACCCTCTGCTACATGGTTCCCTGAGCCTAGGGATGGGGAAAATTTGATGATTGATAAAGGTTGAATGATCCTGGTTGCTATTACTCTGAACTCTGGTCAGTCATGGTTTTCTGGCTCACTAGTCTCTGATTGCAGTACGGTGCATCTTAGTTGAGTGCTGAGAACTTGTCTTATTTAAGGGTGCCATAAAAAGTGTTTAGATGGTAGTTTACCATGTAATAGAAATCATCTATCATTGAAACTAAGTCTTTTGCCATTGTCTTGTATCTATTTTTTCTCCTTTTATTATTGTTTGTATAGGTTTATAGTCCCAGGCATGTTTCCTAATATTTTTTGGGGGGGAGGTCTGAGAGCAGTTGGTTACTGTAGACCTTACATACCACTGTTCCTCCACTGGCCTCATGTTACCAGAGTTATTGTAAGCATTTATAGCGGCATTTATAGCTTAGTGAGGCCATTGATGACCCTTTATCCCCCAATGTGATAGCTAATCCTGGGTGTCAACTTGACACACCTGGTATAATTAAGATCAGCTGAGACCACACCTGGAAAGATCAACTGAGACCAACTGAAAGGATTTTACCCGCCCTAGATCCCCATCAGAACCTTCATAGATCTCATAGGAACCTTCCAGTAATGGAGCACGTAAAAAAGGAACCACCAAAGAGAAGAGACGCTTTTTATAGCGGTGTCTGAAATCACTCTTCCTTCTGAGTGCCTGGTTTCCTCACTTCTTCGACCTCTAGCCTTCCAACCCTCTAAGTCTTCAACTAGACTAAAGACTCTAGGAATTCTCCAGCCTTTAGCCATCACCTACTTGACTACTGGACTGAGCAGCTACTGGTAGCCATGGTTTGACTACTTTGGCCATACCTGTAAGCCAACTCAATACATTCTCTTTATATATTCATTGTGTCAATTCTGTGTCTCTAGAGAACCTGACTAATATACCCAAATGTCTTTTTTTTTCTTGTTCCTAACCATACTAAGCTCTTCTCCTATGTCTTTCTTTCCCCCTTAAGACTTTTTTTCTGAGTCTGCCATCTATTTGACTAAGTTCTTTTGTTTTTATTCTTTTGTTATCTTCATCCCCTTTGATTTTTGTACCTTTGTAGCTTTGGGGTGTTATAGAAATATCTTTTTGGGTGTATCATTATGAAGACCCAATGCTAAGTTGCAGTTATAAGAGAGAATATGTGACATCTGTCATGAGTCTGAAATACTTTGCTCAGTATAATTTCTTCCGACTCCATGCATTCTCCAACAAATTCATTAATTCATTTTATTGACAGTTGAATAGTATTCCAATGTGTGTATGTAACACATCAATAGCCATTTATCTCTATTGTTGAACACCGAGGCTGTTTCCATTTTATATTAGCCATCAAAATATCTCAGGGATTTCAGCATTACAGAGGACATCTTAGACCACAGAGATAGCTCAGTATGTAAGGCTATTTTCTTGTTGCATTCTTGGCTAACATACAGTATGATGTGTCATATCATTTGTGTGTGTGTGTGTGTGTGTGTGTGTGTGTGTGTGTGTGTGTGTGTGCAGGCTACAGTGAACATGTAAACATATTTCTGTTGCAAGATGTAGTGCTTCAGAGGAATATTCCCTAGATTGATAGATCTAGATCCTATGGTATATTGATTTTTAACGTTTTAGGAGCCTCCATACTAATCTCTAGAGGGATTATAAAAGTTTACATTCCCACCAGCAAGGTATACCTGTATCCTTGCCAGCATTTTTCATTGTTTCATTGTTGTACTTTGGTTTCATAGAAAAAAATATCTTTGAAAGCATTCCTCTTCTCAAAACTTTTCCCATTTTATATTCACCATCAAAATATCTCAGGTATTTCAGCATTACAGAGGACATCTTAGGCCACAGAGATAGCTCAGTACGTAAGTTCTATTTTCTTGTTGCGTTCTTGGCTAACATACAGTATGATGTGTCATGTCACTTATGTGTGTGTGTGTGTGTGTGTGTGTATGTGTGTGTGTGTGTGTTGGAGTTTCTATAATCAACACTCCAGTGTGATCAATAACATTTTCAAAACCATCAGTAATTCAGAATCCAATGCTTTACATATATTTAGGTTGAGAATCGACCTAAAAAGAAATCTACATTTAGAAAGTGGTCACAGATATGTAATTGATTTTTGTTGTGTTATATGAATCTTTGTGAGAATTTGTTATCAAGGCAATATGCAAACATTTTGAAATGAACAATATTGGAGAAACAAGGTTTGCTCTAAGGAGTGCACAAGTATATTCATCTTTTCATATATCCAATATCTACAAGATTCTAGATAGAGTAATAGATATTTCTCAGAGTCTTATCCAGGTTCATGGAATACAATTGCATTCCAACTTTAACCATCCTAAACTTAATGGCAAAATCTCTTCAATTTAATACAGTGCTCTCTAATTTAGCATTAAATTACCAATGATAAATTACATTGACTATGTGTGTCTGTGAACTTTTTAAGTTTTTGCATTCCTCTTAAGAGAAACTCTCTTTGTGTAGATACAAAAGATATTCTCATAATGGGAATCTATGATTCTGATGCCTAATACTGGGTTTGTGCTGTGAAATGATTCAGCAGGCAGGGATAGGGAGTATGAGCAAAACATGATGCTCATTTGAGTAAAATACCTCTGTGGTCAAAGTTCATGAAATTAGCCAATGAAAATTTATAAATTATGAACATTCAAATAAAATATAGATAAACTTAGATGAGCTTGTTTTTTGTAAAAATTATTTAAGAGACTAGGGAGAAAGAGAGAGAGAGAAAGAGAGAGAGAATGCATATGTCATGGTATACGCCTTCCATTATGTGGTTTTCCAGTGAACAAACTCAGGAATCCAGTATTGCTGGTTTAGATTTACTGTTTGGCACCTTACCCTATGAGCTATTCTACTAGCTTCGTGATCCATAGGTAACATTTTACAGTGGTCTCAAGAGAAACAGAAAGGAATTGTAGAAAGAACCTCTCGATTCCCAACAACCAGTCACAAGCATGAGGACAGTCTAGTCTCAAGAATGAGCAAACAAAAGAGGAGGTTCCTCTCTCACTAATTGGTAGAGGTCTCTACCTGCAACTGCCTGTGTCAGACAGGTGCCAAGGCATCTGACTCAAGGGAGCAGGTCTAGGCATCAGTGCTCCCTACACCATTCTTTCATATAGCATTTATCCTATAGATTATTTCTGGGTGTAGTTGTTTCGACGACAATGGAGGAATGTTGATGTACCAACCATTGTGAAGATCTGAAGGTAGTTGATTTAATTGCAATGAGTACCTGGATTGAGCAATCTTCCTGATTGGAGGGTTTTAGCCAGTAGTATACCTCCCCCTTTAGAGTGTAAGAATCTCACCAACCCTCTGCTACATGGTTCCCTGAGCCTAGGGATGGGGAAAAATTTGATGATTGATTTACTGTTTGGCACCTTACCCTATGAGCTATTCTACTAGTTCAAAATGTTCTTTGTAATGACAAAATGTAATGGTTAACATAAAATGTAAAGAGATCTTGGAACAAATGTTAGTTCTATTCACAATACTGTCATAGAGAAGCACTCATATACTTTTCTTGTTTTATAAAGAAAAAAAAAAGCATTGGTGAATCAGTGTATTCACAGAGAGTCATAAGAGGATACTGGTGGATGCTGTAACAGAGAAATTTATTCCTGGAAAATCATGAGTCCAGGAAGGGTGTCTAAGCTCTTGAGTATCTTGTAACAAGGATTCCTAAGAAACCTGAGCATTGCTCTCTGTCAGTAGGTTTAGATAGCACCTAGAATTAGATTCAACCACAGCAGTGCTAGGGCTGTCTGTGTTGTAGGAGATGTATAGAGGGAAGCCAGCAGTGCAGGCAGCAAAGCTACCTTCTTCCACCATCCCACTGTTAACATGCAGGTTGAAGATAGGGTGGCCTGAAGCTGAGGGGTTTCAGGCCTTCTGATCAGCCTTGTTATTGAAAGTAGTGGTAAAGAGGTGTGGCCTTATCAGTACCCATCTTGCTTCTTCTCCCACAAATGGATATTTATAAACTGTCACTTCAGAATTTCCAGCTAATTTAGGACAATTGCCATAGAGGCCCCTCCTTCATGGTTCAGGAAGCAAAACCTTTGCTTTAAGCTGATAAAAATTGACCATTTTTGTTAATAAGAATAAAATGCTTGCAACAGTTTCATTCACATTATGCAGTGGTGTGAATGTGACAATCCTTTTCATTTTACCTATCACAAAAATAACGAGGTAATTTTAGTGATACATCTTACAAATGGAAAAGTTATAATTGAAATGTAGCCATGACTTATTCCAGAGCATTCTAGAGATATTTGATTTCATAGAATAGTTAGTCTGTCTTAGTCAAATCTCACCAGCACTTCTTCAAACTGTTTGTCTTTAAACAGACAACATATTGATTTCATTATGCTGTTAATCAAAATAGGCAAGAAAATATGCCAAAGAGCCTTCAGCTACTCTGTGGGCCACAGGCCGCATGTACAATTTATTGTTGCTCCTCTCCTTTCACCAGATTGTCAGTGATGGATGCTTTGCTTTGTGTGAGAAAATGTACTCAAAAATTACTGAAAGGAGAAGACAACAGGAAGTCACAATGCAGCTCCTTGAAACATTTTAATATGTTATAAGAGCACATAGAATTTCTAAAAAGTATTTCCCTTTCAAAGATTTCCTGAAGGTGGCACTGATCTGTCATTATTCATCAATGTCCAGAAGACCAAATACCATTTTATTCAACAGTCATAACAAGTGCTGAAGGTTGACTTAAATAATCTCAGTTTTGACTATCAATACTGTACTCTAGCTCCTAGATTCAAGTCTCATGTTTGATTTTTTTCTTTCATATTGAGAAATACTTTGGGAATACCAAATTAACACTATGTTTGAAACACAATATTGTGTCAAGAATTGATGCAGTTGCCTTTATGACAAGGATACACTCAAATGATTTTATGCCAAGAATACACTCATATGTCTTTATGACAAAAAACACAGTTGAATGCTTTTCTGACAAGAATACATTTGAATGTTATTATAGCTAATCTTTAACATCAACTTCTGGCTTCTAGAACCATGGAATTATAACCCTAAACAACAAAAAGAAACCAATATTTAAAATAAAATCTTGGAATTAAACAAATTAGAATTGTAAAAAATACTCATAATATTTAACTGGACTTATTTGTAATAATTATACTTCAGGGACACTGACACAGAGGTTAATTGGAACTATAAAGAAATAATAATACAGAGACACATTTGGAATGAGTTAAGGAATATTCCTTCCCTCAGGTGAGTTAATGAGGACATTTCTGCACAGATTTATGATACACACCTTAGAGATCAATCCAGCTCCAGCCATACATTGGTGATAGTTAAATCTCCTGTGAAATAGAAGACACTTGGGTCTGAAATGGTGACTTTTTAGTTGTCAGTTGTGTGCATCTAAATACAAGCAATGTTGATGATAATTTGAATAGATATTTTTCAAACATGACTCACATTTTACTGTTGACATTTCTGTATTAATCCATCCCTTTGAAATTAGGCTTAACCTAATACTTGAGCTGTAATGAATTAAAAAGGCCATGAAACAATGGAATGTCACTTTATTTTTTCTCTCTCTTAGATCCCCATTTCCATTCCGTCTTCTTTTCTCCCTTATAATCTTCCATCTCCCCTGCTAGGATCCCTTCTACTTTCAGGTATTTTGATTATGTGACCAATTCTGCTTCATCTAGTTTGTCTTTGATGACATATGCCTGAAATGGATCATGCTCCAACAAGTATCATAGAATAGTGGGTATACCATTGAGAAAAACATTTTCCTGTGAGCATTAGTCTTCATAAATCTCTCAGAGAGACATTTTGCTTCTTAAGTTCTTTCCCCTTTCTGGTAAGATATTGAGAGGATAGTTTCCATGCAGTTCTTGTGAAAGTACACCTATCTTCCATGAAATCATGTATACTTCATTTCTGCAGGAGATAATGTCTGGCACATGATTGTCCCACTTCAGGGTCTAGCAATCTTATGACCTCATTTTCTGTAATGCTTTGTGAGTTCTTGTGAGTATGGGGTAAGAACCATATTATTATATTATTTTATTATACCCATAGATTAGAGAAGCACTCAGCACTTACCTCAAAGTCTCCTTCTGCAATGAAAGGTGTTTACTACAGAGAAACACAACTGCCCAAAATAAAGAAAATAAGTGACTGTCAACTGGTTGGCCTTAAAAAGGAATGCCACTTTAAGCACGAAATTAAAAATATCTGAGATTTTCTCCTGATAGAACTCCTTCCTTTGCAGGAACTGTTCTTCCTTGGCTTTAATTTCCTTCTCTGGTGAAATCCACATATACATGTGGTCTCCCATAGTGAAGCATCTTCATAGATGCTGCAGAACAATAAAAGCCTCTGTTCAGAAGACTTAGTACCAAAAGCCACTCATGTCACCTTGAAAGGATCATTTAATACCAAGACCTTCAGATTAAAACTGGAAAAGTCCTAAGTATAGTAACATCAACATGCAAATCTTTCAGAATTAATTATGCTAGTGATGCTACATGTTCATGAATATACTGGAACCTTCCAATAAACTTCTATTGCTTGAAGGATAAGCAGGCTTGGGCATTTATAACAGCAACATGAATGAAGTACCATCTTATGTAGTATCTTCAGTACAGTTCTGTGAGATTCTGCAGAGCAGAGTATGTAGCTAGATCAAATTTAACTATAATTGGGCCTGCATTCTCAGATCAATAGTGCACACAGGCACATACTAAGCACTTGACAATGATTTGCTCTTTATTGTTTTGTTGTTAAATTGCTTAGAGATAGATCAGGACAGCAATGATTTTTCTGTTTTAAGATCTGAAGGTTTGGGATTCTATGTCCAGTCTAGGAAAAAAGTTTTGAGGAGGCACAAGTGATATTGTGTCACTATTGACACAAGTTCAGAACACACAGCCTATCCTTTAGATTGTTTGTTCTTAGAACCTGCTTGCCAATCAGTGAGCTCTCTAAGATCAAAACATGCAGAGGAACCATTTAGGGAAACCGGGTGTTACATGTCTTTGTAGAGAAACTACTATAAGAGAGCAGCAGCCACTAGATATGTGAGTGAGTGGGATTTGAACTGCTGAGTCCCCAGCTACCTAGCTTCCAAGCCTTTCCTAATGATTCCACTCTGAACTACAGGCCCATGTAAACTTTAGAATAAACATAAAGATTGTTTGTTGTCACTGAATATTTCCTGAATAGGCAAATGTATATCATAAGCCAGGGACATATTTTACTTATATCCAGGCTGGTGTGGAGAATGGATAGCGATTGACTATTAAAAACTGTACCACTCCTGTGTATGTGCCCAAAGGATTGTAGGCCAACATGCCAGAGATACATCTTTACAACTACACTAGTTGCGTGGCTAGAAAAGATCAGTCTGCCTAGAGGTCTGTCAATAAAGACAATGCAGTTTACATCCACGATGAAATTTTACACCACTGTAAAGAAAAGTGAAATCATGACTTTTACTGGAAAGTGGATACAACCGGAAAAGTCACGTACCTGCTGCTATACTAGAAGCTGCAATAGCAGCTGCTATCAGTTGATTGTGTGGTGCTCTGCTTTGGGGGAAGCAGCACAGAAGCAGAATTGTTTAGGAAACCAGAGGAAAAAATAAGTATTTTTTTTTTTGTCAAACCATAGAAGAAATGTTCAGAAAGTAAGTTAAAAAAAGGTTCAAGTAGTTCAGTGTGTGAAGAGCTGGAAGAAGGTTTCAATGAAGCTCCATGTCTTCACTAGCATGTGTATTATCTCAAGCTCACAGTAGCACTACACAAACCTAAAGAATGGTAAACATGGGCTGGGGAATTGGCTCAGGAGTTAAAATCTTTCCCTAATTAAAATGACAAATGGATATAGATGTGGCCTGTGATTCCTGTCCTAGTAGGTAAAGCATGAGAATCCTGTAGGAAAGGAATAAAGTGCCAGAATCCATGATGATATTTGGTCACCCTTGGACTTCCACAAACAGTCTTGTACACACACACACACACACACACACACACACACACACACACACACATCCGCACAAGCACACACATACGCACGCACGAGAAAAATATGTAAGCCAATATGCCTTTGTCTACTCCAAACAAGGAAAATATAATTGAGAAATGTTTGCTGGTGGGAGAGTTCACAAAAGCAAACACCAAAGAAATAAAGCAACACAGAGCCTCTTGGATTAGATGGATGATTCTACAACTGCATGCTAATATAAAATAAACAACTAGAGAAACAAGTAATATCCTTCTTTTGTTATCTGGAAACCTGTTAGAACACTAATCCTGAGCATATGTAATGAACTTGATCACACTTTATTTCTAAGAGCAGCAGGTAAAAGGACCAAGGCTCAAATCTCTGAGGAATGAAGGATAACAGCCTTGCCTCAGGCTTCTTCCCAGGTCACCACACTAACAGGTTATACACAGAGCTGACCTAAGCTGAATTGCTGTTCACATGAGCTCTACACAAAGAATATATTAAGCAAACTGCAGGAAAATTAAAAAAAATGAAAATGGACCAAAAACAAAATTTGCAATACAGAGTTTGAGAAATATAGCATATTTTTTATCATTGAGGAAGGATGTAATAAAAAAGATGCCCTAGAATCAATATCCTTCATGAACCTTCTTAATAGTCAAAGTGTAAAACAATAAAAACAGACAAAACAAATCAAACTGCAATTGCACTGGACATGAAAGAAGACGTGCAACAGAAGGCATAGGCATTACCCCAGCAGAAGGACAGACTGAATGCAGAGGAATCTGTGTGACACAGACCTATCTAGTGAATGAGAAAATGGTTCAGTTGCCTTGAGTGAAAGATTGACATGGAATCAGATCCAGTTGATTAAAAGAAATAGGAGTTTATAAAAGTATTAAATCAATGTTACTTAATTTAAATACTAAGAAACTTATGCAAAATATGAATATGAAAACATTCACAGATCACATTGAATTGTGAAACACAATAACAGGATAAGATTGTTAAGATGAACATTTTTTTTTTCTGAACATACCTCCCAAAAAGAAAAAGAACTATGTATACTTGAAAAATTGACCCAAATTTATAATGAAAATCTTAACTGGGTGGAAGATCCTGTATCAGTGTGATTTTGTATTTGGTCACAAAGAATTTGTCTGGATGAGAGATGGGTCTGAAATTTAGAGTGAAAGGAAAGTTTTGAAAATAAAATAATAAATCTTGGTGCTGGGGACAATTGTTCAGCAGATTAAGGTGACTCAGGCAAACTTGGATGCTTGAGTTCAATCCTTAGAAAGCCATATGGTATCTGAAAAATGTCTTCTGACCTCTACCCATACTCCATGGCATACATGAGTATATTGCCCTTCTTTCTCTCTCTCTCTTTCTTCTTCCTTTTTCTCTCTCTGTCTGTCTCTCACACTTTTTCTCTCACTCTTTCTTTTCCCTCTTCTTTCTCCTCCTTCTTGATTATGGTAGGAATATAACAGCTAGCCATCTCTTGCTGCTATGATTTATCCCCTCCCTACCATCAAGTGCTTCACACTATGATGACATCTATTTCCTCTGGAACTATAGTCAAAATAGCAAACATCTTCACCCTTACATTCCCTGAATCATAGTATTCCATCACTGTAACAAAGACCCAGAAATACCGTTAAAGAATGCGTTGTTTATGGACTCAAACCAAACTGATGCTGAGGGTTTGTAATAGTAACAGGACCCAGATAAAGGAAAATGACTACCTGTTTCACTTTCATTTTGAGAAGGAATCCTTGAGGGATTCAAAAATGGCAGAGCTTGCAGGAGGTCCTGGAATCTTGTTCTGAGGAAAGGGAATAGAAAGCATTGAAGCAGTAGAATTAGGTAAACAAGGAGGTGAGGGATGGGACAGAGCATACGAGAGAACAGCCAAGTAGAATAAACACCAAGGAAAATATTTTATTGATGTCATGACATGAGTTGAGGTGAAAGATCTTCTGGTTAGGGAAGACTAGAGAGAGGATCATATCTAATGATAGCACTTTCCCCTGGGCATAGGAAAGGGTAGTAGATAGTGAATGGAGAGATTAAACATAGAGAGTGATGTGAAAAAGACAGAGGAAAATCCCCTCTGGGACTTACATTGACCAAGACAATCAGAGTGAGATGATTTTTGACTGAATTGATCAAGAGAGGTGCTTCAGCAAGTGCTCAGATTGAGCTTTTGGCAGAGTTCACAGAAGCAGCTCAAAGCTGGAATTGGGGCTGACCTGTGAGACTTAGGAGGGTTGGCAGATGTTTGACAAGGGAGAAAAAAAAACTTATCAGGGATGAGTCTATGAAGTTTGCAAATTGTAGAATCTCGGCAGAACCTGATGTCTATAAAAGGAGACCCAACCCGGTGTCTTCCTCAGAAGTTTTTTCAAAGATGAAAGAAGTTGTTAACTGTGGTGCTGGATGGAGCATGGTCAGTTCTCAATAAATTGAGCACAAAGGTTCTTCTGGCTGAGACATTGATTCTAGAGCATCATGGACACAGTGTATTCATATGCTTTCTAGTCTCATGAAAATGCCAGGCAAATGTGGCAACCTGAGTTTGATCCTTAGATGCCCACATGGTAGGAGACATGACTTCCAAAATTGTCCTCTGACTTACATTCTCTCTCTCTCTCTCTCTCTCTCTCTCTCTTTCTCTCTCTCTCCTCTCTCCCTCCCTCCTTCTCTTTTCTCTGTCTTTCTCTTTGCTCTTAGAGAAAAGAAAAAAGCTGGAACAGCCCCTGACTGAGCATGCTGGGAAGGATTTCCCTTCTGAGAAATAAGTTTTGATCAAAATTACGTAGCCCTCTACATCTCAGATTCCCATTTTTAAGTTGGGTCATAATATCTATAAGTAACTTGAATTAAATATGCATATTAGTGTTTTCTGCTTGTATGCTTGTTGATTCAATTACTTTTCTAATAAGAAAACACCTTTTGTATAAAAGATGATGCTAAATATAATTATATATGTAATATAAGATTAAACCATATTCTGAGAACCGATAATGAGACTACTTAAGTACTAAAAGTAGGTCGGAAATCTTTGGTTATTGATAAAAGTCTTTTCAGATCACTTTATATGTGTGAAATGAATGCTTTCTATGTGGACAGCAATGAAAAGTTGCCATGATTCTTAAATAGTTACTACATTGACTCATACATTTCGGGTCATCCTTGAATGAATGGTGAAGTACATGCTCACAGTAGTGTATTTACTAAGCAGATCTTGCCCTTGCATTCAAAACAGAATCAAGGCCATCTCTTCTGAACAGACATTCACAAACATAGAGTAATAAATTGATATAAAATTGTGAAATTTCAAGGTTACTTACCACAAAATCACAGCAGAAAAATGGTCAAGTGACATTTGTTTAGAGACATAACAAAGTTGGTATTGATTAATGAATTATTCCCTTGGTTATTTCCATTATATTTAGTATACTTGCAGAGCAGGTATTGACATTTTGATAATTATAGTGGAAAGAAAGGGAGGAAGCAAAAGAAAGAAAGAAAGAAAGAAAGAAAGAAAGAAAGAAAGAAAGAAAGAAAGAAAGAAAGAAAGAAAGAGGTCAATTTTAAACCTCAGACAGGATTATTATAGTGATTGGCTTCATAGATTTCCCTGATTTCCCTTCATTACTCCTTTATAAGAAAACTTATTATATTAATGACATTAAAATACCTAGCTTCAACAATGACTTCTAGGCATATAGGCCAGTAATATTATTAATTCTCTAATTCTGTTTCATAAAGCTTAAATATTATTCTGTGTTATTTGCACTTTTAAAGTTATTTACAGTGGAAAGCAAACAAATACTTAGAGTCTGTGTTTTTATGTACTATGGAAAGAACTTCTGCGTCAACAAACAAGCAAATAAAATGAGTGCCATATAAATAAGTCAAGGGGCATGTTTTAGTGGTGTTTTCTTAGTAAAATTAGTATCTTAAAATTGTATTTTTATATAGATATACTTAGGTATAGGTTTTCCTCCATAACATAGGAATTCAACTTTAACTGATATTTTTATGTGAATAAGTTTTGCCAGTTTACATAATTTTGAACTAATCATTTTAAAATTAAAATCAGTTAAAACTGTGGAAAGAGATGTAGTATTTTGATGTGTGTATGTGGAGTGTGTGTGTGTGTGTGTGTGTGTGTGTGTGATGAATAATTAAACATAGGTCACAGACATCATTTCTATGTCCTCTACCCACATCCCACATTACCTTACCTAATTCCTTTTTTAAATTTAATAAACTTTTGAAAATATGACTTAGAAACCTAAGAAATATTTGATTCCTAACTACTCACTTTGTAGACTGTGTGGATCCATTCCACCACTCAACAATAGACTCTAATCCATTAGCAGCAAAGCTGTGTGGAGCCTTCCCACCATACAATAGGCTCCAATCCATTTACAGTAATGTTGTCCCAAGGAAGAAAGACTAATTGTTATGACTGACTTGAATTTTTCCAAAATTCATATATTGAAATTCTAATTTCCAATACCATAGAGTATGAAAGCAAAAGTCTTGAAAGACCTAATTGAATTAATATGAGACCATTGAATCAAATATGTGGACATAAAGAAAGACTGGGACATTTGAAAGACACCCATGGTGAGAAACAGAAGGAATCCCCATGTCATCTCATAGAGGTCATGGCCATGTATAAGCCAGGCTGAGATCTCAAGATAAAACTAAAAAAAAAAAAAAATCTACACCATGTTGCTGGAGAACTTGTAGTGCCCAGAATGAGCACTACATGTGATGTTTAAACAAATCAATCTGTCAATTTTTATTATAATTGTCTTAGAAATATGAAATAAATAAAAATTTCAGATTTCTCATACTTATCCTAAAGTCAGACTTAAAGTGGACAGTCCATACTACCAAAGTCATACAGCATGAACAGAAATATGCCCTATATTCTCTCTCTCTCTCTCTCTCTTTCTCTCTCTCTCTCTCTCTCTTTCTCTCTGTCATGTCAGATTTTCTTGCTAGCAATGTACCAATCAGGACTGGGTCTAAATGTTGGGGGTATCAAGGGTTACCTCCATATGTGTTTCTTTTACTATAGATATACGGGGGCATGTGCAGATGGTTCCATTATTTTTTATCTAGTTTATTAGTATTTATGATTAAAATGTTGAGAGAAAAATAGTTGTTGTCAGTGGCTGGTTAAAACATGAAATATTAGAAGTGTCTCATGTACTATGAGTGTCTTAGATGTACAGACTTTTTGTCTGGTTGACACATTTTCAGCACATGTGACTATTGATCTGTTCATAGTTATATTCAAGGCAAGTCCTAGTATACTTATTTTATTCTAAATTATGCTTTATATTATCATATCCTGATCATGTCTCAATTATGTTTATGGTTTCCAAGATATTTGCTTTACTAAGTTCTATGTACCTTTCTTTATTTAATCTCCTATGTTCTGAAAAATTTAATTCTTACATGGAATAATGATTGCATGACAAATGCACATTGTGTAATTTCTCAGAGAAAGTCAACAAAATGTGCTACTGTGAATCTTTCTTTTTCTTTTGCCACTTCTCAAGGAACATTCTTGATTGGAAGTGGCAGAAACATTTGTGTTTCAGGACAGGTAGTTATATAGAAACATGCAGTTATTCACTCAGCACTTATTTCCTTAAATCTGACAATCCAAAGATTTGAATAGGATATTATGGAGAAAAAAAACAGATTTTCTTCAAAAATAATATGATGAATTAACCCTAAACAAGAGACTATATTTCCCATACTGAATTTTAATTAAAATGTGGACATATGTCTAAGTAAATTGGTGTCTGAAACTTCAGGGACTGGATCTTTAAAATCTTCTACCCAACTATCTACAATCTATTGTCTCTTCCTTTTATGCAACAAGCTTAAACTGGGAACTTTGTCAAAATGCAGAGGTATAAGCCTCCATATTTATCAAGACAAATAATGTTGATGAGCTGTATATTCTCTGCACAGAGCATGAAGCAAGTTATCTTAGACAAGCCTTCTATTTTGTACAGGTGGTAATACTGTTCCACTTCTATGTGAAATTAGAAGCTGTTTTGAGAAAATGAGAAAATGTAGATTGTTTTTCAATATAGAGAAGACATAAGATGCCATTTAGATGTGAGTCTGACACACAGAAATGGGCTAAAATATACTGCCTAATGGCAGAAGTAAAGGCAGAAGTAGGATAGGAAAAAAGTAGAGTGGAAAATATAAGTATTGAATTGAAGTCTCCAGAAAATGACAGAAATGGAAGCTAGAGTACCAGGAAATTGCACATAGCATGCCAAATTTCAGAGTATATTTTGGAATAAAAATAGGAGTTTGGGAATACTGAGAATTTTTGGGAATGAATGTGGTGGTATTAGAATTATACTCGGCACAAATAATCTAAAACTTTCAGGACAAACTACACCATTTCTAGTAAGTTATAAAAGATAAAGCCTCAAATTTTAACAATAATGTAAGGATCCTTACAACAAAGCATTATATGATGATTAATTATTGCTCTGTGTAAAAGCTCTGTGGAGCTACATGGGTCATGAACTTATGGAGATGCATGTGAAGAAAAGAGAAAGATAGATTCAGTCCAGTTATAACTAAATAGAATGTAGAGACTGCTCAGCGTTCTCAGACAGTAAGTATTAGTTTTGACCTGTTCATATACTCTCTTTTTCTGCAATGGAAATAAATTATATCACCTTCTCATGAAGAAAATACAAGAAACATGTTTAGCAACAAAATAGAATCAGTAATATTGCAAATTAATTTTGTTTAAGTTTTCTGTCATTTTTAGTGTTTCTTGTATTCCAAAACGAGGAAGCTCAATATCATGTATAAATGGTTCAGAATTGGCAAAAAGTTTTGACTTAGTACTATAAGCTTCACTAGGAATGATTATCTGATTCCTCGGGTGAGGATTTTAATTTATCATCCAGTGAGGATTTGTTCATATTGCTAGTTTTCAGAACAAAAAAAAACCTACTGGTAGTAGAGAATGGAAAGGCAGACAAATTGTTAATGGCTTCCTTCATCTCCTCAAGAGAATGCTGATCTTGTTTTTTATTTCTTTCTTTCTTTCTTTCTTTTTCTGTTACTCTTGAGAAATTGTTTTAAATGAAAATGATATGAAAAGTTAAATATGTTGCTTGGGGTAAAATAAACAGAGCTTTTCCATGTGTCTTCCATTAATCAGAAAAATAATATATAAGCATGAACATATAAATTGACAGAAGAACAAATCTCTTGAAAAGAAGCCCAAAGCAGAGAAAAATATAATAATTATCAATATTTGACATTGCCATACTGAAAAGTCTTTGTGAGCATGTATACTCTTGATTTTATACTAAGAAGACCAAAAAGATTCCTCAATGACAACCAAAGCATGGTATTGACTGGACACCTCTTAGACTAGCTTCTGCTCATACTCTTAGGCCAGATTGAACAGAACTAGTGCTTATATCTCTTAATAGCAAATTCATGATATGATTTACAAGGTGACATTTTCTTGCAAGAAAACTATCACTCTGGAGGAGGGTATGCAACTAAGCTCAGAAACTTGCAATGTTTACAAATTATAAAAAAATCAAGGAGTTCTTGAATAACTTAAGATCATAAGAAATGATTTACAGAGGGCTGTAAGGGAATGTAGGGGAGCATGGAATTGGGGAGCTTCCATGGGGACTCTAATCACACAAAATTAGGGAGACTGATGCAAGAGGAGCATCTACCCAGCACCTGAGCTTGTCTTCTCTCTACATACAGGGAGATAGTATTGAAAATGACACAATTAATTCAGATCCAAACATAAACTAAATCACCAGTGTCTGACAGGAGGGTATCTCCAATCATACAGCTGATGACATGAGAAGTTGCTCACTGGAGAGGGCCCTCTTCACACCTGTAAACATTTGGGGTGGGCATAGATTTGAGCCAAGGGGTAAGAAAGGAACCTGTAGAAGCTTTCAGAAGACAAAGCAGAAGGTTGGGAAGGAGCTATAGTTAAAACTTGCCCAAAGCTGTTTATTAATGAAAGAACATTACTGGTTTTAATTCAAGTAAATGAAAGTTTTTATTAGTGGTAGCCTGAAGAATTAGAGGGTGTATATTAATTGTAGTAGCATGGCTTTTCTTGTTTTCTTTCTGAATTTGAATTGTTTCATAGATTTCATTCAATATTTTTCCATACAATGCTTTCTGTAGTGAAAAGAGTTAAATCTATCCATGCATTTATGCATACCCTAGAGATCAAAATTGGAAAGTGGCAGCATGGAACTAGGAAGTTTCTGTGATAGACAATTCAGGAGATTGTGTGACAGAGAATAGAAAATACAAACTAAGAAGTCAACATCAGTTGGACTTGCTCGCTGGCTACAATGAGGGAGGATTTATTGAAAGTAGTAAATTAGAAACAAATCAAACTACCAACTTTTAAGTGCAGACAGTTAATTGAGAGCAAACTAACTGTTCTTTTTTTAGTTCATATTCCTAACTCCTTAATAATAGTTGTTGAATGACCCAAAGTTGGTGGACTACAGCAATAAAAATTTGTTTTATATTTCTGAATATTGGGTTCAGATTCTAACAATGCTGACTTGTGAAACTTTGAGGAAATTATTTAAGCTTACTTTCCTACAGTCTAACTTAATGCTGGAAAATCCATTTGCCTAATGGAAATTACCCTGAGGATTATGTAAAGAAATCTAATAGTGAATCTTTAGTAAAAACAATTTGAATCAAATAATTTGACTTAGATAAGACAGTGTAGGAATATAGGCAAATTTCAAGTGATAGGGGTCTACTTTTAACTAAAACATATTGTAAATGCATGTATTAGCTTAACATTTAGATGTAAGATATAATTAAAACATTTTAAGGAGCTGGAGAAGTGGCTCAGGGGTTAAGCCTCTGCCTTGCAGGCAGAAGGTTCTGAGTTCAGATCCTAGATCCCACGTATAGACGCCGGGCGGAAGCGGGGGCGGCCTTCGTTTCTGGTCTTGGTAGGGCGGATCCTGTGAATCCCGGGGCAGAGTAAACAAGGAGGAGTTGGAGGCGTCCATGGTGGTTCCCGAATTCATCCGTAATTCTACACATACACACATACATGCACACACACATACACACACACATACACATACACGCACACACACATACACGCACAATTGAATAAATAATTAAAAAAACATTTTAAATGAATTAAACAAATACATATGTATATATATATATGTATGTATATTAATATAGGGATGGTGGGCAAATTAGAGTTTAGACTAAATCTTAATTTAAAATATTCATTTTGAAAAGAATAAAGGCATTATTTTGTGTTACTTATTTGCCAGCATGAAAAGCATTAGGTTTCATTATGGTTTATTAAAATAAACTTTATCATATATAATACATAAACATCATAAAATTTAATATACATAAATAATGTTATATACTACAGCAGGGTGAAATTATATATTATATTATACATGATGTGTGTTATATTTATGTATAATGGTATAAGCTATGTAATATATATTTATATATAAACATTATATATAAACATTCTATATTATATATATATAAAACACATTTTATTTTCACTCATCTTTTGATACATATCTAAGCTGATTTTATTTCCTTTAGAAATGTAAAACATTAGTCAGGTAAGCAGTCATTTTAAGAAATTATCTTTATTGTATTAGCGCATGAGAAGCATGGCCAATATTTCCCTGTGATATGCATATGGCAGTTGTACAAATGCTTATTGAGGATTTATATTTGTGTGTGTGTGTGTGTGTGTGTGTGTGTGTGTGTATATACACACACATATATGCATATATTATTAAAAAAATGGCCTGGATCAATGTTTAAAATTTTTTTGGAAGTAAGAGACAAGCCAAATAACTGAATAAAGTCTTCATCAAATTGCAAATGACTTTATCAAATAAATGGAAGCCGAGATTTATTTCTATACACAAATGAATGACCAGTAAGTAGCTTTCATTTAATAGTTGAGTCTTCCACTTACACACTCTTGATTAGATAGCACTGAAGCAGCCATAGAGAACAGACTTGAAGTGAATTAGCACACTCTTAATTCTTGAAGCTTCACAGTTCTGGTTTCCACTGCTGTCCTCTTTTTCTGAGAGTCTGCAACATATCATAGAATGACGCAGCATTTGTGTTTTTACTTCTAGTATATTTTGGCTATGCTTATTTTCTATGGTCCTTTATCCTCCCCCTCATCCTCTCTTCCTTCTGCTGAACCTTGAATTTTTCCCCAATAATGTCACTTCTGATTTTATGTCTCCTTCAATACAATGGCTTACAGAAAACTGTACATGATAGACATATAGATTGGAATTTCATATCACTTCATGGCCTCACATTTCTAAATGTTCCCAGAGCCAATAATTTTAAGTTGTAATGTATGAGTTGCAAATTTCACAAGCACTCAAGATTTGCATACACAAAAATCTCATCCAGAATATTTGTGAGGAATATTTTCTTTTATTTGTCCTTTAGGTCTAGGTTTGTGATCCAAATGAATTTTGGGAAATTACTGTGTTGAGGGTAGAATCTTCTACATGATTAAGGGTGACATACATTTACATCCTCAAAACTAAGTTTCAAAATTTTTAGACTGCATACTGTTCTCTATGTGTTTTCCTATGAGTTTATTTTCTACCAATTATGAGAATAGATTTTTTTCCATTAAAGAATTATCTGGCCCTTGTGTCAAACAAAGTTATTTATTGGATGTTCTTTTTGAAGAACAATTCCTTCAAAGAAAAGAGGCAAAAAGCAAACAAAAAATGACTACAATGTCAAAATTCAAAACAAGGGCTGGAGAGATGGGTCAAGAGTTAAGAATCTGTCTCAAAAGGAAAATACAAAGCCAATAACAAGAACATACATATATGTATTAGTAATATACATATGTGTATATATAAATTCATATATAAATTATATGTGTACATCTGTATATAACTAGGAATATTTTTATCATATTGGATTAATGTCTGCTATAACTTTTATACCATAAACTTCAAAGACAATAAATTATTTCTATATTCAAGAGACTGATTTTCATCTAACTTTAAGCCCAACTTTTCGATATCCACAATAAAACATTTAACATTGCTTGCAGTATATGTATTCAGTGGGTTTAGTTCAGTGTTTTTCCTGTCAGGAAGCTACTCATCTTATTTCTGGTATTTGTTATTGTTATGCAATGTTCCTAGCTAAAAGCGCAGAAAAGACAATGCAACAGATTTGACTATAGGAAAATAACCATACATAATTAATCCATAGAGAAAGAAATCACTCATATTTTCAAACTTTTAAAAACTAATTTGTTGGATAGACAGTAGCATCTGTTCATGTTAAAATGATTGTTTCTAAGAACTCAAAGCAACTGTGTCTGACACAAAAATTATTTTACAAGCATTTATATTGAGCAATGTTAGTTAACAATAAGTCTAAATTTCTGCTTCTGATTTGGGAAAATGGTTTTTTTGTATTATGTAGCTGTTTATCTCAAGATTCAAGAACATCCTAAAGAATTTAGACATTGCATCTTGTTTTCTAGAAATTGCCAATACATAAAGAAACAATAGTCTGAATGAGACCAAAGCAAAATTTTTGGGAATTTGACCAAACACACCTTAATTTTATTAAAATAGAAAGAATACATGTGATATTTGATGACTAACAACAATGGATCAGTTTCCATTTACATATTTAATCTCTTATTGGGTATATTTCCTAATTTAAAATCATTTATTAAATTTTATTTTGCTTGATTTCATTATCTGTTTGTTACCTAAGATTACTGATATAGTGATGTCATGAGGTTAACTCATTCTTAAATATTCTATTCTTAGTTTGTCATAAACTCTGTAATAATATTATACGTTGTAGATTTTATCCTGGAAACCACCATGTACTGGAATGTGTCTCAATGTATCATAGAAGTTTTTCGAACTGTGTATGAAGGAAAATAGATTAATAGGAGATTTCTCATTAAATTTATTTTCAAGGGATAGTTTAGAAACCTTAACATTTTCCTGACTACTTCTGCCTGTCAAAATAGCTCTGAACTTCATCAAACTGCTTTTCCTCTAATTTATCACTAGATACGAAACCCATATCTTTTGGAAAAAGAAAGTAAACTGATGCTGTTTCAAAGCATTGGTAACTTTCAGTGTTTTAATTAATTTTTAAAATTATAGTAATTTAAAATATTTGTTTCTGAAACGTTAAGCTTTTCCCTCCTTCTAGTAGCAAACAACAATTATACAAATTTTCTGATTCAATATGCAAGTAGGAATGTTACCAGAATGTTCTGAGTTATTGTGAAGCACTGTTTGTGCATGAGAAATTATCCTTTCTGCCACATATTTTTTCCATGAAAGGACAACCTCAAATAGTGCTCAGCATTATTCTAACTCTAGTACAGACAGGAACATGCTTAGCAACAAGCCTGTCAGTTCTTCCACGGTAATATTCCTTCCATATTCATATGTTTTTCCTTATCACAGTAGGAATAGTGCTTCATGATTTGTTCTTGTCAACATGAGCCAGAGACATTAGTTGAAATCACAAAACTGACTTGAGACCACTCCCAAAATTACCTCTGAATTTAAATTTATGATTGTGGCCCACTTTGAAAATATGATTATATTTTCTCACACCTCCCTAGGCATTCACTCATTTCTTTGATTGAGAATAAATCTTATCTGTTTATTTTCATTGATTTAATAGGTGTTTATGACTGATCTTCTACTTAATTATGATCTATGTAACAGCCATATGTCATATATCCCTTATTTACTTTATGCAAGGTTTCAGGTTTTCTTCTTTCTCTCTCTCTCTCTCTCTCTCTCTCTCTCTCTCTTTCTCTCATGCATACTCACACACGTGTTGTGCATACATGTGATTGTGTGTAGCAGAGGGTAATGAATGTGTCTCTGGAGGCCCAAAAGTGACATCAGCAATTGCACTACTCCTTATAGCTTTTTTCTGGGATTTCCCAGACTTCACCCTCAAGAGCTGGAAATACAGGGTGCTGCAATTTTTGCCTGGAGATTTTAAGTACTACTACCTTCCACCATATATTTTCTAAAACTCTAATTGCTTTTCTTAGTGATATTTTTGTGGCAACCAACAGCACAGTGAGGAACCTTGATTGGGGAGGCAATGGACAGTGACAGAAATTCTCTGTGAACTTCTGGTGAAAGCAGAGAAACTTTATTTTATTATTTTTATGACATTTTTGCCTAGCTATACAAGTTCAAAAGGTACCCTTCTTCTTCTCCCTCCCCCTCCCTGTTCCCCTGTTGTCACCCATTGCACTCTCTCCCCTCCCACTTTCCCCCCTCCCTCTCAATCCTTTTCCTTCTCTCCTCCTCTCTTAGTGCTTCCTAATTTCTCCCTCCCATTCTCCAGAGCATCTCTTTATGTGGGTGCTGAATTTCCCTCTGATTCATCTACACTAGTGAGTGTTCAGGACTCGGTGGCATAGCTTGGAGCTCCTTCTTGGACTGCCCATTATTATGGGAACTCTACTAAGACTGTTTAACCCCTTGCCTCTGAGGATCCTACTACCTGAAATCTTCTCCCCTATTTTCTGTGCTAGACTTTGGAGGCTTGTTGATATGTCACCCATTGTGCAAGTTAGGCAAGGTCCAATCACACTGTGGCTATATCCTGGCTGATGAGCCCTGACTTATGGGGAGTATCTTGCATATCATTGCTCTCCCCATCTTTGGGCTCTTACAATCAACAACTTTATTTTTTGGTGGGGAGAATATATAGCCCTTGAGTAGTTAAAGAGTAGCAAGGCAAGAGCTGGTACCTGCAACTTATCTGCAACTGCATCTTTCTGTCCCCTGTACCCCACCAAAGCTTCTTTTTAGCTTTGCCTGCTTCTTTGCAGTATGTGTGCTGGAGGTTTACACTTATTTTGAACTGGAGGTATTTCATAGTCTATAAAGTGGGAGAACGTTGGGCATGGCTTTCTGTTGATCTGTGGTTTTCTGTAGATATTTAGGCTGCACTGAATCAGGACATGCCAGTGAAGATTGAGTTACATGTTGAAAATTCAGTTATGCTTTATCTGGATCCCAGCAATAGTGAAATAATCAGAAAACCATCCTGATTCCTTACATGCTAAGATGCCCTGGAGATGTGCTGAGTGCACTGAACGATCATACTTTCCATTTGAGGGTGTTATAAGAGTTTCTGTTTTATTGCATCAAACTAAATGCTAAATGCTAGAATCCACTTTTAAGGGAAAACTTTATTGTTGTCTACAGGTCTATATATACATCACAGACCATTTCCTTTATTGTTGAAGGAAAGGGATACTCTATTAGTGCATGTGCATGCATATGTGTATGTAAGTAGTGAACTACCTGAGTAGCATTTGTTTCTTCTCCATTGAACTTATAAGAGGATTAATGGAATAATGAAGAAATTATCCACATTTGGAAAATAGTAAAGTGATCCTGCCACACAAGTAACAAAATCATGTAACTGTCTGGGTAAAATAATACACTGGTTTGGGTATGATATAGGAGATTGGAGGGAAGATAGGTTATATTCTATAAAGTTAAGCAACTTTTTTCTGCGTTTCTTATCCTGGTAGGGCAGAGCCTGTGAATCCCGGGGCAGAGTAAACAAGGAGAAGGTGGAGGCGTCCATGGTGGTTCCCGAATTCGTCCGTGGTTCTACCCACACATGCACACACGCATACACGCACAATTGAATAAATAATAAAAAAAAAAACAAAAAAAACTAGGAGAATATTTCTCCCTCCCACACCGCCTTTATCTGCCCGACCGACCGCGCCTCCGGCTCCCCATTCCGCCAGGCCACCCCCAGGTGAGTTCCCCGGGTGCACCCAGGACCCAGGCAGCACCCAGGCTGCCTCGGGCTTTGGCCTGGGCCACACCCGGGACCCCAGGACCCCTTCTCCCTCCCGCCTGCCTGTCCGCCCAACTGGACAGAACTTGCTCACATCCCTGGAGCTTGGGTAGGACACTAAGCCAAGTCTCAGGTCCCGGGTGAAGAATTCTGCCATCAACATCAGCCCCTCTGCCTCTCCGGCCCACCGGGAACCCAAACACGTGGTCTACAGAAGACACACTGCTACTCAGAATTCAATAGAGTCCAAGGAAAACTCAAGCAAAGTTCTAAGGGTCAAAGGCCATACATCTGTAAACCACTACAATCATCCTATCACATGGCAGAGATTCTTCACATCCAGCCCAAAGATAAGTAAACCTCCTTTTTTTTACCTTACTGTTTCTTTCTAATATTAATCACTATGGATTAACTTTTCCATAAAGCCACCCCCAAAACATATACAACTCCAGGGATCATACCACTCACCCTAACATATCACCAAGATACTACATCGTAAAAGTGCACTACCATACTAATATTCACTCCTTGTCTACTTAACCTGACTTAACTGATGTACTAACTGCCTCAACTAGGAAATAACAATAAAAAAAGACAAACATACACAACCCCAAGGCAAGCACTAGTAATAACTGCCCAAGTGTAGTAATACCAACTAAATCAGTCAAAAACACACAGAAACTGAAAAGCCCTAGAAGACAAAACAATGCCCAAGTCAAAGTGCAGATCCATGAGAAACAAAACCCAAGCCAATCTCACTGAAAGAATTAACCCCTTAATGATGGATTCCAACCAGAACAAATTCACAGAAAACAGCCAAGAAAGCCAGACCTAAGACAACGACTTTCAAAGTATGATCATTACCATGATTAATACTATGAAGGAGCCCCCCACCCCGGAGCCGAGCCACCCGGCCAGCAGCACACGCGCCCGCGGCCGCCGGCTTTGCCCCGCAGCCCCCCCCCTCCACGCCGAACCCCGACCAGCGCCCAGGTGAGAAAGAGCCCCTCCCAGCCCCGCCCCCCACCCCGGATCCGAGCCGCCCGGCCAGCAGCACACGCGCGTGGCCGCCAGCTTAGCCTCCCGGGCCCTGCCCCGGACACCAGCCCCTGGTGCCCTCCCACCCCCGCGCCCCTCCGCCACCCCCCCCCAGGTCGCAGGTGAAGAATTCTGCCATCAACATCAGACCCTCTGCCTCTCTGGCCCACCGGGGACCTACACACGTGGTCCACGGAAGACACACTGCTACTCAGAATTCAATAGAGTCCAAAGGAAACTCAAGCAAAACTCTAAGGAACAAAGAGAACACAGGCCATACATCTGGACTTCACTACAACCATTGTATCACATGCGAGACTCTTCACATCCAGCCCAAAGATAAGTAAACCTTTTTTTTTTCTTTTCTCTCACCTTACTGATCCTTTCTAGTATCAATGTTGTAGGTCAGCTTCCTCATACAGCCACCCCAAAAACATAACACTCCAGGGAGTACACCACCCACCCTCACATTTCACCAAGACACTAGATTGTAAAAGTGCACTACCATACTTATATTCATCCCCTGGTTACTTAACTGACCTACTAACATCCTAGTAGTCTCATCTAGGATATAACAATACCAATACACAAACATACCCAATCCAAGGCAAGCACTAGTAACAACTGGCAGGTGTAACAATACCAACTACATCGGTTCAGTGAAAAACACACAGAAACTGAAAGATCCTAAAAAACAAAACAACAATGTACAAGTCAAAGTGCAGATCCACGAGAAACAAAACCCAAGAACAATCTCCCACCAAAAGAATCAATCCCATAACAATGGATTTCGACCAGAACAAATCCATAGAAAATAGCCATGAAAGCCAGACCCAACATAACAACTTTCAGAGTATGATCATTACCATGATTAATAATATGAAAGAGGAAATCCGAGAAGAGTTAAATAACCGTGTCAACCACTTTGAACAGGAACACAACAGGAACCTGGAGGAATTGAGAAAAACAGTTCAAGAAACAAAAATAGGTATAGAGCAGGTAAAACAGTCTCAGACAGACTTTAAAATTGAACTAAGAGATAAGTTATCTTCAACCCAAAACTCAACAGAGAGTCTTATCAGCAGAACAAATGAGGCAGAAAATAGAATCTCAGATCTTGAAGACAAAGTAGGAGAATTAACCAGCTCAATGGAAGAGATTGTTAAAGCCAAAAAGATACTGGAGAGGAACATTCAAGAGATATGGGACACCCTGAAGAAGCCTAACATGCGCATTCATAGAATACCAGAACAAGAATCCAAAATACCACACCTGAGGAAATATTTCAATTCATCATAAATGAAAACTTCCCACAACTAAAGAATGAGAGGCCCATCCAAATACAAGAGGCATTTCGCACTCCAAACAGATATGACCAAAATAGAAAATCGACACTGCAAATAATAGTCAAAACACTCCACATTCAAGACAAAGAAAAGGTGCTGAGAACTTCAAGAGAAAAAAAGCAACTCACTTTTAAAGGTAAACCTATTACAATAACAAATGACTACTCAATGGAAACAGTAAAAGCAAGAAGAGCTTGGAGAGACATACTTCAAGTATTAAATGAGCAAAAATGCCAACCCAGACTGATATACCCGGCAAAACTATCTGTCATGATTGAGGGAGAAAGAAAAGTTTTCCAGCACAAAGACAACTTGAAGGGATACATGTTTACCAAACCAGGCCTTCAAAAAAATGCTAGAAATGATACTCAAGCTTGAAGAAAAGAACAAGCATATCCAGGAGGACAGAAGGGAAGTATAATACCAACAAAATATAAATATCAAACATCATGCTTACAAAATCTACTAAACATAAAAAATGTCCAGAATTAAAAAGAATTTCTCCATTATAACACTAAATGTCAATGGCATTAACTCACCGATTAAGAGACACAGATTACAAACTTGGATTAAAAATCACAACCCAACAATCTGCTGCCTTCAGGAAACTCATCTCACCACAAAAGATAGGCACGTCCTAAGAATGAAAGGCTGGTCCAAAATCTTGCAAGCTAATGGAACCAGGAAACAGGCAGGGGTAGCAATTATGCTTTCAGACCAAGTGGACTTCAAACCAAAGAAAATCATAAAAGACACAGATGGATACTACATTTTAGTCACAGGTACAATTCACCAGGAAGACTTCACAATACTGAACATATATGCACCCAATACGGGCCCCTCCACATTCATTAAGAAAATCCTACAGTGTCTAAAGGGAGAAATCAACCCCCAAACGATAATTCTTGGGGATTTCAACACCACCCTCTCAACATGGGATAGATCAACAGGTCAAAAGCTTAACAGAGACACTTTGGAACTTAATCAAACCCTTAAAGAAATGGACCTTACAGATCTCTATCGAACTTTTCATCCACATACCAAAGAATACACATTTTTCTCAGCAGCACACGGAACTTTCTCCAAACTAGATCACATATTGGGCCACAAAATGAATCTCCACATATACAGGAAAGTTGAAATTCTAGCCTGTGCCCTATCAGACTACCATGGCCTAAAGCTGGACATTCACAACACAACAGAAGACAGAAAATACACTATCTCCTGGAATCTTAACACTATGATGCTGAAAGAGAACTGGATTCAAGAAGAAATTAAAAAGGAAATTCAAGATTTCCTGAAAGCAAATGCTAATGAAAATACAACTTACCAAAATCTCTGGGACACAATGAAAGCTGTCCTAAGAAGTAAGTTCATAGCTCTTAATGCCTACATCAAAAAAATGGAAACATCAGATATAAAACTAGGAGAATATTTCAAAATAATATTTTATCTTTTTAAATTTTCTTTTATTGTATAATCTATTGAATGAATATCATTTGCTACCCAAGGGAACAGGAGATGACAGCCAAAGCAAAGAAGGATTGAGGTGTTTGCTGATTTTTTTTCTTTGATGTGTGTGGTACATTGGGTGGAGGTGTGTGTTTCTGTGCAGTTGCAAATGAGTGGTTATGTGTGTGTGTGTGTGTGTGTGTGTGTGTGTGTGTGTGTGTGTGTACAGTTGTATGTATATGAACACATTTAAGCATGTGTGCCTATGTAGGCCTAACGGCGACACCAGAAATCATCTTTTACCTTTTTGTTGTGATCATAGGTCTCCAATTAGACCCAGAGCATGAAATTAGGACTAGTCTGGTTATCCAGCTAGCTCTGGGAGTTCCCAGACTCTACCTTCCTATACTGGAATTATAGAAAGGCATTTACACTTGCCTGGTATTTTTGTGTGAGATCAACTCAGGTCCAATTGATTTAAAGATAGGCCACCAAGCCATCTCGCAAACCCAGTAGATGATGTTTTAATTAACATGAAAGTCGATATATTTAAAAAGCAGTAGTTTTGATTTATAAGATCACAGTTTTGAGACAAAAAAAGCATTATTAACCTTACTTATATAATTGCTTGACATCTTTAGCTTATTATTTATTCTTTCTAACTGTGAGGGAGATGAAGTGTCGGATTTATAAAAATGACTGGAGTTTGCATTAAGCGAGGAAGTAGAGCATGAAACATAGTGTTTTAAACAAGATATCTGATTATGTCAGCACCAAATTCCATATGGTACTGTTGGATGAGTCAGAACATGGAGACAGAGAGGGGATGTATTATTTGAAGACTTGTTACTTTTTCCTAAATTCTACCTCTTCCAGTAAGCTTAGAACTGCTGAAGGAGCATAAGTAGCTTGTATAGAAAGCCCAGAAACATTGTTCATATTCTAAGATAATATTATAGATTACAAATTCTTAGGTAAATATTTGTAGGACTTTGATGAAAGAATAATCCACAATGATAAGTAGAACAACAGATCACTAGCTTAAAATCTCTGACAGCCCTGTTCCAAATGTTGAGTGTTGGCTAAAATCAATTAATTGACTCACAATTCATTGAGTCTGAACTAAGGAAGAGAACCATCAGTCAATGCAGCTGTAAGTAACAAGGAGGTCCTATCACAGGAGGCAGGAGGAGAGATTATTTACTCTGCCTGAAAGTTGACCTTATCACAAACAGAAGCACAGACATTTTCTGTGCCATGGCAATACTTGAAACTCATAGACATTAAAACTTCTAGTCATGCAGAAGAAAGAGAATACTTAACTTCCTTAATTTTAAGCAGGTTCTTGCAAAGAAAAATATACATACATTACCGGCAAAATTGTTTATCTTTGAATTAATATAGATTCACTCATAAATTAGAAATAAAAGGTTTACATAGAGATTTCCATGCATGCATGTATATGCAAATATTTTGAACTGCTGTTCCTGTGACAATTTATACCCAACTAATGGATTATTAAGTGATCGTAGATATGTAAATAACTGTGGATGTTTTGTTGATAATCACAGCTTAATAAACTACACTTGCCAAAAATGTTGTAATACTAAAGAAATAAAAAGATGACAGTACCACTCCATGAATGAAAAGACAAAACTTATCCTTGGTTTTGTTTTATTCTATAGAGACATGTAACTTTTGGGGAGATTATAACAAAATTTTTGGCAGTTATTTGTCAAGTATGAGTTAAGCAATAATCATTTATTGCACAGTTTTCTTGGAGAACAAACCAATTACTACAATATGCTTGGCTCATTTTGCTATTACTTTTACCTTGTTAGGATTAAATATAGACCTCTATGGAGTCTGAATTTTGGATGAGTTAAGTTTATTTCTGAAATAGCACTCCTTTACACAAATAGTTAAATATTCAGACATTAGCATAGTTTCATAGGAATTGTTTATGGTTTAAGACAATGCATGTATTATTTTACATTCTATCTTATTTGGTTCAAATGTACTTTGTAAAATAAGAACTTGAGAAAACAATATGGAAAGGGCATTTGCTTTGCAATAAATAACAGATTTTATAACTAAATCTTATGATGAATGAAAACTTGCTAACAAAATCTTTTTTTAATAAGTGAAGCAAGGGAAATGACATTTATTATAATTTGGTTGCTGTACTCTTATTATGCATTTCATTGATTCCAGGGTAGAAATAGCTGAACAAAGAAGCATCCAGAAGAACTAGATATACAGTGGACGTTTTTTCTCCTTTTAGTAACTTTTGTGCTTGATTTAAAATGACCATTTGTTTCTTGAGCTGACCCCCACGCAGGGGCATGTCCTCTGCTCTCACTGAATTCTCTGAGACAACCTTCTCCCAGTTACCTCAAACTACAAGTATTTTCTTTTTTTTCCACATTGTTAGGCAAGATACAGAACAGGAAAGAAGAAAGATAAAGATAATCAGTTGGTAGACTTGCTTAAGCTGTCCTCATTTTCATCTGGACTATCAATGTCATGCGAGCGCCCTTATGATATTTTGCACAAAAGGCTCAGTGTTTGTGGCTGGGCTCAGAGAACCTAAAATAGCACTGAGCAAGCAGGACTAACTCAGTGCTGTGGTACTAAAAGCAGAGAGTATGTGACTTGGAACACTGCGACACACAGAAAGTTTGTGGAGAGGTTGTGAACTAATTCAGAAACCTCTTTCTCTCCCGTCTTTCTGTTTGGTACGAAGCTGGACTTCCTTTCCTCAGAATTTGGCACTCGAGAGGTAAGACTGATAATCTGGCATATTTTGAAAGTATATGTCTTCTATATGGTTTTGTTTTTAACTAATTAGAGCCAGCAAGAAGTTGAAAAACTGGTTGATACCTCATATGGACACAATTATGAAAATAATTGAAACCAGGACATGTGTATCAAATATTTTGGAAACTATTATTAATGAGAACAAGTCTCTTTAATCTCACTACAAGAAGATATGGGAGGAAATGTGACTTATAAACTTAGACACTTAACAAGTTTCTTTAAGAATGGATAAGATTGTAACTGTTTCTTCTCCAAGGTATTAACAGTCAGTATATCATGGTTTGACTATGTTCTATTGGCCATTAGGAATATTGCAGTTGTCTTCATTCATATAAGAATAGACACATTTACTCATAAGATAAATACTTAATGCAATTTATTCATTTAAAATGTTTTAGAATGGAATTTCTCATATGTTTAAATATTTTTTTCTAGGAACAGAAACTCTTATCGAAGTTGTGACATAATTATTTTTCTTTTTCATGTATTTGACTGTCTAAATTTTTATTATCTTTCAAAAACTATGAAAAAAAATTTAAGTGCTAAATAATGTTGCTGGCCTTTTTTAATTGAAATATTTATCATCGTTTTGAATACAAATTAATTCATATTAGCATGTGAATATATGCAGAGATACATATATTATATGAATTTTATGTAACAATGTGGATTAGTTTATTTTAAGTATGAGGAAAAGAAAAATTAAAATTAAGGCACATAAAATGAAAGACATTAGTGTCTTATTTTTAGTTTATTTTTGTCATTAATTTTAATTGAACATTTAATTTTAATAAACTTCTCAAATAGATTTTGCCAAATGAATTTTGTAAGTGAGGAACTCACCAAAAAAATGCAATGTTAATCAACAAAAATATTTAAATGTAGGCAAAAATATTTTATTAGTAAAAGTTTGCACATTAAGTTTTTAAATTTATTTTTGAATAGATATATTCAAGCAAAAAATAATTTAGAGTAAATAACTCCAAGTTTAGCAATATAATACATTTGTAGTATTCATGCACATAATTAGCCAAATTTATATAGTAAGTGCATTTTAGTGTTACAGTCTTATTTCAGGATTGCTAATTTTTAAAACCTTTTATGAAATTCAGAAACCATCCACTTTTCTCTACAAATGCTTTCAACTTTATCGAGAATTTGAAGCAACAAATAAGTACAAAAACACATTGAGACTTTATGACTATGTGTTCTGGTAACTTCCTTTTCTTTATTGATGTCTACATATTTTTACAGATACACAAGAACAACCTTCCTAAAATATACAAATCCTAATGTAAGTTAAATGGTTATAAATCTTTCGTTTTTGTCTTACTTTTCACATTAGAGTATTTCTAAGGTAGTTATTTGAAGGAATTTTTGAATTATATTTAAAATTATCTGTAGAAATATTTTATCTGTTGAAATATTTATCTATAGAAATATAAAAATATGTAGAAGTATAGAAATAGCAATCAATTTAAACATTACTATGTATATACACATATATTTGAGACATCCATGTGACTGCCATTATTCAGTTTTTCTAGTTTTATGTATCAGGGCAAACATCTTAATTAAAAGAATATAATATCTCCTGTGTTTATTAAATTTCATAAAAAGTAATATACAAATAATCACAATATTTTTCCTGAAGCATCTTAGCTTGCATACTTTAAAGGTCTTATGTTTAAAATGTTATTAAGTAGTAATTACCTTTCCTTGAATAAAACAGCCTAGAAATGAATACAATGCACCATTTGAAAGGATGCCTTCATTGTGATTTATGTTTATTTACCAGTCTAGTGTCAGAGAACTATGCTTGCTGGTCATTGAGATCCAAATGAACTTTAATATTGAGTCATGGTAACTTCCTTTAATATCCATGATTTTCCAATATGTGTATCTTCACTTTGGAATGACATATTGTGACCAAAATGTACAGGAGAATAATAATAGTAATGTCATTATGGTACAAGTAATGTAATAGCATGATCTTGTAGTAATCCTAGCTGTGATACCAAAGAAAGCTCACAGATCCTATAAATAAGAAAAAAAGTGTTTGATATGTTAAAAATAAAACAAAACAAATCATGAGCACAGGCTTGCTACTTACTCTCTCTAAACCCAACAGAGAAAAGAGAGAATATAGGTAAATGCTATAAAACAAGTTTATAAAAGAAAAAAAAACTTATCAGTTAAATTCTTTAATAAAAGACACATGTTCTTCTAATTAGGCTGGTGCATGCTGCTGAGAACATGTTCATTTCATTTTAAACCAGGCTCTCAAAATAGTAAATAGTAAATCATGCAGTGTGTTTGATAAAATGTCTCATGTAAGCTGTCTAACCCTTCATAAGGATCATTAAACAAATACTAATATTATAAAAAACCAAAATTTTCATAAATTTTACTTTCACATATCAGGTAAAACTTAAATTTATTGGCAGAGAACAGTGACTTACCTGCATGCTGAATCAATGCATCTATATTTGTTCTGTTCTTTAATTATATGACCTTTCATGATTAATGAAATCTCTACACATGAAGAAGGCACAATGAAGTGAGAATAATTCTGTCCCATCATTCACACCTTAAAATAATCTAGCTCATTTTCCCTCTGGAATATTTAAAAATTATGCTCTTTTGGAAATGAGCAAACTATGCATAAATCATAGGAAGGGAAATGACACATTTGTTCTCCATTTAAATCATATCATAGCTAAGTTGTTTTAAAGAGTCTGCTACCTATTTTATTCTTAATATTCGATAGTGAAGTCTATTACCTTATTTGATAAAATGTCAACTATACCAAAGTATACAGAAAAACCTAAGATGTAACCAGAGCACTAAAAATGATGAAGAGTAAAGGATGCAATAGACATATTTCTGTGAATTTTGAGTGTGACATTATGGTGTGTCACTAACAATATGAACTGACAGTACTTGGATTTGTTATAGAGCTGGTAAAGCAAAGTACAGTGTTTGTTGAAAAAGAAATAGATGCAATACCAGTTTTCTCTTGAACATGACTATATCTTTTCTCAGGAATGTAACTTTGGAGTTGTAAATGACATGTCCTTCTCCTTTATTAAGGCCTTTAGAAAATGCCAGTCTTGCAGACATGTCACATTTATAAGCTAATATTAATAGTTACCCTTGGATACAAACACAGGTATATACATATATACATAAACATATGTGTATATAATGTTCATATATATTTGCCTAAAAGAGATTATTTCAAATTTATATTTAAAATCCTTGAAAATTTGTTGCCACCTATTACTGTTGAATTATTTAAATGTCATACCATTGTATAGAGTATGTTATTTTAAAAGCTACTCATAGTAAATTCAATTTAAATTATGTTAAACATGCATAGATCTGTGTTGTCATTATGCTAAGTCTGTGGGGCATTCAATCCTTGGCATTCTTCCTGTTATTTATTTCCAAATCTCAAGAAATTCCTATATTCCTTTCATGTGATCTTTATTTATTTTTCTTTTTTTATTTATTTCTTCCACTTATACAAAGTTAAGTACCCCATGCCCCTCCCTTCCTTCCCCTCCCTCCCCCCTCCCTCTATTCCCTTGTTCTCTCCCCCCTTTTCCCTATCCTTCCCCTCCTTCCTTTCTCCCAATGCTCCCCCCCAATTCCTGGAGCATCCTTTAGTGTGCATGTCACCCTGCCCTCTGGGTCCTCCTCTCTGTTAAGATGTAAGGACTCAGTGGCATTGCCTAGAACTCTTTTTTGTGTTCCCCTTAAGTACAGGAACACTATTGTGACTGTTAATCCCTTGCCTCTAAAGATCATAGTGCCTTTAGTCCATGCTAGGCTTTGGGGGATTCAATTATATGTTGGTCATTGTGCAGGTCATGCCAAGTATTATTGTGATTACTGATGCCCTAACTTGTGTGGAGTATATTGCATATCATTGCTCCTCCCCATCCTTGTGCTCTTACAATTTTACCACCCCCTCTTCTGCAAATTTCCCTGAGCTTTAGGATGGAGAGAGGTTAGGCTGGCCTGGTTCCAGATAGTTCATGTAGTCTCTGATTTTCCAAATTATGGTTTGTTGATTTTTTTTTCAGTTTTGCTGTTCCTGCACCACCCTTGGCTCCATCCTGATGGGTATTGGATGTCACCCCCTGGCCAGAGATAAAATGGTGTTAAAATAAAGTCTTATTATAAGAATATATTGAAAGGTAGATGGAATAAGGGTAGGAGATCGCTGGGGGGGGGTGGTCAGTCTCTCATTTGCAGGATGGTTACCTTCTATCTGCCAGACTCTATGCCCTCCCTTTCTGGTGAAATCATACCCCATCAGATGCAAGTGACCAGTAAGGAAAGTCTGTGAACCCAACCAAATGTCTCATTACTTACTTGTGGTCCTTGATGGTGGCCTATTTTCTCTGCTCTAGCATGTTCCCTTCTCTCCTTGTTTCTGGCGGGGTCCTCCTTCCCCTGCCCTCCCTGCTTATAATCATGGCAATTACTGTAGGTATTACAGAGATTTATCTTTGAGTGTGTCACTAAATGGGTTTGGTACTAGGATCAAAAAACCATCTATCAGGGGCTGGAGAGGTGGCTCAGGGGTTAAGCCTCTGCCTCGCAGGCAGAATGTCCTGAGTTCGGATCCTAGACCCCACGTATAGATGCCGGGCAGAAGCAGGGGCGGTCTGTGTTTCTGGTCCTGGTAGGGCAGAGTCTGTGAATCCCCGGGCAGAGTAAACAAGGAGGAGGTGGAGGCGGTCCATGGTCGTTCCCAAATTTGCCTGTGGTTCTACACACACACACACACACACGCACACACACACACACACACACACATGCACAAATGAATAAAAAATAATAATAGAAAATCTATCAGAGTAAACATGTGACAAATGCTGCGTGAATTATTTCACTTCTTTACTTCCACATATTTCCCTGAAAATGACATAAGTCAATTATTTATGGCTCAGTTTTTTATATACATCACATTTTCTTTATTTGTTAATCAGTTAAGAACATTTAGCATGGCTTCATGTCTTGATTACGGTTCATAGTTTAGCAATGAACATGATTGTCTAGAATCTCTGTAGCAGTTGACTTAGAGTACACACAAACACACACACACACACACAAACGAGTTTGTGTGCGAATGATACACTTAGATCATGTCAATCTTCAGTTTTTTTTAAATCAAATCACATGCTTATTTCTAAAGCCACAGCTACTTGACATTTCCAGCCATCAGAATACAAATGTTCATTCCCCCCAACATCAACATTGGTATAAGCATTCATTTTCCTTAACTGGGACTCATAACTCAATCATTATCACTGAGATGAGATAGAATCTCAATGTGGTTTTCATTCACATTCCCTTGGGGGCTGAAATTGCTGAACAGTTTCTCATATGTTTGTTGACTGTTTGTATGCATTTGTTTGAAAAGTATATGTTCAACGAATTGTTTTCTGATTGATTATGTTATTTTTCACAATTTTAACATTCAGTTCTTGATATATTCCAGATACTAATTGGTTGTGTCATAAATATCTGGCTTGCATTTCTTTCATTCTATATATTGTCTTTTCATACTCATTTTGATTTTTTTCTTAGCAGAAGATTGGATTTGAAGGTCTAATTTATCAGTATTTGTTGTTGTTATCAGAGGTCTTATGGTCTTAGTCAAAAGTTTGTGTCACTGCCTATGTCTTGAGTGGTTTTCCTTATTTTGCTATGTAAGCTCATAGTGTCAGGATTTACATTAATTTGCTATTAATTAATTAATTTGATATATATTTTGAAAAAATACATATACAAATATTAAGGTTCAATCTCAATCTTTTTTGTGATAACTATAAATACAAAAAGACACAAGAAAAAGCAAAACACTGTTCTTTAAATAAATCTGTACCACTTACTGAATATATATTTTTAATATTTTTCCAAGAAGCGATATGTTCCAGAAAATAGTACCCTTGAGGATATTATCTGAAGTTTCCATTTTAGGCAAAGAAGGATTTGATGATTTTAGTACAATCTTTCCCATCATTTCTTGTCTAAAATAATGTTCATATCAGCATTAGCATATGTTAAATTTTAAGCTTTGAAACATTAATAAAGTTCCTTGTGGAAAGATTAATTAATGATAATCAGAAATTTAAAAAGAATAATACTTTTCATAAAGTGCATTTATACTTATTTACCTGTTCCATAATATCATTACATAACTCAAATTACTAACATTAGTTGAAACTTGAGACTAGTTATTGAATATGCAATTGAAAATAATTACACATTAACTACCTTTGCAACTACTTTAGAGAATATAAAAGTTTTACCAATATAATATGAATGCAAAATACTAATTAACTTTTATTTTTTCATTTGTTTCTTATTTGCTACGCTTACCTATATGTAATGCATGTTATAATTTTATATATTCTACTAGTTTTCTTTTCAACTACTTTGTGGTTTAAAGAAATAGCATCACTTACTAAAAAGAAATGGAAGATATTACTTCCTATTTGTCATCTCATAGAAATACTGATTAAAGTATTTAATCATGCCTTAAAATCACAAAACATCAAATGAGTACTTCAGAGAAAAATCAAAATTGGTTATGAGGCTCCCATATTCTTATCATAATTTTAAATTTCCTTAATATAACTGTCTATTAAGAGCATGTCTTAGGAATTTGTTTTTAATGGCATCCCCTCAAAATGATCATAAATTTTATGGTAAACATAGTATAAAATGTTATAGGAAGCATATGTGCAAGCATTTGCTTTAAAAACAGTGAATTTGCACTTAATAGAATAGACTAATAGTTAATTGTGAAGAAATACACTGACAAACAATCTGGGCTCAGCTATAAAGCACAAACTCTCTGAGCATGCACAGTAGAGAAAATAATCCCAGTCACAAACTGTAAGGACTCGTATCCCATTTTTATGCTTCATGTCTCACTTTGATAACGATTTAGGTTGGTCTTCACCTAAAACAACCTTTTTGAAATTAATATGCAAAGACTGCTTTTCCTAACTATGATAAATTCAAACTCTGTTTTTCTTTTAAATTTAGGATTCCTAACTTGTCTACCTCACCAGCAAGTTTTCACTCTGGCCATGACCTCTGGCTGGCCTAGGTGACTCACAGGAGGTTATTAAAAGCTCACTTTGATCTACTTTGTCTGCTTTGAAATGGAGATAGTAATTACTATCTCATTGACTTTCACAAAGGAGATTGACATGAGAATACATTAATATAAGAACTGAAGAAACAGAGACCTCACCTTAAAAAAGATAAGGGATAGTTTATTCTAAATATAAATTTGCATTGATCATGGCAGGGAAACACAGACCCAGATTGTCCCTTATTCCATGTTTCAAAATCATAACAGATTCATGAATTCTCAAAGTATCAGAAGAAAGAAAGTCATAGATTGAAACACTTTTTAAAGACATCATGAATGAATGTATGGAGTGGATGTAGAGTCATACCAGAGCAGCCAATCAACTTTCCGGTTTTCAAGAATGTCCAAATGATATGTTTCCTGGGAGTCCATGAGGGAAGATGTTAACTTTCACATAGTTGTTCAGTGACTCAAGTGTCGTACAGGTTTATTATATCACATAGTGACCAAGAGCAATAGAATCAAGATAATCTTAGGACTTTGAGTGTTGTGCTAAATCATATACTTCTCCTGCCTTAGCTAATCTGTCTCCCTGATCATTTGGTCTCAAGGAACAAGTGTTGTAATCCTGTGAAATTAACCTAAAGCTCTTCTTAGGAAGAGTGGATCGAAGAAAGGATAGCCATGACAACAATTAGCATTCTCTTATTACCGCAAAATCCCTAGCAAGTAGCATTAGCATTTATAATTCTTTTGAAGATACCTTATTGCTTCTGAATGTTTAGTTCCCATTTGACACTTCTCACAAAGGCAGTCTCTTTTAACGTTTATTGCTTTGATTGTCTTCTCCATTTTGTCCCTTTCAGGGGACAGTATTAATCTGAAACAGTTCAACACTTGCAGTGGCAGATGAGCAGTTTTGTATTCACTGTGACCCTTGAATGTGACCTTTTCCAATGTCCTAGAATTTCAGACTCTTGTAAACATTGAGAACAATAGGAGCTTTTTCCTGAATATTTACAATGTGGTACAACTAGCAATTATATTTAAATTATACAGAAAAATAAAATAAATATATATTAATTGCAAAGACTACCATTAAAAAGAGATATAGACAAGTGATAGTATATTTTAGAATCTGAAGATAGTTAAGAGAGAATAGTTCAACATGTAGTGAAAATCTTTACTTAATATCTATTTGACTATTAATACCTTACTTTGCATATCTAACTTTATAGGGTGTTACAAAAATTCACAAAAATTGTGACTATTTTTATATTATAAAAGGAATAGACTGGGTTATGCTCTGAATCATCACCAGCCATCCATAAAATTGCTCTGTATAATTCCACATGGTTGCTTAGTACAGTGCTACACTGTTTATGTGTTTGTGTTTTGTGTGTGTGTGTGTGTGTGTATTCTTTGTGCAAGAGGGCATTCAAGTGTATGCGTGTGGAGATCCACAAGTGACATCAGGAATCATCCTGCAGGGCTCTGGGGTTTGTGAGACTTTGTCTTCCAGGGCCAGAATTGCAGACCACTGCCATATCCGCTCTGTACTTTCATATGAGAAACCATATACGGGTTTTTGTTTGCAAACAAAGGTTTAATCCCTCTGTCACCTCTCCTGTTCCCTGTACAGTGTTATATTGCTGTCTCTCCCTCTGAATTACAGCTGGTATCCACAGGTACACCAGAGCCTCCATTTTTTTTTTCTGTGAAGATTACTCAAAGTAAAAGAAAATTGAAGTTCTACAGTTGTCCTTTATTATTACTACTGTTATTACTACTTGTAGCAATAATGTCCCAAGCATATCTCTCTCTTTTTATTTTTCTTAATGCTTTACAATATTTCTTTATTTCACATAGAAGTTATGTGCACTTTTAAAAAAAATGTTAGAGAGATGTTTCTTCCTATTTCTTTCTGTTTCAGCAGAGCTAAGAGATTTCCTTAGATTTCTATTTTGGGCTTTGGAATTTCCTTATTGTCACAAATTGTAAGTTCTGGAATACTTTCTTCACTTTGGCTAAAACACCCAATCACTTCCTTAAAAATGAAGCCATTGTATTAACTGCTGTCTGTTTTCTCCATGAGAAGTTGAGCTTGGTGGTGCTCAGTACTTCTGCATTGCACAAGGCTTTCAGAAGACATTATATTTTTATAAGTTTTCACAGATGGAATAATTATATTTATGCAGCCAAAAAAGGTCACAGAAAAGACAATTCCTAATTAGATTCAGTTGCAATTGTATATAAGTGTCTAGATGATAACACATTTCATCCCTAAAGTCATAATTAGTCTTCTTTGCAGACATAATTGCTCCAAGTCACAGTGGGACCATTTTCAGCTTGTAGATGTCCGTGCAAAAATCATGTACTGCTTCAAGCATGACAGTGTTTATTTGTCATAGCCACTTAACCATCCTTAGGAAAAAGTAATGAGATTCAAGTATCATAAGCTATATTTGGAATAGACATATCTGAAGTTTCTATGTGCAGTGGACAAGAAGTGGGGTTTACAGGCATAAACCAATAGCTGATTATTTCAAAGTTGAGAAAATGGAATCATTAGGTCTTTATTGTTCACCTGTTAATAGGTTGTTAGACATATCCAGAGATGTGGGGATGCATAATGAAGCAAGTCAAAATACTCAGGTACAGTGATTTCTACCTTCAGGAGCAGTTCTCTCTGTTCTGGTTCATCCTATGGCACTGTCTGCCACACTATAGTCTACAGAGCTGTCTTTGTTTTGTTTTTCTTTCCATTAGTTATTTGTTTATTGTTTCAGACATGAATACAAAGAATTTAAGATTGTTTCACTATTTAATCCCCAGTCTCATATTCCCTTTCTTTCTCACAGCAACCCTTCTTCTTTCTTCACATTCTGCCTCCTATATCTGTATTTATATCTATATCATCTATATCTCTACCTATCTATATGTCTATCATCTATGTATCTATCTATGCATCTATGTATCTACATACCTATGTATCTATCTCTATCTATCTATCTATCTATCTATCTATCTATCTATCTATCTATCTATCATCTATCATCTATCTGTTCCAGTGGGTTTCATTTGGGTTGTTTTGGATGGAATGTGCCTGAGTATTAAATGGTGCATGAACCTTATATCAGCGGGATTGAGGAAAACATCTGTCCCTATCAGGGTTGAGCTTCATTAGTATCTTTGGGAAGTGTAGGATTTGTTGAGTTCTCTGCCCCTCCCTGGTGACATGTGGTTAGAGCAAATCCAATTCAGGTGTTAGAACAGAGGACACAAATATTTTGAAGATATCAAAGCAGAATTTGGTTTCTATATTGACCCTGTTGGCTTTCCCTGGCATCAGCCTTCATCTTCACCCATGCAGTCACAAATCCATAAATTTTATTTAATCTTTTTCCTTCCTCCCTCCCTTCCTCCCTCCTTCCTTTCTTCCTCTCTTTCCCTCCCTCCCTTTCTCCCTCCCTCCCTTCCTCCCTCTTTCTTTTCTACCTCAAAACTTCATCATCTTGTGGAGAAAGGTGCCCCAAAAGGAGATAATAGAAAATAATTTAACAGGTATACATTAAGACTAGCATAAAGATAAAATGAAATTTGTAGAACTTTATTCAAACAAACAAAAAACGAGATGACAGATGTTAGATATAAATATTGGTTTTTCCTTCAATAAAATGTGGGAAGTATTTAGTCATAATTATAACTTGTAAAAATATTTTACACTCAACTAGGCACTAAAGATTTTTGAACATAAATATTCTTTTGGTGGTGTAATATGTAGGATAATATATAGTTTTCAGTGTTAAATCATGTAGTTTTATATGGGTATAAAGTGTTAGTGCTTTGTATAAGTGTTCAAATATTAACCTGAAAATTTTCTGTCAAATATTTTCATAAGTCAAAGTTACATTTTGCTTTTATACATTATATATTTTGAAATATATTATTATCTATATATTAATTAATAATTAATAATGAAAGAAATTAATAAAAATGTGCCTAGAAAAAGGCAGAAAAATAAGTTTAATCATATTGAAATACAATATTGACACAGTTTTCCCCATGTGAAAACATTTTTCGAGTTCTTAATGTATTCACCTGATTGGAAAACATAACCAGAATGCAAATATAGGACAGAAATGCCTCTACTGGCCTCAGCCAGTTCATTTCTAATACAGCTAATTGTGAGCTAGCATTTTCTTCTTTTTGCCTGGATTCTGCCTGGAGTGTTTCTCTGTCTAGCACTGGTGACAGGTGCCATCATCCTCAATCACAAGTGGTCCATTCCTTGAAAAGTTTTCTTTCTTAAAGCTTCTTCTCCTGAAATATATGGCAATTGTAGGAAATTTTGAATATACAGCAGTATAAGCAAAGCAGCAAAAATTCATAATTCATGCATAGTACTGGCTACAATTTCATTTATATTTCTTATAAATATACAGAAGGGAATAAAATGAAAAGGCGTGTGTGTGTGTGTTTTGTTATAACAAGTGTGTGTTTGTGTGTGTGTTTTGTTATAACAATTATATGGTAATGGTATAATTGAAAACTTTTCACATTAAATTTATTCATAAAAATATTTCAAATTTAAGTTTATATGATTATGTGTCACATAACAGAAACCATTTTAATGAGTACTAATGTGTGATATATTTAATTAGTTAATTATTTTTTGTCTTGAGAACCATTTAGTGATGCAGACAAGGATCCCCTCAAGTTGGTACTATTCCTAACTCTGGCTCCTAATCTATGGAATTATAGGTGTGTATTGTCATGCCAATGATTCCTATAAATTTTAATAATAAGGAGAAAATGACAGACATTTTAAACTTCTAATCTTTAAATTGTCTGCACTTCTACCTTCATGGCAATTTCTATAAAAAACTTTATGGGTCAATTTTTGACTCTTAACATTTATCATTAGAACAAATCTCCTTATACTCAGAATGTCAAAGGGTCTTAGAATAGTCACATGATCATATGTTTATTTATTTACTTTTATTTAAATTTTATTTTTCATATTTTCCATAGTACTCTATAGTTGACAAAATTCACTAGTTTCACTAGTGATATGTAAAGTAGCAGGGTATGACTGTATTTTATAGAATCTAAATATTTTAAAATATATTATTTGACCAAACTATTCTCCAAATATTTGTTGAGATTTTCATTTCCATGATCACTGAAAATAGCACTGTTTCCTGTGTATATGCATCATCAGATATTATGAAAATACTGACTGTCCACCATTTAGATGAATTAATGTAATTAATTTTTATGTGATTTATTTGAATAATTATTTGAGGTAAAGGGAAAAAGAAGGAGACAAAAATAGAGAGAGACAGAAAGTGATTGATTGGTTAATTGATTGAATGATTGATTCTTGATAAAAGAAGAGTTAGGATATCCCAAAATAAGAAGGATGCAGTGTCAAATGTGATCATTTACTGCTCAGCAATTTTAGTTCATTATGCAGAAAGTTTATTTTTATGAAAGTAGATTCAAGCCAAAGGAAAATGTCATCGTAATTTTATTATCTTTACATAACTTCTAATAATGTTTTGATGTGTACTTTCCAAACATATGCTCATATTGCAATGGACCCTTGTTTCTTTAGTATAACAAAACCATTTTCTTGCAAGGATGAGATGTACTTTGAGCATATTCCATCTACCCACTACCCATCACTCCCTCCTCTTCCCATTATTTCATTTTGTTCCCCAGACAGTTATGTCTTGCTTTCATGTATCATTTCATGCACCTTCTATGTGCAGCATCCACAAATGGAAAAATAAAAAAATGTATATTTGTCTCTTCTATTCATTTATCTGTGACTTTTTTTGGCAAGTACTTTAAATGGTATGTTGTTGAGCCTCTCACATTTATATGAATTGTATAAGGAAAAGAAGTTTATTTTGTCTCACCACCAGAACATAGCAAAATCCAGAATACAGGAAATAGTATAATAACAAATAACTTTTTTTTTTTTAGGATTAAGGTAGAGTTTATTAGAAAAGAGAAAGGTTGGAACTCACGGACTCCAGACGTGGAGTGCCATGAGGAGCTAGGGCGCCTCCATGAGAAGGAGAAATAAAACAGAGCTCATGGCACTAGAGTGCCCTGAGGGGCTAGGGAGCCCATGAGAACTCACAGTGCCTAGGCATGGAATTCATGAGGAGCGAGGAAACAAGAGACAGACTCATGGCACTAGAGAGCCATGAGGGGCTAGATTGCCCACAAATAACTTTTGTTCATAATGGAAAGCAAGTTTAATTGTTAAAACACATGCAAAAAAGACACTTGGAGACTATATCACAACATATGCAATGTAAACATATATGAATGTTGATTCAGTCACATCTCAAGGTCATAATATGATCTGTGGCAATATATCAGAATATGAAAGATTGTTCTTATTGTTAATCATTTTGATTTTTACATAGAGTACCTCTGATCAGTGCATATGTGTACACTGACAGATGTATGTATGTGAGAGAGAGAGAAAAGAGGAGAGAAATTATTCACCTTTAGATGACACATAGATTGAAAATAGAAGGATGATAAAGAAACAAGTGCAATGTCTGTAGTACTTTTTTGTCAAATTGCAAAATTATGCACAGGTGTAATATAAAATGATATTTGTCATATTTCTCTAGTTATATTTTTGTTAATTTATGTATTGATTTATTGCATCAAAAATAGAAATAATATAATCAACACCTACTTCCTATTACCCATATTGGACAATTACTTTCAAAAGAGAATTTTGCAAAAGAGAATTTGAGAGTAAAGAGAATTTCAAATATCATATCTATTAGCCATTTAATACACACCCACACAATGAGCCTAAGTACTATGTCACTATATGTATGTCATTTGCCTATCTATGTATCTATTTATCATTTACCTATCATCTCACTCTATCATTTGTTTCACATCATTTATTACCTATTAATTTCCTTGGTATGTATCTGTCATTTATCTGTCTATTTTCTGTGTAAAAGACTTTGTGTGTAGCTCAGTGCCACCTTCTGTTGATCATACATATATTTTCTTGATTCATTTTCTAACTATATACATATACACAATAAATTGCAAAATTTGAAACTTCAATATGAGGGTGGAACTCTTCCTTAATTTTCCCCGCAGATGACATTCCTTGCTGACCTTCATTAAGTGGGCAGGTAACAGGATTTCTGCTAGAAGGCACTACAGAAAAAATTGGACAGTACCTGTATTCTTTCTTAATTAGGTGTTTTTTAACAACTCTTCTTAACAAGAGCCAAAGACCTACACATTCTCTCAGGAGCTATTCAAAAATACACACAGAAAATTCAAAACAAGATCAGAAAGAACAACTTTCTAACCTGGGATGTTTTAGTTGTTCTGATGATCTCTTGTTAAAGTCTTCCATAGATATGAGATTACTTTTTTATTCCATGGGAGCAAATACATAAATCTAATATGCCTTTTTGAATGCTTAGGTCAGATGTGGGAAAGAAGGCAAACGTATCAGAGCATAGACAGCAACTTTAGGCAAATGAGAAGACTAAAAGCAAAACGAAGTAAGCACATATGCAAAGATGTCCTGCACATCCAATGTACACATTATAAATATTAACCTTTTATTTTTTACTCATATAGTTCCAGCTTGTACTTGTATTAGTGGTTAATTTTATGATTTTTTTTGCCATGATGAGAGATACTTCTTTCCTTTGTCTTTCATATTTGAAGAATAATTTTTTACAGGTATTCCAGTCAGTGCTTCAATGTAAATCTTTCAAGTTTTTAAATGGAGTTTTTTTTCATTTAATTAACTTCATAAACTAGCATAATGCAAGAGATTGTAAAAGAAAGCTTATTTCTATTAAGGTATGTGGGAGAAATATATTTTGTGCTTTCCCAGCGAGTTGTTTTAACTGAGATGGAAAGGAGGAAATGAGCAAGTTAAATAATAATAAAATCCAATCCATCTCCCCGGCAGCTGTCAGTCACTGAGACTGTTAAAGGAACATTGCAACCTTCAGGCAGATTTATGAATGTGCTCTAAAACAAACAGTGTTAAAGCAGAAATTTATTTTATTACAGTCAATTTACTTCTGAGTAACAAATGCAATTAACAAGTTTAATTAGAAGATAAATTAAATGTCTGTTTGTTGCCTGTTTTACCAATTGCAATAGTTGTAACCTGTCTTTAGTCATTATGTGAGAAAATGTTATTTCTTACATGCCAAATGTTTTCTTTTTTATTTTCTGTTTCAGAAATACAGAAGACACTTAAGATTGGAATAGACTGTTAAGAAACATACACTTTTTGTTTGGAACATCCTCTTTCCTCTGACAACTATCAGTTGGAGTTCATAGCCTTCAGAATGAATTGCTGTGTCTGGCAACACTGGATGCTGGTAATTCCTCTCCTGTGGCCTTGCCTTGGAGCCGCGAAGCACTTGAAAGCCACAAGGGCTCAGAAAACAGCAGGTTCTCATTTGAGAACAAAACGCGGTTGGGTGTGGAACCAGTTTTTTGTACCAGAGGAAATGGATACCAGACATTACATTGGACGGGTACTTATTTTTCTGAAAAATTGGCAGTAAATGGTTTTATAATGATGCATGGTGAAGAAGTTAGGAAGTTTTGTTGTTTGGAAAGTTCTATTTCCTGGGGCTGAGGCGGGGGGGGGGGGGGGGGGTGGCTCAGGGGTTAAAGCCATTATGTCAAAAGCAAAAGGACTTGAATTCAGATCCCAGATCCCAGTAAAAGTTCAAGGTAGTAATTAGGGCCCCTTGTACTTCCTGCCTGAGGACAGAGCTGAAAATCCAGAGCACAACAAAGGAGTTAGAAAAATCCAGAATGATTCTGGAAGTCACTCAGAAGCCTTCACAGGCACACTTTTTAGTACTCTCTGATACACACACGCATGCACGCAAGCACGCATGCACGTACATGCGTGGGGATAAATAAAGTTCCATTAGGGAGCCATTAGGAAGACTCAAACACAAATACAATAATTAATGTATGTTTAGGAACACCCAGTAAAAAGTGGGTAAGAAAACAATTTTGAGCATTATATATGGTATCTGTCCCCTGGGTGGAATGTACTGGATTCGTCTAGAAATATAATTGAAGTTATTTTGAAAAATGGATGAAAACTGCCACACCCACTCAAATATGATGAACCAACAGTGTTTAGCTTGATTTTTTGGTTTGGCTAAGTAACTCTTGATTTACCCTCATGCATTATTCATGAAGCAAATTAATATCATCTTTATGCAGCTCAGAAACTTCAGAAGCCAACACATCTAATTTGATTAGTGAAGCTGAAGTACAAGGAATGATTACTTTCCTTTTCTTAAGTGACTATATGTTTAGAAACATGCTCTGATTAAGACAGAACAACTCCAATTTGTGTTTTGGATTTTGATAATTTTTATTTGGTTTTACTCTGAACACTACAGGCAATTGTAATAGTATGTCCTTCTCCATCGGTTGGTTTCTCTGGTTGAATGTACTGAAATGAGTTTAACTGTCAATTAACTGGCAGTAAAATTTAATTGATCCCAAAGGGTAAGGCACTCAAAATTCATTAACTGTCTTTGCCTAGTCCATTCAGCAGAGTTGAAGTCTTTAGCATTATATGGTGACTCAGTGGAAGATATCACCTGTCAGGCTATTGTGTATGAGAAGATGCCGCCACAGGCTTAGATTGGGACCTTAGGTAAATCTTTGGACCAACTAGAGTGGAGAAGAGGAGTTTAATGTTGACCTCCTCTGAGGTTGAGGTTTCTCTCCAAAGACACCTGCCATGAACTTAGCTTGTCCTGTCATTTTATACCAAGGCAGGGAATGGGTAAAACAAAGACAGGATTTTAGAGACGCAAACACATGGTTAATAATATCAACAGATATATGGCACACAGACTGGCCCATGGTCTTGACCATTATCAGACAGAAGATGAGGCCAGAGTTGAAGGAGAAGTGCCGTGCAGGCACTGGTGAGACTGTAGGGGTGGGATAGTGTCTCTGAAATGTCCTCACCTGACTATGTTTGGGATTTTAGTAATTTTCTATCTTATTTTAGCAATAACTCAGTAGTTCACATTTGCCTACTTCAAGATGTGAAGATATTCCATGTGCTCATCATGTACTCATGTGTTTTTCATGCTTTTTTATTTCTTTTTCTCCCTGATAGAGTTCCAAGTAAATCACATGCATGAGTGGCTGTTTCTTCCATCTCCTTAATTTTGTGAAATTATTTATGAAACTCCTTAAAGACACTATATCCTAAACGATTTCACATGGCTTCCATAAGTTTTAAATGAGGTGTGAATTGGGTGCTAGTAATTAAAAAGCCAGTAAGAATGACATGTAACTGATGTGACCGCCTTGTTAGATACACTCAATAAAGGAGCTCAAACTCCAAATAAAATTAATTGAAAATGTACAGTGGTGTAGTCTTACCATCATGACAGTCGTCAGAAAACAATGATTCTTTTTTTTAAAAAAATACTATTTCACAACATATACAAAAGTATAAAAGGTAAGAAGTTGTTTATTATGTATGAGATTATGAGACAAGCAACTATAAAAAACATTTTGGGATTTTATCCCCTGTAAGTCTGAGTCCTTGAAAATAGCAGTTGTGTGGATGGAGAGATGACTCAGAACTTATAGCCTTTTCCTCACAATCAAAAGGACTTCAGATAGGAACCCCAGATCCCATGTAAAAAAGCAGGTGGATATGGAAGAAACCTGCAATTCCATCCCTGGAAGACAGCCTGGAAAACCAAAGAACAAAGCAATAAGGCGATTGAGCATTCCAGAATGATTCCTGAAGTCATCCATTGGCCTCCACAAACACATTCACTCAAGTACCCTTTTCTACACACATGTGCACACATGAACACAACAACTATAGCAAAATGTAATTATGATGGTCTTTTGATGTTGCACCATAAATAAAATTGGAATAATGCCATAGTTTACATGTGAGCTGTTTCTAATAGGTTCGTGTGTTTGATTTTGCTAGTGTTATGTTTGAGTTGTTACAGCAATTTTAAGAGATCAAGCCCCGCTGGAAGAAGGCAGGTGACAGAAGCCTTGAGGTTCTGTGGTCTGACCCTTTTTCCTCTTACTCTTGCTTTTTCTGCCTCCCCATGAAAGCCATTACTTGAATCTGTGTACTGCTTCTGTCTCCAGCCATGCCTTCTCTTATTTGGTTCCTGCCATAAAAACAACATTTCCTTTGGAACTGTAAGCCAAAAATACCCTTTTCTCCCCTAAGTTATTTGAGATTGACTCCTTTCTCACAGCAAAAGAAAAGTGAATGCAAGAGAAATTGGCAGCAAAAGCAGTGTTTCTGTGAGTCTGACAGAAATACATTTATTTATCTCTAAATGTAGTTTATCATCAATAAATACTCAAATGCCCCCTAAATAATGTACTTTAAAAATGCAGGCTATCCTTTTGTCTTTTTTCAACATTAATTCGAATGTGAACTTACTTTCGCTAATTTTTTAGCATTATAACTTAGGGAATTCTATATACTTTATAAATAATTAAATATTGTCAAGTAAAAGACTCACAAAGACTTTAAAAGAGGAAAGTAGGGATACATATATTTCTCATTTATTTCTTTCATCATGTGTCACTGACAATTGATACATAATTTGAAAAAAACAGTATATTGGCTGCTTTAATATGTTCTGATCATCTTTTCACATAAAAAGTTGTTAGGAAATCCAGACTCATAACTTATGACTTGAGCTTAGAGTTACCAGTTGTTTTCTATTTGTAATGCTGGGCTTTAATTGGAAATCTTTGAAGAAGTGGATATTTATGAATTATAACTCAAGACAAGATAGATGCACAACTATAAGTGGCCTCTAGTGTAACATGAAATTTACTACATTTCTCATCAATTTCTTCCCAACTAAATGGTGACTGTTAAGCTATTAAGCTAATATCACTGTAGATTTTTATAATTTACAATCACTATAAAATCACTTCAAAAATTTTGTGAACTTATTTAAAATAGATATGGAGACCACACATAAAGTTTTGCTACAATAAAATGACATTTGCATATTGACAAACAAATTTCAAATTCTAAATGATACATCAGCACTGTGAGTGAAGAACATTTAAATCTTTTTAGATTACAATATCAACATAAAAAATAGGGCTGGAGAGGTGGCTCAGGGGTTAAGCTTCCGCCTTGCAGGCGGAAGGTCCCGAGTTCGGATCCCAGATCCCACGTATAGACGCCAGACGGAAGCGGGGGCGGCCTGCGCTTCTGGTCCTGGTAGGGCGGAGCCTGTGAATCCCAGGGCAGAAGGAGGTGGAGGCGTCCATGGTGGTTCGCGAATTCGTCCGTGGTTCTACACACACACACACACACACACACACACACACACACACACGCGCGCGTGCACACAGTTGAATAAATAATAATAATAATAATAATAATAAAAACAATGTACATTGGAGAATTAAGTAGAAAATTGTTTAGCATAATATCAAAGTTTACTTTTTTTCTTGATGCTGCTATTTTTGTGCCTCTATAATAGGCTCTTCAGTTAAAGAGGACTTGGACATTACAATCTTCCTACCTCAAAAGATCTGGGATTTTAGGGGCTGACACCAACCCTAGTTTATGTAATGCTGGGAATCAAACCATCACTTCAGTGCATGTTAGTGAAGAACTATCCACTTAGTTACATCACCAGTATCTCAAGAGTAAACTCTATGTGCTATACTGGCTTTCAGGGAAGGAGATGCGATGAGGCTCATCATTTTCGTTGATTCCGTCAAATTTTTTGAAAATTTCAGTCTCTTCTCTACAAAAAACTGATCACATTAATGCCTCACAACATTATTATTATAATTTATAAAGCATTACAAGACAATTCACGAATTGCAATGAAGGCGATACAATAACTATGTATTGGATTGTGTAGATCATTATTTTCTCATTATGTTCCTTAATTTTCTTCATAATATCTCCTTATCTGCTATATATTTTTAACTCAAGACAAAATTTTATGTAAATAAATGCAGATAATTATTAGGCTCACATTCTCTGTGTCTTAACCTAATACAAATATTTGGGAGTATGGTTTTACTGACTAAGAATATAATCATAAAATAATGAACCAACAATATTGTGCATAATTAATGCAAGAGGCTTCTTTTCCACTCTCCTATTTCTAATTACAATTATCCATTTAGAATAATAAAATTTTCGTGTTTGTTTATATTGAATATTGGAAGATGTTAATTTTGCAATCAGCATTTTACCTCAGTTAAAATACTTTTTACTTATTTGAGAGAGAGAGAGAGAGGAGAGAGGGAGAGAGAGAAAGAGAGAGATGTCATTTTGTTCAGGTGGAGGCCAGAGGACAATTTTCAGTGGTCCGATATCTGAGAAGTCTATTCTCTCCTTCCACCCTTTGGACTGCCAGGGATAGAAGTTAATTTGTGAGGCTTTTGAACAGGTGCCTTTATTCACTAATATATCTTACCTCATCTTTCAGCTAATAGGATATAGGAGTAATGTAGAACAAGTAACTTAAAGCATGATAATATGTCAGTGTCTTCAATGCCAGATTGTCCTTTTAGTGCATCAGAACCTGACCTTTTCTTCTTTGCATTGCAGCTAAGATCTGATTTAGACAATGGAAACAGCTCTTTCCAGTACAAGCTTTTGGGAGCTGAAGCTGGAAGCTTCAGCATTGATGAGCAAACAGGTGACATATTTGCCATCCGGAAGCTCGATAGAGAGGTGCGTCCCCTCTACATCTTGAGAGCCCAGGTAATAGACATCACCACTGGGAAGGCTGTGGAACCTGAGTCTGAGTTTGTCATCAGAGTATCGGATATCAATGACAATGAACCAAAATTCCTAGATGAACCTTATGAGGCCATTGTACCAGAGATGTCTCCAGAAGGTATTGCATATTACTTTACATTGGAGCTTTATTAACAATGACATCAGATTTCAGCATTTGAACATGTTTTGGTAGAACTTTGCTTTACGTTCTTCATCAGCCCCTCTTTCTTAAAACCTATATCACTGAAATATTTAGAAAATACAATAACATTTTTATTTTAAATGCTGTTATGCATTAATGTTTTCTGTTCGTGAAATGGCATCTCAGTCTTGAAAACAATAGGAAGCTTCAATATGTTCATTTTGTTGATATATAAATAATGTAAGATATACCTTTGTAAACAGACAACAGTAATTTATGAAAGAGATGTTACTTCAAACATAGACACTATGAAACAAGAAGAATAAAATCAAAAGAAAGCATTTGAGCATTTTTGTGCTGCTATGCTAATTTCAACTCTTTAGTTGCTATTGTTCTTAAAGTTATAAACATAACACATGTGGAGGAGAGATATTTCAGTAGGTCATAATCATTCAAAATAATTCACTCCTCTGGAGACAAGAAACATCTTTGCAGTCAGAGGAAAGCTATAGTTATACAAACAAATAAGTCAATAAATTGTTTCAAAATATAGCATAATTTAATTAAAATAATTGGTTAGTCATGACAAACAAATGACTATAACTATTTGAAAATATGCTAGCATGCTTTGAAGTAAAAAAATAGGTGATCTGAATCATTATCCCAATTTTTAAAATTATAAAATCATCCACAAAAATTAATTAAGGATGATACTCTACATTATTCAAAATATAGGGCTTTATAGAGTGAACAAATATAACTGCATATTTTATGTTAAAACAATATGTTTACAAAAATTCAGTATTACTGAATATCAGTGCATGCACGTGAGCACACACACACACACATATACACACTAGGCAGTACAAGTAAATATGGTCATAGGTGATATGTTTTAAAATTATGTATGTAAGTGTCATAGTGCCTGCTTGTTTGAAGAAACAGGATGTATTTTGAGAGATAATTTAAATTAAAATTAGTGAAATAAAGAGACTAGTCACATCATACACAAGGAAGAGATTTCCAAAGTTGCATGGATATTACTACATGTATCAATATGGAAATCCTTGATGCAAAGTAATTATGTAGGCCATAATTCTGGAAGATCCTGTTAGAAAACAAACAAACAAAAAAACTCAAGCTGTCTCCATATATTAATTAATATATAAGAATAAATGCTGTTGGCTAGGACAGTAAGAAATGAAAAACAAAAGAAGTGATGCTTCAGTTATGAGGAACAAGGGATAAGTCTGAATACCATTAAGACAGAGTAGTGTTTTTTTTTAATTTGGCAAGTTGAAGTCTTCTGATAACTTTGACAAGATAAAAAACAGAACAGAAAAGGAGGTGGCAGTGACTTTAATCAACTTCGAAGGGCATTAAGCTACAGAGAGCAGAAATGTGGGAAACTGGTACAGAGAAACAAAAGAGGCAAGGATATTTGCTTAGCACTGTCCAATTCTTCATTAGGAAAAAAATGATAATAAATACTGATAATGACAGTGGCCAATCAGCATTTTTAAAAATTTTTTTATTTATTATTTATTCAATTGTATGTGTATGCATGTGTGCACGTGTGTGTATGTATGTGTGTGTATATATGTGTGTGTGTGTAGAACCACGAATTCGGGAACCACCATGGACGCCTCCACCTCCTACTTGTTTACTCTGCCCCAGAATTCACAGGCTCCGCCCTACCAGGACCGGAAACGCAGGCCGCCCCCGCTTCCGCCTGGCGTCTATATGTGGGTCTAGGATCTGAATTCAGGACCTTCCGCCTGCAAGGCAGAGACTTAACCCCTGAGCCACCGCTCCAGCCCCCAAGCACAGCATTTTTTATGCACATGTTGTAAAACACTGTGTCTTATAAATAGGTACAATAATTTTACACATTTCAATATTTCCTCACAATATGAAATGATTGGAAAGTGAGCCAAAGAATTACATGAAGTGAACCAAAAGGATAAATTTCAAAGCATTATAAAAACTATGCAATGGGTGCTGGAGAGGTGGCTCAGGGGTTAAGCATCTGCCTTGCAGGTGGAAGGTCCTGAGTTCGGATCCTAGACCCCACGTATAGAAGCCGAGCGGAACCGGGAGCGACCTGCGTCAGGTCCTGGTAGGGCGGGGCCTGTGAATCCCAGGGCAGAGTAAACAAAGAGGAGGTGGAGGCGTCCATGGTGGTTCCCGAATTCGTCCGTGGTTTTACACACACACACACACAATTGAATAAATAATAAATTAAAAAAAACCCAAAACAACAACAACCAAAAAAAAACAAACTATGCAATGGATCTAAAATAACTTTTGAAGAAAAGAGGATCAAGGAATCCACATCCCAGAAAAGGGGCCAGATTCAAATAAGGGGGCCTCTCTATTGATAATAAATCAGTTAATACATGTTCACTTTGGTTTAAAACATGAAATACGACACAAAAGCAGGTACAGAAAACAAATGGAAATAAAAGTTCGTCAGAATAAATGGGATAAATTGTGATAAACTGGTGACATCACAGGAATAGTTTGTGTGACAGCTTTGATAGCTTGGGGTAAGTTCAGTCCCAACATGGGAGATTTGAAATTGCCCCATAAAACAGTGTGGGTCCTACAGTATTTGACTACCAAATATTTCTTTGTGCATTGCTTGTAAAGGGAATTAAAAAATATATCCAGCTGTTCTTCATGATTCCATCATCCTGAATGTCAGACTGACACTCCAGGTTATAGATGTTACAATAAAATCAACATTCACTTTCCAAGTATTTCCTTAGGAAATAAGCCCAACAGAATAGTGATCAGTAGCTATCATAAGAGGACCTATTGTGGAAACCATGGAATATTAATATTCTGTGGCCAATACTTTCGCTGATGTTTTCTCATTGGCAAAATCATGGAGCATTGGTGCATAGTAGTTGATACGATTTGAGGTAAAGCAACTAACCAATCAAATCATGTTTCATTTGCATGTCCTTCTCAGGAATTCATTTCTGTAAACTCAGCCTTCAGTCTTCATCTCTTTTCTATTCTACTAATTAATGAATTTTTCCTCTGATTTCCTTGTTGTTGTTTAATAATTCACTCTCAATGTTTTTCCTCATTCAAGTATAAGCACTGCAAAGATATTGTTTGGGTTTCTTAAATACATTTGCATTGTATTGCAATCAGTTGCCAATTATTTCATTTGCATCTGTACTTTCAGATTAAAATTTTACATAACTTTTGACATTTGGAAATATAAGCAGAAAGAAGTTTCTGAAAAACATTTAATGTGGACAGTCTTCAGTTAATTATTTTTATGGACCCCAAAAATGCATAGAGTTCTAAAGTACTGTGTGATGCATTTGTTCTTCCACACATTTTTTATAGCACATGTATTTCTTCATATGTAATAATTTTACATTCACATCTGAGATGTCTTTGCCTTCAAAATTGAACTTTTTAGTAGAATTTAACTAAATCACTGCATTTCCCATTTGCCACTCTGGATTGCAAAGTTTTCCCACGCAAACACATGAGCTGATTAGACAGAAGTAACGTTGAGGTCATGGGGTTTGCAATGAAAGTAAAAGTGAGGAGATACCTGTATGGGTGAAAATGGTACCTGAATCCTTAATGTGCCATGGGAAATGGCATTGGAGATGATCTTGAAGTTGTGAAATGCAAGGAGATTCTCCATCTTCATGAAGACTTATAGTGACCCCACCTACTGCAAACCAGTGAAAAATGTTTATTCACTATTGTGAATTTGCTTAGTGTGAAAATCAAACATTCACTTTTATGTTCTTTTAGTTTACGTGAATACCATCAGATAATCTTCCCTTTTCATGATAGCCCTTACTTTTTATCTAAATAGTAATTATTAAAGACAGGGAGGACATTTAAGACAAGACTGTGTGTAGGTTGTTACAGAAGCCATTAAACCTCCTTCAGTTTATAAGCTAATGCTATATCATGATTCTACATAGCAGCATTTACAAATACCTCTTACCTGCACAATCTTAAACTACAGGCTCAGACAATATATTTTGTGAAAAATAGTGAAAGAAAAAAATCTTGTTTTAATAACATACATCACATTATGTAAAAAACCAAATAAAGAGCAAACATTTACAGCAAACAAGCTGTGAATGATAATCACTTGCATAATCTTTGATTATGTGTGTATATGGGGGAGGAAGGTCTGCAAAGAAAATACACGAGTTGATCCCTTTTTTACAGGTGTTTACTATTAAAATCTTTAACTAAAACAAAAATCAATAGATATAAATAATTTTTAGGAGAACTAGATGCCCTTCAAAGTTCAGTTAGGTTCTTCATGGTAAGGTAAGTTGTTGGTCAAATATAAATATGATAAGAGTGTATCAGAATTTACCAAAAGCAAAAGTCTCCATACTAATAAATTTAGATCTCAGTATGAATACATAAGTAGAGGCTCTGATAATCTATTTTGTATGTAATATACTTAGCTTGATTACTTGATCACTAATCAATCATTTAATTATTTCACTGTTACTAAAGTCATCAACTTAAGTTATAGGTTAAAAATTAACCTTCTTGTATAGCACATTTTAAATGTTATTATTTTCCAAATTAACATCAATAAATTTAATGAGTTAATGTGCAAGTAGTTTTCTTCTTTCACTATCATTTTTAGGCAAGTTTACTAGCCTACAAATTAAAAAATTTAAACCCTAAACAATATATTATTTTACATAGCAAAAGATAAATGAGACACTTTAATCTATGGTCTGAGTCTCAGTATTCAGATGCTGATATTAAATGTGGCACATAAGTTTACTTGGTGTTCAGTAAGAAATTTGCACATTAATTATAGAATGTCCTTGCTCTAAGTTGCTGAATTTCTTATTGCCTCCAGATATCCAAATTTGAACATATTTGTCACTTTTTGTACTTCTCTGTTTGGATAGCTTCAAAAATCGCAAAAGGATAAAGTACTGTGTGAAAGGGAAATCCATTAACAGATCAACAACATCCTCCTTCCCTCATTCCTTCGTTCCTTCGTTCCTTCGTTCGTTCGTTCCTTCGTTCGTTCGTTCGTTCGTTCCTTCCTTCCTTCCTTCCTTCCTTCCTTCCTTCCTTCCTTCCTTCCTTCCTTATCTTTCTCCTTTTTTCTCGCTTTTTCTTTCTTTTGCTGTGTGTGTGTGTGTGTGTGTGTGTGTGCACAAGAGGTCAGTTAGTTTGTGTGTGCCTGTGTAAAACTATAAGTGGCATTAGGAATTATCTTGGACTGTTCTACCTCCCTAATAACACTGTTTCTAATATTAAACTTTATATTCTGATGGGTCTTTTAGAAAAGTTCTGCTTGATAATAAATGTCAAATAAGTCAATACTTGCAGAATTAAAGTTTTCTTATACCAGGTTTCACTCACTGTCCATTGTTCTGATGAATGCATGACCAAGTCTTAAGGGAGCAAGGAATTTACTCCAGACTTCCTTGTCCAGTTTGGCAGGAGAGCTCATACCAACACCAAAGGTGGAGAGAACTGGTTACAACAGATCAACATAATGTCTGAGAGAGGGATAATCCCTAGTAATCCTGGTCAGTGTGCACAGAAGAATCTCAATTTCCTTACCCAGTTCCCTTCATCTTATGTACCTGCCCAGGAAGTAGCCAATTCCACTACAGACTGGGTGTCCCTATCAATCAGACCATCCTCTATAGTCTTTCTAGGTTCTTAACCGTTGGTTCTCTACAAACATGCCTAGAGTCCCAACCCTCAATTCTTTTTTTTTTAATTTTTTTATTTATTATTTATTCAATTGTGTGTGTGTATGTATGTATGTATGTATGTATGTGTAGAACCATGGACGAATTCGGGAACCACCATGGACACTTCCATCTCCTTGTTTACTCTGCCCGGGGATTCACAGGCTCCGCCATACCAGGACCAGAAACGCAGGCCGCCCCCGCTTCCGCCCGGCGTTTATACGTGGGGTCTAGAATCTGAACTCAGGACCTTCTGCCTGCAAGGCAGAGGCTTAACCCCTGAGCCACCTCTCCAGCCCCAACCCTCAATTCTTAAGTTGACATCTGTATCTAACAATGATACTCAGTGACTAGAGTGTAAGTTGGATGCATTGAGAAATTATGCTATTGATATTGTCAGTAATGCTTTTCCCATTCTTTAAAAGTTTACTTTATCTTTATGAAGGTTATCACATCCTGAAAGGTTATCAACATTCCTGAAAGGAATTTATGAAAATAAACACCCAATATGTAATTTCCTCATAATGATGTACCATCACCTTATTTTAATTTTTCTCTTTGTCATAATGACAGAATTGATCAGCAAAGGCAAGTAACAAAGAAAGCTAAGCAAGCCTTTCATGAAGTATTTCATGAAATTTATATCCTGTGTAATCTATGTAGCAAGATGGTGCAAATAGTATGAAATACAATTGAAAGATCATAAGACCTTGATCTTCCTAAATAACCTGAAACTAGCATGTGTCTGTGTTGAACAGCTGGGATGATTATGAATTGAAAGGGAAAAGTGAAAAGCTTGATCTTTTTAATATTCTCTTTAAAAAAAAACACCTAGTTCTCTAGAAATTTTCTTATCAAAAGACATTAGTTTTGAAACTATGTTGTATTATATTTAAAACATTAACATAAAACACTAAGATAAGATAGCAAGCAACAGATGCTCTTCTAGATCACAGTTAAATTTTTGGCAAGTAATAAAATAAAAAAGTTCCTATCAGAGTGTCTTAGTTTATAAAATTGAATTGTGACAGGAAGAAAAAGTCATCTGTATTTTGAGCTTTTGCTTTCATTATTGATACAAAACACAGCATCTCAACAGTATTTGGAATTCCAAATAAATTTCACAGAGTAAATATAATGCTTATAAAAGCAAAGTGTAATTGGCTAGTATTCATAAATAATTATAACTGAGTATTTAAAGTACAAATAATGATTTTATCATATAGTATTGTTGTTTATTTCTGAATTTTAATAGCAATGCTTACCTTATCGATATCTGCTAGATTTTGTTTCACGTTTTTCTGTTTTCCAAAACAAAAAAGTATATAGAAATTTAATTAAATCAGCCTAAATATACATACCATCTACTGGGATTCTCTTTCAACCTCATATTCATAATCTTTACAAATATTTTTCAATATTCTTTGATCTTGACTTACTTCCCACACTTTGATTTTTGATTAAAACCATCACCAGGATTCTTCTTATTTCTTTATTGATAGTATGTCTTGAAAAGTTTATGAATTGTATTGAAACAATACATGTTGGAATAAGTCTACATGGCTTAATTCATCATCTTAGGTAGGAATTAGCCTTCTTTATGAATGCTCTTATAACAGGTCTTATACGAAAATATTATATTAGTAATTCATAAAATGTAGCGAATGAATATTGTGTTTTGTATTATCATTTTTCTTGTTATGGAAAACAGACAATCTTTTTTCTCCTTAGGAACATTTGTCATCCAGGTGACAGCTAGAGATGCGGATGACCCTGCTAGTGGCTACAATGCTCGTCTCCTGTACAGTTTGCTACAAGGCCAAGCTTATTTTTCTGTTGAGCCAACAACAGGTATTTATGAATAAAATAAAGTGCAGTCATTCCTTATGAAGTAGTCAAGGTTCAGTCTCAATCATCTGCTCAGATGCATGCTGTATAGTAGGGCTGATGATTTCATAAGTGACTTTTAATTTCTAAATTTGTTGAATCTTTAAACTGTTTTTCTTAAATTAGGAGATTGTATTCATCTGTGTTACAACAGATTTATGGATATGTGACATAAAACCTATGTAAAGTATCTTATAAATCAATTAGAGAAAAGACAGGTAATCCATTTTAAAATTGAGAGAAAATGCATCATAGGGAAATGGCAAAAATTTGACTTTCCAAAAGATTGTAAACAAATTTAAACCTTCCAATTTTATTAGTCTTCAAGGAAATATATCTAAAACCATACTGAGATATGTCTGCATACCCAATGAGGTGTCTGGACTTATCAGTATGCTATAGGATGTGTTAGTTGGTAAGTAGTTCCTTCCAGATATATTTCTATCTTTCATATTTTTATCTAGAATAGCTGAATATTGGATTTTTATCACTGCTTCTTCATTTTGAATTAATTATTTGACTATTTTACACATAAATAGAATACCATTTCCTTTTTTTTGCTTTTTACTTCTGAGGGTTGGACCCAGAGTCTGGCAATTCTAGGTAAGAATTATATCAATGAGGACTATGGTCAACCTTCAACATATCTATTGAAATTCTAGCATTCCTTTCATTAACTCCTTCAGTAAGTATTGACTGCTGCATTCAAATTTAGGATGAAGCATTCATGTATCTTCTTAGAAGCTCACAGTCTATAAAGATGAAATCTGCCATTTATCTTAAACTTTAGTAATTTAAAAAGAATAATTCTCTGACCATTTTTAAGAAAAAGGCTTAAAAATTATATAAAACAATGAGTTATATATAATATTTTTATTCACTGACTCATAAAATATTTGTGTTTGTGTGTGTGTGAGTGTGTGTGTGTGTGTGTGTGTGTGTGTGTGCGCGCCCATCCAGAAGGCATTATGTGTACTTGCTTGGATTGTGGAGTCCCATTTGTGACTTTTGGAATCATCCTTGATTGTTCTATCTCCTTTTGCCTTACTCTGGAATTTTCTAGGCTCTACCTTGTAGTATCAGGAATGAAAGCTATTCAAATTTATACTAGAATTTTACATGGTATCTGGGTTATGAACTCAGGGACTTCTGCTTGTGAGACAGAGGTTTAACCCCTGGAGCTAAATCTCCAGCTCCCTATTCAGCAAATATTAATGACTTACACTTTTTTTTGTTAAGATTTCTTGAGAATATCAGTGTACAAATACAATGATTGTGATAATATTGTACTTACTGTTACTAATGATGCTCTGAGTTAATATTTTTGTACAAGTTAAGGGAAGAAAGAGGTCTATTTAACTTTCAGTTTCAAAAAGGAGAAGTAGTCTATTTTGCAGTGTGCCTGCATTTTTGCAAATGAAATTATAACTAAACAGCTTAATGAAACAATGTATTTTAATTCTCTTATGATTGTCTAATTACAACTCCTTGTCTAACTTGGCAGGAGAGCACACTTCAACACCAAGGGCTGAGGGAATTGGCCACATCATATCTATGTAACAGTCCAGAAAGGGACAATCCTTACTTGCTAGACCAGTATATTTGACCAAGTATATGGAAGTATGCCAACTTTCTCAACCAGCTCCCTCTATCTTATTTACCTGCCAAAAAACTAATGCCACCACCATTGTAGAATCTTCCCCATCAGCTAGACAATATCCTCCAGATTTGCTTTGGACTGAACTGAACTACTAATTCTCTACAAATGTGCCCAGAGTTCAAACATGTATCTAACTATGACACCTTGTCAACTTGATAGACAAATAAGTCTTTTGAACTGCTACCTTTAAGCTTAGTTACATAAGATATTAAATTTGTCATATAATACAAATACATTCAATTTTTATTGATTCTAAAATTCTCAAAGATTTCATAGACTAATTTTACCATGTCCTTTCATTAAAATATTAGTTCCAGTGAAGATCCCTGGAAAAAAAAACTACATGCAGTGGAATTATAGGGGCAGATGCTAAACAGATGAAGGGGCGCATCCCCACCAGTGGGTATACCTGCTGAAGGACCACTTCTAATATCAAAGAGACCTGCTCGTCTACTAGCACAGATAACTCAAAGGGAGCCCTGTGGTCCACACAAGCAAAGAGTCATGAGGATTGGAAATATATTGATAAGTAAAGGAGGGTTGGAGAGGAGGGTGTAGGGTGTGGAGGAGTCAAGTACAATAACTTATTTTGTTTGTAAGAAAATAAAAAGCAGCATAATTAATAAAAACTCAGTTCCAACATTTTAATAGTTCATTTTTTGTAACTGTAAGGGTTTATCAATTCAAATACTTAAATACAGGTAAAACATCAGAAAGAAGAATCATGACATAATAAGAAAATTATCAATTGTATCCAAAGTCCAAAAAATCAAATACTGCATCCTATGCTTCAATGTACATCTTCTGTTGTTCATCATGTAATTAAGGTGTCTGAAAAACTCTGGACAATTCCGGTCCCTCTTTGAAGATCAAAGCCGTACAGGCAGATTTTCTCTGGACCAGGATGAATCAATACTTGCAGCTCTCTTCAGCATACATCCCATGGTTCTATCATCTCCAACAACATTCTGGGTTTGCCTCTGCAGTCAGGAAGTTCAACTTCCTTTCCAGAAATTAGATCTGCCAGTTGGTACCAAGTTTCTGCTGCTTTCCATGAACCCCTTAATTGTGCATCAAAACCAGTATCTCCTGGGTAATCCACAAATTCCACAGTGAGGAATTTGAAGTATAGCTTAGTCCACTTGAAACACAGTTGTGAAAACTTTTGCCAACTGACTCTAAAAAAATCCTTCTATGGAGCGAAACTTCCCAAGGGCAAGAAATTGCATCAATTTGGGATTTTAGCCTCTGAAGGAATCCATGTTTTCTATCCACTTAATTTCCATAAAGGCCTATCCATTTCTTCCACTTTCCCAGTAGGAAAAACTAGGATTTTCTTCAATGCTGTTTATTTCTCCAATAGAGGTAATGACTCTGTTGCCTGCCTGTTTCTCATCCAAAGCCTCAAGTCTATCAAGACAGCTTTTATCTATCAATAAAGTCAGTCCATCATCTTTAACTTCATCTTCACCAAGGTCTTTGTTTCCTTCATCACTATTTGTGTCCAAACGATAAGTGTCTTGACATTTCTATTCTCCAAATGGCCCATAAACTGAATGTATTTTACAGTACACAATCTCAAAATCTTTAAACATTACAGTATTCCTCAAAACATAAAACAAAACAAAGCTCAAAATCCACATTTTCAGCTTCACTAACCATACCCCACTTTTAGTATCATATTCCTTTGCAGTTTCTCTGCATTGCTAAAACACCTTAAGACGTCAAGGGCCTTTATTTTCTTATGATAGTTTGGTTACAGCTCCTTGTCCAATTTGGGAGTGAGACCATAACAATGCCAAGGGCTGATAGAACTGGCTATACCATATCCATATAATGACTAAGAAAAGGTCAATCCTTACCAGCATGTCTGACCAAGCATACAGAATGACACCAACTTTCTCAACCAGCTCCCTTCATCTTATTCACCTGCCCAGGGGCTAGTCCTGTCTACCTTGGGTTGAGTTTTTCCCATCAGCTAGAAAATCCCCTGCAGATTTACTCTGGCCTTAACTCGCCTACTAATTCTCTGCAAATGTGCCCAGAGTTTGAATACTTAGTCATCAAGTTGACAACTATGTAAGTGATAGTACATTGTGATTGGAATCTCACATCAGAAAGCATGGACGGAATTGAAAGCTGAAAGTGGGTTCAGGTCACAGCTTTTTTCATCAAAGCAGATAGACCAAAGATAGACTTTGGAAACAGGGCCTGGCTATTAAACATCAAAACCTATCCCTGCGATGTTCTTTCCCCCACTCGCAAGAGCCAACCTCCTAAAGATGCTACGACCTTCCCAAGTATTGACTAGAGATATGGATTCAAACACATGAGCTTGTGGGGGAGACTTACATTCGAACCATGACAGTTATATGATTAATTTTCTCCAGAGTAGAGCACATATTTTGTTATTCTTAATGTACAACAGAGACTTCATTCTGTTTCATACAATAGATAACTCAACATGTAAATAGTTTAATTTCTTCACTTGATCTTTGAGCTTGACTGCATATGTATATACATTTTCCCACATAGGTATGTTTTCAGATTATACACCTGTAACATTTAACGTAACAAAAATATCATAATAAATATATTACTTTCTATCATTGGACTTGCAGGGGACTGTGAAACCTGTGGCCACCGTCAAATGCATACATACAGTCATTGTTCAATAAAAGGGGGCATAAATGGTCTATCCAATTGAGAACAACTTCAGACTGGACAAGGAAGAGTAATCCTACATGTATGATTAGAGAATCCTGAGTTAAACTTGTCCCAAAAGGAAAGACTGAGTAAACAGACCTTCGAGGATATGAAAAATATGTAGCAAACATCCTTTCCTTTAAGATTTAATATTTTGAATTCTACCTTATATAATATGTATTTTTTACTTCGTGAACATTTAAATTTAAGACATTTTCACCATACCATTTCTTTCTCCCATTGAAAATCCTCTTGTTCCCAACAATTATTTGTGTGTCATATGTGTTTGTGTGTGTGTGTGCGTGTGTGTGTGTGTGTGTTCATCTGTGTTACCTGTTTGACTAGGCAATTGCTGAGGCATCAGCAATATTTATGATGTGTGTACTACCAAATAAAGTGCTCCACTTTCCACTAAGTACTAAATAGTCCTATTGAAAGGTATATGGCCTTCTATAACATTTTTATTAAATGGGTCTTCAGTAATTTGTTAAGAGCACTAGGAAAACTTAGTTCTTAATTATGATTGTTACTCAACTTGTCAGTGGATTTAACACTTACTGGATTGATCATTTAGCAAAATGAAGATTCTATAGAAGAATTCTTAGGAAGTTATCCTAAACCTTTAAAGATGTCATGGTTAATAATGACATAATAATTGGAACTATGTTATTTTTAAAGGAGTCATAAGAATATCTTCTAAAGTGGATAGAGAGCTACAAGATGAATACTGGGTAATTATTCAAGCCAAAGACATGCTTGGTCAGCCAGGAGCCCTGTCTGGAACAACAAGTGTATTAATAAAACTGTCAGATGTCAATGACAACAAGCCGATATTTAAAGAAAGTGAGTACAAACACTGACATTGCATTTTATAACTATGGTTAATAAATGTGATATAGATCTCAGGATATGGATTCATTTTATCTGTGAAATCAAAATTATTAGAAAAGAAAAGAGTTGATAATAGTTACTTACTTATATATTTTAAAACAGTAAACCATAGAATCAGAAACCCCAGGAATTCAAGTAGTTTGGAATCTCCTAAAGAGTCAGTTGATCACTTGATGAATATGTTAGAAATTAGAGTCCTCATCGAAGCAGAACAATATCTGAACCAATAGGGAGAACTTTAAGTTTGGACGTTTAGGAAAAGTACGAGAGAGAGAGAGAGAGAGAGAGAGAGAGAGACTTTTCAACGCTCAAAGAGCATGTTGCTTAGAAAAAAAAACTGCAGGAGCAGCAAAACTGCAAAAGAAAATCAACAAACCACAATCCAGAACTTCAGAGACTCTATATCAACCACCTAGAACTAGGCCAGCTTAGTCTCTCCCCATCTTGAAGCTCAGGGAAATTTGCGGAAGAGGGGGCGGTAAGAGTGTAAGAGCATAAGGATGGGAGGAGCAATGATATGTAAGATACTCTATACTAGTTAGGGCTGAAGCAATCATAATTGGACTTTGCATGCCCTGCGCATTGTCCAACACACTGTTGACCTCACAAAGTCTAGCACCTGCTAAAGGCACCAAGATCCTTGGAGGCAAAGGATTGGCAGCCACAGCAGTGTTCCTATACCTAAGGGGAACACGGGAAAGGGTTCGGCAAAGGCCACTGGGTCCTTGTACGTCATCGGAGAGGAGGGCCCAGAGGAAAATCAGTCATGCACAAGAAAGGACTCTCTGGGAATTGGGGTGGGAGGCACTGGGGGATGGGGAGGGAGAGGGGTGGGGAGGGGGAGCAGGGGGTACGGGGGGAGGAGGAGGGAGGGAGGGAACTGGTGTACCTAATAAGTTTGTATGAGCTGAAATAAAAAAAAAAAAAAAAGAAAAAAAACATCTTGGACGCTTAGTTTCTTTTCTGCTTGGTTGCTGAAAAATTAAGACTAGAGATAGACTGAGAGAGAGACTTCAAAGTGGCTTCTGCAGGTAGAGAAGGCTGCACCTTTTTCTTCTTTGGTATGCCTTCAGGCAGATCAATTATTTTCTGCAAATTGGAGACACCAATGCAAGTGTCGTCCCAGATTGCATACTCACCAGGGAAATACAGGAATGGGAGCCTACCAGAATTCTCCACATGCACCCAGGTTGAAGTTTGCAGTCAGAAAACACTGCATTAGTACAGAAATTAATATGATTACTTTTCTAAGTTGAATTTTTTTCAGTAAAAAGTCAAATAAATATGAAGGAGCAATGTGTTAGGGTTCTATTGCTATAGTAATAAATCTCCACAAACGTCCTACCTGAAAACACAATGAGTAATTTTTATGACGTTTTGCCTACTTTCAGTGGCTCTCAGTAAGTAGGCTGTGGTCAAAGCAAACCTCAGGGCTGCTTTCTTTCTCCTCCTCCTCCTCCTTCTCCTCCTCTTCCTCTTCCTCCTTCTCCTCTTTCTCTTCTTCTTCCTACTCCTCCTCTTCCTCCTCTTCCTCTTCCTCTTTCTCCTCCCCTTTTTCTTCTCCTTTTACTTTTTATACTATCTGATAGTAGATCCTATTTCCCTGTTTCCTTGTAAGCTAGCAGACGACAGTTCTTCATGTCTGTGATTTGGAACACTTTCCTTGATATGTTTCCTAGGTGCATCCTTAATTCTTTGAGGTCCCTGATGCTTCTTCACAAAACACACAGATTAGAAGCAGCAAAACCATAAAATAAATCTCACATCTGTCTGATAAACAGTTTTGACTCTTTCTACTGCAAATGATTCTTATTATAAGATGAAGGCCTTGGATAATTCAGGATAACATCTTTGTCTCAGTTATCTGATTAACAGCTGAAATTCTACCTGTAACTGGAAAGAGGAGGCCATCTTTACTTTTCATTTTCTTAATAAATACAAGTTAAATCTCACACATATTCTTTCTTAGATTCAAAATTAGGAGGGAATCTTGCTGCAAAGAAGGGTTTCTTGGGGTCTGAAGAGATGGCTCAGGGTTTAATCCTCTGACTTAAAAACAGAATGACCATAGTTCAGATCCTCTATCTCACCTAAAAACTGTAGACAGAAATGGCAGTAGGCTACACTTTTAGCCCGGGAAGGCAAAGCCTGGGAAACTCTAGAGCAAACAAAAAGGAAGTAGAACAATCCTAGATGATACCTGAAGTCACCCATGGGCACATAGTGTCCTTTGATATATACAGAGACATACACACACACACACACACACACACACACACACACACGTGTGTGTGTGTATATATACATATACATATACATATATATATGAGTTCAGCAGAAGTGAGGAATTAAAGGGTTCAGGGGTAATATCACCAAAGTATATTATATACAGGTACTAAATTGCCAAAAATTAATGAAAACATATTTTAGGTGATATCATTGACAGGAGATATAGATATACATTCAAAACCATTTCTAGGAAGCATGGACAATTATCATGTGAAAATACAATTTAGTAAGCACTGAGTGCAAAAGTAGTGAATATATGCATTGACAAAGCATAATTTCCTAGCTATGGATTATAGATATAGCAAAAGAAAAGCTTTCATATTATTATTCTTTAGTTTTCAAATGTGTATTTTTAGCAAAGAAACCCTTTATAATAATTAAAATTGTTCTTTAATATAGTTTTTAAGTCTTTGGGTTTTACTAGAGTTTTGATTTATTTTATTTTTGCTTTGTTCTGACAGAATCAGAATCTTTCTGCCTCAGCCTCCCAAACTCTTAAGTTTATGAACCATGTAAAGATGGTCTCATTACTAATGAACAACACTTACAGCTCTATTCCCATTAAATTACAAAGGGGATAATTTTTATACCATTATATTTTAATTTGTATTTCTATGTTTACATATACAAATATCATTTTTTTAATATTGCACGTAGCATTTAGTACAGCAACATGTTTTCCAGGATTGCAGTTTTAGAGACATTGGCATAGAAATACCTACATATGTATATATTTTTATGTATGTATTCCATATTTTGTGACAGGCTGTTCTTCATGGGTTGTGGCTAAGAAACATTTAACTGTATTAAAAATCCGGATTTAGTTCTGTGTTCCATTTAAACAGTTAGTTTAAATGTATTGCCATTATTTTATGGATAATTTAAAAGATTTCCCTTTAGATGTAATTTAAACGATTTCTCTTTAGATAGAATTCAGTTAATTTGGAAATAATATCTAATTTGGTTTTCATATGCTGAAAAACAGCAGCGTATGGTTATCTCTAGTAAATTAATATGACCTTCTAGCAGCAACAGAATATGCCTTAATTAAATATTAATTGCCCAGAAGTTCATAAAATGATTGGCATACAGTGCCTAGCAAAACCGTGGCTGCATTCATGGAACAAATCTGTTCCAGTTTCATACAGATGATGGTAAAAGAGCAAGTGGAAGATTCTGGGAAATATTTTGAAACAAATATGCTGAAGCTTCTGTTATCTTTGTATTTATTTGATTTCCCAAAAATTTAATTTATAATTTCATTATTTAAAATGCTTATATTAGTAGTTTTTTCACTGCCCCAAATGTTTAGAAGAAAATGGCATCTTTCTTTACTCTATCAAATTTAAATGTGGGTGAACACAAATCATGCATCTTCATTTTTCCTCACATTCTTTTCTCTTGTTAAAACTCCTTTGCCCTCCATTAAATTTATATAAAAATCTGCATATCTTTGACCCCAGATTAATTGAAGCATTCAAGCATCACTTGCTCTTATGCTGAATGTTACTTTATACAATGTCTTCTATTCATAAAAGATTCTTCTTAGTCAAAGACTGACAACTGTACTGATCTATGGGTATAATGATACATATTATAAGGCAGTTAAATATACTCTTCATGTAGAAAAGCAAAAATAGTTTCAACTCCAACCAGGGGCTATGACCTCCCCATGTGAAGTTTTCTAACAGGATTATAGCTCGACACAAGCCAATAAGCATACACACACACGCACACATGCGCAAGCAAAAGCTCAATAAAGTACATATCAAGTTTGAAGCATATGTAGCATATGAAACATCTGTGGAGTTCTGAAATGAAGATACATGATTAGAATTGCCAGATCATATGATATGTAAAGCCATGCTGCTTCATAAGATTAAGGAGCAAGTTGAGTAGCAAGACAGCAGGAAGATGAAAGACTTAATATCACGAATATGCTACAGTTTAAAGTATGAAGTGACAAAGCCAAATAATCATAAACAAAGAAATAAACACTAAAATTGATGGAAAATATTAGAAAACATGTAATCTCAAAATGTAATTTATGTAGGAATTCAGTATCACTTCTAAAGAAACTAAATATCTGTATAAAAAATTAAATTATATGTCCCTTTTTAAATCTCAGATATGGAATTTGTACAGTAAGGATATGTAGGAGCATCTCCTACATTATAGACAATGCTTTAATATTGATTATTTTCTCAGCTTTATGTGTGATATTTCTGCAAAAATAAACAGCTTTAAAGTCCATTAATTTGTACTTACATCTTTATATTTTAAATATATCTGCCAGGACTTAATTCAAGGCAAATCAATGAGATCATTTTCCATGTCAAAGTTGTTTACTATATCATTCATGGTTTTTCCATTTTGGATCTACCTTCTTTACATGTGTAAAGGTATGTTTGTATTCCTGAAAGGTTCAGATTTTGTAATAGAAGGAAAAATTACACATGCATTTACATGTATACACAACTCTAAGAGAAAACTTGAAATTTATGGCAGATAAACAAGAAGATAGGTATGAGTTTTATGATATATTATAAATAAAATATGGTACACGTTATCTTTTATATGTTATCTATTTACATGATTTTGGGAATTTTGTTTGAAAAGGTTTTTACCGCTTCAGTGTCTCTGAATCTGCACCCCCTGGGACATCAATAGGAAGAATTATGGCTTATGATGTTGACATAGGGGAGAATGCAGAGATGGACTACAGCATTGAAGAGGATGAGTCCCAGACATTTGGAATTATCACCAATAAGGAAACCCAAGAAGGAATAGTCATACTGAAAAAGGTAACCATATGTAGATGATTTTCTGTGCAGAAGAGTGGAAAATATAATCATAATATTATGCAAGATTTTTTGTGTAGTTGATTGTATTTTGAGTTACCAATAATTGAAATGAGAACTTAGGCTATATGGTTTACAAAGACAGCCAGTTTAGAGATGAGAATAGTGTTCATAGAATTTAAATTAGATGCAGAACTGTTTTGGAATGTATTTTGAATGAAAACAAATTAGAAAAAATGATAACTAACTTTCAACTGCATGAAGTGTCCATCATGCATAATTTTATGCCTAAATTAAAATCTCATGATTTCAAGTCAGCCTCTGATAATAAATATCTGGTGACAAAATATTAATTTTGACGTCTAATTAATTATTATATTAGCTATTTTGGTGTACATTAAAATTTAACCTAGTTGAAAACAACACTGTATCTGGGATTTTTTTTTCTGAGAAATAACTTGGGTCACTGTACCATTTCTTCAATAGCAAGTGGATTTTGAGCGCCAGAATCATTATGGTATCAGAGCCAAAGTTCAGAATCTTCACGTAGCAGAGCAGTTCATGCATGCCCACGCCAATGCCTCCACCACTTACATTAAAGTCCAAGTGGAAGATGAGGATGAACCTCCTGTTTTTCTCCTCCCATATTATGTGTTTGAAATTCTTGAAGAAAATCCTCATGGGTCATTTGTAGGAATTGTATCAGCCATGGACCCAGACCAAAGAAATTCTCCTATAAGGTATGTCTTCATAGTTGCTTATGTAAACTTTGAATTAACAGATCACTAAAGAGACTAGCATGAAAAAAGACATTTATCATATTTATATCTTTGACATATATTTATTAAGTTTGTAGCAATATAAAAATCAATACTATTTAAGATGTGCTGATATGATCAACATGCAGAAATATGAGGAGAAGAATCAATCTGAACACAAAATCCAATGGATTCCTTAGTGTAAACAATGAGGGGAAATGAAATCCTGGATTATGTTAAGGCAGAGAAAAAAAACACTGAGCTACATTTGGCTTATTTAAATACAGTATACTTTCAAAATATCAATGCTTTTGAGGAATAAAATAACAGAAATACCATGAAATAAATTTCTATAGTGTTAATATGAATACTTTATGTTTATTAAAAACTCCTCCCAGTTGCTCTGTTGTGATATTTTTCCAATTAGGAGTTGCAGTGTAATTGCATATAAAATTTTTAATATATTCTTTTTTATCACTTTCTCTTGCTCACCTGGTTTTCGCAACTTACCTAATCTTGAATTATATGAAGTTCATTTTAATGGTTAAGGACAGTATAGCTTTGCATTTCTGAGTTATTACTCATATCTAAGAGAAGTTATGGAGCAGTTTGCAAAGAGATAGTATTATCTTTTCATCCCTATCCCTACTCCTAGAATGCTGCATTTCAAAGTGCAGATAAAGTTCTTGCTGACTCATAACGAATATAGTAACTTTGTGGTTGTGTATCTGTGTTCATTGGAACACTGCAAATCATTTCTTAGTTTAAATTTTTTCTGCTTTCAGAAAAATTGATTATTGCTAAAAAAAAAAGAATGCAGAACTCTTGGATGAAGGATGTGAAGTTGGATCTCAAACTTAGGCATAATGAAATGCAGATGTCTTTTTAATTCAGTCATCCTTCAGTGTCCAAGAAGGGCTGTCCACGGCAGTTTCATAGATATCAGAACACATGGATGCTCAAGTCATCAATATAACATACCACGGTATTTGCATATAAGCAGTACATGCACTTTCATATCTGTACATCAACTCTAGATAACTTATTATATCTCAAAAATGTAATATCTTCACAATTATTGTACTATACTGTTAGGAATGGAAGAAAACATGTGTATATGCATGTTTAGTAAAAATATATGTGCTTCTTCTAAACATTTTTCAAACATACTTGATATTAGGAATTAGAACTTACTGAGAAGGACTCCCCTGGGTGTACATAGAATGATTTGTACAGAGATAATTAAAACATTGTTTTTCCCTTGAATATACATGCATGTATTTCCTCTTGATATTTGTTCAACATACTTAGTGAAATGGAACAGAAGAAAAATGTACACATAGATGTTACTTTTCAATGCTATCATCCAATCAAAAGTGGTAAGACTCATTGGAAAATTGTTTAGATTTAGAGATATTGTACGGGAGTACTGTGGTTACAAGGAAATAAGGAAGTATTAGAAAAAGAAGTATTGCAATAGTAGGATGGTGTGAAAGGCCAAGGAATCATTGAAATGAAATATCCAAAACCCTTTAAAAAATAATAAGCCATGGCATCTAGATCCCTATTCTTGCCTATGTTAAACTCTCTTTTCTTCCAATGCCTCCCCTCCTTAAGCCTAAAGTATAACTTCCTTGACTTCTAGCCCCTCAGCTCTAATGAAATTGCATGATGTACTTCTCTTTAAAAAATAAAAAAGCAATATTTAGTATATGTGATGATTTTTGAAATATTATTCAATAGCAAAACTGCTTGATGTGTGGATGCTATCAATAAAAGGGACATATTTTCACAAATTATAGAAAATTGTGGTTGATGAAAATCAACATTATTCTGTCAGGATGACAGATATTGTCATCATACAGATTTGCAGGTGTTGCAATTAATGGTAAACTCTTGAGAAGGAATTGGGATTTCCAAATATTTCCCTGAGGTGCTCATTATAACAATGGGGAGAAAAGTGAAGAAACCTGGGTTGATAAAGTGATCAAGGCCAATATTCACTGTTAATAATGCAAGGTTAATATCATGTATACCCGGTATGATAAATTGATAAAGGGTACCATCTTTGTGATATTCTTGCCAAAGATGTGTTAAGTTTTGCCTAATTTTGAAAAATGGTCAGAACAAGCAAACTTAGACAAGTGCTTGCAATGAGTATCAGGTACATCAAGAGTGGAGGAGATTGAGGGGCTGGAGAGGTGGCTCAGGGGTTAAGCCTCTGCCTTGCAGGCGGAAGGTCTTGAGTTCGAATCCTAGACCCCACATATAGACGCCGGGTGGAAGCGGGGACGGCCTGCGTTTCTGGTCCTAGTAGGGGAGCCTGTAAATCCCGGGCAGAGTAAACAAGGAGAAGGTGGAGGCGTCCATGGTGGTTCCCGAATTCGTCCGTGGTTCTACACACACATACATACACACACACATACACACATACACACACACACATGCATACATACACAATTGAATAAATAATAATAAAAAATTTTTAAAAAAAGAGTGGAGGAGATTGGGGCTGGAGAGGTGGCTCAGGGGTTAAGCCTCTGCCTTGCAGGCAGAGGGTCCTGAGTTCGGATTCTAGACCCCACATATAGACGCTGGGCGGAAGCAGGGGCGGCCCGCATTTCTGGTCCTGGTAGGGCGGAGATTGTGAATCCCAGGGTAGAGTAAACAAGGAAGAGGTGGAGGCGGTACATGGTGGTTTCTGAATTCGCCTGTGGTTCTACACACACACGCGCACACACACACACGCACAATTGAATAAAGAATAAAAGAAAAAAAAGATAAAGGAGATTATGGGGACAGAAACAGAATTAAGGAAGGACTCCTAGGCTGGATAAGCCAAACCCACTATAAACATATACTCTAACTAATAATATTATAATAACAGATTTTCTGTTTTTGACAAGAATTGCAGTAGTTTTATGCAAGCTTATCGCAATGCCATCTAAACAGTTTATAATAGAATTGTTCTGCATTTTATGACTAGCTCCCTTGAATTGCAATTAATTAAAACTAAGTTCTTTGATGAATTAACAAGATACTTATCAGTAATATATGTGAATGAAATGATAATAAATAGCACAAGTCCAAAGACACTCTTTGCTTACTATTGACTAAATTTCAGACACTTGTTTCCTAGTTTGGAAAAGTCAAGGAACATGGCAATTCACACTTGTAAATCAGACAGTTGTGAGACAGAGGCAGGAGGAATGTCAGGAGTTAGACTCTAGCCTGGGCAAGATAATGAGCACCAGATCAATCCATGATGCAGAATGAGACACAATATTAGAAGAAAAAAGGACAGCAGAGAAAAGGAATATAATAAGGCTATCTTCAGGGCAAGATACAACCACTGCAGTCATGAGCTCATAGTAACTGAGGTTGTCTGCACATATTTTGCAAAGCAGCAGCCAGTAAACAACCAGATACAGGTGCAAGAATGACTCTGAGTCCTCCACCACATCTCTGAACTTCTTGTTAGAAATATTTCGGAAGGTGGTTATCGTCTTCTATTATGAAACCAATGGCGACGCCAAAGGCTCCAGAGGTTAGCTCCCTTTCAGTGGTCACAGAAGGATCCCTGGTTAAACTATGTAAGTCACAAAGCAGAGCTTAATGTAATGAATTTATGAAAGGACTAGTAGGGAGGAGGGGCTTGAAAGGGATGGAAGGAGAGAAAATTTGCAATCCACTATGTACATGAAATTGTCAAAGAAGGGGGTGAATTTCAAAAATGAAAAAAGAGAGCAATTTCTCTTTAAAGATTCAACTTGGGGGACTGGCAAGATGACTTCTCGTGCAAGGTCATGTGAGTAAACCTGGCTACCTGAGTTTCATGTGCCAGAACATATGGAAGAAGAAGAAAACCAACTCTCCAAAGGTTTTCTCTGAACTCCCTCCCTCCCCCTTCTCTGACGCTCTCTCTTTCCCTCTCTTTCTGAATGAAACAACAAATAACTAAAAATTAAAGTTACATGAAAGACCAAGAAAATTTCATCATGTTACAGGTAGTGAGTACAAAAATAAAACACTTAAATAACCAAAATTGGCTCTTCTATTAAGAAACAATGCAAATAATATGTATTTTCTACAATCACTTCCTTACCCCTCTTCCTGAAGGGTAAGATATGGCTTTATTTGCAGCTCAATTTTCCTCCGACACTCGGCTTTGTTTATTATGGAGTTGGCTCGTCTTCTTAATTTCTAACAGATTCTTATTAAACTATGAAAAACCATAATTTCTCATCATGTTTAACAGGATTTATTTGGAATAGTATTTTTATAGAAGCAGGACTAAATGTTAGATACAAAATAGCACTGCTGAAATAATGTTAAATTCTGCCAACCAATCTATTATGTGAAAAATGCACCCACTTGTGGGTATTTAAAAAATGCTTCTACATGCTTACAATTGAATAGATCTAAAACTGAACTTTTCTAAAAGCACCAATCTAATTCCTGTTTTATGCTTCCTGTGAACACCAAGCTACACATTAATTTAATATTTTTAGAAACCTGTCAACTGAAGATTAAAATATTCCTATCCTTGCCACATAATTATAGTAGATTTCATTGATGTCTCATCAAAGTCTTCAGGAATATGTCTGCAATGAGAAGCAATCCATTCTAAGCCCCAGGTATCCTCATTATTTTTATTAATAATCATTTGACATCAGATGAAAAATACTGAGTACCTCAAAGGATTTTTCACGGCAAATGTGAAATTATTTTCCTTGACTTTCACATGGGAATTCTATAAACCACCTGCTTCCATGTATACTACATTCCACAAAAAATAATATGTATATCTCCCAAAGATAAGGTAGAATATTCAAAATATTTATAGCATGTGAAATGTAATTTCTGAATGAATTAAATGCTGATCTCCTCTGAGGGACTTTTTAATACATACTATATTTTAAACAAATATAAACACACGTTTCTCCTGTGCAACATTCAAGTCATTGTAACAGTATCCAGTGATTTAAAAAAAATCTGTGGTGTGGGATGGACTAGAAGTGGACCAGGTTGAGCAAGGATTTCTTCCCTTCAAAGAAAAAATACCAGAGAGATTCTCAGCTCTGTATTTCTACCCCTACCCAGTTGTACTTTGGTTCATTTCAAAGTGGCTTTTGAATTTTGTTTTCAATGAAGTCATTTGCCATTTAAACTGCTTCTTGGATAGGTATATTAGACCTGTACATTTACATTTAGAATAGGACAATTTCAAACTAAAATCCTAAGGGCAGCAAGATGACTCTGCTGATGGGGTGCATTCTCTTCTCTTCCCTCCTGTTCTCTCCCCTCCCCTCCTCTCCCCTCCCCTCTCCTCTCCCCTTCCTTGCCTTCCTCTCCTCTCCCCTGCCTCTGCCTCCCTTCCCATCTTCCTGTACTCCACTCTCTCCTGTCCTCCCCTCTCCTGTCCCCTCTTCTCCTCCCTCCCCTCCCTCCCCTCCCCTCCTCCTCCCCGCCGTTCCGTCTCCTCTCCTCTCCTCTCCTCTCCTCTCCTCTCCTCTCCTCTCCTCTCTCCTCTCCTCTCCTCTCTCTCCTCTCCTTTTCTTCTCTCCTCTCCTCTTCTTCTCTCTTCTTCTCCTCTCTTCTCATATCCTTCCTTGTTCTCTTTTTCTATCTCTAACAAATAGCCTCCCAAAAAAAAAGAAAATCCTAAAGTCAACATGATTTCCCAGGAGTACTTCTTCAATTTCTGGGAAAATAAGTTATTTTTGTTTTCTTCTACAATGTGCTAGTGGGTACTGTAACATAGTGTAATGTGTGTTTGTGCACTTTGTGTGTGCATGAGGGTCTGTGAGTGCAGACACTCAAATGCCACAGCACCTAAATGGTGGTCAGAGATCAACCTTAAGTGTTATTCCACACTTTCTTCCATGTTTGAGGCAGGGGCTCCTTTCCCAAAGTTGGACACATGCCAGACAATTTGTTCTGTGAGCCTTGGGTTCTCCTTTCTCTGCCTTCATTTCTTCATAGAAGCAATAAGTTAGTAAACATATACTCTCATATCCAGGCTGTATGTGTATTGTAGGGATGCAAACTGAGGTCCTCATGTCAGGCAGTGAGCACTTCATTTGCAGAGCTGTCTCCCTGTCCTTTATCTTCAATGTATGAATGTACCTCATTACAATTATTCAGTATACTCACTACATAAAGCATTTGTTGAATAATATCTCTTTATAACTTTTGCAAAGAGTGCTACAAAGTACTGCTATATAAAGACAATAACATAAAAATTGTTTCTGTTGGATATAGATACTCTGTTAGCAGAAGCAAAGTTTTCCATATCAGCGAGAATGGGACCATAATGACCACTGAACTGCTAGACCGGGAAGTCAGTGCTTGGTACAACGTCAGTGTCAGTGCCATGGAGAAATGTAAGTGCACTTGCACAAACCTCACACTCGCTCACACATCCTGCAAACCCATCCGCTATATCATGATAAGATTATGAGGATCGACATTTTCATTATTTCCTTGTAATTAAACATTATATAGGCATGTCCATTTGCATTTGTAATTTTCATTACAAATTAAAATCTCACTTTGATCAGCGCTTAAAACGTTTCAAACAGTAAACACCTTCTAAGATTTTTCTTATCAAAATAAATACTGTTTAATAAAGAAAGAATAGGCAAATAGAAAAAAACACAAAGTATAATGCAAAAATCAGCTGGAAACCAAAAATGTATTTATGTTATTCTTAGCTATATTTCTTTAAAATAATTTTCATGATTGTCTATTCATATTCACAAATAGAAATTAAATGTGTGTTTTTAAGCTGCTAGTATATATTCTCCATGGATCTTTTTTAAATAGCATGTTTAATGAATGTACTTTCTAAAACAATATATTCTTGAAAAGACATTTATAAAATGTATTGCATGGAATTTACTCCTTAAATTCTCCATTTAGAGAAAAAAAATGTCTTGATCTGGTACCATTGCTATGCAAATGGTTAAATTATTTATTGAGTAGAATTTTAAATTTTTTCCATTTAGCCAAATCAGGTTAGCTTGATCATGATTTCTCTTAAGTCCTACAAGAAAGTCTCAGTGTTGTTTTAGTTTTAGGATGTAATATCAGAATTAATCTTTTACATTTAATATAAATTGCATTTTATTATGGTTATGTTATAAAATATAAAGGACTGAATTCACATTGATGCATTGTCTATATTTGAAAAAAGAAATAATTTATTTTTAAATTGAGCTCATATTCTGATATGCAGGGGATTCAAATTTTACAAATCCACTATGATTATTTCTTTATTCAGTTTTTTTTATGATAGGCAGACTATTTCTCTGTAAGATTATGAAAAAAACGATGTAGCCAAACAAGTTTGTTTCATGGATATCGTTCTTTAAGAATCAATTGCTTGGTCTGGACTGATAGCTTAGGGATTAAGACTCCTGAAAAGCAGAAGGACCTGATTTTGGATTCACAATCCCACATAAAAACACCAGGCAGAAATGACAGCAACCTGCACTTCTAGATCTGTAAGACAGAGCCTGGGAAATCCCAGAGCAAAGCAAAAAGGGGGTAGAAGCAATCCAGGATGGTTCCTAAGTCACACTTGGGTCACCACAGGCACACACAGTGCCCTGAGATACACACACACACACACGCGCGCGCGCGCACACACGTGCCCACAAGCAAAGCAAGAAATCAATTAGTCAATCAGTTGTATTGATGAAAGCTTAAAGTAATAGATAGTACCTGAAAATTATAAAAATATATTTGATTGTGTAGTCCCTGATTTAATAACACAGGGTAGAGAGCTGAAACAGTTCAGAAACCACTCTAGAATACACCATCCTTGAAACCTCTTTTACAGAGAATTCAGTAACTGGTCATCTTCACATTTATCATTTTTTGCTAGAAAAATAAGCACTTGCAACAGAGATACAGGGACCAAACAAAGACTCGTACATCCATCTTATTCCTCCATTTGCAAAGTTGGCAGGCAGTTGAGACATTGGAAAGCATGTGCCTTGTGTTCTTGTTTCTTCTTTGGATAGAGCACTGCCCAGCTCTGAGGAACCACAGCAGGTAGACTTGGTTTTGTATTTTGAGTTTTCTGCCTAAGTAAACAGTAAAGAGCAAGGAGCAAATACGACAAGAGCATGAGTGCCTGCTGCAGCCAGAGACATGCTGAGGCAGCTTTCCATGTCAGAAAACACAAAGGTGCTTATTCTTGAAGCAAGAGGCTTTTATTCATTGTGCATTTCTGAGAGAAAATTATTACGTCAGTCTTTTTTGCAAATCCATTGTGAAAAAGAAGTCAGGCCTGCTGAAGAGAAGATAGGTTTCCTTTCAAAAACACATTTCTCTATGGAGCAACTTTCAGCTATGAAAGGATCATAATTTGTCAAATTCATACCAAAAGGCTGCCTCAACCTTATCTCTTCTATTAGGAAAAAATATTTGTAAAAATATTTAATTTCCCTTCTGAAAAAGATAGACTACAAAGTGAACTATTACAAAGCAGAAATTTTTAAAAATAAAATGTTGGTAATATTTTCAGGCTCAAAATGCTCTAAATTTTATTAATTAAACTGGCTAACACCAGAAAACACCTGTAGCTATGTTATAGTCACAGAATACAGACTAAGTAATATTAAATACCAGTGAGACAGCATACACACTGCTCTATTTATTATGTACTTTACAATACATATTATACTTTTATAAATAACATATATGCATGCTTATTTCCATACTTGATAAGATGCTATAAATGTGATTTTTCTGAAACTAACTTTCATTCAGCATTCTGATTGTTACCATTACTGATGCATGTAATTCTTTCCATTTTTAATTTTGATTCTTTAGCACTTTCACACATATACAGAGTGAATGTGTTTTCATCCCTTATTTCACAATCCCATCCTCCCCTCCAAGTATGCTTTTACTTTTTTCTTTCCAGTCCCATTCACGTTCGTGATTTTCCATGTTTGTGACTCACTGGTCTTCACCTTGGATGCCTGTACTGGCAAATGACTGACTACCTGCAGCATGGGTGACTTACCTGTAAATAAATTGTAGAGTAAATAAGCTTTTATACTGCTTGGCAGTGACCTTCAATAGACTTTTAAGGAGGTGTGGTATATCTTGAATCTTCCCTCATCCCTCATGAAATGTTAACAAACCAGCTATTCTGTAGAACCAGTGGTGGTGAACATTGCCACAGTGACTTCTGGTCTATTGCAACCCTGTCCTGACCAGAGGGTGTTGTCTGCCAACACCATTCCCTACCTTTTAAATCACATGTAGTTCATTCATTTATTTTATTTTAACTCAGCATAATATCAAGTCAAATGGGAAAATATTTGATTAATGTTTGATACCATTTTTTTACAAATAATTTAATTATATTATTTTAGATTCTAAATACTGAAATTCTACAAGGAAAGATCACTAGGAATATTTGTAAATTATATTTGGTTATCACTGAAGAAAGTGAAATTTATATTGCAAACTAGAAAGATGACAATACCATAAATTTTGAATTGCAAGATATGTATTTTTCCAGTAGATGTTTTATTCTGCTTTCATATATGCTTAGATAATATAAGAAAGTGTAATATTATAAGCATGACATCTCATCTTATAATCATGCAGTAGTTCATAGGTGATATTCTAATGTTTAATGAAGGGCAAAGTGCAACACAAGCAACTGAAAAATATTCCAAGTTCTTTTTTTTTTTTAAGGGAGGAAGAGTTTACTTTGGTGCATAATTCTGGGGTACAGTCCATCACAGCAGTGAACTCATGTTGGCAGATGTTTGAGGCACTGCTCACATTACATTGCTATCAGGACAGAGGAGATGCATGCTGCTAATTACTCACTTTCTCCTTTTCATGCATCCCAAGACCCCTGTCTGTGGGATGGCACAACCTACTCTTAACGTGGGTCTTCCCACCTTAATTAACCCAATGTAGGCTCTTCCGTAAGGACCTGCACAAAGCCTTGCCATATAGGTGACACTAGATCCTGTTGAGTTCACAGTCGATATTAATTATCACCATGACATAGATGTTTCATATTTTCTATAACTTTACCCCTATTCGATCCTGCTTTTGACAAAATTGTCATCAGTGCATTGGTATAGCTTTAAATTATGCTCTTGGGATGATAAGGTAGTTAAGAATGAGGACCTGAGCTAGGATCCCCAGAACTCACATAAAAAGCCAGACATGTGTTGCAAGTGTTTGTAACTGCGGCACTCCTACAGGAAGATGGAAGACAGAGACAGGGAAATCCCCAGAAGTTTGCAGCTAGCTAACCTGGCAGACACAGTGGAAAAATAATGAAGAGACTCCGTCTCAATCAAGGTAAAAGGCCCTCTGGCCTCTACATGAACACTGTAGCATGCACACACCCGCATTTAGACAGTCAAATGTGCACCTACACACACACACAGACACACACACACACACACACAGACACACACATACCATACACATTCATGTACACACAGTCATCTCAATTTCTTCTGCATCAGGCTTATCACTTCTAATGTTCTCATCTTTTAGATGGGCGCATCTTGATATACTTAGATATCTACTGAACAACTGGCACTTTCACACTAAGAGTTTTTGGACTCATGGTCTGCATTACCACAGACATTTATTGCAGAGCCTCTTAGACATGCGGTTCAATTCCCTGTTCATTTCAGTGCTTAAATGCTTTGGGTTTCTGCTGTAAACAGGAAGAAACAAACTAAGGCTAAGTGAAGCAGAGGGAGGAACAAAGGAAAACTATGAGAACATTGCCTGATGTTGCTGCCAAGCTGGGCAAATCGAGGTTCTGAAGGAACAAGACCAGACCAAGAGTGGGCCTGTGAAAGGCATCCCAGGTGCAGGGGCTGCCCTGCTCATTGCAAGCAGCCTTTGACCACCTGCAAAGGCTGGAGACTTAATGGTATGGATACTCTCTGAGAATCAGCATCCAGAGTATCTAAGAGCAAAGTGGATTTATACATTCTACATAGTGTGTATGTGTTTGTATTTGTGCATGTGGGGGGATAACATTTTTACTTCAAAGTTTATGACATAGCCTCCAAATAGAGATTACAATTTAAAGTTGTAACACTAGTGAAAATGTTAAAGAAACATAAAACAGTAGCGATGACAGAAGAAACATGAAACATTTCACATGCCCCAGGAAAACAGCTTAGCTTTGTCATTTCACAGTTGTATGTTCACGTATTCTTTAATAAAATGCCTAGTTTACAATGTGTGAGAGTACTAGTGAGGTTTGAAGATAGCATTGCATTACTTCACAGTATTTTATAATATGCAATCTAAGCATTATTAGGTTTCAATGGTTTGTGAAACATGCTTCAAAGGTTTATGAAACATATTTTGAAACCCAGTGTATAATTTGACATAAACATAATTCCTGGTTCACAAAAGTTAAGCCTATCCTGTAGAATTTGCTTTTCTAAAGTATAAATGAAAAAGAATGAACCACAATTATTTCTAATCCTAAAAGCTTATTGTCTTAATCCTTTACCATATTTATCCTTATTAACTAAGGTTCAATCAAGTACATTCAATATAATTATCACCTATATATTTGTTTCTACCCTTAAAAACAGTAATGTAAATATAAAATTATTTCAATTCATGTCTTAAATATAGGACTTAAATCAATTAATGCTGTATGATGTTCTTAGAACTAAATGGTAATTTCTGCAAGTGTGTGAGAGGGATTCCCTACTGCTACCTCTCATAGTTTCTTTCAAGATTTTCTGATTTCACAAAGTTGAATTCATCCATGTTAATGAGTCTCGACACATGGGTCTATCATAAAATACTGTAGAAGGGAATTTAAGGAGATGGTTACAATGTTGACTAGGGTTCAAAGAAGGATGTCTTGAAGAAGTATTGTCAAACCCTTTTATGTATCTTAAATAAAAAAAAAACAGCAGTTTTCTATAGAAGCATTGAGGCTGAAAACATTTATAGAGTTATAATTGTGTTAGAAGAAACTAAAATAAAGATGTAAATGTAGCATAGGAAAGGACTCAAAAACATTTCATTTCTCTCGTGGGTATCCAAGTCACTCATCAAAGGGAATTTAAGGATCAGTAAAATAAATGATAAAGACATGATAATTCACACCTGAAAGCTACAGACTAGGGTGACTGAGATCGACAGCAACCATGCAGCCAAGATGGCTAGATGACAGCAGAAACCCTGAGTGGATCTGTGCTTAATAGAATGAAAACAAAAGCAAAACATAAATAAAGTTAAATAAATAAATAAATAACATATGTAGTTAAAGATAATTTTGTAAATCACTATATGTCTAAATATGCACTTTAGATACAAAATTCACAAAATGTTACTGAGATAAATGTTGCTATGGATAAACTGCAGCAAAAATGTGCCCATACATTTAATACCATAATTTTTGTTATGTGAATTTTATAATATTCTTTCAAAATGAAAGTGTCATTGAAGAGCATTTTTTTGAAGAGATAGCTTTGAAGCCACAATGGGTTTATATATTTTAGAAATATTACAAATAAACCAATATTGAAAATATAGGTTTTTGGAAATCTTACCAAATATGTGAAGATATAATTGATGCTGCTCTGTTTCTGATAGTACATGATTATTTTCTTAGGAACAAAGAAGAAAAAAACAGTAATTTGCTTTGGAAATATTTGATATGATCCATTTCTTTTAATTCTTGTGGACTGAGAGGTATAAGATAAGGAATGAAATTTCTAAACAAAGCATATATATATACATATATATCTTTTCTACATGTTACAAAACACAACATTAATTTAAAAAAATCTCGTTACCTTTAAAAAGTTGACAATAATAAGCTGTACAGTGAAGAAAATGTCAGGGGGTTTGCAGTAAACTCCATGCCTTCTGAACATTATCTGCCTACTTTTCCCCTTCCTTTGAAAGTCCAGTTGAAAAATCTCCAACAATCTAGAGATTCCTAATTGGAGGATTCGGAGTCCCAGACAGCATGAAGGCACTGAGAAAATGAGTCAGGGGAGGGGAGCCTGGCTGTCCTTGCTCAGCTCTGCCTCACAGACCCAGCAGTGGGGACTCTGGCAAACCTCATCATTTCAGCAGACATCTGAGTTGAAGACAACATGTATGCTTTGGTTGATCACGGAAAATGGGCATTTGAACTTAAGTTTATATAGAGTGAATGATTTATTAGCTTTCCTTAAACATCATATCCAAGAAACAGCTTTATTTATTTTATGTAATCTGAAGGATATTCTCCTTCAACATTGTATCTAAGGGGTGGAAAGGTGGCTCAGGGGTTAAGCCTCCGCCCTGCAGGCGGAAGGTCCTGAGTTCGGATCCCAGATCCCACGTATAGATGCCAGGCGGAAGCGGGGGCAGCCTGCGCTTTCTGGTCCTGGTAGGGTGGAGCCTGTGAATCCCGGGGCAGAAGGAGGTGGAGGCGTCCATGGTGGTTTGCGAATTCGTCCGTGGTTCTACACACACACACACACACACACACACACACACACAGACACACACACACACACGCATATGCACACAGTTGAATAAATAATAATAATAAAAAAATTTTAAAAAAACTTTAAAAAAACATATCTAAGAAATGGCTTTATTTATCTTATGTAATCTAAAGGATATTCTTAGGTGATAAATTCTACGAATCTTCAACTTCATTATGAATTTCATTATGAATAATAAGGTCTTGAATTCTGAAACAATCTCTCTTCATTTTATTTTTTTTATTTTTTTATTATTATTAATTATTCAACTGTGTGCATATGCGTGTGTATGTACGCGCGTGTGTCTGTGTGTGTGTGTGTGTCTGTGTGTGTGTAGAACCACGGACGAATTCGCGAACCACCATGGACGCCTCCACCTCCTTCTGCCCCGGGATTCACAGGCTCCGCCCTACCAGGACTAGAAGCGCAGGCCGCCCCCGCTTCTGCCTGGCGTCTCTATGTGGGATCTGGGATCCGAACTCAGGACCTTCCGCCTGCAAGGCGGAGGCTTAACCCCTGAGCCACCTCTCTAGCCCCTTCATTTTATTTTTTGATTTTAACCATTTTTATCTCAGCAACAAAATAGAGAAGGGTGTCAATATGGCAGTATGTGCATGTATACATATGTGTTTGCACAGGTATATGGGTGTCTGTGTGTACACATGCATATTTGTGTGTATGCAAATGTGTGCTTACATATGTATGTGCTTGTATGTGTGTCTCTATGTTTATGTGTGTGTTTCCTGTACTTTAAAGAATAATTATAGCAGTCGTTTATTCATGCAAGTAAAATCTTATCTCTACTATTGAATATTTCTAGAGATAGAAAAATACAATAGAAATGGAAATATAAATAGAAATAAAATAGATAGAAATATGCTACCATAAATTGGTTTACCCCCTAGGAAAACAGATAGATCCTATTAATGTGCTCAACACCCAATATCTAGACCTCAAATAGGAAGAGCTACACTATTTATCACTAGAATTCTTCCCTCAATTCTCTGATGATTCCAGTGACAATCTGTATTTGGTAGTAAATTTATTTTACTTTTCATAATTTAGTGATAATAAATGGTTTTGCAACTTGGAATAAGGCATTTGGGAAGACAGGTCTCCTATACTATCAGAACCTAGGAGTAGAGGAATACTATACTTTTTCATGTTTTCATTTATTCAGATGAACACCAATAATAGTAGTTTATAATATATTTCCCTGTTTATAAAGTTTACAAATGAATCAATTAGATTTTATAAATCTATCCCAAAATGTTAAGGTCTCCCCAAATCATATTTGCCATGATTCATTAAGAAAGTAATAATATTTTTTCATTCTATGTATTTAATTTTCAGATAACATAAGACAGATTGCTACAGTGCCTGTGTATGTGCATATTCTTAATATAAATGATCATGCTCCAGAGTTATCACAATACTATGAGACATACGTCTGTGAAAATGCTGTCTCTGGCGAGGTAAGATTGATAGCACATTATCAAAGTCTAAGCAACACAGTTTATATACATTCCAAATTTATATTGTATATTGAGTACTAATGCATATTTGGTGTCAGATGAAGTAGATCTGCATTATTATAGTACACATAACATGTGCAAATATATGCTATATGTTGATATTAAAATTTATTCCAATTTGTAAAATTTAAAAGTTACATCGATTATTTTATAGTTGATGCATATTTCATTTTTCAATAAATTTAATTTTAATTATATACTCATAAAGTAAATTTAAGTGTAAATTTACTTCATGAGTATATAAATACAAATTTCTGGACATATTTTTAAGTGTCTTGTTTTTAATGCTACATCATGTTACAGTTCGCTGAAATTAAATATTTGTATTTACAATTGATTTATACATAAACTCTCAATATTTCTTTAAACTTTATGAAGTATAAAATGCATACCAAATTAAAGGTATGTCTATTTAAATTATAAGTAGAACGTGTAGAAAATATAGTGTCATGTACATTAAATTATAAATACTAAACTTGGAAAAATAACATGGTAAATCATTTATGCCCTTAGATTATTAAAAAGTATTTGGAGTATCACATTTAATGGGAAACCTATTTCTAAACATAAAACAATACTTTTTTTTTGCCTGTTTCTTTTTTTTATTATTAATACATTTTTACTATTATTTCAGCTCATACAAACTTAATAGGTACACCAGTTCCCTCCCTCCCTCCTCCTCCCCCCAAACCCTCTGCTCCCCTTCCCCTCCCCCTTCCCTCCACATCCCCCAGTGCCTCCCGCCCAATTCCCAGAGAGTCCTTTCTTCTGCATGCCTGATTTTCCTCTGGGCCCTCCTCTCCGATGACGTACAAGGACCCAGTGGCCTTTCCCTGAACCCTTTCCCGTGTTCCCCTTAGGTATAGGAACACTGCTGTGGCTGCCAATCCTTTGCCTCCAAGGATCTTGGTGCCTTTAGCAGGTGCTAGACTTTGTGAGGTCAACAGTGTGTTGGACAATGCGCAGGGCATGCAAAGTCCAATTATGATTGCTTCAGCCCTAACTTGTATGGAGTATCTTGCATATCATTGCTCCTCCCATCCTTTTGCTCTTACACTCTTACCACCCCCTCTTCCGCAAATGTCCCTGAGCTTCAGGATGGGGAGAGATTAGTCTGGCCTAGTTCTATGTGGTTGATATAGAGTCTCTGAAGTTCTGGATTGTGGTTTGTTGATTTTCTTTTGCAGTTTTGCTGCTCCTGTAATGCCCTTCACTCCATCCTGATGGGCATTATATGTCACCCCCTGGCCAGAGACAAAAAGCTGTTAAACTAGTCTTGTGATAAGAGCACATTCAAAGGTAGATGTAATAAAAGTGGGTAACCACAGTGAGGGTCTATCACCCATTTGCAAAATGGTTACTTATTATCTGCCAGACTATATGCCCTCCTCTTCTGATGAGATCATACCCCCTCAGTAGTAAATGATCAGGAATGAAAGTCTGTGAACTTAATCAGATGTCTCATTACTTATTTGAGTCCTTGATGGAGACCTATTTTCTCTGCTGTAACATGGTCCCCTCTCTCCTTGTTTCTGGTGTGGGCCTCCTACCCCATCCCTCCTGTTCATAATCCTTGCAATTACTGTAGGTATTTCAGTACCAAACCCACCCAGCCCACCTAGAGACACTCAAATAAAACAATACTTTATATGGCCTATACACTCATTTCTGTAATTGCTCCATTTGCAATACACTTTGCAGAATCAGTGTTTAGTTGGGCTGAGGTTACTAAACCAAATATGTGGGAAGGAGAGAGAATTTACACAATCAGAGACTTGAGGTCTAAGCTAGCAGGTCTTGGATGGTCCCAGGATGGGTGCCACTTGAATCCAGTAAATAACCATGCTGAGGCTTTTATTATTACTGATGGATAGCTATTTGTAAAAGCAATTTTACATAGCAATCAGTGCTTATAAGATTTTTCATACATACATGTTTATATTTAGAACTATATGCATCCATTAATATTGTCAAGATTTACTTCTGTTTTTACTTCTGGAGACGTGGCTCAGAGAAAAAGACCATTTCAGAAGCAGAAAGTCCTGAGTTCAGATCCCAGATCTTCTGTAAAAACACCAGGCAGAAAAGGTGGCAGCACTTCCAACCCTGGTGGACAGAGTCTGGGAAACCCCAAAACTAACTAAAATGGAGGCAGAAGAGTCACTTTTGGTCCTCCACAGGGACGCACATTGCACTCTGACACACACACACACACACACACACACACACACACACACACAAATGAATGAATAAATGTTTAAATAAAGCACATAAATCTTCAGTTTGCATATTAAATTTATCTTGCATGAGCTCATTCACTGTGAACTGAAATCATAGTAATTTTGACATTAAAATGAATATATATGCACAGAATAAATTGGCAACAATACCTTTTGAAATAAATCTATGATTGAAATGAGGAAAAGAAACGATAAAAACAAAATTGTACGAATCAATCATATAGTAATAGAACACTAAATATTTTGCACATGGAGCAATAAAGATCTAGCAAGCCTGAGGGCTTGGGACTATTAGGCTGGGCACAGAGGTTAGGAACCCTCCTTGGAGGGACAATGTTAGATTTAAGACTCTAGGAAGGAAAAACTAAATGGAGGGACCATGATGCCAGAATCAACCAGAAAGTAGCATAGCTGGGGACTCTGTCTCGAGAGACTGCAGGTGGACACTGGGTGTACACAATCATCTCATGTAGCTAGAACATGAACAACAGCAAATGGCAGTTTCCTGGGAACTCTGAGAAACAGGTCAAAGCAGGTGGGCTGGAATCTTCCCCCTTGAGCAGTCATTTTCTCTGAAAATGAGTGCGGCTCAGGAGAGGGTTTCCCTAAGAGTGATGGGCGCCAGATTGCTCACAGCATTGTTCTGCAAAGGAACAGACTTCCAAGCAGCAGGCACAATTGCATTATTGTGGACACTCGGCAGAGGAATGATGATGTCTCACAACAGGCAGGTATTGCAGCAGTTACTGGAAGCAATCAGATCCTACATACACTCTGAGGCAAAGGATTTTGTAAGAGATTGGCTTTGTGGTAGATGGTGAACAGGTAAATTATGAATTGACTCATACAGTGTAATTGGAATGACAGAAATATATTTTTTCACTGGTGGGAGAAAATCACAGGAAAAGCAAGTTGAAGAGGGAAATTAAGAAATAAGCTTTGACATCTGAAATGTGCTGAACAAAGTAGTTATATCGGTTGTATAGTCGGTTGCATAGAGATAGAGTTCAAGGAAGAGATATATGTCCCCCCAAGGAATACTATATACAATTTTGTCATTTCATTAACCTCTTTATTTTTTGACTCTTAGTATGTAAGCGAGTTGGGATAAAAGGGGGAAAGATTTTTTTCATAGTTTTCCAAATGTTAATATTAAAACCAGCTAAAAAGGCACTTAAGTGTCCCATTTGTTGCCGAAGGGCTTATCTTGCCATGGTAGTTGTTACTCTATCTTGCAGCTTGCTAGGAGGAAATTTCAAGACCCAAACTAGCTTGTTTCCCCATGTTCTATGACCAGTATGGGTGGGGTCAATAGTTTCACACATCAGACTCTGGAGAGCAATCAAAGACAATGGTGCAAAAGTTCTATGTATTAGAATTTCATGTTCCAGGTGTTTTCTAGCATATTTTCATATGTATACCTGAACAACCAAGAATAATCTGGGCCAAGAACAGTACACCTCACACACTGAATGTGCTACCAATATTTCATATTAGCCATGACATTAGCTGTCATTCTCATTCTGACCCTTCAGACTTATACTTCAGACTTAATAAAAGAACATAGAAAATGAACACATTTACAGCATTTATTCCAAAAAAATCACTGCACAGATTATATAATATATAGAACAGCATCTAACCCAAAAGTGACTTCATATTAAACATGGATATTTTAAAATTCTTCAGGCTGACACAACGTATTACCATCAAAGACTATTTTAAACATGAAATTGATTATGATGTGTCAGAAAGAATCTAGACAAAATATCACTCAGAGAGCAAGAGAGGAAAAAACTGAGCCCTTAAAATTCTGTCTAAATGGAATTATTCTTATTACTTTCCAAGCCTCTCAAGCCATGACTAAAATTTATTTGCATGTTTAAATTTATATTTTAAGGCAGATCGCATCACAAAATTTGAGGGTATCAATAAGCACCACTAAATAAGTATAATGGCTTAGAAATCTGTTCAGTACAACACATATACATTTTTCTTAGGATTTTATTTATAAAATCATACAAATAATTCCTGTTGTTTAATTCTAACAACAACAAAAAAGTAATGCTAAGTCAACATGATAAGCATTTTAATGTCACTTTCTTGAAATACTGTGTTTTGGATAAAAGTCAATTGAATTATTTTAATACTGATTCATCTGTACTGTGAACTGATTGCATCCTGTCATGAACGCCTCTTTTTTAGTTTAATAGAATAATGCATATATTGTTGGAGAGCAAATACAAATTTAAAATTACACTATTGTAAGGAACAGAGAATTTTAATTAACTATTTCAACCTAAATCTGGTGTTCTCAAGGTGAACCTTCATCAAAGGCTTTGAATGCATTCTTAGCATTCAAAATTTGTGCTTAGCCTAGTGACTCAAGGTGCTATTTATTTTTATAATTTATCATCAGTAATACCTCAACAAATAACAAAAATATGTATTTAGTAACATTATATAACATCATCCTTTGTAAATATCATAGGAGAATATTTTTATGATGAAAACATATAACAGATGTATGTTCTATGTGTAAAAACTCAGAGGCTACTGCATTTGAGTGAAGAATAATTCACAAAAGTTGGTGATTCATATTGTCAATTTTAAGATTAGAAAACTTGTATCAAAATAAGGATTTGGGAAGTAACGCTTATAAGCTTTGGCCTTTGCTAGACCTAAACAAATCTGCAATGTTCTGAAATGAAATCATTGCACACATTTATCAGAGAAGTGGATTTTTTAAAATTTATTTTCTTTGATCATATTATTTTGCTAAGTGATTATATTTTAATTAGAAATATGTTATCTGTATAGCTACACCCTCCTAAATGTGACTGCCTCATTTTATCTAGGAAGTAGGTGTAGTCTGGCTTAGTTAATACTAGGATTTCAAAAAATGTATTATGAAGAAAAAATAAATCAGTCAAGAAATAATACAGATTGCATTAGCTTCATAACATTCTGCATGAATGTGGAGAGATGACTGTTCTTTGAAGTCTAACTTTATTCATCTTGTAACCAAGGATGGTATAGTTTGACACAATGCTGAAACCTTTTTATTTGTGAAAAAACAATAAAAATGGAATAATTAATCCACATTTATTTCTAGAATCAATCACAATATGACTCTGTGATCTGGTCAAGGATATTACTTTCAGACAGTCATTAATTATTGATTGTCACATGTGTGTCTCAGTCTAAAATAATTAACTGAGATATCATTTGTTCATGTCTGTATTGCTTCCTTTATGATCTGAGCTAGAAAGCAACACCAAATAAGGATGAATTTCCCTGTGACCTTTGCAGGACAAAGGCAATGATATGCATTGCCCTCATCTCTAAACGCATATTTTTTGCACTAGAAAATAAGTTGATAAGTATGGCAATAAGCAAAAATGAGAAATGTATGTCATCATGGCTGCATTCAAAAAGTTATAATGGTTGGCATTTAGATGAAGAAATTACAGGAGGGCAGAAATTCAGGAACAGGGAATTTATCCCTCCTTATTTACTAAAGCATTTTGAAGAAAAACCTGAAAATAATAATGATCAAATATTTCAATATTCTTCCAGTTAATTCAGAACATCAGTGCAAAAGATGCAGATGAATCCACAGAAGAGGAACATTTTTACTTCAGTCTTTCTGCAGATGACGCAAACAACTCAAGCTTTTCACTCTCAGATAATGAAGGTATTTCTACTCGCCTGCAATGATGTCTGATCCTTCATGGTGTTTCATTTTATTGGGTTTACCACTCTGAATGATTACTGTTTCTGCACCATGTTGAAAAATAGAGCACTATAGCTAAAACAAAAAAGGAAAACAAAACCCAAACCCAAACCTAAAACACGGAACAGATTTTTGCTCAATTACTTTGAACAAGACATAATTCATGATGGTGGGGCTAGATAAATTTGGCCTAACATGCCCAAAGTACTTGGTTTAGTATCCAAAACCGACTTCTCCCTTGAAATAAAATAAAATAGAATAAAATAAAATAAAATAAAATAAATTTAAATTAAATTAAATTAAAATAATTAAAATAAAAAACAGGATTGTCAGTTATTGTAAGCCATTTAAAGTCCAATTGGCTCTGTAAACAGAACTGTACTTCTAGTAAACACAGGGTTTTTTTCTGTATCTTCATTTTTCTCAGGCAGCAGTCTGAGGAGAAAATAGTCTATATTAAACTTGTAGTAAAGTTGGACACTAATATTAGGCGACATTTATTAGGATCTATAAATCTATGTAAATTAATTATTTATGTTCAATTTCCCCCTACCACAAATATTTCCATGAATTGAAGGGTAAGGTATTCTAACAAGAATTTTGTGAAGATGGAATCTCTGCTCATTCTGTTGAAGTAGATTAGCTGTGCTTTTTATTCATTCTGTAGAGATGGATAAATAAGTTGCTTCCTGATTTGGTTCAGGAAGAACATTTTCATTACTGTGCAAATTTATATTTTAATTGTTACAAAAACCTCAAATACACCAAAAACTCAAATATGACTAACTAAATAAATTAACTATACTTTACAATTGTGATTTACTTCTGATCCAGAGAACTTTGTAAGAAAACAGCATAAAGATTCTCTATATTTTATTTCTGTCAAATTTCCGTGTGAAAATTATTAGAATAAAAGGGCACGCACCAACATAAAGCAATAACTTGCATTAGTATAAAATATGTGGAGGCAAAATAAGTGTAGTAAACACAAGAAGCATTAAACTTAATGTTTGTGGTTGCAAGTGAACTGAAAAAAATGTAAATGGTTTCCTGTCTCTAAGACTTTTCAAAATAAATTTGCAATGGATTTATATACATGAAGAGCATCACATCTTTAAGCTTAAATATATTTGGAGAAAGTTATAATTAGACACACATTTTGACAGTCTAATGTCCTGTTACATTTTATGCTACTTGCTTTCTGAATTTGCTATGATGGATATAGAATATAATATAAGGAAATGGGAGGTTCATTCTGAATTAAAAAAATAAAAAGAGAACGCATAGAAAAACTCAATTCCAATAAATAAGAAATTACAGCACAAAAACTTTATTCAGAGTATTTTGGGATTCAGAGAGCGATTTTGCAATGCTGAAGTATGCATTGCTCATTTTAATTAAGAGTTTGAGTGACTTCTCTAGAAGACTTCTTGAGATAAATGAATCATTATGCTTAATCCTTAACAAATGCCTGAACTTTAAATAGAAATTGGGTCAGTAATGTTAAGATACTATAAATGTCTTAATAAGATTTTCCTACCAAATTATGTCTTTCTTTAATTAGAAAGTATATTATTTGAGATTAGATGTTATTTTAGTTAGATAACCAAAAAAATATATATATATCCAATATTTATGAAATTAATAGATTTTAAGTTTAGAAAATGAAGTGCCAGGTATAATTAATTCAAATAAAATTGGATCCATCAGTTCAACTTTAATGTTAATAGTAATTTCATATACAGATAGATAAGATAATTTTTTATTCTACGTTTATTTCTGTTTTTCAAGACACCGTGTAATTGAATCAAAGTATTCATCACTCATACAAAATATTCTTTAAATGATTGCAAACCAGTGATTTGAGGTTGGAATTTTAGGTGTCTTTTAATAAAAATAGTCTATGTTTTTTAATTTAAATTAGATGATCATGATTATATACTGTTGTCTTGATGATTAAAATGTACAAATGTATGTTATATTATTGAGAAAAATTATGCAAATGGGTTTTTGTTTTAGATAACACAGCTGTCATTTTGACTAATAGAACTGGTTTCAGCCTTCAAGAAGAACCTGTATTCTACATGACCATCTTGATAGCTGACAATGGAATACCACCTCTTACCAGCACAAACACTCTTACAATATATGTCTGTGATTGTGGAGACAGTGGAAGTACTCAGACCTGTGCCAAGGGCCTGGCATTTACTATGGGATTTAAGACAGAGCTAATAATTGCTATTTTCATATGCATAATGGTGATATTTGGTAAGTAGTGCTGTACTGAATGGTTTAAAATAGTATAATATTTATGTGAAGGCAATGACAACTAATTACCTGAGATCATGAGTTTGTTTTTTCAACATGTTTGAATTCTAAATCCAACCATTAAATGAAAGATACAATTCAAGCTGAAAAATAAATGATCCTTGAATTGCATATGTGTATATGTTGTACACATTTGCTTTTAAACATGTTGACTGATAAGAACTACAACAAACCAAAACTACATACGAACTGACAGTGTCTAGCCTTAACTGAGTGCTTACTGTATGCTATAAACATAATGACTACATACTTTGTATCCTTTATACATTTTATTCTCAAATATTTCACAAAGAACAGAAATAATGTTTACATTAAAACAATGAAGCTCCCCTCCCACTTGGTAAATGAAAAAATATAAACATGTAGTTAAATGCTTTCTCATAGACCGTGTGCTTATAAAAGACTCCTGATGATTCTTTATATTTAAGAGTAAATAATGCTACATTATATGTACATTTACATATTCAAATCCACTCACTATTCAATATTCCTCCTTTGTTGAGTAAAACTGCAATGTTTATATAAGTTCAGATATGTTTTGGCATACCATTTCATTTATAAATAATTGATTTTTCTTCTCTTCAGTGATTTAGAAAAGCTTGATAATGATTTAAATAATTCTTTTTCATTTATTTTGAAGAATTCAACTGCCAAACAAACCATGATGTCCTGTAGATTGCTTTTTTTAAATAATTATAGCTATCAATTCAATTTCTTCATTTTATAAAATCAGACTAAAATTTTTCTTGTTAGTACTTGGTATGCTCTTGGTAATTTTTTGTTTTAGCAATTTATTAATTTCTTTCTAAGTTGTCCAATATGTTACAGTTGTTCACAATTGTCTCTTATGATTCCTTGTTTCTTGTGTTAGCTATTGTAGTGTTCTCTTATTTATTTTACATCTAATTTGATTTTTGTCTTTTTTACTTTTGATTTTTTCAAAAAATAATTTTAATAATATTACTTCATATCTTAAAAATGCTATTGTGTAAAATTCGAGTAGATACATAAAATACAATGTAGATGTAGGATTGCTTATCCTTCGAAAACAACACTCAAAGAGATTGTGCACATACATGGTTTCTTTTTTTCAAATATTATAAAAATCCTTTCTTTTATCTTAGTCTACTTTCATTTTATGAAATCACAATTTTATTTTATTCTATTTAATATGTGAAAAAACATTAAATTATAATTTAAATTTTAAATTGATCAGGATCCGAAACAATTCATTTTATTTTTATCACAATTTTTAATCTAAATCAGCCACTGGAAAGACTGCTATACCTTCACCATCACTTTGCAAATCTTTATTTCTTGAGCTTGTAACAAGGGCTTGATCTGTAAAGTGAACAGGATCGTTTGGAAGTCCACCTTGTCACATTATTATATTCTTTCTTCCCCAGGATTTATTTTTTTGATGTTGACTGTAAATCAGAGGAAAAAACAGACTCTTTTTACAGAAAAAAGTGAAGATTTCAAAGAGAATATATTCCGGTATGATGATGAAGGGGGTGGGGAAGAAGATACGGATGCATTTGATATTGTAGAGCTGAGAAGTAGTGCTGTGATGCGGGAGAGAAAGGCTCGCAGGACCAGGAGTGAAGACATCAGAAGTCTATACAGGCAGTCTCTTCAGGTGGGTCCAGACAGTGCCATATTCCGGAAATTCATCCTGGAAAAGCTGGAGGAAGCCAACACGGATCCGAGCGCCCCACCCTTTGACTGTCTGCAGACCTATGCCTTTGAGGGCACTGGCTCATTAGCAGGCTCCCTGAGTTCTCTGGGATCCACAGTTACTGATCCAGAACATGATTTTGACTACCTTAATGAACTGGGTCCACGCTTTAAAAGATTGGCATGCATGTTTGGCTCAGCAATGCAGCCCCACATTTAGCTTGTCACATTGTCACCATGGGAAAATACTAATGTGTTTGTATAAAATGACATCCTTTTCCAAGAGGTGTGTGCTCTGGCTTTCTGTTGTTCCAGGAACCCCATTATATAATTTTTTTCTGATTTTTTGATTTCAGCAAATAACCTTGGCTACTTCAATCTTCTTATCTAGTGTCCTCCAACATAGATGTTGGATGGTCTGTTATCATCCATATCTCACATGCCAGTGTAAGTCAGCTCTAGTATATCACTGAGAAATCACTTAGAAATTGGTCCATATTGCCCAATAAAAATTCTCAAAATTATTGAGCAGCAGTTTAAGAAGTGAACTAAATAAGATCATCTCATCATTAGCCAATCTATTCCAGCCTGTTGCTCGTAAAAAGTAAAAATAAAGAACCTATGCGTGCTAATTCTTCATGTCATACGGAGACAATTTTAATAACTATCAGATGTCTTAAACATTTAAAATATTTTATCTGTGTGCATAATCAGTTTTCTGATCAAGATTTTATTAATTATTCAAGCTAATATTGTAATTTTTGTCAAGATTCCTCTCTAATACTCATTTCAAAATTGAGTAGAAATTGGTCTATATGAATTATTCAGTTTTCTATCATAAATTGTGTTAATTTAGATATTATGACTTGGTGCTGAAAAGGAAACAAGATGATACGCTTAAAATTGTTTCATAAATCATAGTCACAATCAACCCCCAAATCATATTTTTTCATGTTAAAATACAGTGGCAAAATGCATGTCAATATTATTCATGATTACACTGAAGCTTAATGAAACTGCTGGAAACTTTGGAATTTAATAAAAGCATTTCTATTTCTGCTAAAGATGACACAGATGGATGAAACTGGGCTTAAATTCAAATTGCTATTTATCCTATACATAATGATCACTTGTACTGTTTGTCACTATTGATGAGCTATATGATGCACTTCTCAGCATTTTTTGTATCATTGGCATATAACTCATTTTGCTTTTAGTATGCAGGCTGAAACTGGTTGCAAGAGTAAGTCCCATTAAATTGTGAAGGAAAAAAAAAATTCCAAAGTACTTTAGTAATAACATTTTGAGTAAATGAAACTCTAAAAACAATGGCATTTTTAATTGATTTTTAAGGATGATCTACATCAAGATGAATGCAAAGCTTTTCAGTATTTTGTGTCATAATTTTTAGTAATAGCACAAGACTTTTAATTGAAACATATTAGCTATGTAGGTTTCAAGTAATTTTGCATGTAAGAGAGCAGTTGAAGAGGAAAATAATTTTCTTTCATCGTATTTTTTAAATTTAAACATCTGCATCACCTAATAAAGAGAGAAACGAATATATGCTGGAAATTATTTTACTGGTACTAAAAAATTTATTATTGTAGAAATTTAAGAAAAATCATTTTTGAAATAGAACAATTGGAAAGATAGTAAAAGAAGACGTCAAGTTGTTAAGTTGTAGTAAGTTATTATATGTGAATATAATTATAGGAAAATTAAACATTAAAATAATGGATATTATAAAAACATGAAAATTTTCACAGAAGTACATGATTTAGAAAGTTTTCTACTTGTCACATTGCTCTAACAAAATAACACAAATTATAATAAATGATATAATTACAAGAATAGTTGCATGCTATTATTAAAAAGAGTGCTATTGAATCTTGTTTGATCAGTAACAGGCGAATAAACTCACAGAAAAATAGATTCAAGAAATAAAATAGGCTAATCTTTGTAAGATATCTGATTTGTTGGATGATCGACTTGCAAATTTTGACACGATATCTGTAGCATTAATCTCAAGTTTCTGTTTTGATGTGTGGTAAACCTGAGCAGAACTGTTCAGACAGATTCTACATTAGTGAATTATGAAATTATCTATCATAATATGTATTGGGAAAGGGCATACATAGCTGCATTATTTGTTAGTGCCTTTCATCCATATGATAACATAACCTAATGACAGTAGATTTTGTAGCTCTTCTGGATGGTTGTCCATAAATTCATAAACAAAGGTCTTATAGAGGGATAAGGGGTCTTATTTTGGGTTATATAGTCTGGTTATAGTTTCTTGTTCAGCTTGGCAGCAGAGCACACACCAGTACCAAAGTTTGAGGGAACTGGCCACACTATATCCACATAATAGCTGAGAGAGAAAATTCTTGTCTCAGTTTCTTCTGCTATCCCAGTGCAGATTTTTCCTTTACAGACTTATATTTCTCTAATAGCAGCAACTGCTCTGCTGTCTGCCCTTTCCACATCCAAAGCATCAAGTCTGCCAACAGCTCTCTTCTATCAAGCAAACAAGTGCATCATCTTTAAATTCAACTTTGGAAAAACTCTTCTTCTTTTCATCATAAACTGGGACCAAATAATTCATAACTCTCTAAGCATCACTGTCTTCCAGATGATCTGATAAATTCTCAATAGCTTTTGTAATCACAAAAATCTATAATACTTCCAAATGTCTTCAAGAAAACTGATCAAAATCATAAAAGGCACATAGCAGGATTTATCAACAATTCCTCACTTCTGGCACCAAATTCTGCGTCAGTTTATCTGCATGGTTGCTGATAAATTCATGAACAATAGATTATGAGAACAGAGACTACCTTAATTTTCTCATAAGGTAGTCTGATTACAGTTTCTGATTAAAGAAGAGCTCATACTAGTACCAGGGCCAAGTGAACTGGCCACACCATATTCACATAACAGCTAAGAGAGGGACAGTTCTCACTTGCCAGGCCAGCATATCTGGCCAAGAATACCAAAAGATGCCCACTTCCTTACCCAGTTCCTTCCATCTTAATCATCTGTTCAGGGTCTAGTCCTACCCACCATGGTTTAAGTCTTCTCCATTAACTAGATAATCTCTACAAATTTGCTCAGGGCTTAGACTCAACTGCTAATTCTCTACACATGTCCTCAGACCTCAGTCCCCCAACTGTCAGGTTGACACCTGTATCTAGCTATGACAGTAGAGAAGCTAAACTGGAAATTCCAAGAGATTACAAATGATGAGATTTCAATAATTGTTTATTCTTTCCATGATTACATGTATTATTTTTGCATTTGTATTTGTGTATGTTTCTGTGTTTGTGTGTGTGTGTGTGTGTGTGTGTGTGTGTGTGTGTGTGTGTGTGTGTGTTTGTGTATCAGAGGATACTGTATGTGCCTGTGGAAGTCCAAGGGCGACTTCAGGAATCACCCTGGATCGTTTCTGTCTCCTATTTGCTTTGTTCTGCAGTTTCCCAGTCTCTGAATTACAGGACCAAAATTACAGACCAGGATCATTTCTGCCTGGCATTTTTTAATGTGGGATTTGGGATCTGAACTCAGTACCTTCAGCTTTGGAGGTAGAGGTTTAATTCCTGAGGCATCTTTTTAGCCTTCTCAGCATAATTTTTTGAGTATGAGTTGTCACTAAATAGCTTCCAAAGTGCATACAACTATTCAGTATCTACAAGGTAGCTTTGAGTTATTGCATCCTATCTAACAAAGGCAAAGAGACAAGATTAGTAGAAGAGAAGAATAGAAGTTATGGATGGCTTTTTATATATTCAAACATATCTATCTTTCTATTACAATAATAATTTTCTTAAAAATGTGAGAGAGGCAGCTCAAGCACAAGGATGTGTTGAAACTTCTTAAAATGTTTGTTCTGGTATACCTCAAGAATTCTGAGATTGGCAGCTCATCTATCTGGATGTTAGGTAAGAGCAAGGTTAGGTAGCTGAGGAACATAGTTCCTAGCTCTTGACCAAGTAAAGATATGAGTTTTTCACAGATTAAGGAATTGCAACTGTAGAAATATCACAAAAACTGCTGGTAGATGAGAAGCTCAAATCATTCATCCAGAGCATCAGAGCATGTCTGTCACAAAGGTCAAAGAGTATCAAATCCTTTGGATGCTTCTGAATATTGAATGCATGAATGAGTTCATCCTAGGAAAGAAAGTCAGTCATGGGTTATTGTTCTTACTGAGAATAAAGACAGTGGTGTTATGACAGTTTGTTAATCATGCCCCTTGATTCTTCTATCCACTAAACCCTGGGACCACAAAGAGCCAGATGCAGTTACTGGTAAGGTACACGGCATAGATTGTACCTCAATGAATGGCTAAGGTCTTCTACTCAGTATCAAATGATATTTTTCTTTACTATTTGAAAATAATTGAACACTAAGAAAAATTGTATGGTATTTGGCTAAATTTTTTATCACAATAATGCAAAGATATATAAAAACTTAATACAGAAAAATTTTATATCCTTTATGATTTCAACTAATCTTCAAGGCTGGATACAGTAACAATGAATTACTTGGTATCTCATACAGTTCCAGCAGTAATTCAAACTTTTATTTTCTAATATGAAATTCAAACAAACTACTAAAGCATATGCAATTTACAGTTTTAAAAAATATCTTGGGACATAATAAAGTAGTTTACACAATTTTTGTTCCACAAAGTTCTTTGGAATTTTTCACCTTAACATTGAAAATAAACATGTTGCACTAACTTTCACAGTGTTTTGTAATCTATCTTGGTTACAGATAAAATTGGACAAGGTAATGGCAATATTTCATGAATAGAACAACAGACTCCCTAAAGAAATAGAGACAATTATAATAATCTGTATGTCCTCATTTCAAGCATGCTGATAACTTAACTTCATTTGTATGCTAGCTAAGTGGTATACAAAGTTTACTTTTAATTATTTTTATTGGTTCACATTTCTTTGCTATGTAACCTTGGGCAAGTTATTTAAAACTTCTTCTCTTGAAACCTTGATCTATGCAATGGGGATATTAAGAATATATTAAACTATTCAAAAAACTTGGTGAATTTGTAAGATACAACAAATGTGTACATGCTTTTAAAATACTATTTTTTATCAAGTGCACAGCAAATATTTTAAACTGCTGCTATAACTAATGATAATTACGACATTATTAATTTTACCTCAGGAGAGTTCAGAGACCAATCTCCTTATATAAGTACTAGAATTAAAATGGATAAAAAGAAAGAAAAAAGTGAATTAATTTGGGACAATAATTAGCTTGCTGTTTCTGACTGTCTCCTCCCATTGACCCCCTAGGGCAGTATTCTGCTATTACTCAAGTAAGAAATTAATTGGCACTGCTACAGATTATGCATGAAATTTTGTGATGGAAAGCATTGACTCTCTGCACTTATTTCAGGGAAAAAGTTTGAGGTTTCATGAAAACCATCTTCTTGCGGAAACTTTTTTAGGCACAATTATTCTACAAAAGAAATCTGTCAGTATAGAGTTATGTTTTTATTTATTTTTTTTGCCTGGAGACTAACTAATAAATACATTATTTATTAATTTTTCCAGAACTATATGGAAGAAAGGAACCAAAGCAACATGTAAATGGGCCCTAGAAGAAGGCTATCATAAGTATCTGTTATCTAAGTTTCTTATAATGAGCAATGAAAATTAAATAGAAAGTAGATTATTCTCACCTCTGATGATACATAAGGAAATGTTCCACCTTGAATATTCATTTGGTTCCTTTTCTCTCTCTTGCAAACATGCAAGCATACTCCACTGTTGCATGAAGAGCATGTTCCTCAGCTCTCCAGAATCTGAGTCAAGAATGTGACTCAGTCACTTGCAGTCAGACTGCATGGTTGCTGATAAATAACCATCACACAGCCTAAGGGAACAAGGAGTTTATTTTCTTAGGACAGTCTGGTTACAGTTCTCAGTCCAGCTTGAAGGGAGAGCACACATCCAACACCAGGGCCAAGGGAACTGGCCACCATCACCACATAACAGCTGAGAGACAGACAATCCTTACTTGCCAGACCAGCATGTCTGGCCAAGTGTACAGAAAGATGCCAACTCTCTCAACCAGCTCTCTGTGATTTATCCAGGGCCTAATCCCACCCACCATGAGCTGGGTTTTTCCCATCAGCTAGACAATCTCCTTCAGGTTTGCTCTGGACTTAACTCAACCATCAACTCTCTACAACTGTGCCCAGAGTTCAAACCCTCAACAGTCAAGTTGACACCTGTGCTTAACTATAACACCAGGCAATTGCCCAGACACATCACATTGCAGAAAATCTTTTTTTAATTAAAAGATTTCTTTACCATGAATTTTTATGTCTTTGCTCCAATACCTATTTCTACACCCACTTATAGAAGAAATTCTTTTATTGTTACAGAAAATCTCTGGTTTTTTGAATAAGTTGCTTTCTCTCTTTTAGCTTTCTTCTGTAAGCTAACATATCATTTTTTAACTCTTTACAAAAGAATACATCTCTAAACTTCCAATATTATATTTACATGTGGAGGATTTTATCCAATTATTTGAAAATGTTTCAAGATTTTATAACCATGTAAAAATTATTATAAGTCAGTATATTATATAATGCTTATTGAAATGAATATACCATTGTTATAAGCCATTAAAGTTATCAATTTCAATGACAGAATATAATAGCCAAGATCTCTTCTTATTTAAAATATATATTATGTAACCAGGTTACGGAATTTTTGTGCAATAATCAGATAATGAACTCTATAATTAGGGTTGCACTTTGAAAGAGCACGAATTGTGAAAATTCTTAAAATTCTTCAAGCTTGTTTTCACGTACTTTAAGTTAAATGATTAATACCCAAATTTTGTTTTGTTGTGCAAATAAAAATGATAGGCAATACTACAAACGTCTTCTACATAATGGATCTAATGATTATCTTAATGGTGGTAGTAGACAACAATGAATCAAGAATGAATGGAAGCTATTCTTTTAAGACAAGGTCTCATGCATTTTAATTTTTGGCCTTAAACTCATTTTTGAATTATGTATGACCTTGAACTTGAGCTTCTACCTCCTCATATCTTGAATACAGCAGTTTCTCAACATTTCTAAAGTTGAGGGTTTATGAGGATTGAACTCAGGGCTTCTTAAATATTAAGCTAATACTTTATCAACTGTGCTATACCTCAAAATCTTTGAAAGGAATCTTAGCTAACTAAATACAGTATTCTTTTAAAGAAAATTATGAGACATGTATGGCGGTAAAGTAAGCAAATCCTATGGGAATCAGATGAGCTTTGTTTGCACTTTCTGGGCCATCCTTGAATTGTGCCACTGAAAAACAGTATCTTAATGGAAGGAATTAAGAATTTTCAATTCTGCTTTCTGAATAAATGATACAAACCCGCTCTAAATCTCTTTATAATCACCAACCTTTTCAAGTTATTTCTTGTTTCCAGTACATTATCCCACTTTCTTAGGGGATTAAAAATTTCATTTAAACACAGTAAAGAAACAATATTTTCCTGGAATTAATACAGAAGTTCAGCAGGGTGGCAGGATACAAAATAAATGTGCAAAAATCAGTGGCCTTCCTATATGCACAGAATAAAAGAAGTGAAAAGCCCCTGAGAGAAACAATCTCATTTACTATAGCCCCTAAAAAAATGAAATACATTGGTATAAACCTAACCAAGGAAGTAAGAGACCTTCACAATGAAAACTTTAAAACCCTAAAGAAAGAAATTGCAGAAGACACCAGAAGGTGGAAAGACCTCCTACGTTCCTGGATTGGCAAAATCAACATCATAAAAATGACCATCCTACCAAAGGCAATATACAGATTCAATGATATACCAATTAAAATCCCAAACCAATTCTATAAGAAAGTTGACCAAACAATCTCAAAATTCATATGGAAGCACAAAAGACCCAGGATAGCGAAAACAATCCCGAGTAACAAAAACACTGCTGGAGGTATCACCATACCAAACCTTATTCTATACTACAAATACATAGCTGTAAAAACAGCCTGGTATTGGCTCCAAAATAGACACACAGATCAATGGATAAGCGTTGAAGACCCAGATATAAGCCCACACAACTACACCATTTGACCTTTGACAAAGGGGCCCAAAAACCAAATGGAAAAAGAACAGCATCTTCAACAAATGGTGCTGGATAAATTGGATATCCACATGCAGAAGATTAAAACTTGACCCATACTTGTCACCATGTACAAGAATTAATTCCAAATGGATCAAGGACCTTGATATAAGGCCAGAGACTATAAAAACTATAGTTGAAAGTGTAGGGAACACCCTCGAGCTGATTGGGCTTGGCCAACAGTTCCTAAATGGACATCCAATAGCACAGTCACTACAACCAACTCTCAACAGTTGGGATCTTGTGAAATTAAAGAGCTTCTGTTCAGATAAAGAGATTGTAACTCAAGCACAAAGGCTTGAGAATGGTAGAAAATCTTTACAAACCACATATCTGACAGAGCTCTATTATCCAGAGTGCACAAAGAACTTAGAAAACTAAGCGCCAAGGAAAAAAATAAAATCTTCTATCTATTCCCATTATTTTGCTGACTTCTGTTTTTACCTCACCATTCTTTGTATTTGGAATTATTTTTGCTTTTTATGTTTTAATTTTTGTCACACTATCTTATGCTTTAGTTTTTTCCCATTTTCCCCCACTTTATTCCTAATCTAGAAACTTGAGTTAGCTATTTTAGCATATGATCTTTGTGACTCTTAGAGACTAAGGTTTGTGCCTCATGACTAGGCATTTGCAAAATTGTTAATAACACAGAGTAAATTTATTTAAGCCAACAGATATCCTTTCTAGTGTTGACATCCCAATGCAAGTAATAAGCAGAACCTCCTCCTTCCACTTTCCCTTTCTGGAATCCAGAATCCATGCTCTTCATCACAACAAAAATAGTACAATTTCTTGATTAAAAAATTCCTATGTTCAAATACAAAAATGTATTCAAATACTAAAATGAAGGATTATTGTTTCTCATCACTAAGAACCAGGGGAAGTCAGTGATTAACTCTTTTATTCAGTGACGAGGAAAAAAGTAAAATTACATTTATGACAATATATGAAAATGAATAACTGGGTATTCCCATGGGTATATATTCATGGTTGTGAATTAACATACTTGTGAATTAACATGCTGAGACACATCTCTGACATATTTTTTAGTTTACAACTTCTTCATCATTCAAACTTAATTAAGACATGTGCAATATGGTAATTTTACTGGGGGATTAGCTCCACCTAGGCTATGATTGCTTCCTGTCAATGACATAATATAAAGTTTGTCTTGTATGAAAGAGAGAGAGAGAAAGAGAGAGAGAGAGAGAGAGAAGTATAGCATGTGAGGCTTAAATTATTTTAAGGAATTTTGGGTTTAAAAAATAGCTTTCACAATGATAAAAGAAAATTTTGATTCTCAGTATCATTCAGATGTTCAGAAGGTGTTTTTCCACTATTCCTCATGTGATAGTTAATCCTGGCTGTCAGCTTAACATACCTGGCATTAACTAAGATCAGCTGAGACCACATCTGGCAAGATCAGCTAAGACCACATGAAGAGATTATCTGGAAATACAAGGATCATCCCCAGATCCCATTGGAATTGCCGTACATCACATTGGACCCTCCCAGCAATGAACCAGATAAAAGGCACAGAACAGAATAGAAAGTAGAAGAGGAGAGATGCTCTAGGAATGGTCCAGCCATGTGGAGGACTGCTTTGACTTACCCTGCCTGCCAGCTTCAGCCATGCCGTCTACACCATGTATCTTCCCTCTGTAACCCTAAGCTGAATAAATCTCCTTTGTCTCCCTTACATTATTTCTCTTTGAATATGATCTCACAGCAATAGTTAAAAGTAACCATTATCATTAAACCATTTCATATCATGTGTGATGAAATCTTATATGTCAACTTGGAAATAGGCTGCACTCTTAACTTTAGAAACAGTGTTGTATGGGGGTATAACTTTCTGGAACAAAGTACCATAATTAGGTAGCTTTTTAACAACAGAAATGTGTTTATCTCAGTACTCACATCTTGAAAATAAAAGTTAAACTCTAGAAGATTCAGTGTCTCCTGAGGAGCCAAAGGCATCCTCATCCACTCTTGGTGCCTTCTCCTGTACTTGACTCAGATGAAAGACAGGGCCTTGCTTAGGGATTAATCCCATTACAGAAGGATCAAAGCTCATGATCTGGTCTCCACCCACATTTTAGCATAGGAATGGGATGAAAACAAATGTGACCACAGCAGGGGAACTTTGGTGCTTTGGTAGTATGGATGAGAACACAATCCTGAAGAACAGGTTTTCACCCATGAAACTACTTGCCAGTGTCATACAAGTTTAGCCATTTGAACAAAGAAGCATGTCTCATTGACTTCTTGAGAATCCTATCAGACATTTTGCATTGGTTTCAAAGAACTGGGACATACACCCATTAGATGTTGTTTTTCATAATATCATATTTTAAAATTGAACTTTGGTCTCTAATAAAATATTTGCTTTGCTCTATATATTTGAGAAACTTCCTGAAACTCCTGGACTGTGCTGTTTGGCTTTTCAAAGAATTGATAGATGAATGGGTTACTAAACATTATTTTACTGTGAATAATGCAGTACTCTGAATTAAGTCAAAGTATAAGTTTTAACATAGGTTTTGACATTTATGAAATAAAAGAAATGGATTTAATTCTCAATTATTTTCAAAATACATTTTTAACATTATTTTATTATTTCCTCTCATACAAACTTAATAGATACACCAGTTCCCTCCCTCCCTCTCCCCAAATCCCTGTTCCCCCTCACCTCACCCCTCCCTTCCCATCCCCCAATTCCTCCCCCTCCCAATTCCCAGAGAGTCCTTTAATGTGCATGCCAGACTCTCCTTTGGGCCCTCCTCTCCGATGACATACAAGGACCCAGTGGCATTTCCCTGAACCCTTTCCCGTGTTCCCCTTAAGCATAGGAACACAACTGTGGCTGTCAATCCCTTGCCTCCAAAGATCTTGGTGCCTTTAGCAAATGCTAGACTTGGTGGGGTCAATAGTGTGTGGGACATTGCGCAGGGCATGCAAAGTCCAATTATGATTGCTTTGGCCTTAACTTGTGTGGAGTATCTTGCAAATCATTGCTCCTCCCATCCTTTTGCTCTTACAATCTCACCGCCCCCTTTTCCGAAAATTTCCCTGAGCTTCAGGATGGGGAGAAATTAGTCTGGCCTAATTCTAGTTGGTCGATATAGAGTCTCTGAAGTTCTGGATTTTGGTTTGTTGATTTTGTTTTGCAGTTTTGCTGCTCCTGCAATGCCCTTCACTCCATCCTGATGGGCATTGTATGTCACCCCCTGGCCAGAGACAAAAAGCTGTTAAACTGGAGTCTTATTATAAAAGCACATTCAAGGGTAGATGTAATAGAAGTAAGAAACCTCAGTGAGGGAGGGGTCAATCACCCCTTTGCAAAATGGTTACTTTTCTTTGCCAGAATTTATGCCCTCCCCTTATGGTGAGATCATAACCCCTCAGTTGTAAATGATCATTAATGAACATCTGAGAACTTAACCAGGTTTCTCATTACTTACTTTCAGTCCTTGATGGAGGCCTATAACATGCTGCAACATGGTCCCCTCTCTCCTTGTTTCTGGTGTGGCCCTCCAACCCCATCCCTCCTGTTCATACTCCTTGCAATTACTGTAGGTATTACATAGATTTGTCTTTGAGTGTCTCAAGATGGGCTGGGTAGGTTTGGTAATAGGAGCCACCTATTAGGGAGTACATACAGTGCTTAATTTTCTGGGATTGGGATACTTCACTTAATATAATTGTTTCTAATGACATCCATTTCCTGGCAAATTCCAGTAATTCATCATTTTTGATGAATACATCATTGTATAGATGTACCACAGTTTCCTCATCCACTCATCAACTGTTGGACATTTGGGTTGATTCCATGACTTTGCTATTGTAAACATTGCTGCTATGAACATGGTCGTGCTTGTGCTATTGAGGTGAACCTCTGCTGCATGCGGGGTTATTCCCAAAAGTGGAATAGCAGGGTCATATGGCATTTCAATCTTTAACTTCTTTAAGCATCTCCAGACAGCTCACCAGAGTGGCTGTATGAGCTTGCATTCCCCCCAGCAATGTAGGAGAGTTCCCCTCTCTCCACATCCTCTCCAGCATTTGTTGTTGTTTGTATTGTGGATTTTTGCCATCCTGACAGGGATGAGATGATTTCTCAGGGAAGTTTTGATTTGCATTTCCCTGATGGCTAAAGAAGTGGAGCATTTTTTAAGATATTTGTTAGACATTTTAATTTCATCCCCGGTAAAGTTTCTTTTAAGTTCCAGGGCCCATTTTTTAATTGGGCCATTGGTTTCCTTGGTGCTTAGTTTTCTAAGTTCTTTGTGCACTCTTGACAGTAGAGCTCTATCTGATATGTGGTTAGTGAAGATTTTCTCCCATTCTGTGGGTTGCCTTTGAGCTCGTGTTACAATCTCTTTATCTGAACAGAAGCTCTTTAATTTCACAAGATCCCAACTGTTGAGAGTTGGTAGCAGTGACTGTGCCATTGGATGTCTGTTTAGGAAATGTTGGCCTAGCCCAGTCAGCTCCAGGGAGTTCCCTATCCTTTCAACTATGGTTTTTTTAGTCTCTGGCCTTATATCAAGGTCCTTGATCCATTTGGAATTAAGTCTTGTACATGGTGAAAAGTATGGGTCCAGCTTTATTCTTCTGCATGTGGAGATCCAGTTTTGCCAGCACCATTTGTTGAAGATGCTGTTCTTTTTCCATTGGATTCTTTGGGCCCCTTTGTCAAAGACCAAATGGCTGTAACTTTGTAGGCTTATATCTGGGTCTTCAAGCCTTATCCATTGATCTGTGTGTCTATTTTGGAGCCAATACCAGGCTGTCTTTACAACTATGGATTTGTAGTATAGACTAAGGTTCGGTATGGTAATACCTCCAGCACTGTTTTTGTTACTCAGGATTGTCTTTGCTATCCTGGGTCTTTTGTGCCTCCATATGAATTTTGAGATTGTTTGGTCAACTTCTTTAAAGAATTGCTTTGGGATTTTAGTTGGTATAGCATTGAATTTATATATTGCCTTTGGTAGGATGGTCATTTTTATGATGTTGATTTTGCCAATCCAGGAACATGGGAGGTGTTTCCACCTTCTGGTGTCTTCTGCAATTTCTTTCTTTAGGGTTTTAAAGTTTTCATTGTAAAGGTCTTTTACCTACTTGGTTAGGTTTATACCAATGTATTTCATTTTTTTAGGGGCTATAGTAAATGAGATTGTTTCTCTCAAGGCTTTTTCACTTCTTTAATTCTGTGCATATAGGAAGGCCACTGATTTTTGCACATTTATTTTGTATCCTGCCACCCTGCTGAACTTCTCAGTTAGTTCCAGGAGCTTCCTGGTGGAGTTTTTGGGATCACTCTGGTATAAGATCATGTCATCTGCACATAGGGATAGCTTGACTTCTTCCTTACCAATTTGAATCCATCTTATGTCCCTTTCTTGTCTTATGGCTTCAGCTAAGACTTCAAGAACAATATTGAATAGAAGTGGTGAGAGTGACAGCCTTGTCTAGTTCCTGATCGACGTGGGAATGCTTCCAGTTTTTCCCCATTGAGCATAATCCTTGCTGTAGGCTTGTTGTATACAGCTTTCAAAATACATTTTTAAATCACTTATTTGTAAGATATATTTTAATCAACATTTTTAAGTAAAAAGAGCAGAAGTACTCTTGTTTTTGTTTCAAATTATGTAACAGTGTACAAAGTTCTGCTTATTTTACATGTCAGTCTTTATTCTTTCCCACTGTAGGTTCCACTTGCTTATATACTCATTCTATTAAAGTATGCAATGTACAGATTTACATAGCTAAAAATAACCATAAATTAATAATTTCTAATAATTTCATGAACAGCAAATATAAAGATAATGCATACTAAAGTCCATTTTAATTCAGACATATATAAGCAATGATCACAAAGACATTTATATGTTTACGTTATTTTGTTAATCTAAGGATAGAGAGGAAATTTTTAGTGACATAAAAAAGCCACTTGTGTTTTGCCGGATGTTGATGTTACTAATGTTCTTAATTCTATGATCAAGCAAAGTTGCTGTCCCATAAAAAGTCTTCCCTTCTCTTAATATATTACAAAATACATTAAAAAGGAATTTAGAATCTTACCATATTGTGTTGTGGTTAATGGCCTTTTAATAAAATACTATATATTTTGCTAGCATCATATGTATTTCAAGATTGCAATTATTCAAAATATCCACTAATTAAAGAACACCTTTCATCTTTTGTCATATGGCTAATTTTACTTACTTAAGAGTCAAAAACATTAAATATTTCAAGTTTTGAATTCATTTTGGAAGCACATGTTAAAAAACTTGTATTCATGTTCTGTTATGTTTCTTGTTGTCTTGTTTAAATGGTTCATGTAGTTACTTGTGTTTAATGTTTGTTTATATCTTTTAAAAATTCAGAGTATGGAAGATTAGGCCAGTTGTACTGATCTTGTTCATTATTTACTTATATTCATGCTAAAATATAACTTAGCAGATATTTCCTTCAGATAAAAAAAACCACCACACATGCACACACAAACACACAGAGGCATACATACAGAAACATATACTTAGATATCCACACACAGAAACACATTCACATAGACACATGCACACATAAATGCACACACAGGCATACACACATGTATACATCCACAGGGAAAGACAGAGAGACCTTCTGTATCTTTGAGTTCCACATTCTCTGATGCAACTAAGGACCAGAAAATAATTATAGTGAACATGTACAGATTTCTTTCTCTTTTTATTAAATTCTGAACAATGCAACAATTTGCACAGCATAGTCATTGATTCAGGTATGAAATAATTCTCACTGTACATAGGTTTTGATAAGTATTTACTTTAAAATGTAATATAAATCAGATATGCTTGTGTTTGAAATAAAAAAAAATCCCTAACTCAGTATCCTGCATATGGGGCCACCAATCAACTGATCAGTCTAAATCATCTGCAACTAGCAAAGGCTGACTAAAATGTGATTTATTAAAATATCAATAACACTAAGTAATTGCTCTACCAATGTACAATTGCTAAATCCTTTGTGAAACAATGTACTTAAATAACATGTATATAGGCAGAACTGCATTTACTCTTTTTTTCTCTCTTTTTTAATTAATTTTATTTTTATCTAGTTATACAAGCTCAATGGGTAGGTACCCTCACCACCTACTCTTTGACTTTCTATCTCCTCCTTCTATCCCCTCATCCCACTCTTTCTCCTACACCTTCCTTTCTCTCTCCTCCCTTTCCTTCCTTCCACAACTCTTGGTGTTTCCAGCCTTCTCCCTCCCAGCCTCCAGGACTTTAGCTTTTATGGTGAGGAAGTTCCCTCTGAGTTGTCTACACTAGAGAGGGTTCAAGACTTGGTGGCATACCTGTGGGTCCCATCTTGGGCTGCCTGCTAATGTAGGAACTCTGTTATATCTGTCTATCCCCTTGCCTCTAAGGATCTTACTGTCAGAAGCCATCTCCCCTGAGATCTGCCATACTCTATGAGGGCTTCTTACATTGAGTCTTTTTATGTGTGTTTTCTACAATCTCTAAGCCAGAAAATGACTTTAACTATTTTTAGAGAATACTCAGGAACTAATATTTCATACACATCAATGGAATGTTCACTGAGAAGAGTTATAACACAAGTCAATAAGAATTAAATGATATGTCAAAATGTCCTTACTTTCCTTGAGGCCATCACAGTACAGAAAGTACATATTCTGTAAGGAAATTATTCTGCCCTACTTTCTGCTTGAATCTTAGAATGAAGGGACACTCAAGTTACACAGTAGGAAACTGAGTTTCTAAATTCCAGCAAGGTGGATGTGAATGAGGGGTCTACAGATGATGTGAGTTTGTTTGCGCACCTTGACTGGGGCTCCCAAATGTGTTAAAGAAGTTCTTACAGTTTCCCACATTCTATGAAGGTTCCAGAAGGCAAACAAAGGGACTGGATAGGTAAAAGTTATAGTGTTAATTTGGCTGAAGGAAAAGATGAAGAGATGATAACTAGTAAAATACTATACACATGTGAGTTGTGTTTCTTGGGATCTATAGAATGGGTAAAAATCTATCCACTATCATTCATCTAATAAGCTGAGGGACTGAACAAAACAATAATATGTGATGAACAAGTGCTTTCTCATATCCACCTTTGACATCACTCATTAACTGTTAACCTCAAATCTTAGAGTCCTGGGACTCAGATTGTTGAATCCAGAAAGTATTCCAGTGTATATTCCCATTACATACACCCCATGATGAGGTATTTATACTCTGGCTGTTGTAATTTTCCAGCTAGCAGATGGTAGATATACATCTCATTGCCACTGTTTCTCTGTTGTACTTTGACTGATACAAATGACCTTACAGAGTAAAAAGATTCCTGGCTAAAGCTCGGGTCAGATAATAAATGACACACAGATCTGGAAACACTGGCAGACTCAGTAGGAGCTGAAACAAATGTAATTTGCCTGTTGGTACTTAATATCACATTTGCTGTGGCCAGGGCCTCTCGGGACAGTGCTGCACAGGGAGATGATAAATAAAATGCAATGATATATCTATTTATCAAATATTGATTTCCTGGAAAAGCTGAAATGGAATTAAAGAAAACACAAATTCAATAAAAAGGACGTCTCTAATTTTTAACATATATAATCAAATTTAGTTGACTTTTGACTTCTTTTTTAAAAATTTTTATTTATTTCCACTCAATAGGTATCCCCTCCTTCTCTCCACCCCTTCCTGGACCCCCTTGCTCCCTCTCCCCTTTTCCCCTGCCTTTCCCACCCTCCCTCCCTATCTCCCAGTTCCTCCTCCCCCCATCCCTGGAGCATCCTTTAATGTGTAAGGATTTTTGACTTCTATATGAATAGAATACTGTAAATTTTTAAACTGGTCAACTTAATACAATGATTGTATTTGATGTTTTAAATTGAATTTTTACATTGTAAAATGTCTTCTGATCCAGTTGATTGCCAGAAGTCAAGTATATCTCTGGATTAAAAACACCTAGAATTTATTAAGTTGACCAAGTCTAAATAAGGAGTTGAGTTACATACTTAGCTTAGACTCAAAGTAAAGACAAAAAAAAATGGGTTAAGTGGTTGTTTTCTTTCATTTTCCTTCTTTGAGTAGTGGGAAGTAATTAGTCTGAAGTCTTTCTTTCTTAAAAGCAGGGAAGAAAATGTTAGAACATGGGGGTAATTTCCATCCTTGAATCACTGTTTTTTTTAACTATTTTTTATTTATTATTTATTCAATTGTGCATGTGTGTGCATGTGTGTATGTATGTCTGTGTATGTGTGTGTGTGTGTAGAACCACGGGCGAATTCGGGAACCACCATGGATGCCTCCACCTCCTCCTTGTTTACTCTGCCCCAGGATTCACAGGCTCCGCCCTATCAGGAAGAGAAACACAGACCACCACCCCCCCCCCCCGCCCCGCTTCCGCCTGACTTCTACATGTGGGGTCTAGGATCCGAACTCAGGACCCTCTGCCTGCAAGGCAGAGGCTTAACCCCTGAGCCACCTCTCCAGTCCCCTGAATCACTATTTTTGATCCTAACTGGCTAATGGTTTTTATAGTTGAACCATGTCTTGATCATGAAATATCAAAATACAAATTAATTTCCCCTTTTTCAGCAAGTGGTTCAACCATTTTTTCATGGATGTGCTATTATGGAATAGAATATATTTTTCTCTGCCCTGTGACTTTTCGTGGGGAGATGTAACAGATGTCTGTTATATTCAGAAAGGGTAAGGCAAATGGATCAAAGAAACTATTCCATCCAAGTTTGCCTTAATGAACCAGTAAATGTATGGGAGTTATTGCAGGAGGATTACTTACAGGAACATAGATGGAGATTAGTTACAGAAGTTTGGGTGAAGATTTGCTTACAGGAGTGTTGATGGTTTATTACTAAATGAACATACATACAGGGACATAGATGATCATTTACTTACAGAAATGTGGAAGATGGGTTACTTTCAGGTTTGAAGAAGAGGGGCTACCTGCAGGACATAAGTGGGTTATTTGTAACAGCATGATGTATGATTACTCATATGAGCATAAATAGATGAGGGGGGTTCTCTTCCAGTAGCACAGCTAAGTATTTACAGGTGCATGAGTGACTCACAGATGGTTGTATTATTCAAAAGCCACCCTAGTGTGAATGTCACTCAAAGATAGATGCATCCTGGAGATACTGAGTACTACTCTTTTCTGGTAAGAAATGGTTATACTATGATGGTGAAGCCTTGGGATTTCAGCTCAAGAAAAATTTTGGAGGCAGTACAAATCATTCCATGCTGGCTCTTGTTTTGCCACATGCTGCATCATTTTATAAGTTAATGACTAATTTGTGTGGGTGGGTGTTTACAGATGGATGTGTGTATGGGTGAAGGTATGTGTCTGTGAGGGGATGTGTATGCGATGTGAATAGAGTGTGAGTAGTGTGTGTGCCTGTGGAGCTCCAAGGATGACATAGGGAATCATCCTGGATTACTTTACCTCTTTATTATTTTGCCCTGGGCTTTCCTTAGCTCTGCCTTCCAGGGACAAAAGTTCAGGCCCACCACCATTTCTGTTCAGCCATTTACAGACGAAATAGGGATATGAAGTTAGGTTGTTTGGCTTGGGAGCCATCTCTCCAACCCCAGAAAGCAAGTAGACTATTATCTGGTGTAGAACTCCTTCCATCTGTTTCTCTATTAATCACTTTCAATTATTTACTTACCATGCGTAATATTAAATTGACCATCACGTTCTATTAAAATTTCTAATTGTTTGTCTGAAATGTAGAAATCTTAGAAGTATTAAATATTTAAAACATAGTCACCTTCCCTCTGAGCTGTGTAGGAATCTCAACACCATCATTACCGTTATAAAGCAATTCAAAGTTCTCTTCTTCTGAGAAGTTCTGTGTTTCAAGTACAAATCATCCCACATGTGGCTTTTATAATTAAACTTTGCCTTAAGACATTGCCTCGAATTTGAAAGTAGCAGAATAATAATGAATTTCTAAAAATCATATCTGTCCTGGCTTGCATTAATGTAGCATCAAGGGATGCTAGTTGGGAAAACTGAGTGGAATTGAGGGAGTCCTTGGGGCCTGGTAGTGTGTACTTGGCATTCTTAATGCTTTTGAAAGTAACAGTATCAACTAATTCAACTAGTTGAAGTGGTTAGTGAAACTGTCCTAATTCTAGGATGCAGAATCATGCTAGCCACAAGTATCCTGGGACATCTGTAAAGTTAACCTATGTCAGGTTAACCTCTGGGTAAAGCTATAGGAGCTTATCTAGGTTGAGTTAACCTCTGGATGAACTCATAGGAGATTATGAACCAGCTGCCTCAAGAAAGGTAGATGCAGCATGTTCTTCCTTGTAAGTGAAACCTAGTTCCAAACCCTCATAATGACATACTTAAGGTAAAAATCTCTATACACTTATTATCAATGCAAAGGAATATAATTAGAAAGGCAGAGGTAAAAGGACTACAAGAGAATAGCAACAAAGGAGTAGAGTTCGATAGAGAAATCAGGCTGTGGTTGACAGTGGCCGTCAGACATCTGACATTTCCCACTCTCACTTTCCTTCCTGTTCACTTGTGTTTGGACTGGTTTGAGGAACTGGGCATGTGTCCTCTGTCATGATGGGGATAAGAGTTCATCCTTAGTTGGTAGCTCATTGGCAACCTGGAAGCTGACCCCACTCACTCCTGTGTCCTACTTCTATTCTTCCCTCTACATTTAAGCCTCTTCTTTTATAAAGACCTTTTTAAATTTTTTTTATTATTTATTCAATAGTGCGTGTGTGTGCGTGTGCATATGTGTGTGTATGTTGTGCGTATGTGTGTGTATGTAGCTATGTATGTGTGTATGTAGCTATGTGTGTGTGTGTGTGTGTGTGTGTGTGTGTGTGTGTTGGGAACCATCATGGACGCCTCCACCTCTTCCTTGTTTACTCTGCCCTGAGATTCACAGGCTCTGCCCTACCAGGACCAGAAACGCAGGCTGCCCCCGCTTCTTCCCCCCACCCCCCTGGCGTCTATACGTGGGGTCTAGGATCCGAACTCAGGACCTTTCCCCTGCAAGGCAGAGGCTTAAACCCTGAGCCACCTCTCCAGCCCTATAAAGACCTTTTTTAAAAAATATCTTTTTTCACCTTAAACCAGAACAGCCAAATCTTTTCCCATCCTAAACGCAGGAAACCTTGTGAAAGAGGGGGTAGTAGGACTGTAAGAGCCTAAAGATGGGAAGGTCCACTGTTACAAAATACTCCATTCAAGAGAACTCACTGAAATGAGATTTGACTTGACATGACTTGCACAATGCCTGACATTTCAATGTGCCTCCATAGACTAGCTAGTATTTCAGGAGAGATGGTTTCAGGTAGCAGGATCCTTAGTGGCAAGGGGCTAGACAGGTTTAGGGGAAGACCCATATTAGTGGAGGGCCCAAAGAGCAGACACAAGATATGCCACAGAGTCCTGAACCCCCCATCAGAGTGGACAATTGAGAGGGAATTTGGGCCCCATATAAGCTGATGGATAGGAGGGTGGAAGGGAGCAGGTGGGTAACACCCAGAGAAGGGAAGGAAAGAAGGTAGAGGGAAAGAGCAAGGAAAGGGGGAGCCAGAAAAGAGAAGGTAGGAAGGAAGGTGAGAGTGAAGCAGATGACAAGAACACCTGAACACTGAGCTTGTATAAGATGGAAAAATTTTTAAAAATGATTTGACAGTTTAGGAATAAAAGGAAAATGTGAGTCTGTCTCAATAAACAAAAAACATAAGCAAGCGAAATAGAACCAATTCATTAAACATATTGAAATAGATTCAATAATACTCTAATAAGTGAACTTTTGAATTCATGAACTTTTTAGATTAAGTATTGTTTAAACCTGACTGTACATTTCAGTTTTTTTCAAGGACTAGTCAATATGTTAATAAGTTGTTTAGAAATCGTATGTTATTTTTTAGCCCTCTGGTATTTCCAACTCTTTTTTTACTTCATCTATTATTTATCATTAATGGTTATAGTTACTATTATACAGTTATGTGTTTCGTTATGGTCTTTTCCTAGAAGTCATTACATTTGTTCTAATTTCATCCCTTGCTCAAATGCCCTTTCCATGCTGACTCCTCATGCTGTTTCCTTTCTTCTCTACACATGACCCTTCCATTAGTCTTGCATGTCCCAAAGGAGTATGTTGACCACCGTGTTTCATTTTCTGTCTCACAGAGGGTATTTCTCTACTGCTATTTTGTCAGTTTGCTCTGCTCGAACAAGGCTGTGTTAAAAGTACATGACTTTGAAGTCACCTCGATTTCTAGCCGATAACTTCACATTTCATCCATAATTCCTCCCAGTGCAGCCGTTTCTTTGAATGGACACTTTCTGCTGAGTGATTATCATATACAGTGTCTCTCTTAAGTTACAGATCTTCTTTAAGTAGTGGTCACATCCCCATCATTTCTTTAAAGGGAAAGGCTATAGATCATTTTATTCTTATGTAATTTAACAGTGAAGTGGGTTTAGTGTTTCATTAAAGAATTATGGAAACTTTCTACCACATGAATTTGTCAGGATGTAGCTATAGTATCCTTCTGGGGAATTTTATTTTGAAACATAGTCTAGTGTGAATTAGTCCAATAGGCAGTAGAATTAATTCCAACAAATTATATCCTGGAGTAATTTTGAAGCACCGTCTCCAGTCACACACATTTTTTTTTCCTTTTCAGAACCTTTTAAATGCATCAAAAAGTACTTTCAGAAAAGGAATTAAATGCATTTCATTTGTGGCATCCCACAGTGGTGTAGTGGTTACTTGCTTTTGTTATATCTGTAGTAGGCTAAAATTATTTTATTCACATCTTTTACTCTTTTATAGTTGACCCTGATTTATCATGACTAACTTATGACTTCAGTAACTACATGGCATAGAATAATGAAAACACAAAATAAGCATCTCAGATAAGTATAAATTATGTTTATAAAATTCACTTACACACAAAGAAGAAAAGGAAAATTTGTTCTGCGAGTTGATTGTTCTCTTTAGGGTAAAGATGCCTCTAATTTTAAATTAAGAATTGCATTAATTATAACTGCCTGAATGTATTCTTATGTGCATGAATTTATAAGTTGTTTCTTTTTTAGCACATGTACATCTGCTACATATTTTATATGTATCAGCAGCACTTTAGTAAGCATGTTTCTATGCATGTGTGTGTATGTGTGTGTGTGTGTGTGTGTGTGTGAGAGAGAGAGAGAGAGAGTGTGTGTGTGTGTGCCCATGGAGGATCAAGGGTGACATCATAAATTAGCATGGATTGCTTTACCTTTTTATTGCTTCATTCTAGGAGTTCCCAGTCTCCAACACTCTAGAACAGGAATTATAGGCCATTGTCATTTACAGCAAACATTTTTTTATGGGGTATTGGGATCTGAACTCAGTTCCTTATGTTTGTGAAGCAAAAACTTAACTCATGAACCATCTCCCCAAGGAAATATTACTTATTTTTTGTTATAAAATGCTGCAGGTGTGAAAAATCCTTAATTATGTTTGAAAAATTAAAGATTTGTATATGACAAGTATCCAAAAAGAACATAGCAGTGAACCAAATCACAAAGTGATGAGGGTCTAGCAAACAGTAGATAGTTTCATTCATTTCTCTCACAGATTTTTATTTGCATCTGTTATGGTGTGAAATGAGAGTTGTTACTTACAACCTCTTATGCTTGAATCTTCAGTTTTGGAATGTCATGGCACCTTTAGGAGGTAGAATTGTGCTGGAGGAAGGCAGTCACAAAGGGTAAAGCCTTGAGGTTGGTTAGCCCTGCTTCAGTTAGTTTGTCTGTTCTTGCTGTTTGCAGTTTGCTCACTCTCAGTCTCCACAATGGATGTGACCTAAGCCTCTTCTATCTTTGCCATAAGACATGCCTTTTCTACCATAAAGGACTGTATTTCCCCTCAGGAGCCATAAACTGAATAAATCTACCTTTCTCCTTTAAGTTGCATTTAAGTATTGTCACACAGCAACAGAGCAGAGTAACCAGTATAAAAGCTAATACCAAGAAGTTGGTACTGCTTGAGACAGAGAATTTGGTACAGAAAGGGGAGTGTTTGTGAATTTAAGAATATTTGATATCAAGATGTATGATTGCTGTGATGTGACTAATGTGCCTTTGTAAATGTTTGTTGGGAGAAGTATGGAAACTTTTGGACTTTTAACAGGGAAAACTTTAAAAGCAGGCACAAAGATATCATTCAAGTGAGAACTTTGAAGAAAGCAATGTTGTTAGAGACATGTTCTGTAGAACTCCAAATTGTGATGGTTCAGAGGGGAGCCAAAGCTGTATGGGGAAACGGATTAGGGGCAAATTGAATAATGTGTTCGTAAAATGTTTGATCAAGTTTTGGCCTTATCCAGAAAATTTGTCAGAAGTTAATTTCAAGTATCTGATGGAGGAAGTTTCAAGACAATGTAGACTTGACAGTGTGGTATGGCTACTTTTTAGCACTCTCATTCAGAGTTATGAGGAAAAAGAGTAAGGAATCAAGCAGAAAGAGATGAAAACTGTGAATTTTGAAGGCTGACAGGAAAATGGTGGAGAGATGAGCTCCATTGGCGAACCAAAGCCTATTCTCCATTTGGATAAAAGAGCAGGCCAAAGTCTAATAGCAAGATTTTTAAGGAAATGAAAAGTCTTTTGGAAGGAAAGAGACAAAAGGCAGAGTTCCAAAGGAATTTTCTGCTTCTAGTCAACTAAAGCAACTTACTAAGAGAGTTTTTTTTTCCCAGAGTCAGCACAGAGAATCTGAACCAGTCTGTAACAAAAAGTTATTGCAGAAGTAGCACCATCATTCCTATGATAATGGTTTTAGAAGCATTAAAGATGCAAGAGAAAGGAGGATGTGGGTTCTTCCTCAAAGGTTTCAGAGAGTGTCTATATTCATGTAGTGTATGATATGATTGGAAATTCTGTAGTCTAGCAGCCTATGGAGGGTGTTTTTAGCTGTGGAGTTAATTCCAGGTTTGCCTCTGGAGAATTGAAGATGTTAGGGATCCTATAGCCAATGTGGTACATATTTCAAGGAAACCTATGTATTAGGGGAGAAACCAGCCTAAAACAGTGATGTGTTCAGGAGGTAGCTATGCTGAAGGGGTAGAACTGAAGAGCTTCAGAACTAAGATAATTTCAATAGGAGGCAAGGAACTGCAAGATTTGGAGTTTTTCCGGCTTGCTTCTCGGTCTTGTCACAAACCAATGTTTGCTAGATATGCCACCATTCCTCTCATTTAGAATGGGAATGGATGTTTATTCTGTGCCATTGTATGTTGTATGTAACTTGTCCTTTGATTTTATAGAGTTTATACTTTGGGACTGATGGGACTATTAAGGTAGTTTGGGAATTCTGGGTGTCATTATTATCATGAAGTCACCATGAGACTGTAGGGAGCAGTGTTAGAGATGTTACCATTGCTTGAAATATGGGTTATCCTTTACAGGCTCATATATTTGAATCTTCATTTGTTTGGGAAGGTCATCACACCTTTAAGATGTGGAGCCTTGTCTGAGGAAAGCAGTCACAGAAGATAGGCTGTGAGGTTTGTTAGCCCTGCCTGCCTGGATGTATTTAGTCTGATCTTGTAGTTTACAATTTTGCTCGCTCAGCCACCATGGTGGACTTGACTGAAGCTACCTTCTGCCAGTCTGCCATACACTTCTGCCAGAATGGATCTCCCCTCTGGAACCAAACATTGTATAAAACTTGCTTTCTCTCCTTAAGTTTCTTGAGTCTTAGTGTTGTATCACAGCAATAGAAATAGTAACTGATACAACATATAAGAGAGGATCACCTTGTCTCTTAATCCAAGTCATGGATATTTTAAAACATACAATTGTAGAATAGTTTTCTATGGAAGGTCATTAAAATACAGCTGGTAAATTTCCTTATGTACTTCTAGCATAGGTATATACTTTTTACAATTCTATTTGCTATAAGTACTGACAAAAATAGTACATCATGTGCAGTGTTGTCATTATTGATGATTTAAATCCAGATGGAGGATTACTTCTTATCAATTTCTGAACATAAATTTTTAGAGGAGAATGGCATGCATGTACAAATGTCATTTTTATCAATCAGGGTTAAAGTGAAATGATGCAACATTAAATCTATGGAAATATATAACAATCATAAGATTTGATATGTAAGACAGGAAAATCAAGAAGTTTCCCTATCAAGTATTTTGTTGCCACTGTCTTTTTTTCAGGGAGGTAAAAAGTGTTGTGTTGAGCAGGAACCTGTCAGTGATCACAGACTCACATGGCCCATAGAAGAAAACTGTAGAAAAAGTTAATAAAGTCTGTTAGCTACTAAGTATTATTTCCTCAGGAAGCACATGAGCCTGCCCATCATTGTGTGGCAAAAGAATAGAAACTCATTTTCTCTTTCACTTATAGATAACTGAATCTTGTTGGTAAAGTGAAGATGAAGCACTGGGGATGGAGTAGAAGTTGAGTCCATGACTGACATTAAACAGTTTATTCACACAAGAATATACAAATCATGCTTTCCTTAAGAAATTTATGGAGAAGCAAATACGTTCAAAATGCCTTTAAAATATTGGCAATCTGGGCGGGATAAATGGCTCTGAAGAGAAAGGTGTCTGTGTACAAACCTTTCTAAAAGCTGAAAATTGCTCTTTCTTTCTTTCTTTCTTTCTTTCTTTCTTTCTTTCTTTCTTTCTTTCTTTCTTTCTTTCTTTCTTTCTTTCTTTCTTTCTGTCTCTCTCCTGTTTCTCTCCACCTCTCTTCCTTTCTCTCTTTCCCTCTGTATGTGTATGTGTGTGCATGTGTTGTATGTGTGTGCATGTGTGTAAATAAATAAATTTAGTAAATGAATTGAGAACTGAAGACTGAAGGCAGAAGAAGGGTTGGTTTCTCCTCCGTTTTTCAAAATGTGCTTACTACCTGGCCTGATAAACTTATTTACTGGTTAAAAAAATAATTCTGAAAATTTCTGGAAAAATATCTATTTCATAGACAGCAGGGCTGCCAGGTAACATGGGGACAATTCTACTTTATGATTTTTTCCATTTTTCCCCACTTGTATCCAATCCATTAAGCTCTTTTGTGACATGAGATACATTTGTCTTCACTTTGTCCTTATTAGTCATTTCGAATCAGTTCTCTCTGGTAGACTACAGTAGTGCTTTTTATAAAGAAGACTTCTTTCTTTTTTTGTAATTTTTCATTTGTTTAGTGTGTGTGTGTGTGTGTGTGTGTGTGTGTGTGTGTGTACGTGTTTGTGTGTGTTTATGTATACCACAATGCGCTTGAAGTGTGTGCCTGTGAAGGTTCAAGGATGGCACTGGGACTCATCCTGGATTGGTCTCTTTCTTATTGCTTTAATAGGAGCTTGCCTGGCTCTACCTACCAAGGTCAAAATTGCTGACTCAGTTCTTCTGCTTGCAATGCAGAAGCTTTAACTGCTGTATCATTCTCCAGTCCTGATGTTGTCCTATCAACTGGTTTCTACATATTTCCAATGGTAAGACTATTTTTGTTCAATTGCCCTTCCTTGTTCTATAGTATGTACTGCATTATACAATGAGACAGCTTAACTATTTAATATTTTTATATTCACATAAAGAAATCAACACCTTTAACACTGCCAGAGTTTAAGAAAGCTTATTACATGTACAAATAATACTATAAGGTTTCCTATTGCTCCTACATGTGAGCATTAGGAACTCCATAGACAATAGCTATTATTCTTAAATCTATTTATCAAGGAGAAAATGAAACAAAAAATCCAACTATTCTACTTATGGTCATTTGATAATGCATATAAAACAGTTATTGAGGGAGGATTCTGTATATCTTAGCTGGCTACTTCTTTCTTCATATTTCTTTCTCCTTTCACTCACAACAATGTTTCCAAACAATTGAGCTACTTCCATCTATGTGAAAAACTGGCATGCATCTTATATACTTTTTATAGTCTGGAATTATTTCTTTTTTATTAAGTACTCTCCTTTTATACAAATATAGTGCTTGTCCCATCTCCCTTCCTCTCTTTCTTTTCCTCTCCTTACCTCCCCTCCTTTCACCAAACCATCTCCCCTCTCCTGATTTTCTGCTTCTCTAAGCCTCCTGAATTTTATCTGGGTAGTCTGCTCTAGTAGGGGCTCAAGCCTCTGTGACAGTTTAAGTATTCTCTTCTTGGGTAGATCAACAGATAGGGAAGCTCTTTCACCTGTCTAGCTATTACACCTAAGTTTCCCACTACATGTAGCTATTTTTCCTGAATTTCTCATTGATACATGGGGGGGGGGTGGAGATGTTGATACATCAGCCATTAAGTAGGTCTGAGAGAAGGACTCAGTGCAGTGAAGTCCTGGGTGTTGCAGCTCTGTCCTGTGTGTTGTCCATCAGAGAACTCCCTCACTTTCAGGCTTTTACATTCTTACTGTTCCTTCTTCCATGAATTCCCCTGAGTCTTCAGATAGGAGGAGATTTGGTTGGCCTGATTTGAGGTGAGAGTTTCAGGGTCAATGATACTCTGAACTGTGGTTGGTTGTTGTTTTCTACTTTAATGCTCTTCTATTGCAATAATTTTCATTTGTTGGTTGTTGTTTTCTACTTTAATGCTCTTCTATTACAATAATTTTCATTTGTTGGTTGTTGTTTTCTACTTTAATGCTCTTCTATCGCAAAAGATTTCATCTTGTTTGGGTGTTGATATATTTTCTTATCTAAAGATATAATGAGAGGTATTTATATGGTGATTTGCTATCAGGTGTTTCTCCTTAGTATTGAGAGAGATCTGATCCTGCCTAGTATCAATTTTCTCTCCTCCTACCAGTTTGTATTACTCCTTTACATTACTGGACAAGTGTTCCCTGTCACTGAGGGTGGTTTAGCGAGTAGTAACTATGTGATTGGTTACCTGGAGTCTAATCCCACTTATTACTATGTCCTCTTTCTGTTCTTCTCTTTCCTTTAAGTCTTTTTCTTAAAGCTGTATTTAATTATTTTCCCACGTTCTTTTTCTTCTGCTCTTTTGAGATCTTCTTCTAATCCCGATTGTGTTCTTTGGCATTTGTGGGTGTTAAGAGTTTATGTTTGAGGCTAGGATCTACTTATAAGGGAGAACATAACACGTCTCTCTTTCTGTGTCTGGGATATTTCACTAAGTATAATTTCTTCCAGTTCTCTGGCTTTACTGACAAATTTCATTCATTCATTACCTGAAGAGTATTTCATTGTATATATGCACCACATTTTCCTTGACCAGTTGTCAACTGTCGAAGATATAGATTGGTTCAAATTCTCAAATTCTTTGCTGTTATGAAAAGAGTTGTCATAAACATGGTTCTCCCCATGACTCATGCAGGATGTAGTGTTCTTTGGAAATGTTCCCAGGACTAGGTTGCATGGTATTTCAATTTCCAACTTTTTTAAGAACCTCTAAATTGATCTCCAGCGGGGTTATATGAGTTTTTATCCTCACCAGCAATGTATGAGGATTCCTTTCTCCTTTCAGCCATGCTACAATTTATTGTTTTTTTGGGGTTTTTTTTTTTTTGTGTGTGTGTGTGTGTGTATGTGTGTGTGTGTGTGTTTGTGTGTGTGTGTGTTTTGAAACTTAGCTGCTCTGATTGGAGTGAGCTGATATTTCAGGGTGGATTGAATTTGCATTTCCTAATGACTAGGGAGATGGAACCTCTTTTAAGATGTTTGTTAGGCCTTTTGCTGGTCCACCCACCCATAGGGCCCGGATGTTCCTGGTCACTCTGCATCTCAGGTAAACCCCCCACCCTGTCCCAGCTCCTCCCACCAGCCAACCTGAGCAGCATCAAGCCTGCCTGGGGTTGGCTGGAACTCTAAACCACTCCCCAGGTCCCAAGTGAGGTGTGCAGCCAGCGCTCCACCAGCCTCTTTCCTGATCCACCCGCCTACCCACCCCAGAAGCTTCAGGTCACCCTGAGTCTCAGGAAGGACACGCTGTTCCTCAAAAACCAACAGAATCCAAAGAAAACTCAAGCAAAGCTCAAAGGGACAAATGCCATACATCTGAAGTACTCTAAAATCATCCTATCACATGGGAGAGATTCTTCACAGCCAGCCCAAAGATAAATAAACTCCTTTTTGCCATCCTGCTTCTTTCAATTATTCATCACTGTAGATTAACTTTTCCATATAGCCGCCCCCAAACTAAATAAAACTTCAGGGACTATACCACTCACCCTCACATGTCATCAAGTTGTTAAATTGTAAAAGTGTACTACCACACTAATACTCACCTCCTGTCTAATAAACTTGTCTTAATTGATATACCTAGAGCCTAATACCCCCACCCAGGAAATAATAACAGACAAATGTACCCACCTCCAAGGCAACCACTAGCAATAACTGCCAGAGAATATTAATATCAACTAGATCAGTTCATTCAAAACCACACAGAATCTGAAAGGCCTTAAGAGACAAACCAACAATGCCCAAGTCAAAATGCAGATCCATGAGAAAAAAAAAAAACCCAGGAAGATGAATCTCCCACTGAATGAATTAACCCCATAATGATAGATTCAAACCAAAACAAATTCACAGAAAATAGCCAAGAAAGCCAGGCCCAGGATAACAACTTTCAAAGCATGATCATTATCATGAACAATACTATGAAAGAGGAAATCCAGGAGGAGTTAAATATCCACATCAACCACATAGAACAGGAACACAACAGACACTTGGAGGAGTGGAGAAAAACAGTTCAAGAAACAAAAATAGGCATAGAGCAGTTAAAACAGTCTCAGGCAGAGTTTAAAATTGAACTAAAAGACAAGTTATCTTCAACCCAAAACTCAACAGAGATTTTTTTTTATTTCTGCTCAAACAGACTTAACAGGTACACCCATCCTCTCCCTTCCTCCACCTTTCCCTCACCCAGAACCCTTTACTGTGTGCCCCTTAAGCTTAGGAACACTACTGTGACTGTCAGTCCCTAGCCTCCAAGGATCCTAGTGCCTTTAGTCCATGCAAGACTTTGTGGGGTCAATAATGTGTTGGACATAGGGCAGGTCATGCAAAGTCCTATTATGATTGCTTCAGCCATAACATGTGTGGAGTATCTTGCATATCATTACTCCTCCCATCCTTGTGGTCTTACAATGTTACTGGCCCCTCTTCCTCAAATTTCCCTGAGCTTCAGGATGGGGAGATATTAGGGTGGTTCCAGGTGTTCGATATAGAGTCTCTGATGTTCTGAATTATGGTTTGTTGATATTTTTTTTAGTTTTGCTGCTCCTGCAATGCCCTTGGCTTCATCCTGATGGGTATTGGATGTCACCCCCTGGCCAGAGATAAACACCTCAACAGAGATTCTTATCAATAGAACTAACGAAGCAGAAAATAGAATTTCAGACCTTGAAGACAAAGTGGGAATATTAACCAGCTCTATGGAAGAGGTTTTTAAAGTAAAAAAGATACTCAAGAGAAATAGTTAAGAATTATCAGACACCCTGAAGAAGCCTAACATGCGCATTCATGGAATACCAGGGCAAGAATCCCAAAATACCACACCTGAGGAAATTTTTCAAACTATCATCAAGGAAAACTTCCCTCATCTAAAGAATGAGAGGCTCATCCAAATACCAGAGGCATTCTGCACCCCAAACAGATATGACCAAAATAGAAACTCATCATGGCAAATAATAGTCAAAACACTCCACATTCAAGACAAAGAAAAGGTGCTGAGAACTTCAAGGAAAAAAAAAGTCACTTTGAAAGGTAAACCTATTAACATAACAAATGACTTTTCAGTTGAAACAAGCAAGAAAGAGCTTGGAGAGATGTACTTCAAGTATTAAATGAGTAAAAATGTCAACCCAGGCTGATTTACCTGACAAAACTATCCATCATAATCGAGGGAGAAAGAAAAGTTTTCCAGCACAAAGACAACTTGAAAGCTTACATGTCTACCAAACCAAGCCTTCAAAAAAAATGCTAGAAATGATACTCAAGCTTGAAGAAAAAAACAAGAGTATCCAGGAGGACAGAAGGGAAGTTTAATACCACCAAAACCTAAAAGCCAAATAATACACTTACAAAAACGAATAAACATCAAAAATGTGTGGGATTAAAAATAATTTTTCCATTGTAACATTAAATGTCAATGGAATTAATTAATCAATCAAGAGACACAGATTACAAGCTTGAATCAAAAATCACAACCCATCAATCTGCTGCCTTCGGGAAACTCATCTCAACTTAAAAGATAGGCACATCCTAAAAATAAAAGGCTGGTCAAAAATTTTACAAGCTAATGAAACCCGGAAACAGACAGGGGTAACCATTATGTTATTGGACAAAGTGGATTTCAAAACAAAATAAATCATAAGAGACACAGATGAATACTGCATTTTAGTCACAGGGACAATTCACCAAGAAGATGTCACAATACTGAACATATATGCACCTAATACAGGCCCCTCCACATTCATTAAGCAAACTCTATAGCATCTAAAGTGAGAATTCAACCCCAAAATCAAAATTCTTGGGGATTTCAACACTGCCCTCTCAATATGGGATAGATCAACAGGTCAAAAGCTTAACATAGACACTTTGGAACTAAATCAAACCCTTACTAAAATTGACCTTACAGATCTCTATCAAACTTTTCATCCACACACCAAAGAACACAAATTTTTCTCAGCAGTACACAGAACTTTCTCCAAAATAGGTCACATATTGGACTACAAAATGAATCTCCACTTATACAGGAAAGTTGAAATTTTAGCCTGTACCTTAAAGCTTGACATCCACAACACAACAAACAACAGAAAATACACTAACTCCTGGAAACTTAACACTATGATCATGAATGAGAATTGGATTCAGGAAGAAATTAATAAGGAAATTTAAGATTTCCTGGAAGTGAACAATAATGAAAATACAATTTACCAAAATCTCTGGGACACAATGAAAGCTGTGTTAAGAGGTAAGTTCATAGCTCTTAATGTCTACATCAAAAAAATGGAAACATCACAATTAAATAACTTAACAATGCAGCTTAAAGCTTTAGAGACACTAGAGCGATCCATTCCCAAAAGCACTAGAAGAAAGGAGATCAGGAAAATGAGGGGAAAATATCTGAAATTGAGATTAGGAAAACGATACAGGGAATCAACCAGTTCTTTGAAAAAAATCAATAATATTGATACACCCCTAGCTAAATTAACCAAAAGCAAGAGAGAGGTAACCCAAATTAACAAAATTAGAACTGAAAATGGAGTTACCACTATGGATACCCAAGAAATTCCGAGTATTATACTGTCTTATTTCAAAAACTTATACTCTGTGAAATTTGACAACACAAAAGAGATGGATGAATTCCTAAGTAAGCACAATTTACCTAAATTGAATCAGGAAGTTGAGAATTATTTAAATAGTCCTATAAAGTATGAGGAAATCGAGGAAGTAATCTTGAATCTTCCCACCAAAAAATGTCCTGGACCAGATGGATTCAGCACCGAGTTCTACCAGACATTTAAGGAGCTAATAACACCAATACTCCTTAAATTGTTCCATCAAATAGAGAAGGAAGGAACAGTACCAAAATCTTTCTATGAAGCTAATATCATTTTGACCCCAAAACCTAATAAAGATACACTTAAAAATGAAAACTACAGGCCAATCTCTCTGATGAACACAGATGTAAAGATTCTTTTTGTCTCTGGCCAGGGGGTAACATACAATGCCCACCAGGATGGAGTGAAGGGCATTGCAGGAGCAGCAAAACTGCAGAAGAAAATCAACAAACCACAATCCAGAACTTCAGAGACTCTATATCAACCACCTAGAACTAGGCCAGCTTAGTCTCTCCCCATCTTGAAGCTCAGGGAAATTTGCGGAAGAGGGGGCGGTAAGAGTGTAAGAGCAAAAGGATGGGAGGAGCAATGATATGTAAGATACTCTATACTAGTTAGGGCTGAAGCAATCATAATTGGACTTTGCATGCCCTGTGCATTGTCCAACACACTGTTGACCTCACAAAGTCTAGCACCTGCTAAAGGCACCAAGATCCTTGGAGGCAAAGGATTGGCAGCCACAGCAGTGTTCCTATACCTAAGGGGAACACGGGAAAGGGTTCAGGGAAAGGCCACTGGATCCTTGTACGTCATCGGAGAGGAGGGCCCAGAGGAAAATCAGATATGCACAAGAAAGGACTCTCTGGGAATTGGGGTGGGAGGCACTGGGTGATGGGGAAGGAGAGAGGTGGGGAGGGGGAGCAGGGGGTACGGGGGGAGGAGGAGGGAGGGAGGGAACTGGTGTACCTAATAAGTTTATATGAGCTGAAATAAAAAAAAAAGATTCTTAATAAAGTCTCAGCAAATCGGATTCAAAAACATATCAAAAAGATCATTCACAGGGATCAAGTAGGCTTTATCCCAGGCACACAAGTTTGGTTCAACATACACAAATCAATAAATGTAATCACCATATAAACCAGTACAAAATCCAAAACCACATGATACTCTAGATAGATGCAGAAAAAGCTTTTGACAAGATCCAACATCCCTTTATGATCAAAACCCTAGAGACAGTTGGAATGGAAGGAAACTTTATCAATATAATAAAAGTGGTATACAACAAGCCTACAGCAAGGATGATACTCAATGGGGAAAAATTTGAAGCATTCCTGCTTCGATCAGGAACTAGACAAAGCTGTCCATTCACACCATTCCTTTTTTTTTTTTTTTAAAGGAGAAAGGGAGGTTTATTTAGCTTACGGTTCCAGAGGGAAAGTACAGTCTCAAAACGGAGGTGGCAAGGCTGGTTAGCCAAAGCTGGAGGAGGCTAAGTCACCACAGACACCTTGGAAGCTGAGAGCTACAGACTGTTTGCTGCAAAGGCTGACTTCTCCTGGAGGTAGGGTGGGACCATTCTCACCATTTCTATTCAATATTGTACTTGAAGTCTTAGCTGAGACCATAAGATAAGAAAGGGAGATAAAAGGGATTCAAATCAGCAAGGAAGAAGTCAAGTTATCTCTATGTGCACATGTCATGATCTTATATCTGAGTGATCCCAAAGACTCAACCAGGAAACTCCTGGAACTAATACAGAAGTTCGGCAGGGTAGCAGGATACAAAATAAATGTACAAAAATCAGTTGCCTTCCTATATGCCCAGAATGAAAGAAGTGAAAAAACCCTGAGGGAAACAATCCAATTTACTATAGCCCCCCCCCAAAATGAAATACCTTCGTATAAACCTAACCAAGGAAGTAAGAGATCTTTACAATGAAAACTTTAAAACCCTAAAGAAAGAAATTGCAGAAGACACCAGAAGGTGGAAAGACCTCCCTTGTTCCTGGACTGGCAGAATCAACATCATAAAAATGACTATCCTACCAAAGTCAATATACAGATTCAATGCTATTAAAATTAAAATCCAAAGCAATTCTTTAAAGAAGTTGACCAAACAATCTCAAAATTCATATAAAGGCCCAAAAGACCCAGGATAACAAAGACAATCCTGAGTAACAAAAACAGTGCTGGAGGTATAACCATAACAATCTTAGTCTATACTACAAATCCATAGTTGTAAAAACAGCCTGGTACTAGCTCCAAAGTAGACACACAGATCAATGGATAAGGCTTGAAGACCCAGATATAAGCCCACACAACTACAGTCATTTGATCTTTGACAAAGGGGCCCACCAAATCCAATGGAAAAAGAACAGTATCTTCAACGAATGGTGCTGGCAAAACTGGATATCCACATGCAGAAGATTAAAACTGGACCCGTACATGTCACCATGTACAAGAATTAATTCCAAATGGATCAAGGACCTCAATATAAGGCCAGAGACCCCAAAAACCATAGTTGAAAGGCTAGGAAACTCCCCCAAGCTGATTGGACTAGGCAACAGTTCCTAAATGGACATCAGTCAATACAACCAAATCTCAACAGATGGGATCTTATGAAATTAAAGAGTTTCTGTTCAGATAATGAGATTGTAACTCCAGCACAAAGGCAACCTACAGAATGGGAGAAAATCTTCACTAACCACATATCTATAGAGCTCTATTATCCAGAGTGCACAAACAACTTAGAAAACTAAACACCAAGGAAGTAAATGGCCCAGTTAAAAAATTGGCCTTGGAACTTAAAGAAAACTTTACCAGGGACAAAATTAAAGTGTCTAACAAATATTAAAAAATGCTCCACATCCTTGGCCATCAGGGAAATGCAAATCAAAACCTCCCTAAGATATCATCTCACCCCAGTCACAATGGCAAAAATCCACAATACAAACACCACCAAGTGCTGGAGAGGATGTGGAGAGAGGGGAACTCTCCTACGTTGCTGGTGGGAATGCAGGCTCATACAACTACTCTTTTTTTAAAAAAAACATTTTTTATTATCTACGCTCATACAAACTTAATAGGTACACCAGTTCTTTCCCTCCCTCCTCCTCCCCCCACCCCTCTGCTCGCCATCCCCTCACCCCTCCCTCCCCACCCTTCAGTGCCTCCCCTCCCCCAATCCCCGGAGAATCCTTTAAGGTGCATGCCAAACTCTCCTCTGGGTCCTCCTCTCCGATAACATACAGGGACCCAGCGACATTTCCCTGAACCCTTTCCTTTGTTCCCCTTAAGCATAGGAACTATTTTGGCTGCCAATCCCTTGCCTCCAAGGATCTTGGTGCTTTTAGCAAATGCTAGACTTTGTGGGGTCAATAGTGTGTTGGACATTGCTCAGGGCATGCAAAGTCCAATTATGTTTGCTTCGGCCCTAACTTGTGTGGAGTATCTTGCATATCATTGCTTCTCCCACCCTTGTGCTCTTACACTCTTACCACCCCCTCTTCTACAAATTTCCCTGAGCTTCAGGATGGGGAGAGATTAGGCTGGCCTAGTTCTAGGTGGTTGATATAGAGTCTCTGAAGTTCTGGATTATGGTTTGCTTTTGATTTTCTTTTGCAGTTTGCTGCTCCTGCAACGCCCTTCACTCCATCCTGATGGGTATTGGATGTCACCCCCTGGCCAGAGATGAAAAGCTGTTAAACTAGAGTCTTGTTATAGAAGTATATACAAAAGTAGATGTAATAAAAGTGGGAAACCACAGTGAGGGATGGGTCAATCACCCATTTGCAAAATGGTTACTTATCATTTGCCAGACTATATGCCCTCCCCTTCTGGTGAGATCATACAACTACTCTTGTGAGCCATCTGGTGATTCTGAAAAATTTAAAGATTGAAATGCCATATGACCCTGCTATTCCACTTTAGGGAATAATCCCCCAAACAGCAAAAATTCACCTCGATAGCACAAGATAGAACCATGTTCATAGCAGCACTGTTTACAATAGCAAAGTCATGGAATCAACCCAAATGTCCAACAATTCACAAGTGGATAAGGAAAAAGTGGTACATTTATACAATGGAATACTATTCAGCCATCAAAAATGATGAATTAAGAAATTTGTTGGGAAATAGAATTCGAAAAAATTATATTTAGTGAAGTATCCCAGACACAGAAAATTAAGCACCATATGTGCTCCCTAATATGTGGATCCTAGTACCAAACCCATTTAGAGACCCATTCAAAGATAAATGTCTGTAATACCTACAGTAATTGCAAAGATTATAAACAGGAGGGAAGGGGAATGAGGGCCCCCAGACACAAGGAGAGAGGGGATCATGTTACAGCAGAGAAAATAGGCCACCATCAAGACTGCAAGTAAGTAATGAGACATCTGGTTAAGTTCACAGACTTTCCTTCCTGATCATTTGCAACTGATGGAGTATGATCTTACCAGAAGGGGAGGCATATAGTCTGGCAGATAGAAAGTAACCATTGTTCAAATGGAAGACTGACCTCTCCCCTCACTGAAGTCTCTTACTTTTATTCCATCTACCTTTGAATATACTCTTATAAAAAAAAACCTCTATTTTAACAGCATTTTATCTCTGGCCAGGTGGTGACATCCAATACCCAATAGGATGGAGCCAAGGGCATTGCAGGAGCAGCAAAACTAAAAAAAAAAAATCAACAAACCATAATTCGGAACATCAGAGGCTCTATATCAACCATCTGGAACCAGGCCAGCCTAATCTCTCCCCATCCTGAACCTTAGGGAAATTTGCGGAGGAGGGCCAGTAAGATTGGAAGAGCACAAGGATGGGGAGGAGTAATGATATGCAAGATACTCCACAGAAGTTAGGTCCAAAGCCATCATAATAAGACTTTGCATGACCTGCCCAATGACTAACACATTATTGACTCCTCAAAGACTAGCATGGACTAAAGGCACCAGGATCCTTAGAAGCTAGGGATTAACAGCCACAATAGTGTTCCTATGCTTATGGGGAACACAAAGAAGAGCTCTAGGAAATTCCACTGAGTCCTTACACCTCTTCAGAGAGGAAGGCCCAGAGGAAGGTTTGATTCACATTAAAGGATGCTCCGGGATGGGGGGGGGAGGCACTGGGACATAAGGAGGGAGGATGGGGAAAAGGAAGAGGAAAAGGGGGGAGGGAGCTAGGGGGCCCCAGAGAGGGGTGGAGGGAAGGAGGGTACCAGGGTACCTATTAAATTTGTATGAGCAGAAATAAATAAATAAATAAATTGTTTTTAAAATATATTTAATAAAAATAAGAAAAAAAAGATGTTTGTTAGATGTTAGAATGTTGTCTTGTGAAAAGTTTCTTTTCAGATCTATACCCCATTTTTAATGGAATTGTCTACTTTGTTTATATTTAATTTTTTTAGTTCTTTGTGTACTCTTGATATTACTTTTCTGTAGAATGCATGGTTAGTGAAGACACTTTCCCATTACATAGGTTGTCTTTTTGCTTGATTAATAGTTTCTTTTGCTCACCAGACACTTTTTACTCTATTTTCTCATATTTGTTTAGTGTTGGACTTATTATTTATGCCTTTAGGATCCTGTTAAGGAACTGCTGGCTGAGGAAAATGAATTTGAGGGTATTCCAATATTTTTTTCTTCTAGGAATTTTGTAGTGTCTGGTCTAACATTGGGGTATTTGGTCCATTTGGAGTTGAGTTTCTTTCAGGAAATCAAATAAGAGTCCAGTTTCATTCTTCTGTATGTTGAAATCCAATTTTGCCAACACTGTTTGTTGAAGATGCTGTCCTTTTTCCAATGAGTTTTGGCACCCATGTCAAAGATCAGTTAATTGTAATTGTTTACAGTTATATTTGGATCTCTAACTCTAATCTGTTGGTCTATATCTCATTTTTGGACTAATACCATGTCGCTTTTATTACTATGACTCTATAGCATACTTTTAGGTCTGGTACCACCCATGGAGTTTTTAGTGCTCAGGATTGTTTTAGCTATCCTGAGAATTTTATATTTGCATATGAATTTCCTGGAAGTCTTAAATATCTATCTCATCGAAGAGTACTTTGAGAATGACAACATATCTGTGCATTATGGATTGAAGCATAATGTTAATAAATAATTTAATAATATCATGATTACACCTGTCTCTTATGTGAATAATTTACTTCACAAAGAGGATTTCAATAACTAGAGTAAGTGTTACTTGATCAGTGATATGCACAGTGTTTTCTCTGGGGACATAGTCAATGTTTCATAGTTTCTCATATACAGGGGTCGTCCTAAACCTAAAAAGAAATTTAGTGTATGTCTTGGTTACCCCCACAGTCCCATCCCTGTTCTCATCTGTGCCTAACAACCCTTATCTAGATCTGGAACAGATGTGGAATTTTCTATTAGCCATCTCACATTTAATTTAAAAATGTTCCCATTTATCTCATTCCAATTTCAGATCATCTATATAGTGTCTCTGCACCCACATGAAGTATAGAAAAATGTCAAACTTTAACTGTCAGTTAGGTCCTGCTTATTGCTGGTGGTCCAGGGCAGTCAGAAAGAACTCCAGACCTAGAAAATGGAAGGAAAAGTGTTAATAAAGCCCAAATCACAATTATATCACATATCAGCTGCCAGAATATCAAAAAGCACACTTAAGAAAATAATTTTACAAAATTGAAAGGATGATCGACTTACTTTCTTGGCTTACAGATGGCTTATTCAGGGCTTTCAAATATGGTGAGCAAGAAAACAAATCCTGGTTACAGAATAAGAGCAACCAATTGAAATAAAGTCAAGTCACTTTTGTCATTTCAGTGTCAATTAGTATTTTTCCCCCAGTGCATCAAGAACAGTGGGACAGACTGATTGGAGATGAACCAGTTGGATCACTGACGGACACATGTAAGTTTTGAGCATATGAAACGTGGCCAACCTAAATCTAGATATCATGTAAGTTAAAAATGCATGCAAGGCTCTAAGTGTAAAATCAAAACAACATCTGTGCAAGTAATGCCAATAAAATTTCTATTGATTGTCTGCAGAAAATTGACACACTGGATATATTGCATACAAGCGTAACATGATTTTGACATTATTTTTTAGAAGTTTAATTCTACTTTTGAAAATATAGCTGCTAGGCAATTCAAGTTTGCCTATGAATCTTCCACTTCTGTCCTGGGATATAATTCTGCTACCATGTACCTTGCCAATTTATCCCAAAGGTTGTCAGCTCTGCTAGGTTCTCTCTTTGATTTACTTCTCCTCAGTTCAGACATTTGCTGAAGTCAATTACCTGAAGCAAGCAATCCCCAGCTGACCACAACTCAATCAAGTCTGTGACTAGGAACATAGTCCACACAGGGCCTCAAGAACTGCCTCAGGCAGGTCAGAGCCAGGCATCATTTAAGAATTTCCTTATTTATTTTTAGACAGGTCATGTCTTTTCACACCAATGGTCAGGTCTTTCTTCTGCCTGAACCTGAATTTTCATAGTCAGAAATAATTTAGTGGCAGTGTGTGGTACACATGCTGGGCCTCTCCAGAAAATAGCCGTAAGTTTTGTTGAATAGCCAAAAAGCAACTTGACTGATATTTCTCACTGTGACAATACTTGACTAGGGGTACACACATCCAATGTGACTGCAATTAATTGAATTATTTATTTATTTATTTATTTACTTTTGTGCTTAGTTATTTATTATTGTTTCTTTAGAGAAGAAATTGTGATTACTATTCTACCATTATATTTGGTACAAGTTTTAGAGAATGTTTTTATTTATTTTGGATCCTAGAAGCCAGTTAGTTCTAAAAGGAACAGCTGTCCTGAGACAGAAAGATAGGCACATATACAAACAAGAGACATTAAAATTATTTCTGGGTGGCTTATTTCTTTTTATTCAGGGTATATCTGCTGAGTAACTTGCTATTATTGGATTGTTCCACATCTATGAAAATGCTAAACTTATTAATCACATTCAGCAGATACTGCCCTTAAACTGCATAACATTGGTTGTTCGTATGTGCTATTCCAACAGGTTAATATGTACTGTTAAATTCTTGAGGTTTTTTTCTAATGTTTCTTTCCCCTGGCTTATTTTGCATAATGTAATGGTTAAGTCATATGTATTAGTCAGGTTCTCTAGAGATGCAGAATTGGCACAATGAATATAATATAGGGAATGTATTTAATCGGCTTATAGTATGGCCAAGGTAGTCCAACGATGGCTGCCTGTATGTAAGGTAATTCAACAATGGCTAAAGGCTGAAGAATTCTTAGAGTCTTTAGTCTAAGGGATGACAAGTTGGAGGGTTGGGAGGCTAGAGGGTCAAAGAAACCAGGTGGCTGGAAGGAAGAGCGATTCCAAGCACAGCTGCGATATAGCATCTGTTCTCCTTGGTGTCTCCTTTTTATATGATACAGTACTGAGAGGATTCTATGAGAGCTTTGGAGGTTCTGATAGGATCTGGGGTGGGTATAATCCTTTCAAGTAGTCTCAGTTGATCCTTTCCAGAGATGTTCTCAGTCCAGCTTAGTTGATACCGGGTGTGTCAAGTTGACACAAAGGTTTAACTATCACACCATGGAATTCTGCTTGTTGAAACATAGTTTGCCTGACTTTGTAAAAGTATTTATGGAATTTTGTTACCGAATCCCTGCCAGGCTAGCCAGGGAAAGGAGGAGGAAATGGCAGGGCCTTGGGGCTCGAGGCAAGGGGATGAGCTAGTGACAGGGTCACCACACAGACCCTTGGAATCAGGTGAGGAGCAAGCACTGGAGGAGTTGCTGCAGATTCTTTTATTTCAGGGAATGCTTGAGCTTATATAGGGTCAAGGGTCCAATCAGAATTTGCTATCCCTCCACTCCAGGGGACAGCCACCAATCATTTAACTGTTTACTAGATGTCCATTGCAGGGGCAGGTTAGATGGCTGCTTCCCTTGGTTGTTCATCCCTCTGCCTGCATGGTTCTCTATTGGGACATGTCCAGGGGATGTCTATGCGTGTCCAGGCTTGTCTCTAACTGGGAGTCTGGGCTAGGGCCTCCTTGAATCAGTAATGTCACTGAATTTATTATAATATCTAAGTTGAACAAAGTGACTATTGTCTCTATTGTGAAGAACTCCTCTTATGCTTGATATTAATTCAAAGACTGAGAAATAATATGTCAATTAAACTCACCAAAATAGTTAAAAACAATCAGAATAGTATATTTCTTTAAGGAGTAATTGGAATTGAGACTCTCATCTTTAGTTCTAATACAAAATTTTTTAGACTTTATTTATTCTTTTATTTATGTGTGTGTATGTGTGTGTGTGATTATTCTTTTATTTATGTGTGTGTGTGAATCCCTGTGGAGGGCAAAGTAACTTCAGAATTCATCTTGGATTGCTTATACCCACTTTTTGCTTCACTCAGCCCACTAAGGCCAGAAGTGCAGCTGCCACTGTTCCACTTGGCAATTTTACATAGCACCTGAGGTCAAAACATGGGACCTTCTGTTTGTGAGGTAGATTCTTAACCCCTGAGCTATCTGTACAGCTCTGTAATACAATTTTTGATATGTCAATGCCCAATTGCATGATCCAGTTTCCTTTCCCTCACCATTCCCATTCATCTCTGTTCCTCAACACTTTTCCTTCAGTACTATGTTGTCATTCCCTCTTCTCCCCATCTCTCTTTATATGTACACACATGACTCTCTCTCTGTATATGTGTGTGTGTACTTGCTTACATGCATGCTCATGTCTCTCTATATAGAATGTAATATATTATACAATATGTAATTTTATAATAGAACTGTTATCATATCCTTTGAAATTTCTGGTAATTTCAAGTGATTTTTCTGCTTCCACAAACTATTATAAAGTTCAACATTTTCAGTCAAAGTCCTAATATAGAGTGTCACAAAATAATGTTCTATAAAGAAGTTTATGAAGATCCTATGGCTAAAGATAGGAAATGTAACACATTTTATGTGAAGTGACCTAGAGACTACTTAGTTTTCTGTCTCCAAAAAAAAATTATACTTTTAATTTTGGAAGGATGTATGGTGATTTTTATAAATTGACATAAATTTTTTATACTGTGAGAAATCATTTATGTTGGTATTTTTTAATATAAGATCATAAAAAGCAATGTCTGCAGTAGAAAGAATGAATTATCTGCAGTAGTATTTCAGTTCTACATGACAGATTTAGTTAGAAAAATGTCCCAAGAAATGGGAAAAAAAACCTGAGAATTGTTAGAATAGTCACAGGAAAGTAAAGAAGGAAATGAGCTACATTTCCAAAACAAATGAATTTAGAAAGATGATCTCATTTACAAGACAAAGAAAAGATCACAAATAAACTTATAATAATGTCTATGTGACAGGAAAAAAAATCTGTACAGATGAGAAGCAAATGACTCGGGAAGTGCTGGTCCTAGCAGAAGTCCAGGACCAATGACACTTAAGAATTGAGGAGTAGTATCACGGGGAGTTGAGTATTCAGTGAAACAGATGCTAAAGGGTGACCGAGACTTACTTAGGATAACTGAAATATCATGAGTCATCATCGTGATCTTATGGGTCCTATGATTTTATTTGTTGATGAACAAAAAAAGGTTTATAAAAACCTCAGTGAGCTGCTAGATGTGTATCTCCTTCAATAATCTCAAGAAGTTTCATTTAGCATTCATACACACACAAACATGTTTGTGTGTGTGTGTGTGTGTGTGTGTGTGTGTGTGTGTGTGTGTGTATGTATTCCCTCACACCCTGCATCCTTATATATTGAAGCTTGCCTCCCAGGATACCAGGAAAACTCTGTGCTAGCCACAGCTTTGTTTCCTTCTATATTTTAATAAATGTCATCAAAGAACATATGGCTGAAATGATTTGAAAGTACCATGGCTAAACTTTTTAGAAAGAAATGGCTTAAAAGATGTGGACTACAATGTGCACAATAGGAATATGGACTGTTGATATTCAAATTAGACTCCCCCTATAAAAAATCTAAGGGTGTTACCTATGTAAATTAGAAATCAAAAGAAATTTCCTGAATTATTTAGCAGAAATAATCTTTATATCTTTTAAAATATAGAAATCAAAATTGCTTATTATACTTAGTAGCTTATGCAGTCAAATGCCAACTTGGTTCTGTAAAAAACATGTAGCTTATTTTTACAAATTCCCCAAATTCAAATCCCTTATGCAAGGGAATAGCAATTTTAATTATATAAATGTATTCCTTAAAACGCAAAGTCAACAAACATATTTCTTAGCTTCAATAAAGCATTTTAATATGATGGAAATTGGGCACAGGATGGAGCCTCATTGCCTGAATGTGCAAACAGCTTGCTAATTTGCATCTCTGTGATCTGAGCAAAACTGAGATACTCTGTCCTGAGGGCTCTTACAGGGAGGTCAGAGCCAGCAATAAAACCTGGGATTGTGTGAGGATGCCATGCACTTGCACTTTGGAATCCTGTAGTATTTTCTGAGCACCTTGAAACATAGCCTTGAAGAATTATATTTAACAATATATTATATATTACATATATATGCATATATACACTATTTTATAATTTGACCACAGAACAAGGAAAAAATGTGCATGCTCATCAATTTTGCTCAATACTGTACTTGAAGTCCTAACTAATGAACTAAGACAAGAGAGGGAAATAGAAAAAAAGGGTTACAAGTAGATAAGGAAGAAGTTAAGTGATCCCTATTTGCAAATGATTTTATTCTGTACTTCAAACATCTCAAACTGCTGAAGCTAATAAAAATTTTCTGTAAAATGGAAGGTTATGATATCAATCTGCAAAAATCAGTAGCCTTTCTTTATAACAGGGACAAATAAGCCAAGATAGCTGAATATTAAAAAAACCTAAATGTCAGAAATAAATCTAGAAAGAGTACACATTCTATCAATGTGATCAACTATAATTAAGTTAAATGCAATTAATGGAAGTGAAGAACAAATGTAAAATGTTGTTTTTATTGCTTTGATAACACTTGAGTAAATATATTGTATATTCTACATCAAAACCATTATAAAATTCTACTCTGAAAATAAGATTGAAATGATAGTCATTCATGTAAAACAGAAGAGTGGAATAATAACAGAAAGATAAAAATATCATTCTTTGTATACCCTAAGGCTATCATTTGGAGTTGCACAAAATATTTATCAAAAAGTCACTGAAATTTTTTTGTAAAAGTCATCCCAAAAGGAAAACAATGTAACTTTAAGAAAGTTTTTACAAAACATTAATTGAGTTCTATTTTGAAAATAATGTCTGAAGAAGCACAAATCCTGTTCCACTCTACATGATAAATTTTAGTAGTATTATTAAAGTATCTCTAATAAAAAACAGTGAATAATTAAAGATATAAACACTGCCAACAAGCAATTATTGTCCTTTCTCTCAAACTTACTTGCCAAGATACTAGAAGGTTTGAAAATCTTTGTCTTTGCCAAATACTTACACATTTTAGAAACAGCAGTATTAATGGTTCTCGCTCAATTAATTTTGAAGAATAAAGCCAAAACAGGACCACCAAAGGAATTTTGGGTTTAAGAATTTTCACTGGAAGGTGATAACAGAATGCTATCATATTAAAATTGTAAAAGTGAATGAAATAAAAGAATAGAACTTTGTATAATTTTCTAAAAGATATATTGGGCCAGGTTTGGAAAATATGGATGGATTTTTTTCAGCATATGTACTTAGACACCCTTTATGTACTTAGACCCCCCCCCCATGAGATGTCATCTTCACCTTCTTTGTCCATCAGCACAAACTTTCCTTTTCACAAATTAAGTATCTCCATTCCTTCTGTATACATCCTTGGTGGAGTTTCACTTTGGATCTCATGGAAGAAAATGCAATCATTTCTAATATATATTGTCCATGACTAAAAATATAATGCAGAAACAACATCTAGGAAGAAAAGTGACAACTGGCTTCATTACATTTTAAAGATGAAGCTGTCAGAGATCATTTTAGTTGCTTATTTTTTATTATAATGATAAAAAATTTATTCATTTATGACACATATACCAGAGAGGGTAGACACACACATGCTTGCCATATTGTATAGATGGAAGAAAGACAACCATGTTCATAAGTATCCATAAGTCAGTAATCTCCTCCCACTACATGGACTTCCATGGGAAAAATTCATCTTTGTAGTTTTTCAGGAAGGTGCTTTACATGCTGAGGTGTCTTTCTGGCCCTAGTTGTTTCTTCTTATTAGTGTATCTCAGAACTATGCCCTTTGAAAATTTAAATGATTCTAGAAAAATTAGAGATGACCCAAGTAATTGCAGGTATATGCTTGTTCATGATTTATCTATGCAATATTGCTAATGTGTGAAAATATGTAAAGATTCGATTGAAAAAAGAAAGCAGATGGTTCCTTAGCTCTGTAATCAGATAAGAAGATTTTCTGTTATTCTTTAAAAAAAAAGATCTTTAGGTTTCAGAAGAAAGGGAGCTTCCTTACTCAATAATTTTCCAACGGATTTGATGACCAATAGGTCATCCATTCTGTTGTGTAGAATTCTTCCTCTGGGCACAGTTTTATGTCATCTTAGACTTTGCCCCCAGTCTAAACTAAAGAAGATGCTTAAAACATTGAACAAACAAATCACAAACATCCCATCTGAGAGAAATTCTAAAAATATCTTTCAGCTGAAGAAATTCCTAAAACTAATAAGCTTGAGGAATGGGCTCCCTCCAGGATGTGGAAAAGCAGTAAACAACAGTTGGAGGAGGAGACTATCCAACCAGCCAAGCAGTTAAAAGAAGGCTGTTGAGTACCCAGTCAGTTTGAAGCAAGACCCTAGAGCAGTGTAGAAAAATGTGAGAGATACCCTAAAGAAGTTAAGATACATAAAGGAGACTCAGGGCAGTTCAGAAGTCAGGAAGTCTGGAAGAGACTGCTGAGCCAGCCAGTCAAGAAAAGAGAGAGAGAGATTATTGAACAGGAGACAGGAGACACTGGGCAAACCAGAAGCCTGGACATGTCTCTCTTAGACTCTAGAGTTTCAGATTCTGTAGTTTCCTCCATTCTGGTGGAAGCTTTGGTGGGGAGATAGTTTCCCTAGAACCACCTTTCCTCTTGCCAGTGCTGTTCGTGTAAGTACCATCAATAAACCTGTTGGTTCCTAGAGTTGAGCCTTAGCATAATCCTTACTTTAGTCTGTTGCCAAAATTCTTTCTGGGATAGGTGGATGGTTTTATGATCTCTCCACAGGAAGAGTGTGCACACAATACACTGCCTAGCAAGGGCTCAAGCAAGTGTCAAAATGTTGGCATCCTACATGAAACCCTCAGGTGGGAAAAAGGCTTGAAAAGAGGGAAGCAGTTGATTAGAGAGGTGAAAAAGTGAAGTGGGACAGGAAAGATGATGGAATGTAGTAACTTGTAGTAACTTGTATTTATGTATGATAGTGTCAAAGAATTGAAAAAAGAAATGTGAGAAAAAAAACTGTGACTATATTGCTTATACCAATGAGATTTGGAGGAAGGAGTATTTTATCATTGATACTCTTGATAAACACTTTATAAAATTATGTTTTTCTTTCAACCTGATGACTAAATTACAATTAGTCAGTGTACAGTCACTACCTTCATTAAATCGAATGTTTTTCCTCTGAAAATTCCTTAATAGAAATAATCATTCAAAATGAGATTTGCTATCTTGAAAAGATACCACTTGAGAAGTTTGACAATTTATTTCATAGGAAGAAACTTTGCTTGTGTTAAAAATGGCTAATAAAACTGATGATTTACACTAAATCAATGTTTCCAACTAAATAAATCTATTAGGAATAGTGGAGTTACAAAATTTTGGTTGGTTGTTTAGTTCATTAACTTTCCCTACACGTCCAGGATGCACGCAGAACAGCCAAGACACACTGTGCCCTAGGTAAGCAACCCCTGCTCACCCCCAAACCCCAGGCAACCCACTAGTCCCAGCTCCTCCCTCCAGCCAGTCAGAGCAGGCGCTGCTCTGGGTTGGGGAGGATACCTGGGCCATGCCCCAGATCCCCAAGTTAATTGCACCCACTGTCAGCACCTCTCCTTTTTTCCCACCCTCCAGGGACACATTGAACCCTAGGTAAGTTCCCCCTGCTCATCCCCAAACCCCAGGTAACCCACTAGTCCCAGCTCCTCCCACCAGCCAGTCAGAGCAGGTGTTGCTCCAGGCCAACTAATTCAGTTCAGTCAAAAACACACAGAAATTGAAAGAAGGTCTTAAGAGTTAAAACCACAATGCCCAAGTCAAAGTGCAAATCCATGAGAAACAAAACGCAAGAAAACAAATCTCCCACTGAAGGAATTAATCCCATAATGATAGACTCCAACCAGAACAAATCCATAGAAATTAGCCAAGAAAGCCTGACCCAAGATAACGACTTTCAAAACATGATCATTACTATGAAAAAGGAAATCCGGGAGGAATTAAATAACCGCATCAACCACTTTGAACAGGAACACAACAGAGGAGTTGAGAAAAACAGTTCAAAAAACAAAAATAGGGGGGCTGGAGAGGTGGCTCAGGGGTTAAGCCTCTGCCTTGCAGGCGGAAGGTCCTGAGTTCGGATCCTAGACCCCATGTATAGACGCGGGACAGAAGCAGGGGCGGCCTGTGTTTCTGGCCCTGGTGGGCAGAGCCTGTGAATCCCGGGGTAGAATAAACAAGGAGGAGATGAAGGCAGTCCACGGTGGTTCCAGAATTCGTCCATGGTTCTACGCACAGATACACACACACGCACACACACACAATTGAATAAATAAATAAATTAAAAACAAAACAAAACAAAGCAAAAATAGGCATAGAGCAGTTAAAACAGACTCAAGCAGACTTTAAAACTGATCTAAAAGACAAGTTATCTTCAATCCAGAACTCGAGACTCATCAACAGAACTAACGAAGCAGAAAATAGAATTTCAGATCTTGAAGACAAAGTGGGAGTATTAACCAGCTCAATGGCAAAGGTTGTTAAAGCCAAAAAGATACTAGAGAGAAATATTCAAGAGTTATGGGACACTCTGAAGAAACCTAACATGCGTATTCATGGAATACCAGAGCAAGAATCTCAAAATACCACACCTGAGGAAAGTTTTCAAACGATCATTAAGGAAAGCTTTCCTCAAAAAAAAAAAAAAAAAAAGAGAGGCCCATCCTTATACCAGAGGCATTCCGCACCCCAAACAAATGTAACCAAAATAGAAACTTGCCACGGCAAATAATAGTTAAAACACACATTCAAGACAAAGAAATAGTGCTGAGAGCTACAAGAGAAAAAAAAAGTCACTTTTAAAGATAAACCTATTGAAATAACAAATGACTTCTCAGTGGAAACAGTGAAAGCAAGAAGAGCTTGGAGAGACGTACTTTAAGTACTGAATGAACAGATATACCCCACAAAACTCTCCGTCATGACTGAGGGAGAAAAAAAATTTTCAGCACAAAGACAACTTAAAAGGATACATGTCCACCAAACCAGGCCTTCAAAAAATGTTGGAAATGGTACTCAAGCTTGAAGCAAACAAGCATATCTAGGAGGACGGAAGGGAAGTATAATACCACCAAAACCTAAAAGCGAAACAATACACTTACAAAAGCCACTAAACATAATAAATGTCCGGAATTAAAAATAGTTTCTCCATTATAACATTAAATGTTAATGGAATTAACTCACTGATCAAGAGACAAAGATTACAAACTTGGATTAAAAAACACCATCCATTAATCTGCTGCCTGCAGGAAACCCATCTCACTGTAAAAGATAGGCACATCCTAAAAATAGAAGGCTGGTCCAAAATTCTGCAAGCTAATGGAACCAGAAATCAGGCAGGGACAGCCATTATGCTATAGGACAAAGTAGACTTCAAGCCAAAAAAAATCATAAGAGACACAGATGGATACTACATTTTAGTCACAAGTACAATTCACCAGGAAGACTTCATAATACTGAATATATATGCACCTAATATGCTCCCCCACATTCATTAAACAAACCCTCCAACGTCTAAAGCAAGAAATCAACCCTAAAACGATAATTCTTGGGGATTTCAACACACCTCCTTTTCAACATGGGATAGATCAACAGGTAAAAAACTTAACAGTGACACTTTGTAAGTTAATCAAACCCTTACTGAAAATGACCTTACAGATCTCTATCAAACTTTTCATCCACACACCAAAGAATACACATTTTTCTCAGCAGCACATGGAACTTTCTCCAAAATAGATCACATATTGGGCCACAAAACGAATCTACATATATACAAAAAAGTTGAAATTCTAACCTGTGCCCTATCAGACCACCATGGTCTAAAGCTTGACATCCACAACACAACAAACAACAGAAAATGCTCGAACTCCTGGAAATGTAACACTATAATGCTGAATGAGAATTGGATTCAGGAGGAAATTAAAAAGGAAATTCAAGATTTCCTGAAAGTGAACAATAATGAAAATATAACTTACCAAAATCGTTGGGAAACAATGAAAGCAGTCATAAGAGGTAAGTTAATAGCTCTTAATGCCTACATCAAAAAAATGGAAACATCACAGATAAATAACTTTACAATGCAGCTTAAAGCTTTAGAGACACTAGAGCAATCTTATCCCAAAAGCAGCAGAAGAGAGGAGAGTAGCCAAAAAGGGGAGAAATATCCAAAATCAAGATTAGGAAAACAACACAGAAAATCAACCAGTCAAAAAGCTGGTTTTTTGAAAAAAATCAATAAGATTGATATACCCCTAGCTAAATTAATCAAAAGCAAGAAAGAGAAAACCCAAATCAACAAAATTAGAAATGAAAATGGAGTTATCTTGGATACCCAAGAAATCCAGAGAATTATAACATCATATTTCAAAAACTTGTATTCTGTGAAATATGACAACACAAAAGAGATGGATGAGTTCCTAAGTAAACACAACTTACCTAAATTGAATCAGGGAGTTGCAAGTTATTTAAATAGTCCTGTAACATATGAAGAAATCGATGAAGTAATCCCGAATCTTCCCACCAAAAATGTCCTGGACAACATGGATTCAACACAGAGTTCTACCAGACATTTAAGTTCTACCAGACCAATACTCTTTAAACTCTTCCATCAAATAGCAAAGGAAGGAACACTACCAAATTCCTTCTATGAAGCTAATATCATCTTATTCCCAAAATCTAATAAAGATACACTTAAAAACAAAAATATAGGCCAATCTCTCTGATGAACACAGATGCAAATATTCTCAACAAAGTCTTAGCAAATTGGATTCAAAAACATATCAAAAAGGTCATTCACGGGGATCAAGTAGGCTTTATCCCAAGTTGGTTGTTTAGTTGGTTGGAGGCTTTCTGAAGCAGCTACGATAGTCTTCAACTCTCCTTTTTCCTTTTTTAGCTTAAGAGCCCTCTGGATTGCACATGATTATATGATTCTGGGTGTGGTAAGTATGTGTGTGTGTGCTTTCATGTGTTATGCAAGGGCACATTGTATTCAATGGGAGGCCAGGGTATGATGTCAGTTCTCCTCCTTTGCTTCCCTCCTCTTCATTCCCTTGAGAAAGGGTCTTTGTCTCAAGTTAGATCACATTGATATTAGACTAGCTAATTAGAAGTCCCCTGGGATCTTTCTATCTGTGCCCCCATTCTTCCAGCATTGGGGTTACAGGCATACTTGGCTACACCTACGCTTTGTTGTTCATTAGTTTTGATTGGGATTTCTTCTTTCATCTGTGTGTTTACTTGTGCAGACGTGAGTGTGCTTTGCATGTGTGCATGTGTATACAAATACGCACTTGAGTGTGTATGCCGAGAGGCCAAAGGGTAATGTTGAGAATTATATTGGATTGTCCTTCCACCTTATTATTTTGCTCTAGGGATTCACAGACTCTATTCTCCAGTGCCTGAATTTCAGGCCCACTATATTTGCCCAACATTTTTACATGAGAGATCAGGATCTGAACTCAGGTCCTTTTGCTTGTGAGAGGAAAAACTTAAAACTCTGAGTAATCACCTTAGCCTGTATTTATTTATTTGTTTATTTATTTTTTAATTTACTGTTATTGATCTGAACTTAGGTCTTCATGCTTCCACAACAAGTACTCTTATCTACTAAGTCACCACCACACCACACTCCCCTACTTTCTTTAAAGAATGAAAGGAACATGGATATTAGACATTGTGGCACCCATTTATAATTCTTAAAGTTCGGAGTTAGAGGCAGGAAGAACAGGAATTCAAGACTATCCTCAGAAATCTAAAATGAACAAATAAAAAAAGAAGGAAAAGTTGAGGGTTGAGTATGGAACACATGTTTTATTGCTATATAAGAATATTCCTTAGTCACCTTGTTTCAATTTGCATGTTATTTATCTTGAAGCAATGAGTTGCTCTACATTTTATACTTCATCATAACTTTCCTCCAGGAGATAATGCAATGCATTTTATCACAGAGAGTGTGAAATATGTTTCTATAAATATATAAATATATACATACCTTGGCATATAAGTTTAAGGTCCCAATCCTTGGCCAAACAACACAGTATATACTGCATGTACATGACTCACACATAATTTAAGTTGTGACTAACGAATGAATTTCTAAGAAAATAAAATTTGCTTTAGATGTTTTAATAAGCACTGAGTTCCAAGAGTATGAAAATTAATTTGGAAGCAGGATTTCTTTACCTGTCTGTCACATTTTCAGATTTTACTTTCTGATCTTAGAATTAATTGCAGCTTTACTCACAATGTGTATGTGTGTGTGTGTATGTGTGTGTGTGTGAATGTCTGCTCTTATAATCTACCAAGGAAAACGTTTGTGAAGCCTTACTAAGAATTCATTTCTCAGGTTAACTGAGTGTTCACACCTTGTGTGCCTAATCAGAAGTTGTCTTTCCTTCGGTTGTTACCTTGTCAAGCATCTAAGAATTCTCCAGATCATGACACAGATATTTCAGTTTATGAATTTACAGTAAAAGAATTTTGAATTTGATTTCCTTTATACTTAGCAAAATGTTCTTATTATTTGGTTTCTATATTACTATCTTTCCTCCTACAAAGTAACAAAAATTAATTTGCTAATTCAAGAAAATTTTTGAGCAATTTATGCACACCGAATTCTCAATAGGATTTATATCTCACATGCTAAACAAATGAAGAGAGGAAGAGGTATTTACAAATTAGTAAACATTAGATCATTATTAATCATAGAGTATATTATTCATAAGCAAGGTTGAATACTATACATCATTTTGCATATGTTCAAAAGTTGATTTCCACAATAATTAACCATCAAATTGTCATCAATGATTCCAGAAACAGAATAATTTACCTCTTTAAAATCTACATTGTCTCATTTTATAAAAAAAAATTATTTGAAGGACTAGAGAGATGGCTCAGGGGTTAATACTCTGCCTCGAAAGCAGAAAATGTTGAGTTCGGATTCCTGGTCCCACATAAAAATTCCAGACAAAATTGGCAGTGGTATTAACCTGTAACTCTGATGGGCAACGCTGGAAAATCCTACAGTGGAGTAAAAAGTACATAGAATAATGCAAGACGATTCCTGAAGTCATCTTTGTTTCTCCACAGCAACACAAAGTGGCCTCTGATATGTACCCACACACACACACATGTACACATGCACACACACACACACATACTCACTAAATGAATAAAAAATAAAGTATAAAAATTATCTAGAATAAAGTAAATGCTAAAGTTATAAAAAACAGTGCAAGGTAATTTCAGTGTACTCATGATAGGATATGCAATTGCACTTTGTTTTGGCCTGTGATCCTGATCCCAAACATCTGTACTGAGGCATCCTTTAGTATAGCCATCATATCATTCTGATGTTTGTATATTATGCTAGAACTACTCATCCTTTAGCGTAGGATGTGTCTTTCAGTTTGTGGAGTAAATGCAAACATGCACAAAGGCTGAAGTCCACCATCTAGCACCACAGAAGTGGAAGTGATATCACATGTGTGTTATCCATAGTCTTAGGAAGAAGATTAGAAGGTGAAGGTCATACTTATTTACACAATGAATCAGACTCCATTCAGTGGTACATGAGAACTTTTCTCATAAACAATCATTGAAATAAGTCATGATTTATATTCTTTTAAAGAACATATATCCCTCTACCTCTAGAAGTAGATTTCACCTGATTCTATCAAATTACTAGTCATCTCATATTGATGAATGACAGATAACACCATACATCCTATTATCAAGTGCTATACCCTTTGCACAAAATTATTGTGCAGAATGTATGACTGCACCTTGCTTACTTAAGGATATATGAAAAACTTAAAATATGATGATGCACACACCAAAGGAAATTATGTACAAATTTAGCACACACCAGAACAAATGTTTAAAATACATGAAAAAAATAGGGATTGCAAGAAAATAGAATCTTAATACTATAATGGATAAAATCAGGATGCTACCTGCATGCACAAAGCTTAGGAATAAACACACTCAGACACTCCCAAAAACAAAACCCAAATATGGCAGAAATCAAATATAATATAAACAACTGCAAAAGGCCATAGGAGGCTGGCTTCCTTCCTATTAAAAATATCTTCTCAATCTTGGAGAAAAACAGGGAGACTTTACTCTGAGAGGGTTTATCAGATTCAGAGTTGGAGGCTTCCATGAATGTGTGAGAGAAGGGGGCTTACACTTAACCTAAAGTAGGAAGATACCTCAGGCTACTCTCTATACAAGTGCACCCAGGAAGAGAAAGAAAAGCAATTGAAGGTTAGGGATAACATGTCCCTTCACTCAACATGGCTAGGTTCATATGGATATCCACTGTTGATTCTGTTCATAACTCATGAATGTGATATCCAAGCTTTTTGATTATAGGACATTTGGGATCTCACATTCTCATTCTTCACTTTCCACAAAAATAAATACTGAGAGTAACAGGAATAATCCAATGACGGTGAAATGGTTTCATGTGAACAAAAATATTCTCTCTCTCAGAGAGAGAGGATAAATCTGCAAGAAAATTTTATTTAGAAGCACCTATCTTTCCACCAAGAAAAGAAATTGTGATACAGATATCAATAATACTCTTTGAAGAAGAAAAATGGTTCAAATTAAGTATGCATTTCATATTCTCACACAATATGGGCAGCATTTATATATCCTATCTAATATTACCTGTTAAGTTGGAAAAGAATATTTTGCCTATATTTAGAAAAACATATATTATTTGTCTATAAAATATTTTTATGGAGTGAGATGATTTAGATACTGTCTAAAAGATACAATGCATTAGTGTGGAATTTTAGTGGAGTTTTGTTAAGCAATTTACTATGTGCTTTGGGAATGCATGAATTTGGAACCAAATGATACATTTTATTCGTTGACAAGAAAACTAGTTGGTGTCTTACTTGATGTTGCTCATCAGCACTTTGTATCGACACAATTGGAAACTAGACTATTATAAACTGAGATATTTTTAGTCCCCTAAAATGGAATGATTTTTTTTGTGAAATTGCTACCCAAATACTTCAGCATTTCTGGGATTTGTTCACAAAATTGGGACTAATTTTCTTTTCTATCAATCTCAACTCTGTGTATCAGATACGTGTGTCAACTGGTCTCCAAATCATCCTGAAACAAGTACTTATCTCCTCAGCAGGGCACCTAGGAATTGATACAATCTTATTTTGGGTAACTTCGTGTAGTTTATTTTATCTGAATGTTCACAGAATGATGTTTGAAAGTAAGAAACTAATACTCATTTACAGCCAATTGTCTGTGCCACATTTTAGGGAAAGCTGAATAAAAGGAAACTTATGGGTATTTTCTGGTTGGATGAAATTAAGGGCTTTCTACAAAGAACTTCTAGTTGGAAAAACTTCAGGATTTTCTTTGAAGACATATTTCTCAGCTTTTTTTACAGAATAAAAGAGTTTGCCAAAACGTAAGTAAGACATACTTTTAAAAGGCAGGGTCAATTTAAACTAGAATTTTTATGCTATCTTTAGAGAGAATACATTAATGATGGAAAACTATATTCCTCAAGAATATGAGCATACTTACATGAAGAATGAGACAATCATTTTAAAGGGGAAAAGATTGAATTAAACAAGTATTCAAAATTTTATAAAAGATCAGATATTTTAAAAGTATCAGTATAAATTGACATATAGAATAGCAGATATATTTGGAAAATACTTGAATCCCATGATATGGATATTTGTAGAAGAAACATGTAACTTCCAATGATTAGGTACAAGGATAAAAGTGCCATTCTAAGATAGCAATATGATTAAGGCATTAGTTGTTTCTAAGCTAATATTTAGACTTGATACTAATCAAAATATAATCCTGAAAGGCTAGTTTGTTGAAAGAGTAAAACTGTTTGAAGAAACTGCACTGAAATCTATACAAAAAATGGTTCAAAATATTGTTTTAAAAGAAAAAGAGAATTCAATGTTGTTATTGGGAGAATTATGAATGATGGGAGAATTATCAATGATGAAGAAAGTCTAGAGTAAAGATGAAAACAATATTGCAAAGGAACAGATAACTGAGACATAGCAAAAATAATTAACTAACTTGAAACCTTGTATTAAAATATTTTATGAAGAATAGGCCAGGTTTTAAATCAAAAGGATCTAGCAAAACAGCATAAAAAACAATCTCAACTCTGTGTGCACATTACACATAATAACTAATTTATTTAGATGGTAAAATCACATTTATGGAGGACTGTTATACTAAAATGTTTTCAGTGAGACATCAAGAAATGTTCTCATGGCACAGGAATAAAATTTCCTCACTCCAGACTTGAGGATTACGCAATAAGACAATTCAAGGTCAGATTCTTTCTGGATTTTTTAAGACATTTTATTACTCTATAGTTTTTAGTAGTCTTCCTCCTTACCTGTGATTTCTTTTGTCATAGTTTCAGCTGCCTGTGTTCAACCATCCTTGGAAGATTATATTACTTATAGAGTGTTTTCATTAGGCAGTCTACATTCAAAAAAACTTTTTTTTGTATTTTTTTCTTTTTGTAGTTTTGAGAAAGAATCTTTTGTAGCTGAATGTGATTTACCTTGGGGGACTTGGCCTTGGTGGCCTCTGAGGTATCTCTTTTAAATTACAAGTCATTATAAAGAAGCAAATTTTAGGGACATGCTGCATTGTGTACTTAACCAGACCCTATGTCTCAAGATAAGTTTTGCCACCATCACGAGGATTACAAATTGTAACATGATTGCTGCACACCCAAGATAAGTTAAGGGCTCTTTTCTGCTTCTGTAATCATCTTGCTTGTTTCCCCCATGAAACAAATGACAAGCATGCTTTTTTGAATTTCGCGGTATTTTGACTTTTGTGGGCTTTTGCCTTTATAATCCTTGAACATAGGAGATTGGGGGGTATATTCCACCTGAGCAAAATGAAGATGCTGATCAGCTACATAAAGTCTCTCCGCTTTTAAAAAAAATTATTTGGTATTGAGTGGAGAATTCCTGGATGGCAAAACCTCATTACACTAAGATCATGCTATATCCTGACCGTGCTACTTGTTTTATTTGATATTATAGTTAAGTTCTCACTCTGCTTAATTTATGGATTGAACTTTGTAGATTATAGATACAGAAAGATATATTTTTATAGTCTTTGGTACTATCCAAAGTTTTAGACACACATTATAGTCTCAAAATATGCTATTCCACATTAAAAGGAGGTACTATTGTAATTGGATTTAATCAGAGTTCATTAAATTATGCATTATATTGGCCCATAACTATCCTTTATGTTTCGTTCTTCCATGAAATATTTGTCTTTTTTTGACTGATTTCTTCTGAATAAGTCATAAACAAACAAAATAAACAAGAAGAACCTTTCAGAGTTCACAAGACAGGACCATTAGTCAGAGTGTAACTATCTGTATTCCATTCAGCTTTTGAGACTGACCACTTATCAGAGCAGAAATTTGTCCTGTGACTGATTGTTATCTAAGTCTCAGAAATTACCTAGGACTTTCAAATAGTCCAAGAAACAAAATGCACAAATGAGATTGATATTTGCCCAAAACTCAGAGATATTATAGTCCTCAAGTATTATTTCTAATAATAGGTAATACACTGGTACCTTTACAAATGACGGATCCAGTTGCACTAAGGATCTGTTAAAGAATGAGAACGACTCAGGAGAAGCCCTTTACCAACACAGCTGAATGCTGCAAGGGAGCAGCAAAGCATTATTCTATGGAAGGGTGATAATTAAGTTCAAATTTGGATAGCGTTACTCTGTAAAAGACAACTTTCCAAATGGTAGTCTTTTGAAAAAAAATCTGTGTTCACCTGAAATATTCAAGCAGAGAATGTATAGCATTGTGACATAAAAATAAACAAGACAAGAAGTTTTAATTAGAAAAGTAAACATACTACAATAACAAGTTCTTTTACTAATGGAACATAGTTTATCATTGTGTTTATTGTTTCTGTAGCTGATACCACATTTTATTTTATCAATATCTTTTCCTTTTTTTTCTTTCCTTATTTTTAGGTCTGGAATTAAATTTTTATTGTGTCTGTTTTCCTCTATCATATCTTAGTTGTGGAGATATCTATTATAGTTGGATGTGATACACATGGCTATCATGAATCCTTTTTAATTACTTGTCATTTAATGGAAGTAACATTGACTATCACCATAGATCTCGCCTTTCTAACCAGTGCCCTTTTCCTAAAATAAAACATTTCACTATAACTTTTCTGCTTATCTGAATTATCAGTATTACCATTTTTTTGGCTTTTGGTTGAGATATAATCTCATTTCTAGCCAAGAAGGCATTGGACTCACAATGTATCAAACTGGCCACAAACTCATGATGATCCTTAACCTCATTCTCCTGAATGTGCTACACTCAGCATCACTAGTCTCCCACTGCAGAGTTTGTTCTAACATCTTATTTGTTTCTAATTCTAATAGCATTAAGTCTTATAATATCTATCTTTACAAGTGCTACTAAAACATGTAAGTCATAAATTTTAACTTCATCACTATATCATCCCAATGTAAACAAATATCCTCCCTGATGTTAAAGAGATCATTGAGATAAGAGGAAATAGAATAGATTATGTGGTTACTTCACAGAGGGTGTTTCCCATGAAACAGATGAAAGATGAGTACATAGATACTTAATCTGTATCTATATCTACTGCCTTGGCTACTTTTCCTGATGCTATAACAAAATACACTGACAAAGCAGCTCTAGGAAGATAGGGTTTATTTTTACTTATAGTCCTTTGGTATAGTCAACCTGGATTGAGAAGTTAAGGAAGCTGAAGCTTAAAGCAGTTGGTCATATTGTGTCCCATTGTCAGGAATAAGAGACCATGAATCCCTGTATTCAGCTAGCTTCCTGCATTTTTTACAATCATGGACCCACAGTCAGGAGATGGTGATGGCATGCTGTATAGTGAATTTTCAACCTCAATTAAACTAAACATGATAATCCCTCACGTGTGCACATAATGATGTAATTTAAGTAATACCTCATAAATAATTCATGAGGTCTGTTTCACACATGAGTCTAAATCCATTCAAGTGAATAATCAGCAATGCACATAGCATCTTAGAGAGAGTTTGACTTAGAGAACTAGCTCAGTACCTGCAGCTCATGTCCAAAGAAGCTCATGTCTGCTAGAAAAATGAAAAGAAGAAATAAAATTTTTCTCTTTGTCTGTGTGTGTGTAGGGGATGGCCTTGTGCACATGTGTGTGCAAACTAGTTTTTGGTCCATTGAGTTTTTTCACAGATAGTATGGAACACATTTCCATTAAAGAGGAAGATAATCTCTCACTCCAAGCTTACTAACCTGACCCTTCATGTTTTCAGAAAAAATAACTTCAAGACTGATCTAGAAAATTCTTCTACCTGCTTTCTTTTGATCATGATCTAGCTATGTTCACATGTAATCATCATAAGAGGTATACCTTCTACTTTCAGTTTGACCATGTCTCATGTATTTCTGTTGTTATTACTAAAACTATAAAATAAAACTAATGTATGAATATTTAGGAGGAGAGAAACTGGTTTAGATTTTTCTTGGTCACATACACTGTCATCCTCAGGGATCCCTGTTGAAATCTACATTGTGTTTGGAATGTAGTAAATTATATAAAAAGTTCTAAAGTATAAATTTGCAAGACAATATGAAGTATTCATTTTTCATTGTCATTTAATATATTTTCTTTGCATAAATCTTGAATCTTTATTTTACCTTGGAAGACAAGTGTCATAAAAACAGAACAAAATGCATAATCCAACGTTACTTTAATTTACATGAACTTTAGGAAACAATGATAGAGTATAAATCTAGTATAAGTAAAATATAAAATGAAAGTAGGAAAAATATATTCTAATCATAACTTTCTGGTGAGCCAGGCATAAGAAATTACTAAATGTTTCATATTTACTATGTAAGTAAACCCACACTTTGAGACTGTTTAGGTTTGTCTTGGTAATTATTTATTCTTATTCATAATGAAATACTATCTACTTTTTTGTCTAAATTATTGTGATAAATAAATATGTAATATGCATTTTCTGGAACTGAACATCTCATTAGCTGCAATCATAAATTACTTATAACTTAAAATGTCACTAGTTAATATACTAGGATATGATAATAAGAAAGAAATCAATTAGCATAATGTTCATACCCTAATGAATTGGGCTCATTTGTTCAACAAATTCAAGAATGCCAATCCTATCTTTGCATTAATATCTCCCCAGTACTAAGAAAAAAAATTGCAGAGAATTTTGGTGTATGATTTGTGATAGGTTGGGATTAGAATATTATCATATAGGAACATAAACTTCCTGACCATAACTTCCATCTATTATGTGTCACTGGTATTGACGTTTTCTTCTCTGTATCAACATCCCATCAAAAGCAAATTCTTCCAGTTACTTATACATGATTCTCAAGTTCTCTCAATTTATTTCAATGGCAAAACTTATTTTTTAGAGTTGTATTTTATACTCAATATCGTTCATAAATTTTGAAGCAATTATTACATTACTTGATCAGTCACTTATTTCAAATGTAAAACTTTAATTTCAACTTTAAGTTTTTCAATGATCGTCGATTATCTCTCTCTTAAAAAATCCATATAAATGCATCAACTGTATAGGCATTTGTTTGTATACAATATATTGCATATACACATTGACTGAATCTTTTAAAATTTATTATAATGATATTGTATTTCACATTAAGGACCTGAGTTCATGATACATATAATTTAATTAAAGCTTACATTCTGTTAAATTTTAGAATGACAAAACAGTCGGATTTCAAATGTGAACTATCATGCATTACTCTAAGACTGGAATATTACACTGGCCTTGGTAAACATATATCACTATGTTCTCTAGCCAGGAACTGATGGAAGAGATTTTTTGTAAGATCATCTTTCCACCTCAAGATTGGACTCCCCCACATCATCTAACGGTAAAAAGAGAAGTAATTATTTTATACTTCTGTGATTATGATTGAAATTGATGTTTACAAAAGGGTTTGAATAAAAGAACAACTGTGGAATTCTCTAATAGAGCTGATTAAGGGTACAGCATATCTTCTTGAAATTGGGTCATGATGATAATGGAAGTCAACAACAATTAGGGAAACGTATTGATATGAAAGGAGAGCTTGCAGTATGGTTTATTAATTATTCATTCACTTTCTCAATTATGCTTGCAGTATTGGAGATGGATCCTAGAGCCATGCTTTTGATAGTTAAGCACTCTATCCTGAGCTACCCTTCAACCTTCATGTTTTAAATGGTAGCTTTTTTTCTGCAGCATCAGAAAGCAATACCTCACTAACAAGTTGGTCCTGTCAACTTGGAGGTCTGATAGGTTTTCTTAAATATCTAAACTTACAAGACCTCTTCTGGCAGAGGATGGAGTGTGATAAGCCACAGAACAGAGACGTATGAAGACAGTGTTATTGTTAATAGTTGCCATGAGATGACACTTTCTTGGGAAAGTCAAGTAGCACCTCATGGACTGAAATGTTCGTGGTGGGAAAGTTCACATTCATTGACATCATTCAGGTCAGGTACTGCTCTTTTCTGGAAGCTATAGTTAATAGTAAAGGCTACTGTTTCAAAATCAAGGTTTCTGTATTTTAGAGGTGATGATAAATTTTTATCTCTTTTTTTAATTTATTTTTTCCACTCCTACAAACTTGATAGTTCCCCAATCCCTTCCCTCCTTCCACCCCTCCCTGGATCCCCTTGCTCCCTCCTCCCTTTTCCCCTTCCTTTCCCCCCTCTCTCCTTTTCTCTCAGAGACCTTACATTAATCACCAGGTACCAGGCCAGCTTAATTTCTCCCCATCCCAAAGCTCAGGGATAAAATTTTGAACTACCATATAATTTTTTGTAGCACTTAACCTTTAAAGGAAAAGTAATTATTATGGTAAGGAGCAAACCAGAGTTTATTAAACAATACTGCTCTGTTGAGTAAAATGGTTTAAAGTATTCAAACATCCAAAGGTTTTACCTAAAAATCACTGTGCAAATATATCATTTGCAAGGAAACTTCATACGTTTTCTGATTTCCTACTGCAGGGTAATGACAATCATTCAAATACTGCTATGAAGATAGAAGATAAAATCTGATAGGGAAAATAAACAACTTCATAGTTTTGTTCTAGGCTATTGTGACAACATAAATCATTTTATTACAATAGACTCCTATTGTACTAGTTCAGTTTATGAAAACTTGAAGAAATTTGGGGATAAATGTATGGAGCGTATAGTTTAAAGTGCTCTGGTTGTTGTGAATGCTTGTGACTCTACTCAGATTTTATCATCAGATTTAATGTTTCTTAATTTAATGGTAGATGTGCTGGCCACTAGAGTTTCCAAGACACTATAAAGCATCAGTCGAGCTAATGTGCCTTTCCTAGAGCATCTTGTGTCCTATGGCTAGTCAATCTAAGAAACAAAGACACATATCTTGCTTTCAGATGAGACAGGTATAGAATTTCCTGCTATCTTACAAGACAGCAGAAGTCATGATTGTAACTTTGAATCTTAAGTTGCTTTCTTCAGTCCTGCTGTATCCACTTCCTTATAGGGTTATTTCACAAGAATCCCAGTATTAACAAGCTTACTGAACATGCCGTAGCCATGTACTAGTTCTGAAGAAAACTAACAACACAACGCCCAATTTAGTGATCTTTCATCTTCTTCATTACTCAATGTTTGTGAACGTTACCATAAATAATAAAATGAGCATTATATATTGTTGTGATAAAAAAGCTCCCAAAAATTAGAGTTAAATTTTCACTAACATCAATTTTGAGTGAATGTTAAATATAAATCCATAAAACATTAGCAGGGGAAGCAACTTGGCTAAATAGATCAGCAGAGAAAATCCCAAGTACAAAATAAAGTGTATAAAGAGATGGTATGCATGTGTGTGTGTAAATGTATGTATCTGAGAACATGTAAATGTGCAAGCATGGAAATGTGCACACATCTCAGTTTTATTTATTCATCAAGGAATTTTCTCTTTTTTAAATTTAAAAAATATTATTTATTTATTTATTTATTGTGTGTGTGTGTGTGTGTGTGTGTGTGTGTGTTGTGTGTGTGTGTGTGTGTGTGTATGTCTGTGTGTATGTGTGTATGTGTGTCTTTGCAAATCAGAAGGTACACAGGGTGATTTCATGAATCATCCTTGGTAGCTTTTATCTCCTTTTTGGTTCTGGGATTTCCCAGGCTCTGCCCACCTAGACCAGAAGTACAAGCCTCCACCATTTCTGTCTGATATTTTACATGGAACCTGAGATATGAACTCAGGATCTACTGTTTGTGAGGCATAATCTTGACTCCTGAACCATCTCTCAAGCCGATGAAATTTACTCTTTTAGTTATGGTGTATCTTGTTGATGAATGAGTATGAGATGACACTGGAAAGTGAAGAATAATAATTTAGTGCTTTATAAGTTATATGGTCATTTCACAAAAAAATACTGATAAGAATATATGTAGGCCCATGAATGGAACAGTTACTAAAACAACACAAAACTATAGTCAAAATTAGAAATTTAAATTTGAGTTTTATACTATATAACTGGTTGGAATATTTTATGTATAAACTTACTGCATTTCCAAACAAGTTAATATATATAGTGAATAATTTTTATTTACCCAGTAGTCAATTTGTACTTATTCTCAGTATCCGATTGATGAAAAATTTGTTGAAATATCAAGAGAAATCATTTTTGTAGCTGTGTCCACATGGTGAAATTTTTTGTGCTTTGTAGTTTATGTTGTTAACAGATGCTTACTTTTAAAGGTGAAGAATATCCAATGTACCAACAGAGAGTACTGTTTCCATAGGCATCAAAAAGGGGGTTCTCTCTGCTAATGCTAAATGAAACACAATGTTTCACATGAGTTAATTCTGATTTTCAAAGTATTGTTTTTTGTCTAGAAATTGTTAAATAAATTTCAAGTTAAGAATAAAAAGTACTTCAATTCATGTTGTAGTCTATATGCTGTTTTTGTAGAGTATCACAGTGATATGTGTGTGTGTGTGTGTGTGTGTGTGTGTGTGTGTGTGTGTGTGTAGTATGTGTGTACATGCAAAACAGGACACTTGAGAATGTGTTCCTGTCAAGGCCCAATGGTGGTATATTGGAAGTCATCAAGTATTGCTTTATCCCCATTTTGCCTTACTCTGGAGTTTCTCAGGCTCTGTCCTCCATGATAAGAAATACAGCTCCAAGCTATTCCTGACACACATTTTTGCATGGAATCTAGGAATCCTAACTTAAATCCTTTACTTCTAAAGTAAATGAACCTTGAATCATTACTGTACTCCTTGATAATGTATTTTTAAAAGAGAACTTTACTTCATTATACTTCTGGGAGTTGAGAAGTCAAGACTGAGATATTGCTATCTGGCAAGGATCCTCACCTTTGCCATTACACAACATGGACAGAAGGGCTAAGAGGCAGAAGCTGCTAAGCCCACCCATTGCATGGATCAAATTGGGACTGTGAGGCAGGACTCTTGCTTCCTGATCAGCTCTTTAAGGTTACAAATGTTTCAATATTGTTAATAGTGACGACATTCAAATTGCATTTTTTTTGGACACAAGAATGCAAGTCATAGAAGATGGCTTCTCAAGTGTTTTGGGCTATAAACATACAGAATAAATGAAGGATGTTTTGCAATATGATTTGTTCCAATGACTTTACTTTAATTTGCATTCAGTATGCCACTGATTAGTGAGTGTTAACTAATTCAAATGAGGATACCATGAACTCAGAGTATTGAGATATTTTTTTCATAATGTAACATTTAAAGATGATATTTAGCAACTCACAAGCAACTTAAGAATATCACATCCATTAGGCAATTCCAAACAGGATAAACTCGTTTACATTATTTTTGCTTTGAAGAGCATTGCTCTATCTCCTTAATGTTTTACTCTCTGGAGTTTCTAGACTCTGCCTTAAAGGACTGAATTTATAGGCCATCACTATATCTGCTCCAAAATCTGTCTCTCTTTTTTAAGTAGACCTTTGTGTATCCAAACTCAGGTCCTTTTGTTTGTGAAGCAAACAAAGTCTGTAATCACTGAGCTATCTCTCCAGTTACACAGATTTTTTTTAATGAGAATATTTGGAATTAACAGCATGTACATATTAGAATCCAAAGTTAGAGCAAAAAAATTTGAACAATTTCAGGACTATGAATTTGTTTGGCTATTAGGACAATAATTTATTTTTGTTATCTCCACAATATGAAATGTTCTCTTTAGGAAATAGTAAATGATACACAGAATAAATTAACTATGAAATCTATATATTCAACTAAATAGGACTGAATGCTTGAAATTAATAGGCTGAGTTAGATTTATTCTTTTATGTAATCAGTCTGTGTCTATGGTTATAGTAATTAGCAGAGATATTTTTGAAATAACTTAAGTAGCAATTAGCTTTTAATGTTTATCTAAAAATCTTTTATTTAGATTGATTGTCTTACTATTAAAGTCCCCTTTTGGAATGAAGTCATTAATACCCGACACACTAGGTTTATTTGAAAAGATATTGCTGTTCTACTGTGAATAAAATGAATGCCTTCTGTTATGAAACCTTTCACTTCTACTATGGAAGCTTCAAGCATCCATGATTTCATAGTCCCTATGCACAGGATATATTCTGACCTGGAATTACTTACTTACAGAGTGCAGTTGTTTGAATTTAACTGAGATTGTCCTAGATGAGGTTGCAGAATTCCTTAGAGGCACAACAGCAATCTCAGTCTCTACTCATGCATGAAGCAGATTTCCTATCATTATGTCCCTTCTCTCCACAAGCTAGTTAGTTATAGCTCAGCTTTCAATCCTCATATTACAGGTGAAAGAATTGCCACTTCATTTATGTCAGTATTTACTAATGTGTTTCTAACTTCCAGATAATCTTGTCTGTATAGAATCCTGTTTACATTTAATGTCAGGAAGACATTGTTAATCACTAATATACCAGCAAAACTTGATGTGATGACAACATTTCTCTCTTTCCAGATCATGAAATCATATTTTACAGTCTTGAATATTTCTTCATGCTGTAATCAAGGTGCAAGCATACTCATAAGTAATTCTAGTCATAGAACTCTATCATATCTGAGCTGACGAGTGACAATCTTTCTCCTCACTCATTGTTTGTGAGGAGTTCTTCATTTTTGTATGGGTGGTAACAAATCATTAAAAGAATTAAAAAATGAGATAGTGTTGGAATAATATATTTACTATCCTAAAAACTTCTATTAATGCCAGAAATGTCAAATAAAAATTGACATAAAAATAAAGAAAATGTGTGTGAAGTGATAGAATTTCTTATCTGTCTAAAATTTTCAGCCAACTGCTTATGAAAGAAGTGGGCATAGAACATATTCCCTCCCTTATTCTAGCATTTAGATTTGGACTTTTGACCATCTAACAGAATACTGAAAGAAAGGTTTATTTCTGACTGAAGGTTTTTAAGCACAATGACTATATGGCTTCCATTAACCCTTTGTATTTTCCATTCAATTGAAATGGAAAAGAATTGGAAAAGAAATATAAGATTGTCAATGACTGAAGTTTCTTGGGAGTCTCAAGTAACTGAAGAATGCTGCCCACAATTGATGTGTCTTCTTTGAAGCATCAGATGTGATATCCTTAGACAGTATAAACATTCCTTTTTTTTTCATTGTGACAGCCACCACCAGGATTCAATGTTGTCTCTAGGGAGTAAGCTGTAAGAAAACACAAAGTTATTATGGAAGAATAGAGAGGTCTCCAGGATTTTCAACTACCAAAGGCAAGAGAGTGACTCAAGATCTGAGCATCTCCCTGAAGTATTATATGTGATTAATAAGTTTTTGCTAGGCCACAATCTTCAGAATGTATTTTATTCCAAAGATTGTTCACTTAGTGGCATCTTACTAATGCAACATAAAAGTAATACACTATATACGTATTTCAAAAAACACTTTGGTCCAAAGATTCAGAAACTTTGGGTAAAGTTAGTGCTTGACTGAAAAGATGGGGCACAAAATCATCTGATTTTTCTCTAGCTTAGTGTACAAATGATTTACATATCTTAGTTTTCTGTGTGCCAGTACATTTTCTGTCAGATGTTTTTGATACTTTATGTGGATTTATTCCATTTAACTGAAGTGGACAATGTCACCATATTTTGTATAACAACTAAAGAAGAATACATACATGGCATTAAAATTGTAAGTAATTTAAAATACTGTCTATTATAGTCCCAACATGAAAACAGCAATATTCTGTTATTAAAATCAAACTAAGTAATGCTAATGCAAGAACTGCATAAGGAGGGTTTGGACATAATTTTCAGTACTCTATTTGTCAATGTGTTTTGTATCTCTTTCCTCTGATTTGAAGGTCTGTCCTAGAACCACTTTAACATTATCTCTGTGATTGAAATGCCATATGACCCTGCTATTCCACCTCTGGAAATAACCTCACATAGAGCAAAAATTCACCTCGATAACAGAAACACGACCATGTTCATAGCAGCACTGTTTACAATAGCAAAGTCATGGAATCAACCCAAATGTCCAACAGTTGATGAGTGGATAAGGAAAATGTGGTACATCTATACAATGGAATACTACTCAGCCATCAAAAATGATGAATTACTGGAATTTGCTGGGAAATGGATGTCATTAGAAACAATTATATTAAGTGAAGTATCCCAAACCCAGAAAATTAAGCATTGTATGTACTCCCTATAGGTGGCCCCTAGTACCAAACTCACCCAGCCCACCTACAGTAATTGCAAGGATTATGAACAGGAGGGATGGGGTAGGAGGGCCATACCAGAAACAAGGAGAGAGAGGACCATGTTACAGCAGAGAAAATAGGCCTCCATCAAGGACTTCAAGTAAGTAATGAGACACCTGGTTAAGTTCACAGACTTTCCCTCCTGATCATTTACAACTGAGGGGGGTATGATCTCACCAGAAGGGGAAGGCATATAGTCTGGCAGATTAAAAAGTAACAATTTTGCAAATGGGTGATTGACCCCTTCCTTACTGTGGTTTCCTACTTTTATTACATCTACCTTTGAATGTGCTCTTATAACAAGACTCCAGTTTAACAACTTTTTTTTGTCTCTGGGCAGGGGGTGACATACAGTGCCCATCAGGATGGAGTGAAGGGCATTGCAGGAGCAGCAAAACTGCAAAGGAAAATCAAGAAACCACAATCCAGAACTTCAGAGGCTCTATATCAACTACCTAGAACTAGGCCAGCCTAATCTGTCCCCATCCTGAAGCTCAGGGAAATTTGCAGAAGAGGGGGCGGTAAGAGTATAAGAGCACAAAGATGGGAGGAACAATGATATGCAAGATACTCCACACAAGTTAGGGCCAAAGTAATCATAATAGGACTTTGCATGTTCTGCACAATGTCCAACACACTATTGACCTCACAGTCTAGCATTTGCTAAAGGCACCAAGATCCTTGGAGGCAAGGGATTGAAAGCCACAGTAGTGTTCCTATGCTTAAGGGGAACACAGGAAAGGGTTCAGGGAAATGCCACTGGGTCCTTGTACGTCATCGGAAAGGAGGGCCCAGAGGAGAATCTGGCATGCACATTAAAGGATTCTCCGTTTTTTTGGGGGGAAGCACTGGGAGATAGGGAGGGAGGGATGAAGGGGGGAGCCGGGGGGGGGTCGGGGGGAGGAGGAGCCAAGGAGGGAACCGGTGTACCTACTAAATTTGTGTGAGCAGAAATAATAATAAAAATGTTAAAAAAACATTATCTCTGTAATTATTCTCTTCATGGTCCAAGAAAGTTTGTTTTATCTATCATCTTTTCCAATGATTTGCTATTACTAAATAAAAATTTATGCTCTGCTAGTTTAAAAATATGTGTGTTAATTGACAACCATACAGAAAATTGGGCAGGTTGCAATCAATTTCTCCAAGAATTAAATGGATAAAGATATTAGTAATTGCTTTGTAGCAATAGTATCTGTGTGTCATTTAAAAGAATAATTTAGTAAAATAAAGAGTGACATTTATTTCATAATCTACACTATGCCATTTCCTGTAATAGTCTATAGCAAACTGTTAGGTAAGGTTTTCAATCAGATGAGTAACCTGTTTGAAGATTACTTCTAAAATTTAGAGATAATTACTTACATATTAATTCACACTAGATAATAAATAGAGACAAGTCTTTAATTTAACTGCTTTCATAAGTCTTAGTACCTAATATGTGAATAGCTCCATGAATGTGATCCTAATTTTTTCATATTCACACAGAAAGGCAAATTTAGAATTTCAAACCAAACTCTTCAGTTCCTCAGATTATTTAAAAACTCAGTCAAGTCAAATAAAGTTTGTTTAAACACTAACTTATGAAGTCCCCAAATTCATATGGACTTCAAGTAAATCTATCAATATTCATAAAAAGGAATTAAATCTCAATTAAGAAATATGACTTATGAAAGAATGTGCAATTAAAATAAAATTACTTCTCATCTTAGAATGCCTGAGAATATGCAAACATAAATTCTCTAATATAAATTAAGTAACTTGTTTAAGCAAAAATGAAAAATGGAAAGTGTGATCAATTACCAGAGACAAAAGAATTGAAAGCATCTCATTAGTAAAACAGACACTGGGTGTGTGTATTGAGTTTAATATTGCCAGGATTTCTATAAAGAAGGATGGGCCTATCACAAGACAGAAAAGCAGGTGGTATACTATGATTAAAGGGAATGCAGTTCAGATATTCTTATATCAAACTGTTATTATAGGAGAAATTACATTTTGAATTTTAGATATGTAATCATGTGTTTGAGCAAGAAGAGAGCACTCCTCTCAGTTTTATTAGAATCAGAGCAAAGAAACTGGGAAGGGGTTCATCCCTATCATCGGTCAAACACCACAGAAAGAAAAAAAATGGAATTAGACTTGTTACATACTGCTATGTCACTTAAAAACATATATACCACATATAAGTATTTTGTTCTTGATTCTACCACTACGAAGTAGTTGGGACGGAGGCAGGGGAGGAGGGAGGTTTGAGGATCCTGCGATCTGACAAGGGTAACACACACTAGGTCTACAGAGCTATCTGAATGTGTTTGGATAGGGGCTTCTTCGTCATCAGGACTCCAGCTACAGTAGTTGGAGGAGGTCCCCATAGCACCCCAATACCTGTCACATGCATCTCAATAGCACACTGCCTCTGACTACCTTAACACAGAATTGTGTTGCTGTACTTGGAGATCACACAGGTTAAAGTTAATTCCATTCACATATTCTCTCTTGTCATTACAGCCTGTTGCCGTGTTAATTTACAAAAATTTCCTACCACTTCCTTAGCATCTGTCATTGGAGAAGTCTTAGCTTCACGTCAGACATCAAGTGTGTCTTATGTTTGTGTTTTTCAGCAGTATATCAAAGGGACACTATTCCCAATGCCTCTTTGACCATTAAAAATTTCCCAATGCATTGCATCTACTTCACAAGTCCAAGCTTGTAAAATTCCCTTTAATCTTTTCTACTTCCCCTTTGCAAGGATTTCTTTCTCTTATTCCACCCCAGTCATCCCCTGTGAATAGACATTCTTTTGTTGCTTCTTCAGTTTTATAAAAACTGTTTATTTTTAATTTAATTTTGTTTTAATTTTGTATCATATGCAATGAGATTTGAGAATGTCCTATTTAGTCTTTTATGGTGATTGGTGGTGACAATAAGTATATCCACTAACACACACACACACATACACACAAACACACACACTACATAGTAATATTACTGTACTATAACAAGAACAGAAATTTCAATTTAATTTTTGAACTTTCTTGTGTCACTTACTTGCTTCTTATTGTCCTTAACAATTAACATTTTACTTCATTTTATTTATGTATGTGTGTGTCAGAAGGCACAGTGTGTCCCCGTGAAGGACGAAGGGTGACTTCAAGAATCATGTGGATTGGTTCTACCTCCTTTTGGCTTTGCTCTGGGATTTCCAGACTCTGCCTACCAGGGCCAGAAGTGAGGGGGCACTGTTGTTTCTGGTTGGTGTTTTTATGTACAACCTGGGATCTGAACTCAGGTTCTTCTGCATGGGAGGAAGAGTCTCAATCCCTGAGCCAATTCTCCAGCTCAATAGTTAGCATTTTAAGTCACCTTCTGTGTTTGATTCTTTATGGACAGTGCAAAATGAAATCTAGTAATAACCTACACTGTTTCCATGATGTTCTTGAGCCTATCTGAGTATAGTTTTTCATACAGTGAGTTTTGAGTAAGTGACTTAATCATCACAATGAAGACAAAGACCGATTATTTTACAGTTTACTGAACATTAAGAAATTTCACGATTTCTGTTGAGTTGCTCTTCATATTCTGAAAAGCTTCAAATGTTGGAGCTTAGTTGTACTTGAGAAATTTTGCTTTTTTTTCAACCATGAATGCACATTTTTTAATGTCACAATCTAAGCACAAAAGAATCCACTTAGAAATATTTTCAAAAGTTTAGAGTACTTTGATTTTGAATAAAATTTTTCCTTGTGCATAACTGATTTTAGTGCTGTGATCACTATGTTAAAATGTTGAACCCAGGCTTTTAATCTCTCGTGCACTTGTAACACGGTGTAAACATTTGCCACACCTGCCTGAGAAGACCATGGCTCATGTACTGACATTGACTCAGATAAATACACAGCTCCCAACTGCTTTGCCTCAGAAGCCATCCAAGCAATTTTAAAATCAATTTGGTATTTGACAGAGAGCCATTGCAGTTCCCAGAGGAAAGACGCGGCATGCTGAGGCCACTTAGTATGAATACAATTTTGACAGCAGCATTTTGCTGAAGTTGGAAGTTCTGTGCCATTTTTTTTCCCTAAAAAGCCATTTTAACAGGAGTGCAGTGGCTGCTTCTAACCTAAGGGTTAAAGCAAAAAAAAAAAAAAAAATCTATTGTCTTAACCTCAGCAGGAGAGCAAGTGGTGGTTGGCTTCATTTTTTTTTAAGGCAATGATAGTATTCAATTCTTGTCACATTTCTGGAATTATGATACAAAGGTAAAGGCTGATTCCAAATTTGTGGCTAAAGGTTTGGCATGAATCCTGTATCTGCAGCCATTAAATTTAGAAGAGACAGGAAGCTAAAGGAAATAGCATGTTTCAAACAGGATTTTTAATTTCACCATTCTGACCTCATTGTCTAAATCCTTTAATAAGGACTGAAAGATAATGCAAAATCAACACATTTGATTTTGGATTTTTAATCCATGGTCATTTTTATTTTGAATTCACAAGTTATGTTTTTGATAATATTATCATTGTTCATATTAATCGTTCAAATGATGGAGATCAAACTTGTTTACCCTTATGCTACATACACAAAATAACTTTAGAAGCATCCATGTATAATGAAATGTTTTGAAAGCAACTGCATCTCTTCATATGTATTTAAGTCCTTCATTTGTTATAAATTACATTAAATATTTTAGGTTATACCTGTCTTTTGTGAGAAGTTTCTGATTTGGAACATAAATGACCAGTGTTTCATTAAACCAAAGAAACACAATAATAAACAGAGTCAATACAAATGTGTGCATATAGCTAGAAATAAATACCTTTTGTTTTAAGAACAAACCATGAGCAGTAAGCAAACAAAAAGCTTGCAGATGAATTAAATTTAGTTGATTTACTTAGTCTCTGTAGAAATGATTCGTTTCCTTGCACTGTTGCCTCTTGAAGGCAACTTTAAATTAGTCAGAAAAGTTGAAATGCAATGGAAAGTTCTTTTCTCCTTGACATAGTTTTTAAAAATTTGCATCTGTTTTTATGCACTAAAGAGGTAGCCACTGTGTGTGTTGCCATAGCAAACATGTAAATTTGCCTTTCATGCCATCATGTGGGTTCCAGGCTTTTATAACATGTGACTGGGGTCCCAGTTTGAAGAAAGGTTGAAGATGACATAATCAAGTCCTTCAGCTTTGTTGTCCTTTTCCAGAAGTGTTTTAGATATTATGAGTCCCTTAAAATTATAGGGAACTGGAACATTCTCTTTCTAGAAGTGCAAAGAGTTCACTGTATGTTTCATAGGGATTACCAAGATCTCAAAATCACATTTCTTACCACTGTCTTTTTTTTAACAATATTTAGTCTTCCCATCCATAAACATGCAGCAAATTTTTATCTCTTCGATGGTTTTTAATCATGTATGTATGCCTTTTAACAGTTTTCATTGGACGAATCTTTGACTTCCTAAAATATTTTATTTGCACATGATTTCAAAAATAGAATTGCTTTCTAGCTTTACTTTATAGATAATTCTTATTTGATGCTTTATAACTGTTTGGATAATTTGCAACATTCTATATGTGAGACTAGACCATTAAAAAGACACAGACAGCAAAGTAAAAAAGGCAAACATGTATTTCTGTGAGAGTAATGATTTCCTATGGAACAGGCAAGAAAACCCTGCAAAGCTTATCCTGTCACCGCAGAATCAGGCAGGACATAGCCTAGGCAAGTAAGAATCTTGAAGGCATTCTAACTTTGCTTGTTATTGTGGGAGCCATTCAAAATGCCACACTCACACATCTATGAGCCTTTGGTTGCTTTCTGTGATTTTGTCAATGTTTTTTTTTATATATAATACATTTTTTATTATTATTTCAGCTCATACAAACTTAATAGGTACACCAGTTCCCTCCCTCCCTCCCCCCCCAAACCCCCTACTCCCCCTCCCCTCACCCCCCCCCCCCATCCCCCCCCCCCGTGCCTCCCGCCCCGATTCCCAGAGTCCTTTCTTGTGCATGCCTGACTCTCCTCTGGGCCCTCCTCTCCGATGACGTACAAGGACCCAGTGGCATTTCCCTGAAACCCTTCCTGTGTTCCCCTTAAGCATAGGAACACTACTGTGGCTGTCAATCCCTTGCCTCCAAGGATCTTGGTGCCTTTAGCAGATGCTAGACTTTGTGAGGTCAATAGTGTATTGGACATTGTGCCGGGCATACAATGTCCAATTATGATTGCTTCGGCCCTAACTTGTGTGCAGTATCTTGCAAATCATTGCTCCTAGCATCCTTTTGCTCTTACACTCTTACCACTCCCTCTTCCGCAAATGTCCCTGAGCTTCAGGATGGGGAGAGATTAGTCTGGCCTAGTTCTAGGTGGTTGATATAGAGTCTCTGAAGTTCTGGATAGTGGTTCATTGATTTTCTTTTGCAGTTTTGTTGCTCCTGTAATGCCCTTCACTCCATCGTGATGGGCACTGTATGTCACCCCTGGCCAGAAACAGAAAGCTGTTAAACTGGAGTCTTATTATAAGAGCACATTCAAGGGTAGATGTAATACTTATACCCAAAATTGGAATATGCCCTCCCCTTCTGGTGAGTTCATACTCCCTTAGTTGTAAATGATCAGGAACGAATTGTGAACTTAACTAGGTGTCACATTACTTTCTTGCAGTCCTTGATGGAGGCCTATTTTCTCTACTGTAACATGGTCACTTCTCTCCTTGTTTCTGGTGCGGCCCTCCAACCCCATCCCTCCTGTTCATAATCCTTGCAATTACTGTAGGTAATACATAGATTTACCTATGAGTGTCTCAAGATGGGGTGGGTGGGTTTGGTATTAGGAGCCACCTATTAGGGAGTACATACGACGCTTAATTTTCTGGGTCTGGGATACTTCACTTAATATAATTGTATCTAATGACATCCATTTCCTGGCAAATTCCAGTAATTCATCATTTTTGATGGCTGAGTAGTAGTACTCCATTGTATAGATGTACCACAGTTTCCTTATCCACTTGTCAACTGTTGGACATTTGGGTTGATTCCATGACTTTGCTATTGTAAACAGTGCTGCTATGAACATGGTCGTGCTTGTGCTATTGAGGTGAACCTCTGCTGTATGGGGGGTTATTCCCAAAAGTGGAATCGCAGGGTCATATGGCATTCCAATCTTTAATTTCTTTAAGAATCTCTAGAAGGCTCGCCAGAGTGGCTGTATGAGCCTGCATTCCCACCAGCAATGTAGGAGAGTTCCTCTCTCTCCACATCCTCTCCAGCATTTGTTGTTGTTTGTATTGTGGATTTTTGCCATCATGACCTGGGTGAGATGATATCTCAGGGAAGTTTTGATTTGCATTTCCCTGATGGCTAAGGAAGTGAAGCATTTTTTCAGATATTTGTTAGACATTTTAATTTCATCCCTGGTAAAATTTCTGTTAAGTTCCAGGGCCCATTTTTTAATTGGGCCATTGGTTTCCTTGGAGTTTAGTTTTCTAAGTTCTTTGTGCACTCTGGACAGTAGAGCTCTATCAGATATGTGGTTAGTGAAGATTTTCTCCCATTCTGTGGGTTGCCTTTGAGCTAGTGTTACAAGCTCTTTAATTTTACAAGATCCCAACTGTTGAGAGTTGGTAGCAGTGACTGTGCCATTGGATGTTTGTTTAGGAAAAGTTGGCCTAGCCCAATCAGCTCGAGGAAGTTCCCTATCCTTTCAACTATGGTTTTTATAGTCTCTGGCCTTATATCAAGGTCCTTGATCCATTTGGAATTAAGTCTTGTACATGGTGACAAGTATGGGTCCAGCTTTAATCTTCTGCATGTGGAGATCCAGTTTTGCCAGCACCATTTTTTGAAGATGCTGTTCTTTTTCCATTGGATTCTTTGGGCCCCTTTGTCAAAGACCAAATGGCTGTAATTGTGTGGGCTTATATCTGGGTCTTCAATCCTTATCCATTGATCTGTGTGTCTATTTTGGAGCCAGTACCAGGCTGTTTTTATAACTATGGATTTGTAATATTGACTAAGGTTCGGTATGATAATACCTCCAGCAGTGTATTTGTTACTTAGGATTGTCTTTGCTATCCTGGGTCTTTTGTGCCTCCATATGAATTTTGAGATTGTTTGGTTAACTTCTTTAAAGAATTGCTTTGGGATTTTAGTTGGTATAGCATTGAATTTGTATATTGCCTTTGGTAGGATGGTCAGTTTTACGATGTTGATTCTGCCAATCCAGGAACATGAGAGGTCTTTCCACCTTCTGGTGTCTTCTGCAATTTCTTTCTTTAGGGTTTTAAAGTTTTCATTGTAAAGGTCTTTTACCTCCTTGGTTAGGTTTATATCAAGGTATTTCATTTTTTTAGGGGCTATAGTGAATGGGATGGTTTCTCTCAAGGCTTTTTCACTTTGTCAATGTTAATTATTGCAATTACTGTTTCAACTCTTGATGTTTCTATGGAAGTACTGGCTGTGATTGCTGGCCTACAAGTCTGCCATTTCTCTGGTATTAGTCGTTTGATATGTTTGTTTATCCACGACAATGAAATCAGTTAAATTTGGTAAGGATTTCTAGATATCATTTAGTTAGTCAAAATCATGAATCTACAAAGTAATCTAACCCTACTCTATTACTACTGTGACCAAGTAGCAGCAAGTATATAAAAAGCCTAAACTTCATGTATCCTGTGGGTTTTGGTTTCATACCCACTGAAAATGACACACTATTTGCTTGTAAGAGTGCTGAATCCTCAGAACTGTGAGTTTTATTCTCTAATCAATGAATCTAGGAACAAGAACATGAAAAACAAAAGCTACCAGAGACAGGGAAAGAGGGAAAAAGGAGGGAGGAAGGAAGGAAGGAAGGAAAGAAGGAAGGAAGGAAGGAAGGAAGAAAGAAGGAAGAAGGAAATAAGGAAAGAAGGAAGAAGGAAGGAAGGAAGAAGGAAGGAAGGAAGAAAGGAAAGGAGAAAAGGTAGAAGAAAGAAGAGCAGGAGGCAGAAAGAAGTGAAAGATATACTATATAATAGAGGACTAAGAATGGGTATAGAAATATAACTTTATAGAAACCTCCATTCTCATCCAGGAACTTTCTGAGTACTTGTGCCAGTGAGAAACTATATAGTCAATCCATGTTTATACCATTTTAGAATATTCCTTAGGGCCCTAGAAAATGAAGTTGTTATAGATTTCCAAAGTAATGCTCCATCCGTTTTGCATTCCATTAGGGGCACAGAGCTGACCTCAATATCATAGTGATGATGCAATGTTTCCTATTGATATTAGTTTGTTCCAAAACAGCATTTTTCATATTTTATTTATTTATTCATTCGTGTGTGTGTGTGTGTGTGCGTGTGTGTGTGTGTGTGTGTGTGTGTGCGTGTGTGTGTGTGTGTTGTGTGTCTGTCAAAAAGCACTGTGTGTCCTTGTGGAGGACTAAGTGTGGCTTTGGGAATCATCTTGGATTGCTTCTACCTCCATTTTGCTTTGACCTGGGATTTTCCAAGTTCACCAGGGCCAGAAGTGAAGGTTGCTGCTGTTTCTGCCTATCATTTTTACATGGTACTTGGGATCCAAACTGAGGACCTTCTGCTTGTGAGGAAGAGTCTTAACCGTTAATCTATCTCTCCAGCTCAAAAAAAATTTATAAAGTGAGGAGTTACCAAGTACAACTAGTAGAATCTTACCAACACCATATTAAAGAGGATTGTTTTATTTCAATCTCAATTCTTAAGTTTTTATAAAAATATGTGTGTTAATCTCAAGTGTTTTGTTATTCAGTACAAATACAGGCTGCTAGTCTGCAATGGAAAGCAAATTAAATCTAAAAAAAAATTATCCAATGGCTGTGGCAGAAGAAACTGAATTAAATATTCAGCGTCAACCTTTACTCATAATTTCCCTTCAGAATATAGAGCTTCACCACTGGAGATTTACTGAATTATTCATGCTGTTCTCATACAACTTATTTGTTATTGCAGTTTTTTATTCATTATAACACATTATTTTAGAGATGTTACTATATCTACTCATAGGACCTCATAAATATATTCTTCTTCATTTTTAGCACATTTCTTTTTAACTATGCTTGCAATTCCAAATGAAAATATTTTTATCTTGAAAAATTAATCAAGGATTTCAATTTTTATATCTATATGGTACAGATTTATTATAGGAAAATAAGAATGCATTTCATGATATTTGATTTCAATATTTCATGTGTGTGCCTCTCCATTGTGGGAACTTGTAATTGTATAATTCCAAAGAAAATGCAAGGACAGAGTATATGTTTAGTTGGGGTAAAACTATCCAAGACTTTTCTACTTCCCCTTTCATGATTATATCTATTTATCATCTGTCCTGTAATAATTATGGAAATGACAAATATTTATTAATAGAACCAAAATATTCAGAAATATTTTGAAGTTATACTAAAAATTAAATAGACCCTTTCAGAAAATATAAATATCTCTCTCTTATTTGTGTTATATTTTATGCATCTTAATGAGAACTTTTATCTCCTTAAAACAAATTCTTTGCAATAATTATTTATCTGCAAACTGATATTAGAAATCAAGCACTAAAGCAAGCTAGAAATGCAATATCATGCTTTTCAATCTTCATTGTACTGGAGGAAATTGATAAATAAAATCCCATGTGGCAATGTAACAGAGAAATAAAGCAAAGTATTAACTATCCTAATAGTAAATGTAGTAACCTATTCCACTGTGGTCATTTATGAATCAGCTGTCTCATGAGGCTTTTCAGAGATAGTTTTATATCCAGTTTAATAAACACTTGTTTCTGTCCTTGGAAATCTCCTTGGAGCACTCTCTCTTGTCCATCCTCGGCCTTCAGGAACCTGTGCCTACGCAGCACAGATGAGTTTTCTTTCAGTTGAATGAAGTTCTACCATTTAAAAAAAAAAAAAAAACAAAACACTTGTTTCTTCCTGCAGAGGAAAGGATGCAATATTTGTCCAATTTGTAAGATGGAACTATACGAATTAAGTCACTCAATTTAGTATCCATTTAAGCTTCTATCTAATACTCATAACTTCTAAAATATCTCAGGTAAAAGAATAAAATTTACATATTCAAGAAGCACACCTTGACCTGAGATCACTTCCTGACTTGGCAATTAGAAAAGAGTATTTAGAAGATATTCTGGAAATGCATTGATCTTGAAAATTCCTCCTTCCAGTGATTTATCTTTCATTTTCACACATATCTCCCATCATTTAACTTCTTTGTCTCCATCCAAAAAAAAAATAAATGGCTCTCAGACCCTCCACATTGAGGGATACATGTAGTATGTGTAACTAAATTTCTATCTCCTGAAAATTTCTATTTTCACATTCTTCAATGAATATGCACCTTTCCTTTGAGGAGAAAAAGGACCAAGAGTAAATAATTCTCAGTAGGGAGATCATAACAGAAAATTAGACATCTTTCAGAGACACAATGATGCAGGATTGCTTAGAGGCAAACAAAATGCTGTGAGGTCTAAGACTGTGTTCTCTACCAGCCAAATATGTAATGCACTCAATAGTCAAATATGTAATATCAGAAAGTTAGCCTTCATACCTGATGACATTTAGGAGAAATGCAGTGAACAGAAAGAGAAAGGAACATTAAACTCCAGTCACTATAGGAGAGCAGTGATAACACCCACCTACAGAAGCTGCAAGTGAACTTAAAGCATTTTGTGAAGATGGTGAATGTCCTTAGAGAATGGAGCACTCAAAACACATTACTGTAAATGACAAGACCAGAAAAACTTACAGAGGAAATAGATGATAATCTGTAAGATATCTTGTGGTAGGATAAACTATGAGACCATGTGGCAATGGGAACATTCAAAAACAAGAAACAAAGTTAATCTGTGAAGGAGACCAATAAACAAGAGACTTACAGTAGGCAAAGAAATATAGTGAATGACACTTCACATTATTGAATCAGATTTTATTCTACAATATTTTGGGGTGGGTCAAAACAACACAAAAATGAGTCATAGACACTGTATCAGATTGAAGTTCTTTGATTTATTGGAAAAAAAGAAATATTGAAGAAAAGAATATTAGAAAAAAAATTAAAAACACTCTTCTCCATAATGGCTGCACTACTTCACATTTCCATAGAAAGGGACAACAGTTTCTTTTTCTCCACCTTTTTGTGAATACTTAATATTCATATTTCTATAATTAATTATTCTAATAGATGAGGTGGAATTGCATTATATAATCAACTTGGAAGAATTTGGAGAGATGAGCTAGAGAAACCCCAGGTTTTGTAAGCAGAACTAAGTGAGCCATTCTTCTGGGCAGAATACCAGTAGAAATGCAGCAATGAAGGTCCAGAAGAAAACAAGGAAATTGCCAGAATTCGAGCTAACCTCAGATCAAGAATCTTTCTGTATTTTATTCCTGTTCTGAAAATATAAGTGAAGCAAACTCAAAAATGATGGGCTAATGTGTGGGACACAGGCACTTTCACAACAGCATAATATTCAATCACAACCTGCATTTAGCCAGACTTAGTGGGAAAAAAGTGAAAAATTGCTGATGTACTTTATCAAAGTAAATAATTGGATGCATTTATAAGTAATGACAAGTAAAGACAATTATACTTGTCATACTTAAAGATATTGCCCCCATTGAAAAGAAACTGAGCATGTTAGAATGGAACAGTAAGAAAGTTGCCAGATCTCTCCCTGTGAAGGATCCAATACATAAAAATCCAAACCCATCTGAAACACTTTTACTTATAAACAGAGTTTCTAAAACATTTCATACAAGATGTTCTGTTCAAACAAGGCAACCTATGAGAGCTTTTAATTTATTGAAACTTTGCTGACACTCACTACCTTAGATAAGCTCCAGGGGTTCCAGAAATGAGTCAAACTGGCAGAAGAATTTGGCATTTTATGTAAAATACTTGTTATGAAGACATTCAGGGTGCAAGAGTTGTGGAGCCATTGAGGCTAACCTTGAAGTTCCACAGAAAGCCTTAGTATCTACGTGGTATATGGGGAGTTTGGTTCTGGCCAAAGAGGCCTGGAAAGATATTCCTGGATGGTAATTTAAGATAAAATCTAAATTTCTATGGATACCACAGGATATTAGAGAGGCCAATAGTATGTAATGTGCAATATCTGGTGAGGAAAGAAGGAGACATTGAGTGAAGTCTGGGGAGGAAGGGAGGAAGGGTGAGAGAGTGAGAGAGAATCCAGTTGTGACACCAGTTACATGACCATCATAGTAGGGCTGCTCAAGTCAGTTGGAGCTCAGATAATGATACCAGCAGTTCTAGATGTTTGCCATGAGCTGTAAGATTTTGTATTTGCCCTGATAGATTTTAGTTTTGCTTTGGTTCAACTTTGCTTTCTTATTCTCTTTAGAAAAAGAATATTTGCAGGTTATAATCATATGATGGAAATATTTAGCTAGTTTTTTAAATATTTCTTCTTTTTACCCTGTCTCATAGAAAAGAAATTTCTCCTGGGTCTCCAAATAGGCTTTAGAATTTTATATTGTGTTATGAATATTAAGATTAATGAGGAGGTTTGGAATTTTCTGAATATATTTTGCTTTGTGAAATGAATTATCACCATGATACTTGACAAGTATGGGGAGGATTCTATGGATTAATTCCCAAACATCCTCTACATGTTTGGAGGATTTGGGAGTCTCTGGGATACGTGATACAGTGAGTCAAGAAAAAAACTGAAGAGAGGCTTTGATGGATATGTCTTCATGTTTTCTTCATCTGTCCTGATGTGAGGGCTTGCAGTTAATGCATTTGATACTACAAATGAAGTCTCTCCATTTCCCTTGCATCCTCCTCCCTGAAAGACTCAGTAACTCAAAACTGTGATCCAAATTATCTTCTTCCATTACAAGAAAAAGGACAGTTAAACAATCCATTAGTTTTCTGTGATATTTTGTGGTTCCATATGAATTATAGGACTTGTCTTTCTGTTTGTAATGAATAATGTTATTGGAATTTTGAGAACAATTACATCAAATCTGTAAATAGCTTTGTGGAATACCAACATTTCTGTCTTTGGAAACATGCCATATTTTCTCATTTACTTGTGTATTAATTTACTTGTGTATTAATACTTGGTATTGTCTTTAGTCTAATGTCATAGCTCTTTGTGTATGTTTTTTGTCTTTCAGGATAAAATTGATATTCATCATCTTTTTCGGTAGCTGTTGACAAAGTGGTTGCTTCAGTTATTAATACTTCACATTGTTTATTTTTAGTTTGAAGAAACCCTACTGATCTATCTACATAGATTTTGTGTCTTTCACTAAATTTGTTTCTTATTTATTAGAACATTTGGTAACATCTTCACTGTATCCTGAATTTAAGATCATGACTTTGGATTAGATCACTAGAACAAATAAAGAAACAATAAATGAGGAAATCAACCAAGTATTTATGATCAGATCAGAGCAGTGACTAAATATTCATGCCATATATTCAAACATGGACCACATATAATTTATATAGCATGCCTAGATTGACAGTTCTAAATCATGAACTTTGACAAAAATAATTAATAAATGTACACAAAGGGGACTTGCTTATGATCAAATATATTAAAGATGAAGAATTAATAGTGTGCTTTAGGTCTAGGTTGTAAAATAATTATTAGAATAGAATAGTATGAATTCCTCTGAGAGAGCTACTACCCTAAATATGAAACAGGAGAAAAAGGAAGTTTCACTGCTTACTTTGAATGAGCCATCTTGGTCATGATTGACAGAAGAGGGTCTGAATAACTCAAAGGCCAAAAGATCCTCACCACAATACACATGGTATGCCAACATCAGCATTATTATTCCCACATAGTCATCAATATGCTCACATCAACCACAACAGAAGAGATAATCTACCTGCTGCCTGAACGATCATGAAATAAGGAAACAGATTATTCTGTTAACTTTATTAGTGTTAATTTCAACATTCTTTTGATATCACTTTATGATTTCAGATACCATCAAGGTAAGCATGCTCTTAGTAGGCAGAGAAACACACACACACACACACACACACACACACACACATACACACACACACACACACACACACATACACAAATAAAAATAATAAACATGAGAAACTACAAAGGAAATAAGAATTGAACTCAGAAATTTAATGATTGTTACATATTCTGGCTTACTTTTTAATTATTCTTTAAATGTCACCCTATATTTAAAATTCTGAAATACAGTCTCTTATTTTATCCCAACAAAAACTACCCATTTAGCAAATAAAACCATTATCCATCAAATCAAGCACATTTTCTTTCTCAAAAGGGTGAGCATCTCATCAATCACAAATTCCATTTCTGTATATTATCTTTACCTAAGTACAATTACTAACTCATATTTTTACTCAATTGTCTGCTGTTATGAAGGTTTTTGATCTTTGCAGCTAATTGTTTTACCATTATAACATACTTCAGTGGGCAAACTTTTGCATAGATTGCTTTAATATTGATATTTTAGTATGTGGAGCAATGGAAATTTAATCATCACATGATTCTTTGATCTGCTGTGGTACACATTTCTTTTCAGATTTGCAATTATTACTTTCAGTGATAAAGATCTTCAAGAGGTCATATGTGTCTACTTCATAACCAAACATTCAAAGGTGTTTTTTGAATCACTTAATCTGGATACTTGTCATAGTTAAGCACAGTTGTCAACTTGACTGTTGAGGGTTTGAGCTTTGGACACATTTGTAGAGAATTAATGGTTGAGTCAAACCCAGAGCAAAGCTGAAGGAAACTGTCTAGCTGATGGGGAAGGCTCAGCGTATGGAGGGTGGGATTAGGCCCTGGAATATATCACAGAGAGCTGGTTGAGAGAGTTGGCATCCTTTTGTACACTTGGCCAAACATTCTAGTCTGGCAAGTAAGGATTGTCCCTCTCTCAGTCATTATGTAGAGGTTGTATGGCCAGTTCCCTCAGCCTTGGTGTTGGCATGAGCTCTCCTATCAAGCAAGACTGAGTACTGTAACCAGACAATCATACGAGAAAATAAATCCCTTGTTCCCTTAAGCGATCTGATGGTCATTTATCAGTAACCACGAAGGCGAACTGCAACAATACTAAAATATATGTCTCTTGGTTTCATGGATGCCTAAGTTTATTACCCACCTTTTATCTCACATGACATCCTGTGCTATTTAGGATACAGGGTTGTATATGATATGTTCTCACATTATAATTTTCACACTCCATGGACTTCAACAGCCAACTTTGTAAAATGACGGACTTGCTTTAGAACATTAGTTTACAATTTTCATTTGCTCCTTCCTCACATTCCTCCCTTGAAGTATCTAGACATCCAACATCTTACCATTAATTTCCACTTGACTCAGTACTGAAATATGTTGGGTCAATGGAAAGGGTAAAGAAGGACTGAACCAAGCCAGACACAGTGGTCTACACTGTTGGTTGTAGCCATGGCATTCTGTTATGCTTCCTCTGTTCTCCCTGGAATGTGACAGTTCCTGGAAAATATCACCCACACTGAATCTCTGACTTCCAGACCCTAATGGCATCGAGAAGGGATTGTCTTTTGCTTCACATTCTTTTGTTTACCATTATGCACTGTCCCACTTCCTTAGCAATTCCTTAGCAAGGTCTCCAATCCATAAAAGGCATCCACTTCTTTTTTTAGAACTTTACAGATTCCGAATCCCTCTCCCCCCATGCTGCCTACGGCTGCTCTCTCATCTTCACTGTCTTCATGTTATTTCCTCTGATCTAATGCTCTCCCACTTTAAGGCTAAACAATGGCTCCCTTGGCCACGTGGCCTCAGTTCTTACAGAACGTTTATTCCTTAAGTTTTTCCCTTTGGTAATCTTGAGCTCACATATTATCATAAAATCCCTCTCCATTTCTTTCAAAACTACTTACATGCCTATAACCACAGACTTTGAGGGGTGAAGGTTGAAATTTCAAGGACATCCTGGCCTATATAGAATTCTTGGTCAGCATGAGCTATGTGGGAAACCTGTCTCAAATAAAACACAAAACTAATCAATGACTAATTAATTAAAGTAAAAGAAAAAAGTTACCAACTGTTTTGAACATGTTAGCACACACTTGTATGTAATTCTGTCTTTAAGATGAATATATCCTTTATTTTAAAGATAAACTTTTAATGGATCACTATTATATCTATTTGATTATAAGTATTATATTAGGCAAGTATAAATATGAGAAGCAGTCTTTATTTATGATATTTTCAATGACAATTGTCTGAAGAAATATGATATAAAATCTTATCACTCATAGTCATTTACTTCATAAGGATGGGTCACTTTATCCCAAACATAACTAACTTTCCATGTGTCACTGGGACAGTCTATGTCAAAGGACTTTAGTTTTTAATAAAGTAATATGCTTGGTCCCCTAAAAATTTTCTTTTTCCTAAAGAGAAAAAAATTCATTGAATTATGTTGATACTTTTTATAAAATTCATTTATGAGTGAAGACCTAATAATTCAATCATATTTCCAATGTGTAAGTAATCTGGATCCAAATGAGGACCATTCATGAAAGATTTACAGTGCCATTTAAATTATTTGCTATTTTATTAATAGCTTCCGACTTCTAATTAATTTGAATATAAAATTAAATTAGCTCATATAAAGCAGTGTACTTTACTCAACTTTGTTAAATTATATTTAACAATATTTGGAAAGGTACAGCACTTTGAGAAATCAGAGGGAGGTTAATTAATATTGCCATTTTCAGACTATAGAGTCTAATTTCCACGGAATGAGTGTCTATCACATGAAATGTATGCAACATCACATCTCGATAGTTTCAGTCGGGCACGTCATTGCCATTGTACTATATCACTGTAGTAATTGTAATCAAGGGCAAAATTCTTGGTTAATGGCATCTATGTCTAGAATAATAAAGCATTGGGCAAAACAGAAGCAATAAAAATTATTATAGACTGGAAAGATGGCTCAGGGGTTAAGCTTCTGGTTCATAAACAGACGTCCCTAAGTTCAAATCCAGGATGCCAAGTAAAAACAAGTCACAAATGGCATGGGTCTGTACTTACTTCTGATCCTGGAAGGCAGAGCCTGAGAAACTCCAGAGCAAAACAAAGAGGAAGTAGAATAACTCAGGATGATTCCCTTAGTCTGTAGAGTCACACACAGTGTTCTCTGATTCACACAGACACACACAGACAACACACACACACAAATTATCAATCAAAATCTGTTTATAGTGACAAAACAAAGCAAGAGAAAGAGTCTAATAACCTTCCAGTTCCTCAGAAAAGAACACATGTGACAACATTCAATGAATAATTTCCAAATAGTATCATAATGATTATTTAAATAGCCAGTTACTATTTGCATTTCATAACCCATCATCTTTGGTTTATTTAAGTCACCCCATTCGACAAGAAATAATTGAAAACCAAGGATAGTATCACTCAACTATAGTCAAAACACATTTCAGATATAGCTTACACTCTAGTCAAGGAGAATAAAATTTAAATTTAAATTTAAAAATTAACTAGAATGAAATGATTGAGAAAAATCTCCTGGTTCCCTTCTATGTTGAAATTGTATGGCTCAAGTGGTCATTTTCTCTGTATCACTTTGTGGTATATATACATATATATACACACACATACATACGTGTGTGTGTGTGTATTGGATATCATAATAAAACTCAGAGCCTTGGGCATTCATTTCGCTGCATGTGCTCCATCATTAAGCTGTGGCAGAATCACCAACCCTCAAATGAGTAAATTTTGTTCGAATTTTTGCCCTGGAGCTCATTAGTACAAAGAAAATTGCCTGACATTGCCAAGTATAGTATTTACCTAACAATATTGACAACTAAATAGTTTAACTACATTTCCTTTAAATTTGAAATAAAGAGGAGCTGGAGAGGTGGCTCAGGGGTTAAGCCTCTACCTCGCAGGCAGAAGGTCCTGAGTTCGGATCCTAGACCCTACGTATAGACGCCGGACGGAAGCGGGGGCGGCCTCGTTTCTGATCCTGGTAGGGCAGAGCCTGTGAATCCCGGGGCAGAATAAACGAGGAGGTGGAGGCGGTCCATGGTAGTTCCCGAATTCGTCCGTGGTTCTACATACACACCGCGTGCACACACACACACACAATTGAATAAATAAGAAATAATAAAATTTGAAATAAAGAATCAGAATAAAAAAATTGTGATTTCTTTACAAATTCCGTATTGAAATAAATGTTTGCATTTCTCTCTTTAGTTGGTCAGTTCATTCTTTGAATCATAGTCTCACTATGTATCCCTGGCAAGCCTGGAATTTTTTTTAAATAAACCAGGTTCCTTTCAAATTTTCAGTTCTTCTGTATCTATTTTCCAGGTGTATAACTGTAGTCATTTATGAACACGCCCAACTGAGAAATAATTCTTTTCTATAACGTATCAATAGGCTCAGATGAATCTGTTTGAAATTTAAACACATATTTAATATAAATCAGCCAAATCTTTATTTGGTGACACTTTTATACTAGAGCAAAACGTTTGTCTTTTTATCATAATTTTAAGTAGCTATATGAAAATGTCTGATTTTAGGCTATGCTAGATATATTTATGGTACTTTTATTATCTTTTCTCCCCAATAATAGCTGTAATAAGTGATTTATAGGTTCAACATGGTAGATTATCTTAGTTTTTATTCTCACCATAGTACACAGCAATAAGAATAAGGTCCAGGAATTACTGTTTGATTTGCAATCATAACTTTGGTAAAGCTTACCTTGAACCAAAACTCCTATATTCAGTTTTATTTTATAACTTAAGATCTTGAAATTTTGGGTCTCATGTTCTGGCTTTGTGTCTTCCTTAATGTGACTGACAGTTTTCACACTTACCAGCCTAGTATTTTTTGGCACAAAACACCCATGAAGGGGAACAGGTAGTGAAAAATTGCTTTGGACTTTGGAGAGGAAGCAATGGACAAATATGGCTTTTAAAAACCTGAAGAGATTTTTACTGTCTTTAATTTTTAGTGTCCTAAGGAGCATTCAGATGTGTTATAGTTAGGCACAGGTGTCAACTTGACTGATGAAGGTTTGAGTTCTGAGCACAGTTGTAGAGAGTCGATGGTTGAGTTAACCCCAGAGCAAACCTGAAGGAGATTGTCCAGCTGGTAGGGAAGACCCAGCCCATGGTGGGTGGGATTAGGCCCTGGATAAATCACAGAGAGCTGGTTGAAAGAGTTGGCATCCTTTTGTTCACTTGACCAGACATGCTGGTCTGGCAAGTAAGGATTGTCCATCTCTCAGCCATTATGCAATGATGGTGTGGCCAGTTCCCTCCGCCCTGGTGTTGGCGCATGCTCTCCCGTCAAGCTGGACTGAGAACTGTAACCAGACTGTCGTAAGAAAATAAACTCCCTGTTCCCTTAAGCTGTGTGATGGTCATTTATCAGCAACCATGCAGGCTGACTGCAACAAGATGTGACACACCTGTTCTTTCAAGTCACTAATCTGCTTTTTGAAACTTTTTTCAGTTTACAAAGGCTTATTCTTGTGCCATCTGACCTACTGGAACACAAGGCAAAATGTGCTTTCACCAATTTCTCTAACAGTGCCAAAATATCTTATATCTCCAAGCATTTTAATCTATGAGGTCAACCTGTACTGCAACTTTTAGAGTATGTCTGTTGAATGGCATTCCCTGATAAGAGATGGAATTCAGATGACCAGCTTTGTCTTTGTCTCCGTAATAAGCCTAGGAAACAGTGGTGCTGATGTTTTTGAAAAGACTTGAGCACTGTGATTGCTAACAGTTTCACTCACCTCATTCATGTCTCTATATGAAAACTACCACACAGCCAGGTTCTGCTGTGGATTCCCATTCACCTTAAAACTAGAATGTGAACTGCCCAGATTTCGATGATTTATCACTCATAGAGGAAAGGGACAGAAGCTTTGACACAGAGGACCAAAATTTAGCTGTTTACAATTCCTCTGAAATGCTTAACTTTCAATTTTATCCTGGGATGGATATGCTAATTAGCTTGAGCTAATCTTTCTGCAGTGTATGAATAGATCAAAATAGTGTATCATAAATATGTAGAATTGTTATTCTTGAATTAAAAATGGGTTCACATAGCCAACAGATGAGAAAAATAAACACTTCATCTTATATTCTATGAATCTTTATCATTGAAAAATGTGTTGCTATGTTTTTATAACAGTAAATTTTTTCTTATCATTTAGTTGAACACAATTCAGACAGCTTCAAATTGATTAAACTGAAGATTGACTAAAATATGGCATGCTAATCAGTACAGATGTTTGTTTTATTACTACCCCTGTTATTACATTTTTGTTGCTAGCAACATATATATTTTCTGTGATTATAGGAGTATTAAGCATGAATTTATTTCCAAAGAACTTAGATCTGCCAATTTCTTATATATTCTGCATATGTTCATTGAATGAATAATTATATATAATTAAGTGATTCTATTTTGCATTTTAATTTGAAGTCCTTCAGCAAAAAGACTATTCCATTATATCTACAATATATTTACTTCATAATACCTTTTCAAGGTAGTGCTTTTGAGATTTCTACTTTTAGCTAGCAAGACGTCTTGGTATGACACAGAGGCCTGAACCCCACAAGAGTAGACAAGCCAGACGGAACCCTGGGATCCATAGGAGTGGCTAGGTAGGAGGATGGGAGGAGTGGGATGGATTGATGAGGGAAAGGGAAGGGAAATAGAGGGGGGCATGAAGGGGAACAGGGATTACTCAATAAACTGGTAAAAGTAAAAAAAAAAATGAAAATGGGAGAAATTGATAGTCAACCCATCTAATGAAGTACTGAAATAAGCAATTTTAAATATTTTATTTTTGTGTCTATTTATTAAAGAGAGAGAGAGTGAGTGGGAGAAAGAAATATATAGAGAGATACTTATAAACCATAGAGCAAGGGTAGAGTCAGTGGGCAGCTTTCAGAAATGAGTTATCTCCCTTCACTGTGCATTTGTTGGGTAATCAAAATCAGCTAGATTTTCAAGCAAGTAAGTTACCTATTGAGCTATCTCACTGGCCCTGAAGTATGCTATTTTAAGTAGCCCTTAGAAACTGATTAATGTCTTCCAGTTCTTTCATTAACTCTGTTCTCATAAATTTCACTGAATGCCCAAATTCAACAAATTCACTTTAAAACTTTGTAATGTCTCGTTGAAACAGCTCTCATCAGCTGCCAACTTAAAGGTTGCAACTTGTATTATGAGCAATTCTGCAAAGAATGCAATAAGTCATATGAATGCCATCCTGAATATGTGGTAAGGTATGTGTTGAAATGTTTATGGATGTCAACTAAAGAACTTGCATATTTAGTAAACTTTCTGAAGTATTGGTATGTATTTGGGGCTGCATTGCTAAAAATATCCAGTCTGAAAATATGGGTGTTATTATTATGCAGTTTTTCTAAATGCTGTATGACAATGATAACTAAAGAGTATAACTTTAGCTAGTGTATCTATTGGAATGTGATCAGAGACCAACCTGACATGAACCTGAATGCTGAAACATAATAATATCTTTGTGCACATTTCACTGGTTTTATTTCTTCTTTGGAATCCACTTATCTGAACAATGTATGTAGCAAATGCATCCTTTTCAGAGATATAGTGCAACCAGATTCCAAGTGAAACTCTCTGTGGCTAAGTTCAAACTCCAACTGAAATCATTGCATGGCATTTGCAAGTGATGAAAGGAAGCACACTGGCACTTTAAAAACCCATGTCTGTTCCTATTTTTCTATTACAGTGAAAGTGAAATCTGAAATCAGGAAACATTTTTATATGCATTTTTTGAACATATCAAATATCTTTTTTTAAAACAGATTATTTTTCTGTACAATATTTTCCCCAGAAACTCATGCACACACCTATTTCTATTTTTTAATTTCAGGCAACTCTGACTTGCAAATTTAGATATTGTTATATGATTAGATACATGATCATTTTTCCTCAGTTTTTACTTTTGAAAATCAGAATGACCAGTAGTATAATTTGACATTACATTTAGATTAGTAAGGAAAAGTGAATGCAATGTGTCAGAGATATTTTAAATTTATATTAATTATTTTTATTTCTCCATCACTATGCTTATTAGTATGTGTTGAAAATAGGGAGTATAAATTTATTAATAGAGAATCCAGTTAGAAACAAGGACATGAATAAAATAAGCCAATTGTTTTCTAGCAAGTTGATAGCATAGCAAAATTACTCTGCAAGCACTTTGAATACCTTAATAATGGAATATATAAGCCAGTAAAAAAGAACATTAAGAAAATTGCTTCTCAGCATGGCATGTATATTCAAAGCCATTATTAAACAGATTATAGGTTGACAGATGATGTCATGATGCTCTTCTCTAAAAAACCAAATCAGAATCAAGCAAGCAAAAATTATTTCTATGATATCATATCCCTGCTAGATCCACTGTTATGTTGAACTAGATATTATTTGGATAATTATCTTCCTTATAATATTCACTTCCCAACTTCTCATTCATCCATTAAAATACTCAATAAAAGTATTTTATATCATTGATGTTCAATAAAACATGATTTAGACAAAAGGCTATTTCTCCACAAAATATAATAATAATGGTAATAATAACAACAACAATAATAAACAATAGAGGCAACAGGTAATGAGGAACATCAGGTATATAGTAATACAATTCTATTATTTTATAGATGTATGTAGAAACACTAAATCCCAGGTGTTCTTACCACATGAACACACAGTAGGGGAGGTATTGAAATGCCTAGTCAGTTGACTGCTTGTCCAATGTGTGCATGGATAGTGATGGCTTGATTCCCAACACCATGTAAACAAGACACAGCTACAAGATCAGCTCTCTGAATATAAAGTTAAGAAGATCAGAAATTTAAGGTAATCTTTGGCTACTCAGCATATTGCAGAATAATTTGGGATACATGGGACTCTCTCAAATGAAAACATATAAACACATGTTATTTATATAAGATAGCACATATATTAATTTATTCAATTGTAGTTAAGACACACACACATATATATATTTTACTAATAAATGTTATTTTAGATACTTAAATACACTCTATAATTTTTTCAGACAATGAATTGGATTGGTACTCAAGGGAATTGAAATATACAGTTCTTCATCATATCCAAGTATTTTTAGCATTAATATTTTGAGAGAAAGTTTCAAGGATAAGGTTCTTAGATTTGGGAACAAGAGTTGCAGAAATGTATCAGTGCTTGAAATACTTACAATTCAAGCTAAATGATCAGATTTTGAATGTTCAAATCTCACATTAAATACACCAAGCAGGCATGGTGACCATTCTGTAATTTCAGCCCTGGAAGGCACAGTCTGTGAATCTCTAGAGCAAGCTGACAAGCCAGATTCGTACTGATGGTACAATGTGGGTTTAAATGAAAACTCAGGCTCAAAAAATTAAGACTGGAAGGAAATCAAGGATGTTTGCCAATATCAGCTTTTGGCCTCCACATGCACATATATTCACAGGCATGTTTATTTATACTCATGGGCACCCCATATATGCATACACTTCCAAAAACATATATTTCAGAACAGTGGAAAATATTGCTAGACTCCTTGACTTTAGCAAGTATAATTAAGAATTCAAAGAAAACACATATAGTAGATTTGGTGAGGGAAATGTTTAGAGATTTCTAAATGATATATGGTACATTATGGTCTCTCTACAACAATACTGAAAAATTCCCACTGGGTCTTTTATACATCTCTAATGAAGAATCACTGAAAAACTTAGAACACATACTTTGACTTACAAGTGGTTGGAAATGATATCTATTCCAAATAATCATATTTGAAAACCCTTAAATTTTAGGAGACATCAAAAACAATCACCATGGCAACAGGTGACCATTAATGTAATAGTGGCATGAGTTTCAGGAGACAACCATCAGCTTTTTTTCAGATGAGCTTTAAGGCTTGCTTGTCAAAATGGAGCACGTTTTTATAAACTAGAATGAAAACCTATGAAAGGGGTAGAAATAAGTCACATGGGAAGACCAGACTATGAATATTTAGCTAGGAAGACAGTACACTAAGTTTCTTTGCAAATACCTGTTATTTTACCCACTCAGCATTCCACCTAAATGCATTCTTTCATATCAGAAAGTGTTTATTACTGAAAAGCACAACTTGACAAAGTGCTGAAAATAAGTGTCTTCAGATTGTACCTAAACAAGTCATATAACCATCATCTATCCCACCCCAGGATCAGAGAACATCACAGATGAGGGGTCAGAAAGATTATAAAGGGGTAAATTGGGAAGGCATGTATCAAGCGTCATCTTCTGTATGCAACATATTTGTGATATATAAGATTTCATGGCAGATATGTATACTTATACACGACTTGCATGGGAACTGTCTTCTCAACATCTTACCATAAAGTCAGAAAGATTTCAAGAAGCCCCAAGCTTCTCAGAGACTGATGAGGATTAATGCTGATGGGGAAGTAAAAGAGGATGCTTTCCTCAATGGCATATCCAACTATCCAGGATGCTTGCTGGAACATGAGTCAGTCAGGAATATGTCATCAAAGACAAACTAGGTGAACCACACTGGGGGCCACAAGCAAAAGGATTTGAAATTAGGAGAGAGTCTGTCAGGAGAGATTAAGGTTTGCAAGGGGAAAAAGAATGGGATTTGTGACTAAGGGTTAAGAATATAATAAATTAACCATATTAATCTATATAACATTAAATTTTAAAAATGAAAAAACGCTGTCAATTGTTACATTTAATATCATGTAATTCAATACTACTTACATTATGAATCTAGATGGTGAGAATTATTTCACATAGTATACATAGTACTATTTATTTTCTTGCTTGTTTTGGTATACTGATTACTGACTCTTGCTTTGCATCAATAGTCTTTGGTCAAAGTGGCTGTTTAATTGCATATTCCTTGGAGAAATACACAAAATAATTCAATATTTTGAAAGTCTGTATTTTTTGGGTAATATACACACAAAAATCACAGTGGGGATTTTCTCCTATTTAGTTATAATCCTAAATAAAGTAAGGGTTTTTCACCTCTTAAGATATTTTTATGATTTTTTATAAGAATATAAATCCCTGGGCTGGAGACATGGCTCAATAACTCAGACTCTGCCTCACAACCAGAAATTCCTGAATTCAGATTTCAGATCCCACATAAAAACTCCAGGCAGAAATGGCAATGGACTGCAAGTGCGGACCTAGTATGTGGAGCTTGGGAAATCCCACATCAAAGCAAAAAGGAGATAAAGCTATCCAAGGATGATTCCCAAAGACACCTTTGGTCCTCCACAGGACACAGTGTCCTCTATTACACACACACACACACACACACACACACACACACACACACGCATAAATTCATACAAAATACAATAGTATACATTAAAAAATAAAAAGAGTATACATACCTGAGTTTAGCATTTTCCTACTTATTGAAATTAGCCTTGGATTACACTACAGAATTACACAAATATTAATGAAGATTTACCATTCTATCTGTATACTTATCTTGATAAGTATCTATAAAGATCATGTATATAACGTATATAATATTACATGGATTTAGATACATTGCAATTATTTTAGGCATGCAGGCTGTGCATCAGTGAGCATTTATATATGTGAATATGAAAGAGTTGGCTTGTCTTCAATGTTGACTCTAAATTGTACTTCATCAAATAGTATAATATTCTTGACAATAATTGCCAGCTCGATGTGATTTTTTTATTTATTTTTTCCACTCATACAAACTTGATAGGTACCCCATTCCCCTCCCTCCCTCCACCACTACCTGAATCCCCTTGCTCCTCCCTACTTTTCCTCTTTCTTTCCCCCCTCCCTCCCTTTCTCCCAATGCCCCCCTCCCCGCATTCCTGGAGCATCCTTTAGTGTGCATATCAAACTTCCCTCTGGGTGTAAGGACTCAGTAGCATTGCCTAGAGCTCTTTTTTGTGTTCCTCTTTAGTATAGGAACACTATTGTGGCTGTTAATCCCTTGCCTCTAAGTGGCCATGCTAGCCTTTGGGGGGGTCAATGATATGTTGGTAAATGCAAGGTACTTTACACAAGTTAGGGCCTAAATAATCATAATAGGACTTTGCATGACCTGTACAATTGCTCAATGTTATTTTTAAATAAATATTTTAAAATGTAAAAGAAATGTGATGATTTGTTTCGTGTTAAGAATATATACACTGTCAAATAGTTACTGATGGCATCACTAATTTATGTATAAAGGATTTATTAATTATCATGTGTGGACCTACAGCTGTGAACCAGCTGGGGAAAATATCAGTTAAATACAAAACCTTAATGTTGTATGAAAAGAAATGTGAAAGCAAAATGCATGTGATTAAAAAATGATTTTGAGGCAAATATATTAATCATGTATAATTAAGAATAAGGCAAAACTTGTGTACATAGGACAAGGTCAAGCTCATCTTCATATCTCCTTCCTCTTTCTCCTTCTTCTCTTTCTCCTTTTCCTCTTTGTTCTTCTCTCATCATCATTATTACTAGAGACAGATTCTCACTATGTATCCTGTGCTATCCTTGTACATGCTGTGCTTCCACACTGGCTACAAGCTCTTAGCTTTCCTGATGTCTTTGCCTCCTGAGAGCTAGTATATCAGATGTGCTCCCCCATGACTGGCTTGAAGTATACTTCAGAAGTTAACTTGCGGGAAATATGTTTATGGATCACACACATTCTGGGGTCAAAAGACTTAGATTTAGACACACAGTAAGCACTTGCTCTTATGAATAACAGAAGTTGTAAGAGCAAGTTGATAAACTTTTAGATAAATACAAGAATAAAGGAAATTAGATTTAGTTACTTCTGAAAGAATGACAAGGTGGAGATTCTAAATTTCTTTCAAAGGATGCTACATTTCAGTCTCTTACCACAAACCCTACAAAGGACGATCAAAAAATGAGGACATGGATCAAAAGGCAAAGTCTCCGGGTGGGCTGAGTAGCCTAGAAAAGTCTCTATGTGGGTACTGAGCTAAGATGGTTGAAAATAGAAAGAGGATCAATTTGACTACTCTGTGTGGGCCGTAGGGGAAAGTGGAGCAGAGAGAATGGAGGGGGTGGGAGGATGGGGTCCTGTGGGGAGATGCACAGATCAGACATCTCATATCAAAGGGGATTACCACCTCCTTTCTTTAATGTTGTGGGATGTTATTCCCCACATTAGAAAAGTGTTCATATTTGATTTAACTTTCTCAAAATAACGATGCTTTAATCTCCTAGTTGAATATGGACCTTAATTTGTATGAAGAGAAATGCAGTCACAATTAATGCACTAAAACTTTAGTATTATAAGTGTGAAATGAAGGTGCCTTGTAGAAAATTTAAGCCAAGCTGTAATTTTTAATGATATGACATGTATAGTCTTTAAATGCACTATCAAATTCTATTTTCATATTAATAAGACCAAGAATGAACAAGAGTATTTTAGATGCATTTCATTTTATCATGTCTATGATGATGTATTGGTTTCTTGCTTAAACCGAATGAATTATTGCCTTTTCCCCTCACCCTCTCCTCTTCTATCCTTTCCTCTCCCTCTCTCCCTCCAGATCTCCCTTCCAGCCTCCTCCCTCCCACTCTCATGACCCTCTGCATGTGTGGACCCCATGGCTCTGCTCTGGAAGGCTGCACAAGAAAGAGCCCAGATATCTGCAGTGGTACAAGTGACCTTCCAGTGGTAAAACCTACAAATGCAGAAACTTTCTGTCTTTTTCCAGTAGCTATCACATGAAATTTCTCTGGATGGAGCTGATTATCCTGGACCACGAGGGAATATTGATATAGAAGTATCATGGCAAGCAGGTCATTTCCTTAACGCTTGAATAGTGGGATGTGGGTGATTTTAATGGCCTGTTTAGGTCTGAGCATTCCAGAATTGCCTAAGCTCTGCACTCGGGCCACTTGTGGTTTTCTGTGTCAAAGGTTTTCCATTGCAATAGGATGGATCTTGGTTGAGTACAAATACCTTTTTTTATCTAACTGTGTACTAAGGTCAGATTGTACTTTACCGTATTTATTTATTTCATTAACGCTAAGATCTCTGCTCCCGTCCTATATCTATGTTCTCTCTCCCTTTCCACTGCTTTTCTGACAGGTTTACAGGACCAGACATGTGTTCCATGCCAACAAGTGGGACTTCAAAACCATTCAGAGAGAAATTGTTTACCTGAGCACGTTACATACTATCATTGCTCCACCGACCTCCTCCTACCTGAGTTGTTGTTGTAGCTTTCAGCATTCAGAGCTGAGTGAGAACATAATCGCTTTTCTTCCCATACTAATTGTTACTTTGCTTTCTAATTATGAATCAGATGCAATAAGTGTGAAATAGGCCAAGTAGTTTTTTTTCTTTATGCAGACATATGTGAGTTTTTGTTGTTGTCTGAAAGTAATAGTAAACTCAATAAATAATGCCTAAAATAATTCGTAAACATACTACTTTTTCTTACGTGGAAAAATCTAGGTGCATACTGCTATATGCTGTCACCAGGTTTCCAAACATATTGTTTCCAAACATACCCGAATGCTATGGCCAGAAAATACAGTAGTCAGTGTTCAAAATTGTGTATGTGTAATTTCCTTTTAGTCCTTATGGATTTGGGTAAAGCCACCTCCTGTTTCTATGGCAACACTGGAATTTCAAGCTCAATCCTAAATTAACTTGTTTGGAACAGGATTCTCACTTCCCAGGGAATTTAATTTGCCTGGAAATATACATGCCAAAAAGATGGGCAGGGTCTGAAGTTTTTATCCCTGGATGCTATCCCCAGTCTCTCTCTTGCTTTCTTTCTCTCTCTCTCTCTCTCATTCTCAATATTATGCTTTTGCATAAACTTCTAAAATTTAAGTAGACCTCTCTTAATATTTAGATCTTTTCTTGTTTTCTAAACACCAATTGCTTCAACTGTTCAACCGCCAATCTCTGCTCAGATTCCAGTGTCTCCGGTGCTATTATTTTCTGTTTTAAATTGAAGCAAATATTCTCAACTCTTTTACCACTCAATATTCCTTATTTTGCAGTGAATATGAACCAGACCTGCATAATTCAGGTGAATAAATGAGGTCATTAAATGGTAGAGAAGACAAGTTGCTGTCAGAAACATTTAGAAATTGTCATACAATGTAATGTGAAGATTTCCTCAGTTTAGATATTAGGAAGGACTAATCTCACACAAACTTTTCAGTAAAGATATAGTGTGTGGCAGAGAGGAGGTAAACATGCATGAAGAATGAGAGACTACCCTACAACATTCCATTCAGGAAGAAGAAACGTCTTTCTAAACTGAACTCCTAAAGTGTCTCAACAGTTATTTAGGCAGAGGTATCAACTTGCCATTTGAGGTTTTGAGCTCTGGGCACATTTGTAGAGAATTAATCGTTGAGTTAAGCCCAGAGAAAACGTGAAGGAGACTCTCTAGCTGATGGAGAAGGCCCAGTTCATGGTGGGTAGGATTACAGCCTGGAATAAAATATAGAGGTGGTTGAGAGGGTCAGCATCCTTGTGTACATTTGGCCATATGTGCTGGTCTGGAAGTCAAAATCATCCATCTCTCAGTCATTATGTAAAGATGGAGTGGTCAGTTCCCTGGCCCCTGAGGTTGGTGTGCACTCTTCTGTCAAGATGGACTGAGAACTGTAATTGGACAATAAAAAGAGAAAATAAATACTTTGTTACCTTAAACCATCTGATGGTGATTTATCAGAAGGTGAACCTCAACAGACTTTAGTACCCAGGAAGTGAGGTGAGAAATTTACATAGCCACTTTAAGGTATTGCAATAGTTGGATAGAGCCCCATGCACTTAGACAATAGAGGGAAGAAGCACATGACAGAATTCTGGGAACACAAGAAAGCTATGATGACAATTCCTGGTTCTTCTCCCCTGTGAATAACAACTCATGATGTTTTACATTCCATGTTGAACTGAGGGGACATACATGATCCAACCTTGGATGAGTGAAATGTGCCCTGAAAACACAACAGTCTTCTCATTCACCCTTATCCGAAATAAGCTAGTCCCCAAGGAGTTAAAATAGGAGTAGGTTACCCATTCCTCAAATCTCCTGTTTCCTACAAAAGTAAGGAAAAGCCATTTCCAACCATGGTTCCCCTCTTTACTAAGTGGGAGCTTTGAGTTAGATAGCTTCTTACACCAACTTTCCTTTCAATTTTCTGTTGTTTTACTTTCATTTTAAACCATACCTTGGAAAAATAGGACTGATATTAAGGTATGAAACTATCATATAATCACCATATTCATATATAAAATAATAAAAGAATAATGAAAGAAAGGAGAAGCAAAAATTAAATTTTTAGATCAGGAAGTCTTGAATCCGTTAACACTATATAAAATTTTATCTATTTTCAAGAAAACAGATTCAATTTCAGACTCCCAAATAGTAGTAACACTGAATTTCTAAATCAGTTATTCTGCAAGAAATCATCATGCAAAATACTAATGAGAAATTGTCTCATAATTATTAAAAATTCAATGGCAAATTATGAAGCCAAGAAACTCAAGTGTTCTTAAAGTTAAAAAGTATTCAGCCAGCCAGGGTGTAAATCAATATTCTTTCCAAAAAGGTTTTACCTGTTTTCAGTGTCCCTGTGGAAAGTTGAGGTTTCTCTGGTTATGCAGAAGACTAACTGACATTTCATTTTGGAAATGTGAGCTATTAGTGTGGGGAAAATAATTAATTCAGTCTGCAATAAAGTAAGACCTATTGAATGCCCAGTGGTAGATGTATCTGCAGTTCTGATGTTAATCACAGAGGCAAATCCTCAAAGGGACTTATAAAATGATTTCCCTACCTTATCATAAAGCCAACTGAAATACAATGGAATTATATTTTGAAACCTGTGTTTATCAAAATAAAATCAAATGAATTCCTCAAAGGATAGAATTCAGTGGGATGGTTTTCAAGAATGCTAAGCTACCATATTTCCAGAACAGAAATAATTCACATTTTAGAATTTAGTAAGAAAATGAACTTGGCCTCGGTGAGCTGACATCATTTATTTCTTTATAGCTGACATTTTTCCATATGATTTTCAATCAATTGTTGATGAATTAGCAGCTTTGTCATTTGCCTTTGAAAATTACCAATATCTCCTGGTGTTCAGCTTTGTGCATGATTAAACTCTCAGTTATTCATGTGTTCGGGGATATTTAACAGAATACGCCAAATCATTTATGGTAAAAAAAATACAGCAATTCTTAGTTATACTTTTTTTTAGCAATGATATATTTTTCATTATATATTTTTTTCCCAATCATACAAGCTTAATAGGTATCCCGGTCCCCTCCTTCCCTCCACCCCTCCCCAGTCCCCCTTGCAACCTCCCCCCTTTTCCCCTTCCTTTCACCCCCTCCCCCCTTTCTCCCAGTGCTCCCTCCCCCACCCACCTGTCCCATTTCCTGGAGCATCCTTAAGTGTGAATGTCAAACTTCCCTCTGATTCCTCCACTCTAGTGAGGTGTAAGGACCCAGTGGCATTGCTCAGAGCCCTTTCTTGGGCTCCCCTTTAGTATGGTAACACTATTATGACTGTTTATCCCTTGCCTCTAAGGATCCTACTACCTGTGATCCATGTTAGAGTTTGGGGGATCATTGACATGTCAGTCATGCGCAGGTCAAGCAAAGTCTGATTATGGCTACTGCGGCCCTAATTTGTGTGTAGTATCTTGCAACCTCCCCCCTTTTCCCCTTCCTTTCACCCCCTCCCTCCCTTTCTCCCAGTGCTCCCCTCCACCCACCTGTCCCATTTCCTGGAGCATCCTTAAGTGTGAATGTCAAACTTCCCTCTGATTCCTCCACTCTAGTAATGTGTAAGGACCCAGTGGCATTGCTCAGAGCCCTTTCTTGGGCTCCCCTTTAGTATGATAACACTATTATGACTGTTTATCCCTTGCCTCTAAGGATCCTACTATCTGTGATCCATGTTAGAGTTTGGGGGATCATTGACATGTCAGTCATGCGCAGGTCAAGCAAAGTCGGAGTATGGCTACTGCGGCCCTAATTTGTGTGGAGTATCTTGTGTATTGTTGCTCCTCCCCATCTTTAGGCTTTTACAATCTTACCACCTCCCAGGTGATTAATGTAGGGTCTCTGATGCTCCGAATTATGATTTGCTGTTTTCAGTTTTGCTGTTCCTGCACTGCCATCCTAATTGGAGTTACATTTTTTATAAGCAAGCAACATTATGTCTTAAACTTTTTGCCCATTGTTTTGTTACAAAGGGAAAGGGACTGGGATCTGCAAAATCAATACTAATATGTGAAACAGTTCAGTTAGCAGAGAAGGACAGAAGTCCTTTCCCCTTGGGGTTCATTTAAGAAAAAAGAAACAGTGCATATTAGAGAAAAGACTCAGAGATAGACACATGAAAAAAGATGATGTTACACAAATACCCTATGAAGGATCGTGACTGGTGGTCTGGGACTTTGGGGACATTTCCCCCACAGCATACAAAATTACTACTATTTTCTAGACTGCTTTCTCTTTCTTAACCTATCTCTATTTTTTATTTCTGTGTGCCCTCAATATAACCCTTCATCCTAGTTCACAAAAGCATGGTTTCTTTGCTGCTTTCTGACTTCTATGCCTAAATTAAAGCACAATTATTGCTCTCTCTTCCTCTTCTCCATTTTCTTCCTCCCAGAAGCTACTGAGATTTACACCTTACTTGCCCTGCTATTTTCAACTCTAACTCAAGGTCCTCTTGTGTTATTGTGAGCCACATTTTAAATACTTTTATTAATGAAACCAAAAGTTAACTTATCAGTAGAGCTGTTAAGCATCATTGAAAGTTATCTTTTCAATTTTGAAACTCATATCACTTTTTATTTGCAGTTATCTCCTTGTAAGCACAAAAACAGCAGCTAAAGTATTTGGTGTTATTATTATTTCTTTTTAAACATAGGCTTTCAAAATTTTCACTTTCTTTCTGCAGAATATATTTTATGTATATGAGAATTGTTGTCAATTTCTACTTTTTACAAAGTATATTTCCACTCAAATATATTTTTGTCTTTACACGTTATCATACAAGTTTCCTACAAATTATGAGGTCACATTCAGATAGGCAGATAAAACATTAATGCTTTATTACTTTTATTTTAGTTATACTTTTGTATTTTCTGAAACAAGAACTTGCTATGGTTCTTGCTCTGGTCTCACATTCAGAGAACAACTGTTTTGTCACCCCTGTGATGAGCTTAAAAGTACATGTTATGTCTTTATCATACCTTATTTGGGATAAATTGTAAATAAAACATCACTTTCAGCATAGGCTGAATAAACCTCAAAAATACCCCCTTTTGATTCATGTAATAATATATGATTTCATGAGCATGTGCTTATTTCATGCAATTATTCCTTTTACATTGGATTACAATATATTTATAAATACTGTGGATTTTTTTGAAAGCCTATATTAATTCTTTAATTAATATTGACTCCTTAGGTATAATATGTATTATTAATTTTTGTTGTATTTGATTGCTTTTTAAAAATTATTTAGAATCTTGGATTTTACAATTGATAGAACTACCTTAATGATTTTTTTACAAAGAAACGTTTTTGCTTAAAAAATGCCTTCAAAGTGTCTTCTAGATTACACACATTGTTCCATGTCAACTTGAGTAGATTTTTCTCTTTCCTCTTGGTGAAGTTTTGGCTAAAATGGTTTTCTCCTTCCCCCTGCTAATTCCATTCTGATGAAAAATCAAACCAAATTGACAAGCTAATAGAACTGAGATGGATGGTGAAACTCTACAGATGTCTTCCTCTGAAAAAGTAATTGATAAAAAAATATAGGCTTCCTTTGGCGTCAAAGGAGAAATGATTCTGGGCTTTATTTCTCTAGGGTCAGCATGTTATATGCTAGTTTCACACACACACACTTTGAAGAATCATATCCTATTTATGAATAATGCCTTTTGAAACCCCAGCATTCATTTGACAGAAAAAGTAAAGGCAGCACACATACAGTGAGGTTATGAGAATGTCAGAGAAATCTGCTGCCCTATATTCCATCTGTTAAAATCAGCTCTAGTTGAGTGAACATCACTCATCCAAGTAAGAACTTTATCCCACATTACTCCATGAAACTTGCCAGCTTATTCCCAAGCTTAACTCTCAATTCCCAGCTATATTCTGAGCAGTCACAAAGCTACAGCCTAGTCAAATTTACTAACTGCTTCTTTTTCCTCCGGGAAGTGTGGAATATAAAACAGGACTGATCCCAGCATTTTGTCTCCAGGGATAGGGAACCACATTGCATGTTGCCTTGCTTGTTTACCTTCACTGTGCCAAGAAAAAAAATGATTTTCAGGAAACTGTCAACACCAGAATGTTCTGGACTTCAGAAATACCTTCCAACAACAGCTTGCTGTTGAACTTTTCTTTCAGAGATATTTAACAATTGTTGTTTTGTGAGAGTTTTTTAAATTAATTAATTAATTTTTTCCACTCCTACAAATTTAATAGGTACCCTGGCCCCCTCCCTCCCTACATCCCTCCCCAAACCCCCTTGCTCCCTCCCCCCTTTTCCCCTTCCTCACCCCCGTTTCTCACATTGCTCCCTCTCCCCCCCATCCTTGGAGCATCCTTTAGTGTGAATCAAGCTTCTCTCTGGGTCCTCCACTCTAATGAGGTGTAAAGCCTCAGTAGCATTGCCTAGATCCCTTTCTTGTGTTCCCTTTTAGTATAGGAACACTATTGAGACTGTTAATCCCTTGCTTCTAGGAATTCTAGTGCCTGTGATCCATGCTAGACTTTGGGGGGTCAATGCTACATTGGTCGTTGGCGCAAGTCATGCAAAGTCCTATTATGGTTACTTTGGCCCTAACTTGTGTGGAATATCTTGCATATCGTTGCTCCTCCCTATCTTTGGGCTCTTACAATCTTACCGCCCCCTCTTCCGCATATTTCCCTGAGCTTTAGGATGGGAAGAGATTAGGCTGGTCTGGTTCCAGGTGGTTAATGTAGGGTCTCTGATGTTCTGGATTATGTTTTTTTTCTTTTTTGAGAGAGAGATTTTTTTAAAATTTTATACAACTTTCTTCTCATCTTGTATGCTTTTTATTGGGTGTATTTTGCACTGAGGGGTTTAGCGACATCCAGAAAAGGATGTTGCTTGCAATAGTTATGATATGAATAAATGAAACTAAGACAAGATTGAAATGAATTCAATGTTTTAGACAAAAAAGTAAAATTCTGTACCTAATAGATACCAAGAAACAAAAAGTAGTCAAGAGGAATAGTGTTCTTGGGCCTTTTCTCTCTAAATTGAACTGACCAAATCTCAGTTCTTAGAGGGAGATTTGAGATGAGAAATTTAAACTGTCTGGTGAGCATTTAAACTACACTCGGGAATGCAATGATGACGCCGTCAACAGCTCTGACGTCAAACCAGGGTTTATTCTGAGGAGGGTCTTTTCTCAGAGCCATATATCAGGCTACAAATTCAGTTCTCAGCTGCCATAATTTTCTATTTGCTACTTGCCATACTGGGTATTTATTTTAGTACTCCTCACATCCTATCGTGGCTATTGCCATGTTGAGTGTGTGCATATTTTCCCATTTCAAGATGGATATTTACACAGAATGTTTATTTTAGAAGTATTCAGACTGCATCATGGCTATTGGCATCTTTATACCACATTAATATTTCATTATTTATATTGGCAATGAGTCCTGGAATACACTAGAATTTTTCTAGCAGCTAACTCCCCTAGCTCACAGTATCACTCTGTGTAAAAGAGTGAAACATGTATTGATTCTCAGTCTCTGGTATCATTCAGAAGGCTGACATCAATACAAAAAAATACGTGTTTTACAACAACCAAATGCTAAGGAAAAAGCAGTTAGAGTCAGTGTCACCAAAATTAAAATCAGCCACCTGCTAACATCAGACAAATTCTAGAATGAAGCAATGATTCTTTCAATAGTATTCACCAAGATCAAAGGACTATTAAACTTAAAATATTTTTGCATATTCCTTTACTTGTTTATCCAATATTATTGAATGAGTATACAATTCTGCACATTCTTTCCAAATCTGTAGATGACAGGAAACTAGATACTACACAGGGAGTTAACAAGATGTAAATAGATCAAGACTCCATAAGTCTCTGAAAGTTTAGACCTGTGCTATAGCTTCTTCTGCACTTATCCATCATAAAAAGTAAAGACTACTTTGAGGTAAAGATTCCTGGTTTATGGGAGGAGAAACCAACCTATGATTTTAGAATTTCAACTTCTAATTTCTGGCTACTTCTGACACATCATGGTAAGCCCAGGGGCTATGTTCTCCTTATATTTTTTATTATACATTTTATTTTCGTCTAATCATATGAGCTCAATAGGTACCCCCTCCTCTCCATCTCCACTTCCTCCTGTATCATCCATCTCCCATTGCATTCTCTTCTCCTCCTCCTCCTTCCCCCTCTCCCAGAACCTACCACTTCCTCCCTCCCATCCTCCAAAACATTCATTTTTGTGGGTACTGAAACTTCTCTGCGAGTCCTCTATTCTAGTGAGAGTTCAGGACTCAGTGGCATAACTTGAGGCCCCTTCTTGGGCTTCTTGCTAGCATGGGAACTCTATTATGACTGTTTATCCCATTGTCTTTAAGGATCCTACTGCTTGAAGCCTTCTCCCCTGTGATCCCTGCTAGATTTTGGGGGTTGTTGACATGTCAACCATTGTGCAGGTCAGGAAAAGTCTAATCATATTGTGGCTACATCATGGCTGCTAGCCTTGACTTGTGTAGAGTATCTTGTATATCATTGGTCCTTATGGTATATCATGGGGACATCTTTAGTCTCTTAAAATTATGCCAATCTCTCTTCTGCTAGGTTCCCTGAGCTTTAGGATGGGGAGAGATTTTTGTAAGGTCTTTGGTATTTTGAATTATGGTTTGTTGTTGTTTTCAGTTTTGGTGTCCCTGCACTGCCCTTGACTGTATCCCGATTGGTATTGAAGATCATCTTCTTTGCATATGTCATCATTAAGTGGACTTGGAACTAGGATCCACTTATTAGGAAGTATATGTGGCATCTTTCTGTGTCTGGGATATATCACTCAATGTAATTTATTCTAATCCATCCATTTTCAGCAAATTTCATTAATTCATCTTTTTTGATGGCTGAATAGTATTCCATTGAATAAAATATTTAATTTTAAACAAGGCCTATTAATTGAACATAGGGTCCTTATAATATTTTATGCATGCATAGATATTGCTCCAACTGTGTTCATCTATCCCCCTTCCACTCTGTTTTCATCCAGTTCAATTTCTAGCCTTTAGTCATCACCATTCTATTTCCAGTTTGACTTTTTGCTCCATAACATCCAGCTATCAATGACAATTTGCAATATTTATCTTCCTGCCTCTGGAGGACTTACGCAAAATAAGTCAGAGAAAAGATTCTGTTCTTCATGACTGACTAAAATCATGCTTTGTATGCAGTATTATGCTAATATTGTGTGATATATATTTCTCAGTAAATTGAAGCCAAGGGTCAAAGCAGAGTCTATCTCCTACGTATTGTGAATCATGCCACAGTGTCGTAGTCCCTCTGCAGGTAGCCAATGATGAAATAGCTTATGGGAACAAGGAATTATATTCTGGTAAGACTCTCTGGTTACAGCTATAGGTCCACCAACACCAGGAGTCAGGAACAGAGGGATCTGACCACACCATATTCACAAGAATACTTAGAGGGGTAATACTCCCTTGCCAAACCAGAATGTCTAGCCAAGTATATCAAATAATGTGAACTTACTTAACCAGCTCTTTCTATAATATCCACCTGCCCAAGAACTAGTATTTCAACCATGGGCTGTGATTCCTCACTAACTATAAAATATACCACAGGCTTGCTCATGGCTTAGGTCAGCTACCAATTATTTACAAATATGTCCAGAGCCAAAGCTAAAACTTCACCTGATCATATACCACAGTAAACATAGACTTGCAGGAATATATTTTGGAATGTCCACATCATTTCCTAGACGTTATACTCAAAGGTGGAAGTGGTGACTCATTTGTTACTTTCCTATTTAGTTATTTCAGTAGCTAAGATTTTGGACCACACTCCCTTTGAAGCATTCATATCATCAAAATGGTAAAAGACACTCAAATAATGATGTCACAATACATTTTATTTTCAAGTGTAAAATTTCAAGTAGTATATTTGTCTTTTCAATGAGATCAGACATAAAAATCAATATATAGAAATATATAGATAGAAATCCAATATATAGAAATATATACATTAAAGAGTGAATATGAATATTCATAAGAACATATATAGTGAAATTGTAAAGACATGTACAATTGGAGAAAATCAAAACAAATAAAGGAGTAAACTGCTGTAGTTCAAAGGTAGATGCAATTCAGGAAATACAGAAAGTATTAATGCCAACATCCTTGCACTCATAATCAAAAATGCAAATGCTTTGAACATTTAAATCAATACACAGGAGTGCATAAAATTAAACAGATAATTTTTCCCAGGTAACAAGCCTTTAATAGAACTTATAGCACTGCATACGTAGATAGCACAGTAAGAGGTGTGAGTTTTCTGCATATTAAGCAGCTGATGGACATTTACATAAACCAAATATGTTCTTCCTTCAAAGACCCCCACAAGTGGAATTATAATGTCCATAAATAGAGTATATACATTCTCTGATTTTATGTGTATATAATTTTCTGCGGGAAATATGCATATATTTTTTGATTGCTATAAATAATTTTTTCTAGACTAATTAATCAGGCATTAAAGTCAAAACTCACCTTTTCTTCATAAAACATTTTATTTTTATTTGAAAAAAATGTCACTTTTTTCTGAATGAGGAGCTTTCACTGGGAGACGGGGAGGCAGTTTTCTCTGGTTTGTACTTGGATGAAAGTACTTTTTAAAATCTAATTCACAGGAGTTACACATTAGCAGTGATGAGGCCCAACTGACAAGGTTTCATTATAAATCATTTCCCTACCTTCCATATATTTCTGGTAAAAAAAAAAATCCAAATCGAGTTTGGTGCATGGATAGATGTCGCAGTTTCATCATTTTTCTTGTTTCTATTTGTTTTGGAGTTTTATTTTGAGAAGAATGTTTTTTATCTTCACCTTCATCTTGATCATTTCTGTTGACCTTGAATGTTTTGTCAGATTTCATTTTCGTCCAGTGTTACCTTCCCTCTTGCCAATACTATCCTCAAACATTTGTAGAGTGCAAACGTCTTGGCGACTTCTTTTTAATTTTCTTTTTCTGGAAAATGCTATGCTTTTAGCAAAAGGTATTTTCTCTATGCACTACTGCACAAAATTCCATATCATCAATGACTTAGATACCACCATTTTTTGGAATTATTAATTTGTAGTTTCACTAACAATACAGATATGCATGAAATTTTCAAGGCACATTTTTTTTTAATGAACAAAAATATTTCTGCCTTTTCATCCAGCGGCATAGCCAGGCCAGGACTGCTGTATTCCTGGAATCCACATAGTGGAAGGGAAATCCTGATTCCTGCAGTTTGCTTTCTGACCTCCAGACGTGTGTCGTGATGAACCCATGTGCACTTACAAACACACCTGTTTATAGACTTACAAGATAAACATTTTACAATGCTGAATTTTCTATCTGGGATACTGCACTCAATATAATTTTTTTCTAATTCCATCCATTTCTTAATAGCTCGATCCTAGTACCAAAACCACTTAGTTACATATTCAAAGACAAATCTCTGTAATACCTACAGTAATTGCAAAAATTATAAACAGGATGGAAGGGGAAGGAGTGCCCCCCAGAAATAAAGAGGGAGGAGTCATGCATGCTTCAGTAGAGAAAATAGGTCACCATCAAGTATTGCAAGTAAGTAGTAAGACATCTGGTCAAGTTCACTCTCATTTTCCTTTCTGGTCACTTGCGACTGAGGGGGTTTGAGCTCACCAATCAGGGAAGGTTTAGTGACTGGCAGATAGATGGTAACTATTCTGCAAAGGGGAGACTGACCACCGCCCCTCATTGTGGTCGCCTACTCCTATTCCATGTACCTTTGAATCTCCTCTTACAATTAGATTTCCTTTAAATAGCCTTTTATCTTTGGTTAGGAGGTGACCTCCAATACCAATCAGGATGGAGCCATGGGTGGTGCAGGAACAGCAAAACTGAAAACAACAAACCATAAACCAGAACATCAGAGACCCTACATTAATCACCCGAAACCAGACCAGCCAAATCTCTCCACATCCTAAAGTTCAGGAAAACTTGCAGAAGGGGAGGTAGTAAGAATGTAAGAGACTAAAGATGGGGAGGACCAACAATATGCAAGATACTACACACGTTTGGGCTGCAGCAGCCATAATCGGAATTTGCTTGACCTGCGAAATGACATGTCAACGACCCCCCAAAGTCTAGCATGGATCACAGGCACTAGGATCCTTAAAGGCAAGGGATTAACAGTCATAAGAATGTTCCCATACAAAAGGGAAACCCAAGAAAGGGCTCTGGGAAATGCCACTGAGTCCTTATACCTCACTAAAATGGAGGACTTACTTAGAGGGAAGTTTGGCATTCACACAACAGGATGCTCCAGGGAATGGAACAGGGAAGGGGGAGACACTGGGAAAAGAGGAGGGTAGGGGGTGAAAGAAAGTAGAAAAGGTGGGGAGGGTGCAAGGAGACTGGGGAGGAGTGGAGGAAGGGAGGGGACTGAGGTAACTATTAAGCTTGTGTGATTGGTGAAAAATAAATAAATATAATAATAGAAAGATAAACATTTTAACAGATATTCCTATTGATGAAACATGTCTTTTAGTGCAGCACTTTGTTTTCAACTTGCCTATGTGACTTAGTTTTTTCTTTATTTCCAGTAGTTTCAGTACTAATTGTCTAGAGCTGTATGTATGTATACACATCTCTATACACATCTTCACCATTAGGTTTTATTATCTTTAAGTCATCTGTACTTATGATTTATAATTTTATTTCACTTTTTCCCATAAAATTTTCTCAAAATTCTGGGTTCCAATGTTTTTTTCTTTGTGGCCTGTTGTCCCATATATCTGTCATTTCTGAAAATTATAGGGCTACTTCTTTTAGGGCTGCTTGTTTTTCTTTTTTATGTCACTGGGAATGTTTGGTCATTGCTTTCATAGTTCTATTTAAATATAAATATTTTTTATTTATTCATTTTAGCCATTTTTTTCTTCAGTGCTGTGAAGTCACCTGATCCCTCCCCTCTTCTCTACCCACCATTTATCTTTCCTTGTCTTATTTACTCTTTGCAGTGTCACTTTGGCTATTTCTAAATGTTGCTCAGTTTTAAAAAGCCTAACTAATACACACACACAAAAAAAAAATTTATATGCATTTTTATTTATTCCTTTTAAAATTCTTTTAGAGTTCCATACATTAAAAAATTAATTGATATTTTGACACCCTAATCGTCAATCCCATACATCCATCCTCTTTTTCCCATTACAACCTTCTTTCTTCCCTACCAGTGTCCCTTCTATTTTTATGTTCATAGGTATGACCTCCTGGATTTCATCCAGTTGTTTTTGATAGCATGTGCTTAAGCACTTATTGGAGCATGAATCATCTTATCAGTGCATACACCATTGAGGAAAGCATGTTTATTTCCCAGCCCATCCAACATAAATGATAACCCTTGAACTTTATAATTTGTCATCGTTTTTAATTTTGTGGAGGTGAGGCCAATGATCTCCCAGAACAAATGTTTCCAATGTGCCAGCCTGGAATAGGCTAAGAAGTAAAATTATGTTTCCAGCAAAAAGACAAAATAAAAGTATTTTTAAAGTCACAAACACAGATAGCTTGTGTTCCCAGTTACTGTCACACTAGATAAGGACTGGAATGCAGTCACACTAGATAAGGACTACAATGCAGTTATCTTCTTCAGCTTATCTTTTTTAAAAAATTTTTTATTTATTCTATTGTGCGTGTGCGCATGTGTGTATGTGCGCGTGTAGAACCACGGGCGAATTCGGGAACCATCATGGACCACCTCCACCTCCTCGTTTACTCTGCCCCAGGATTCACAGGCTCCGCCCCACCAGGACCAGAAACGCAGGCCGCCGCCTCTTGCTTCTGCTTCCGCCTGGCATCTATATGTGGGGTCTAGGATTTGAACTGAGGACCTTCTGCCTGCAATGCAGAGGCTTAACCCCTGAGCCACCACCCCAGCCTTTCTTCAGCTTATCTTGATTGGTCAATCAATTGCTCACAAACTTGGGGATCTAAATTTGATCCTTGGAAATCCATATGATGCACATGTGTTATTTTGATCTGTCTTCTAGCTCGTGTAAATGTTTTAAACATTGGCTTACCTAGATAAAGATATTAATCATCCTGCACATTACCCATGCAGATTCCAATTTCTCCTGTTGGGATTGCAATTTCTTCCAGTGCCAGGACAGCTAAGCAAAAAAAAAAAAAAAAAAAAGACTTTTAAAACTGGAAAACTGGAACCGAAAATCACCAAACTAATGAATGTCAGTGACCTGCCATACCTGCCACACAGCACTGTCAGCGAAATCCCCCAGCTACTTGTATGTCATAAACTAAGGCTTTGAGCTTCACCTTCTGTGTCCGTAATGTTCAATTATTACACTCAGCTTTGTAATTTTACAGTGCTATTGTTTCATAAAGGGAAAGAAGTTATATCAGGTAGGTAAAAGTGTGAGATTTTAGTGATATAAATGATTATAAGGACAATTTGAAATATCAGAATGAAGGAAAGTAGATGGGACTCTCACTTATGAACCTAGCAGTTTTCAAAGTTGGAATTTGTTTCAGACTCCAAGAAGGGGCTTCTCTCAGGATAGGGCATTCACAAAAAAAGATGAAATGTTTGAATCTGACAGTTTAAGGGATGTGCAGAAATAGAGAATGAATAAAGTCAAGGCATTATTTGAAAATGAAATTTATTAGAAGTTAAAATTAAGAAGATGTATCAATTTGGATGAAGAAACCCAGCATAGTTTCTGGCTCTTTCCCATTATCTCTGCATTGGCATTTTAAATCTATTTCTCTAAAGTAAAAGAAATGGAAATAAAGAAAGCTAGACTTAGTTTTATCTGGGTCAAACAATATTCATTAGCTTCATACTATTCAGTAAAAAATCTGAATGGCTATTGATAGTTTATTATTTAAGCTAAAGATGATAAGAGGATTGGCCACTACTTAGCTATTTACTGAGAAAGATATTATATAAGTCTGATTTAACTGGAATATGATTTAAATAAATAAATATTCATCGCACTAGACAAGAAGACACAAAATCCAGATTGATATATCATATATTAAATCTCCAAAATCTCACACATTAACTCCAAAATTTCAACGAAAATCATGCAAAAAGAACTTCATTAGGTTTTGGTGTTTATACCTCTATTTGGATTAGAATTTACAAGAACATTTTAAAGCAGTGGGTAATTGAAAATTAAAGGATGCATTATTAAGATTTCTAAAATTATTACACTAATTATTTCATAAAAATAGGCTTCATTCTAAAATAACTCAACATATGTTGTTACATATGTTGCTTATCAAAACACAGGCTTTATTTTATATATTATATCTATATTATGCCTTGGGTCACATTTTCTTTTAATTTCATTTAATTTCTTTTAATCACATTTAATTTCAATAATGGTTTTGTTCTCATCTAAAATTCATTATGAAATTATAAAGAAAATGCTCAGACAAAGCCACGCATGGTGAAAGCTCACTGAATGCCCCTCCTGATTTAAATTTGGTCAATTTAAATCTGTTCTTTTCCATTATAACTAACAAGTACCCTTGCTGAGTTGGAAAAAAAGATTCTGAGAGGTCCAGGTTCATTTATGTTTACCTTTTTTAAGGGAAAATTGAATAAATCTGCTCAGGGAAAATTCAGATTTCAAAGGGAAGAGTCCACTGTCTTTTTTAGATCTAAGAAATCTCTGACCTATTTAAGGATCTGGAGTCTGGAAATAAGTTACGACCTGAATGTAAATCTTCCTTTCGACAGAAACAGGAAACTGATGCATGATATCAATAAGACAATTAGGCACTGGATGGCCCCCGTCTCTCTGGAGCTTCACGGATAAAGAGAAGGAAAGAATGACATTCAATAATGTCATGCAAAAATCCAATCAATTCTTCCATGTGGGGGAATACACATTCTTAAACCTCTGCCATTTTTATTCTCCTTTCTATCCCACAATTGAATTTTCCAATGTTAGATTGTAAATGAGCTTAGAATTTCTCACCCAGACAGAGTTACACTATCAATATTCTGAGCATCTTTTCGTAAAGGAACATACATATTTCATATCTTAAATATGGGTTTATTTTCTAAAAGAAAGTATAATAGGAGTACATTTCAACTAGTTGAAGGAATTATATTTAAAAGCAATATCATGAAGTAACATAAAAACAGTCAGGGCATGGAGAAAATTTCTATCACATGATATAGATGTTTAATTTACAATCAAGATGAAGAGTCATTGCTCCAAGTAGATCACATCATTTTAGCCTTACCATATGTCTACAAAACTTATTCTGCATAGGAAGTTATTTTTATTCTGTATTACAAATAGGAATTCATGTTTCTTTTAATAAATAAAATTTAATAACATTGAACTCATACCTCTCCAAAATCTGCAGAAATTAAATATTATTTAATTGCAGATGCATGTATATGTGTGAAACTGTATTTGTGTATGTCTGTCTAAAATATTTTAACAAATGATTTCGCGTGTGTGTGTGTTTTAAACTGTTTTCCTTAAGGAACAATGACAAGAAAAATTTCTGCCTCTTCAATGCACATATCATCTCTTTTGAGAAATTTTCTCTTATAATTAGTTTAACTACTGAAAATGAAATCAGCTCACAGAGTATCACTTGTGAGTTGCATATATTTGCAGCTTTATGTATAAATAAAATGTTGCCCCACCTAGATGATATACGATGCTGACATGCTGCCTTACATACATTGAACTGATAGCATAGTGGAGTTCACTACAACAGGATGTTGCTAAACAAATATCCAATGGAATATGAATCACTACTTGAACTACAGAGAAGAGGCAAAGCATTCGCTTAGCACTGAGAAACCTGGTGTTCATTCCTAACAACCAAAACATTAAAAGATGATAAAATAATATCTCATTATGTACAGGTATGAACTGGTAAAACAAATGGAATTATTTACATTTATTATAAATTTATTGTTATGATTTACACTAATAGAGTTATATATTGCTTTCTGTACCATATCTGACATATATAAGAAGGTCCTTGAAAGTATTACTTCAAAAGAAAGAAGAAAATTTCAAGCAAATAAATAACCTCTATAAAGAAAGCAATTAATTAAAGATACTGAATTTGTATCATTAAACATAACAAAATAATAAAATTGAACATGCTATATTATGTGTAAACTTTTATCAAATATAAAGTGAAATAAAATTGATGCAATGTTAATTTAACATATAAAAATGGGAATTGTCAGATTTATTACATCAAAGCCGAAGTTAAGGGTATTGACAGGAATTGCCAATATAACTTATTGACAAATTTGATTAACAGTTTTCAAAGCAACACAATTTCATATATATATATGCATATATACACACATAGATAAATGTATACATATACATAGATGAACATAGAAGAATAACAAAAATATATGATGTAAAATAACTGGATAATTTAAGAAAAATATGACATTGTTTACTGAAAAAGAATAAATGATTACCAACTCTTAAATGCCATTAACTTTATATTGAATAGTATTAAAAATCTAGTGAGTATACAAAGTATAAAAGCATTACATATAAATTGCATGAAACTAAGTTAAGACGCCTCTTTAGATCTTAAAGCTGACCCCACAGGATAGTGGTTGGTATTCATTAAAGGCAAGCTCTCCTGAAATTGGCCAACCTGAATACTTAAAGACATGGCTCTAATTCCACATAACACCTGGGATTCAAATCACTTTGTTGCAACCTAATAAAATTCATTTTAATGGTGTACAATTAAGTGATATGCATTTATTGTACAGAATGACAGGATTCATTAAACATCTTATTCCTGTCTAACACATGCTTTATTTCTCTCTCATACTTCAATTCTTGTCTTTGTATTCTTCTGCTAATCTCCTACCTAGTCCCAAATAATTATAAGCTTGTGCAATACATACATTGAGATTTATTAGACTGGTTTATAAAATGTTTAGTGTCCAGTGATGTTTGTCTGCACCCGGGAAGGGCACAGGACTCTGTAGTCTCTCAGTGTTTGAGGCTGGAGAGCTCAGCAATATGGATATAGTACTGAAGGTCAGGAGTTCCTAGGGATGGGCTGCAAAGTGGTGCCTGTTGAAAAGTCCATATCCACAAATGATGTCAGGAGCATTAATAGCTACATTTGTTAAGGAAAAGGAAATGAGGAAGGCAGATGGCACCCATTTCTTTCTGGGTCTTCTCCATATCTGGACTGTCTATGGAAGGTACCACTCAGTATACCTTCTTCCATCAGTTAATCCTTTGAGCATTAATTATCTACTAGCACATGCTAAATCTCATAGAGTTGTGTACGTGAGATACAAGTTACAAAATATAAGAGAGCTGGAGATAAGGTTTAGAGGTCAAGGCTTACCTCAAAAATCAAAGGACCTAAGTTTGAATTCCTGATTTAATGTAAAAATGCCAGGCAAAAACAGTGGAGACTTATAATTCCAGCTATAGAGGTCATAGCTTGGGAAATCCCAGGGAAAAGCATTCCAGGCTTTTCCCCGAAGTCATCCTTGTTTCTCCACAGGGACACATTGCCCTCTGAAACACACAGACACACGTTTGTGTGCACATGCACACACACATACACACACACACACACGAAGAAGAACCTATGTAGTAAACATGGGAATTGCTTTACTTTCAAGTATATTTCATAAGAATACAAGCATTCAAGAGAGATATGAAATGGAAATTACATGTGCATATTTGAAAGGATATTACTACTCTTTAAATTTTATTATTATTATTTATTCAATTGTGTGTGTGTGTGTGTGTGTGTGTGTGTGTGTGTGCATGTGTGCATAGAACCACAGGCGAATTTGGGAACCTCCACGGACCGCCTCCACCTCCTTGTTTACTCTGCCCTGGGATTCACAGGCTCTGCCCTACCAGGACCAGAAGCCCAGGCCGCCCCACTTCTGCCCGGCGTCTATATGTGGGGTCTAGGATCCGAACTCAGGACCTTCTGCCTGCAAGGCAGAGGCTTAACCCCTGAGCCACCTCTCCAGCCTCTACTACTCTTCATACAAGGAAACAGAATAAAATACAACACAATCACCATTGGCCATACATTGTCAAAGCATTAAATTTCAAAGTTCATTGCATAGAATAAGAAACACTTTGCAATTTAGCATCCAGTAACCTTGGCCATATCAAGTCCTATGAGTGTACTGTGACCTTTGTAAACCAAGTGATTTAACAGCATCAGGATTACATTTTCTTGCTTTCTATAAAATAGTGATTATTATATATGGAGTGTTGTCAGAGAAAGCATAAAGATTAATGTTTCAACAATTGGTAGCACTATCTACCAGATGATTAATTATTTATTTCCCTGAGGTTTCAAAAAACTTTTCTGAGGAAACTTATTTTTAAACAAAAAAAATTATTTTTAAATGTGTGTTTATTTTTGCTTAGCATTCAAGAAGCATGTCACCAAGAATTAAATTGAAAAACTAAAAAGAAATATCTGAACTTTGACAAGTTTTTTCCAGTACATTATATGATTCATTGCACACAACACTTCATTAGAGTTTTGATGGAAAACAGAAGGCAAAAAGTATCTGTGGACCTTTATATAGTGGTGACTAAATGTTAATTGAGTGAATTAATAAAATATAAAATCATTAGAATTCTTAAGTGCATTTTTTTCTTTTTAAATTAAAATTAATGTTACTAATTAAATGATTATTGCGGGGCTGGAGAGGTGGCTCAGGGGTTAAGCCTCCGCCTTGCAGGCGGAAGGTCCTGAGTTCGGATCCCAGATCCCACGTATAGACACCGGGCGGAAGCGGGGGCGGCCTGCGCTTCTGGCCCTGGTAGGGCGGAGCCTGTGAATCCTGGGGCAGAAGGAGGTGGAGGCGTCCATGGTGGTTCGCGAATTCGTCCGTGGTTCTACACATACACACACACACACACACAGATGCACACAGTTGAATAAATAATAATAAAAAAAAATTAAAAAAAAATTTAAATGATTATTGCTTACCCACATATATAAATCTCAGCAATGGCCTCCAAGGCCAAATATACATATACAAGATATATACAAATGTATCAAACACACACACATACACACACACACACACACACACACACACACACAACTTTAAAAAAGGACATATTTTTTGATATGTTTAGACTGGGAGGAAATACAATTTTATATTATTGGTACTATTATGGACCATAAGATAAAACAAATAGCACATCAAATTCATCTAAGAATAGGAATCAAATATAGGTAAAAATGCCATATTTATAATTACATGAAGAAGAAATAGACAAATTGAGAGAAAGTACTTTTTTCATGAAGATGAAAATTTTGCAATCATTGACATCATATCCTTAAAAAATACTATGCAGTTGGGGGGAAGCCAAGTTTGCAGTTAGATAAATTGTAGGCAATGATTTCTATCATCATTTTTGCTTGTGTTTTTTTAACATATTTTGTTTATTTATTGTGATTGTGTGTGTGTGTGTGTGTGTGTGTGTGAGAGAGAGAGAGAGAGAGAGAGAGAGAGAGAGAGAGAGAGAGAGAGAGAGAGACAGCATTTTGTGTCCCTGTGGAGGACTAAGGGTGTGTTAAAGAATCACACTGGATCACTTCTCCGTGTTATGCTCTGGGATTTCCCATGCTCCTCACACCAGAGGAGGAAGTGCAGGCCCCTGCTGTTTTAGCCTTGGATTTTTTTTTCATGGGACATGTGATCCAAACTCAAGACCTTCTGTCTGGAAGATAGTCTTTTTTTTTATTATTTCCACTCACACAAACTTAACAGGTACACCGGTCCCCTCCCTCCCTTCAACCTCCCACTGCCCTGTACCCCCCTCTCCTCCCCCTCCCTCCCCATCTCCCAGTGCCTCCCCCTCCAATCCCCAGAACATCTTTTAATGCGCATGCCAGACTCTCTTCTGGGTCTTCCTCTCCAATGAGGTTCAAGGACCCAGTGGCATTTCCCAGAACCCTTTTCTGTGTTCCCCTTAAGCATAGAAACACTACTGTGGTTGTCAATCCATTGCCTCCAAGGATCTTAGTGCCTTTAGCAAATGCTAGACTTTGTGGGAACAATAGTGTGTTGGACATTTCGCAGGGCATGCAAAGTCCAATTATGATTACTTCGGCCTGTGTGGAGTATCTTGCATATAATTGTTCCTGCAGTCTTTGTGCTCTTACAATCTTGCCGGTCCCTCTTCTGCAAATTTCCCTGAGCTTCTGGATGGGGAGAGATTAGGCTGACCTAGTTCCAGGTGGTTGATGTAGAGTCTCTGAAGTTCTGGATTACGGTTTGTTGATTTTTTTTTCCAGTTTTGCTGCTCCTGCAATGCCCTTCACTCCAAACTGATGGGTATTGGATGTCACCCTCTGGCCAGAGATCAAAGCTGTTAAACTAGAGCCTTGTTATAAGAGTATATTCAAAGGTAGATGTAATAAAAGTAGGAAACTGCAGTGAGGGAGGAATCAATCACTCATTTGCAAAATGGTTACTTTTTATCTGTCAGACTATATGTCCTCCCCTTTTGGTGAGATCATACCCCATCAGTTGTACATGATCAGGAATGAAAGTCTGTGAACTTATCCAGATGTCTCATTGTTTACTTGCAGTCCTTGATGGAGGCCTATTTTCTCTGCTGTAACATGGTTCCCTCTCTCCTTGTTTCTGGTACAGCCCTCCTACCCCATTCCTCCTGTTCATAATCCTTGCAATTACTGTAGGTATTACAGAGATTTATCTTTGAGTTTCTGTAGGTGGGTTTGGTACTAGGAGCCACCTATTAGGGAGTACATACGGTGCTTAATTTTCCATGTCTGGGATACTTCACTCAACATAATTGTTTCTAATACCATGCATTTCCCGGCAAATGCCATTAATTTATCATTTTTGATGGCTGAGTAGTACTCCATTGTATAGATGTACCACTGTTTCCTTATCCACTCGTCAACTGTTGGACATTTGGGTTGATTCCATGTCTTTGTTATTGTAAACAGTGCTGCTATGAACCTGGTCGTGCTAGTGATATCAAGGTGAATTTTTGCTGAATGTGGGGTTATTCCCAATAGTAGAATAGCAGAGTCACATGGCAATTCAATTTTTAATTTTTTTACGAATCTCCAGATGGCTCACTAGAGTGGCTGTATAAGTCTGCATTCCCACGAGCAATGTAGCATAGTTCCCTTCTCTCCACATTCTGTCCAGCATTTGTTGTTGTTTGTATTGTGGATTTTTGCCATCCTGACCTGGGTGAGATGATATCTCAGGGAAGTTTTGATTTGCATTTCCCTGATGGCTAAAGAAGTGGAGCATTTTTTAAGATAGTTGTTAGACATTTTAATTTCATCTCTGGTAAAATTTTTTTAAGTTCCAGGGCCCATTTTTTAATTATGCCATTTGTTTCCTTGGTGTTTAGTGTTCTAAGTTCTTTGTGTACTCTGGATAATAGAGCTCTATCAGATATGTGGTTAGTGAATATTTTCTCCCATTCTGTGGGTGGCCTTTGTGCTTCTGTTACAATCTCTTTATCTGAACAGAAGCTCTTTAATTTCACAAGATCCCATCTGATGAGAGTTGGTTGCAGTGACTGTGCTATTGGATGTCTGTTTAGGAACTGTTGGCCTAGTCCAATCAGCTCGAAGGAGTTCCCTACCCTATCAACTATGGTTTTTATAGTCTCTGGCCTTATATCAAGGTCCTTGATCCATTTGGAATTAAGTCTTGTACATGGTGACAAGTACGGTTCCAGTTTTAATCTTCTGCATGTGGATATCCAGTTTTGCCAGCACCATTTGTTGAAGATAGGGTTCTTTTTCCATCGAATTTTTTGGGCCCCTTTGTCAAAGACCAAATGGCTGTAACTTTGTGGGCTTATATCTGGGTCTTCAACCCTTATCCGTTGATCTGTGTGTCTATTTTAGAGCCAGTACCAAGCTGTTTTTATACCTACAGATTTGTAGTACAGACTGAGGTTTGGTATGGTGATAGCTCCAGCAGTGTTTTTGTTACTCAGGATTGGTTTTGCTCTCCTGGGTCTTTTGTGCCTCCATATGAATTTTGAGATTGTTTGGTCAACTTCTTTAAAGAATTGCTTTTGGATTTTAATTGGAGTAAAATTGAATCTGTAGATTGTCTTTGGTAGGATGGTCATATTTAGGATATTGATTGTGCCAATTCAGGAACGTGAGAGGTCTTTCCACCTTCTGGTGTCTTCTGCAATTTCTTTCTTTAGGGTTTTAAAGTATTCATCGTAAAGGTCTCTTACTTCCTTGGTTAGGTTTATACCAAGGTATTTCATTTTTTAGGGGCTATAGTAAATGGGGTTGTTTCTCTCAGGGCTTTTTCACTTCTTACATTCTGGGCATATAGGAAGGCCACTGATTTTTGTACATTTATTTTGTATTCTGCCACCCTGCAAAACTTCTGTGTTAGTTCCAGGAGCTTCCTGGTGGAGTTTTAGGGATCACTCAGGTATAGGATCATTTCATCTGCAAGTAGGAATAACTTGACTTCTTCCTTGCCAATTTGAATCCCTTTTATGCCCCTTTCTTTTCTTATGGCTTCAGCTAAAACTTCCAGTACAATATTGAAAAGAAGTGGTGACAGTGGACAGCCTTGTCTAGTTCCTGATTGAAGTGGGAATGCTTCAAATTTTTCCCCATGAGTATAATTCTTGCTGTTGGCTTGTTGTATACAGCTTTCATTATATTTATAAAGGTTCCTTCCATTCCAACCTTCTCTAGGGTTTTGATCATAAACGGCTGTTGGATCTTGTCAAAAGCTTTTTCTGCATCTATCGAGGGTATCATATGGTCTTGAACTTTGGACTGGTTTATATAGTGAATTACATTTTTTGATTGCGTATGTTGAACCACCCTTGAGTGCCTGGGTTTGTGAAGCCTACTTGATCCCCGTGGATGATCTTTTTGATATGTTTTTGAATCCGGTTTGCTAAGACTTTATTGAGCATCTTTGCATCTGTGTTCATCACAGAGATTGGCCTATAGTTTTCTTTTTTAAGTGTATCTTTTATTAGGTTTTGGGATTAAGTCGATATTAGCCTCATAGAAGGAATTAGGTAGTGTTCCTTCCTTTGCTATTTGGTGGAACAGTTTAAGGAGTATTGGTGTTATTAGCTCCTTAAATATCTGTTAGAACTCTGTGCTGAATCCATCTGGTCCAGGACATTTTTTGGTGGGAAGATTCAAGATTACTTCCTCAATTTCCTCATATGTTATAGGACTATTTAAATAATTCACCACTTCCTGATTCAGTTTAGGTAAGTTATGCTAACTTAGGAATTCATCCATCTCTTTTGTGTTGTCATATTTCACAGAGTATACGTTTTTGAAGTATGATGTTATAATTCTCTGGATTTCTTGGGTATCAGTAGTGAAACTCCATTTTCATTTCTAATTTTGTTAATTTGGGTTTTCTGTCTCGTGCTTTTGGTTAATTTAGCTAGGGGTGTATCAATCTTATTGATATTTTCAAAGAACCAGCTTTTTGACTGGTTGATTTTCTGTATCATTTTTCTAATCTCGATGTCAGATATTTCTCACCTTATTTTGCTAATCTCCTCTCTTATGCTGCTTTTGGGATTGGATTGCTCTAGTTTCTCTAAAGCTTTAAGCTGCATTGTTATTTATTTCTGACATTTCCATTTTTTTGATGTAGGCATTAAGAGCTATGAACTTACCTCTTAGGACAGCTTTCTTTGTGTCCCAGAGATTTTGGTAAGTTGTATTTTCATTATCGTTCTCTTTCAAGAAATCTTGAATTTCCTTTTTAATTTCTTCCTGAATCCAGTTCTCATTCAGTATCATAGTGTTAAGTTTCCATTAGTTAGTGTATTTTCTGTTGTTTGTTATGTTGTGGATGTCCAGCTTTAGGACGAGGTGGTCTGATTGGGCACAGGCTAGAATTTGAACTTTCCTGTATATGTTTAAATTCGTTTTGTGACCCAATATGTGATCTATTTTGGAGAAAGTTCCATGTGCTGCTGAGAAAAATGTGTATTCTTTGGTGCATGGATGAAAAGTTGGATAGAGATCTGTAAGGTCCATTTCTTTAAGGGTTTGACTAAGTTCCAAAGTGTCTCTGTTAAGCTTTTGACCTGTTGATTTATCCCATATTGAGAGGGCGGTGTTGACGTCCCCAAGAATTATCGTTTGGGGGTTGATTTCTTCCTTTAGACGTTGTAGGGTTTTCTTAATGAATTTGGAGGGACCCGTATTGGGTGCATATATGTTCAGTATTGTGGAGTCTTCCTGTTGAATTGTACCTGTGACTTAAATGTAATATCCATCTGTGTCTCTTATGATTTTTTTTGGTTTGAGATCCACTTTGTCCGAAAGCATAATGGCTACCCCTGGCTGTTTCCTAGTTCCATTAGCATGCAAAATTTTGGACCAGCCTTTCATTTTTGGATGTGCCTAACTTTTTGTGGTGAGATGAGTTTCCTGATGGCAGCAGATTGATAGGTTGTGGTTTTTAATCCAAGTTTGTAGTGTCTCTTGATTGGTGAGTTGATACCATTGACATTTAATGTTATAATGGAGAAATTATTTTTAATTCTGGACATTTTTATGTTTAGTGGATTTTGTAAGCGTATGGTTTGACATTTATATTTTGTTGGTATTATACATCCCTTCTGTCCTACTGGATATGCTTGTTTTTTTTTTTTTTTCAAGTTTGAGTATCATTCTAGCATTTTTTGAAGGCCTGGTTTGGTAGACATGTATCCCTTCAAGTTGTCTTTGTGCTGGAAAATTTTTCTTTTTCCCTAGATCATGACAGATAGTTTTGCTGGGTGTATCAGTCTGGGTTGGCATTTTTGGTCATTTAATACATGATGTACGTCTTTCCAAGCTCTTCTTGCTTTTATTGTTTCCATTGAGAAGTCATTTGTTATTTTAATAGGTTTGCCTTTAAAAGTGACTTGCTTTTTTTCTCTTGAAGCTCTCAGCACCTTTCCTTTGTTTTGAATGTGGAGTGTTTTGACTATTATTTGCTGTGGCGATTTTCTATTTTGGTCATATCTGTTTGGAGTGAGAAATGCCTCTTGTATTTGGATGGGCCTCTCATTCTTCAGTTGAGGGAAGTTTTCAGTTATGATAATTTGAAAAATTTCCTCAAGTGTGTTATTTTGGGATTCTTGCTCTGGTATTCCATGAATGTGCATGTTAGGCTTCTTCAGGGTGTCCCATATCTCTTGAATGTTCCTCTCCAGTATCTTTTTGGCTTTAACAATCTCTTCCATTGAGCTGGTTAATTCTCCCACTTTGTCTTTAAGATCAGAAATTCTATTTCCTGTTTCATTAGTTCTGCTGATGAGACGCTCTGTTGAGTTCTGGGTTGAAGATAGCTTGTCTTTTAGTTCAATTTTAAACTCTGCCTCAGACTGTTTTAACTGCTCTATGCCTATTTTTGTTTCTTGAACTGTTTTTCTCAACTCCAAGTGCCTGTTGTGTTCCTATTCCAAGTGGTTGATGGGGTTGTTTAACTCCTCTCAGCTTTCCTCTTTCATAGTATTAATCATGAAAGTCATTATCTTGGGTCTGGCTTTCTTGGCTATTTTCTGTGAATTTGTTCTGGTTCGAATCCATCATTATGGGGTTAATTCTTTCAATGGGAGATTGGTCTTCTTGGGTTTTGTTTCTCATGGATCTGCACTTTGACTTGGGCATTGTTTTGCTTCTTAGGACCTTTCAGTTACTGTGTTTTTGACTGAACTGATTTGGTTGGTGTTATTACACTTGGGCAGTTATTACTAGTGCTTTCCTTGGAGTTGGGTATTTTTGTATTTTGTTATTGTTATTTCCTAGATGAGGCTATTAGGCTGTTAGTATATCAGTTAAGTCAGGTTAATTAGACAGGGGGTGAATATTAGTATGTTAGTGCACTTTTACAATTTAGTATCTTGGTGATATGTGAGAGTGAGTGGTGTACTCCCTGGAGTTGTATGTTTTTGGGGTGGCTGTATGGAAAAGTTGATCTACAGAGATTAATACTAAAAAGGAACAGTAGGGTAAAAAAAAGGAGGTTTATTTGTCTTTGGGCTGGATGTGAAGAATCTCTCCCATGTGATAGGATGATTGTGGAGGGCTTCAGTTGTATGGCCTTTGTCCCTTAGAGTTTTCCTTGAGTTTCCTTTGGACTCTTTTGAATTCTGAGTAGTAATGTGTCTTCCATGGACCATGTGTTTGGGTCCCTGGTGGGCCGGAGAGGCAGAGGGGTTGATGTTGATGGCAGAATTCTTCACCTGGGACCTGGGACTTGGCTTAGTGGCCCACCCAAGCTCCAGGGTCCTGTCTGGTTTGGTGGACGGGCAGGCGGGAAGAAGCAAGGGGCTGGGGGCTGGGGCGTGGCTCAGGCAAAAACCGGAGGCAGTCTGGATGCTGTTGGGACCCGGGGCTACCTGGGGGGCTGGGCGAACTCACTGGGATGGAGGGCTGGGAGCAGCAGTGGGGCGGAGAGGCGGGAGGGAGGAAGCATTGGAGATAGTCTTAACTAACCGCTGAGCCATCTTTCCAGCCCTTTGCTTGTGATTTTTGACTAAGGTCTCTAATTATGCAAGCAATATTTCAAAGATGCCACAGGTTAGCACATCATTTAATTTGTGGAGATGCTAGTAGGGCTAAAGAAAAAAGAAAAAAGTAATAATAATACCAAAGGTAGATTTCATAAAACACAAGTCACATGAAGTATTGCACATGTAATTCTAGACAAATACACAAAAGAATTTCCAAGATTCTGTAATTACTAAGATTTTTTTAAAACTAAAACTTCAATGTTTTATGTACATTATTTAAATTAAGAACCTTCAAATGGTAGTAGATGAAAGTATTTGTGTTTATCTTTGTGTGTCTGTGTGTGTGTGTGTGTGTGTGTGTATTCATGTCAATATAAGTAGATAATGAAGTAAAGTCTCTAATCCCCAGGACTTGGTATTTTGCCTCTTTACAAAATTATTAATTATGGATGCTACTTTTCTACAAAATTTCTATCTTCAAATAATAACCACTCATTTTTCATTGATTACTATGTGTATTGAAATAAGTTTTATAGGGTTGGAGAGATGGCTTAGAGATTAATATTATGCCTCACAACCTAAGTTGGGATTCTCAGGTCCCACATAAAAACACCAAATGGAAATGGCTGAGGCCTGCCTTTTGAGTCTTGGTGGGCGGAGCCTCAGAAAAGCAGATAGAAATAATCCAGGATGATTCCAGAAATCACCCTTGGGTGCTCACATTCACACACAGTGCTCTCTGACACACACACACACACACACACACACACAATAAATAAAATAAAATATAGAATTTTTTTTCAAATATGCAGCCCTATCTTCTCAAATTAATTTCTGTTAATTGGTTTACTACTGGATATTGCTTTTCCTTTGCAATTACAGCATTTGAATGTAGAGAATAAATTTTAAAATTTATTCTACTGCATGATTATGTTCTCATATTTGAAATGTTGAGTGCATTTTAATTACTACTACTATGTTTTTGTGAAAAATGCAGAAGTTGAACAAAAGAGATCTCTGAATATTCTTAGCATTTATAAGAAAGTATCATTTATAATTGTAGACTGTATAAAAGAACCTCTGGACATTTTCTTTATATTATAATGTAATATATTTCATCTGACCCATATTTATTAACATAAATAAAACATAAACAGGGCTTTCATACTAGAAAAACATGTAAATAAAATGTGTTTCTGAAAAATGTGATATGATGATCTAAAATGAAAATTCCATGAGACATGTTTGCATGTGAAATCATATATTATAATCTTTTATTATGCTATGTAGTACAATATGAGAAGCTCACTTTTTGAAATATAGCTTTTCCAATTATTCATGTCATTATATTTGCTAAAAATATCAGCAACCTGTTCTATTAATATTTTTTCTGAAATAATTTGATAACTTTTTTCAACTAATATATAAAATTATTTTTCATGAAAGCAAAATAAAATAATAGGAACCAATACTATGTAAGAGTATTTTAAATAAAGTATTAGAAACTTTTCAATTTCTTCTGTTATTTCTAATTTTCTAGGCAGGCATAACTCATAGTAATGTACAACATGGTCTCTCTTACATTTTATAAGACCGAAGCTCCAGCTGTACTTGGCCTTCTGTCAGACCTTTTTACATACTGTCTTCCATATCTTTGGACACATGTCTCTGTCTAGTTATTCTTAGGCATTTATGCAAGGTTATTTATTGAATATACATTCTCTCTCTCCCTCTTTCAAGGAAAAAATGTTGATTCAAACAAACTCACTTCAGTTCACATAATTTTGCTTATGTCATGTAATCAAATAATTGAGAAGGTTTTGAAATATTTGAATATTAGTCATATAGTAAATTTTGATGGCATAATGCTTTATGGGTCTGATTAAGGACTAAAAAAGGCAAATTGCATTGCCATTTATTTAAAAAGTATAAAGAAGCCATATATATAAAATCCTTTTAAAAATTGAGGGTTGAATGCCATAGTTTTCTTAGCTTATGTTTATTTCTTGGCATTCTTGACATGCCTTTATACCATACATAAGCAAACAATCCTTTGGATATAAAGATCCTGAAAATGTACTATAATTGTAAATAGGCAAAAGCATTTATAATTACTTTGTATGTCACATAATTTCTAGCACACTTGCCGCATGTTTTAATGTTTTATACTGGCACACCAGCAAACAAGACAAGGTATCATATATATGAAGAAGCACCTGTTTTATCACTCTGAAATCTTTTGTTCACGAATTGTCAGGCCACAATTTAGATAGTTCTACTAAACAACATAAATGGTAATGTTTCCATGGAAACTCAATACACATTATAGCAAACAGGCTAACAGATTTTTCTTGCTTTAAAGGTGACATTTAAGAAATTGTGAAGGTATTCATGCTAAAGTCAAAATGATTCTCTCTCTCTTTCCCTCTCTCTTTCTCTCTCTCTCTCATATGCTTGTGGGTATATTTATATGATTTGGATACATTTATCAATGAAATAATGTATGATTTGCAAATGACATTTTCTCATTATGTATGTGAATAGATATATTTATGAAGCTATGCTAGATGTATTATTAAGAATTATATTATGGGACACCATAATGTGCAAAAGGTCTTAATTAACTTGGAAACTATCAAAATGTATTTGTCAATAATGTGCTAATTTATAATATAAGATAGTGTAACATAGTACAATATATAAAATAATGATACACAAACACATAAACCAAAAAATATCTTTCAGAAATAATGTTTGCAGGGCCAGTGAAGTAGCTCAGTGATTATGGCATCTGATCACAAACCTGATGACTTGATTTTGAACCTGGAAACCCACATAGTAGAAGGAGAGTATTTACTGAAATTTGTCTCCTGTCTTCCATCCACATTGCATGGCATACAGGTTGTCCTTTCTCTCTTGTGCTTTCTCTTCCTCTCCCAAAAAATAAATGCAAAATGTTCTAAAACTCATGTTTATGGTTATCAAGTTCAAACATATTGCATATTCACTTCTATGTATTCAACTTAAACCACCTATAACTACCTGATTATTTGAATGAAAAAGAAAACAAAGCCAACATGAATTGAAACAAGTCAGAATCAGATGATCATTCATTCACATAGACTAACATTTCCCTTTTGTTCTGCACACATCAGATTTTCATAAAATTTCCTTGAAGAAACCATAAAAAGTTTCCTTGGGTAACATTTATCTTTACATAATAGACTTAATTTAATTAGTTTAAATATTTAACAAGTAGAGGGATTTGTCATTTTTTAGAAAAAAATACACTAAAAGAAGATTTGAGAATCATAAAACACATGGTGACTCTTTTAATATTTTCAAAAACTATAAAAGTTGGTTCTCTCTTTTTTATTTCCTTAATTTTTTAAAACTTTTGTGTGTGTGTGTGTGTGTGTCTTAACATTGTGCCCCTGTGGAGAACCAAGGATGAGTTCGGGATTTCCCTGGTTCTGCCCACCTGGGCCAGAAGGGCAGGCTACTCTCTTTCCCCCTGACATTTTTACGTGAGACCTGGGATCCAAACTCAGCTCCTTCTGCTTACAAGGCATAGTCTTAATCCCTGAGCCGTCTTTCCAGCCCAAAAGTTGGTTCTTTCATTCTGAATTTGCATTTTTTAAATCTAAATCTTTTATTATTTCTAACATCCAACAAGTAATGGACTATAACTTTCTTACCAAAGAGGGTTCATGTTCTATCTTAAATAAAAGTCCTCATATTTACTAAAGAATAAAAATTTCCTTCAAAAACAAGATTGTCTAAGGTGCTTATTTTGTCACGAAAGATCACTTTACATATTCCAAATGAAAACTCACAGCTTCCTGTTATGGAATTTAATTCAGAACCAACATATAAAGGAGCAACATGTGTGCATGTATCTCTGTTACTGGTGTCTGGAATACAATTATGAGTAGGTGTTTGTTGAAACATTGAGGGACTTCATCTATAAAGATATGCTGATATCTGGAAAATCGATTCACAAAAACAGGAAGGAAAACTTGATACAACTGTCAGAGATGAGCTAACCATTCAAAATGAGGAGCACTTATGTACAGTAAAGGTTTTTGTCTTTGCTTCTGAGGAGCATACATCTTTGGTCAGGCCTGCTTCTTTCCTAACATACTCATGTTAGTGATTATTTTTTTCACAGTAAAATGGTCCTTAGAAACAAAATGTTTGAAAGACAGTTATGTAACTCAATGCAAAAAAATATTCTTTTGACTACAGCTTTATAAGTAACAGAAAAGATGATAGAAAAGTGATAGATTTGCATTTTCTTTGCTTAAGGATCAAACACTCCAGAAATTCATTAGAGAAATTAAGCAAATAAGAATATACTGGGGGCTGTGGAAATGGCTCAAGGTTTATGACTCTGCCTCGCAAGCAGAAGGTCCTGAGTTTTGATCCCAGATCCTTAAAAAAAAAAACGGCAGAGAACTGCAGAGGCCTACGCTTCCTGCCCTTGTGGGCGGAGCCTGGGCAACCCCAAAGGGAAAGCAGGAAAGAGGTAGAAGCAATCAGGGTGATTCCAGAAGTCACCCTTGGTCTTCCACGGGGATACACAGCGCTCTCTAATACACACACACGCAGACACATACACAAAATAAATAAACAAATAAACAAAAAATAAAATATAAGAGCATATCAAAAGGATTAGACAAGTTTTCCTCAAATGCCTTGTTATCAGGTATGAGGAGGCGCAACTGACAAAATTGAAGACAAAAAAATACTTCTAAAATATGAAGTAGTAAAACAAGCATGAAAATGACCAACAAGCAGTAAGATGGTGAGCACTGGGTGCAGGTCCAGACAACACTGTAGCTTAGTATGTGTAATTCCAAAATGAAACCCCTTAAAAGGAATACATCACAAAATCTACAGATGAAAATAGTTTGTGACAATAAACATCCTGAAAATTTATCAGAAGATAATTGGAGTGGCGGTGCACAATTATGTTCTCTGCACATGAGCTGCTTGAGCCAGAATCATCAGAAGTTCAAGACACCTCTGGTTACCGTTTTTGTAAGTTCAGCATGGACTAAATAACAGTCTAATTCAAAAAGAGGGAAGGAGAAAGAACAGGAGGAAGAAGAGGAAGAGGAAGAGGAGGAGGAAAAAGAGAAGAAAGAGCACTAATTAAACGAAGAAAAGAGAACAAAGAATAGACAGCAGAAATAAAGAACAGAAGCATATCCAAATTTACTTCAAAGGTGCAGACAATTCTGAGGTCAGGAGGAAGGCTCAGCAAAGGAAGGACAGAAGGACAAGAGCCAAAAGCATGAGCTGCATCCTCAGACCCACATAGCAGATAGGGGAGCCCACTCCTGCAAGGTATGTGCTGATCTCCATGTGTGCAGTGTCTGCACACACACACACACACACACACACACACACACACACACAAGGGAAGGGAGAATAAATAGACCCTAAAATTTTAAATAAAATTCTAACATCGTTCTGCAAACCACTCTAAACCTTTCAGAGTTCTTATCTAATTTCTTAGATACTCGTTCAGTATGACAAACCTATAGTCATCATTAAATAACATGAAATTCTTTGTGCTAGTTTTACATGTGTTTTGTTGTAGAAGTAAGATTTCATGAAAGAAATAAGATACACTTTTGAATTTCATGTAAATGAAAGACTTACATTTGTGTATTAAACTCATCACTGAGAGATTTATCCAATATATTGCCTCTAGAAAATTTGCAAGATTTCTACCTTAAAGTTTCTATGTCTATAGCTCCTCTTAATGAAGCAACACTTAAAAAAATCTTTAGTGTGTGAGTGTGTGCATATGTGTGTGTGTATGTGTGTGTGTATATGTGTGTGTGTGTGTGCGCGTGTGTAGACATAGACACATGCATGCCATAGTGCCTGTGTGACAATCAGAGAACAGTTCTCAGGAGTCAATTCCATCCTGTTGTACCTTGTCTTATCAGGGTCTCCCTTGCTTCTGCCACTCTTTGTTTCAAAACCCTAGTTACATGAACAAGACAAATGTGTGGTCACTTAACTCAGATCATGAAGTTGCACACCAAATCTTTTATCAACAGAGTTGTCATTCTGGCCTTTAATGTATGACTTTTAAGTACATCATATTGAATTGTGAGACTTAGATATGTTGGAAAAAGCTGTTATATTAAAATAAACATAATTCAAATAATTACCTTGGATGTAAACATATAATATGAATAAATATTTCAGCTCTGAATTAAGAGCTAATCCTGTGCTAACAAGCATTTCAAAGCATTAAGATGAGAACATGAACAACCAAGAAATTATTTCAAAAAAGACTGAATGCTTTCAGTTTTAATTATTCTAACTAAACTTCCCCCTTTATTCATTAGGGAAAATTTAAAGCTGAGATTAGACTCAGAAATCTGATTATACCCAAGGTGAATTATGCAAGTACTCTACATATCCACCTGATTGCTCTATATTAAACTAGGATCCTAACAATTGCTTCAGGCCAAGTTCACAATTATGCTGAATAATCACTTCTACCTGTAATGCACTTGCTAATTGGTAAAATGTGTCTTTGTCAATTGGGCTCATTCAAAACTATTTTCCATTCATTAACTGGAAATATTGAGTTGATTTTCTCTAAAATGCCATCAAATTCCCTTAATTTGTTGAATTTTTAAATTATACCTTTTCTTCTCAAGGGAAAAAAATAACATTCTATCACAAGGTCAAAGATTCTCATTTACAAATATTGTTGAGGAAAAGATTGCTCCCAAATAACCAACAGTTTGGGGTAGAGAGAAAAGCTTTGTCCATTTAATAAATTTGTCATTTAATGGGGTGGTGCGAGCTTTCCAAACTGCATGCATTATCAATTTCTTAATGAGAGTTTTGATATTAATAGAACATTTAACCTGTGAAGGAAAGAATCAATTAATCAGTTATCATGCAATCTTATTACCAGCTAGCTCGCAAATAATCAGAAGTCATTTTCTATGCTTAAATTGTTTTCTCAACAATCTTTTACCTCTATAAGTGCTGCATTTTTTCATCTATTTAGTCGAAATGGTTGTAAAATATTTTTCTACAGCAGTATTTTAGGTTAATGAATACTAATTAAGTTAGTCTCAATTTTTAAGTTTTTTTGTGTGTGTATGAGTGTGTGTGTATTAGAGATCACTGTATGTGTGTACATGCAGGATCACGAAGGCCCAAGGGTGACTTCAGGAATCATCCTGGATTGCTTTACTTCATTGAACTGCTCTGGGGTTTCCCAGTATCTATCTAACAAGACCAGAAGGATAGTCTCTGCCATTTCTGTTTGGCATCTTTATGAGGTATCCAAGATCCAAACTCAGGTCATTATGTATTCAGGGTAAAGACTTCACCACTGGGGCTGGAGAGGTGGCTCAGGGGTTAAGCCTCTGCCTGGCAGGCAGAAGGTCCTGAGTTCGAATCCCAGATCCCACGTATAGACGCTGGGCGGAAGCGGGGGCAGCCTGCGCTTCTGGTCCTGGTAGGGCGGAGCCTGTGAATCCCGGGGCAGAAGGAGGTGGAGGCGTCCATGGTGGTTCCCGATTCATCCGTGGTTCTACACATATACATACAAACATGCGCGTGCACATACATACACACACACACGCACAATTGAATAAATAATAATAAAAAAAGTAAAAATTAAAAAAAAAAAAAGACTTCACCACTGAGCCATCTCTCCAGCCACAAAAGGTGTCTTAAATATCGTATTTTCTTTTGTGTTTGCAATTGCAAGTTATCTTATGAAGTTTTCTGGTGCTTTCAAGTTATGAACAGCCTGAACAGACTGATATGTCCAAAGTGACATAATTGCTAATGTGTGAGTTAGGGTTTGAATCTCAGGTATAAGAATAGTGGCCAGAAGCTGGACAAGAAAGTTACAATAAGCATCCATACACTCTTTACTAAATTCTTTACCTGTTTTTGAGCAAATTTCGCATAGTATTCCAAGGAAAAGCAGTAGAAGTAAAATTGGTTATGATGGGACCACTTTGTTTCATGAAAAAAAGAAATCACAATCAGTGAATCATTTTAAGTACTTGGGTATATGCAAGAATTATAGAGGTTCATTACATTTTAATGTACATATTTAATACATACATAAGTTACATAAAAAAGATACAATGTGGACCAATATATAGAATATAAGTCTTAATGAAATGAATAGTTAAATTATGGCAAAATTACAAAACAAAAGAAAATAAAACTGCAATATTGGGAGATAAATGCATGAAATCAAATGAACCTGGAAAATTAGATGGCAGGAGTTTCAGGGAAACAGCACTGCATGGAAAATAATGAAGTCATTTTCTTTTTTTATTATGTTTATTTATTTTTTCCACAACCATACAAACTAAAAAGGTATTCAGGATCCCTATTTCCCTCCAGCCTTCCCCAGTCCCCCTTACACTCTCCTCCCCCTTTTCCACTTCCTTTCACACCCGTCCCTCCCTTTCTTCCATTCTGCGCCCCCCTCCCCCCATTCCATCCCCTGGAGCATCCTTTAGTGTGACTTCTTTGAGTCCTCCACTCTAGTGAGGGGCAGAGGATTTAGTGGCATTGGACTCCCCTTTAATATGGGAACACTATTGTGGTTGTTAATCCCTTGCCTCTAAGGATTCTAGTGCCTGTGATCCATGCTAGACTTTGGGGGTCATTGACATGTCAGTCATTGCTCAGGTAATCCAAAGTCCTATTATGGCTACTGCAGTCCTAACTTGTATGGAGTATTTTACATATTGTTGCTCTTCCCCATCTTTAGGCTCTTACAATTTACTACCCCTCTTCCACAAATTTCCCTGAGCTTTAGGAGGGGAGAGATTTGGCTGGTTTGATTCTGGGTTATTAATGTAGGCTTTCTGATGTTCTGCATTATGGTTTGTTGTTGTTATTTTCAGTTTCATATTAGAGATAGGTAGAATGTTCCTGAGAGGATTCAGAGCATGTGCATAATCAGAGACAATTAAATACCAAGTTTAGTTCTACAAAGTAGTTACCGAAACTTATGGTGACATGGTGCCTTCAGAAACATTCACATAAAAGATGTTGCTATCATATTGGATATTAGTCTACATTTTCTCAATCGTTTTGTAAAGCAAGATCTTTTTCCCAATTATGAATCCATTTTCTTGTGTGTGAGTACGGGAGAGAGTTGTGCATGTGTGTATGAATGTGTGGGGGCACAGAAATATGTGCAGGTGAACATGTAAGTATATTCCTATGTGTGTCAAGATCCAAGACTTTATCTGCACTAATCTGTGGTTTTCCCAGTCTTAATTCTCCTTTTACCAGAGCCACCTGGAACCATGAGTCAGACAGATATACAATGTGGAGCTATGTAAAAGGAAAATGTTTAATGAGATGTACACAGAGTCAAAATTTCACATGACTTTCCTCATCCTCCTCCACTCCACAGCCTCCAGAAAACTCCTCCAGTTCTCCTGTACGATAGGCTCTATCTTTTCCAGTGTCTATGTAAATGTTGTCTCCTCATGCAGTTAGTCTACATTGTTGCTGATAAATTCACAACCAAGTAGTTTAAGGGAACAAGTGGCTTTCTTTTCTCTTACTATAGTCTAATTACTTATCCAGCTTGAGAGGAGAGTCCACATCAACATCAGGGAACAAGGGATGTGGTGCCTTGGCAACAGCATATCCACAGGAATATTGAGAGAGGTACAATCCTTACTTTACAGATTAACATATCTAACCAAGAATACCAAAGGATACCAGTTTTCTTATCCTTAAAATCTATCTCATTCACATGCTTGGGACCTAGACCCAGCCATCAATGACTGGGCCTTAATCAACAACTATAAATCTGTAGGCTCACTTAGGGCTAAACTCAAGCAATAATTCTCTATAAATGTGCCCAGAGCTCAAACCCTCAGGGTCAAGTTGACACATGTGTCTATGATACTTCACCCCTACACAGTCTGTCTAGTCCTAGCTTATTTACAGTTAAAATAAGCAGATCACAGTCATTCTCCATTCAGCATAAAATTGTTGTTCCATTAATAAAAAATGGACGATCTACGAAATCACCATTGATCCTCCGCAGAGACACATAGCACCCTCTCACACACACACACACACACACACACCAAATAAATAAATAAATAATTTAAAAAATAATTATTTTGTATTTCTGTATGAAAACTTGGTCTCTAATTGTATAGAACTGATGAACACCAGAATATTTAGAAGTGTGACTTAGTGGAGGTACACAGGATTTTAAGGATCTGTGCTTTTCTCTGAGCTATACACTCTCATTCTTTTGGACTTATATCTCATCCAAGCATCTGTCTCCAGTTTTGGTTGTCTACAGATAGATTATGTTTGTAGCATTTTATGTTCTCCTGTCACTGTGATGCTACATGCTCTTGAATCCACATAATTATGGCTTAAATCAATGTGTTGATTGCTTGTTTTGTAGTAAAGCACCCAACCTTCTATATTTTTTTCTAAAAACATAAAGTAAATGTGAACTGTGCATAGAAGTGTGAAAATGGTTAAGTAAAATATAATACATTTGTGCTATTAATATGGCATGCCAGATTTAGGAATTCAAGTTACACATAGCCATTATTGTATAAGACATCTAGATATCTGTGAATTATGCAGTTCATCTTAAATTTCACGGTGTTGTGCTTCATTCAAATAAAAAATATTACTCTATGAGTTTATAGAGAAAAAGAATTAAATAAATATACTGAGAACTGGAAAATGTAAGTAGAAGCTGAAGGAGATGACAGAAGGGTATCCTCCATGTTTTAATTTCTTTGGTAACACATGACATTGATTATCAAATCAAAGGAGTCACACATGCTGAACATACTCTTTGTCACTGAACTACAACAACTCCCAACAGGCTTTTGGATGAATTTGCAGTTTTTTAAGTCAGTTGTTGGGCCTCTTTACCAGGCCTGAGGCCTCCTGGAACTTCCTGAGCCTGGCTAGAGTTTCAGGACCTGACTTTAGGTTTTGAATTTCATCTCTTTCATTTCCCTGGAATGATGTCACACCTATTCAATCACCTTTTGGTCACTTATTCACTTTCTATTGGTTACCCCATAATCACACCACCCCTCACCCTTACCCCCGCTGCACACTCTATATAATTCACCCCCCTATTTAATAAAGTTGAGTTCCTGCTTTGACAGACCTCCCGGCTCCATTGTGTTCATTGGGCCTCGACACTCATCACCCGCTCAGCCCCACGGGTCGCCTGGCTGGTCCGGTGGTCCCTAGCCGCACTACCTGCAGTGGCCCCAGAGTCCTACAGTCAGTTACTAGATATGATCATTGTAATCAAGTTTGCAACTTTGCCTTTTGGGAATTTACAGAACTGAAATTACCAGATGATGTCCCTATATTTTTATGCCTATAAGTACCCAATTTCCATTTTTATAGGCTGCTCATATTTTAGACAGTTGTTTTTGACACTGTCATAGAACTCATAGGTACTAGCCCCACCATTTTATTCAATTTTGTATATAAGAACAGAGGAAAAAATGTCTCTTCTTATTGATAAATGGTTCAGATAGTCTCTATGTACTGTGCAGACGACATCTCATTTCTGGGTCTACAGCTTTATCAATGTTGTCAATCACTAAAGAGACCCATTGTTATTTTATGTGAAATATGCCAGCAATTCAAGATATTTTTACATTTATTATATGTAGGAGAGATCTTCTTAGAATATATGCGTTTTTTTTAGTTAAGTGTTGAAATACAAAGATATGTTTATTTTTCCCCCCTGCTCCCCCTCTCCTCACCCCTCCCTCCTCATCCCCCAGTGCCCCCCCAATCCCCAAGGAATCCTTTAATGTGCATAGCAGACTCTCCTCTGGGCCCTCCTCTCCGATGACATACAAGGACCCAGTGGCATTTCCCTGAACCCTTTCCTGTGTTCCCCTTAAGCTTAGGAACACTACTGTGGCTGTCAATCCCTTGTCTCCAAGGATCTTGGTGCCATTAGCAAATGCTAGACTTTGTGGGGTCAATAGTGTGTTGGACATTGTGCAGGGCATGCAAAGTCCTATTATGATTGCTTCAGCCCTAACTTGTGTGGAGTATCTTGCATATCATTGTTCCTCCCATCCTTGTGCTCTTACAATCTTACCACCCCCTCTTTCGCGAATTTCCCTGAGCTTTAGGATGGGGAGAGATTAGGCTGACCTGGTTCCAGGTGGTTGATATAGCGTCTCTGAAGTTCTGGATTATGGTTTGTTGATTTTCTTTTGCAGTTTTGCTGCTCCTGCAATGTCTTTTACTCCATCCTGATGGGTATTGTATGTCACCCCCTGGCTAGAGATAAAAAGCTGTTAAACTAGAGTCTTGTTATAAGAGTATATTCGAAGGTAGATGTAAGAAAAATAGGAAACCTCAGTGAGGGAGGGGTCAATCACCCATTTGCAAAAGGATTACTTTTTATCTGCCAGACTATATGCGTTCCCTTCTGGTGAGATCATACCCCCTCTGTTGTAAATGATCAGGAATGAAAGTCTGTGAACTTAACCGGATGTCTTGTTACTTACTTGCAGTCCTTGATGGAGGCCTATTTTCTCTGCTGTAACATGGTCTCCTCTCTCCTTGTTTCTGGTATGGCCCTCCTACCCCATTCCTCCTGTTCATAATCCTTGCAATTACTGTGGGTATTACAGAGATTTATCTTTGAGTGTCTCTAGGTGAGTTTGGTACTAGGAGCCACCTATTAGGGAGTACATATGATGCTTAATTTTCTGGGTCTGGGATACTTCACTTAATATAATTGTTTCTAATAACATCCATTTCCCGGCAAATTCTAGTAATTCATCATTTTTGATGGCTGAGTAGTACTCCATAGTATAGATGTACCACATTTTCCTTATCCACTCGTCAACTATTGGACATTTGGGTTGATTCCATGACTTTGCTATTGTAAACAGTGCTGCTATGAACATGGTCGTGCTTGTGCTATCAAGGTGAATATATGCATTTTTTAAATGCATTATAAAGAATTATTTAAAAATATCTGTATTTAAATTCACACATTTGTATGTAGTAATTATCTGGCACAGAACACATAATTATATATTTCACTCAATTTGAAATATGTATTAATAATAATTTAAAAGAGTTTTAAGGATTAATTTTCAGATTTTGTTAAAGTAGCTTTCATTTCTCTCTTCTTTATAATTTTGAAATCTCATTTTTTGTTATCTCCCAACTGGCATGCTAGATAGATCACAAAATTATATATGTATGTGAATTTACCAAAATTTTTAATTTATAGCAGTTATACTACTTTAAAATGAAAATATGACTTATAAAATTGATTCCATATTTATTTTTGGTCAAGTTGGAGATACATACAAATTATGCATATTCACAAAAGGATAGTAAAGATTTCAAGTTTATTTGCTAGTGTTTCTAGATTCCTCTATGTCCAGATAATCACTGTACACAATGGCATATTCCACATATTTTATGAATAATCAAACAATTGTTGGGACAATTGTTATAATTATATTAAAAATTTGCATATATTTATATAACTAATAATTTACAACCAAACAGTTGTTTGGACAATTGTAATTATATGAAAAAGTTAAAGTGCATTTATATAACTAATAATTTAATAGGGCAAAATGCCTATGTTACTATGTTTTGTTGATTGCCATATGAAATATTTTCAGTGACACCTGCCTCAAAAACAGATTGCACACTCTAAAGGACAGCATTTCCTAAAATAGAATGCATGGAAACAAAAATATGTGCAGTTGCCATATTAACACAGAAACAATAAATGCACTTGGTTCTAAATACTAGAATGACATTGGTGGAAAACTGACATTCTTTATTGAAAATATATTTGAATACATTCATGCTGTTTGTGTCACACATTGTTACTTTACAATGTTCTAATTACAATTGTACTTATGATGTGCTAATGTGAAATGTACATTTCAATTAATTATTCAATTCTGACATATGCTTTCACTAAAAAAAATTCTGCCTTCCCTGGGTTACCTTAGAAAACATTGCAAGTGACAATTCAAAATTTTCATAAAATCAAAGTCACTATGAATTATTGATTATTGTTTTCTTCATTAGTAATTGTAACTGTGTAAATCACAAGATTTTCTGGCTACTAATTCTCATGTGTGTATACAACTTAATTTATTCAAATTATTTTGCTATTTTCTATGTTAAAATTTTATCAGTTATTCTGCAAATGACTGAAGTACAGAGGAGGTCTTTTGTTTATTTTTTAGGATAGTTCATGACATTCCAAATCTGTCTCCCAGAGTAACTAATATGTTAATTCAACATTCTCATAACACAGCTCTCACATGACTGGCACATTTTATACAAAAGGTACTCTAAAAGACAGTGACAATAATACTCAAATTATCATGACTTACATTCTTTCCTGGAGCTCCCAGATCCATTACTCAGTTTTACAAAGATATACAATAAATTAAATGACATCAGAAGTCACAGAAATAATGGATTGTTTAATACACTGAGGATATGCATTTTTATGTGAAGACAACTTCAGTGAATGTCTTCGTGCCTCATTTCTGAGACACAAGATATCTGCAATTTGCCCTTTTCAATTGAGCTTTTAAATCTCAGATTGCACAAGAAACAAGGAGTTGAAAATCATTTATTTCCATCAACGAGCTGTACTTTAAAGAATGTACCAATAATATTTGTAAATAACTAGCATTACAAATGCAAAAGATATGAGAAAATAAGTTTAGTAGGTTAAATGGAAAAATGCACACAAAAAACTTTATACAGTGAACATGTGAGCTAGTCATAACGTTTGTTATCTTAATTAGTCTTACAGCTTCATGATTCAACTCATTTTTATTTGAAATTCAGAAGAATGCTAGCTGGTCATTCATTTCTAAATTTAACTCATGATAATTTTCTCAAACTAAATATTTCTGATCCATATGTGGTCCCGTATTAAATTATAATTATGTCAATCATTTCTTTAAAAATTTACATACAATACTTTTAATTTTAATTTAATTTTAATGAGAAGGTCTTATAATGACCAACAAACAAGTCCTTGAATGTAGATATTATTGTGCTTGTGCTTTTTTGCTAGTTAATACAATTGTTTCTATGCAGTTATAAATGCTACTTTTTCTTGTGGAATCTTTGAAATTATGTTTCTACTTTCATTGAGAATAACTTCTTCACTAGATTCTTGGAGTTTTTATTTGTTAGATTCTCATGGAATCCTTTTTTTAATATGTAAAGATACTTTTATTTAAAGTGGGATTATTTCCACCTTTACTCATTGCAATTAGAAAGTATAATAAGTCAAAAGGATTTGAATACATGTAACATGTTGAACATTACAATTGTTGATTGAAAGTTGTGGCATATAGGTGTTTCATATAATCACTAAAGGAAGCTACCATATATTTCTAACCTGAGGTAGGAGAAAATTTAATATCTTACATCCAAGTTTTATCCAAACTCATACAACTTTTATACCATTATAAAGACAAAAAATGTAAATCATTGAAAGTGGAGTTCCAGTTATATTTCAGATAAACGTTACACTCTGTATGCCACTTATGTTTCCTTTTTTATTGTGTAATTTTCAATGAAGTTTACTGTATCCATTGTTTACATAACATACTAGAGAAAAAACTATAGAAACAGAGGTCTCTTTATTTGATTCATTTGTTGGTCAAAGTGAAGTATCCACTGGTGACTGGTAGTAGCTGATAAATAAATGAAGCAAAATATAAAAATGGTAAAAATGTTTATTTGTCAAAATGTTGAACAAATATGAAAGAAGAGGAGGAAGGAAGAAAATGAAGGAAGGAAAGAAGAAAGAAAGAAAGGAAGAAAGGAAGGAAGGAAGAAAGGAAGGAGGGAAGGAAGGAAGGAAGAAGGACCAAGACAGATAACTTTCACTTTATTTAAGCAGTGCATGATGCTTTCACGTTATTCTAAAAATAATTTTATGGTATAAATTAAATATTATATGTAGATAAAGAGCTGACTATGACAGCAATGTCAAAGAAGAATTCCATCAAATAAGACATTGAAAGACACCTATTGTAAACAATTACCATCTAATTAGCCTTGCATTCACTTAAATTATATTGTAATATGTATAATTATCTAATTATATCACTGTCACACATGAATTTTGTATGATTAAAGTACTTAGGAGAATGTAAATAAAGATAAACTAGAAGTTGAAACTGAAATATATAAAGCATAAGGAATTTTTTCGGCAATTGTTAACCTCAAAGATTTTGGCATATTGATGCTTTTATAGATGTCTTGTGATTATTGTTGTTTGTTTTATAACTAAATATTTAGACACAGATATTTTCCTTGGATTCTACTTTATTCTCTTTTTCTATTTCATTTGAAAGCGTGGCATATATGAAGATAGCTAGAAATAGGATTAAGATCTTCACTCTGTTAGACATTTCAATTTCATCCTTGGTAAAGTTTCTTTTAAGTTCCAAGGCTCATTTTTTAATTACCAACATATCATTGAACCCCCAAAGGCTAGCATGGATCACAGGCAATAGGATCCTTAGAGGCAAGGGATTAACAGCTACAATAGTGTTCCCATACTAAAAGAGAACACACAAAAAAAGCTCTAGGCAATGCTACTGAGTCTTAAACCTCATCAGAAGAGGAGAACCCAAAGGAAAGTTTGATATGCACAGTAAAGGATGCTCCAGGAATGGGGGGTCCCACTGGGAGAAAGGGAGGGGGGAAAGGAAGGGGAAAAGGGAGGAGGGAGCAAGGGAGGGGTGGAGCGAGGGAGGGGAATGGGGTACCTATCAAGTTTGTATGAGTGGAAAAAATAAAAAAAAATGTTCTTCATTCTGTGTGAAATATGATTTTCATTATTTTTCATGTTCATTTGTCTTTAAACATAATCTGAATGTAAATCATCTAAAAACCTGTTTCATAGCCCTCATTTTTTCATGTGTCCAAGAAAATGAAAAGAAATATACAAGAATAGAAAACAGAAAATACAACACAAAATTTAGATGGTGATTTAATTTCTACCTGCATGCATTGTTATATTCTTAATGTCTAGGTTTCCACAGTCCTTTCTGTTTCAGAACAACACCTAAAGAGGTATATCATTATAGCATGAAAGTTGTCCAAAATTTTGTGAAGAGGATCCAAGGCAATTCAATAATACTTCTACCTTTACAATAAAATGACCAAGATTCTGTTGAATTCATGGAGGTTTTATCTTTAATTTTATAGTAATCTTTAAAATTTCATTGATTAGTCATTGGATATTTATTAGGAGTTCATTACATTTTTCTTCATATTAAGCATAGGATTTTTTTTTATTTCCACTCATACAAACTTAACAGGTACACCGGTCCCCCCTCCTTCCAATCCCCTATCCCCCTGTGCCCCCCTCCCCTCCCCTTCCCTTCCGCTCCCCCAGTGCATCCCCTTCCCATCCCCCCAGAGCATCCTTTAAGGTGGATGCCAAACTCTCCTCTGGGTCCTCTTCTCCGATGAGGTGCAAGGACCCAGTAGCATTTCCCAGAACCCTTTCCTGTGTTCCCATTAAGCATAGGAATACTACTGTGACTGTCAATCCCTTGCCTCCCAGGATCCTAGTGCCTTTAGCAAATGCTAGACTTTGTGAAGTCAATAGTGTGTTGGACATTGTGCAGGGCATGTAAAGTCCAAATATGATTACATATTAAGCATAGGATTGTGAACAACATTTGCAAGAACTTTATCTTTGTGTTCTACAAAATATTATAAACAGCACCACCAATATAAAATGAAGTGAAAATAGAACTGAGTAAAATCATATTTTTAACATATGAGCAGTTGAGCAAAGAGAACCAGTTTAGATTTAATAGCCAGAAAATCCTCAGCAAGATGGTGTTTGAACTTCCATCTGATTAGAATGTAAAAAAAAAAAAAAAAAATGGAGGTAGAGGAAAGAAGTCAGGAAGACAAGCAGTGTGAATCAAGAAATTTAGTGCAAAGAACCAGTGTGAATTCTTTCTCTTAAGTTATTAATGGTAGGAAAGAGATGGGTAGTAAACACAGTTAAGGAGGGCAAACCATCACTCGCTCATCAAGGACTTTTGTAGCCATGGGAGTATGGGAATCTAATTATGTAGTTTAGGCAGAGCCATGAGCTGCTTTAAGATAAGTTAGATGCTTTATTTTTTCTTTCATTTATTGATTTTGATTGCATAACTCTGACTGCTTCAGAATATATTTCACAAATTAAATATTACATGTACAAAAAACCAGAATGATTTCTCTTCCTCCTTTCCCTCTTCTTCTCTTTTATTCGTCTTTTCATTCTCTTCCTCCTCCTCCTTTTCTACTTCTTCATCCTAATTATGACTTATTCAAATGTCAAATATCCCAATATTATAAGAATTTCAATGCTTTCCCACAGGTTAAATTAATTGCAACTTTCAAAGGAAGGCACCTTTCTTTGGGACCAAGCTTATATTTTAAATTTTTAGTGTCCAAAACTAACAAACTAGTAAAAGATACTCATAAAGGTTAATCTTCCTTATCAGCTTGAGTAGATTTAGAATAAATGGAAATACATATCTGGGTGTGAGGATATTTTTACAATGTTTTAACTGAGTATGGAAACTCTAAGTATGGGGGTCACCATCTCTTAGCCTTGGTTACTGGAGTGTATAAGGCACTAGGATGCTTAGAAGCTAGGGATTAGCAGCCACAATAGTGTTCCTATACTTAAGGAGAACACAAGAAAGAATTCTAGGAAATGCCACTGAGTACTTACACCTCATCAGAGAGGAGGACCCAGAGAAAAGTTTGACATACACATTAAAGGATGCTCCAGGGATGGGGAGAAGGAGGCACTAGGAGATAAGGAGGGAGGGGGGAAAGGAAAAAGAAAATGGGGGAGGGAGCAAGGGGGTCTAAGAAGAGGTGGAGGGAGGGAGGGGACTGGTGTACCTATTAAGTTTGTATGAGCGGAAGGAAATAAATTTAAAAAAAAAAAGAACAGCTAACCTAAGTGATAGGTTCAATTCTCTGATTTATGACTGAGGACAGAATATAACCAACTACCAGTAGTTCTGCAACCATACCTACCAGGCATGGGAGTTATGACCTAAAACCATAAGCCTAAGCTGCTTTGTTGACACAATCTGTCACACTAATGTAAAAAAAACATTAGTAACTAATCTACAGTGCTTATGTTGGGTAAACAGACTGTTCACATTTCAAAACAAATTCTGGTTACATAAGTCTTCCTGAACTCTTTTTGGAGGGTTAACTTTCCCATATAAAGTAAGCAGATGGAGATTGGCCTCCATGATGGATAGTTTGCTGTGCAGAATATCTCATGATACTGTTTCACCAGAAACATTTCTGCTATTTGGCTTCTATGCCTGGCATCTCTTCCTAGATTCTGGAACTCTTGCCATTTGGTACCCCGAACACAAATGACAAGGTGAAACCTTTCAAAAAATATTTGTTCAAGTATATTCATCATCTCCCTTGTATCTATGAAACTATATCAATCTGTGACCATCTCTTACATTTCCATAAACATCTAATCCTAATCAGGTACAGCTAGATCCTTAAATCGTGTCTTTCAATTAAATTTTTCCTCTAAGACAAATTACCATGTAGATTCATTTCTAAAATCCAAAAGTTGCACAATTCATATATTTAGCTGCTTCTACAAATATATTATTAAGATGAGTTTTAGGTATGCATTCCTTTCTCTTGCATCTGAGTTCCTTACCTTTGCAACTCCAATTGGCATAGTAATAAATACATATTTTGTCATTGAATTCTCCAGCATCTGAGATGGCATCTGAGATACACTTGGTAAATGATGCTTGTTGGTGACAATACTTGGAAAATAAGACTAAAGAGCAGAATTTTTAAGAAAAGTTTGTGTTTCCATGCTTAGTTGTTTCATAAATATAAGAGCCTTTCATATGTGTAAACTGAAGGTTCTTTTTTTTAACTTAGTGTAAGTTTCTTAAATGAGGACAAACATGAGTATTATCATTAAACACTTGTAATTCTGCCTTTTGTTTTAACATTTATCATATATCTTTATAAGTTTTAATATAATTAAAAGAATGAAAGAATTGAAGAGTAATCTCATAATATGTGATTTTATTAAAATAAAAGTCGTAATATTTTTCCCAGAAGACAATGGATCACATTATGACACTATAGTGTCTTGCCTGTGGGATGTGTACTTGACCACTTAGCCTATTGGTTTGGACAGGAATTATCTCCAATCCATCAATTCTTTGTGCCAAAATGATATCCCTGTCAGAGGCAGCATTCCATTCCAGGGAAAAATCACATGCTTTTCTATTTTTGCTCCTTCTATAACCCTAAATATTTGGATGACATTTTCAAACACCAGAAAAAAATTGCCTTTAATGAGTGAGGCTAGTGCTGGGGGAATGTCAGGGAAAGTTTGATTCCACTGGAATAGGTAAACAAACAAGTGTGTTTCTTATGTCAACATACTAATGAATTAGCTCCAGTTTCAATGTTGAAAGCTAATCAACTCTCCTTTTCTTTTTTTCTGTACCAAAATATCCCCAAAGGCATCCAAAATGCAAAAAAAAATTTCTCCTTATGTGAGGTTGAGAACCATTCAGTGGTTTTCTTTAGTGATATTCTATTTCTAGTTTTATTAGGTTCATGCATCTCTGTCAAAGGAGGATGTAGCTGTGTATCTGAATTTGCTTTCTCTTCATGCTGATGTTCAAAGCATTTGACCACAGTCAGTTAAACAACTCAATTAATTATTCAATATTACAATATGCACAATCAGCATTCATATTTCCTACAAATCTTTCCATTGTCTTTATCTCAAGCAGGCTAATTCAGCTTCCTGTTTCAGGGATTTCAGTGCATCTAGACCATTTTTCTTTCTTCTTACTAATACTCATATCTGTTCCTCAGATGTCAGTAAGAATATGATTACTTACCTTACTGCCATCTTGGGCTTCATCTCCTTCTCACACTGACAGCATCACCAAGTATTGATTCCTAACTTTTCATTAATTTTATTATCCATTTTTTTCTATTCTTAATTTAGTTTTACCTGTTTACATCCTCAGTTAATAGGATGCAAGTATGTCTCTGTATTCTCTGTTTTCACCAAAGTCCCACAAGACTACAAAAATCATACTTGCATGAATAAAGTGAAAAACAATAGTTCTCTCTGAATCTTGTTTGAAATGGATATGAAGTAAACTTAATTTGCATTATTTTTCACAGGAAGCAAGACAAGCTACACTGACATAATTAAGAATTAAAATTGTCACTTCTGTGAATATGGTCTCACTTATAAGTAAGTCCTGCTTCAGTGTATATATTTCATAGTGAAAATTCTGAATATAAAAGTAGTACCAGCATTCACTCATAAAGTTACATATGAATACAAACATGCATACATGTACATACACACACATGCACTAAAATTAACCCCACTTTACAAGTAAGACAGATTGTTTTCTTAAAGTAAAAAATTTTGTCTATACCATTCTAAATACACTACTATCCAATATATTTTATTAGCAAATTTTTTAACAACAGATGCAGGCACAGTTATGGAAATATAACACATATTTCTGTATTGCTTTTGCTTTTATTAAGGGCAATCTGTTCTGATTTAGAGCAGGTCATTCTAGAGAAAATGTGCCCAAATCTTTGCAAGTCTCTATGCACGCATAGACTTCTAAAATAAGAACATTTCTAAATTCCATGCTGATGTCCTTAATTCATGCTCTCTGAGGGTTTCTAGTAGCTGGACTTATGCTAATGATCTGAAATTTAAAAGAGGTGTGGGAAATGTTAGCAATGTACTGCCAGAAAAAAAATGTAATTTTAACTTTCATGAGCAGTCTCAGCAGCAACACTAACATGACAGCGTACACCATGACAGATGTGGGATCTGGCTGGGTTACAGAGTACCCAAAAGAGACCAAGTACCAAAACATTCACACAGCTCTCTTCATGTCAGTGAAACTTTAGAAGGCAAGCCATACATGATTTGTTCTTTACAGATGTTTGCCCATGTCTTTATCAGATTGTTCAGGGTAGAGTAAAATGAATTTAAGGGATTCTTTAACAGTAGCTCATGCAAAATATCTTGGCTGTATTTTTCAGTAATTTGCAATGTTCATGCTTTGAGATATTGGGTGCATGAAGCAATACAATACTATCATAGAATCATGTTTTTTCTTTATTCACTGGCGATATTAACTACATGGTAAGGAAAAAGCTTGCCAAATTACATATTGAGTGATATGATTTTAAAACAATAATAATAATGATGGTGATAATTATAGTCAGATTGTGGAACAGAATTCAATAGACTTTTTAACTCAAAGCTTCCCATTTTTGTAATACAAATAATGAAATAGTATTGCTTCAGGAACTTTGAAAAGGATTTATTTGATTTGAAGAAATAATATATCAAAAAAATTAAAGCATTTGAAGAAAACTTTTTATCACATTTTCATAATTTTCCTTAATTCCTTGATTTGTGTTTTGTTTTTCACAAAACAACTCAACCTACAGGAACAACACAATAAAATACATACCAGTATATGCAAACATGATTCCTCTGGTATATAAATGGATAATAAAAATTATAACTAGTGTCTGGGGAGATGGCTCATCCAGTGACTTCAGATATTCAGAACATACATACTCGGATGGTTCCCACAGGCCTTCTGTAATTCCAGTCCCCAAATCAGAGACTGGAAGTCCCAGAGCAAGTTGACCAATCAGAAGAGCTCTATCAATGAGCTCTGAGTGTGATTACAGATCCTATCTTGAAGAATGAGGTGGAAGAGTGATGGAGAATGATTCCTGATATTCACTCGGGATACACACAGACAGACAGACAGACACACACACACACACACACATATGCAAACATGCACACATATATACATTTAGAAGAAAAATGATAGCAACTACATATAAAACTCAGGTGAAGCATATTAATCAATTGGGAAAATTAAAATTTCTGAAGTACAGTTTTAAATACAGTCAAGAAGAAACCTAAGAAAGTAAGGGTTTATTACTGATGGCTCCAGAATAGATCGTGTGTATCATGGGGAACAAGGAGTAGAAGTCCCGGAAGCAGAGATGGGAGGCAGAGGAAGCAAGAGAGGAAACATGGCTAGGTTTCAAAACCTACAGACCCAGCTGCAGTGGCCTGATTTCTTCAGCAATGCTCTGTCTCCATGAGGTCCTACTTCCTTTTCCAGCAGCATGGTCAGTTTGGTATCATGTAAAAAAATATGTGCCAAACAGAAAGTTAGACACCATGTGTACTCCCTAGTAAGTGGATCCTTGTTCTAAGTTCACTTAATGATATATCCAAAGGTAAATCTGTAATATCAACTGTAATTACAAAGGATTATAAATAGGAGGGAAAGGGAAGGAGGAAGCCTTAAAAAAGGAGAGAGGGGATCACGCTTCAGTAGAGAAAATAAACCACAGTCAAGTACTATATGTAAGTAGTCAGACATCTGGTGCAGCTTACTCTCACTTCCCCTCCTGGTCACTGGCAATTGAATAGGTTTATTTTCACCAATCAAAGAGGCTATAGGGACTGGCAGACAGGTGATAACTATCCCACAAATGGGACACAGACCCACACACACACACACACACACACATACACAATGCTGTGTCCTACTCCTATTCTTTCATCTACCTTTGAGTCTCCTCTTAAATTAAGATATTCATTTAAACAGTCTGTTATCCTTAGTTAGGAGGTGACTTTTGATACCAATCAGGATACAGCCAAGAGCAGTGCATGAGAAGCAAAATTGAAAAAATAATCAACAAACCATAATTCAAAAAATCAACTGTAACCTGTAACCAGCCCAGCCTAATCTCTCCCCATCCTAAAGCTCAGGGAAATTTGCAGGAAAGGAGGCGGTAAGATTGTAACAGCCTAAAGATGGGGAGGACCAACGACATGCAAGATACTCCATACAAGTTAGGGTCGAGGTAATCACAATAGGACTTTGCATGACCTGCACAATGACCAACATATCATTGAACCCACGAAGTCTAGCATGGATCACAGGCACTAGGATCCTTAGAGGCAAGGGATTAACAGCCACAATAGTGTTCCTACACTAAAGGGGAACACAAAAAAGAGCTCTAGGCAATGCTACTGAGTCCTTACACCTTATAAGAGAGGAGGATCCAGAGGGAAGTTTAACATGCACACTAAAGGATGCTCCAGGAATGGGGAGGGGGAGGAGGCTCGAGGAGAAAGGGAGGGAGGGGGGAAAGGAAAGGGGAAAGGGGGGAGGGAGCAAGGAGGTCCAGGGAGGAGTGGAGGGAGGGAGGGAATGGAGTACTTATCAACTTTGTATGAGTGGAAGAAATAAAAAAATAAATAAATAGGGGGCTGGAGAGGTGGCTCAGGGGTTAACCCTCTGCCTTGAAGGCGGAAGGTCCTGAGTTCAGATCCTAGACCCCATGTATAGATGCCAGGTGGAAGTGGGGGCAGCCTGCATTTCTGGTCCTGGTAAGGCAGAGTAAACAAGGAAGAAGTGGAGGCAGTCCATGGTGGTTCTACACACACACACACACACACACACACACATACAAACACACGTGCACACGCACATGTTCAATTGAATAAATAATAAATGATAAAAAAAATTAAAAAAATAAATAAATAAAGGAAAAAAAAAACTGAACACAACAACAAACCATAATTCAGAATACCAAAGACCCTTCATTAATCACCTGGTCATTAGTCAAATCTTTCCCCATCCTAAAGGTCAAGGAACCTTGAGGAAGATGGGGCAGCAAGATGTAAAAGCCTAAAGATGGGGAGGACCAATGATATGCAAGATACTACACACAAGTTAGGGCTGCAGCAGCCAGAATTGGATTTTGCCTGACCTGCACATTGGCTGACATATCAAGGATCCCCCAAAGTCTAGCATAGATCACAGGGGAGAAAGCTCTAGGCATTAAGATCTTTAGAGACAAGGATTAAACAGTCATAATATAGTTTTCATACTAACAGGGAGACCAAGAAAGTTCTCCAAGCTATGTCACTGAGTCCTGAACCCTGGCTGGGGTGGAGGACTCAGAAGGATTTTTGGTGCTCACACTGAAGGATGTTCCATGGATGGGAAGGAGGAAGGAGGAAGCACTCAGAGATGGGGAAGAAGGGAAGCAGATGAAATTATGGGGAGAATAGGGTAGAGTGCAAGAGGAGACAACTGGAGAAGGGAGGGAAAGGAGAGCAGGGAGTACTTATTAAGCTTGTATGATCAGGAAAAAAAAATAAAATGTGGGAGAAAAAAATCTGTGCCTATGGAGGACAATTCACATTCAAACCATGACATAAGTTTGACATAATGATACAGTCCAGTGTAATATTGCATAGCAAGTATCAGATTCTTTATAATTTTTCTAACAGTTTTCAATGTTTAAAAGAAAAAAAGTGATTTAAAATAATGTCATACAAAATCTTGTGATTATTTAACTTCTATACTTGTGTAGCAGCTATCAATCTGTCATACAGGTCTGAGCCCTTACAAAACAAACAATCTTACTGGAACCCTGGGAATCAACAAGCAGTCAGATGGGAGGGTAGGAAAGGAAAAAAAGAGGGCAGAATGGGAAAGAAGGAGGAAAGGTAACTACTCATAATGTTTATGAAATTACGAAAGTGCTAGAAGATGAGAACCATGAGTGCTTCAAACTGTGTCAAATTTTATTCAATCTATATTAAAATCTTTTCTTAATAAGGAAAAGTTCATCTAAGAAAGAACAAAACCAAATGTTTTCATTGATGAGCTATGCCGAACATTAAAAATTTTAAAATATTTGAAAACACTTCCATAAAATTTACAATATATTCAATCTAACAATAAAAAAATCCATGATTACCATAGCAGATAAGAAGGAACCATTTGACCAAAATGCAACACTTTCAGCAACAACAACCAAACGATACTCTCCAAATTAAGACAAGAACAAAAATTGTGCAGTACAGGAATTCCCAAAGCAAGCCAGTTAGACAAAGTAACCATATTAGCAAGGTCTGGGTTTAATTAAAGATCCAGGTAGAAAAGAAAGTAAGAATAAAGAAAGAATTTTCCCATGAAGGAACACAGCCACAGATAGAAACAAACATTTTTTCTGTATGAAAAGCAAAAGAACTGTGCATGAAAATGCACCAAGTTCCTTTTGTTATTTTTAAGATTTTCATTCTATACATTAAGATTTCTTTTCATATTATTTTCAAATCTTTTTGCATCACCAGAGTGTGTGTTTCTAGGTGTTTGTAGGAAAAAGCCTATGGTAAATGAGAATGATTGAGGCCTTTCTGAACAACATGCTAATTAGAGCTATATATACTTTATTGTAATAAAATATAATAAAGTTCTATAGAATCTTGATGCACAGGGTATGTCCACAAAACTAAAGAGGATGGTGAGACATTGTTGATAACGTTCCTTTGTTGCATGTTGCTGTAGAATGCAGGGTTTTCACAGATAAATCATTGTTATCATAGAGAAAGGAAAACTAATGAAATGGATAGCTAGCCACAGTACTTTCATAGCAGTTATAAGATAAATGTTATAGATAAATGTGTATATCACATATTGCCAGAATGGGACAAAAAAAGATGAAAGATAGATTTGCTCTGAAAGAGAAAATGAAAATTTATAAAATGTCTTAATGCTATATTTGTTAATAAAATAAATACATTGGAAGAATTTTCCTACACATATAAAATTACTACTTGCAATAGAGTGGCATTTCATGAAAATAAGGAATTTTTAGATTGAATTGATAGTTATATTACATAATCTCTAAGAGAATGGGTTTTTTTCCCTACTTATATTACAAATGCATAGATACTTTATCTAAGAACATGTGAATTTCTATGCAGTTATCATTAATTATAATTTTTGCTTCCTTATAAATTTTTATACAAAGAGGAAATGCTTTGATCCAATAATTTTATTTCAAAGTATTTTTTAAAGTATAAAGTAAAGATTCAAAGGGCATTTTGATTAAGTAGGAATAAGTTAAAAATAGCATGTCTTTCACTATAAATAATAGTTTTCCTAAAAATTTGTATATTATAGATAATAAAGCTTACAATAGGTTAATCATTTATTTCTTCTAAACTTTTATGTGGAATAATATTTGCTGAGCTATTTTTGATAATAATCAATATTCAGAAGCATAGCATAGCAAAGATCAATTTCAAAATAAGAAATGTAGAACATGTGACTTGTGTACTTGTATTTCCTGAAATGTCCGATAAGGAGTATTCCTCAACATATAAAACTTGTTCTCTGTAGTTTGTGTCTAAGACATAGACTGTTATAGGGCATATCACTCTATAAGGAGCTTTGTTTGTTTGGTTAATTTTCTTAAAGCTTAAGTGTCTGTGCTAAGAAAATTTTTTAAAACATTCTGACTTGAAAGATTCAGACTTTGTCATTTTAATTATTGATGAGTAGCATGTGAAATCACTCTGTACTCAAACTCATAGTCTGTTGTTATTTATACAGAGACTTGTATACTATGTTCCTTTGTCTGTCACATGTGCATTATAGGATGTAAACCACAGTGCTTTCCTTACACATTCTGCTAGAATCACCATGAACTTTGCTTGTAATGTCAAGAGACTCCTGAGGAGTGTCCTTGAACTTCTCCAAACAAGACCCAGTAGCATCCAAAATGGTGAGTTCCCCATTAAAATGTAAATGAGCCCTCTGTAATGGAAGCCAAGATAATTTTACACAGGTGTTTAAATATAACAAGATCTTAAAATCTATCCTTCAGGGAGATTGCATGTATTGTACTTGCTGAGTTGCATCTAGGTATAATGCTGTCTATATACACGGTTTTATGACTCTTGTGTGATAGTCATTGCACTCATACTGCTAAGTCAAATACCAGGATATATAACCAAAGCCCAAATGAATGTTACTTTCAAAAGTAATACAGGTAATTTTCAGTAGCATTAGACATTTGTTGAATATTTTAAATAGTTATGAGATTCACCTATAAAGAAAAATGTTTTCTGCATTTGTATAATTTATGTTTATGAAGAAAGATTAGGATGCAGTATCTTTTTTTTTTTGCTCAAAAAAGAGTGTAATTTTTGTTTATTTGTGACTCATATGTGGTCAAATAGTATGATTTCTGCGACCAAGGTAAATTAAACTACCCCTGGGCATTTTCATAATAACTTATGAATGAAGCATTTCCTAAAGTTTCAAGTCACATTCTCCACAAGGACAAGAAATGGGAGCACAGTTTTCCTCAAATGAGATCTCATTTCCAATGAATATGAGAAAAACAACTTTTCTAAAGTGGTTTCCTTTAGAATCAGTGAGAATCGGTGAATTTCATTTTTGTTTTGCTTTTCCCTTTTTTAATAACATTCATGAAGAAAAGAAGGAAGACAGAAACTACTAAATGAGAAATAATAGATAATAACTCTACCTTAATATGTCATACTTAGCAGGATAATATATTTTTGGATCTCATTTTCTTTTAAATTCCAAAGAAAGAAAAGGAAGAAAAGTAAACAAAACTATAAACTGTCTTTCTAAATTCATATTTTTATTAGAAAAATTTATTTTTATTTATCAGAAATTTGTCAATTAATGAGCTAAAAGAAGAAAAAAAAGATGCTCCATTCATCAAACTCATCCTAAGGCATATTTTAAAATTTCTTTTTATTTTTGATTGTCTTAAACATTTACTTTTACAAACAAAAGGACTCGGGTTTGACAAGAAAGCTCGTCAGGTAAAGTTGATGTCCAGAACCCAATGTAGAGGGAGAGGACCAAATACCAGACATATCTAACACACATATGTACCAGAGAAGTAGCAAGTATAGATTTCAAAACATGAAAATATTTTTAATCAATTATTATTTTATATATTTGCATATATTTTGTCTACCCAATTAACTTCATATAAATCTTTTCCTGTTTGTGCTTCCCTTGCTTTAGTAGTTTCTGGAATTATTTTTCAATAGAGCTTCCTGAGCAAACCTGAGGAACTAAGTTCAGATTCTTGGAACCTCCATAAAATCAGGTACCTGTAACCCCAGAATGGTGAGAGTCAGAAAAGGCAGAACAGGAGGGTTTTTGGAGCTTTCTGGCAACGGACTTGACTGTAGATTTAGGGAAAGATCCTATTACCGGATTATATGGTAGACAGTGACAGAGTAGGACACCCAAAATCCTCCTCAGATCATCCATGAGAAAAGGTCATCCAACCTTCACATGTGTGTGCATAGAGAGTATACAAACACACATGAACACACTCTTGCACATATGTGCACACACACACACAATAAATTTGAAAAAAATAGACATAATTTCTGGCGATAATAGAATGCACTGCAAAGCAAAGTAGCTGATGCTGTATAGAATAAGGGGTAAATATTTCCTTGGCATATCCATTGGCACATCACTGCCAATCAATCACTCCTTTTATTAAACCTCCTTTTATCTCTTTTCCTTGTTTTAAATAGAATTCCTTCTATAATATCCCCAGATCATGACTTTGCAGCAATAGGAAATCATGTGCATGCTGATCGGATTTATCCCACTTAGAATTAAAGAACCTTTCTTAAAATTTACAAGTGCCATCGTTGTTTTGGGGTGAATGGTCTTTGAGTAAAATATTGCTTCCTTTGTTGTTTATTTTTTTTGAAATAGAATTTTTCTAAGTATTTTTATGAAACCCTAAAATATAATTAGGATCCAATATAACCTTTACCCTGCTGAAAATTGTCCATCCCAGTTCAGTGATTCACAATCATCCCTTTCATTCATTTGCAAATATTTGTTTGATTCAAAACTTCAAAAGATATTACAGAGAGATCTTTTTGCTGGGAACAGTGACAAAAACTCTAGTAAAGTCAGATGGATGACATAATTAATATAATTTACTTTCAACACACTTGAGAGTGATGATAGTTGGGTAAAACATCAGGTCATGACCTGCTGGGTAATCCAAGACTATGTACATTGCACATCCCCAATAAGCAATTGTGCTGGAGACAGACCTTTTTGATCAGAGCCCAGTGTTCTGTGCCTAGTGCTGTCTCCATCCGTCTCACCAGGCTGCTCTCTATTCCTCTCTGTAAGTTTGTGTCTTCTGAGATTATGCGATTCCATCATCCTGGAAACCTGACACTTTTCCTATTTATTCCTTTTTCTCCTTGAAAAGAGTGGAACTCCTCTAATTCGAATTTATTGATTGGTTATTACCTACTGGGCACTTATTGTTAGAATTACAGTGAAGGAAAGGACTTTCTGTAGCATTTTTTTTCTTTTATTATTGTATCACCAATGTGTTTTACAGTACTTGACAAGTAACGGATATCATAGAAATGAATGACCGAATGCATGCATAAATGCTTGTGCCTGGTAATTTTGTCTCTGGCAGCCTAAATATGTGCCTCTTCATCTAGATTGAATCTCCTTGAACACCATTATCTGTGTAAATCAACAAATTTATATTCACTTTATATGTTCAGCATTTGCCCTCAGCTAGCACTGAGTGATTATTCAATATACAGCCTTATAATTTCCAACTCCATTTAACATTTAGGGCATTGTTTAACCTGATAGAAAGGAAAATATTTTATATCTCACCTAGAAAATAATCTATAACCTCCCCCTATGGATCTGTTGTGTTTTCTTCTTAAGGGAAATGACAGTATCATAATTTACCTTGTGAACGTTTTGTTTTTATTCAAAGCATCCCTTGACAGGAACCACTTCCAGGCTCTCAATGCACAACACTCCTGTTGACTTTCTATTTTAATTCTGTGTGTTGCTACTTTACTGCTTTATTTTATTTACAGTTATTTCTTTCATTGCCTGCTCTGTTTTAAGCAACTTTAAATTATCTATGGAATATAGCAGGGACCATAAAGTGGAAAGTGCCTCATAATTTCTAGCATATAGTAAGCACCCAATAAATGCAGGCCTCATTTTCTTTTCTTCATACTATTTCCTTCAGCAACAGCTCACCTTCAAACAAAGCTTCCAGCTTATGTTCTCCATCTGTGTATTTGAATTTAATTGATGACATCTTATTTTTCATGTGTATTAGCCTATACCATGTTCCCTTTAATGAAATAAAATAATATAAAATATGTGAACTACAGGAGGCATTTTCTCATAAATGGAATTCTCCTTTTGTTATCAATATAAGGAGAATAGAACTTAGATATTAGTATAGAAAAATAATTGTAGAATTACTTGCTGGCAAGTCAATTCTATAAACACTTGGAAGCTAAAGGTGAAAATTTAAAATATTTAGCACTTTAAATAGTTCCAGAGGATGATCAGCTTTTGCTGGTGTGGTCCTTGGCTGGTGAAAATTAAGTCTTTTTTATTGTCGTTGTTGTTGTTTGTTGTTATTGTTGTTTTCCAAATAGCCCTGGAGTCAGCTTCTTCAAGGGCCACAAAACCCCCATTTCTTCTTTACATCCTGTATCTTCTACCCTGCTGCCCTCCTCTTTAGCTTAATTGAAGCATCTGTTAATGCCACATTACAGTGGCTCTGTATAAACCTGTCCACCAGCAGCTCAGAACATGGTGTTCTGGATTGTTGCTGTAATTGCAACATAATCTCCCTTCATCAAATTCTTCTGTTGCTGAAGATTTGGTCCTAATGCTGGTATATTCTGTGATAGAGGCTTTGTGGAAGTGATTAGATTTAACCTAGTTGATTTGCTCATAATTTCTTGGGTTTTGGGGAAGTGATGAAAGCTTAAGAGGTAGAACTCAGAAGCATGACCTCAGGGTACACAGCTTGCCCAACCCCAATCTTTTAGTCTTGTAGAATCAGTTCTCCTTTCTCCCTCTTGCCTTCTTTCCCTGTTTCCATTCCTCTCTCCTGACCTCCTCCCTCTCTAGCTTCTCTTCTTCCTGTTCATTTTCCTCTCTCTCTCTCTCTCTCTCTCTCTCACTCTATCCCACAAAAGGTTAGGAATTTTGTTTCACCATAGAATCCACTGTGACAGCATGTGTAAGCCCAATAAAACCTAGTAAACATAGACTGAAATTGTAAAACCATGAACCAAAGTAAATCTTTCCCCTTTCAGTTGTATTTCTTGGAAAAAGTGTTCCATCCACAAAAAGCCAACTCATACAATAACCGTAGGACAGTCTAGAATAGGAATGCCCTTCATTTCTTGCTATTCATTGTTTTACTTTCAATTAGTTCTTATGTTTTCAATATCTCATTTATTTGCCCAGTAATATCTAACAGCAGCAGGGAGGAATCTGTAAAAATATACACCAAGTTTTCTCTGTAGCACACTGTATGATAAGGGAATTCTTACTGGATGACTATTCTAGCTTTTCTCATTAGTGCTCCATATTAAAGTTCTCAAGTTTAATAAATCAGGTTTTAACATTTGTTTATATGAGGCAGAGTGTTACAGACTGTGGTACACAGATATTAAGTTAAGATTTAGAGAACGTCAGTCTTTCATCCACCCCAGAAAGCCCCCGGCATCTCTCCTGACACTGCTTCTGTGCTGTGTGCTTCAGTACATTACTCCTTCCCCATGAAGGGTGGAATTCCATTTAGATTATGTATTAGTTAGGGTTCTCCAGAGTCATGGAATTCACAGAATGTGTGTGTGTGTGTGTGTGTGTGTGTGTGTGTGTGTGTGTGTGTGTGTGAAATTTATTGAGTTGGCTTACAGATACGGCCGAGGTAGTCCAGCGAAGGCTGCCAATAGCCTAGGTAGTTCTAAAGATGGCTGCCAATAGCTAACCGCTCAGCTTGGTAGTCAAGTGGGTGATGGCTGAAGGCTGGAGAACTCCTAGACTTAGTCTAATCAAAGGCTAGAAGGTCAAAGAAACCAGAAGAAACAATTCCTAGCACAGCTTCAAGAAGACATCTGTTCTCTTTGGTGGCTCCTTTTTAATGATGCAGTACTGGGAGGATCCTGTGAGAGCTTTGGAGGTTCCGATAGGATCTTGGGTGGGTATAATCCTTTCAAGTAGTCTCAGTTGATCCTTTCCAGAGGTGGTCTCAGCCCAGTTTAGTTAATACTGGGTGTGTCAAGTTGACACCCAGGCTTAACTATCACAGGTTATGAGACACTCTTTGTCTTGTTTCTTTTTTACATTTTTTTTTTTATTTAATGGAGATTTCATTGGGATGCTTAGCATTGCTAACCTGAAATCTAAAAGGAAAAGGGGAGACTCAGGGTCCACCTAAGAGAAATTCTCTGCATTAATTCTCTTAGCAGTTTCCTTGAATGTGTGAATTGATGCAGGAAGATCAATCCCTTTGTGGGTGGACTACTGCCTAAGCATGTGTTCATGACAGGATAAGGATGAAGAGTGCAAGTAAGCAAGGTGGGACATATTCATTCCTCTCTTCTTAATTATGCATGCAAACACTGAGTTCCCTGCTATGGCAGGCAATAGCTTGCCTGGAATTGTGACCTGGAATATACCCCTGTACCCGAATGTTTGCTACTGTTTAGGGAGTTTGTCAAGACAGTGAGATAACTTGGTAACATAACTTGAATTTCAACTTGAATCACCTGGTGACATAAATCCTACAAAGTTTCTCATACCAGGGATTTTGTGCACAAGTGTTTACCTTTGCATGGAAAGATTCTCTGTATTCTTGTAGAAAGCTTCAAATTTACTCCAAAATGGCTATAATGTTTTAGACTTCAGGCAGCACTGTAAAGAGATTCCCAGTTACTCCAATTTCATTTAAAAGTAGACATTTTCAACCATTTAATTTTAGTCATTCTTCTAGAAACCCATTGGAAATTTTCCTTGATATTTCATTTTTTCAGCAACTCTATATTTGGATAACAGGGCTTAGTTCATTTTTATATACTCTATGAAGGCATTTGCTCAAGGATTAAGATCATTCAGATGAAACACACTTCAGATAAAGACATATAGAATTCTTCCTCATACTGTCATTTTCCTTTCAATTATACCAGTTTCATAATGGTCCCTTTAGTGATAACATGCTTTCCAGTAAGTGAAACATATATTTCACTTTTCTTTGAAAACTCTTTGTTTTGTATTCTTAAGCATTTTAATCATTGATTAGCAAAACTGTCTCCTTGATTTTCACCCGGAATTTTTTCATTTTCTGATTGATATTTCATGTGACCGATCTTGATTTTAAAAGACCTGTGTTAGTGTCTTGCTATTTAACCCTATTTATATATTCTGTGCGTTTCCAAATTATTTCTCGACAAGTCTTTTATTTCCTTCAATCAGAATAGCATATTAAATGCAAATCATATATAGATTAAACAGGAACTTTATTGTAGTTGAACCTCAGTCTTAATGTGTGCAACTTCCTATATCTTTCTTTTCAGTAAAGATAGTTTCAAACTTCCTCTTAGCAATGTTTTATTTTGTTTCAGTTTTAACTTTTCAGCTTCCTGATATTAAACATGTTATTAATTTTATCCCCAAGCATATGCTATATTATTGTACTCATATTTGAATTTTATGGCTTGATAAAAATTGCCACAATTGCACCTTGAAGCAATGCGAAGTTATTATGCCCAACTTCAGAAAAAAAGTGTCTTTATGTTGGCTTGAAGCTCTTTCTGTATATTTGGTGTTGTGCACCTTGATTATATCCTTCCTAGTGTTGATTTTCTTCATGTTTTACTTGGAATCCACTGAGCCATGGTGGGGGAAACTGTTGGGGTGGGTACCTGAGAAGGAAAGATGCTCATATTTTATTGTTTACTTTCTCTCCAAAATCATATGCTTTCCTATTCATAATGATTGGGCATCCTATTCAGGTGTTTCAAGCTGCTGGATTTTAACTTCCATCAATAATTACAATCATTACCCTCTGAAGGTTTGTGCAGAAAATTTTACAGAAACATTAACATCACAGTCATCTTCTGTCTTGCATCTTGATATGTAAGATATTGAAGTGAAAAATACATATCTCATGAAAATATCTGCGTTTTGTGATCATGGAAAAAATAGCTGAAAATTAACACTACCTCTTAGACTAACGTCAGTAATGTTTCCAGTACTCTCATTGAAAAATGTATTCAAAGACTCCTAAAAACCTTTTCTAAGTAACATATAAGACAGAAATTGTGGCTATTAATTCATGAGAATTGTTTGGGTATGGTGTTGACACATTTGTTCTACTGGCTTTCTCATTTCCAAATGTTATTATTTTATAATATTGATAGTAGCTGAAAAATATTATCCAACTTACTTAAGTTGGTGTGGAAAGGTACCTTTTATAATCACTTTGAAGTATTTCCTTCCCAGACAATGCATCCAGACACAGAGTTTGGTTTCATTTTTCCTTTGAGTACAATGGATGGTAGCAATCTACTTTTAAAGAAATAAATCACATCTCTTTATACATATGACTTCTTTTGACATGGTTTCTTACATATAATTTTAATGTATTTCAGACTACCTTATCTCCTTCTTGCTACCATTCTGTTCAGTATCAGTATCTGTGCAATATTTTCAGTTGCATCCCTAATAATTCTGTCAGAAAGAAATGATTTGAAAATTGACATGGATTAAAAAATAGGATGGCCCTCCCCCCTTCCACCCATCCAGAAAGCTTGCTCGGGTTCCATAGATGGCACCCTGCTTCCCAGATAAATCTCACCAAGCCCCCAAGTCACCTGCTCCTCCCAGCCCCTCCCACCATCCAGCCTGAGCAGCACCCAGGCTGCCCCGGGCTTGGGTGGACTACTAGACCATGCCCCAGGTCTCAGATGAGGCACACCAACATCATCTTCAGCCCCTCTGCCCCCTTCCACCTGCCCAGAGTGCACACTCCTTCCCAGTCCAGGGACGACACCTCATTTCCCAGAATTCAACAGAGTCCAAAGAAAATCCAAGCAATGTTCTAGGGGACAAAGGCAATACATCTGAAATCCTCTAAAATCATCCTATCACATGGGAGAGATTCTTCAAATCCAACTCAAAGATAAGTAAACCCACTTTTTACCATCCTGTGCCTTTTAATTATTGATCACTGTAGATTAACTTTTTTACATAGCCACCCCAAAACATATACTACTTCACTCACTCTCACATATCACCAAGGTACTAAATCATAAAAGTGCACTATCATACTAATATTCATCCCCTGTCTACTTAACCTGACTTAATTAATGTACTAACAGTCTAATAGCCTCATCAAGGAAATAGCAATAACAACAGACAAAGACACCAGCTCCAAGCAATCACTAGTAATAACTGAAAGAGAGCAGTAATACCAACTAAATCAGTTAAGTCAAAAATTCATAGAAACTGAAAATGCTTAAGAGACAAAACAATATTGCCCAAGTCAAAGTATAGATTCATGAGAAATAAAACCCCCCAAAAAAATCTCCCACTGAAAGAATTAACCCCATAGTGACAGATTCCAACCAGAACAAATTCACAGAAAATAGCCAAGAAAGCCAGGCCCAAGATAACCACTTTCAACGATAATCATTAACATGATCAATACTATGAAAGAGGAAATCCAACAGGACTTAAATAACCACATTAACAACTTTGAAAAGGAACACAACAGAGATACTTGGAGGAGGTGAGAAAAACAGTTCAAGAAACAAAAATAGGCATAGAGCAGTTAAACAGTCTCAGGCAGAGTTTAAAATTGAACAAAAAGATAAGTTATCCTCAACCAGAACACAACAGAGTGTCTTATCAGCAGAACTAACGAAGCAGAAAATAGAATTTCAAATCTTGAAGACAAAGTGGAAGTACTAACCAGCTCAATGGAAGAGGTTGTTAAAGCCAAAAAGATACTTGAGAGGAATATTCAAGAGATATGGGACACTCTGAAGAAGCCTAACATGGAACATTTTCATGGAATACCAGACCAAGAATCTCAAAATACCACACCTGAGGAAATATTTCAAATTATCATAAATGAAGACTTCCCTCATTTAAGAATGAGAGGCCCATCCAAATATAAGAGGCATTCTGCACCCAAAACAGTTATGACCAAAATAGACACACCCCATGGCAAATAATAGTTAAAACACTCCACATTCAAGACAAAGAAAAGGTGTGAGAACTTCAAGGGGAAAAAAACAAGTCAATTTTAAAGGTAAACTTATTAAAATAACAAATTACTTCTCCATGGAAACAGTAAAAGCAAGAAGAGCTTGGAGAAACTTACTTCAAATATTGAATGAGCAAAAATGTCAAACCAGGCTGATGTCATGACTATCTGTCATGATCAAGGGAGAAAGAAAAGTTTTCCAACACAAAGACAACTTGAAGGCTTACATGTTTACCAAAACAGGCCTTCAAAAAATGCTAGATGATACTCAAGCTTGAAGAAAGAAACAAGCATATCCAGGAGGACAGAAGGAAGTATAATACCACCAAAACCTAAAAGCCAATTAATACACTTACAAAAGTCACTAAACATAAAAAATGTCCAGAATTAAAAATAATTTCTCCATTATAACATTAAATGTCAATGAAATTAACTCACCAATCAAGAGACACAGATTACAAACTTGGATTAAAAATCACAATACATCAATCTGCTGCCTTCAGGAAACTCATCTCACCACAAAAAGTTAGGCACATCGTAAAAATAAAAGGCTGGTGCACAATTCTGCAAGCTAATGGAATCAGGAAACAGGCAGGGGTAGCCATTATGCTATCAGACAAAGTGGACTTCAAACCAAAATATCATAAGATACACAGATGGACACTACATTTTAGTCACAGGTACAATTCATTAGGAAGACTTCACAATACTGAACATATATACATCTAATACGAGCCCCTCCACATTCATTAAGCAAACCCTACAGTGTCTAAAGTGAGAAATAAACCTCCAAATGATAATTTTTGGCAAATCAACACTGCCCTCTCAACATGGGATAGAACAACAGGTCAAAAACTTAACAGAGACACATTGGAACTCAATCATACTCTTACTGAAATGGACCTCACTGATCTCTATTGAACTTTTCATCCACACACCAAAGAATGCAAATTTTTCTCAGCAGCACACGGAACTTTCTCCAAAATAGATCACGTATTGGGCCACAAAACGAATATCCACATATACAGGAAAGTTGAAATTCTAGCCTGTAACCTCTCTGACCACCATGGTCTAAAGCTTGACATCCACAGCACAACAAACAACAGAAAATATACTAATTCCTGGAAACTAAATACTATGATGCTGAATGAGAATTGGATTCAGAAAGAAATTACAAAGGAAATTCAAGATTTCCTGAAAGTGAATGAAAATACAACTTACCAAAACCTTTGGGACACAATAAAAGCTGTCCTAAGAGTTAAGTTCATAGCTCTTAATGTCTACATTAAAAAAATAGAAACATTACAAGTAAACAATGTAACAATGCAGCTTAAAGCTTTAGAGACACAAGAACAATCCAACCCCAAAAGCAGTAGAAGAGAGGAGATTAGCAAAATCATGGGATAAATATCTGAAATTGAGATAAGGAAAACAATACAGAGAATCAACCAGTCAGAAAGCTGGTTATTTGAAAAAATCAATAAGATTGATATACCTCTAGCTAAATTAAACAAAAGAGAGAGAAAACACAAAATTAGAAATGAAAATGGAATTATCACTACCAACACAAGAAATTCAGAATATTATAATGTCATATTTCAAAAACTTATGCTCTGTGAAATTTGACAACACAAAAGAAATGGATTTCTAAGTAAACACAACTTCCCTAAAGTGAATCAGGAAGTTGTGAATTATATAAATAGTTCTATAACATATGAGGAAATCGATGAAGTAATCTTGAATCTTTCCAACAAGAAATCTCCTGGACCAGATGAATTCACCACAGAGTTCTACCAGACATTTAAAGAGCTAATAACACCAATACTCCTTAAACTGTTCCATCAAATAGCAAAGGAAGGAACACTACCAGATTCCTCTATGAAGCTAATATCATCTTAATCCCACAACCTAATAAAGATACACTTAAAAAAACTATGGACCAATCTCTTTGATGAACACAGATGCAAAGATTCTCAACAAAGTCTTAGCAAATCGGATGGAAAAACATCAAAAAGATCATTCACAGGGAACAAGTAAGCTTTATCCCAGGCACACAAGGTTGGTTCAACATATGCAAATTAATAAATGTAATTCACCATATAAATCAGACCAAAATCCATGACCACATGATACTCTCGATAGATGCAGAAAAAGCCTTTGACAAGATCCAACAGACCTTTATGATCAAAACCCTAAAGAGACAATTGGAATGGAAGGAACCCTTATCAATATAATAAAAGCTGTATACAACAAGCCAACAACAAGGATTATATGCAATAGGGAAAAACTTGAAGAACTCCCACTTTAAACAGGAACTAGTCAAGGCTGTCCATTCTCACCACTTCTATTCCATTGTACTTGGAGTCTTAGCTGAGGCCATAAGACAAGAAACGGACATAAAAGAAATTCAAATCAGCAAGGAAGAAGTCAACTTATCTCTATTTGCAGACGACATGATCTTATACCTGAGTAATCTCAAAAACTCCACCAGGAAGCTCTTAGAACTAATAGAGAAGTGCAGCAGGGTGGCAGGATACAAAAGAAATGTACAAAAATCAGTGGCCTTCCTATATGCCCAGAATGAAAGAAGTGAAAAAGCCCTGAGAAGAAACAATCCCATTTACTATAGCCCCTAAAAAAAATGAAATACTTTGATATTAACCTAACCTAGGAAGTAAAAGACCTTTACAATGAAAACTTTAAACCCCTAAAAAAAGAAATTGCAGAAGACACCAGAAGGTGGAAAGACCTTCCATGTTCCTGGATTGGCAGAATCAATATCATAAAAATGACCATCCTACCAAAGGCAATATACAGATTCAATGTTACACCAATCAAAATCCCAAAGCAATTCTTTTTTTTGTACATTTTTATTATTATTTCCGCTCATACAAACTTAATAGGTACCACAGTTCCCTCCCTCCCTCCCCCCCCCCGAACCCCTTGCTCCCCCTCCCCTCCCCCCTACCTCCCCATCCCCCAGTGCCTCCCGCCCCCATTCCCAGAGAGTCCTTTATTGTGCATGCCTGACTCTCCTGTGGGCCCTCCTCTCCGGTGAGGTACAAGGACCCAGTGACATTTCCCTGAACCCTTTCCCGTGTTCATCTTAAGCATAGGAACACTACTGTGGCTGTCAATCTCTTGCCTCCAAGGTCAATAGTGTGTTGGACATTGCACCAGGCATGCAAAGTCCAATTATGATTGCTTTGGCCCTAACGTGTGGAGTATCTTGCAAATCATTGCTCCTCCCATCCTTTTGCTCTTACAATCTTTAAAGAAGTTGACCAAACAATCTCACAATTCATATAGAGGTACAAAAGACCCAGGATTGCAAAAACAATCCTGAGCAACAAAAAAACTTGTGGAGGTATTATCATAACAAACCTTAGTCTATATTACAAATCCAAAGTTTTAAAAACAGCCTGATACTGGCTTCAAAATAGACGCACATATGAATGAATAAGGGTTGAAAACCCAGATATAAGCCAACATAACTATAGCCATTTGATATTTGACAAAGGGGTCCAAAAAATCCAATGGAAAAAGAACAGCATCTTCAACAAATGGTGCTGGCAAAACTGGATGTCCACATGCAGAAGATTAAAACTGACCCCATACTTGTCACCATGTACAAGACTTAATTTCAAATAGATCAAGGACTTCAATATAAGTTCAGAGATTATGAAAACCTTAATTGAAAGGGTAGGGAATTGCCTTGAGCAGATTGGACTAGGCCAACAATTCCTAAATACAAATCCAATAGCACAGTCACAACAACCAACACTCAATAGATGGGATCTTATGAAATTAAAGAGCTTCTGTTCAGATAAAGAGATTGTAACAGGAGCACAAAGGCAACCCACAGAATGGGAGAAAATCTTCACTAATCACATATCTGACAGAGCTCTATTATCCAGAGTGCACAAAGAACTTAGAAAACTAAACAGCAAGGAAACCAATGGCCCAATTAAAAAATGGGCCGTGGAACTCAATAGTAACTTTACCAGGGACGAAATTAAAATGTCTAACAAATACTTAAAAAATGCTCCACCTCCTTAGTCATCAGGGAAATGCAAATCAAAATCTCCCTGAGATACCATCTCACCCCCTCAGGATGGCAAAACTCCACAGTACAAACAACATCAAATGCTTTAGTGGATGTGCGAGAAGGGAACTCTCCTACACTGCTGGTGGGAATGCAGGCTTATACAACCACTTTGGTGAGACATCTGGCAATTCTTAAAAAAGATGAAGATTGAAATGCCACAAGACCCTGCTATTCCACTTTTGGGAATAATCCCACATACAACAAAAATTCACCTTGATAGCACAAGCATGACCATGTTCATAGCAGCATTGTTTATAATAGCAAAGTCTTGGAATCAACCCAAATGCCAAACAGTTGACAAGTGGATAAGGAAAATGTGATACATTTATACAATGGAATAATACTCAACTATCAAGAATGATGAACTAATGAGATTTGCCAGGAAATGGATGTAATTAGAAAAAAATATATTGAATGAATTATCCGAAACACAGAAAATTAAGCGCCATATGTACTCCCTGATAGTGGATTCTAGTACCAAACCCACTTAGTGACACACTCAAAGATTAATCTCTGTAATACCTACAGTAATTGCAAAGATTATAAACAGGAGGGAAGGGGAAGGAGTGCCCTGCCCAAAAGAAGAAGAGAGGGGATCATGTTACAGCAGAAAAATAGGCCACCATTAATTACTGCAAGAGGTGACATCCATTACCAATCAGGATGGAGCCAAGGGTGGTGCAGGAACAGCAAAACTGGAAGAAGAAAAAAAATAGAAAAACATAATTCACATCATCAGAGACCTTACATTAATCACCAGGACCAGGCCAGTCTAATCTCTCCCCATCCCGAAGCTCAGGGAAACTTGAGGAAGAGGGTGCAGTAAGATTGTAAAAGCCCAAAGATGGGGAGGAGCAACGATATGCAAGATACTCCACACAAGTTAGGGCTGAAGTAATCATAATAGGACTTTGCATGACCTGCGCTATGACCAACATATCATTGACACCCTCAAAGGCTAGCATGGATCACAGGCACTAGAATCCTTAGAGGCAAGGGATTAACAGTCACAATAGTGTTCCTATACTAAAGGGGAACAAAAGAAAGAGCTCTAGGCAATCCTGCTGAGTCCTTACACCTCATCAGAGAGGAGGACCCAGAGAGAAGTTTGACACACACATTAAAGGATCCTCTAGGAATGGGAGGGGAGCCACTGGGAGAAAGGAAGGGAGGGGGGAAAGGAAGGGGAAAAAGGGGGAGAGAGCAAGGGGAATACAAGGCGGGTTGGAGTGAGGGAGGGGAATGGTGTACCTATCAAATTTGTATGAGTGGAAAAAATAAATTAAAATAAAAAAGTAATAAAAAATAGGATGGACTCCTCAAAATGGTGTTCCAAAGGGCCAAATCTCAATAAAACTCTCTATTCTTCATTTTAGGACTTTTGAAGGATGTAATTTAAATATCAGAAATAATTTTATATTTCATTGCAAATAAGCTAAAGCCTTTTAATTTTCATTCTTATGAGAATTTAAAAAGTCACTAACATTACTCAAGAATTTTCAGCTAGCATTTTTTGGTTTTGATGTACTTAACTGATGTATTTAATTGCTGGAAATTTTTGCAGTATTTTCTTATGTGTTGCAGATAAATGTAGATAGTTTTGACATGAAAATGATCAATTTAGAAGCTTAAATCATTAAAATCCAGATTAGTGTTATCAACTCAGTTTGTTTGTATCACATGTTCCAAATACACAGAAATATATGTATTTCTATTAATGATTTACTTCTAAAAATGACACCTCCCATATTTAATGGTAATGTTTCAGAAATAAACACTAGTAATTTTAAGTAAAATATTTTCCAATCTATCTTCAATGAAATTAAATTTGAGGGAAAATTAAAATATTTTTAAGATCTGTTTGATAGTGATAAATGGATAAAAGAAAAAACAAAATAGATCTTTTAAAATAGTCATAGGATAATAGTAAATATTTCAATAAATTTACAAACGTCTCACCCTTACTTTCTCCAATATTCTTGGAACAAAGAATGAATAAAATGCATTTTCTAAATTTCATTTTTTCCTCTTTGTATTTATATTTTCAATAATTTCAGTAACCTCAGAGCAGGGTTTTCCCAGCAGGTACTAACATGATCTTTTTCTGTGTGCCAGGAAACAATCAACTTTATCTCAATATTACTCATTTGAACAGATGACTGACTAATATGGAAAATTATTTCTTAAAAAGGAAAAATATTGTTTCTACAAGTTATCTCTATTTGCAGATGACATGATCATATACCTCAGTGATTCTAAAAACTCTACCAGGAAGCTCCTGGAACTAATAAAGGAGTTCAGCAAGATGGCAGGATACAAAATAAATGTGCAAAAATCAGTGGCCTTCCTATATGCCCAGAGTGAAAGAAGTGAAAAAGCCCTGAGATAAACAACCCCATTTACTATAGCCCCTAAAAAAATGAAATACCTTGGTATAAACCTAACCCAGAAAGTAAGAGACCTTTATAAAGAAAACGTTAAAATCCTAAAGAAAGAAATTACAGAAGACACCAGAAGGTGGAAAGAACTCTTATGTTTCTGAATTGGCAGAATCAATATCCTAAATATGACCATCCTACCAAAGGCAATATACAGATTCAATGCTATACCAATTAAAATCCCAAAGCAATTCTTTAAAGAGGTTGATCAAACAATCTCAAAATTCATATGGAGGTTCAAAAGACTCAGGATATAAAAAACAATCCTGAGTAACAAAAATACTGCTGGAGGTATTACTATACCAAACCTTAGTCTATATTATAAATACATAGTAGTATAGCCAGCCTGGTATTGGCTTCAAAATAGACACATAGATGAATGGATAAGGGTTGATGACCCAGATATAAGCCCACACACAATTACAGTCAATTGATCTTTGACAAAGGGCCCCCAAAATTCCAATGGAAAAAGAACAGCATCTTCAACAAATGGTGCTGGCAAAACTGGATGTCCACATGCAGAAGATTAAAACTGGACCCATACTTGTCACCATGTACAAGATTTAATTCCAAATGGATCAAGGACCTCAATATAAGTCCAGAGATTATGAAAACCTTAGTTGAAAGGGTAGGGAATTGCCTCGAGCAGATTGGACTAGGCCAACAATTCCTAAATAGAAATCCAACAGCACAGTCACTACAACCAACACTCAACAGACGGGATCTTGTGAAATTAAAGAGCTTCTGTTCAGATAAAGAGATTGTAACTTGAGTACAAAGGCAACCCACAGAATGGGAGGAAATCTTCACTAATCACATATCTGATAGAGCTCTATTATCCAGAGTTTAGAAAACGAAACACCAAGGAAACAATAGTCCAATTAAAAAATGGGCCTTCAAACTTAAAAGAAACTTTACTAGAGAAGAATTTGATCTAACAAATGTCTTTAAAAATGCTCCGCATCCTTAGCCATCAGGGAAATGCAAATCAAAATCTCCCTGAGATATCCTCTCACCCCAGTCAGGATGGCAAAACTCCACAATACAAATACCACCAAAATGCTGGAGATGATGTGGAGAGAAGGGAACTCTCCTACATTGCTGGTAGGAATGTAGGCTTATACAACCACTCTGGCAAGCTGTCTGGCGATTCATAAAAAAGATAAAGATTGAAATGCCAGGTACTCTGCTATTCCACTTTTGGGTATAATCCCCCATACAGCAAAAATTCACCTTGATAGCACAAGCACGACCATGTTCATAGCAGCTCTGTTTACAATAGCAAGGTCTTGGAATCAACCCAAATGCCCAACAGTTGACAAGTGGATAAGGAAAATTTGTTACATTTATACAATGGAATACTACTCAGCCATGAAAAATTATGAATTAATGAAATTTTCTGGAAAATGGATGGAATTAGAAACAATTATATTGAGTGAAGTATCCCAAACACAGAAAATTAAGCGCCATATGTACTCCCTGATAGGTGGATCCTAGTACCAAACCCACTTAGTGACACACTCAAAGATAAATCTCTGTAATACCTACATTAATTGCAAAGATTGTAAGCAGGGAGGGAAGGGGAAGGAGGACCCCACCAGAAACAAGGAGAGAGGGAATCATGTTACAGCAGAGAAGATAGGCCACCATCATGAACTGTAAGTTAATAATGAGACATCTGGTTGGCCTTGCAGTCTTTCCTTACTGGTGATTTGCATCTGATAGGGTATGATCTCACCAGAAAGGGAGGGTATAGAGTCTGGCAGATAGAAGGTAACCATCCTGCAAATGGTCTCCTACTCTTATTCCATCTACTTTTGAATCTACTCTTATAATAAGACTCTACTTTAATAGCCTTTTATCTCTGGCCAGGGGGTGACATCTAATACCCATCAGGATGGAGGCAAGGGTGGTGCAGGAGCAGCAAAACTAAAAAAATAAAACCAACAAACCATAATTCAGAACATCAGAGACCCTACATTAATCACTAGGAACCAGACCAGCCTAATCTCTCCTCATTCTAAAGCTCAGGGACATTTGCAGAAGAGGGGGTGGTAAGATTGTAAGAGTCTAAAGTTGGGAAGGATCAATGATATGCAAGATACTCCATATAAGTTAGGGCTGAAATAATCATAATAGGACTTTGCCTGACCTCTGCAATGACCAACATATCATTGAACCCATGAAGTCGAGCATGGATCACAGGCACTATGAACCTTAGAGGCAAGGGATTAACAGCCACAATAGTGTTCCTATACTAAGGGGTCACACATAAAAAAAGAGCTCTAGTCAATGCCACTGAGTCCTTACACCTCATCAGAGAGGAGGACCCAGAGGGAAGTTTGACATGCATACTGTAAGATGCTCCAGGAATGGGGGAAGAGGGAGCACTGGGAGAAAGGAAGGGGGGGGGGAATGAAAGGAAAAAGGTGGGGAGGGAACAAGGGGATCCAGGGAGGGGTGGAAGGAAGGAGGGAAATGGGGTAATTATCAACTTTGTATGAGCGGAAGAAATAAAAAATAAAATAAAGTTAAAAAATATTGTTTCTAAATGACTAAAGCACATTATCTTAACTAATAAAACTCACTGTATATTTTTCCCTATTAATTAAATATGCACTAGCTTAATTCACTGCTGTTTATGTATCTAATAGAATAAGTCTATGAGAATGTCAAGTACAGATTTTTTTAACCTGTGTAATATCTCATAGTAAAGGACTGGCAAATTTAAAATTCAATATCAAACCTTCTGTTTCTTTATGTGTGACAGAAACATGATTTGGGCAGGGGAAAAAGGACTAATTGAACTTATATTCAATCTATTGTTCAAAGTACTTCATTGTTTCTATAAAAAAATTAAAGATTTGCTGAAAAATAGTTATGTCAACTTTATCTAGTCAATAACAAATGCTGCTTAAAAAGTCAGTAACAAATGCTGCATTTCCCCTTAACTTCCAATGGACAATTTTTAAAATAAAATTTTAATCCGAAACATAAAATATTAAATTTTTGCATATGTATTGAGTAATTTATGATATTTGCAATTTCTGAATTTTGAATCTAAGGAAACATTAATTGACTGAACCACATGGCATGCCATATTGCTTAATTTTATTTATTTACAAATTAAGGAGTTGAACATACTAGAGTCGTCAATGCCATCCACTCTTGCTAGTTGTATTTTTCTGCCTCTTAATATTCCATTCAGTGGACATCTAATTTTAGTCCTGAGAACTTACTTTTATGCATGTTCTTATGTCTCCACTCTTTGGGATTTTCCTCTAGCCCCCTGACTTTGCTCCTTTGCAGTTTTAGGTATCATGGAAGCTCCCATGTAATTGTTTCATTCTGAAATTTTACTACTAGGATTCACTTATAAGAGAGAAATGCAACATCGTTTTTTTTTTTTATTATTCACATGTGTGTATTTGGGATAATTTATTGTCTGCTGTTGGACATACAAGCTGATTACATTTCTTTGTTAATGTGACTAGAGCTGCTGTGAACATGGATATGCATGTATCCTTATAGTAAGAGGTAGCATTCTTTGGGAATATTCCCAGGAATTGTATAGCTGGATTGTATGGAACATCACATTTTTAGTTTTTAAGAACCCTCCATAATGATCTCCAGAGAGAGTGTACAGGTTTGTATTCCCAATAGGAATGAAAGAGGGATCTCTTCTACCTACAACTTAGTCAACATTTATTGTTGTTTTTGTTTTGGATTTTATTCATTCTGACTGGGGTGGTTTTAATATGTATTCCACTAATGACTAGGGAGGTAGAACATTTTTTAGAATGTTCATTAGAAATCACATGACACATTTTTAATTGGATTGTCTATTTCCCTGATATTTAATTTTTGAGTTCTTTATGAACTCTGAATATTAGTCCCCTATCAGATGTGTAGTTTGTGAAGATTTTGTGAAGATTTTCTCCTATTCTGTAGGCTACCTTTTTGTTCAATTAACAATATGTTTTGCTATAGAAACACTTTAATTTCATGAAGTCCTACTTGCTGACTGTTTGTCTTATTTCTGTGCCTTGGGGTCCTATTCAGGAAACGTTACCTAGGTCAATCAATTGAATTATACTCCCTACCCTTTCTTCTAGGAATTTTATAGTCTCCAGTCTAACATTTAGACCTTTGATCCTTTTTTTTTTTCAGGGTGACAGATATGGTTCTGTTTTCATTCTTTTACATGAAAACATACAATTTTCCCATCACTATTTCTGAAGATACTTTTTATCAATGTTTACTGGCACTTCTGTTAAATATCAGTTGACCGTAGTTGTATAAGGTTTTATCTGGGGCTTCAGTTTGAAACCATTGATCTATATCTCAGTTTTTAATATTTATTATTATATAATCTCAGCTTTTTTAATACTATGGCTTTGTAATATAAATCTGGTATGGCAATACCTCCATCAGGGGTTTTATTTCACAGGATTGTTTTTGCTATGGTTGGCCTTTTGTATTTCAATATGAATTTTGAGATTATTTTGGCAATTTCTGTGAAGAATTAGGTTGGAATTATAATTGGTATTGCATTGAATCTGAATATTGCTTTAGTAGCATGGTCATTTTTGCAATGTTAATTCTTCCAGTCCAGGAGCAAGGGAAATGTTTCCACATTCTGATGTGTTCCGTAATCTCTTTTTAAATGTGCTTTAAAACTTTCATTGTGTAAGTTTCTCACATCCTTGGCTAGATTTTTTTAAGGGTTTTTTTTTTTTGAGCTATAGTAAATGAAATTGTTTCTCTCAGATCTTTTTCACTTAGTTCACTCTTAGTGTATACAAAAGATTTTGATTTGGGTGCATTGATTTTGTTGCCCATCATTCTTCTGAACATATTTATTAATTCCAAGAGATTCCCAGTCAATCTTTTGAAGCTTCTCAGGGCATATTCTAATAGGAATACTTTGACTTCTTTCTTTCCTATTTGTATCCCTTTTTTCTTGGTCTTTTGTCTTATGGCTATAGCTAAAGTATTCCTCTGCTGAGATACAATTGGGCATCTTTTGCTGTCTTCCTATAACTGTCTTCCAATAACATGTTATCAATGACCAAATGTTCTCCACACCTACATTTTATTCCCCAACTCACCTGTTCTTTGGGTAGTCACTGCCTTTCAACTGCTATAAGCTGAGCTTCATATTTCACATCTTGGCAAGATTGATCTGGGATTGGTCTTTTGTGCCTGGTTTATTTCAATTTATTAATTTCCAGTCCCATTACTCTTGCCACAAATGACAAAATTTCAGTCCTTATGAATATGGAATACAGCCCTCTTGTATTTTGTTGAATAATAGCATAGCTGGGCTATAATGTAATTCTATCTTTTATTGCTTGATACTTTCTTTGTAGGTGAAAAATTAGAGTATGTGTTTGATTCTGTATAGTTTTCCATTTCAAGAAAAGAGGAAAAGCATGACAAGGAAGGAAACTCTCTCTAAATGATGAAAGTGAGGAATAAGAAAGTTTTCTAGATGCAGAATAAGAGCTACCTTTTATTTAATGCAATTTCTTTAATTTTAATATCAGTGTGACTATGTAGCATTACAAAGTGAGGAAATCAGGAATTTGGAGAGAGAGAGAGAGAGAGAGAGAGAGAGAGAGAGAGAGAGAGAGAGAGAAATCACTACTAAAAACTTAAAGAAAAAAGTTATTTGAGGCTGAAAACAGGATCAGGTTTAGAGTTCTTGGATGATCAAATGAGTTATTATGGTGGATGCAATAGAACAAAGAACTCTCATGGACTTTTCTCCATCTTGCAACTGGAGGCAGAAGCCCTAAGCATACATATTTTATTATATAAGCTGACTTTTTAGTTTAATTGTTTATTGTTGAAATTGAATTATCTGATCCAGGTAACTGAATTCCAGATCAGTAGTTCATGCTTTAGTTCATTTTGCTTGAGGGAACTAATCATGTCACAACCATTACTTAGAACAGAAAACAGCAGATAAATGATTTATGTATGAGTACTTGCTTATCTTTACTCAGTTCTCTCTCTCTCTCTCTCTCTCTCTCTCTCTCTCTCTCTCTCTCTCTTTCTCTCTCTTTCCCTCTTTCACTCCCCACTTTTATACAGTAGAGGATCACCTTGCTAGGAACGGTAGGAGATTGGTTCTATGTTTGGAGTGGGCCAAATTCTTCCATATTGACTGGAAAATAAGACAATGCCCCAGAAACATGCCAAGAGGACAACATTAATTTAGAAAATAGTTTTTAATTGGGTTCAGAGAGTATTCTATGATGTGCCAGCTGGCATTTAAGAATAGTTATCACACTGGCACTTATCTTTTTGGAGAACTAAAAGAGATTACATAGAGTACAGTACATTTGGAATGGGTTCAGTATCACTTAATTTATACCTTCCAAGCCAAGATAAAAAGAAATTTACTATGGACACGTCACAGACTCGTTTCTGATAAACAGTTCATAGAAAGAAATCAAAGTCACTATTTATAACACATATCAGTTTATATCTTCACTGTGAAACATTTAGACTCATCTGAATTGAAATTCTCCAAGTACTGTTATTAATGCATCTTTAAATGATATACAATGTATACATGAAGTAGAAAAGCTTGCTAGTGTAAATATTAGAAAATTTGAAAATTAATGATAAAATTATGACCTCTTCAAATGAAAAAACTCAAAAGAAACTGTAAAAATTGGGAGGAAAGGAAGGTCCATTTTTCTTACATTGATGATTTTTCAATAATTCTAAGTATTAAGGAATCATTGCAGTTTCCTTTGAGCAGAGTTTTATTTAAGAATTTTCCATGGATTTTCCAGAAGAGTGGACAAATTGTCTTTTTTTCCATCAAGATAAAGAGCCAAGGAAAGACCTCACCCAAGTCTAGCTTTCTGAACCATGAGATAGTTTTTTTCTTGAGGGGATTGGGGTGAAGGAGGGTTGGGGGTTGCTTGCCCCAGTACAAGGGGAGGCTCAGATATAATCCAGAAGCTTCTTGTTCAGCATTAAGACAGCTTCATCAGAGTCTCCTCTTCTAGACACAGTTGTTTACTGTTTGTGTAATCTTTCAGGAGGGGCCAGAGTCATGACTTTGTAAGCTTTCCCAACCTTCTAAGTTTCCTTAATTTATAGAGTTTTACAGTACTCCCTCTTCTCTCTAGGAGGAAATATTCTGGATTAGACAACACAGTTACTCAGCAAAGAGGAAAACAAGCACTTCTTTAATAATACACACAGAAAGTACACATTTATGTCCTTTAAAATATTTAAGTTATGGGGGCTAAAGAGGTGGCTCAGGGGTTAAGCCTCTCCCTTGCAAGTGGAAGGTCCTGAGTTTGGATCCTAGACCCCGCGTATAGATGCCGGGCTGAAGCGAGGGCGGCCTCCGTTTCTGGTCCTGGTAGGGCCAAGCCTGTGAATCCGGGGCACAGTAAACAAGGAGGAGGTGGAGGCGTCCATGGTGGTTTCCGAGTTCGTCCGTGGTTCTACACACACACATACACACACACAAATACGTACACATGCACGCACACACATACACACACAATTGAATAAATAATAAAAAAATTAAAATATTTAAGTTAGATATGTCTGCAAATCAATAGGTATCTTTTTCTCTCACTTTGAACTCCAAGCATTTATTTACAGATGTCAACTTGACAATTTAGAACTGAATGTAGTCATATCTATGCAACGTTTTGTAGTTAAGGCAAACTTCCAAGAAAGCCTAAGGGAGATAATCTAGGTGAGGTGAGAAGACCCAGCCCATGGTGGGTGGGATCAGCTCCTAAGCAGCTAGTTAAGTGGAGAGAGAACTTGTGAGGATGTGTCAGATTGGCAAGTAACAGGTTATGCTTTTTTATAAGACAAAAACATTTTTAATTTAATTTAATTTAATTTTTTAAACATTTTTTATTATCTCTGCTCATACAAACTTAATAGGTACACTGGTTCCCTTCCTCCCTCCTCCTCCCCCTACCCTCTGCTTACCCTCCCTTCACCCCTCCCTCCTCACCCCCCCAGTGCCTCCCCTCCCCCAATCCCTGGAGAATCCTTTAATGTGCATGCCAAACTCTCTTCTGGGTCCTCCTCTCTGATGATGTACAAGGACCCAAGGACATTTCCCTGAACCCTTTCCTTTGTTCCCCTTAAGCACAGGAACACTATTTTGGCTGTCAATTCCTTGCCTCCAAGGATCTTGGTGCTTTTAGCAAATGCTAGACTTTGTGGGGTCAATAGTGTGTTTTACATTGTGCAGGGCATGAGCACAAGGATGGGAGCAACAATGTTATGCAAGATACTCCACATAAGTTAGGGTCGAAGCAATCATAACAGGTTATGCTTTTTGTCTCTGTCTCCTATCAGCTCTTACTGTGGATATGGTTCATCTAGTTCCTTTGACCCTGCTGGTATCTCCTACCATAATAGTTCCTTTGACCCTGCTGGTATCTCCTACCATAATAGTTCCTAACCTACAACTGTGGATTTCCCTATACCTACAACCCCCATTTTAATCATGTATTCATTAATACAACAGAAGGATAAAACTTTAAGACAAGTGTTCTTGGAAAAGTGAAAATAAGCAAAGAACATCCTTCTTTATTCATTGAAATATGTATAATCCATCCCCTCCTTTCTGAGTTTTGGAACAGTTATACCCTTCAACTAGATTTATATTAGTTTTACAATATTTCATTGTCTGTTTTCTCTTTTCAATCCTACTCAACAATTTTCTACACATTCAAGTTATAGAAAAGAAATACTTCCTATTTAACCTGTGACTTAACTGAGAAATGTTTAAACTTCTTTGCTAGTAAAAATGGAAACATGATAGTGATCAAATTTAGCAAAGACCCTACCTCAAAAAAAAAAAAACCCTAAGAAAACAGACACATGAAATCAAGTAAAACAAACAATAAAGCCTTATTATGTTCAGAATTTTCTATTACTAATGTGTCCTATTTGTTCCTCTTTTATGAGTAAATGAACATTACCAATATGCTATATCTATAAAAACTGTTTAAAAAGAACTGCCTGTGGTTACATTCACTGAAAATTTCACTGGTATCACCCTTTACATTGAAGAAATTTAAAAGTGTTAGTAAAACTTGCTCTTATTTCTTGACTTTGACACTAATGGGGGTTTTCAGTAAAGCCTTCAGGTCCAAATGATACATGAGCCCAGTCGTTCTCCTTAATTGTGTTTGTAAATTCAATAGCTATTATAGAAAGAGACAGTCTTCACTGCACTTTACAAAAATTATTATGGCTTCTAGACCATACTTTATTCATTCATAACTTCTGCATGTTCTAAAACTGTCTCGTGTTGAGTAACTCAGAAATGCATACTTGTCTCTCATCGACCTTGGGAGGTTTTATTCTGCTGCATGCTCCTCAGATGACTCAATACATTTTCTCTAAATCTCACATAATGGCATTAGAAGTCTACCAAGGAAAATGAGGGATAAGCATTTCATGCAGTCTAAAGTACAGATGCTCCTTGACTTACAGATGTTTCAATATAAAATCTTTCGACCTTGCAAAATGCTTTTAGTTAAAAGTTCTTTGGATTTAGTATTTCTTCTCCTGGGCACAAGGCTATTTTATGTGCCTGCTGCTTTTTAGGACTCTGAACTTCCATGAGAAGCTTTAGTTCCCAGCAAGCCACATGACCAAATAGTAATCCTCAGACACTGGGAGTGCAAGGATTGGGAATGGCTTCCTATATTAGGAGCCGTTAATATAGTCTGGATTCCCAGGTTCACTTACAATGGCTTTATTAGGAGATAGCATGCTCTTAAGTCTTTCATAGAAACCATATTAAAGAATTTTATTATTTTTTTCTGGAAACAGAGGTAGCCATGGCTTTCAGTAAACTTGTCATGTAACCCAAACAGTCTTCACACTCATAAATCTCCTGCTTTAATCTCAAATATGTGATTATAAGCATTTTCTATAAAACTTGGAACATTCTTGAATTTTTGAAGCACTCTTAATAGAACTAGAGGAGCATTTAATTTATACTCACACATTAATGTCAATTAGGCTTAGTATTGAATATAAAATATTGACACTTTTTACATTGGGGATTATGTTAAATCTTAGGTCCTCCTAATCATTTTTCCTGCCTGTCTAAATGAGTATTTGCATACAGCTGAGACTGAAATGCAGATATACAATTAAAAATATACATATGGGATGGAGAAATGACTCAGGAGTCAAGACTTTCCTCACAAACAAAATGTCCTGAAATCAGATCCTAGGTACCATGTAAAAACTCCAGGTGGAAATGGAAGCACTTCTGTCCCTGATGGGCAAAGCTGTGGAAAATCCCAGAGAAAAGCATAAAAGAGGTAGAAGCAAGCCAGAATGATTCCCAAAATCACCATTGGTCCTCCACAGAGACACACAATGCCCTCTGATACACACACACACACACACACACACACACACACACACACACACACAAACACATGAATAGGTGCACACACACACAAACACACATATGCAAATTTTTTTAAAAATGCATTTATATATAACTGAGGGGTTCAGAGGAGCCATGTCCGTGTTTTGTCTCTCACACTCAAGTGTCTGGTTAAGGGATCTGGCCTCTAGGTCCAGGCTTGTAGCTACGTCTGACCCTATCTCATGTGCCCTACTTTCGGCTTCGTATGATGAACATACAGCACCACAGGCTTTCCATTGAAGGAAGTAGGGTTTGGGATCCAGAAGACATTCTTGCTGGCTTTTCTTTTTAATATCGACTTCCAATGCTTGGAACTCTCCATAGAAATGTGTGAAGCTTCTGTTGCTGTAATCCTCGAAACAATGATTGAAATAAGATTTTTTTCTTGAGTTTAGTAAATATTTCTTAAACGTCTACATTTCCAGGTCAAAGAAGAACTAACACAGTATAGAACTCCTTTTTTAAAATCTCTTGTAAATTAAAACAGGACAAACACTGACTGTGAACCTCCAGGAGTCATTAATTCATCTTTCTAGTGTAATGGACACACTGGATCTTCTATGGAGACAACTAAAATCTCATGTGCACATCTTTGAAATGTGTATTTTGACATGGCCTATCCTTTGATTTCTTTAATTGCCTTCTGATGTTTAAGTCTATGTCAAGTATATTGCCCCCTTTCTAGCTGTCTAACTTTTCTGTCACCTTTACTGATCTTTGCTTTCCCCTTGCATGAGCATGGCCCTGGGACCTTCTCTTCTTCCTTTGTGGCTTCTTACTTCCTGAAAACTTGGATCTTCTAAGTTTTCTTGTCTGCACTTCCAATCAAAATTTCTGTAACCTTTCTTGTAAACTTCAGATCTTTGCTACAATATTGTTCTGAAAGCTACTCAAAAAATCATTTTCCTCCCTTTCCCCACCTGCCTGGGGCACTGCACAGTCCAACCATGACACACTGCGACCCAGGTAAGCTCCCTCTGCTCACTCCTAAACCCCAGGCAACCCACTAGTCCCAGCTCCTCCCACCAGCCAGCCTGAGAAGGAGCTGCTCCAGGACAACTAATTCAGTTCAGTGAAAAACACACAGAAATTGAAAGAAGGTCTTAAAGAGTTAGAACAACAATGTTCAAGTCAAAGTGCAAATCCATGAGAAACAACACCCAAGAAAACAAATCTCCCACTGAAGGAATTAATGCCATAATGGTAGACTCCAATCAGAACAAATCCACAGAAAATAGCCAAGAAAACCTGACCAAAGATAATGACTTTAAAAACATGATCACTACCATGATCAATACTATGAAAGAGAAAATCCAGGAGGAATTAAATAACCGCATCAACCACTTTGAAGAGGAACACAACAGACACTTGGAGGAGTTGAGAAAAATAGTTCAAGAAACAAAAATAGGCATAGAGCAGTTAAAACAGACTCAAGCAGAGTTTAAAACTGAGCTAAAAGACAAGATACTTTCAACCCAGAACTCAACAGAGTCTTATCAGCAGAACGAACAAAGCAGAAAATAGAATTTCAGACATTGAAGAAAAAGTGGGAGTATTAACCAGCTCAATGGAATAGGTTGTTAAAGCCAAAAAGATACTCCAGAGAAATATCCAGGAGATATGGGACACCCTGAAGAAGCCTAACATGCGTATACATACAATACCAGAGCAAGAATCTCAAAATATCACACCTGACGAAATTTTTCAAACTATCTTCAAGGAAAACTTTCCTCATCTAAAAAAGGAGAGGCTCATCCATATACAAGAGGCATTCTGCACCACAAACAGATATGACCAAAATAGAAAACTTGCCACAGCAAATAATAGTTAAAACACTCCACATTCAAGAGAAAGAAATAGTGCTGAGAGCTTCAATTGAAAAAAAACAAGTCACTTTTAAAGGTAAATCTATTAAAATAACAAATGACTTCTTAATGGAAACAGTAAAAGCAAGAAGAGCTTGGAAAGACATACTTCAAGTATTGAATGAGCAAAAAATGTCAACCCAGGGTGATATACCCAGCAAAACTATCCGTCATGATCAAGGAAGAAAGAAAAGTTTTCCAGCACAAAGACAACTTGAAGAGATACATGTCCACCAAACGAGGCCATCAAAAAATGCTAGAAATGATACTCAAGCTTGAAGAAAAAAACAAGCATATCCAGGAGGACAGAAGGGAAGTATAATACTATCAAAACATAAAAGCGAAACAATATACTTACTAAAGCCACTAAACATAATAAATGTCCAGAATTAAAAATAATTTCTTCATTACACATTAAATGTTAATGGAATTAACTCACCGATCAAGAGACACAGATTACAAACTTGGATTAAAAATTACAACTCATCAATCTGCTGCCTGCAGGAAACCCATCTCACCACAACAGATAGGCACATCCTAAAATTAAGATCTAGTCCACGATTCTGCAAGCTAATGGAACCAGAAAACAGGAAGGGGTAGCCATTATGCTACTGGACAAAGTGAACTTCAAAACAAAAAATCATAAGAGATACAGATGGATACTACATTTTAGTCACAGGTACACATCACCAGGAAATTTTCATGATACTGAACATATATGCACCCAATACGGGCCCCATCACAATCATTAAGGAAACCCTACAATGTCTAAAGCAAGAAATCAACTCCAAAATGATAATTCTTGGGGATTTCAACAATGCCCTCTCAACATGGGATAGATCAACTGATAAAAAGCTTAACAGAGACACTTTGGAACTTAATCAAAGCCTTACTGAAATGGACCTTACAGATCTCATCGAACTTTTCATCCATGCACCAAAGAATACACATTTTTCTCAACAGCACATGGAACTTTCTCAAAATAGATCACATATTAGGCCACAAAATGAATCTCCACATATGCAGGAAAGTTGAAATCCTAGCCTGTACCATATCAGACCACCACGGCCAAAAGTTAAACATCCACAACACAACAAACAACAAAAAATACACTAAATTCTGGAAATTTAACACTATGATGCTGACTGAGAATTGGATTCAGGAAGAAATTAAAAAGGAAATTCAAGATTTTCTGAAAGCAAACGCTAATGAAAATACAACTTACCAAAATCTCTGGGACACAATGAATGCTGTCCTAAGAGGTAAGTTCATAGCTCTTAATGCTTACATCAAAAAAATGGAAACGTCAGAAATAAATAACTTAACAATGCAGCTTAAAGCTTTAGAGACACTAGACCAATCTGATCCCAAAAGCAGTAAAAGAGAGATTAACAAAATAAGGGGAGAAATATCTGAAATCAAGATTAGGAAAATGACACAGAAAATCAACCAGTCAAAAGCTGTTTTTTTTTTTTTTTTAAAATCAATAAGATTGATACACTCCTAGCTAAAATAACCAAAAGCAAGAGAGAGATAACCCAAATTAACAAAATTAGAAATGAAAATGGAGTTATCACTACTGATACCCAGAGAATTATAATGTCATATTTCAAAAACAGAAACTCTTAAATTTGACAACACAAAAGAGATGGATGAATTCCTAAGTAAACACAACTTACCTAAATTGAATCAGGAAGTTGTGAATCATTTAAATAGGCCTATAATAACATAAGAGGAAATTGATGAAGTAATCTCGAATCTTCCCACCAAAAATGTCCTGGACCAGATGGATTCAGCACAGAGTTCTACCAGACATTTAAGGAGTTAATAACACCAATACTCCTTAAACGGTTTCTTCAAATAGCAAAGGAAAGAACAATACCAAATTCCTTCTATGAAGCTAATATCATCTTAATCCTAAAACCTAATAAAGATACACTTAAAAAAGAAAACTATAGGCCAATCACTTTGATGAACACAGATGCAAAGATTCTCAATAAAGTCTTAGCAAATCAGATTCAAAAACATACCACAGGAATTCACAGGGATCAAGTAGGCTTTATCCCAGGCACACAAGGATGGTTCAACATACGCAAATCGATAAATGTAATTCACCATATAAACCACTCCAAATTCCAAGACCACATGATACTCTCCATAGATGCAAAAGCTTTTGACAAGATCAAATGGTCCTTTATGATCAAAACCCTAGAAAGACAGTTGGAATGGAAGGAACCTTTATCAATATAAAAGCTGTATACATCAAGCCAACAGCAAGGATTGTAGTCAATGGGGAGATCTTGAAGCATTCCCTCTTCGATCAGGAACTAGACAAGGCTGTCCACTCTCAGAACTTCTATTCAATATTGTATTTGAAGTCTTAGCTGAAGCCCTAAGACAAAAAAGGGACATGAAAGGAATTCAAATCAGCCAGGAAGAAGTTGTTATCTCTATTTGCTGATGACATGATCTTATACATGAGTGATACCAAAAACTCCACCAGGAAGCTCCTAGAACTAATACAGAAGTTCATCAGGATGGCAGGATACAAAATAATTGTAAAAAATCAGTGGCCTTCCTATATGCCCAGAATGAAAGAAGTGAAAAAGCCCTGAGAGAGATAATCCTATTTACTATAGCCCCTAAAAAAATGAAATACCTTGGTATAAACCTAATCCAGGAAGTAAGAGACCTTCACAATGAAAACTTTAAACCCCTAAAGAAAGAAATTGCAGAAGACACCAGAAGGTGGAAAGACCTCTCATGTTCCTGAATTGGCCGAATCAATATCCTAAATATGACCATCCTACCAAAGGCAATATACAGATTCAATTTTACTCCAATTAAAATCCAAAAGCAATTTTTTAAAGAAGTTGACCAAACAATCTCAAAATTCATATGGAGGCACAAAAGACCCAAGATAGCAAAACCAATCCCGAGTAATGAAAACACCGCAGGAAGTGTAACCATACCAAACCTTAGTCTACACTACAAATCCATAGTTGTAAAAACAGCCTGGTACTGGCTCCAAAATAGACACAGATCAATGGATAAGGGTTGAAAACCTAGATATAAGCCCATACATCTACAGCCATCTGATCTTTTGACAAAGGGGCCCACAAATTTCAATGGAAAAAAAAAAACAAAACAGCATCTTGAACAAATGGTGCTGGGGGCTGGAGAGGTAGCTCAGGGGTTAAGCTGATTGAATAAATAATAAAAAAAATTTAAAAAGAAACAAAAAAAAAACAAATGGTGCTGGCAAAACTGGATATCCACATGCATAAGATTAAAACTGAACCCGTACTTGTCACCATGTACAAGAATTAATTCTAAAGGCATCAAGGACCTTGATATAAGACCAGAGACTATAAAAACCATAGCTGAAAAGGTAGGGAACTCCCTCAAGCTGATTGGGCTAGGCCAACAGCTCCTAAACAGAAATCCAATGGCACAGTCACTATGACCAACACTCAACAGATGTGACCTTGTGAAATTAAAGAGCTTCTGTTCAGACAAAGAGATTGTAACTCAAGCACAAAGGTAACCCACAGAATGAGAAAAAATCTTCACTATCCACATATCTGATAGAGCTCTATTATCCAGAGTGCACAAAGAACTTAGAAAACTAAACACCAAGAAAACAAATGGCCCAATTAAAAAATGGGCCTTGGGGGCTGGAGAGGTGGCTCAGGGGTTTAGCCTCTGCCTTGCAGGAAAAAGGTCCTGAGTTTGGATCCTAGACCCCACGTATAGACGCTGGGCGGAAGCAGGGGCAGCCTGCGCTTCTGGTCTTGGTAGGGCGGAGCCTGTGAATCCCGAGGCAGAGTAAACAAGGAGGAGGTGGAGGTGGTCCATGGTGGTTCCCGGATTCGCCCGTGGTTCTACACACACATGCACACACACACACACATTCATACCATACACACACGCATATATCCACAATTGAATAAATAATAAAAAGAAAAATCTCTCACTTTAAAAAAAAATGGGCCTTGGAACTTAAAAGAAAGTTTACCAGGGACAAAATTAAAAGCTATAATACCTATCTTAAAAAATGCTCCTCATTCTTAGTCATCAGGGAAATGCAAATCAAAACTTCCCTGAGATATCATCTCACGCAGATCAGGATGGCATAAATCCACCATACAGTCAATACCAAATGCAGGAGAGGATGTGCAGAGAGGGGAAATCTACATTGCTGGTGGGAATGCAGGCTCGTACAACCACTCTGGTGAGCCGTCTGTTGATTCTTAAAGAAGTTAAAGATTGCAATGCCATATGACCCAGCTATTCCACTTTAGGAATAACCCCCCAAACAGCAAAAATTCACATCGATAACACAAGCATGACCATGTTCCTAGCAGCACTGTTTACAATAGCAAAATTATGGAATCAACCCAAATGTCCAACAGTTGACGAGTGGATAAGGAAAATGTGGTACATTTATACAATGGAATACTACTCAGCCATCAAAAATGATGAATTAATGCAATTTTCCAGGAAATGGATGGAATTAGAAACAATTATGTTGGGTGAAGTATCTGAGACACAGAAAATTAGCACCGTATGTACTCCCTAATAGGTGGATACTAGTACCAAACCCACTTAGAGACACTCAAAGATAAATCTCTGTAATGCCTACAATAATTGCATAGATTATAAACAGGAGAGATGGGTTAGGAGGGCCACACCAGAAACAAGGAGAGAGGGGACCATGTTACAGCAGAGAAATTAGGCCACCATTAAGGACTGCAAGTAAGTAATGAGACATCTGGTTAAGTTCACAGACTTTCCTCTCTGATTATGCAACTGATGGGGAATGATCTCACCAGAAGAGGAGGGCATATAGTCTGGCAGATAGAAAGTAACCATTTTGCAAATGGGAGACTGACCCCTGCCTCACCACAGTCTCCTACTTTTATTCCATCTTGAATATACTTTTATAACAAGACTCTAATATAACAGGTTTTTATCTCTGCCCAGGGGGTGCCATCCAATACCCATCAGGATGGAGCCAAGGGCATTGCAGGATCAGCAAAACTGAAAAAAAAAATCAACAAACCATAATTCAATACATCAGAGACTCTATATCAACCACTTGGAACTGGGCCAGCCTAATCTCTCCCCATCCTGAAGCTCAGGGAAATTTGCGGAAGAGGGGGCAGTAAGGTTGTAAGAGCACAAGGATGAGAGGAGTAGTGATATGCAAGATACTCCACACAAATTAGGGCCGAAGCAATCATAATAAGACTTTGCATGTCCTGCACAATGTCCAACACATTATTGACCCCACAATGTCTGGCATTAGGATCCTTGGAGGCTAGGGGTTGACAGCCACAGTAGTGTTCCTAACCTTAACGGAAACACGGAAAGGGTTCTGGGAAATGTCCCTGGGTCCTTGCACCTCATCGGAAAGGAAGACCCAGAGTAGAGTTTGACATGCACATTAAAGGATGCTCCTGGGATGGGGGGAGCCACTGGTGGATGGGGAGGAAGGGGGGGAGTGAAGGGGGAAGAGCAGAGGAGTCGGGAGGGGGGGGTTGTGGAGGAATGGAGGGGACCGGTGTACATGTTAAGTTTGCATGATCGGAAATAAAAAAAATCATTTTCCTCACAATGTTTTATTTTAATAGATAATTTCTATTAATAGATAATTATGAAGGAATTTATAACTTATCCAAGGATGTTTCTACCCTAATTTTGAGTCTCAGCATTATGTATACGAGATGTCTGCTAAAACTCTTTGGTGTGAGACATCAATTTGTGTGTGTAATGGTTAGAACTAGACTAGATCTAGATTATACTTGTTACTTCAGACATTTTAAATTCTTCTGCTGTGAAATCTAAGACTGCTGTGAAAGGTGTACTTTCAGGAATGCTGAGAAAGTACAGCAGCTGCATGTCTGACATCTGCATGATATTCCACATAGTTCAGCCCTCTCCCCAGCAGCCGCTCACCCAGACTTTTATTTTTCTTATTTACTTTGTAAAATGGCTGTGTATGTCTCTTCCTCCATTCTTCTGCTTTGCCTCAATAATTTCTGACTTTGGGATTTAAACATATCATACCATTATGAAGTAATATCACATATTCCAAGGCAGGAATCTAGGAAATGATGAGATGGGGATAGACTCCTTTTGCCAGAACAAATCTTTCCTCCAAAATCTGTGAAAAGCCAGCCCCTAAACACTAATTTTCTCGGTTTCCATCTCTCAAAATATGAGAACTGAGAAAGGAACACATGACAGTTGTCAGGACTGGCTAAAGTCAGAAAGGTAGTACAGCCGTAAGAAAGGATACCCTATACAGAGCCGGGATATTGTACCTAGACTGAAGAGGGAGGAGCAAACAGTGCATCTCTGAGTCTGTAAAGCTTCAATATGAATTTACAGCAATAATTTCATGTAGAAAGAATTCTCTGAGAGTAGATGAATCTGTTTCCTATCAAAACCTTATTCCTGAGGAAGGAATCATTTTATGTCAAAATTGACATTTAAACTGAGTAATAAATTTACTGCTGTAGCCATTACATTTTCTGTGATGTACAACACCAGAGGCTCTGAAGCTTAAGAATATCATAAATTTAAGGGAAATAAGTATTTATCATCTCATGTTTTTGCAAAATATTATGCCAGTTACTCCTTAATGACTGCCAAATGACAAAAACTATCACACTCTAGGGTGAGCATTGTTTTTGACGATAATTAACTTGAGAAATTAGTTAATTTTTCATCATTAGTACATCTCTCACATTTTTGTTCTGATAAAGTAAAGGTAATATATTTATGGATTCCTACATTTAAACTAGGGAAACTTCCATTACTGAAAAACTCCATTGACATATAAATTTGTTTGGTGATCATGTGCTAAACAGTATACAATTAAAACTGACCTTGACTAAACTCTCAAAAGATATTGCAGAATGTTTTTCTTGGCAAGAGAAATTATATCGTTCAAAATGGTTATTTAAGAGACAATATAAGATTGTTTTTAGTAAGTTCATACAGTTGCATCTTACAATATATTTTAGATTATCAGGATCAAATGTTATGCTTAGGATGCACTATTAGAAAGTATATGAAATTAATGTCATTTTCTTAATGTTATCCACATGCTTTAGAATAAATTTTGAAGAACATTTAATTCAAGACATGCCAGATAATGGAAGGATCTTTAAAGATCAGCAAATTCTTTTTTAAACATTTGGAACTTTTATTGTCCTAGAGTTTCACATATGAATATAGTAAATTTATATTTTTATACTTTAATCTCCAAATGCATTTCTTCCTTCTTTTCCATTTAGACTCCTTCTTCATTCCTTACCATCTCCTTTCTATTTTAATGTCTTTATGCATGTGTGGCTCACTCAGTGTATATTGGCTTGCCTTAAATGGGATGTGCCTGAGCACATATTGGAATATGGCTTATCTATCAGTGCTCATACTGTTGAGGAAAGCAACTTCCTTGACTTTCATCCAGAATAAGCCTGCAACAGTCTCTCAATGAACCCTGGGTCCTCTTGAAATCTTTTCACTTTCACAGTGAAGTACTGATAGGGCAATTCCTGTGCAAGTCTTATGTAATACACATAACTGCAGTGAATTCATGGATGACAATCCTGTCATGTCCAGAAGACAGTGTCTGGCCACATCCTTTCCTCATTCTTGAACTGTATAATCTTACTCCTTACACTTCTATGATGCTCCCTAAGCCTTGGGGTCAGGAGGTGGTGGTTTAGAGGTCCTGTTTAGTACGGAACAGTGCACAGTCGCTTATTATATGCAGTTTGACCAGTTGTGAGAGTTTCATAATCAATACTTTTCATTGCAACAGGAAGCGTGTTTGTGTTGAGTGTTCCTCCTATCAATGAAAATAATGATGTATTTTTTAAAGGCAACGTGTTATGTTATAGCTAAACTTTAGCAATTTGTATCTTCTAGGACATATGTCCACATCCTTTACAGGTTCTTGACATGGTTTACAGAGTGTAGAATGTGTTTGCTGGTGAAAAGTGGACCTTAAGTCTAATAATAAATCAGTTGGTTACTCTCTTAACATTAATTCCATTATTTTATTGATGTTCACAACGTGCAAGGATTACTGTCATTATACCTTGTAGCTTTCACAAATGATAAAAATGCTAATTGCTATTTTCCCTGTTAGTTTGGATAATTTTGTCTGGTACTATAAAATCTGGCCAGATAGGAGAAGCTTCCAGGCCAATTCCAGCTGTCCCTGTACCCCAGCCCCCATGGCCAATGATCAGGTGTACTTTCTTTAGCAATAAAGATTTGTCTTCAGTTATTACGTGACAACCAAGAGCAATGACGAAAGCCTGTACTATTTTGGGGCCAATGAGTCCTCTCTGACCAACATTGTATTACCTGGTACTGTGACTTTTAATTGCCTATAGCTTCTGGTAAGAGCATCATAAGACACTATTCACTACACTCTTCTTACTCTATCCATGTTTTCCTGTGTTGGAATATGTCTGGCATTTTTGTTAAAAAAAGGTTGTTAATAAGAGGTTTCTGTTTGATTGTGTTTTACGCCACAGTGCTATTTGCTACCTCATCGCTCATCCGTAGCCTTTCCTGTTCCCTACCATCTCCCATCCTTAGTTCTTGTACTCTATCATTTCCCATCCTTAGACCTTCCTGTTTTCTAGCATATTTTTTAATTTCCCACTTCCCTTAATCATTTTCATTATTTCCATTTCTAACTTATCACTTGTGATCTTTTATATATCAACCTTTAAGTTCTTCACAATATTGCTCCCTAAATCCCCCTTAATGATCTTTTTAATTTTCTTCCTATTAAAAGAAATCAAAAATTATGGTTTATAATTGCTGCTTTAATTTCATTGCTTGCCATAAGTATGTTCAAATCATGTATGTTTTTCCTCATTCAACTTTGGTAAGTAGGTTATAAGTATTTACAAATTTCTTCCTTTTTTATATCACCCAAATTAGTTGAGTATAAATTTTTTAAGTATGTTCTTTAGGTTCTCTGAATTTCCTCAGTATCAGTAGTAATATTTCTGGTTTCATCTTTAATGCTATTAGTTTGGGATGTTCTTTGTATTCTGTGCTGTGTTTTGTTAAATAAGTTTGAAAATGACTTCTCATTTAGGTTAGTATAAAAATGATCAAGCTAAGCCTTTGTAAAGTACATTCTTTGCTATTTTATATCGTATATAGGCAAAGCATTAAATCTACTTTTATAAAAATGCTTGAAATTATTAATTATTTTATTTAACTTGAAGTAGTTGTTCATCAATCACGTAATCAGCAAGTTCATTGTAAATTTTGTATTTTTGGTGGTCAATTATATTTACTCTAGGAAGTGAAATTAATATCAAATTTTGAATTCAAATAAAAATGTCATGAGTTGCTTTTATGTAAGATAACAGGAGAGATATTTTAAATAGACACACCACTGAAAGAAACCAAAAATCCATGGGGCCAATCTCAGTTTGATTGATTTCCAAGAAAGAATTTGTGAAAGTCAATGATCTGATCATTGGTTTCTCGTGATTGAGATTTGCACATTCATCAATATGACAGTCTTCTTATATCTTATTTTGGCAATCACCAGTCATGGTAAGAGCTGATATCAAAGATATTTTCCAGCATTAAATTCAACCAATTTTTATGACATATTATATCCATATTATCAATCCTATCCCTAATGCATCCATTCACAAGTAAATCATGGTTACATAATTTCCTTGTTCTGAAATCTTTCTTTGATATGACATGATTAAAGTCCATGACCCTTTCCAGGGCACTGTAAACAAGAAATCCCAACAATTACAATTGTGAATTGCAATTACAAATGTAAATACAATCTGTAGAATTGTGTGCAGAGAGATATAGTCCCTTATCCCATTTTCTAAGAGTTTTCTTAATGATAAGAAGATGGTCTTGGTCTTACTTGATGATTTCCATAGTTATGATAAATAGATGATTTAAAGACTTTAGGAGAACAAGGAGTATATTCATGCACACAGTTTCAGGCTGTATATTGACAGTGAAAGAGGAAGAAACTGGTCATATCACATTCACACTAAAGCTGAAATAGTGACTCTAGCTTGCTTGTTTGCCAAAACCACCCAATTCTCTTTCTACTTCATCCACTTGCCCAGAAAATGGCAACACCTATTATGGCCTAGATCTTCCCATATCAATTAAGAAATTTCTAATAGACTTGTTTAGGGCTTGCTTTAACTAAATAATTTTTCACATATATAACTGAAGGTTCAATTATTAATTTGTCAGTTGTTAATTCACTTTGTCCTTTGACATTCTCATAAATGGTTCATCCATATGATAAGTAAGAGTCATGGTTTCCCATTTCCTAATACTAGTGTTTTCTGTTATTTCTTAAGTCCAATCAATCCTTTTGAAATACAACGGTTTCCTCACCTGTCTGTTCCACCAGAGAAGCACTTAACTCTTGGGGAGATCAAAGACAGTTGATTTCTTTTTTGGGTGGAAGCAAGAAGCTCCACCAATAGAAGCACTAATGGTGGGTTCTCGAGGGAAGAGCAAGGTTCTTCAATCCTCAAGGGAGGACCAAGCAAAGGTTTATGAAAGAGAAAAATCTGTGCCAAGCCTTCTATAGAGGCTTTAATAAATCTGAGAAATATTTATTTTTAATATATAAAATTTTGACCAAACCATCTGAAGAATATGATACCAAGTATCTGACAGACATCTTCACATACACTCATCAAAGCCAGCCTATGGAACTATTGACTTTAACAGTGTTAGAATAGAAAGACTTGGATTTGAGGGAAATTAAACAAAATGACCAAAATCATATATCTCAATGCTAATGGGGCATTCATTCAATTTAACTTATATCATCTTCTTGCAGAGGTAAAACTAAGATAATTTGAGCATCTCACATTTTATATATTTTTATTTGTCTGGTGACAAGATCAAGAGCATATAGTATATAATAAATAATCAGGACAATTATATACATGGAGACATACATATACATAATTCCAGCCTTTCAGCTCAAGAGGAGTAAAATCAGCCCAGTAATAATATATATATCAAAGAATTTAAAAAGAAATTATCTCAACCAATGTGAATAGAATTTATCTTTGCTATTTCATAAACAGTAATGTATAACATCTCTTAATATCATGTTTGAGTTGACTTTGACATTGTGGGTAAGGTAGAGATTATTTAAATTATTAGGAGGATTTACATTAAATATGTGCAAGGATATCATTTTATGTCAGAAATGTGGGTATCCATGAATGAGTGATTGAAGTCATGAAACCAATTCATGACAGATACTGAAGGTAAGAAAGATGAATGATAATGTGTCTACATAGACACATATGCATATATCTATACATATAGCAATTGTGTTTCTATAGGACACATGAATGTGTACATATTTATATATTATATAGACATAATATATGTGATGTATGTATTAATATATGTCAAATGCTTTATATATGATACATAATATATAGAATATTTGTGTATGTGTGAATATATATATGTGGGTGTGAGAGAGAGAGAGAAAGAGAGAAATGGAGAAAAAGAGAGAAAGATAATCCAAACATAACCAAAGATCATCCACTACTCTGTCTAAAGTTTAAATGAAGAAACATATACAGATGTAAGCCATTGCACATATTAGTAAAACTTATGTAGCAGAATAAGCTTTAAAATGTTATCATTTACCTTTCTCATAAAAAATTCTCCATCAGATTTGACTCCAGAAATTCTTATTGTATTTAGTGTGGGAGCTGGTTTTATTTATGTTTATTTTTGGTTCTTTTCTCTTTTTTGCAGTCAACTTATCATTTCAAAATGTGCCTTGGGTTCTTATTCAAATAAAGCAGGCATGTGTGCAGTCAACCAGCAATACCATGACTGAGTGCATTCCTGAGAAGTTTGGCACGGATTCCTAGGGTGCATGCATGGCATTGCCCATGCCAGAAGTAAAGTGTTACTTCATAAATTTTGAAGGAAAATAAGAGAAAAATGGCACAAATAATCATATTTCAATGAGGTTTAAAAACCAGAAGATTCATTGTATCTATATAACAATGTTTTTAATAAAATTATATAGCACAGATAGTAAGTACTTTTCCTGACATCTAACCAAAAATCATCAGGACTTCAGACTGAAAATCATTAGATTTTTCCACAATTCTAACGTTCTTGAAAGAAAGGAATCAATTAATGTTAAAATCTTGCTTTTTTAGCCTCTAATGAAACTGATACTAATAGAGATAGCTTAAAAAAATCTCACATGTTGTACCCGAATGAAATCAGTTAGCCAATGCCGAACTGATTTTGTTGTGTTTGCTGCTGCTGCTGCTGTTGTGATGTTGTTGTTTGGAGTGGTGGAGGTGGTGTATGCAAGAACACTTAATTGTGCGTGCCTGTCGTGGCCCAAAGGTGACTTAGGCAATCATCATGCTTTGTTCTACCTTATTATTGATTTTTCTGTGGGGCTTCCCAGTTCTTCCTTCCAAGACACAAATTGCAGGCTGCTTCCATATCTGCCATGGATTTTTACATGGTATCTTAGGATCTGAATTCAGGCCCTTTTATTTATGAGGCCAAGACTTTAACCTCTGACCCATGTCCCCACCCCAAAAACTATTCTTTAAATATATGTGAGGAAATACATCATTCAACAAAGAAGTTCGGATTGATGAATCAGAATCACAATAAGTAAAACACACAGTCTAGGTTTTTAGTCACTTTATAGTGTAGACAGAAAGATCCTCCAGGAGCATACCCAAAGAGCTAGCCAATCCTCCCATCTGAACTTTGTTCCCTGGACTGACTTACAGTGAAAGTACAAATAAAATTCCATGAATTTGTTGCCTACCTCAAGGGACTATGAAACATTTTTACCCTGCTCCCCAGAAACTGACATAGTGCATGCAATATTTTTCAGGAAACCATGCTTTATGAATCCCCAGGGCATGGATTTATTGTAAGCAATCCCTTAAACAGAGTCATCTAACATTGCAGAATTTGTGCTTATGGTCTCTTTGCACTAAGAAGCTTTATTTAGAGTCTCTCTTGGGTCCCCTGAACTCTTTTTTTCCCCTGAGGGTGCAACCCTCCCAAAGGAGGTGAAGTCATTGTCTCAATAGAAAACAAACTACATTAAAAAAAGTTAACACACTGGGGTTCCTATTAATCACAGAATAAATATGTAGAATATAATTGAGAAAATTATAACCCTTTAATGAGATAAGACGTCCATATGTAGCTTTATGAATCCTGAGAGAACATTTGAGGAAACACATGTCAAACTGTTTACCTTTTTAAGCTTTTAGTTTTTCGTAGATTTTATGCTTAAGTATCATCCAGATACTGTATACAAAAGTGAACAGCCATGTTTAAGCGATGTTCAATTATAACAATGAAATCTCATGTATTTAATGAAAATCATATATACATACATATTTCAAGTTGAGGTTTTTACATTATATTTGGTTTTATTTTTAGATTTGTGAAAATGACATGCATATATGTATAGTTGCATAGTTGAGAGGAAAACATCTTTCCCAAACAAAAGTTGATCAGGGGTTACAGGAAGACATCACTGTAAAGCAAGCCCCTAGTACTCTTAACTTGGGATTAATATCTTTCTATGTATATGGTTCACAAAAGCCATAATTGAAAAGTTGGGGTTTTAGGTTTTATGATCTAGCTTGGTTAAGGCATTTTAGATTACTTTAAAGATTTTATTTTCTCATCAGCTAACAAACTTCTTCTCAGAATCATTTCAGGTTGCTTCAAATCATTGTCTAGGATGCATATGAAAGATATGCAAGGGTTAGGGAGATGGCTCAGTAGGTAAAGCCTTTGCCACTCAAACAAAAGGACTTGAGTTAAATCCCCAAATCACATGTAAAAATGTCAGGCTAATATGGCAGTAGCCTGCAATTCCAGTTCTAGAACATGGACCATGTAAAACCCCAGGGCAAAGCAATACACAGGTAGAATGGTCTATGGTGATTTCTGATGTCTTCCTTTGGTCTCCACAGGAGCACACACACTCAAGTACCCTCTTATATGTGTCCACCCACATGAAAAATACACATATGCAAAAATAGATGTGCCAAAAATAAATAAATGAATTAATTGATTAATTTCGAAATTGCAAATGTGTTGAGTCTCAGGATAAACTATATTGCTTACTCATGGCTATTTTCAATTGCTAAATTGAAATGTGGGTCTTAGATTTTTGTGGTGCATGCAAATTTTATGTTTAAAATAAAAAATATTAGAAAGAAAATCTCAACAAAACTTAACAGTAAAGAAATAGAAATGCAGGTGATATTGCTAATGCTTATAATTTCAGAACCCAAGATTGCTGCTGGGCATAACACCACAAGTTGCACATCAGGGAGAGGGAACATTTGCTTGTGTATTAAATAGTTTGTGATTATTACATATACAAGAACTGCTTGCTAAGAAATTAATTAGTTTCTAATGCAATTCTAACTTTGAAAAAGTTTGGATTGCTTAATTTTATGTATTTCTTTTAAAGTATAATCTATTATTTTGAACATTCTTCCATTTAAAATATAGGTTAAGGGGCTGGAGAGATGGCTCAGGAGTTAAGACTCTACCTCACAAGCAGAAGGTGCTGAGTTCGGATCTCATATAAAAACGCCAGGTAGAAACAGCAGACACCTGCACTTCTGACCCTGGTGTATAGAGGTTGGAAAATTGCAGAGTGGAACAATAAAGAGGGAGATGCAATCCAGGATGATTCACAAAGTCACCCTTGGTCCTCCATAGGGACATGCTGTGCCCACTGATACACACACACACACACACACACACAAGAAAAAAAAAGATAAAATTTTTAAAAATGAATAAATTCTAAATTAATTTGACTCATAATCTAGCATGTATCCATACAAGAAAATAATAAAGGAGCATCATTTGCATTCATTGTAGAGGTATTCAACATGAAGTATTGAAATCTGAGAGTTGATATTAATATATTAACTTTATACCTATATATGAAAAACTATGCAGATATGTTTATAATAAATATATAAATAATTTTATATACATTTGGTTAGATATATTTTCATAAATATATGATTTATTCATATGTATTACACATAATGTATTACTATATTTTAAAAATATATAAATCTACATGGAAATATCTATGTAGATGAATAAATTTCTTAAAATGATACTCCAGCTATAATTACTTAGGATTTTCTCAGGTTAGAGGTTAAAAAAATAATAAAGAGCCAAAAGTCTTAGACATTTTTCTAATATTTTCATGCTTTTTGTACATTTTATTGTCTTTAATTTTTTAAATCTAAACTCCCTGATATTGAAAAGTGAAAGCTGAAGAAATAACTTTTCATGAGACAATAACTTAATCTTATTTCTAATAACGCAATATCTCATGTAAAATAAACACAGCAAATTTAACTATTCTTAAGGGGAGCCAATCTGATGACATGTAAACATCACAATAATATAGTGTTCTTCATCACTGAATAACCTCAGGACATCTTTAAGTGTATCTCTTTGTCCCTCCTTATACATTCAGGCATACTGCTCCTGTTCTTAAACTTCCTCCTCCTTTCCATAACAATAACTCAAACTTCTCCTTATGCATGAACATTGATTTTCAAGTCCAATACTTTCTTATTAGCAAAAAATCTTTGTCTCTCCCACTTTCTTTGAAAGGACAAGTCAAATCCCAAGTGCATCAGACAGCTTCTGCTCATTCTTGTCCTGCAAGTGTAAGAAAAGCTGTGCTTCACGGGGTCACTTCCTTCTCTTGAAATGCTGCATTCATCAAACTGAAAAGGGTACATTAGACCTTAAAGTTCTCTTTTCCTAAAATTAGATATTTTATTTCATTTACTAAATTATCACATCTGTCAAAAGATGAAGTCAAGTTCTCGAACAGCACTTGGGTCTGCAGGGCCACTTATCATTTTTCTTTTTCTTTTTTGACATTAGAGAAAGGACTGTTATGTAAGGTTAGAGCAAAAGCGTCATCTTGAATACTATGGATGATTAATTAGGAAGTAAATAGTGAGAAAAAAGTAACCAAAGCCAGAGTTATTGTTTGGATTCATTTTATAACTAATTTCTAAATATCTACTGATAATGTTATTCAGGGACATTGAAGTTTTAAAACAAGCAGAAACAATCAGTCTATGGTGTGAAAGACGCAGCTCTTAGCACAGATGGGTAATAATGTAAAGAGTACGGTCTTCTACTTCACCACTGTACTTTGGCAATGAACAGGTTCATTTATCAGAAACATACCCAGGAGGCTGCTTTAAATTATCTAAATGATAGATACTCCCTTCCTGTTTTTAGAATAAATGGCTTACTGTAACAGTGGGAATTACAGCCCTTGCTTCAAAAACTTCTGGGGAAAAAAATGAGCTATCACAAGCCAATAAGACCATCTTTTTTCTTCTTATGGCTTTCTTATCTCTCAAAATTCATTTTGCTAAAGGTCTAACAGTATTCAAATGTTAAAAACTGTGTTTTGTAAACATGGAACTTATACAAATTGAAGCTGTGATTTTTTTTCTAATTGTGATGCAATCATACTCAAAATGTAAAAAGAGGAATCCAGTGAAACTCAGTAAAAAGTCATCAATTACCCTGACAGCAAAATAAACTTCACTGAAAATATGACAAACTTCATTTTTTAAATATTATGTCTTCTTTATGCAATGTTGCTCCATAAATATATATGTGCATGTGTGCCATTAAAGATCAGGAAAATATCAGAACATCTACTCTTTTGCGATGTAAATTCCACTTTCAGTATTACTTACAGAGTTAACAAAAGTATGCAAGCTGTTAACTCATTGGCAGATGATGATTAGTAATTTTCAAATCTAAGACCTTGATCCATAGAAAGGATTCTCCATTTGAAATGCAAAATTTTCCACATAATCTGACTCAATCATTGTAGGATGCATTTACACAGGAGGTTACTATAGAAATATATGATTTGATGTTGAGAGGTAGAACTGAAGTAGAACTCCAAAACTTGCAAGTACAGATATAATTCTTCCAATAAGCTTATATTCTTCTCGAACTCAACACATGCAGCACATAGCAACAAATAGATAAAGTGTTTTAAGGATTACAAGAATGAGATTCATCTACAAACTGATTTATTCTTGATTAAATATTAGAGGCACTAATGATAATTTCTTTAATCTAAAAATAAACCATTTGCTTTATAATTTATTGGAATTGAGTGTGAAGTGTGTATACTTCAGTAGAGACATTGTAGATGTGAATATTCTTAGAGCTAAGAGTTAACAGCAATTCAAATTAAACATGAAACAAAATCCCATGGACATTTACTATGAGGTCAAGATATGACCAGATATTCTTTTTTTTAAATCAGCAAATAATCGTATTACTTATTTATTTATTTATCTATCACATATTCATTATTAATCCATTGTTTATCATAGCTGGGAAGGGGTAATAAAGCATTTCCCATTCAAAGTATGTAACAATAATAGTGGTCTACTAGAAAAAGCAAACATTAACTTTCAAAATAAATATATGTGTGTATGTGATCCCTTATCTCAGGAAGATTTGCAGAAGAATTACATGTTTCACACCAGTTTAGGTTACATAGCAAGATTCTGTCTTAAAAACTAAAAATTAGCCAACCACTAATAATTTTAACCTATTTTAAAATAAGTGACATCATAGAGAATAGAGAATTCATAGAAAGCAAGAAAGAAAATAAATTACTATGTTTTCTGCCATGACTACACCAAATATTATTTCATGAAATATAAATCTAAATTTTACATGGCAAAGTCAGACATTCTGTTTGACCCAGGTATTGCTCCAAAATAATTAAGGGACAATGTGTGTATTTTATGGCATGCATTTTCCCAATCATAATTTATTGGTTTGCACTTTCATCCATTTATTTAATGGAAAAAGTAAATGATTATATTCGAGACAAATACTTATAGCCTGATTTTTGTTGTAAGTTGTCCTAGTAATTTGATAAAATAGGTCTTGTAGCCTGGGAAACAGAGTATTAGGATTCTACTGATATTGAACATTTCTCTTGGTCTCTTGGAAATTACAAAATATGTATTACGTATTTTGGCATCTGTCTCCTACCATAATGTCTGATCCACACTGTTGAGTTCAGTGGCAATATGTTTCATCATTGCTGATGACCATTGTAGACTGATCCACGCCTAGAAACAGAGATTCAGATCACTTGGTCTCAACGGAACCAGGGGACACTAGACTTCACTTCTCGAGTATTGGCAGCCCATGAGAGATCAGCATTCAGAATTCATCAGAGTTTATTGTAGAAACGAAGCAAAGCATGTGGGGATTTCCTTATCGCCATTATCTTGGAGCAGTAGATTTGCGTAAAGATTTAAAAAAAAAAAAAACAAACTTCCCTAGATGTGATAGAAACCACACATAGGAAGAAGACAATTATTTATCTCATTTCCAATACTTTTAAACATTTTTTTAAATTTTTTAAATTATTATTTATTCAATTGTGCGTATGTGTGTATGTATGTGCGCGCATGTGTGTATGTGTGTGTGTAGAACCACGGACGAATCGGGAACCACCATGGACGCCTCCACCTCCTTCTGCCCCGGGATTCACAGGCTCCGCCCTACCAGGACCAGAAGCGCAGGCCGCCCCCGCTTCCCCCTGGCGTCTATACGTGGGATCTGGGATCCGAACTCAGGACCTTCCGCCTGCAAGGCAGAGGCTTAACCCCTGAGCCACCTCTCCAGCCCCTCCAATACTTTTAGACAGGAGAGATAGTAGTTTCCTTTGAGCAATTGGACTGTTCCCAGTCTTTTTAGAACAGACACAAGCATTAATCATAAATAAGCCACGGGGGGGGGTGTCTTTACATGATTGTATAATATTCCACCACACTGTGGGCTCACTTCATATATTACCAACCAATAAGATATTTACTTAATAGGTGCCACAAAATCATATGTTCTGCTAGATGAATATTGAAATGCACATTGTGCACAGGTGTGAACTATTCCAATAGAACTTTCCAGCAATGAGACTTCTATTCAGCAATTCATTTAATTTATATGCACAAAAGTAAGTGGAAGATATTGCCTATCTGGTGCAATGTTATGCAATCATATTTAAAATTTGTATTTCCCTTGAGTTGAAATAGGACTCCTTTTTTATGTTCTTAGTAAAACTGAGCTGTCCTTTAATGGAGTGAGTGTCAAGTATGTGATAATTCTAGTGTGCATTGCCATCTGTATTGGTCATATGAATTTGTTTTCATTTCCATGTTTATATTTACTGCAAAAATAGACTCTTTCCCTCTGCTTTGCATTGCAAATTTCCTAATGGGGACCTGTTAAACAGAAGCTTTTGTTTAATTCAATATGATCCACCAACATATCTTTTATTATTCTCTCTATGATTAAAGTTGTTCTGACAAAATCTGCCTAGTAGTCTCACAATTTTCTTTTTAAAATATTTTATTTAATTAGTTGTGTGTGTGTGTGTGTGTGTGTGTGTGTGTGTGTGTATCAGAGGGAACTTTATGTCCCTGTGGAGGACAAAGGGTGACTTCATGAATCATCCTGGATTGCTTCTATCTCCTGAGATTTCCCAGGCTCCTCCCACCAGGGCCAGAAGTGCAGGCCACCTCTGATTTTGCCTGGCGTCTTTAAGGTGGACTTGGGATCTAAACTCAGGACCTCCTTCTTGGGAGGCAGAGTCTTAACCTTTGAACCATCTCTCCAGACCACAATTTTTTTCTTATCTCTTGTTTTCCTTCTGTTTCTGCAGCTAAGCTGTTTTTACTGGTTTATTATTGTTGTTTCTATTCCTTCTTTGCTGTACATTTTAGCTTATCTTTCATTGTCTCCATGATGTTGATTTATGATGGAAAAATTAGTTGTTTTTTTTAATTTTTATTTATTAATTTTTCAATTCTGCATGTATGTGTATGTGTGTGTGTGTGTGTGTGTGTATGTGTATGCATGTGTGTGTGTGCAGAACCACGGACGAATTCGTGAACCACCATGGACGTCTCCACCTCCTCGTTTACTCTGCCCGGGAATTAACAGGCTCCGCCCTACCAGGACCAGAAAGGCAGGCCGCACCCCCGCCCCCTGCTTCCGCCTGGTGTCTATACATGGGGTCTAGGATCCGAACTCGGGACCCTCCGCCTGCAAGACAGAGGCTCAACCCCGGAGCCACCTCTCCAGCCCCAGAAAAAATAGTTTTGCAAATGAACATCCTGCCATATAATTGTAAAATTGATATTCATTTCAGGAAATTCACATTTAATGATTTATCTATATCATCTTAGGTACTAAGGATAAATGGAAAGGACATTGCTGCTTTTTAAGACATAACTTCCTATTCATAGTATTATAGAGAAGGTAAAAAAAAACCAGAGATGAAGATGACAATGACAAGTAGTGAAACTTTTGCCTGTATGTGAGAGAGTAGTGCTTCACATAATCTAGCTAAGTTTGGGATGTTCCAAACAGCTTTCTACAAGCAAAGTCTTTATAACTTTAAATATTGTGATGCATTTAGCATTAATTTAATAGGCATTGCCTATAGGTAAGTAGACTGTTAACTTGAGATGTCCAAAATGAAACTATGTGCAAAAAAAAATCAGAAGTTAGGTCTGACTTCTTTCACCTTTATTAAGAAAAAATAAGTGTTTAAGGGACTTACTTAATGATTTGTGATAAGAACTAATAACAACGGGGATAGTAAAACCTTCTAAACTACTAAGTGACAATTCAGTCATTTCTAGATACTAGAAATTGTTGCTGAGGTAGTCATAAGGATGTTGCATATCTTAATCAATTTGAAATTGCACTGAAAGACACACCCATATTGTATGCTAGGAAAGAATTTTTGAGTGTAACAATTAACATTCTTCAACTCAGGATCCGTCAAAGATTTGGGAAAACTCATCAGAAATATAAAGTGAAAGCTCCCAGGGCTGGAGAGGTAGCTGAGGGGTTAAGCCTCTGTCTTGCAGGCAGAAGGTCCTGAATTCAGATCCTAGATCCCACGTATAGATGCCAGGCAAAAGCGGGAGCGGCCTGTGTTTCTGGTCCTGGTAGGGCGGAGCCTGTGAATCCTGGGGCAGAGTAAACAAGGAGGAGGTGGAGGTGTCCATGGTGGTTCCCGAATTCGAAATTCGTCCATGGTTCTACACACACATGCATATACACACGCATACACGCACAATTGAATAAATAATAAAATAATTTTAAAAAGTGAAAGAAAGCTCCCAATTTTACCCTAATTACATGCCACAATTTCTATTAGAATACTAACGTATTTAGCATAAAACTCTGTAGAATACTAGCCCAAAGTATACCCTGAATCTTAATAAAAATGCTCTAAGAGAGACCATCATCTGTGATTTCATTTCTCAGTCTCTTACTATTACTTTGATTTTATCGAGAAAAAAATCCCTTAATAAATTTAATATAAATTCCACTTCAATCATGAAATTTTATAGACAGAAGAACTTATGTTATAATAAATTCCTAGTTCTCTCAGAAGCATATTTAAATTTGATAACCTTATTAAGAACACAGTGGATATGGCATTCTAATGCCATTCATTATAAGGGGAGTGTCTGAAAGATGCTAATTCAAAAGGAGAGAAATTGTTAGAAATATGACTGCAAACTTCTCCACTTTAGGGAAAAATTGGATGTGAAAAGACATCAAAACGTATATGAAAACACCAGGTTTGATTGTGTTCTTTCACAATCTTCAGAAACACATCAAAAGAAATTTAACAAGTAACTTCAAAAGCCTGTTAGACTCACCGGGAACTGCAGTTCAGGGAGAAGCATCCTGTCAAAGGCTTGACTGAGGAAATGACTGTATACATAGAGGTCACAGGGAGACTGACCCACAAACAATTTCTCAAAAAATGTTACCCAAAGATAATACAGATTTCACGTGGAAATTGAAATAAGAATAGTATGAACCATGAGTGCATGAGGTACAAGGCAGAAAACACACATATGCAGGGGAAGAAACATCCAGTTCATTGAAATTGTTTTGGTAAAATGTAAGCAAAACAAAAGATTTGATAGCTATTAAAGAAGCACAAGAATGATTACAAATATTTACCTTGAACTTCCTGAAATAGGTATAAGCAAAGCGTAAAGTCCAAGTTCAGATATGACTTAAAATGATTTACTAGATGTATTTAAAGTCATTTCTCCTCTCTGCAATTCAAACAAAATCTGAATGCATACAGCTATCAAAGTTTATAAGAAAAAGTAAAGAATGTACAAGACCTAATGAAAAATAAAAAGCATGAATGGCATTATAATCAATGCAAATCACAAACACATAAAGTAGTATTCCTTAATGCTATTGATGTGTTTGTCATATATTGAGAACATGATAAATTAGAGGCTAGAGTTCTGTGATCAGATATTGCATTCCAGATCCAGGAACTTTTCTCCAAGCTATCAGAGGATTTTCTTATAATGAGTTGGAGCTAAGTCCATCCTGGGTTATTGTAATCCTTTTAAAAAAGATGTTTTGCTGAAGGCTTTATCTACTAAGAAAAGATTTCCCACAATCACTGACTGTTTGATGCTTGTGTAAGATTCTTACTTTAGTTTGGCAGGTAGTTGAAGGGTCTTCTAGGCTGAAAACTTCACAATGAATCAGCCACGATCTCTACTGTTCTTAGATTACATTTCAGTGGGTGTTCTGTATAATATATTTCCCTGAGTCATGTAGCTTATGTTTCCAGGAACAATGCCCAACACCCATTGCTATGCAAATCATTGACTCATAATGTTTCCTAGAATATCCATCAAGCAATATTCTATGGAGAGTGATCATTGGAATAAGTTTAGTATGTCATTCCTGAGACAGATCACCTGTTTGATGATGACAGTGCAGACTCTCTTCATTGTAATAGGACTGTGAACAACAGGAAGCCCCTCTTGCAAGACAGGATCAACTCACTGAGACTGAAATAGAAATTTTTACAAGGGAATTTAGAAGATGATGTAAGTTTAAAGGTCATGGCATAATTATTGTCCCTGGAACTGCACTAATAAACATTAAATATCCCCATGGGACCAACTAACTGCTTATCTTGATTTCTCCTATATATCACTAAGTATATAATTGTCAGAAGGGACTATTTCAATCAGGTGTGAATCTGTATAATTCGCTTGAAACACTTCCTAGCACTTTATGGTGGGATCTAAGTCCCTTAGCATAGCCTCTCTGACCAGTGCATAAATCAACTTTCATTCAGCAAAACAAATATCTGGTGTTTCATTTCTGGACATAATCCAGCAACATTTGGGGCTCACACAGAATCACCAGGAGACTAAACCCCAGATGCCAGGGGGATACTCAACTTTCAGCCAGAACCAAAGAGAGATGAGAGAGGGACTTACTCCTAGGAGGGGTACCACGTGAGACATTCTAGGACTCCAGGACCGAAGCTCTCTGTAGACCCTGTAGCATATTAGATCTTGACCTCTATACAACCCTAAATTGGGGAAAAGAGAAAACAGTCTGTTTTCTGTCACCTCCACAGGTAGGTCTGTTTGAAAAGGAGCCTTCAGGGAACATCAAAGGACGCTGGGATATAGCTGTGCACCCAGTGTCCAAGAGTTTGGAGTTTGACTCCCCCATGCTATAAATTCTATCCTTGAAGGACAGGAGCCTTCAAGGGATATATGGGGAGTCTGGATGAAGCTGCTGATTCCAGTGTTCAAAGGTTTTAGACAAGATGCCCCCAAAACTGTGGTTTCTGTAATCTCGTGAATGGTGAATGAATGTTAAGAGTGTGGTGGCTACTGTGTGTTGTTTCTATCCATCTGCCTGTCTATTCACTATGAGTCTTTGTGTTATATTGTCTCTGAACAGGTAAGGAGGGTCAAGTTGTCCAAAAACTCCTGTGAAGTGTATACTTGAAAATTTCAGAGAAGGTTTTGCTGAAGGTAGCGATTATGGCATCACTCTATCATCCAAAAAACTCCCAAACTTCTGGGAGACCAGTAAACGTAGACTATCTGTAGACTGATTGAGCAAGGGCTCACTAGATATCCAAATGGCCCAAACAGTTTGAAATGTGATCATGGGTGACCCTGGTCTTCCTGATCAATTTCCCTTCATTGACAGATGCTCCTCTGCTAGCGCCCACCATGATTGAAAGCCTGTGCTCTTTCCCTGGGTTCTCAGGTCTTAATCATCAGACCCTCTACCAAGAAAAGAGAAGAATCCTCATTTGTCCTTCAGGCTCTACCAGAAGACTCTGATCTCTCCCATTCCTATGTCCCAACCAGGAAAATTTAGTTACTGTAATTCATACCTGTTCCCCCAACCCCATACCCAGGAAAGACACTGAGCATAGGCAGACTTTAGATAGCAAAGAGTGTAGCACCTATTCTGTCATTGCAGTAGACTCTGTCAATTAGTTCTGGTGGTCCTAAATTTGTTCTAGTGGTAGGCAACTATCAGCAAAACTAGTACCCCTTTACGTCCCTTTCTCTACCAATAACTTGTTTAACTGAAAGACTCAGGATCCCTCATTTCTCAGAGAAACCACAAGCACTTATTGAGCTTCTTAGGACTGTCTGTACACTCATCAACCTATTTGGGATGATTGTCAACAGCTCCTGCATATCCCAGTTATGGTCAAAGAACAAGATAGAGTAAAAATTGACAGTCAAAATTTGATCTTGGCTTGGGAACAATTTCTCTTGCCAGTGATGATGTCTGCATAAAGCTAATCTTAGCATCTAAGAAGTGACTGGAACTCTAATTCAGACTGAGGTAAGGAGGATCTGAAAAACTTTCACTAAGTCCTGTTTAGCAAGGATGAGGGAAGCTGCTAAGAAACTCACTAACTTCTCAAAAGTAAGTGAGGGGTTTCAAGAAACTCAAGAATCACCTACTGGATTCATGGAACTTCTGAGGGAAGCATAATAGGTTTTTACCCCAATAGATCCAGATACACGCAAAAACCAACAGAATATAAACATTGCTTTTGTCATTTAGTCCCTAATATAAGGAGGAAGTTCCAAAATTAGAGGGATTTGGAGAAATGCATAGGTCTTGGTGGCTAGAAATTGCCCAGAAGTTTTATAATAGCCATTACATCATAGAGGAAACACAGAATGAGAAACTAGCAAAGTTAGTGGTAGCAGCCTTAAGGGAGAGAATCTAAGGATGTAGAAGTTGAGGGACAGGAAACACAGGGAGGGAAGAATAAGAGATGGAGAATATGAATCGGGACAAGGATCAACATGCATATTGCAAACAGAAAGGACCCTGGAAGAATGAATGTCCAAAATGAGAAAAGAAAAAGGATGGTCCCATTATATTTCTGGAAGAGGAATGACATAGCAGGGGCTCCATCTCAATCAGCACCCAGATTGTCATGGTAAGGTAGGGGGCAAATGTGTCAAGTTTCTTGTTATATTTATGCTATTCTAATGGACATCAAAACAAGGAGCAATTGTAAAAGCTGATCCTACCTATAGGCAAACTCTCAGACAGTAAACTTGAATCCATTTGCTGTGACTCATTCTTTCCTTATTACATCATAATTCCCATATTTCTTGCTGGGGAGAGATCTCTAAAAACTGACAGCAACTATCAGTTTTGGAGAAATGGAAATCTAATTTACACTGAACCCAGACTCATCTCTCTCATAGATTCTAGTCAATTGCCTACTCTTATAGGAGTGCCTTCTGAGCTCAGTGGAGTAACCCTGGCCAGTTGGACAACTACTGATAGAGCTAGGACAAAAGTTTTCCTATGTTTTAGCTGAAAATCACCTATAAGGATTGACAGTCCATTGAACTCCAATAATATAGTCCAACTCTTGAGTAAAGCCATCCCAGTGAGGATGAAGGAGTACCTTGTGAGTAGAGAAATGAAACTAGGAATGGCCAAACACATTAACTGACTCTTAGAAACAGGAAATTTGATTTTATGACACTCTCCTTGGAACACTCCCTGCTTCCAACCCACAAACCAGGAATACAAGATTATCAGCAAGTGCAGGGAAATAAATAAGTGCATTGAGATTTATTCCAGGACTCTTACCCACATGCTTTTTTTGGGTTTGTTTCCATCAGATAAGTTAATCTACACTGTATTGGATCTCATGGATGCTTTCTTTTCCTTTCTGCTGGCTGGATGTCGGCCACCCTTCAGATACCTACCCCAAAAAGACTAAGAAACAAGTACAGGAGATCCTTAGGATAATAGACTGTTATCACTTATATCAATCTCTATTCTGGGTTTTTCTGTGATTGCTAAACCACTTCATGTCAACCTAAAGGGAAAGCAAACTCTGGTGTGGACTGAAAAATAACAAGACACTTTTATAAATCTCAAAAGGCCTTGGTTGTCGTCACCAACCTTGGTATTCCCTGATATCATCAAGTTTTTCTACCTATTTGTACATGAGGCTTGGGATATAGTAAAAAGGATCCTTACTCAGGCTTTAGGACCATGGAAACGCCAGTGGTATATCTTCAAGAAATTGGACCCAGTGGCACATAGTTGACCAAGTTGCATCTGAGCTGCTGTATAGTTATATTCAGGAAGGAGTCAGATATGCAGAACAGCTGTCGCCTCAGAGGAGTGGGTACTCTGGATCAAGTCACTCAGTAGAGGAAACTCTGCCCAAAGATCTGAACTCATAGACCTAACACAGGCCTTGAATGAGAAAAAGGGGAAGACATAAAAGTGCACACAGGCAGCTGATATGCATTCACTATTGCACATGTACATGGGACACTACAAAGAATGTGGTCTCCTGGCTTTGACTGAAAAAGAAATTAAAATCAAGAGAAATTTTAGCTCACCTAGAAGCCATTTTGTTACTAAAGACAATAGCTATTGTACACTACATAGGACACCTGAAAGAAGATTCCCCCACCAAGATTCAAGAGAATCAGACCACAGAATAAGTGGCATAACAAGTTGCCCAAGAACAATTGGGCCACCCCATATCTTAGTGCTTGCTCCAGAATCAAGTCTGCCAAAAAACCTGTACAACTGAAGAGGAATGCTGGACAAAGCATGAAGAAACTTAAAAAAAATAAACAATAATGATACAGCTAGACAGAAGGTCAATTATCCCTCTAGCCTCAGGAAGGGAAATGGTAAAGGACCCCCAAAATATCTGTGTTCCTCTATTCTAAATATTACATTTCAGAGCTGGACAAAATAACCAGATACCTAGTCTCCAATTGTGATTTCTGAATGCAAGTAAACCAGAAAGAAGGTAAGATTGTAAAAGAATGGAACTGAATCCATGACATATTGCCTAGAGAACATTGGGAACAGGACTTTACTAAACTAAAACTCCACTTTTGGCTAGAAATTCTCGGAATACATAGCATTACCCACCAAGTCAGATACAGCTTCTATGGTAACAAAACAAAGTTATTACAAGAACTAGGACCTAGATTTGGACTGTCCCTTTGGCATATGACAATGATCCAGCCTTCATGGTTAAGATCTTTCAAATTGTGATAAAGATATTCAGGGAAGATGGAGAGGATGAATTGGACCCTAAAGTAAATCTCAATTTAATTAAATAAATATAGAAACAGAGCTAATCTTGGACCAACTCCCTTTCCTTTGCCTTTTTAAGGACCATATGTACCCTGTACAGAGGTTTTACTCCATATGAAGTTATGTTTCAAATGTCTCCACCTATCCTCCCCAAATTATCAGCTTTCCCACAGGCTGAAATAGCTGGTTATTCCCTCCTAAAGTCACCGCAAGGACTACAGCAGATGAGTGCCAATATACTGTTTCTGGGGCAGAACTATAATTGAACTGAGGTGACACACCACTTTCAACCTGGTAACACTGGGCCCAAAGAATAACTTAAAATATCTTAGAACCCACATGGAAGGGTCCATATCCTTTGTTCCTAATAATGCCTATTGTGGTGAAAGTGGCTGTTAATCATATAACACACTCAGGAATCCAGCCACTGCAGATTAAAGGAATTGCCACACTGACACACTGTGGGGGTTGTCAGGCCCAAGGCCTGCTCTTTGGAGAATGATACATTAGCATCTGAACTGGGCTGTTGCTAGGGCCTCCTCCCCTGGAGGTTGAGTTTGCCTCTTGTCTGCAAGACAATGGCAGGCCTTACTCCTCCCCTTGGGAGTAGAGATCACCTCCAGCTCTGTTCTTGGATCCTTTTGTTTCTCTTAGAAACTGGCTGGGCTGTTCCTCCCCCAATTGTTCCTTCCTGCTTATCTGAGATATGCTTATGCACGGACCAAGTAACTCTGTTTTGAGGCATACATTGCCCATTACCTTCGAGTGACAAGGTGGCATGCCTGTTTACCTGGCGACATCATGTCTGGTAGATGTCACTCCTGCCTTTTCTTTGTTAACTAGAATGTATATGTTTTACATAATCCTGTAAGGAATTTGGCCCTGTTCCTTGACTGTTTTCCTATAAATCCTATGTATGTTACAATAAAGATGGCTTGGAAGATGGACATCCTAGGCTCGCTCTGACCTGATGCCTGATCAATTCCTACTGCTCCCACTTCTGTTTCCTGCACGTAAGTCTGGGTTTATGCTGGCTAGTGGGCCCGGACAACATGCGACCCACTAAAGATAAAACTAAGGTAGACCTCTTGCTGCCATTGGATCTCTTATAGCTAATCTAGCTTTGACTCAGGCATGTCCTCTTATTCTCCCCTCACTAGACCCAAAGTTGGGGATATGAATTAAGAAAAACTACAAATGGAAAAGTCATTGCCAATATTACTACTGACAGAAAGGTCAACTTCAGAGTATATCTTTGTTCTTCAATATCATTTCTCAGGTATGTTGGACTACAAAGTAAAGATGTGGATGAGGGAATGTCTCTTTGGGAGATAGACTCCAGGATCTGCAGCTGTATATCTGTCTTGCAAATGGAAAAACTACGTGCCATAGGGAGGACCAATATAACAACCAATATGGAAACATGTGATCTGTATATCACTATTTACCAGAAGTAGCATCCAAGTTCTTTTCTCTAGGTGCCTGCCACCCCATAACTATTAAAATTAAAGCCTGTATCTCAGTAAGATGTCAGAATTGAGTGACAAGGAAATTACATCATATGCATTCAGAGAGTATCCAGGAGACAAATGTACTATACAAATGAAACAATCCCCCTGAATGTTTCAATCTATTGGCTGATATAGTAATCTGTACTTGCCTATCCCCAAGGAAATTCCTAATCAGACACCTCCACTGAAGGAAAAGTCTGCTGCCAGTATGGTAGCTCCAAATCAGATGTTTCCTCTTAATTCCCTGACTACATTAGACCCAAACCCAAAGTCTGGTCCCTTGATGATTGAAATCCTATCTCCAGTTCATAAGCTCTTAACATTTTACCAGAATAATGTCTTGATTGTTGGCTATGCCTCAAACCCTTTTCTCATTATGTGAAGATAGAAATAAACCAAACCCTAATTCTCTCTTTGGACCAAGAAAGGGAACAGCCCCAAATTAGTTTAGGGGATATCCAAGGTCAAGATCCCATATGTTGTCCTTTGTCTGTAACTTAGATTGTTCTCCCTACTATGATGTATATAATAACATTCAATACAATGACTATGTCCTAAATTTGAGTCATTTGTAAGGTTATAGAAACTGCCTGAGTATTCTGCATAGTCTTACTAAATGTATGGCCTTGAAAAACTGGAAAATGAAAAACAAGTAGTCCTATGTATGATAGTTAATGTGTGTTTTGAGTTTATATTTATGGTGGAGAAAAAGGAGAAGCTCACTGTGGTTCAGAATCAAGTTCCACTTCTGGTAGAGCCTGGCATGGCAGGATAATTTGCTATTGGGACATTAACCTTGATAGTTGGGAATTCAAATTCAAAGAACGTACTGTTCAAATAGATGGCGACCTGGGTCATTTAGAAAACTTGTTCTTCAAGATGGAAAACCAAGTTTACTCTTGGTTTCTCCAAATTAGAACAGGTCTTGATCTCCTGTTTATGAAACAAGGAGCACTCCATATGGCACCGCAAGAAGATTGTTGATGTTATGTTAATTAGTGTGGGGTGATAAGTTGAAGTTTGATTTTAGTAAGAAAACTTAAAAAGAATAAATTATATATATATATATAAAATTGTCAACTGGTACCAGTCCCACATTTGTCAGCTTGCTCACTTTGGCCCTGGCAGGCCTCTTAATTTTCCTCTTGTTAGCCTTAACTATAGGACTGTGCAGTCTAGTAAACTACATGAAGAAACAGATAGCCACAGTTAAGCTCATGATTTTGAGAGAACAGTATAACCCTTTAGACCAAGACTCATGTCCGTTGAAGCAGAGGGTAATTTGATGGGCCTGCAAACAAAAGGAAGACCCTCTTGCAAGTCAGCCTCAACCCCCAATGAGGCTGAGATTGAAAAATTTTAACCCAGTCCTTTATAAGGGAACTTCTAAGAGGGTGTCAAGGTCTTTCTAAGGTCTTGGCATAACGACTGTCTCTGGAACTGTATTCAACAAACAGATATCCCTGTGGTGCCAGCTAATTGCTCATTTTGGTTTCTATTATATACAGTTTAAATAATCATCAGGAGGGACTTTATCAATCAAGATGTGAATCTCTATAACTCACTTGAAATACTTTTTGGTGCTTTGCTTTGAGGACCATAAGCCTGCTAGCCAATGAATAAAATAGCTTTCATTCTTCAAACTGGGAGTTTCATTCCTGGTTGTCACCCTGAATCACTGTGACCTTAAGTTAGGTATGTCAGTTGCCCAGAGAACAAAGCAAATATTTCATACAACACCACTAGCACTGAAACAGAACTGACAACGTTCAGGAACAATATGCCAGACTTTACAGATATTTGAGGGACTAGATATTCAATTCTTTTAGATGTCTGGTCATTGGAACTATATCATATTGAGAGAAAATTTTTAAAAGATCAAGTTGCATGCTAATTTATGAGAACACTAGGAGATTTCTGTTCTATCATATGAAAATATGCTAATTTTCTTCAGTTATGGGGGAGAGGGGAGGAAAATTATGAGACTTAGATCTGGGACTTAAAGATGTCAGAGCTTCAGAGAATGATGAGTTGCCAGCTGTGGCAAAGTTTGTTAGTTCCAGCTCAAGGATGCAATGGAGATAGGCAGGGGTTCTGTCAGAGGAATGGGGTGCCAATGTTATTTTCTCCTTGTACTGTCCCTCTTGTCTATGACTGTGAGATATCACTCAACTCAACCAACTTACGGAAGAAAAATTTCCAGAGAGGAGATGCATTCTTTATGCGAGAAAAGCCATGGCTGGCTGGGAGAAGTTGGAAACTGTCTAAATTACCTTCATCAAGGAGGCTGAGATCTGCAAAATTGCTTACTCCAAGCTATATGAGAAGATTTCTCTAGAAAATACGGGGGAGGGGGGAATAATCAACATCAGAACCCACTCCCTGTAACTCACTTCCTTCAGCAAGGATCCAACTTCTAAAGGAGTCATGACCTTCATAAATAACTAAAGTTTCAAACACATGAACCTATGGGAGAGGACTCATATTTCAAAACATGACACGCTTAAATATCTTGAAGTTTGTGGTCAATAAAAGCATTCCACTCCATCTTGATAAAGTCTACTTTTTTTCTTTCCTAGAAGATAATAGAAATAGTGCTGTTTTTTAAGAAAGTATTTTGGGACCTGTGAGGCAGCTCAATGGGCAAGATACTTGCTCACAAACTTGCTGACCTGAGTTCAATCTCCTGATGCCCACATGGTTAAAGGAGAAAGCTGAGTTCCAAAAGGTGTCTTCTCACTTTCACCCTTTCACCATGGCAAGCATATAACTGCTTTCAAACTCTCTCACCCATAAGTAAATAGATAAACAAATAAATATTGTTTAAGAAAGGGAAGCAAGCATTTGCCTCTATCAGGAAATAGCATTGAATTTCATGATAACCATGTAGACATAAGTAAGTAAGCAGGTTTTCAAAGAGAAGCAGGAAGTATGTCAGGGGTTAGAAAATATATCAGAAGTTAGAAAACAGGTACTAACGGGACAGGATTGTAGAAAAATATTGGATCTCTGGGTGTCAGATTGAGAGGGGTATAACTGAACCTAATATTGTTGAGTTGATTACTGTTAAAACACTTTGTCATGAAAGACAAGCAGTGAGATAATTCAAATATGATAAATGCTATTGCAGTAGAAAAAATGAAAAATAAGACTTCAATATCAGACAGTAGAAGAAGTCATCAAACTTCTCATACATGTGGGTACCCTGTGAGATGATTCAGCCAAAGGCAGTTGAATGCAAATATGGCAACCCAAGCCACAGAATTAATTTTAGACTATTTTGCTGCTGTACCCCCTGCCGGGCCAGCTGGAGTGGGGGGGGGGACTCGAGCGAATGGGCTAGCTGGCCATGGGGTCACCACTAGACCCCGGAAGCAGTAGTGGACGAGATGCTGCTGATTCAAAGTCATTAAGGCCGTTTTGGGCTTATATAGGGTAAGGGTCCAATCAGGTGTTGCCATCCCTCCTCCGGAGGGGACAGCCACCAGTCATTTAAGTGTTTACTAGGTGTCCATTGCAGGTGCAGGTTAGACGGCCACTTCCCATTAGTTGTTCATCCCTCTGCCTGCACAGCCCTCTGTTGGGTCATGTCTGTACATGTCCAGGCTTGTAAGTAGCTGGAAGCCGGGGTAGGGCCTCCCTGAATCAGTAGTGCCACACTATTTGTTATAGTTACCTTCTGAAGGGAATTAGAATCTGAATATTATAATAGACATTATGTTTGTCTGTATGGCATATAACAACATCATTTTCATCCCACAGAGTAGATGAGAACTTTATGGGAGTAACTAGGAAAGGATGAACACATACCTTGGTCCCTACAGGAAAAGCAACATAGTGAATATCTTTAGGTGGGAGGGAACTCTAATTGGTTAACACTTTTGGGAACTCTGCATTCTTACATGTTCTTATTCTTGACCAAACACTGAGCCTCTTCTATATTAATGACATCATAATTCACACCGATTTGTATCTCAAGTTCCTGTTTTGTCTATGGTACACTTCAGTTATTCTAAAATTATCATTAAAAGAAGATCTCTCATTCCAAATAATCCCCAAAATTGAAGAGCTGATGCTAAATTGTGCTACAGAGTAGCCAACTTAAATAAAAGTATATTTTTCTTCATCAGGAAACACTTCCTTGGATAATAAAATAAAATCCCAAAGATAAACACTACAATGGAAGTAGGTGACCTGATTTGAATTCCAGTTCCAACCTTCCTATGTGCATAATTTTAAAAAATTCATTTCCTTGCTTGCTATAAACTAAAAAGTTTATCAAATACCTAAAGGAACATTTGGTGTAGGGGACTAGGCTTAAATCCGTTTATATGAAAATGAAAGCCATAATAATGTCGCTGTGCACACATTCTAATTCCAGAATTTGTGATTGTATCTTTTTATTTAGTCGAATTTTGAAAGACAATTAAGTACTTAAAAATGGTAATTCCATCCTGCATCCAGCACTTATCTGAGAGAGCAAGGTGAAAGGAAGAGGGCTCATAAGGAAACAGAGTCCCAACTGGAGTGGAGTGCAGGTGGATTTAAAAATATAGGAGAAGCCTCAGAAATAAAGTAGAAAGGAATTTTCTGGAAGCAAAGAGGACAGGAAATTGATTCTTCTTTGGTGATTCCATGTAAAGATGTAACCTGTGATCTTTGTTTCATTAAACACTTTCTGAACTTCGAGAGTGAAGAATTGTCAGAAAACAAAACTCTTGTTTAAGCCTCATACACTTTACCCATTTATAGTAGCGTAGAGATAATAATAGAAATCTAGCAAGATATATCTCTCCATTGCAATATCATAACTCAAAAAGTAGAAGTTCATGTTGGACTGGTCTTCCAAGCATCTTACTGAAGTTTTACATTTTCTCTCAAGACACAACTATAGTTGTTAAACATAAAACTCTTCAGCTTATAGTCAAAATTCTTGGATATAGTTTTGCACAATTAAAATCTTCATGGACCTGCTTAAATTTAAGGGATCACAAAGCAAAATAAAATGTCATGAATTTAAGAAAGAAATTAGTAGGGAGTGTGAGGGAGATAAGAATGTGTATACTTGTAAATGAACAAACTCAGTAAAATAAAATCTATCAAATCAATCTATCTAATAAAATCTGTCAGATAAAAGTCAGTTTTCCCCCAACTATCTGTTATGTAGAAACTTGAATAAAAAACTGACAGAACTAATGATACTCTTATGTTTTTCATCATTTTCGTTCTTGTTTTTGATTATTATAATGTTGATAACACTATTATTGGTAAAAATAGCATTAATAGAATACAACTCACAGTTATAGCCTTAAAATATTGCTAGCTAAAAATTACTGCTATTTTATATTAAAACATTTCAACACCAATCTTTTTTTAAAATTTTTTATTATTATTTATTCAATTGTGCGTGTGTGTGCGCATGTGTGTATGTGTGTGTGTAGAACCACGGACGAATCGGGAACCACCATGGACGCCTCCACCTCCTTCTGCCCCGGGATTCACAGGCTCCGCCCTACCAGGACCAGAAGCTCAGGCCGCCCCTGCTTCCGCCTGGCGTCTGTACGTGGGATCTGGGATCCGAACTCAGGACCTTCTGCCTGCAAGGCAGAGGCTTAACCCCTGAGCCACCTCTCCAGCCCCTCAACACCAATCTTTGAAGACCCATGCTAATTTAATTATAGTATTTTGAGAAAAAAAATATAGTGTCTTTCAAATTATTTTCTAGTATCTTTCAAATTATTTTCTATTCACAACAGATTGCCATGTTTTCTCAATGGTGCACGCCAAAATTAAAGAGAGGATTGTACTTATCATTAATAAATAAGTAATCATACATATTCACCTTAGTGAATCATCATGTTAATCATCATAGACTCACTGGAGATTCTATCAAATAAAAAGGAAAAAGTTTTTTGCCTACATTATTTTATTACCATGAAATAAGTATTTAATAGATTAAATTATTTTGTATCTATTTGTGTGTGGAGTGGTGGTCAGGAATCCTCAATTCCACAGGCATGTGTGAAAGCTGGAGACTGATGTGGAGGTGACCTTTTCAATTGCATCTCCTCCTTGGTTATTGAAACAGGTTCTTTCACTGAAGCCAGAGATCAACACTGGCCAGTCAACCCTGAGCTGCACTGGCCAGGTCAGCAAAGTCCTGGGATCTGTGTTTTCTTACATAGCTAACACTTTACTCAGTGAGTTATCTCCACAATCCTGCTTTTATATTTATTTAACAACATTTAATTTATTAAAATTAAATGATGCATTAATACTAATTACTTTTATCTGGAGATGATTGTTACGTTAAAAATTGTGAAAACATTTTATTTTTTTGTTTGTTTTCCCTGAAGAATATATTTTTAATTTATTTTTTAATACATTTTTTATTATTATTTCAGCTCATACAAACTTATTAGGTACACCAGTTCCTTCCCTCCCTCCTCCTTCCCCCCAACCCGCTGCTCCCCCTCCCCTCACCCTTCCCTCCCCATCACCCAGTGCCTCCCACCCCAATTCCCAGAGAGTCCTTTCTTGTGCATGCCTGACTCTTCACTGGGCCCTCCTCTCCGATGACGTACAAGGACCCAGTGGCATTTCCCTGAACCCTTTCCCGTGTTCCACTTAAGCACAGGAACACTGCTGTGGCTGCCAATCCCTTGCCTCCAAGGATCTTGGTGCCTTTAGCAGATTGTGAGGTCAATAGTGTGTTGGACATTGCGCCGGGCATGCAAAGTCCAATTATGATTGCTTCGCCCCTAACTTGTGCGGAGAATCTTGCAAATCATTGCTCCTCCCATCCTTTTGCTCTTACACTCTTACCGCCCCCTCTTCCGCAAATTTCCCTGAGCTTCAGGATGGGGAGAGATTAGTCTGGCCTAGTTCTAAGTGGTTGATATAGAGTCTCTGAAGTTCTGGATTGTGGTTTGTTGATTTTCTTTTCCAGTTTTGCTGCTCCTGCAATGCCCTTCACTCCATCCTGCTGGGCACTGTATGTCATCCCCTGGCCAGAGACAAAAAGCTGTTAAACTGGAGTCTTATTATAAGAGTACATTCAAGGGTAGATGTAATAAAAGTAGGAAACCTTAGTGAGGGAGGGGACAATCACCGATTTGCAAAATGGTTACTTTTTATCTGCCAGACTATATGCCCTCCCCTTCTGGTGAGATCATACCCCCTTAGTTGTAAATGGTCTGTGAACTTAACCAGGTGTCACATTACTTAATTGCAGTCCTTGATGGAGGCCTATTTTCTCTGCTGTAACATGGTCACTTCTCTCCTTGCTTCTGGTGTGGCCCTCCAACCCCATCCCTCCTGTTCATAATCCTTGCAATTACTGCAATTACTGTAGGTAATACATAGATTTACCTATGAGTGTCTCAAGGTGGGCTGGGTGGGTTTGGTACTAGGAGCCACCTATTAGGGAGTACATACAGTGCTTAATTTTCTGGGTTTGGGATACTTCACTTAATATAATTGTTTCTAATGACATCCGTTTCCCAGCAAATTCCAGTAATTCATCATATTTGATGGCTGAGTAGTACTCCATTGTGTAGATGTACCACTGTTTCCTTATCCACTCGTCAACTGTTGGACATTTGGGTTGATTCCATGACTTTGCTATTATAAACAGTGCTGCTATGGTCGTGCTTGTGCTATGGAGGTGAATATCTGCTGTATAGGGGGTTATTCCCAAAAGTGGAATAGCAGGGTCATATGGAATTTCAATCTTTAATTACTTTAAGAATCTCCAGACGGCTCGCCAGAGTGGCTGTATGAGCCTGCATTCCCACCAGCAATGTAGCAGAGTTCCCCTCTCTCCACATCCTCTCCAGCATTTGTTGTTGTTTGTATTTTGGATTTTTGCCATCCTGACCGGAGTGAGATGATATCTCAGGGAAGTTTTGATTTGCATTTCCCTGATGGCTAAGGAAGTGGAGCATTTTTTCAGATATTTGTTAGACAGTTTAATTTAATCCCTGGTAAAGTTTCCTTTAAGTTCCAGTGCCCATTTTTTAATTGGGCCATTGGTTTCTTTGGTGTTTAGTTTTCTAAGTTCTTTGTGCACTCTGGACAGCAGAGCTCTATCAGATGTGTGGTTAGTGAAGATTTCCTCCCATTCTGTAGGTTACCTTTGAGCTTGTGTTACAATCTCTTTATCTGAACAGAAGCTCTTTAATTTCACAAGATCCCAACTGTTGAGAGTTGGTAGCAGTCACTGTGCCATTGGAAGTCTGTTTAGGAATTGTTGGCCCAACCCAATCAGCTCGAGGGAGATCCCTATCCTTTCAACTATGGTTTTTATAGTCTCTGGCCTTATATCAAGGTCCTTGATCCATTTGGAATTAAGTCTTGTACATGGTGACAAGTACGGGTCCAGCTTTAATCTTCTGCATATGGAGATCCAGTTTTGCCAGCACCATTTGTTGAAGATGGTGTTCTTTTTCCATTGGATTTTTTGGGCCCCTTTGTCAAAGACCAAATGGCTGTAATTTTGTGGGCTTATATCTGTGTCTTCAACCTTTATCCATTGATCTACATGTCTAATTCGGAGCCAGTATCAGGCTGTCTTTATAACTAAGGATTTGTAGTATAGACTTAGGTTTGGTATGGTAATACCTCCAGCAGTGTTTTTGTTACTCAGGATTGTCTTTGCTATCCTGGGTCTTTTGTGCCTCCATATGAACTTTGATATTGTTTGGTCAACTTCTTTGAAGAATTGCTTTGGGATTTTAATTGGTATAGCATTGAATTTGTATATTGCCTTTGGTAGGATGGTCATTTTTATGATGTTGATTCTGCCATTCCAGGAACAAGGGAGGTCTTTCCACCTTCTGGTGTCTTCTGCTATTTCTTTGTTAGGGTTTTAAAATTTTCATTATAAAGGTCTTTTACCTCCTTGGTTAGGTTTATACCAAGGTATTTCATTTTTTTTAGGGGCTATAGTAAATGAGATTGTTTCTCTCACGGCTTTTTCACTTCTTTCATTCTGGGCATATAGGAAGGTCTCTGATTTTTGCACATTTATTTTGTATCCTGCCACCCTGCTGAACTTCTCAATTAGTTCCAGGAGCTTCCTGGTGGAGTTTTTGGGATCACTTAGGTATAAGATCATGTTGTCTGCAAATAGGGATAGCTTGACTTCTTCCTTGCCGATTTGAATCCCTCTTATGTCCCTTTCTTGTCTTATGGCTTCAGCTAAGATTTCAAGTACAATATTGAATAGAAGTGGTGAGAGTGGATACCCTTGTCTAGTTCCTGATCGAAGTGGGAATGCTTCCAATTGTTCCCCATTGAGCATAATCCTTGCTGTGGGCTTGTTGTATACAGCTTTTATTATATTGATAAAGGTTCCTTCCATTCCTACTGTCTCTAGCGTTTTGATCATAAAAGGCTGTTGGATCTTGTCAAAAGCTTTTTCTGCATCTATCGAGAGTATCATGTGGTCTTGGACTTTGGAGTGGTTTACATGATAAATTACATTTATTGATTTGCGTATGTTGAACCAACCTTGTCTGCTGGGGCTGAAGCCTACTTGGTCCCTGTGAATAATCTTTTTAATTTGTTTTTGAATCTGATTTGCTAAAACTTTGTTGAGAATCTTTGCGTCTGTGTTCATCAGAGAAATCGGCCTATAGTTTTCTTTTTTAAGTGAATCTTTATTAGGTTTTGGGATTAAAATGATATTAGCTTCATAGAAGGAATTTGGTAGTGTTCCTTCCTTTGCTATTTGATGGAACAGTTTAAGGAGTATTGGTGTTATTAACTGCTTATATGTCTGGTAGAACTCTGTGCTGAATCCATCTGGTCCAGGACATTTTTTCGTGGGAAGATTTGAGATTTCTTCTTCAATTTCCTTATATGTTATAGGACTATTTAAATTATTCACAACTTCCTGATTCAATTTAGGTAAGTTCTGTTTACTTGCAAATTCATCCATCTCTTTTGTGTTGTCAAACTTCACAGAGTATAAGTTTTTGAAATATGATGTTATAATTCTCTGGATTTCGTGGGTATCAGTAGTGATAACTACAAGTTCATTTCTAATTTTGTTAATTTGGGTGTTCTCTCTCCTGTTTTTGGTTAATTTAGCTCGAGTTGTATCAATCTTATTGATTTTTTCAAAGAACCAGCTTTTTGACAGGTTGATTTTTTCTATCATTTTCTTAATCTCGATTTCAGATATTTCTCCCCTTATTTTGCTAATCTTCTCTCTTCTACTACTTTTGGGATCAGATTGCTCTAGTTTCTCTAAAGCTTTAAGCTGGATTGTTAAATTCTTTATTTCTGATGTTTCCATTTTTTTGATGTAGGCATTAATAGCTATGAACTTACCTCTTAGAACAGCTTTCATTGTGTCCCAGAGATTTTGGTAAGTTGTATTTTCATTATCATTCGCTTTCAGGAAATCTTGAATTTCCTTTTTAATTTCTTCCTGAATCCAGTTTTCATTCAGCATCATTTTGTTAAGTTTCCAGGAGTTAGTGTATTTTCTCTTGTTTGATGTGTTGTGGATGTCCACCTTTAGGACATGGTGGTCTGACAGGGCACAGGTAAGAATTTCAACTTTTTTGTATATGTGTAGATTCGTTTTGTGGCCTAATATGTGATCTATTTTGGAGAAAGTTCCATGTGCTGCTGAGAAAAATGTGTATTCTTTGGTGCATGAGTGAAAAGTTCGATAGAGATCTGTAAGGTCCATTTCTTTAAGGGTTTGATTAAGGTCCAAAGTGTCTCTGTTAAGCTTTTGACCTGTTGATCTATCCCATGTTGAGAGGGCAGTGTTGAAGTCCCCAAGGATTATCGTTTGGGGGTTGATTTCTTGCTTTAGACATTGTAGGGTGTTCTTAATGAATGTGGAGGGGCCTGTATTGGGTGCATATATGTTCAGTATTGTGAAGTCTTCCTGGTGAATTGTACCTGTGACTAAAATGTAGTATCCATCCGTGTCTCTTATAATTTTCTTTGGTTTGAAGTCCACTTTGTCTGACATCATAATGGCTACCCCTGCCTGTTTTCTGCTTCCATTAGCTTGTAGAATTGTAGACCAGCCTTTTATTTTTAGGGCATGCCTATCTTTTGTGGTGAGATGGGTTTCCTGCAGGCAGCATATTGATGGATTGTGATTTTTAATCCAAATTTGTAATCTGTGTCTCTTGATCGGTGAGTTAATTCCATTAACATTTAGTATTATAATGGAGAAACTACTTTTAATTCCAGACATTTGTTATGTTTAGTAGTTTTTATAAGTATATTGCTTCGCTTTTAATGGTGTTATACTTGCCTTCTGTTCTCCTGGATATGCCTGTTTTTTTCTTCAAGCTTGAGTATCATTTCTAGCTTTTTTTGAAGGCCTGGTTTGGTGGACATGTATCCCTTCAAGTTGTCTTTGTTCTGGAAGATTTTTCTTTCTCCCTCGATCATGACTGATAGTTTTGCAGGGTAAATCAACCTGGGTTGACATTTTTGCTCATTCAGTACTTGAAGTATGACTCTCCAAGCTCTTCTTGCTTTTACTGTTTCGACTGAGAAGTCATTTGTTATTTTAATAGGTTTACCTTTAAAAGTGACTTGTTTTTTTCTCCCTTGAAACTCTCAGCACCAGTTCTTTATCTTGAATGTGGAGTGTTTTGACTATTATTTGCCATGGCAAGTTTTCTATTTTTGTCATATCTTTTTGGGGTGCGGAATGCCTCTTGTATATGGATGGGCCTCTCTCTTTTTAGATGAGGAAAGTTTTCCTTGATGATCGTTTGAAAAATTTCATCAGGTGTGGTATTTTGAGATTTTTGCTCTGGTGATCCATGAATATGCATGTTAGGCTTCTTCAGGGTGTCCCATATCTCCTGGATATTTCTCTCAAGTACCTTTTTGGCTTTAACAACCTCTTCCATTGAGCTGGTTAATACTCCCACTTTATCTTCAAGATCTGAAATTCTGTTTTCTGCTTCCTTAGTTCTGCTGATAAGACTCTCTGTGGAGTTCTGGGTTGAAGATATCTTGTCTTTTAGCTTAGTTTTAAACTCTGCTTGAGTCTGCTTTAACTGCTCTATGCCAGTTTTTGTTTCTTGCACTGTTTTTCTCAACTCCTCCAAGTGTCTGTTGTGTTCCTCTTCAAAGCGACTGATTCGATTATTTAATTCCTCCCAGATTTCCTCTTTTTGAAAACATTTTAAAAATAAGTGTTTTGGATTAGTTCCATTCAAAATGTCATAGAAAATGTTTTCATTTGCATTGAAGATACAATATGATTTTTAAGAACAAATTACAGAAGAAATTCTGTAAGTAGTGCTCCAGGTATCATGTCACTGCATTTACTTACATATGCTTCACCCCATACCTAGGGCTGCAAGCAATTATAAATTCAAGTTTTAGTATAAGCAATTACCTTACAAAGGGGAGATTAGGAGTAAGTCTATGTTTATTATTAATATTATTCATGAAAGCCATGTTCTTAAGCAATGTTATTTTTATGAGTTCATCTCTAATATATGACCAATGCTCTCATTTTAAATTGCCTGGCAACATCTGTGATTCAACTGAGTCATTCTGTCATTCACTGTAATCCAAACAGAATAATAATTCAGAGGGATTTCATGTGATGAAGTTTGCACCAGCTAATAAATTTTTATTTTCATGTTGAATATTGTGAAACAGTTATACATAGATTTCTCCATTTGCTTGGTATTCTTATAAATTCTCTTTCTGATATGATGTTTCAAAGAATTGAAACATAAAATAAATCATTAAAATATATATCTTTTTTTCTGGAGTTGGTATATCAAGGCTAATATATGCTTCAATGAGGTTAATATGTTTGAAGTCAGAACCCTGAATTATATTAGGAAGGTGGGGTTAACAGTACAAGGTGATAATTGATGAAATCTCTAGAAACTAGTCACACCCAAACCTATAGCTATGCTAAACAATCAAGCAAAACATGACTGCATGTCACATTCTTTTCAGATAATCAACTTGAGTTGGTAGATTTTGTGACTCATAGTTTCTCTGTGAAATAACTAATGTTACAAATCAGCAGAGGTCAAAGTCCGAAGCAGGTTAGTGAAGAAAATCTTTCTTACTGTCAGTTGCTGTTCATAATTGTAACATACAGGCCATGTCCAGAGAGAATTGAATCAGGTCATGTTTTCTTCAACAGCTAGTTTGTTGGAAGTTCAGGAATTTGCTACTGTTTTTATGCAAAGTGACAGAATGGGATTATACAGTTAATAACATGGTATTCCATACATCAAAGATTCAGACCAGGTATGTCTTATATTTTGCATATTATTCAGGGTAGTAGGAAACCATGCTTCTCTTTATATGAACTTAGCAACAAATCTATATACATTTAGTTTTTCTGTTGTATTTCTTGTCACTTATTTTAACATAGTAGTAAAATATGTGCAATTAAAATAAATGTAAACAATAATGAATATACTTTTCAAACGCTCATTTCAAAAACTCATGTTAAGATAAAAATGAAATCAAATATTTATTTAAAAATATGTCTGTGTGAGGAAACGTTGGCCAAGGCCAATCAATTTGAAAGTATTCCCTGCATTTTCATTTATTAGTTTTATAGTTTCCGGTCTAATATTGAAGTCTTTGATCCATTTAGAATTGATTTTCTTGCAGGGAGACAAATAAGGGTTCAGTTTTATTCCTCTGCCTGTAGATATCCAATTTTACCAGCACCATTTTTTGAAGATGCTGTTCTTTTTCCATTTTTTTTTTTTTTTTGGCACTTATGTCAAAGATCAGTTGACTGAAAATGAGTGCACTTACTTTGGTCTTCTATTCTAATCCATTGGTCTATATCTCTTTTTGTGGAACCAGCATCACAGTTTTTATTACTATGACTTTATAGTATAGTATAAGGTCTGGTGTGGTGATACTTCCCACAGAGTTTTTATTATTCAGGATTGTTTTTTTTTGTTTGTTTGTTTCTTTTTTTTTAACATTTTTTTATTATTATTTCCGCTCATACAAACTTAATAGGTAGACCAGTTCCCTCCCCCCCCTCCTCCCCCCAAACTCCCTGTTCCCCCTCCCTCCCTTCCCATCTCCCAGTGCCTCCCCCCCAATTCCCAGAGAGTCCTTTATTGTGTATGCCTAACTCTCCTCTTGGTCCTCCTTTCCGATGACATAAAAGGACCCAGTGTCATTTCCCTGAACCCTTTCTCATGTTCCCCTTAAGCATAGGAACACTTCTGTGGCCATCAATCCCTTGTCTCCAAGGATCTTGGTGCCTTTAGCCGATGTTAGACTTTGTGAGGTCAATAGTGTGACAGACATGGCACAGGGCATGCAAAGTCCTATTATGATTGCTTCAGCCCTATCTAGTGTGGAGACTCTTCAAATCATTGCTCCCTCCATCCTTTTGCTCTTACAATCTTACCGCCCCCTCTTCCGCAGATGTCCCTGAGTTTCAGGATGGGGGGAGATTAGGCTGGCTTAGTTCTATGTGGATGATATAGAGTCTCTGAAGTTCTGGATTGTGGTTTGTTGATTTTCTTTTGCAGTTTTGCTATCCTGTTTCCTTTATGTTTCCATACGAAATTTAAGATTGTTTTACGAATTTCTGTGAAGAGTTAGATTGGAATTTTTATTGGTATTTCATTAAATCTATATATTTCTTTACATAGACTGGTCATTTTTGACTACATTAATTCTGCATATATATATATATATATATATATATATATATATATATATATATGGATAGTGAGTGCAAACTCCCAAGTTTTACATGCATCTTTTGTGGCTTCTGCCTGAGAGATCCATGCACAGCTCTACCTGGAATATTCTTTTATTATTACTATTTACTAATTTATTTATTTACAAACCAGTGTTTTTATCTTTGTCCTGAACCCCTCCCCTCCATTTCCCACCTCTCCCAGACACCTCATCCACAAATGCTTATCCTACTTTCTCTTCCCTTTATCCATCCTGTTTTGTCCCACTGCCTCCCACCCTGTCCCTCTGCTTGTCAGTATCTCGAGATTCCTTTTGGTGGGCCTGTGTTGGTAAGTGAGTCAAATTTCTGTTGAAATTAATGTGGCTCTTCAGTAGGTAAAGTTGTAAGTGGGGAGGTTTTTCTTCCCTTGTCTAGAACTCTGTGAGAATAACCATTTCTTCTATGATCCTAGTTAGTTCTTGAGGAAATATTAATAATTCAGTCATTGTGTAGATCTGGTGATAGCAGTTGTCACGCAATGACATTCTGGGTACCACAGTCCTGTCTTGGCTGGAGTGTTTGTTCAGAAGTACTTTATCCCACCTTTAGGCACTGATAATCCTACCACCTTTCTTCCATAAGATTCCCTGAACCTTGATATGGCATAAGATGTTGATGGGCTGATTAGGGCTGAGTGTTGCAGATTCTTTGATATTCTGTACTCTAGCTTGATGTGGTTTTCTGCCTCCCTATTCCTTCATTGAAATTGAGTGTGCCTTGGTTGAGCTGAGAGTTTTTCTTATCTAAGAAACAAGAGTGACAAGAAGACCTATTGTTCCACTGTGTGCTGGCATTTAGAACTTCACCTTTTGTTCAAGGACTCAGGACACAGTTTTCACCTCTGACATTTATGTCCTGGTTGGTCCACTTATACATTGTTATTTGAGCATCACTATTCATAGATGACCATGACTTTTATAGCCTTGGATTTAGAAGTAACTTTTTCATGAAGAGATGAACAGACCCAGTATCAAACCTTAAGAATAAGTTTCTTGGAGTAAGGTTTCTAGATTTTTGCAAAGTTTTAAATGATCGTGGGTCTTCATGATATGCTTCAAAGATCAGGAACCATTAACCTGTAACCTTGCAAAATATCCTTTCTATAGCAGGTAGTATTGTTTTTTTGTATGTGTTTTAGAGAGCACTGCCTATCTCTCTGGCATATCAAGAGTGACTTCCTGTATCATCCTGGATTGCTTTTACTTCCTTTTTGTCTTTCCTTTGGGATTTCTTACTGTCCCTGTGCTTTGTTCTTGAAACATTTCAATATTCATTACATTGAGGTAAGTACTTACACCAGTATTGATAGTTTGTATTTTGCTGACTATTTCTACTTCACTTATAGCAAATTAAATTATTTGATAATTGAATTCAGTTCCAAAGCTTTTGAAACATTAATGAGAAAAGTCATTATCTAAATACAGTTATAATTACAAAATATGTCTTGAATAAATACTTTTTTTGGGAAAATAGCATTAATATAAATTACTCTTCTATTACAAATGTAAATATTTTCTTAAGAAACATGAAAATGTGCAAACACAAAGCACATATACGTATTTCCCCTTAAAAATCATGGTTTATTTTTGCCTTTTGTTCACAAGAAACTAATGAAGGAAACCAGTCATTTAAACCCAGTATCATTTAACTGGAAATTTCTGATAATACATTATTCTTTGAATAAACATTGAATGTCAACAATTTAATGACATTAAATATTTTTGTTAGTTAATAATTTTATTTATTGAAATTTTGATATCTTAGTTTTGTTATCACTTATAAAGTGAGCAATAACAATATGAATGAATTGAAATAATAGAATACTTATTAAATAGACATGTTTATATATTTTATGGTAAGGTAAAAATATTTAAATAATTTTCTCACTGTATTTCATAATTCTGTTCCTTATTGCAAATCTGAATTAATACATGTCATGCTATGTTATAAAACATGGCTTATTTTCTTTTCCCTGTTATTGAAAAGTTATCTCAAAGTAACTTACGGCAGAGAGGATTGTTCTGCCTCACAGTTCAAGGGTACAGCTTACTTTGAAGGAGTGAAGGAGGTACAAATTTGAGGAAGTTGTCACAGCACGTTATAAACAGGAAACAGAGAACAGTAAATGCACTCAGTTTCCTAACTTTGCCGTACATAGTTCAGGATCCCAACCAGAAAATGGTCCCATCAATCCCTTTAGATGGAGCCTTTCTTAGTTCCCATTCCTAATAAGAAATGTGTTTTCTTATTTCCCATTCACAGTCTCATGTTTCATTTTCATCCATACTAATCCCTACACTTCAAACAGTCAAGCTCTTTGCTACAAAAGGAAAGGTTTCTGTCTCCCAAAGAACATTCCAAATATCGAAACTGACATATGCAAAGTCAAGCCCAGCCTCCACTCGATTGGAAAACTCCTCTTTTACCTACTAACAGGAGACACCTGGTGCTTATCATTCTTATCCATCTTCATCCTGTACATGTTACTAATACCATGTAGATTTCTATCTTGCATGAATATTCATTTGCTATCTAAGCATTTTCCAATTTATTTCATGTTGGGAATTGACAAATTTTTACCAATTTAATAGGACTACCTTTTGATAGGCTTAGGCAAAGATTTTTCTGAACAGAACCCCAAATGAAACTAAGGAACTAAGACTAATGATTAACAAGTAGGACTTCATGAAATCAAAAAGCTTCTCTTCTGCAAAAGAAATACTCAATTGCACAATAAGACAAACAAAGGAATGGGAGAAGATCTTTCTTAGCCATGAATCTGCCAAAGGATTAATCTCCAGAGTATACAGGAATTAAAAAAACTGGACACCAAGTAAATGAACAACCCAATTAAAAAAAAGGCCCTGGAGCTAAAAAGAGATTTCTCACAAAAAGATGTTCAAACATCAAATAAATATTTTTTAAAATGCTCAACATCCTTGATCTTCAAGGGAATGAAAATTAATACTGTCTTCTGATAACATTTTACCCCAGTAAAATTGGTAAAAAACAGAAGTAAAAATGAATGTTGGCAAGGATGTGGAGAAAAGGGAAAATTTAGTCAGTGCTAATAGGAGTGTAAACTGGTACAGCCACTATGGGAATCAATATGGAGGTTGGAAAACTAAAAATGGAACTACCATATGACCCACCTATATTACTTCTAGGAGTATTCCCAAGGGATTCTAAGTTTTACTACAAACATATTTCTTTCTTGTTCATTGCAGGTCTTTTTATTGTTGTACTCAGATTCCTAGATCCCAAGAGACCACCATGTAATGCACACTTCTGTAAATACAAGAAGGACTTTATTTTATGCAAAACAAGCTCCAGCTTGGTCTCTCCCCAGTCACTAACACAGCAGATCAGGAACTAAAGACCCCTGATCTTTGTTTTACACATTCTTTTATAAACTATTTCTATAGAAGGAGGTGGTCTCTAACCTAACAGATACATGATTGGGTAAATAAAAGCAAAAATAGTGTTGGTGAGCGGAGATTGGTCAGCTCCAATCACGCAGTTTCTAATACTTCCTACATTACTTATGGTCTTTCGAATTTCTCGAGCAGCTAGTGACTGGCTGTCTATTGGACAGTTCCACCTGTTCGGTTCATAATCTTTATACATTATCATTCAAGATGGTTCTCTCAGCTAGTGTTGGCTCCGGAGTATATAGTATTCTCTAATTTGGAGCCGACTGTTTTGGCTAGAGTCACATACACAGGTGGATGAGACAGTCTATATATAGAATTTGGCACTTCTGGTGTTTCTTGGCGTGGGCAAGTGAACAAATACATATATAAAATGGCATTTCTTGGTTCAGGTTCCACATTACAATAGCAAGAAAACGGAATCAACAAACATGCCCATCCACAGAAGAATGAGTATTCAAAGAATTTTCTGGTAAAAGAATGGGTCTAGAAAATATGATGCTGGACAAGTTATCACAGACACAAAAAGATAAACGGCACATGTTCTTTCTTATATATGAATTTTAGCATGGAATTCTTGTCTGGAGTATTTGGTTTGAAATTCTGATGTGATTTTGGAGTTTGCTGTGGAGGCTAAGTTTATTATAGCAATGTAAAACTTGGGTCAGCATAAAAATTCCATGGTACAGAATTCATAGTTAGGGTTAGGTATGTTCCTGTGGTCACAACAGAGATGGTTAAGGTTTTGGTGGAGGACTGCATTGCGTATAGTTGGGACACTATACCTACTCTGTTGGAAGATTCGAGTGGTAGTATGATCCTCAATGAGAAACTGTGGATTCGGTTAGGTTTTTGGTTGGAGTAAGGTTAAAAAAAAATGAAACAAAAAAATCACAATATTTCTGTCTTTGACTATTAAAAAATACTTTGTGATGCTGCATTTCTACTTTTGGTTTGAAAATTTTATTTCCTATACAACTTTTGTAGATTTTTTCTCATACTTTAAGTCTTTGAAATTATGAAGTTTTGATATTAAAAGTAAGGCAGTCTTACAAACTGTGGGTATTTTTAGCTACTTAAAGGCCAAACTTCAAAGGACAAATGTATCTGTACCTTTGAATCATTTTCTATTAATTATAAGGATAGCAATTAAAATGATGCTTTTCACACATAATCCTTATAAAGATATACCATCATACTTTTTCTCATTCTTTTATCTCCATGTTTCATTAGCTGAGCCCCCACATTATTTCACTAAAAATGTTTCATTTCCTAAGACTCTAAACCTTAGAAATTTCAAATGTCAAAAGGTTAAAAAAGTCTAATCAGTCTATAATATTACACATAAACATAAATTAGTCTTATTTTTCTAAATTTGTGATTTCAAATTAAATAGTTTACCTAATATAAATTGAAATTTCCTTGAGCTGTAAACAGAACATTTTTCCCTCAATCAGGCCAATTTTATCAGTTTGTGATTTTTATCCTGAGGCAAAAATGTCTGAGCTGCATCTTCTCCCAGATCTTTCTCTTGTGATGTATTTTTGTAGTTTATGCATCAAACAACTGATGTCAGAAAGTCTAATGGAGGTTAAGACACGTGGCACCAAAGTATAGTATATTGGCATTTGTGAAAGCAGAAGAGTTAGAAAGGTGCCTCCCATCGAGCTCTCTAGGGTCTAATCATTGAATCCAGACTAATTATTATGAAATTTTCCTACTCTTCTTCCTTATAAGACAATTTAAGACATTTAATGGAGATGTGCCTGCCCAAAACTTTGAGGAAAGAAGCATTCTTGACTTTGAAATCATCTGAACAAACTGAACTTGTTTTTTTTATCATTACAACATATTTGTTTATATTTATTTTTTTCTCCCACATTTTATTATTTTCCTATTCATACAAGTTCAGTAGGTACTCCCCTCCTCTATTCCCTCTTCTCCAACCCAGTTTTCCCCCATTGCACTCTCACCCCTTCCCACTTTCTTTTTACCCCCTCCCTACTTCTCCTTCTCCAGGTGTCTCCCCTTTCCTCCCTTCCATCCCTGGATGGAGCATCCTTTGGTGTAGAAGCCAAACCTCCCTCTGAGTCCGCCAACCTAGTGAGGGTTCAGGACTAAGTGGTATAGCCTGGAGCCCCTTCTTGGGATACTGGTTAGCACAGGAACTCTATCATGACTGTTTAATCCCTTGTCTCTAAGATCCCACTGTCTGAAGGCTTCTCCCCTGTGATCCATGCTAGACTAGGGGGGTTATTGACATATCAACCATTGTGCAGGTTTGGCAAAGTCCAGTTCTGGCTGCTGCAGCCCTAACTTGTGTGTAGTATCTTGCATATTGTTGGTCATCTTGTCAGCCTCTCTACCAAATTTAACATTGGGTTCCATGGACAGAAAGGGGCATGAAAGAGCATCATTAGAATCACTATTAAATTTGCATTGACCTTGATTGTAATGGGAATTAACTTATTGATGTTGGTCTGCTATTTGTTGATTAATCCAATGAAATGAAAGATTAAACCTGTCATATGCCATGTGTCTCTTATCGATACTAGTAGAGCCCATGAAACTACTGTGCTGGCATCACCAGCCAGTGAAGTCAAACAAACACAAATTAACAGAAATACTCAACAAAGTCCTTAAAAAAGATTAGTTCTCTAACAAATGTTCTTGATCAATTTACATGAGAAATAATCATTTAATTCAAAACTATTCAGTGATTATTTGGATGAAACATTGCTATTTTCTTTATCTGTCTCATATTAACAAATCTTAACTTGGATGCACAATGGCTTTTTAAATTTAGTGTCTAAATCTGATCTGTTTCTACAAGAATAAGCAATATGTCAGCTTTCAGGACGTCACCAAATTTCTATTACAACAAAACTCACTTGAGTGATAATACCCACAGAAAGCAAGCAAAAGTCATCACTAAATGAAGATGGGAACTTTTTGTCTATACAGAAAACTTCAATGAAACTTTGGAACTGGGAATACTCTGAATCTTTAAAAATATTTCTTTCATATTTTAATATTATCTCACCAGAAAAGTTCATAATTTTTATGTGGAAAACTGATGAAGCTACAATTGCACTTAAATTTATTTTAGGAATGAACAGAATTTTAACACAATATTATAATCTTAGATACACATGAAGCATCTCTTTTAGGATAACCATAGGAATCTCAAGAAGTGCTCATCATTCTTTTATAGTAAAATCTTCACAATTATATTGTTTTCATATTCATAAGGATTTCATATTATTGTGGAACAGTGTACTTATTGATAGACTATAAAATTACCCTTTAGTAGATAACTTATTAAAGTAAATTCCAAGAGAGAGTATAGTAAGCAATTATGCTATCATGGAGCATGTACCTAATGTTCTTGCATTTGCCATTCAGCTGTTTTGTGGAAGTCTTCAGCTTCAATTGAACCAAGGATCCCTTTCACAATTTTATGTGCTCTCTGGACTTCACATCTGACAAGATAAACTGAGCGAAGTAGTTTTATTTGCTTTAAATAAACCACAATCAAATTAAAAATTATTATTATTATGGAGAAACATGGTACCTTCGATATTTACTAGAACACTAGGAAATTAGGTGCAGGTACTAAGAAGGAAAAATAATTGCTAAAAACCATGACAAACATCAGAAATATCTCACAATCAAACTGGGGGCAAATGTCTCTTTAGCAGATGAAATTTCAAATCCTGACACTAATTGACTCAGTGAAATTTTATCCTGTGGCATAAATTAGATATGGTGATAATTTTTCATGCTGATTTTAAAGGCTTCTATAATACTTTGTATTAGATCACTCCTTAATGCATTATTATCTTAATATTAAAAGCAAAAGTAGAGAAATAGCATGAAGGAAAAGATTAGTTTAAAAAGTGGCCCATTTAAAAATTTACCAAATAATGAATTCTGGAAAATTATGAGAAATAACTTTAAAATCTATTGCAATACAAAAATAGCTACAAGCTCAAAGTCAAAATCTTCAAGTATTCTTTCTCTAGCTGTGTGCTTAGGAAGCATTTAGAGCTCCAGTTGATTTGGCATGATAAACACTGCTTAATTCTTTAAAAACTTAAAGCCAGGTTCCCATGACAGAGTACTTAATCTAGCACATCGTTTTTAATATTTCACGAGAATCACCAAAACCCCCAGAGAAATCATATTCTTTATAGGTCCCATAAACAGTGTCATTTTTAAGAGCACCATTTCAAAAGGCATATATGAGAATATACTGACATCACCAAGCCCGCTGAGGATATTCAAACAGACACCTAAATCTCCAAAGGGCTGTGTAGAGGTCAACATTTACACAATATTTATAATGAAAAGCCCAAGAAACATCTTTTCACTATTGCATTTCATGTATATCACTGTATTACCCACCATGAAGCTGACATTTTTATTGGTTGAGGTATTACAGTGTCTCCAACAAACTGGAAATATAATTTTTTTCTACATCCATGGGGAGGGAAGGCTGATTTGAACAGAACACATTGAAAATACTATCGAACAGATTCACAAATATATATATCATACCTCATTTAATTTGCTATCTGATAATTTCATATTTTCATATAATACTTCTTGATAACTATATCCTCTCATCTGCACAGGTCTACCTTGTACCTATTTTATCCTCCTCCCCACCTGCCAGTCCCTTTCCACATGTGGGTCCGTGGATCTGGCTTTGAGACTCATTGATTACAATTTTTATTACAAGTTTTCAAGTTGCATTTTGCCCTAGAAATAAGTTAATGTTAGATGACATGAGCTATTTGTTTGAAAAATTCAGTGATAATTAGTATATACAATACTTATGAGTACAAAGATCAAACTGTCTTACTATCAAAAATTTGTGATGCTTATGTAGCCTGTTGACAGTGCTGATGTATTGGTAGCCATTGTTTTATGACAGATACAAGTACTTCCATTTGTGTCATTCTACACATTATTTACTTAAATACATAAATAACAAGTGAAAATCAATGTTATAAAAAATTTCACAATATCACACAAGCAACAGGTAACAGAGTATTTTAGAACTCATTCTTAAGTTTGCATTCCTAGATTCCAAATAAAACTCAAATGCATGGGCATAAAGTGTCTGCAATCCCAGTAAGCCCAGTAGATAGGGAGGTACAGCACAGAAAATCTCCAATAGATGGTGGTCCAACAACCTGGGCTCAAGTAACAGTACCAAAGAGATCTGCTTTCAAAAGACAAATACAAAAAAAAATTTTTAAAAAACTGAAAAAGAACACTGGAGGGTTGTACACTATGGCATTTGTGAACCTAGAATCACAGATGCATGCAGTCATGCAAAAACAGTACTCAACACACACATACACACACACACACACACACACACACACACACACACACACACACATCCAGAAAGAGAGATAGAGAAAGAAAGCGAGAAAGAGAGAGAGGTAGTAACAAAGAGTACATATAATAGAAATAGGATATCTAGATAAATTTCTTTGTTTCACATACCACTCAGAAACATGTTACATGTTACTGTACATAGATCATACAATTCAAATGAATGATATAAACATTGGTGGCATTTTAGAAAATCCATGTAAAGAGCATGCCCTGGTCATTATCCCATAGATTGGAGGATATATTTAGCACTTAACCTACAAGTTACTTTTTGCAGTAGAAGGTGTTTATCACAGAAATCCACAACTGGCCAAAGTACAGAAAGTTACTTCAGATTGCTTGGCTCTAATCAGGACTTCTAAATTAGAACATCACCCTCAATCCAAGGCTCTGGGAACAGTATGGTTGTAAGAACCTGAAAAGAGGCAAAGGTGTGGCCAGCTATTATTGCCTTGACATGCTATTGCATCCATGAATTCACTGCAGCTATGTGCATTTCCATAAGACCTGCATGGGATCTGTCTTATCAACATCTCACTAGGGAAGAGAAAGGTCCCGCATGTCCCTGACAGCCTGTTAAGAGTTAATGTCAATAGAAGAGGGGGAGTGAAAAATACTTTTCTCAGTGGTATACCCACTGTTATGTGATTCATGCTCCAGAAAATACTCAGGCTCATTCCATCAAAGGCCAATGAGATGAAACTCAGTGGGACGTAGATGCAAAAAGACATGAAAATAGAGACTGGAAGTGAAGGCTGTAATCTGAAAAGAGGAGGGATATGTACTCAAATATCATCAATCAATTATATTCATATAAAACTCTAAAAGAATATTGAAAAATTTTAGAAGTAAAGGCCTTTGGATAAAAGAAGCATAAAGATGACCTTGACAATATTGTGTTTATCTTCATTCCTGTGATGTGTATATCATCAAAATTCTTTTCACATTTGTTTCTACTCATATTTGTAGATTTAAAATAAGCTAAACATATTTAGCTATGTTATCACACACAAGATTTAGGTTAACATTAAAATTCATATGTCGGGCTGGAGAGGTGGGTCAGAGGTTAAGCCTCCGCCTTGCAGGTGGAAGGTCCTGAGTTTGGATCGTAGACTCCACGTATAGATGCCGGGCAGAAGCAGGGACAGCCTGCGTTTCTGATCCTGGTAGGGCAGAGCCTGTGAATCCCGGGGCAGAGTAAACAAGGAGGAGGTGGAGGCAGTCCATGCTGGTTCCCAAATTCGTCCGTGGTTCTACACACACATACACACATGTGCACACATGCATACATGCACAATTGAATAAATAATAAATAATAAAAATTAAAATTCATATGTCACCACATATTGTAAAGTATGATCAGATAAACTCTAAAATGATTTTTCATACCTTAGTTTTTTGCATTAGAAATAAATTTATTGAACCAGAATTTAAAGTCAGGAAAATGTCTAGAAACAAGATTTCCAAATCATTTAGTATTTCTATTTTTCCCAAAAACTTCTATCCATACAATTTATATACTTTCTTATAAAATTAAGACATCTTAATAATAAATATAGTATATTTCAGCTTTTAAAAGAATGTTGAATATTGACTTGAACTTGCTAAAAAATATTTTGAAATTCCAAATAATAAGAAAATACAATATATAGTCACAGGAGAACTCTGAAGTATAAAGCACATTTTAGATAAATTTATACAGTACATTCACATATACTACAACTGTCTCTTCCAATAAGAGTTGGAGATCCACTATGTATTGTCTCATTAAGAGAAAAAAATCCATATGTTGTGTGATACATGTATTTTCTAATGATATAGTTTTCTTATAGTTCATATTTATGTGGCATATGTATATATTAGAATGTTTTTCACCAAAATATTACATATTATATGCATTAATACATAAATTACTATGATTTAACCTATGTACATTCATTTATCATCAAGATGTTTTGGGATCACCTACATTCATCACTATCTTTATGTCAGGCTTAGCTACAAGACATTTAGTACTTCTCACAAGTGTCAGTGTTTCACTTAGGCTTCATTTTTAAAAATACTATATTTTTACAATACGACTAAAGTCTACTTTGGAACATATTCCTACATATTTTCAGCTGAAAGTCAGGCTGGCTTCAAAGCCAGAATCAGCATTGTTGATCAACATCCATTCCCTGATCTGTAGCTTTAACCTACACCAACTCTCCACGAACCCACCCTTGGACTTCTGGTTTATCACTAGTGCATTCTCTTTCCACATCGTAGCTCTGAAGGAATTTGTCTAGTTTATTATTAGATTCTATGTTTGGCACATGGTGAGATTATATTAAATTCTGCCTAAAGAAGGACTGAGAAAAATAATCTCACAATGTAAAGTTCAGATAACTCTATGAAGGATTAAAGTATATCCATGTCAAAGGCATGGGTTATTTCCTTAAACTCCAACCAGCAAATCTTTAATGAGCTTAGATAGAAAGCCAACAGGCAGGAATTCTGTAAAAACATTGTAACTGATCATCAAAAAGAACAGGAAGAGAAGGAAGCTTTTTCTATTAATAATCAAATGTTCCTCTGACTGCCTTTCCCACTGATAACAAAGTAGCATTGTGCTTTCAGGATGAAGGGAACACAGAACTAAACGTTATCATCCAGTGGCACATGGCATTGTCAAATAAGAAAATCTCAGGTTTGGCTTATGGTTTTGGATTTTAGAAGCTGTCTATCTCTTACCCACACACACATTTTCTGTATTAACTGACTGGCCCATTGGCTACCATTCTAAATGCCAGAAAAGAAGAATTTGTGTCGTAATAGAGATTGCTCCAAATAAAGTCCACCATCACAGTTTTGCTAATTAGTGTTGAGAAGTTTCCATTGCACCTTTGCAAATGCGACAGTCTCCACCTGCTTACCGTCAAAACCTGGCAATGTGATTAATACTTCAAGAACTACTTCCACAGGACCCTCCATGATTAGGGATCTCTATCTCCTGGACGCCCCTTTAGGAGGTAATAAGAGAGTGGAAACATCATCTAAATATGATGTGACTTATAAGAGATGATTAAGATTAGACAATGTTACCATGCCAAAGCTTCTAACTGGGTGCTGACTGCCTTACAGCATTGGGGAGGGCAGAGGAAATGCGCATGTGCAGTCCCTCTCATTTTCCACAGGACTATCTACGGCACCTTGAAATAGTCTGAGCAAGAAGCCAGTTCCCGTATTTGACCCCTTGACATTGAAATTCTAGAATCATGATCCTATATAATCTCTTTCATTTCAATTTTCAAGCCCACAGTTTTCTGTTGATAGAAAGACATCACGAGTCATTGCACATGCTGGTGAAGTCCACATGGTTTCATTAGAGTTCACATTCACAAGGACTTGATGATCCCATCTGACAGAAGAGGGAGAGGTCAGCAACCTTCCTATGTCCTGAACTCCAATGTCTACAAGCTATTCAGGGTTGAGACCCAGAGTGGTTTGTTTTTGGAGGGATGCCTACATCTCTTTGGATGAAGCTTGTACAGTAGACAATACTTAATCACATCAGCCATTCAAAGCACTGGGTAAGTATTGTCAGAGGCACATCAGAAGCCACTGAGCCTACATATGCCTCTCTGAGTTATGTCTGCCTCTGTATCAATACACTGCAAGTGCAGCATATGGTTCTTTGACGGAACGTAATGGGAAATGACAGGCGGTTTCTAGATGCTCTGTTGCCAATTTCATGAATAATGCATTGCAGTAACAGGTATAATCAGTGTCATTTATGTCTGCGGCCTCCAGAGAGACAACAGCAGCATACGGGAGAGGATGATCTGCTATGATGCTCAAAATGTGCATTTTATTTCAAATATTCCTCTTTGTTACGTATTTTCTTTAGAAGCAAGATTATGATTTTCTTTGCTAGAAATACAGGCCTTTGATAGCTGAAGGAAATGTAGCTGCACCCCTTTATTGAAATTCAAGAAATAAAAACATGATGCTTAAAGCTAGACATATTTTAGGTATTTAAAGATTAATGTAAAGTTCTGTTAAGTATTATTATATTAAGAATAACTTAAGAAAGAGATTTGCAATAAATTATTGATATAACTGCTAGGAGGTTAACGATATAATGTTACATATTAGGTGTTAAGCTTTACTGCCAGAATAAACCTGACAAATAACAGAACACTCTAACTTTGTAATTAAAGCTATTTCCCAATGATTGATTTCACAAAACATCTTTCATGTATCTGATGAAGGCAGTATGGTATTATTTTGATAATAACATAGGTTTTAGTTTCTCCATTTTGTTAGACTTAGATTTTGCTTTCCCAAGTGATAGAGAAAAACTGGGGTACACATTAGTGACAAGAGTTCTTGCCCAGTAGGTGTGAGGCCCAAGGTTCAATCCCCAAATCCCACAAGGAATAAGACAACCCTGACCATTATTTCAGTTTATTTCTACTGAAGGATGAGAAAAGGCTGAAGTCATTTTCATACTGCATAGCAGTTATAAAGAGGTATGAATATGAAGCATACTTCGAATGCCCACATTTGTTCCTTGATAGTAAGTTGCTGTTGCTACTGCAGCCATTCTTTGCTAACATCAAACCTAAGCTTCTTCAACCTTCCAATATAGACTGAAGAGAAGAAGTTTCTAAGAACCATCCTATGGAGTGTTTGAAAAAATAGTAATAGTTTTATCATGGACTTCCGAATCTATTCTTTGCAAGTAACAATATCTTTGTGACTAAGAGTCCCTGTCACAGTCACTCTGCATGTTGCTGATATATTTATGACCAAAAGTTTAAGGGAACAAAGAGTTTTATTCTGACTTATGATTGTTCAGTTACATTTCTTATTCCAGTCTTTTAGGAGAGCTCACACTAACACCAGAAGCTGAGAGAACCAGCTATAACATATCTATTGCTGAGAGTAGGGCAATACCTGTTGAACATACCAGCATATTTGGCCAAAAATAAATGATGTCATCTTCCTTATCCAGCTCCCTCTATCTTATTAACCTGTCCAGTGACTATTTGTTTTCACCAGAAACAGAGGTCTCATCATCTGTTATATAATACCTGCAGATTTGCTGGGGGCCTTAACTCAACTTCTAAATCTTCTGTGCCCAGAGCTTGAGCCTTCTATTAAGAAGTCAACACCTGCATCTAGCTATGTTGGTCACTCCTCAGAAAGGAGTTATTGCCAGTGATTGATAGCCTTGGATCTAACAAACTCAATTTTTTCACTTGTTGCTCATTTTACTCATTTGTTAAGATTAGAGTCATGGTTTAAAGGATTGCTAATAAAAACAAATGCATTTTGTCAATACATTTTTATCTAATGTTTACTATTTATCTTTGCTTCTACCATTTCCCCCTCTAAAGTACTAAATCTCTCTAGTAGCCACACCAATTAAAATAAATTGGAGAAAATTACTTTGCACTATCAAATTGCTTTCTGAATGATGAAAACAATTCTAGTAACTTAAGAAGCAGGGCCAGTCTTATTAATTTTTTCCATGAAAAGACACACTGATAATCATACTTCAAAGGTTAATATTGCAATAGACCCCACCCAATGGCTTCTAATATAAAAATTTTATAAGATCATGGAGAAATTGAAACAGATATGAAGCTTTCCACTGACTTGAGAAATTTAGAAAGATCATAGGAAATCATAGAAAATGGAAAAGTGATATTAATCACAGCCATATAACTTTGGAAGACAGCAACAATACCATTGACACAGTGCCATCTTGTTTTATACTTGCCAGCATGAATCAAGTAATGTTGGCATTGCTGGGTTTGTACAATGTACTGAAATCATAAGTGTGCCATCTGCCACAGCTATTATTTAACATTTGAGTAGGATGGGGGATAAGAGAATGAATAAGTGTGACACACAAGGGATGTCTTCGATATGTTTACCTTTACTATCCAGGAAAGAATCTTTGAATATAAGCCCAGTGCTAGGAATAATTGCCAAGATCATCAAAGCTTGATAACACAGTAATTAAAAATTTATTGGAAAATTCAATCTTAAGGTCAAGAGGGGTATTGGGAGAACACTATCCATAAACTATCAGGCTGTTACAGCCATACTCTCCACTGACTTGAGATTCCTACATGTAGTGATAGAGCTTGCACATCTACTTACAGTTATTGGACTTCAGTACTGAATGCCTATTATCAAATATATTTGATTTTTTCAGAAATTTTATTACAATATCAACATAAATATATCATTGATAGGTTGACCCAAATATTCAACATACTCCACATATTACTCCAAAATGTAATATGTGTGTATATATATTCACATTATATGTATATGTGTTCATATTGGTAGTAGCTGCATTCATGCATGTATGTGTATTCATATTTATCCATATGTGTTCTTGTGCATGATTGTATGTCTCTGTTCACACATGTTCACATCATGGATATGATATGCATGTTACCATGTCTCTGTATTCATGCATATATGTACATATATATTTGTGCATATGTGCTCATGAGTGTGGACATGTTCGTGAATGTATGTGTGTTCATATTCATGTGTGTGTGCAAGTGCATCCCTAAACAATATCTTTTCATATTTGTGCATATGTGATCCTATATGTGAGCATGTATCTGTGTTCATGTGCATATGTTAATATATGCATGCATGTCTATTTTCACATGTGTGTGTTCAAATTTATGTTTAAATATGTGAGCATGTGTCTCTGCTCCTGCTTGTATATGTTCATATTTGTATGTAAGTGTGTGGACATTGTCTCTGTTCATGTGGGGGAGTATCAAGTGAAGGGAAGAGGTTGGCATGATGTGTCTTTGTCAATCATTCTCTATATTAGTTTTTGAGACATGGTTTTTCACTCAACCTGAGCCCACTGCTTTCTCTAGACTGGGATCCCCTGTCTCTGCCTGTCCAGCACTGGAATTATTACATCCATATACTGTTGGGCCTTCAAACTCAGATCCTTACCCAACTAAACCACCTCTCTAGCACTCCTGGAGGGACTCCGTCACATTCCATTTGTAGAGTCATTTTACTCCTTAGCAACTAAACAGTTTTAGCAGCATTACATTAAAGTATCACTGAATATTCAGAACAAATAGAAGTGTCAGCAGTAACAGTGATCAACATTTTAGCAGCATTGAATGTAAATAAGTAGAATGTTAATTCTGTCTTAGATAATAGAATTCAGTTTCTATATTCTATCTAGCTATATTCTAGATAGAGAGAAATTAGTTTGTATCAACTGATAAAGCAGAAAGGAAGGGAATTAATCTAGGGAAGAAAGAGCCCAGTAGTGAAGTGGGCAGGGGATGAAGGAAGAGGCAGATTGGGCAAATTCATCCAAAAAGGTATAAATATGGAAATCTCATATGGAAACCTATTATGTAAGATCATTTATCAGGAAAAGATTAAGATAGGAAGGATCTTTGGAAATCAGTAAAAGTTATATACATGCATTCATATACATGTAATCATCTTGTTGTTCCACACTGTACTATGCCTACACTTTAAATTATTATTCTTAACCTAATTTGTTTATTTCACTTACAATTTGGATAATTCCCATCCCTTTCCCCAGTTTCTTGCTAAATTCTATCCATTAGTTTATTGTTTTCCTTGACATTCCTCAGTTCTCATTTTTCCACAGTATATAGGAAAAGCAAAAGGGGTAAAATCAAGTGTCTTTGATTGTTGCTTCTTTAGGAATTAAAGTTGATTAAAACATGCATTAATTTCAGGAGCAACACAATTTCCAGATTAAAGGAAAATGTCAATTGTTTTAGAAAAAGACAAAACTGAAAGATATCAAAGAAATCATTCCTTGAAATGAAATCCATTTGGTGTCCCATTATGATAGATTAAATCTTCTGTTTGAAATGGTTCACATTTCAATGTCCACAAAACATTCATCGTGTTATGGTTGCATTTTGGTGTCAACTTCACAGTTGCAGACTATTTGGGGCACAGATGTGGAGGGTAAATCTTTGGAACAGCCCCTGAACAAGTCTGTAGGCACTTGATTGATTGCTGTGTAAAACCCAGTGGATGGTACATTCCAGTGGTAGACCAGATGATAAGTGCAAGGAGAAGGACAAAGCTACTCTTCCTTGTGTTGACTTGCTATGGAGTTTACTCTGTGAGCATCACACACTCTTAAAGCATCATAGCCTTCTTTGTTGCTGCTGCTGCTGCTGCCTCTGTCCTTGGCTGACCTGGAGTTTCATCTTTTCCATCACATTGTTGCTGTTCCTGCTGACTGTGGAGTCTAGCTTCTAGGCCTTGCTGCTGTTCACTGCTCATCGCTGACATTGGAGCTCAGCTGTTCTTCATTGATGTGGGAACCCAGCGTCTTTGACTCTCCAGAGAAATAAAAGCTTCAGATTTTCTTGGGATCTTTTGGCTTTGTGGAACTTTCCCATCACTACGCGGCAGCTATGGGAGGCAAATTTGAAGGACACTTTTTTAAAACATTTTTTATTATCTCCGCTCATACAAGCTTAATAGGTACACCGTTACCTCCCCCCCCTCCTCCCCCCGACCCCTCTGCTCACCCTTCCCTCACTCCTCCCTCCCCACCCCCCAGTGCCCCCCCTCCCCCAATCCCCTGAGAATCCTTTAATGTGCATGTCAAACTCTCCTCTGGGTCCTCCTCTCCTATGACATACAAGGACCCAGCGGCATTTCCCTGAACACTTTTCTGTGTTCCCCTTAAGCATAGGAACACTATTTTGGCTGTCAATCCCTTGCCTCCAAGGATCTTAGTGCTTTTAGCAAATGCTAGACTTTGTAGGGTCAATAGTGTGTTGGACATTGTGCAGGGCATGCAAAGTCAAATTATGATTGCTTTGGGCCTAACTTGTGCAGAATATCTTGCATATCATTGCTCCTCCCATCCTTGTGCTCTTACACCCTTATCATCCCTTATCCGCAAATTTCCCTGAGCTTCAGGATGGGGAGAGATTAGGCTGGCCTAGTTCTATGTGGTTGATATAGAGTCTCTGAAGTTCTGGATTATGGTTTGTTGATTTCCTTTTGTGGTTTTGCTGCTCATGCAATGCCCTTCACACCATCCCGATGGGTATTGGATGGCACCCCCTGGCCAGAGATACAAAGCTGTTAAACTAAACTCTTGTTATGAGAGTATATTCAAAGGTAGATGTAATAAAAGTGGGAAACCACAGTGAGGGAGGGGTCAATCACCCATTTGCAAAATGGTTACTTATTATCTGCCAGACTCTATGCCTTCCCTTTCTGGTGAGATCACACCCCCTCAGTTGTAAATGATCAGGAACGAAAAGTCTGTGAACTTAATCAGATGACTCATTGCTTACTTGCAAGCCTTGATGCAGGCCTATATTCTCTGCTGTAAAATGGTCCACTCTCTCCTTGTTTCTGGTGTGGCCCTCCTACCCCATCCCTCCTGTTCATAATCCTTGCAATTACTGTATCACAGAGATTTATCGTCAAGTGTCTCTAGGTGGGCTGGGTGGGTTTGGTACTAGGAGCCACCTATTAGGGAGTACATACAGCGCTTAATTTTCTCAGTCTGGGATATTTCACTCAATATAATTGTTTCTAATGACATCCATTTCCCGGCAAATTCTGATGCATTTTTGATGGCTGAGTAGTACTCCATTGCAAAGATGTACCACTGTTTCCTTATCCACTCGTCAACTGTTGGACATTTAGGTTGATTCCATGACTTTGCTATTGTAAACAGTGCTGCTATGAACATGGTCGTGCTTGTGCTATCGAGATGAACCTCTGCTGCATGGGGAGTTATTCCCAAAAGTGGGATAGCAGGGTCATATGGCATTTCAATCTTTAATTTCTTTAAGAATCTCCAGACGGCTCGCCAGAGTGGCTGTATGAGCCTGCATTCCCACCAGCAATGTAGCAGAGTTCCCCTCTCTCCACATCCTCTCCAGCATTTGGTGTTGTTCGTATTGTGGATTTTTGCCATCCTGACCGGGGTGAGATGATATCTCAGAAAGGTTTTGATTTGCATTTCCCTGATGGCTAAGGAAGTGGAGCATTTTTAAGATATTTGTTAGACATTTTAATTTCATCCCTAGTAAAGTTTCTTTTAAGTTCCAGGGCCCATTTTTTAATTGAGCCATTAATTTCCTTGGTGTTTATTTTCGTAAGTTCTTTGGGCACTCTGGGCAGTAGAGCTCTATCAGATATGTGGTTAGTGAAGATTTCCTCCCATTCTGTGGGTTGCCTTTGAGCTCCTGTTACAGTCTCTTTATCTGAGCAGAAGCTCTTTAATTCCACAAGATCCCAACTGTTGAGAGTTGGTAGCAGTGACTGTGCCATTGGATGTCTGTTTAGGAAATATTGGTCTAGCCCAATCAGCTCCAGGGAATTTCCTACCCTTTCAACGATGGTTTTTATAGTCTCTGACCTTAAATTAAGGTCCTTGATCCATTTGGAATTAAGTCTTGTACAAGGTGACAAGTACGGTTCCAGTTTTAATCTTCTGCATGTGGATATCCAGTTTTGCCAGCACCATTTGTTGAAGATAGGGTTCTTTTTCCATCGAATTTTTTGGGCCCCTTTGTCAAATACCAAATGGCTGTAATTTTGTAGGCTTATATCTGGGTCTTGAATTTCCTTTTTAATTTCTTCCTGAATCCAGTTCTCATTAAGCATCATGGTGTTAAGTTTCCAGGAGTTAGTATATATTATGTCGTTTGTTGTATTGTGGATGTCAAGCTTTAGGCCGTGGTGGTCTGATAGGGCACAGGCTAGAATTTCAACTTTCCTGTATATGTGGAGATTCGTTTTGAGGCCCAATATGTGATCTATTTTGGAGAAAGTTCCGTGTGCTGCTGAGAAAAATGTATATTCTTTGGTGCATGGATGAAAAGTTCGATAGAGATCTGTAAGGTCCATTTCTTTCAGGGTTTGACTAAGTTCCAAAGTGTCTCTGTTAAGCTTTTGACCTGTTGATCTATCCCATGTTGAGAGGGCAGTGTTGAAATCCCCAAGAATTATCGTTTAGGGATTGATTTCCTGCTTTAGATGCTGTAGGATTTTCTTAATGAATGTGGAGGATCCCGTATTGGGTGCATAAATGTTCAGTATTGTGAAGTCTTCCTGGTGAATTGTACCTGTGACTAAAATGTAGTATCCATCTGTGTCTCTTATGATTTTTTTGGGTTTGAAGTCCACTTTGTCCGACAGCATAATGGCTACCCCTGCCTGTTTCCTGCTTCCATGAGCTTGCAGAATTTTGGACCAGCCTTTCATTTTTAGGATGTTCCTATCTTTTGTGGTGAGATGAGTTTCCTGAAGGCAACAGAATAATGGGTTGTGATTTTTAATCCAAGTTTGTAATCTGTGTCTCTTAATCAGTGAGTTAAGCCCATTGACCTTTAGTGTTATAATGGAGAAATTTTTTTTTAATTCTGGACATTTTTTATGTTTAATGAGTTTTGTAAGCTTATTATTTTACATTTATGTTTGTGGTATTATACTACTCTTCTGTCTTCCTGGATACAGTTTTTTTTCCTTCAAGTTTGCGTATCATTTCTAGCATTTTTCGAAGGCCTGGTTTGGTAGACATGTATCCGTTTGAGTTGTCTTTTTGCTGGAAAATTTTTCTTTCTCCCTAGACCATGACAGATAGTTTTGCCGGGTACATCAGTCTGGGTTGGCATTTTTGGTCATTTAATACATGATGTACGTTTTTCCAAGCTCTTCTTGCTTTTACTGTTTCCATTGAGAAGTCATTTGTTATTTTTATAGGTTTGCCTTTAAAAGTGACTTGCTTTTTTCCTCTTGAAGCTCTCAGAACCTTTTCTTTGTCTTGAATGTGGAGTGTTTTGACTATTATTTGCAGTGGCGATTTTCTATTTTGGTCATATCTGTTTGGAGTGCAAAATGCCTCTTGTATTTGGATGGGCCTCTCCTTCTTCATTTGAGGGAAGTTTTCATTTATGATAATTTGAAAAATTTCTCAGGTGTGGTATTTTGAGATTCTTGTCCTGGTATTCCATGAATGCGCATGTTAGGCTTCTTCAGAGTGTCCCATATCTCTTGAATGTTCCTCTCAAGTACATTTTTGGCTTTAATTACCTCTTCCATTGAGTTGGTTAATTCTCTCACTTTGTCTTCAAGATCTGAAATTCTATTTTCTGCGTTGTTAGTTCTGTTGATAAGACTCTCTGTTGAGTTTTGGGTTGAAGATAACTTGTCTTTTAGTTCAATTTTAAACTCTTCCTGAGACTGTTTTAACTGCTCTATGCCTATTTTTGTTTCTTGAACTGTTTTTCTCAACTCCTCCAAATGCCTGTTGTGTTCCTGTTCAACGTGGTTGATGCGGTTGTTTAATTCCTCTTGGATTTCCTGTTTCATAGTATTAACCATAGTAATGATCATACTTTGAAAGTTGTTGTCTTGGGTCTGGCTTTCTTGCCTATTTTCTGTGGATTTTTTCTGGTCAGAATCCCTCCTTATGGGATTGATTCTTTCAGTGGGAGATTGGTCTCCTTGGGTTTTGTTTCTCATGTATCTGCACTTTGACTTGGACATTGTTGTTTTGTCTTCTAGGGCTTTTCAGTTTCTGTGTGTTTTTGACTGAACTGATGTAGTTGGTATTACTACACTTGGGCAGTTGTTACTAGTGCTTGCCTTGGGTTTGGGTATGTTTGTCTTTTGTTATTGTTATTTCCTAGTTGCAGCTACTAGGCTATTAGGCTGTTATTACATCAGTTAAATCAGGTTAAGTAGATAGGGGGTGAATATTAGTTGATAGTGCACTTTTACCATGTAGTATTTTGGTGATATGTGAGAGTGAGTGGTGTATTCCCTGGAGTTGTATATGTTTTTGGGGTGGCTGTATGGAAAGGTTAATCTACAGTGATTAATATTAGAAAGGAACAGTGAGGTGAAAAACAAAGGGAGGTTTGCTTATCTTTGGGCTGGATGTGAAGAATCTCTTCCATGTGATAGGATGATTGTAGAGGTTTTCAGATGTATGGCCTTTGACCCTTAGAACTTTGCTTGAGTTTTCTTTGGACTCTATTGAATTCTGAGTGGCAGTGTGTCTGCTGTAGACCACTTGTGTGGGTCCCCGGTAGGCCAGAGATGCAGAGGGGCTGCTGTTGTTGGCAGAATTCTTCACCTGGGGCTGGGACTTGGCTTAGTGGCCCTCCCAAGCTCCAGGGATGGAGGAATGTGAGCAAGTCCTGTCCAGTCTGTTGGACAGGTGGGTGGGAGGAAGAAAGGGGCTGGGGCCCGTAGTATGGCCCAGGCCTAAGCCCGAGGCAGGACCGGGCATAGCGCAGGGACCCTGGGCGACCTAGGAGGCTGGTGGGGCTGGGCAGGCTGACGGGCTCACTCACCTGGGGATGGCGGCGCCATCAGAGGCAGTGTGGGAGAGAGAAAGGGGGCTGGGGTCCCGGGGCACTGTGCAGGCCAAAGCCCGAGGGTGGCCATCTAACCTGCCTCTGCAATGGACACCTAGTAAACAGATAAATGATTGGTGACTATCCCCCAGAGCGGAGAGATGGCACCACCTGATTGGACCCCTGACCCTATATAAGCTCAAACACTTCCTTAAATAAATTGAATCTACAGCAAACTGGTCCTCCACCTGCTTCTCACCTGACTCCCAGGGTATGTGGTGACTCCATGCCACTCACTCCCTCGCATCGAGCTGTAAGACTCCCACCCCTGACTTTCCCCCTCCTTTCCCTTACAGGCCCAGCGGGGATTCAGAAACTACACATGGCATAATGTATTGATCATATACTATGTATCTGTTCATGCTATATATAAACTTCAGTCAGTTTATAGTACGAAGATTTATACAAAGTTTGTAGTTGAATTTATCTAGCTATAACTCAAACAAAACAACATACCTATAATTAAACATTCTGAGACTTTTAGCAAATAAATATAGGTATTTCCCCATAATATAATCAAAATATTAAATACCCCTCTACTGATGCAGAAACTCTTTTTTTTACTATTCCTTTGATTGAATCATCAGTAAATTCAAAGGTAAAATTATATGGATTTGCCCTTTATCAATTTTCTCCTCATTCAGCTTTTGCAAAAATAACTTTTGTGCTCAGAGATTAGAGCTGCCTTTTTAATATAGTATGAACACACACACACAAACACTCACAAACTCATATAGACATATATACAAGCACAAATGCACCACACACACACACAAGTATATATACATTCATACAAGATATAACATGTAGAGACTTTTCTGATTCCAACATTCAGTGTACAGCTTTTAAATATCATCTCTGATACAGAATGTGGCAATAATATGCTGGTATTTTATTGTTCAGTTGTATGAATATATTAAATTTGTTTTACTGATTGATGAAGCAAAAGATATTTGATTCAATTTTGGGCTGCCTAGTAGAAAGATTAGATGAAATTCTGTGTGTGTTTTTGGTGGGTATATTTTCTTCTCTCATTTTGTAAATACAATGGATCCGAATTGCTGTTTCCAATGTTTTGTGTACACAGAAAGCATTTGGGAAATGCCATGGCCTTTGGTAATCTTAAAATGTTACAAGGAAAAACAATACACATAGAGACTGTTTGCTCACACATTCCTGTTTGCTCTCAGACCCCATCGTTCCTGTTGGTACCCTGCACGCAATATGGTCTCAGTTTGTGTTCCCTAGTCAATGAATTCAGCATGTTTTCATATATTCTCAGTAGTTTATAATAACTTCTTTTGATGAGTCTGCTGCATCTTATAAGCACATTGGAACACTTTGCCAAGTATACATATTATGATTATCTTCATCCTTTTTAAGGCTTGTTTGTGCTCTACTTAACATAAATTCTCAAACATGTGTTTAATTCTCATTGTTTTCCACTACTGAGATTAAGAACTCTTTGGAAATTCTAGTTTTCTCAAAGATTACAACCTGAAACCTACCAAAAATTATACAGCATATGAAAGTCTATATCAGAACACTCCAGAGCAAGATATATAATATATAGGTAGCTGAAAAAGTAATTCAAAGGAATTAAACATTTGAAAGACAAAATCTGAAAGGAAACATTGATGTAAGCTAAAATGAAAGGAGTCTGAGCAGAGTTCTTCACAGGAAAGTCATTGTGGGTAATCATTGGAGAGGCATCATCACACCCCAATAAAAAGTTCTGTGATTGACAGTTCTATGTGCTCCCCATGAGGTCTAGAAACACAATCCAATGCAGACTTTCTGAGTCATAGAACAGCAGAATTCATTTTCCTGAGCTCTACTGCAATGGAATGTTAAAGAAACTTTTATGGACAAAAGGAACATTATATCAGATTCAAATTAAAACCTTCATACAGACTATTCAGGGAAGAAATATAAAGATGGCAGATAAATGTGAACAACATTTAGTTTTCTTGGAATGTACCTCAAAATATAGAAAGCTTGCAGGCAGAAGGTCCTGAGTTTGGATCCCAGATCCCACGTATAGACGCTGGGGGGAAACGGGGGCGGCCTGTGTTTCTGGTCCTGGTGGGGTGGAGCCTGTGAATCCCGGGGCAGAGTAAACAAGGAGGAGGCAGTCCATGGTGGTTCCCTAATTCATCCATGGTTCTTCACACACACACACACACACACACACACACACACACACACACAATTGAATAAAAAAAAAAAACTATTAAAAAAAAATAGAGGGCTGGAGAAGTGGCTCAGGGGTTAAGCCTCCGCCTTGCAGGGAGAAGGTCCTGAGTTCGGTTCCTAGAACCCACATATAGACGCCGGGCGGAAGCGGGGGCGGCTTGTGTTAATGGTCCTGGTAGGGCAGAGCCTGTGAATCCCGGGGCAGAGTAAACAAGGAGGTGGAGGCGTCCATGGTGGTTCCCGAATTCGTCCGTGGTTCTACACACACATAGACACACACACGCGCGCACAAATAGATACGCACACATGCACAGTTGAATAAATAATAAAAAAAATTTAAAATATATAGAAAGCTTACCTGTCATATATAAGATCCTGAGTTCAATCCCTAACACCATCGCTAAAAAAAAAAATCAAAAAGTTAAAATATATTCTTCTACAGTCTTTAAATATTAATGCTTTTAAAAGTTAAATGATATTTTGGTGAAAATGAAATTATCAAGTCTTATGTTAAATCAAATTTTTAAATTTCAACGTAACGTGTCAAATCTTAAATATTCTAGCAATGTATGATAGGTTTGAGTTAGTTTTTACAAAGTTACACAAAATCCACAAAGAATATAGAAAGGAAAAATTGACTGTACTGTTAAAATAAAATTGGTTCTTTGAGACCTTATTAACAAAATGAAAGTATAGGCAATAGGGAGCATTTCTGTATTAAAGATATTAATACCTGCATTAAGCAAAACCCATTTTATATTTGTTATGTTATACTTGAATCATTTTCAGAATGAAAATCATATTTACTCAGTTCAGAAATAGAATTCAGAAAGAAACTTCTAACAACTTTTTAAGCAGTTTAAAGGAAATTTGACCTCAGGAATAGGTATATTATTTTAAAAAGCTAAGAACTTAACTTTCTGAAAAATCTATTATTTTATTGCTCAAACAATCTTGCCACAAAAGGAACTGTCATAAATTTGATAAAATTGGAAAGAGAAGTCTGTAGGACTTATACAAGATTTTAGAAAGTCAGAAAAACACTGAAACTGAAAGTAGAGAAATGAAGGCAACACAAACAGGACTACAGAAGCTGAGACCATAAAAACAGCTTATAGAGACTGAGGCTTATGGAAACAGACCATGAAACCTGAAGTTTAAGAAATGGTGGCTGCACAAACAGAAGTCATGGAAAAAAATCATAGAACCCCGCCCTTTAAAAAAAATGGGGTAGGGGCCCAGTGCTTCTGGAGTCCCACAGGTATGTTGTGTGTAATAATAGAATAATTTCATATTAAATGAAATGACCAATTCATTAAGTGTAGATGTATTGAACCTTTACAAAAATCTGCTTCATGTTGGATGAGACTACCCCAAAAGAAAGAACTACTTTAATTTTTTACATATATATTATACACCTGATATTTTATATCAGAGGGCTCTGTGTGTCCTTATGAGAGGCAAGGATGACTTCAGGAATCACCTTGGATTGCTTCTGCCTCCTTCTTGATTCACTCTGGGATTTCCAAAGCTTCACTGACCAGGCCCAAAGTCCAGGCCGCTACTGCTTCAGCTTCACTTTTTTTTTATGTGAGACTTGGGATATGAACACAGGACCTTCTGCTTGCAAGAGAGAGTCTTAACCTCTGAGCTATCTCTCCAACCCAAGGAGGGCTATTTTAAAAGGCATTTGAAGAATGTTTTTCTTAAACTTTAAAAGCTGTGAAGGATCCTAAGATCAAAGAACTCAATGCAGGAGGCAAATTTGTAGTGAAAAAGCTAGAAGTCTTGTGTTTCTTGAGAAAATGCAGAGGTATCAGCAACACATTATTGAGACAACTAGACAACTGAGCACACTAAACATTGGCTGAAGATCTTGAAACCTCAATATTGTAAGTTCTACTTTAAAATGTTGAAGTCTGCACATTGTTAAAGAAATACCTGAGGTGCCCTACTGAACTAAAATAGGTTTTGAACCATGCATGTATGCATACACACAAAAGCACGCACACACACATAAAATAAGGGGTTACAAACTGAGATCATAGAACCGTAGATCACAGAAGGCTGAGGGACCAAAATCAGGCTCTTAGAAAAAGAGGGAAAAGAAACAAGCCATAGAAAGCCAGGCCATAGAAAGTGAGGCCAAAGACAGTGAAGCCATGGAAAGCAAGGCCATAGAAATGGGGACACAGAAGCAAGCATGTAACAGTTACTCTTAATTATTGCTGTGAGAAAACACTCAAAGTCGATCAACTTAAGGGAGAAAGGGAGATTTATTCAGCTTACGATTCCAGAGGGAAGGTACAGTCTCTCAAAGCAGAGGTGGCATGGCTGGCTGGCCAAAGCTGGAGGAGGCTAAGTCACCGCAGACATCTTGGAAGCTGAGAGCTGCAGACTGCTTGCAGCAAAGGCAGACTTCTCCTGAAGATAGGGTGGGACTAATCCACTTCAAGGCCCACCCCTTGTGACTGCCTTCCTCCAGCAAGGCTCCACCTCTCAAGGTACCATGACCTTGCTAAACACATGAGACTGTGGGGGACACATTTGAAACCATGACATTCCACCCCGAGCCCCCACAGGCTCATAGCCATCTCATTATATAAACCATGCTCAGTCCAACTTTAAAAGTCTTTATAGACTACATCAGTAGTTCCAACAGTCCAAAAGCCCAAAATCCAAAGCCTCCTGTAAAATCAAAAGACAAGTTACATACTTCCAACATACAATGGCACAGGATAAACATTCCCGTTCCTTAAGAAAGAAATGGGGGCATATCCAGGAACGGCACTCCAAATCTTGTAGCTTCAAGTCCAACAGGTGAGCCTCTTGTTGAAATTATCTCAGTTCCAAAGGGCTTTGGTTCCATCCCTCCAATGGAGCTGCCCATAGAATATGTTGCTGTCTTGAGCTGGCTCCTCCCAAGGTCTACAGCTCCCCTTGGCAGGTGTCCCACATTGTCGCTGGCATCTCTAACATCTTTACTTCTCAATGGCAAACCAGGCTTTAACTCCACAGCACAAACTGCCCTTCTTGGTCCTCTAAATTGCAGGCTTCTTGCCTCATGATGCCTGGATTCTGCCAAAGGCAGAAGGAGGAGGACTCCATGATCTCCTCCCTCTTGCATCACTGATGCCTCTAAAACCAGAACCACATGGACGGCTTTGCCAAGACTGGCCTCCTTGAATCACAGCTGATTCTGCTTCTCTATGTTGGCTGTGTCTTTCACTCCTGAGCAGTTGCTTGGTAAGAGAAACCAACTCTTGCTTTTAAGCTCCACCTTTTAGCTCCAGTCTTCTTAAAGGATTTGCATTCTTATGAGTGGGAGGCTTCCTTGAGGATCTTGCCCTCAAGCTAGGGCCTCTCCTATTATTCAAATTGAGAGCAGGCTAATCTCTTCAACAGCCATTTTGTTCTCTGCTTCTTCCTGGTTCAACTCTTTAAGTTTGCCATTGTATTTTTCAACATTGGATCTTACAGTTTTTGCTTCTTCCTGCCTGATTCTGTGCTCTTTTTCCTAACTCTGAAGACAACTAAAAAGTAGCAATATCACATTGTCAAGACTACATTGCTTTGAAATTTCCTCTACCAAGCACTTCAGGCAAGCTTTCAGGACACGGGCAAAACTTCACTAAACTCTTGGCCAACACATGGTTCCATATGTCACTCAACCAGTTACAAACACAGTCTCTGTTCCCCTCTGGACCATCACAAGCTGGGCTTCCACTGCCTGCATCTCTCACAGCATTGCTCTCCTCGGAGCTCTCACGAGAAAGGCCCCTTTGGCCCAACCGCCAAGGTACAAAGACTTTCCCAGCACAAAGTCCCAAAGTTCTCTGTATTTCTCCCAACAAACAGTTCCAAAAAAGCACACTAGCCACATCACAGCATTGGCCATACTGCTGGGTACCAACTTCTCTCAACATCATGTTGTGGTACCAGCTGTTCTTAATCTCACAGCAATAATCTACTATCTGGTACCAATTTCTGTAACAGTTACTCTTAACTATTGCTGTGAGAGAGCACACAAAGTCAAGCAATTTAGGGGAGAAAAGGAGGTTTATTCAGCTTACAGTTCCAGATGGAAGGCACAGTCTCTCAAAGCAGAGGCGGCATGGCTGGCTGGCCAAGCTGGAGGAGGCTAAGTCACTGCAGACATCTTGGAAGCTGAGAGCTGCAGACTGCTTGCAGCAAAGGCAGACTTCTCCTGAAGGTAGTGTGGGACTAATCCACCTCAAGGCCCACTCCTTGTGACTGCCTTCCTCCAGCAAGGCTCCATCTCTCAAGGTGACATGACCTTGCTAAACACATGAGACTGTGGAGGACACATTTCAAACTGTGACAAAAGATCTAGAGACCACAGAGAATACACCTACAGAATCTAATGCCACGGAAGATGCCAAAGCCATAGAAATGGAGGCCACAAAATTGAGGACACAGAAAACTAGGGAACTGACCTTAAGGTCACAACAACTGGGATGAGAGGATCTCAGGTAGCAGAAATCAAATGCAGAGCACCTAGGGCCATAAATTGTGACTGTAGGACATAGATGATATAGACTCCAAGGTCACAAAACCAGAAAGGAAATGACAATGTCAAAGTCCCAGCAGCTGTGGACACAGAACCTGAAGAAATAGAATCTGAGTTACAGAAATAGTAACCAAAGAAAAATAAGATTTGAGAAAATGATGGCATAGAAATTGATGACATAGAAGCTGAAAACACAGACACTGAGGCCACAGAACCTGATCCCACACAAAGAGTGAGACTGTGGAATCTGAGGTCACCGATTGTGTACATAGTATTTGGGCCAGGAGAATGAAGTACATGAGACTGAAGCCATAGAAAGGAGAGCACAGAAAAAACATAATGATAAGGTGCTAGAAATGAGGAGTCCACAGGAGAGGCCACAGAAGGAAAGGCCACAGAAGGAGAGGTCACAGAGGCAGAAGCCACAGAAACCAATGTCATAATATTGGTGATGTGACAGGTGTAGGAAGATGGGACAGTTAAAAAGACATGTGTCATGTGAGCATGAGATGTAGTTCAGCTGCCAAGAACCTGTGTAAGATAACTAGTATGATGTGTTCCTGTAATTGTAACATTGAAAAGATAGAAACATGAGGATACATGGGGCTTGTTGGTTAGCCAGTGTAAAAGAATCAGCTTGCACCAGATTCAATGAAAGACCCATTTTCAAAACAGAAATTGGATAACAATTGAGGAAGTCAACTATAATCAGTGTTTGGCTTCTACATATGTGTGAACACGTACATTCTCACATGTACATATGCAGGTGCACACAAACACACACACACACACACACACACACACACAAGAAGTTGAAGTGGTAGAATATAAGCCCATAGAAATGGAGGCTACAGATACTGAAGGAACAGAAACTTGTGCCATTGAAATTGAGGTTACAGAATATGAAATCATGCAAACTGATGTCATATAAATAAAGGCCATAGAAATAGAGGCAGAAAAATCTGAAATCATTAAACACTAAAAATAGAGGTCATAAAAACAATCCATGAAAATAAAAACCACAAACTTTAGGCCACATAAACTGATGAAGGAAAATGTGGTCACACAGACAGAGGTCATAGGAAGGAGATGCTACAAATGGAGAATAGAAGTTGACACTATGCAGTGAAATGATTCAAATGAGGAACCATGCTGAAGAAACTGAGGGAATGGAAAAATTATGAGCATGGATTAAAAAGTCTGAGAATGCAAAGTGACAGATACAGAGGGAAACAGAAAATGAAGAGCTAGAAGATCCAGTAAATGATTCAGTGATTAAAGTTCCTGCTATGCAAGCATGATGGCCCACCTGTACTTCCATCTTTGAAAGGTGGAGATGTGAATCTCAAGAGAAAGCTGTTCAGTTAGATCAGCACTACTGGTAAGCTCTGTGACTAAGAGACTTAGCCTCAAGGAAAACAGTGGAAAAGACCTTGAGGTTGTTCCTAGCAACAATCTTGGGCTTTCACATGCAAGCAAATACACAAACATATCCACATGTGAGCACACATATGCATATGAATGCATAACAAATCCAAGAATAAAGAGCTGTGATCAAAAAAATAATCAGTGGATACTCTTGTATCTGAGGTCCTAAAAATTAGGAATATAGAAACTGGCACCACAGATTTTGGCAGATATGAGAGCACACAAACCAAGTCCACAGACTGCACACAGAAACTAAGACCACAGAATCAAAAACCAAAGAAGCTGATGCTCCATAAATTGAGATTATGGAGGTTTTGACAATAGAAACTCAGAAAGTGAAATTGAGGATCACTTGGAAATTGTAGAAATAGGAACAGGTTGTAAACACCAAAGCATGAAAATGTAAGCCAGACAAACCAAGGTATAAAAAAATAATGAATCCACAGAAACTAAGGTCACTGGTATCATGGACATTGGCATCATCCAAACCTGGGGTCATATGAAATAATAACACGGAAACAAAACCAACCTGATGTTATAAAAAGTGAGGTACTGAAACTGGGGGCCACAGAAACTTAGACCAAATTGTTTTTAAAAGAAAAGGAATCACCTAAACAGGGGTGACAAGAGGTGAGTCCTCAGAGAGGTGAGGATCAGAAACTGAAATCTCAGAAGAGAGGGCACAGATCTCTGAGGGCACAGAAATTATGGCCATGAATAATGATGTCATGGAATCTGATTTCATAGTATCTGAGTCACCCGAGAAGTGGAGATCATAGAATCCAAGGCCATAGAAACCGAGGCCACAAAAACCAAATAGGAATACCAGTCCTTCGAAACTGTTGTCACTAGGATGGAGTTAAGGGCAGTACAGCAAAACTAAAAAAATAAAATAAAACAACAAACCATAATTCAAAACATCAGAGACCTACATTAACCACCTGGAACCAGGCCAGCCTAATCTCTCCCCATTCTAAAGCTCAGGGAAATTTGCGGAAGAGGGGGTAGTAGATTGTAAGAGCCCAAAAATGGGGAGGAGCAATGATTCACAAGATACTCCACATAAGTTAGGGCCAAAGTAATCATAATAGGACTTTGCATGACCTGCTCAATGTCTGACGTATCATTGACCCTCCCTCCCCAATGTCTAGCATGGATTACAGGGAACTAGGATCCTTAGAGGCAAGGGATTAACAGCCACAATAGTGTTCCTATACTAAAGGGGGACACAAGAAAGGGCTCTAGGCAATGCTACTGAGTCCTTACATCTCATTAGAGTGGAGGACCCAGAAGGAAGTTTGGCATTTACACTAAAAGATGCTCCAGGAATGGGGGAGGAGAAGGGGCACGGGAGAAAGGGAGGGAAGGGAGGGAAAGGAATGGGAAAAAGGGGGTGTTGTGGAGGGAGGGAGAGGAATGGGATACTTATTAAGTTTGTATGAGTGGAAAAAATAAATTAATTAATTAAAAAAGAGAGAGAAACTGTTGTCACTAAAACGAGGCCAGGGAAAAGGAAGCTATGGAAGATGAAATTAGAGAATTTGTTGCTAAAGAACATAAATCCAAAGTTACTGAATTAATAGAAATCAGTGCTATGGAAATTGAAGTCATATGAACTGAGACCACCAGAAGTGAGATTGATTAAACTCATGCCATTTAAACTGATAGCGAGAATTGAGACTTCCCAGAATAAGGCATACATTTTCTTATGTTTCTTAAAAGTATGTTCTTCAGCCATTTCTCTGTTTTAAAATTGAATTTGAGATATCCTTAAGAAATGTGTAATTACATTAACAATTCTTAGTGGAGATTCAATTAATGGATAATCAAATGTGTCTTTCTCACACAAATATTTCATGCTAACGTCAAAATCTCTATACTTTATTCCTTTTCTGCTTGGGACTTACTCTTCCATTACATTTACCTGATGTTCCAAGAAATGTCTTTCCTCATCCTCCTATAATTTCTTCTTGATAGACATATAGCTGCTCATGCCTTCTGCAGACATTATTACATTTTACCTGTCTTCCTGAGGCATAGTCTTTAAGATCTATAATAGAGAGTCTTGGCTTAGTTACTCACCCTTGATGCCCCCATAAAGTGGTGAATCTTACAGTTTTCGGAAATTATACTTATGATTTCTTGGAATTCATCCTTATGTACAGACTAACTAGCATACTTACAGTTTTACTTAATATTCCAAGTTCCATTTATTTCTGAGACTTACATGTATTTCTTAATACATTAATCAGTCTTTATCTGTGTTGAAATAAAATAATTGTGCTGTAAAATAATCTGCCACAGTACTATTTTCTAAACTGAATGTAAAATTCTGTATAAGCAAATTGTGAATTCCAAAGTTAAGAACTTTTTCATATACTTGTGTTTAACATACAGAAAAAATGTTCAATAAAGTCTTCAGACTTCCTTTTCTTTTGTGTGCGTTTGTGAGTGTGTGAGTGTGTGTGTGTGTGTGTGTGTGTGTGTGTGTGTTTGTGTGTTGTATTAAAGGACACCGTTATATCTCTGTGGCAGCCCAAATGTGACTTCAAGAATCATCCTGGATTGTTTCTACCTCCTTATTGCTTTGTTCTGGGATTTCTCAGACTCTGCCCCACAAGACTGGAAGTGCGTGCTACCACCATTTCAGCATGGTATATTTTTTTTTTTTACATGAGACCAGGGATTCAAACTTAAAACCTTCACTTGTGAAGCACAATCTTAACCCCTAAGCCATCTCTCTTTTTTCTAATTTTTACATATGATTTTCTGGTTTTCTTTTCAGTCTTCAAATATTTCTTAATTTGCTTCTAACTACACATCATTATTCCTGACATTAAGAACATACAGTAAGAGACAATATTTTTATATTTATTACATTTCATTATTTTTCTCTACATCTTCCTTCCAACAATGCAGACAGCTTCAGTGTAGAAATCTATGTGCTCCTCAGGCAGACCAATTCTGATCATAAGCACAGGTGCATGGGCCTCCCACAAATCCAAATGCATATCAAACTGCCTTCTAAACCTATACCCTTATAACCATAGACAAGAGAAGTGATCAGCACTCAAGCTCCAAGCTTCCTTTTCCAATGGACAATGTTTTTTTCAGAACAGCACAAAAGACCAAACATGAGAAAATAAGTGACTGTGGATTGCTATAAACATCTAAACTATCCTCAACCTCAGGCTCAGGGACCATTGTGGAGGATAGGGTGGTAATATTAGCTTCCTCCAGCTTTGGCCAGCCAGCCATGACATCTCTGCTTTGAGAGACTGTACCTTCTCTCTGGAACTGTAAGCTGAATAAACCTCCCTTTCTCCCTTAAGTTGATTGACTTTGAGTGTTCTCTCACAGCAATAGTAAAGAGTAACTGTTGCAACTTCCTCTACCAGCTCTCTGTACTTTATTCATCTGTCCAAGGCCTAGTTGCACCCATCATGGATTAGGTCTTCACCATAAACTAGATAATCTCTTGCAGGTTCACTGTGGCCTTAACTGAACTACTAATTATTAACAAATGTGCCCAGAGCTAGAATGCTCAACCATCAAGTTGACACCTGTACCTAAATATGACAAGAACTGAAAACTATGCAGCCATTTCAGGAAGGATTAAGAGCTCATCAAGCTAATAAAAGGAGTTATCATTTGAAAGTCTCATTTCCATACTATAAACATCTAAGAACAGTAAGAAATACATTGACACAAAGAAACCTTATTCTATCATGTTCATGACAGCATTAATCTTAATTAGCTAAAGGTGGATTAAACCCAGATCACTGTCTACAAAACAAGTACAAGAGCATGGGTAGCCATCCATGTAATGGAAGGTGTTAGCTCACAAAAGATGAACAGAACTAGCTTAAGTCATAATTTTTATATTATGCTAGAATGTCCATGTGCCATTTTTGGGTTAATTAAAATTTAATTTCCATTATTTGTCTTGTTGTTTTGTTCTTTGTATGCATTTGCCTGTGTATGTGTGCATGTGTGTGTTTACATTTGGGCTGTGTCACGTGTACAAAAGTGTACTTAATTATGTGTGAGTCTGTGGAGGCCCAAGGGTGACATAGGGAATCTTCTTGGATTGTTGAACCTCCTTATTGCTTTGCACTGGGGTTTCTCAGGCTCTGGCTTCCAGGGCCAAAATTACAGATTGCATCCATATCCACAACATTTTTTATGGGATTTAGAAATCCAAACTCAGGTACCTTTGCTTACTAGACAAAGGCTTTGAACACTGAACCTCATCCTTTTTCCCTAATCATTGCCTATGTTTTGAATGACAGGTTTAAGACTGTTTTCTTCAAAGTACATAGCTAAATAATTCTCTCTATGCCTTTTAATAGGGATAAAAACCAGATGCTTGCTGGCATGGACAAACATCGGCAGCATCATGTTAAGGGAAAAAAAATCAAAACAGTTGAACATCAGGATTTTGCTCACATGAATGCCAAGAGATGGAAAATCTAGAAGGTATTAGGAAGTATATGACAAGCTATATTAGTGATTTTTTGACTAGAAAGATTGGAGGAAAGAAAATGACACAGAACTTGAATTATCATTATATAGGATGAAAATATTCTCAAATTAATTTGGCATTTGTTACATAAATCTATTTGCTTCAGTCACAATTTCACAATAAGAACAGGCTACTTTAAGATATTTAGAGTTTCATATCAATAAATTCTTAATATTTTAAATAGATAAAGTAATGTTTGTAATTGTGAACCATCACTAACAATGAAAGATGCTCACAACTTTCAATAACCCTCCTTGTTCTGAAGTTCATCGGAGATTTCATAATCAAATTTGTGGGGTTTTCTTTTAGTATTTAGGTTTATCTACCAATTTTCTAGAGGCAAAATATGAAAAATCTTAGATCATTCCTTGTGCTGGAAATTCAGAATCCTTGAGTTCTGAATTCATAATCTCATGGCAAATTTTCAAAACATTTTGAAGTTTATTTGAAAGAAAAGAGAAACTTCTTGTGAAAAGAAGTCTGTTACTGCTTCTCCACTACTTTTTTATCCTGACCATACTTTCCTTCCCTCTGCTCTTAACTTGGTTCACAATTCTATGTGTGGGTTTCCTACGTTGAGGACACGCCTAGGAGACTTCTCATCCCCTCTAGCTGCATGAATGGATTCTTCTATTCCCCATGCTTTCCAAGGCAGGTTACTCACATGATAACTTGCACAGTTGCATGAGGATTTCTTTTGGCATTTTCTTAAATGTAATCAGATCCATCCTTACCTAACTGATCTTAAACTCTTGTATCCACATGCTCACCACTGTCTTCCAGAATATTGGATGCAGTTTGGTTTCAGCTAACTTTTTCGAGGATGCTGACTTATCTTGCCTCATAGGAAGTATACTTTGATTCTGAAAATTACTTGAAAAGAAAATTCGATAATGCAGGCAAAGTGGTTGTATCACTCCCCAGCCCATTTGGTAGATCAGTAGATGTCAGGAGGTACCTTATGAGTAGCATTATAACCTAATAGGCTCCATGGAATTAAGACTATAGATTTAAGATTGTGGAACCATTCCTCTCTATTCCCCAGAAATATTTGACAATAAGGATTTATTACATAGAGTCTTTCGATTAACATGAAATAAATTTTGAATTGAATTTTTTAGAATACAATAAAACATAAAATATTTTAAAGTTGAGAGTCTGAAATCATTATTCACAACTGTTTCTTTTTCAGAATTGTAACAACTTTTCATAAACACTGACAATTTTTTTCAAGCTTAAAAATTATATTTATTTGATTATTGCAAGTGAGTCATAGGGTTCCTTGTATATTTTATGTTAATGTATTCTAAAAATGAATGCATGGATGTAGAAAGCAAAATAAGACAATGGTTATCAGAGAGTGAAATTAAAGGTAATAGACTTTCAAGTAGAAACTGAGTAAGTTTTTGGGATCTGATTCTTAGGGAAGGTTATGGTTAATCCTCAGAATTTGCCCAGGTTGCTTATTGTGAAGAATCTTTTGCTGTTTATTAATATGGTATTACCGCCCTGTTTGTGAAAGCCTAGAAAATCCCAGAGTGAAATAAAAAGTAGGTAGAAGCAATCCATAATGATTCTCAAAGTCACCCTTGGTCCTACACAGGGACACACAGTGCCTTCTGATACAAACACACACACACACACACACACACACACACACACACACACACACATGCAAAATAAAAAATAATTTTAGAGTATAAATGTATCTCATTTTATCTTGACTTGATACATATTTGTTTATTAAATAAAACTTTAAAAATGAAATAGTGGGAATTCACATGATGTATTTTACATAAAAGATGCATAGTTGTATACTTGACAGAAATGGTATTTATAAATGCATGTATGCAACAAATGAAAACATGGAAGAATGAAAGACATATAAGCATTTTTTCTGATGTAACTGACTTGTTTCAAATAAAATATGAGACTTTATTGGAGAAAATAACTATATAGGAAATTAATCATTTGGAAGAGTATTTGGCAGGCATTCTACATAATGGTCATTAAGGTTCCACAATTACATTAACAAAAATTATCTAAAGAAATTTTGAAAAGAAGTGGAAATATATCTTCAGTTGCTGGACAGAGAAAATCAATTTATATCTAACAAAACATCACTTGAAAAGTGATGAAAGAGAATACATAATATATAAACATTAAAGATTTCAATGTATAATTTTGTGTATGTTTTATTTTTCTTATAATTTTGTTTTAGACTGAATGCATTGATTTTACAGATTCAGAGATATATTTACCATTAATTTTGAATTGTTTTTTGAAAAACGTGACATTTTTCAAAATTGCAAATTATATTTTTAATTTCAACCAGTTATTCATGGAATACACACCTTCATGTTACTGGTGTAATTATTAATTTATTGATTTGTTGCTCCTTCTTTTCCACTATATTTTATAGACAAGCACCAGTCTATGGATGTCACCAGTACCCTGAGATGATCACTGGCATTTGGCATATTTTTTCTCCTCTATTCAAAAAATCCTGATTGATAGATAACACAACTATTTTCTAGTCATAACTTCTGAGTCACTTCACAGGTGATTTAGTCTCATCATTCTTATTTGACAGTAAAGTTTGCATGCTCCCTGAGAAATGAATGTTGATTTTGTTAAAGAACTGACATTACATTTCAATCCTGGTGAGTTCTACATAAAGACATAGCCATTGTGCATAAAGGATACTTTGTTAAAAGTGAAACATGGTGCCTCTGAGAAATAAAATTACAACTAATCATCTGCATAGTTTCATACATTTCTTAAGTCATTTTTCTAGAAACACAAACACACTTTGTATAATTAGTACCTTCCTGTTATTTTCAACTCAACTGGTCTCGCTTATCTTGAAAGTGTAATTGCTTTCTTTGGCATTCATATTATTTTAAAACTCATGGTTTAATTACATAGTACATCTAATTAATTGATATACAATTACTCAGGGATTGCTCGCCTTTTATTTTGGGCACTTCCACCTATTAATTTTTATGCCACACTATGTAATTAGTAAACCTCTTGGCAGGGTACAATGTAGAATAACCTAAGATTATGTTAATAGATGATTATTTGCAAGGGGAGAAATTGATAATAATCTTCTCTGAAGCTTATGTACATGACTGACTTGCTAACTTTTTTTCCTATAACTTTAAAACTAGATATTGTCTTTAAAAATAAACTTTACAAATACCTTGTGAGCATTACACCAATTACTACTAATCACCATTAGGTGAAATTTACCAAGCAATACACATTGGTCATTTGAGTTTTAAGACAACTAATTCATCTAGCTCTTTTTTAAATAACTATTTTCTAGAATACAAGATACTATTTCCACTCATGAAGAGTATTTGCTACTTGGAATTATAGCTATCATTTTTTCCATTGTTGTGTGTGTGTGTGTGTGTGTGTGTGTGTGTGTGTGTGTGTGTGTGTGTTTATCAGAGGCACTGTGTGTCTGTGAAGCCCCAAGACTGACTTTGGGGACTATTATGGATTATTCTATCTCTTTTTTCCTTCCCTCAGTATCCCCCAAATCCAGAGGCACAGGTTGTCTCCATTTTACCTGACTTTTTAACATGGGATTGATCCATGATCTGCACTTATGTCCACCTGCTTGTGAGGAGTCTTTACCCCTGAACCATCTCTCCAGCCCCATTGTATCTTTATTTTAAATGAAGAGAGAAAAAAATGATATAAGCTGACAATAGTGATCAGTCATCTGAAAGAGGAGAAATAATTCCAAAGAGAAGGTATATTACCCATCCAGAGAGTGATGGAGACGTCACTTTGAATGTCCCTCAACTCTTTTCTACATTGGAATTTCTACAAATTTTGTAAAATTACTTGAGCTTCATGTCAGTTTTTCAATTTTCAATTGTTTTGTGAAATTTTTCTCCATTGTATGTTGAATTTTGATTGTACTTTTTTGCCATAATTATATGACACAGTTTTCACTGTGCCAAATAGAGTGTAGTTAGTAAAACAAGTCTTTGACTAATCAAATCAGCATTCAGTCATTCAAGCATCTCTGTGTCCCAGGAATATCATTAATGCATAAAGTTGAAATTTATTATAATTATCTGTAAATTTTTTACATTATTTTACACCTTTCTGAACTTTCAATTATCTATCATTCTTCCCTTAATAATGCTACAATTTCTAGAACAATTCTATTTTCTAGAACTTAATACATAACAACATAAAATTTTGCTATATTACAACTCATATATATATATATATATATATATATATATATCAATGTAAAAGTGTTATATTATTGCCCCAATGTTATTGATTTCATTATTATTTACAGGTTTGGGAATATATCTTGACTACCATGTATCAAGGATTATGACAGAGTTGAGCAATTTTCTTACTTAATAGATTGAAGCTGTTCCTGCAACATACTGACAACAACAGTAATACTGTAGCATGCCAGGAATACTGATTTGATTAAATGTAGTGATCCCTTACCTATATGCATCTTATTATTGTGAATAACTTAAATATATAAAATAAAATTTATAAAAATAAAAATAAAATGTAAAAATATGATATAAGAAAAAATGACAAAAGCTGATAGTAGTGATCAGTCATCTGAAAGGGGAGAATAATTCCAAAGAGAAGGTATATTACCCATCCAGAGAGTGATGGAGATGTCACTTTGAGTGTAAAAATAAAAATTAAAAAAAATAAAATGTAATATCTCCAATTGTCACCCAAGTAACCCGGAAGGACTTCAGAATCTAAAAGCATTTTTGAAGAAGATTGTTTAATGTATGTGAGCAATAATAAATTAAAACTTTTGAAAAATGCAAATGGAGACAGATTAATTAAAAACAACAGACGTTGCAGATATGAGAATTGGTATGAGTGTGTTTAAATTACTGTAGTGTATATAATAAATGGCTAACATCTAGAGGGCATGCATTCACAATGAGTAAGCCAATAAACACAGTCCTCAAGCAATTGCTGCACTATTTATTAATTAGCAGATAAAATTGTCATGTAATTCATTACTATGAATGTAATTAAACTCTCTTTGTCCCTTAAAAGGCTTGAGGGAGATTAAGATTGCAAGGACTTAGCATCTGAATAAGTTATTTTCTCTTGAAGTGTCTGTCACAGTATTCAATATCTACAATGATATCAATTACCATCTTATAATTATTTAGATAATTTCATCTTAAACTTAAAATGTCATTTTGGAGCAATGCAATGAAAAAGTTAGAAGAGAAAAAGGAGTTGGAAATAAAAGTGAACATATTTACAATCTAGATTTTCTTTGTTTTATGCACACTATTGTTTGGGATGACATACATTTAAACAATTAGTGAATGATGTTGTGCCTTAGAAAATCAGAAACAGGTCTGTAACCTACCTTAGAAACTGATGAGAGTTAATGCCAACAGAAAAGGGTGTGAAGGAAAAATGCTTTCATCTTTGGTATTCTTACAGATATACAATTCATGCTCTAGCAAGTCCCCAGGCACATGTCAAAAACCCCAGTAAGACTCAGAGGGTCGTAAATGCAGAAAGACATGAAAATAAGAAGGAGCCTGGCAAGGAAGAAGAGCTGCATTAGAAAAAGGAGATGGAAAGGAATTGAGGAATAATGTATGAAAATATCATAGATTCACTATATTCATGAATGAAACTCTAAAAGAATTTAAACAGCTTAAAATGTTGTGTGAAAGAGGCTGCTGAATAAACCTATTGCTTGAAAGTAAAGTACAAGAAGAGGAAATGAAAATATGGCCTTTCTTTGAGTAGTTAATAAAGCCAGAATTTCCTCAAAAGATTGATCCCAGAATTAAGTAAATGAAATGAGCAAATTCTTCTGAGAGTTTGTGTGCTCATTGTTTCCTTCTAAATCTTCCTCCACAAAGGCATTTTGGGTATAGTTCATTTGGTAAAGTGCTTGTCTAGCATGAACCAAGCTCTGAGATTGATCCCCTGAATCACATGAATTGTGTGTGGTGGCACCTACTTATGGTGTCAGTGGTGAAACTGAACAGAGCCCAGCTACATAGTAGGTTTCTGGCTACCTAGCCAAGACAACCTATGTCAAAAACAAAAGAGATTGCTTCATAAATCAAATTCAGCAAAAGCAGGATGAGACAAATCTTTATAGCTGCTCAAACTGTTCATAAAAGAAAGTCTGACTAAATACATTTTATCAGCTTGGTAGCTAATATTGATTGTCAGTCTGAATTCTAAGAGTCCTGTTTAATGCCCACCTGAGATACATTTTCTACTTAAGGTTAATTCTAGACATGCCTTTAAGGGATTGCTGTGATTTTATAATTAATGTGAGACTCGGCACCTAGTGAATGGTACACACCCTGGTTGGGTGGATGATGGTGAAGAAAACTAGTTTAGCATTGTCAGCAAGCAAGAAAGTACTGGTCTCCACCCTTTGGTCTAGCTGTGCATATGAGGTGACCAGTTCCCTCAGTTACCAATACTATCTTGTATGACTCCCCTGTAATGAGGATTAGTAAACTGGAATTGTGAGCAAAATAAAATCCCTTTCTCCCCACTTACCTCCAAAATAAAAGAAGATGAATCATTAGTATCAAAAGTAAGGAATGGGGTGGGGAGTGGGTGCCTAGTAAAATCCGTGGATTATTTCTTGGTTTATAAGAAAGTTAGAGACTGAAGGGCTCTAGCAAAGAAAATACCTAGCCAAATCGGACAAATATGTATGATGTCACTTTTATGAGGCATCTAAATCTGTTCAAATCACAGACTCAAAAGTAGAATGGCTTTTAGGGTTGCAAAGAAGGATGGTTAAGAGGTACTGTCAGGAAGCTCACAATCATTCATATGGCACAGGAAATTTCTAGAGCCCATATCTCACATTATTGTGTGTTTAGAAAGCCAGGTCAGTAGAATCCATATTATGGGAATCTTCTGTCACAATAAAAATGTACAAATAATTGTACTATTTGAAAGAGAGAAATCAAAGGATGTGAACTAAATTGCTTCTCTAAATATGAAAAATACACTAAAAATTCCTAGCTTCCAAATATTCGGAAACAATTTAAAATAAATTTTCATCATGTTTATTCATGATTTTTTTTTCTTTTCCATCCTTTGTACTACTAAGAGTGTGTCTTGCCACAGACCCACTGAGTCAGGACCAAGACAGGGGATCCAGGAATCCTGAAACAGGTGGATGAAGGAGTTGGCGATGGGAAACAGAGACACACAACTCTAATGGAAGGTGAATCCGAATCCATTTATTGCAGCACAAAGCTACAGTTTAAGTACAGAGTTTTTGGTAAGCAAAAGCAGGTTGCGGTTTCATAAGGAACAAAGCAAATCAACCATAAGAGTGAAAGACAATAATTGGGACATAGCCAGTGTTTTTCTGTTCTAGAAAAAAATCAAGCTTCCTTAAAAAAATCAAGCAGTTGTATGAGCCTGCATTCCCACCAACAATGTAGGACGAGCTGCCTGGCGATTATTAAAGAAGTTAAAGATTGAAATGTCATATGACCCTGCTATATCACTTTTGGGAATAACACCCCATAACAGCAACAATTCACCTCGATAGCACAAGCACGACCATGTTCATAGAAGCACTGTTTACAGTAGCAAAGTCATGGAATCAGCCCAAATGTCCAACAGTTCACGAGTGGATAAGGAAAATGTGGTACATTTATACAATGGAATATTATTCAGCCATCAAAAATGATGAATTAATGCAATCTGCTGGGAAATGGATGGAATTAGAAACAATTATATTGAGTGAAGTATCCCAGACATGGAAAATTAAGCATCGTATGTACTCCCTAATAGGTGGATCATAGTACCAAACTCACTTAGAGACACTCAAAGACAAATCTCTGTAATACCTACAGTAATTGTAAAGGTTATAAACAGGAGGGATGGGGAAAGAGGGCCCCACCAGAAGCAAAGAGAGGGGACCATGTTACAGCAGAGAAAATAGGCTGCCATCAAGGACTGCAAGTAAGCAATGAGACATCTGGTTAAGTTCACAGACTTTCCTTCCTGATCATTTGCAACTGATGGGGTACAATCTTACCAGAAAGGGAGGGCATATAGGCTTCCAGATAGAGGGGGGTGACATCCAATACCCATCAGGATGGAGCCAAGGGCATTGCAGGAACAGCAAAACTGAAAAAAAAAATCAGCACACCATAATTCAGAACATCAGAGACTCTATATCAACCACCTGTAATCAGGCCCACCTAATCTCTCCCCATCCTGAAGCTCAGGGAAATTTTCAGAAGAAGGGGCAGTAAGATGTAAGAGCACAAGGATGGGAGGAGTCATGATATCTAAGATACGCCACACAAGCTAGGGCTGAAGCAATTATAATAGGACTCTGCATGATCTGCGCAATGACCAAAATATCATTGACCCCTCAAATTCTAGCATGGACTAAAGGCACTAGGATCGTTAGAAGCAAGGGATTAACAGTAACAATAGTGTTCCTATACTTAAGGGGAACAAAAGAAAGAGTTCTAGAAAATGCCACTGAGTCCTTAGACCTCATCAGAGAGGAGGACTCAGAGGAAAGTTTGATATACACATTAAAGGATGCTTCAGAGATGGGGGGAGGGGCACTGGGAGAAAGGGAGGGAGGGGGGAAAGAAAGAGGCAAAGGGAGAAGGGAACAGGGAGGTCCAAGGAAGGGTGGAGGGAGGGAGGGGACAGGGGTTCCTATTACATTTGTATGAGCAGAAAAATAAATAAATAAAAAAATCAAGCAGTTAAACTATTAACTGCTGACTAGAAGTTCAGTAGACAATGGTACGCATATTTCCAAAAATTCTTAAGCATACATAGCTAAAATTGTAGACATAAGAAACATTTTCTTTATCAAAAGGTTCAGGTTCTTCATAAAAGTGGCTTTTAAGGGCTTCATGATATTCGGCATAAATTTTGTTTGTTAAAGCTTCATAATGATCACCCATATAACAAAATTTGTTTTGTAACCAAACTTAAGAAATCCAGGTCATTCAGGAGTTTCTATATTAAATTTTTCATCTCTGTTTAATTTAATCAAAGCTGAGGGATATCCCAAAGCTGTTAATGATTTCACTAAATACACGCAACAGCCAAACAGCATTTCATAGAAAGAGAAAACATGCCATGACTTATCCAGGAAAATGGACTTCCTTGAAGCCATTTTCTTCCGATGGTGACCTTGTCAGGCCAGCGGGATGGACTACATCATGGCAGCGTCTCTGCTCTACTCTGAATAACACACTTAAACTTTGTCATTAGCTTTTTGCTGTAAATTCAGTAGCATGTTGCCCCCTGCTTTGTATCTACTTCACATGTTGTAAGACAGGAAACATCAGGCAACTGGAGCTAGAGAGGGAGACAGAGAAGAGGGGATAAACATCTCATTAGATTTCTTGCCATTTGTCTTTTTTTATTTTTTTACAGCATCATACCCATATATAATACATGTAAGTCATTTCTGTTAATATTACAGATCAATTTCTACCCTTTTTCTCCCATTGAGAATCTTCTTCCCAAGCAGACCACCTCCTGCTTTCATCTCTTTGTGTTTCTTCCACTGATTTTCATAAAGGTTTCCTGTAGGTCCATATGACTTGGCACTTATGGAAGGATAGGTGTGATTCACTTCCCACAGCCAGTATTGACCTTCAACAGTCCCTTAAAGAAGAGTGGTACCACATGACATCTTCCCTCATTCATGATGAAATATCTGTAATAGTTATTCTTAGCTGTTGCTGTGAGAGAGCATTCAAATTAAGCAACTTAAGGGAGAAGGAGAGATTTATTCAGCTTACCATTCCAGAGGGGAGAAACAGTCTTTTATGGTGGAGGTGACATGGCTGGTGGCTAAAGTTGGAGGCAGGCTAAGTCACTGCAAACTCCTGGAGGCTCAGAGCTGCTCAGTCCAGTAGGTCTCTTTCAAGTCTTCTGTTCTATGGATCTTTTATGTGGTTTGTTACTGAGAGGTTCCAATCAAATCTGGGGCTGGTCCTTACATAGTAAATGTATTGATCTGGATAATCTGTCAGATAATCTGACAGCTGATCATAGTTAATGCCAAGTTTGTCAAGTTGAGACCCAGTATTAACTATCACAATGACATGGGCCATCTTTTCTCAGATCTTGTGGAGGCAGACACATCAGCTGTGTGTTCATTGATAGAACTGCCTAAAACATATAGTTTAAGGGCACTCCTAGCTATGTCCCCTGCAAACTATCTGCCTCTTCTTCCATAGTGTCTCTGAGCACTTCACAATTATTGTCTGCATGTTGTGTTGCTCATATTTGGCTCCATTAGTGTTATTCCTTTTCTTCTCTCCATCTGTGCACATTTGTCACATTTACCATCTAGTATTGAAGTGAGAGAGGTGTTAGTGCAAGCTGTCTCCATTCAATCTATGGTTTTAAATCACATATGTCATGTTATTATTACTAAAGCTTTTTGCATTTTACTATCTTCATTTCTACAATGAGACCAATTCTATAAAGGTTATATAACACTGAATAAATACATGAGGATTTATAACGCTTTCTCATATTAGTAACAATGTAGTAATGTTCTGTTATCCACTATTGAATCCTATATGATTCCTTTGTGTGAAGTCCTTTTTGAAGCTATAATCAGAAATGAACTCTCCATTTTCTTTCTTATATCTTCTAGCAAGCCTCTCTCCTGGGATTTTCCTTTCCTTCCTCTTTATTTTCTAATTAGAACTTATATTCCTTATAATCAACATGCTTTGAAGATTCACCTCTCAGTCCCATCATTTCTAGCTTTCTACTAGCTATCAGTATCTTTACCAGTAGTTGACAAAAAGTTCTGTACTATCACCACTTTAATGAAGCTCAACATATGTGTTTGCTATCTCCACAATGGCTCTGACAAAAGCAAGTATAAACCGAACTAAATGCCATCTCATCTCGGTAGATTAAGTATCAGGAATATTGGTATACTCATTTGTTAACTGGATCCACTCCATGTCACTGCCATAATGCACTGATGTTGAAGTAACCAGATATTAAATATACAGGAGAACACTTCAATATTGTTTCAAATAAAACTAAAGAACACATTTCAGCAAACATGAAGCCATTCAGCCCCTACCTCAGTAACCACATCATCTGTCTCATTAGTCACCAGCCTGGATGTGCCTTTGGAAACATGGCAACGAGAGATAAGAGGATATTTGGCACATTTTCTGGCAGAAATAAACTCTAGCCACATCTGGTTCATTGTGGCTCTTCCCCATGTATACTGGTGTGTTATGATGATAAGTGTAAGCACTATGAATGGCCAAGGAAATGATGCATATTCTACTGCATACAATCAAACAAAATTTAAAATACATTGAAAAACAAAGAATATAGAATTTTATGTTCATGTTTCCAGATATTACCAGTACACTGTTCTCAGTGATAATTACAGGGTCAAGAAAAACTTCAGGTAATAACTGTAAGTATTTACATAGCACAAACTACATTGCTGTGAATATTTACACATTCAAACTATTTCTTGCAAATGAGATAAATTTTATATCAATTTATAATTTTACATTTGGTGTTAATTTATAATTTTATATTAATTTATAATACTGTAAAATTTGCATGCAAATTTTTGAAAGGCGCAAACAGCAAAAATAATGTTCTCTATCAAAAAAGACCTTACCTGCAGACCGCAGGCTGTCTATTCTATAGCTTTCTTAAATAATTCACATAGATTCAGGTTTTTTGTGCATATATTGCTTGCAATGAAAACTTTGTGCTACTAAAACCTCTGTCTGGCTTTTCTGATATTATAGTAAGCAGATTTCAAACTTCTTCCTCACTGACTGCTCTTTCATAGTAACCTATTTTGGGTTTCATTTAACCATATCTGGGGTATTTTTTCTTGATCATTAATGGCAAAAATAATCAAAATTTCTTTAGAATTAGATATGGTAGAACTTTTTCTTCCACATTTTATTTTTTTCCTAATCATACAAGCTCAATAAGTACCACAGTGCTCACCCTACTCCTCCCCAACCTAGTAGTTCCCTTTTGCACTCTCCCCCTTCTCCCTTTTTTTACCCCCTCTCTTCCTCAACCTCTTTAGGTGCCTCCCCCTTCTGCCCTCCCATCCCCTGGATGGAGCATCCATTTATGTGAGCTCCAACCCTTCCACTGAGTATTCCACTCTAGTGAGGGTTCAGGAATCAATGGTATAGCCTGGAGCCCCTCCTTGGGCTCCCAGTTAATATGGAAATGCTATTCTGACTATTTAATCACTTGTCTGTAAAGATCCCACTGCCTGGAGCATTCTTTCCTGTGATCCATGCTAGATATTGGGGGTCTTTGACATATCAACCATTGCACAGGTTAGAATTTTATGATTAAGTGTTGCCGTAACCCCTGCCAGGCCAGCTGGGGGGAAAAGGGGGAAACAGTGGGGCTTCAAGACTAGAGGCAAATGGGCGAGCTGGTGACGGGGTCACTACCAGACCCTGGAGATCAGGTGAGAAGCAGCAGTGGATGAGATGGTGCAGATTCAGAGTCTTTAAGGGCATTTGGGCTTATATAAATCCAATCAGGTGTTGCCATCCCTCCTGGGGGAGGATAGCCACCAGTCATTTAATTGTTTACTAGGTGTCCATTGCAGGTGCAGGTTAGACAGCTGCTTCCCTCTGGTTGTTCATCCCTCTGATTGCATGGTCCTCTGTTGGGATGTGTCTGGGGCATGTCTGTACCTCCAGGTTTGCTGGGCTAGAGCCTCCCTGAATTGGTAGTGCCACATTTCACCCTTTTATTGTAAATTTTTTTAGTGGGGACCATGAAAGCTGGAGTGACCCTGAGCCTCTTCAGCTGCATGGAATATAGTGGACTGTGACTGGCTTAGGTTGGACACCACCCTCGTGTGGAGCCTTACCCATTATTGACTACCAGTCATGAGACCACTGCAGCGAAGGAATAACAGTCCCAAAGGGGAACTCAAGGTGGCAGAGAAAAGCAGGTTTTCATCATTGCGGTGGCATACAGAGAGGCTGTGGGAGGGGCAGGCAGACAGGTTGTGTGTGGGGCAGGCCCAGAAAAGATCCAGAAGAGCTGATGAGACACAAATCAAAACCTAACAATTGTAAATTAGTAAGACATAACTTCAATGGAGGATAGCCAGGTTTCCAAGGGGCCTTTGGTGGCCTTAAGAATGTCTGGAGCCTGAATAGATGCTCTGAGAACTTGTAAAGCAAGCTTTTGTTATAAATGCTGAAGAATGTCAGAGGCCTGAATGGATACCTTGATGACCTGTGTAAAGCAAACTTGTGTTGTAAACACTGAGACCTTACTGCTTGTCATTTTCATCTAAACAGGACAATTAGCACTAAAAGGGCAACTCCAAAAGTTAACCAAGTTACCAATTTTACTGGTGTAAAGAAGGCAGGTATCCTATCCCATAATTGTTTGTCAAAGGACTCAGCAGTAATAATTTGAACTTTAGTCCCATTAATTTTTGATATGTCAAAGGATAATTTGAAACATTCCAGGTCCCATTAATATTGGCAGGCAGGAGGCATATAGCCGTCCTGGACTTCCCTCTTATGGGCCAGGAAGAACAGTGCTCAGGACACATTTAAAGCATTTTTTTTCTTTCTTTCCCTGTAGGGGAAAGGAATTTCAGGTTTGTCAGCTTGGGTGTGCTTGTTAGTATTTTATCAATCCCCTTAGGCAGATGGATCTTCAGAGAAACTCCTTAAGTAACTTAGGCCAAAATCTTGCAAGGGAAAAGGACACATGAACCTGAGTTGAACCAAATGCACTTAGAATTTTCTGAAAACAGACTACGTTGGGTCCGATTTTATTGATCCTGTTTTGTTTCAAGGTGGAGGCTTGAAATTCCTGTTCCACCTTAGGAGTACACATGGGAACATGGAATTAGAAAGCAGATTTGTCCCCAAGAAAGGGACCTCATACCTATCAGGAGAAGGAAGAAATTCCAATGAACTTTTTAGATGACAATTATATTTTCCTGGCTGCTAAATTTGAGGGGATAAAATTCTATAGAAGAAGTCAGAAGAATGAGCAAATTCGATCAAGCAATATCAGAGTGGGTTTGCTATCTTGAGAACACATGGAAAAGGCATTTCCATTTGTAATCCTATTAAAGATCAAAACCAAGTGATACAATTTTTTATGAAAGAAAACTTACAATTTATCAGAAAAACAATTGTGATTGATATAAAACATAACTAGTTTTATAAGGCCTTAGATGTTATTAAAATTATTCATTCTCATTTTTAAGTATGCATACATGTATTTAAAAATGGCACACCAAAACTTTTATAAAAGCATGCAACAGAAATGAAAAAAAATTGAAGTGGCCACAGACAGAAGACACACATGTAAACACAGAACATATAAACATACAAGTACATGAACAACATTTTACCGGCAACTATACAATTTACCAGCAACTGTCTTAAAATTACCCTTGAAAGCTTTATCAAAGGCAGATTAACATTTAGGAAAATCTTATTTAAAACAAGACCTCATATTAGTTAAGTCCAGCAGCTTAGCTTAATTATGAAAAACATCTAGCAAGGAAATGCATTCTTATCCATCGTCTGGTTCCCACATATTCTTTGGGGGGATCCAGGGTGCTAAAACCGCAGCCTCATTCCAGAATTCCTCTAGGCCAGTAGACTTAACCTCCAGGCCTCTAGTCTCTAGGAGAGGTTTTAAGACAAGCATCTGGGGCTCCTTACAGTGTGAGGAGAGGTTGCCCATTTTTCTAAAGAACAGAGATGAGACCAAAAGAGGTGCAGATGAGACAAGGAATGTGTAGGACCCGAATGTCTCATGCTTGGTGGGGGGCTTCCAGAGGTTTGCTAATCCGCTGGCCTTATGCGCATATGGTGCCTCCAGGTTAGGCCAATTCAATGTAATTGAGCCTGGGCTCAGAGTTCTGAGGGCATCAGTCTCTCATGTGAACTCTCAGGAACAAGCCTCAGTTTAAACGCATTCTTAATGTTAAGTGGGGCTCACTGAACCAGTGATTGCATTCCTAACCTAAAGTGGGGCTCTTTGATCATCAGCAAATCAAGGGAGCGATTGGGGCTCCTTGATCATCAGCAAATCAAGGGAGCGATTATGTTCCTAAGGACAAACAGGGAAAGGGGAAGAGGAGGGGGCCACCTGCTCACCTTCAGCTATTGTAAGCACATGGAACACAAAACTAAACGGGCCACTCACTCACCGAACTTTACCCGAGTGGGTGTCTTGTCTATACCAAAGGCAGCCCTACGTTGGAGCACCAATTAATGCATTGTTAGATCTGTATCTTTGACAATAAGTAAGCTAAACACAGGCAGGACAATGCATTACAAAAGGGAGCAATTTTATAGTTAGGTATGTATTGTATAGTATATTAAATACATATTTTATAACTGCAGACATACAATATGAAGTATTTAAATAGGGTAGTAAGTGATTTGTTAGGGTATAATCCATTCAGGATTAAACATTAATTCATTGAAAATAAGAAAATACAACATAGCATACAGTTTCTATGTAATAAGTAAAAGCAGACAAAAATTCTCTCATGTTTTAAATCATGTCTATTTTTGAACAGTGGATTTGAAGGATTGATTTCAAACTTTGTGACCAAAGGACTATGTTCTCTGTGGGATAACACTATATTAACTGGAAAATAAAATATGATTAATTCATGCATTCATAACCATATACAACACACATATATTTTATATACATACAAAATATTCATATAATGTTGAAAACAGAATCAGAAAACCTGGTTTCTGAAAAAGTCCAATTCAAATTATTTAAGTTTTCCACTAAACCAGAAGATTTGTGCTCTGTATATCCTGCTTTTAAACAGCAGAATGAAAGAAGCTATACCAAGTATAAATGAGTGGCTATGATCATAATACAAGAATTGCTTGCAAATAAGGGACTGAATTTGATATAATGATAGTAAGTCCCTCTAGTTAAAATGGCTAATCAATTACTGAAATGCATTGTGCTAATCTATGAACAGAAAATGATTTTTAAAAAATTAAACAAGCTACTGAAAACTTTACTTTTAAGCCAGATATGATGATGCATGGCTGTGGTACCAACACTTGGGAGCCTAAGACAGAAACACAAGTTCAATTTCAAAAAAAGCTACAAAGTAATATTGTCTTAAAGCCAGGAAACAGAGAAAACATTTATGTGTAATATATCAGGGAACTCAAAATATTTTTAATAAGTACCACTTATTAAAGCACTACTAATAAAGAAATAGCACATAGTATTTGAAATCTTTAAGTAGTTATATGGTTCTAAGCTTTTGGTTGTACTTTCTCATAAATTTTGAGCCTACATTATGGGCATGATTTCAAAACATTTTTGTGATCAAAGGACGTTAAAAGTTAAATGAAAATGCTAATTGACAATGATATTTGGGACATTTTTCAACATAACAATTCTAGTGATTTGAGGAAAATTTTTTGCCACTCAAAAATTAGAAGTATGGGCGCTGGAGAGGTGGCTCAGGGGTTAAGCCTCTGCCTTGCAGGTGGAAGGTCCTGAATTCGGATCCTAGACCCCACTTATAGATGCCAGGCGGAAGCCGGGGAGGCCTGTGTTTCCGGTCCAGGTAGGGCAGAGCCTGTCAATCCTGGGGCAGAGTAACAAGGAGCAGGTGGAGGCATCCATGGTGGTTCCCGAATTCGTCCGTGGTTCTACACACACAGACACACACATACATACATACACACGCACACACACTCACAATTGAATAAATAATAATAAAAAAATTTTAAAAAATTAGAAGTATGGTTTATCTCAGTTTGCATTATACATTTTTTGTATCTGAACTGAAGTGTAAAAAACTGTGGTGTATATTTTATATTGTTTTATCTTTATTTTAAAGTCATTTATTAAAATGAAAGTTATCTAAATAATAATTTTAAGATTACATACACTATACTTATGATACTATTTCAAAATACAGTTCATAAAATTATTAAGATATTGGTGTAATTGCAAAGTTATGATTCTGTCATTAAAAAAGAAAAGACAAGAAATGAATTCCAACTTTTAGAAGTATCACTAGGCATGACAGCAGCGATCATGAAATGAATACATTTCATAGCGTTACACCTGTTTTTGCTAGGCACCTGCTAATTGCTACTTTTATCCTGAGGAAAATGGCTGTGGATGTGGGTGGGCCAAGAGCGTATTTGTCTCTTCTGGGAACATTTTCATTAACATGACCAATTGGAATCTGAGAAGGGACAAAGCACACAGTGTGTCTGCTCATCTCCCTCAGACTTCCATGTCAATTGTTCCCTGCAGAATTTGGTTGATTAAGAGCAGCTAAGAATTTTGGAAACTTGGTTGAAAAGTGAGAGGAAAAAAATGGACAACTATGCATAGATTCTCAAACCTCCAACATGCTAGGAGACTGATTTTTTCCCTCAAGATACTTAAAATATAAGAAATTGGGGCTGTAGAGATAGCGCAGGGCTTAAAACTGCTGTGCAAACAGAAGGTTTTGAGTTCAGATTCCAGGTCCAATGTAAAAATGCCAGGCAAAACTTCAGCTGTTTGCACTACAGGCTCTGGTGGGTGGAGGTTGGGAAATATAAACATGAAGCAAAAGGAGGTAGAATCCAGGATGATCCCAAAGTCATCCTTGGTCTTTCACAGGGACACACAGTGCCATCTGATACACACAGACACAGACACACACAGACACAGACACACACACGCACACGCACACACACACACTCATACACTAAAAATAAATAAATTAAAGTTACATTCCTCATGTTACTTTACTATTTGCTTCATTCTAGGTTTATACATTTACTTTTCAGTATCTCCAATTATATTGACTAATCTTTTCAATTAATTATTGAATTAATTATTTGGAAGTGTTAACATGTATCTACCTTGGTGTGCAGATCCTGGTCAAAGGACCCTGTGGAGGACTAAGGGTGACTTCGGGAATCATCCTGGATTGCTTCTACTTCCTTCTTGCTTCCCTCTAGGATTTCCCAGATCTGCTCATGAGGGCCAGAAGTGCCTTTCTGGCATTTTTTTTAATGACAATTGGAATCTGAATTCAGGACCTTCTGCTTGTGGAGCAGACTCTTAATCCCTGAACCGTCTCTCCAACCCCCTAAATTATCTACTTAGAAAACACAAAAGTCAGAAGTTTTGGAACAAGATTTTATTTTTGTGTTAGGACACAGATAAAAACAAAAAACTTGAAAGTACTTTCATAAACATTAGGATATATATAAAATCCTTATAGAGTTGTAGAACATAATTTCATCTATCTATTTTGCAAATGAATGTTTTTCTTTGTTCTTTTTTTTCTTTTTTCCTCTTGCTTTGTGTGTTTGCATATCAGATGATACCATTTCTTTGAAGAAATACATATTTAGATTTATTTCATATTTTAAGCTAAAATATTTTTGTTGCTGTTTTTGAAATGGTTTGTAAATATTTTATTATTGTCACTTTACTCTTTTAAAATGATTATGTATATACCATGTGAAAAGAAACACATACATGCATATATATGCATATATATATATGCATAGCCAGATCATAAGCAACCATTTATAGCTATATAGATGTGACTTAACACCGATTTTACAATAGATAACATTGTAAGCAATTAAGGTGGCAATTATTACAATGCCAATATATCAACATGCCATAAAAAGTCTAAGTAGAAAAACCTAATAGATATCTTTAAAAATTATTAAGAAGAAACTGTAAGAAGAAATACAATTCTTTACTGTCTTGAAAGTTTAAATTTTTAATTTAAAAACAATTAGTTGAAAACACTTATATAGCCACAAACATTGTTAATCAAGTTTCTAACTATTTTCCTGCTTTTTGATGTCAAAAGCAGAGAATAATAAATTTCTTAAGACTACAGGATTATTTTACCAATAGAAAACATATGGTGGACATTAAATCAAATACCACGGGGCTGGAGAGGTGGCTCAGGGGTTAAGCCTCTGCCTTGCAGGCTGAAGGTCATGAGTTCCACCCTAAACCCCACATATAAAAGCTGGGCAGAAGCGGGCCTTAGTTTCTGGTCCTGGTAGGGCGGAGCCTGTGAATCCCTGGGGCAGAGTAAACAAGGAGGAGGTGGAGGCGACAAGGTGGTTCCTGAATTCCTCCGTGGTTCTACACACACATACATACACACGCGCGCACACACACACATATATTCACAAACACGCACAATTGAATAAAAAAAATACCACGTGAGACATTAAAATAGAAGGGGAGGGTTGGGTGTTAAAGGAAGTGGACCCGGATACCTATTAAGCTTGTATGATTGGGGAAAAATAAGGAAATAAAAAAATAAAAATAGATAAAATTGTTTGATTGCTCCACAAAACGTTCTTCACAATTTTCTATACTGTGTCAATTTTAGGGAACTAGAAATTCTCAGTCCGTTCTTGAATAATATTGAAGCTGTTTCCTGGTTCTTTATCTTTTTTAAGTTATTTACTGTATCTGCATGGGGTTATTTGTCTCCTTTCAGAAACATGCAGGTATATTTCCTGTATTTCAATGCATGTATATGGACACATATTAGCGGTAAAACTTTTAAAAAAAATGCTTAGGATGGATGTGACATGCATTTCTGAGACTGAGCGAATTTCTTACTCATCTTAGTCTACACTCGGCCTTATAAACCTCATTTTTCTTCCTTATGGGATCAAGGAAATAAATATCTCCAATTTGCCTATGTTTTCTTCTTAAAAGAACCAGGAAATTCGAAAGAGGCCAATGAATGGGAATATGGAAAAGAATGGTTAGAAGAGAAAGAGTGAAGAACATCCACGACTTTACATATGACAGATGAGCACACAAGTCCAAAAATTACAAAGCTGCCACTTATAATATCTACAGACATGTGTGTTTTTTGGGATTGGGTTTCCCTATATAAGTCAGGCAGACTTACATTGCCAAATTCAACACTCTTACCTCAACTACCAGAAGACAAAGACTACAGGTGTATGTCACTATGTCTGTTTTATTTTTGTTTTAAATTACCATATTTATTTAAAATAAAAGAGACAAGCACTTGGAATTGTGCTTTCACTCAGATATTTATCATTTTCTTCCCTTCTTTCACCCAAAGATTTAAACTATGTGTCTGGCATCTCCTCTATATGGACATCATTCCACATTGTTCTATTTGTCTTCACATTTAATATATTGATAACAAATATCTAAGCTTGATTAACAGTCTCTGTTTCCTTATTCATCTGTACACATATCTTCCTCCTCTATTGGAAAGTTTCTGCCAATTTTTTCTTCAAATAATTTTATCTCAAAACTTGCAAGAGCCTGCATTCCATTACCACATTTCTTGTACCTCTTTAATAAAATGATCATAATTACTCAAATAAGCTTAAAAAAACAACAAGTCAGCAAAAAAAAAAAATCAAAGTGAAGGAGGGTTGTTGGTATGGAAAAATTTTCAGTGTGAGAAAGTAGAGAGAGTAGTGAGGGTGAATGTGCTGTAAAATCGGTATATGCACATGTCATAGTTAGGCACAAGGTTTGAACTCTTGGCACATTTGTAGAGAATTAGTGGTTTAGTTAAGCCTAGAGCAAACCTGCAGGAGATTGTCTAGCTAATGGGAAGGGCCAGCCCATAGCATGTAGGACTAGGACCTTGAATAAAATGCAGAGAGCTGGTTGAGGGAGTTGACATCCTTGTGTACACTTGACCAGATATGCTGGTCTGGCAAGTAAGGATAGTCCATCTCGCAGACATTTTGTGCAGATGGTGTGTCCAGTTCCCTCAGTCCTGGTGTTAGTGTGCATTTTCCTGTCAGGCTGGACTAAGAATTGTAACCAGACAATCATAAAAGAATAAATCCCTTGTTCCCATAAGCCGGTTGATGGTGATTTTATCAGCAACCTGCAGGCAAACTGCTACAACACATATGAAATTGTCAAAGAATAAAATAAAAAAGATTAATATTAAATAAGACTGAGAAGCCATCTGGCCTTGACATCTGACCTGTCCCTGCAAACATGTACACATGCATCCAAAGCTACATACACATACACACACACATACACACACACATACACACACACACACACACATACACACACACATAAGCATGCACATATACTAGAATATGTACATAGACCTGAAAATGTGAAACACATAAAAAAATGAAATAAGAAAGAAAAAGGAAGAAAGAAAGAGATGAAAGAAAAGAAAGAAAGAAAGAAAGAAGAAAGAAAGAAAAAGAAAGAAAAAAAGAAAGAAGAAGAAGGAAAGAAGGAAGGAGAAGAAGGAAGGAAGGAAGGAAGAAGAAAGAAAGAAAGAAACGAAAGAAAGAAGAAAGAAAGAAAAGAAGAAAGGAGAAGAAGAGAAAAGGGAGGGATGAGAGGAAGGAAGGAAGGAACAGATGAAGGAAGCGGAAGGGAGGGAGGGAGGGGATGGAAGGACGGAGGGAGGGAGGGAGGGAGGAAGGGAGGCAGGGAGGGACAGAGGGAGGGAGAGGAAGAAATAAGCAAGAAAGAATAGGGCAGAGAAAAATGAGACAGACAGAGAAGGGGAGACAGAGAGAGAGAGAAAGTGAGAGAGGGAGAGAGAGGGAGAGAGATTGCCAGGCATTGTGGTACTTATCTGTAATCTCAGGACACATAAAGACACGGGCAAGAGGACTGTAGCAAGCTCAAGGTCATTCCTGTTTTCATGATGAGTTCCAGGCTGGCCAGAGATATATAGAAAAAGCCTATTTCAGAAAACAATGTAAAAGGCATCTACACCAACAAAACGAGGCACACTCAATCACCCTTGAACACACCCCAGAAGAGGTGGTGCACTGTAGTGCATGGTTGAAGAGACAGTATGTTACTGTGTAAAATTGCTGTGGCTGTTATTAAAGTTTACACCTCACTAATCTCATTTTGTTGGGAACCAGTAAAAACTCTGGTTCAACATCTTCCTCAATTTCACCTGCATGGCATCATTTGCCATATTTTAGCTTCAGGATATCATTGCATCATTTGGGCATATTGAACTAAGATATTTAGCAGAAGTGTCTGGATTTTAATAGTTCTCACAGATAATTCACTTGCATATTGAAGCCAGAAAAAGTTAAAGAGAAATCCTAGATTTTGAAACATTTCTTTCACTTAACTATATGAAAAGATTGTTCATTTGGCTTCGAAGGCTGGAGGTGGTTATTATTAAAAGAATTTAAATATACACTCCTACTTAAGCTCAGGAAAGATCACAAGCTCAAGAAATGGAAATAAGAAGCAGTAAAGGCAAGAGGCAACCTTAGAAATGCAGAGCTGTTAGCATCTGTAGGGTTGAGGGTGAGGATTGCTCTCCCTTGCCTAACTGATTATATTTTGCCTGCTCTGCATTTCAATTAATTCATTTTTTGAAACAGTGACAAATTGTCTTCTATTCTGAAAACGACTCTTTGATTCTGCACATCTGATCCAAAAGCTGTTTGTACCCTGCAGGGTTTCTTTCAGCTTATCCAGATTACGCAATTAGCATATGACCCATTGCACTTCTATTTCAGGAAAGCATCTATTTTAGGAACATTCTGCTGGGGGTATTTTTAAATACTTTATGATAAGGCCACCACTAGAAGAAATTATTCAGAAACCATTTATAGATGTGAAAACCCTTGCCTAATGCAATTTCAGCCTGCCAAGAGAGAATAGCGCTTCTTGATATGTGGTTGGCGTAGGCTCAGAGAAACCACGCCAAACAAGCTAATTTTGTGTGAACCTCAAGGCTTTCTCTGTGAAACAGCATTTCTTGTGCTGTTCACTACAAAATAAAATCATTCCCATAGATCCAGATAATGTTATTCACTGCGCTTTTCCTTTGGCATAAGCATCAGTCAAAAATATTTTATTCTCATCATTGAAATAAGTTTGCTGAACTCTATACTATTTGCCTGAAGATGCTGGATGTGTCTTTCCTATTCTGCTGATTTGAGGAAAGTTAGTTGTCCTTATCAGAGGTTTTTATTAAACAGTCTACTTAATGTATGTTCTGCTAAATGATGTGGATGGCATCTGTTCAATTTATCCAGTTAGTGGTCAGACTCTTTTAGAAAAATGCTAAAGACCCAATCCCCCCTCATTAAATACTACTAATCACAAGGGCAGACGAGAGAAAGGTCATGAAATACATATTGCGTGAGTTTTAAATAGGCAAATGCATGAATTACCATATTAATTTGCTGATTGCTTTTAATTAGTGTGAAAAGATACACATGTTCCAGGTTGACACAATATTTATATGTATGCATACATTCTGTGGGGTTTTTATACTCACATAAGTGACATAGTTATTACATGGATATGTTTGTCCATACATTGTCATCCAATACTTGATATCTACTGCTCATAAATTTTTACTCTTTCTACTTATTCACTCAATAACCAGTCCCTAGTTAAAAATATATCTATCTTTTATGTATGTATGTATGTATGTTCTAAATAATGTTTGGAGACAAACACCATATGCAGATAGTTCCTGGCTCCCAAACTAGCCTAAACCCGAGAGAATTTTAAACTGAAGCTAAGAAATCAAAACTTTGGACAAGATACAGGTTCTAATTCAGAGTATAAGGCAAATTCAAGTTTGAACAAACCATGTTTGAGGAAATTGCTAGAATTTGGACAGACATAGACTCTGAGAAAGAATTCATCCCTGATTTTGATGCGGCTTTACCCCAGGCCTGCACTTGTGCTTAAAGAATTCTTGAACACAGTAGAGCAACTGTGCTTGACTTGTTCCACTTCTTCCTGTCCTAGATGACAACTGCCTGAAGAAAATAAATAAGCTTTACTTCATATTGAAGGTTTTCCAGAGCTAAACCATGTCAGTAACGTATTTTCAGTGTTCTTTGTAACTGTGACATGTCACTCAGCTTTTCCAGTTGCAGGCAAGGGATAGGTGAAAATTAATTTACTATACCCAAGTTCTCCAAATGTTGTGTCTTCATGCATCTGACATGTCCAGGTTAACTTTGCAATCCTCACTTCTCTGACGAGACTAGATTGATAAATTAGCTCCTGTTCTGCATGGGTAAGCTATGGACAAATAAAGAAAAGCTCATCCACATCCCTGCTTGCAGAATAGATCTACAATTTTTAACCAGTCCATGGGTGACAGGGTAGGGGATTCAAGTTCACTCTGTAAATTTCTTCTCTGTCTCCCACACTCACTCCTGTAGCAGCTTCTTAATTATAACTATCATTCTTTTGTTCTTCACCAATAGTGAATTCCTGTAAATTATAGAAAACTTGATGTGCTTCTTCCTTCTATTAAACATTCCCTTAAGGATGAACCATGACGATAAAAGAATAAGTGAGATCATCTTTAACACTTTCAGTTTTTATATTATGTCAAGTTATAAGCACCATCCAAAACTTAAAATTTCATATTACTGTCAACTTTACTAGATATTGTATGTCCTTTTGGTTTGAGATTATTATTATATGGTTGGCTGTTTTCATACTGCCAAATATCATGATATATGTATTTTAATTTTAGAAAAATTCTTATAATTCTTTTTTAATTTCTTTCATGCATACAAAGTTGATAAGTACCCCATTCCCCTCCCTCCCTCCACCCCTCCCTGAATCCCCTTGCTCCCTTCCCCCTTGTTCCCTTCCTTTCCTCCCCTCCCTCCCAACTTTGAAGAAATAAATCCAGCTCACAAACAATTCAGCCACTTGTAGTATTTTGCACATGAATGTTCTGTGACTTCAAATTCATATATTGAAATATAATTAAAATGTAATGCTATAAGACATGGGGTTATTTGCAGAGTGGCTAAAACACGGACGTCCATCCTTCACAATTCCAGGGAGAGCTATTTCATGAAGCTGAGGGGGAACATTTATGGACACTGACAGAAATACCCTTCAGCATGTATACCTTCAGAACCAACCCCTCTGGTGCATTGATTGTGAATTCGCCAATCTCCAGGAGAAATCTCTGCTGCTGCACATTTGTTCCCAGGGAACATTTTTGTTGTAGTGACAATATCTGCAATATCCAGTCTTTTATTTGCCTGGCTGCTATGTTCTTTTCATTCATGATGTGAGCTACACAAGCAAAACGTTTGCTAATAATTATATTTATATATCACTGATGGCAAAAATTACATCCATTCCTGGAGATTTTGGGGTACAGGGACATAGTTATCCTTTACAAGTAATATTTTCTAAGAATTATTGGGATATCTGAATGGTCTCATAGTGAATGAGATTTAGTGGTTGACAATTTTCAAAGAATGGATTCACTCTATTCATTATAATGATAATGTTCATTATCAAGTTATGTGGTCAAAATAATGGTGTCAGAAAGTTAAGCACCACATGTTCTCTCTTATATGTGAATGCTATCACCAATAGCCTTGCCAATGTACTTGGAATGGAATTATTGTAAGAGCCTGAAAATTCTAAAGGGATCAATGAGTGGGTAGGTGGGAAGGAATGGTTAGGAGAAATCTTTTAAAGAGGAGATTTACAATACCATGTCAAATAGAGAAAGGGAGGGAATAATTGAGAAAACACACAGCAGAGAATGAAGGGATAGGAAATAGGAGGAACAGAGGGACTGCATGGGTTAGCCTCAAAGGAACCTCCTACGCTAGTAATATGTCAAAAAATGTCTTTTAAGGAGAACAAGAGTGGGAAGTTCCTATGCAGAGGAACATTGAGTGAGGAAAATGAGAGGGAAAGCCCTGAGCTGATCCATTAAAGTCTATCAACAATATAATACAAGAAGTAAGAGGAATGTGACACTTCCTGACAAAATGTTGGTCAGAGAGGTCTCAAAAGCCCCCAAACATTATTGGCTTTTGCCATTGCTCTTTGTTCTTCTACAAAAAGCTGTCAGTAAGACCTATTACTGAAGATGCAACACATACAGATCACAGAACATGGGAAAAATACATCAACTAGAACTGGTCTGAGAACTTCCTCTTTGTTGGCTAGCTTACACAGTACCTAGGAATACTGAAGAAGCTCTGGGGGATGGGGCAGAGAGAAATAATCACAAGCGTCATCAAAGTTTTCAATCTGTAAGTAGCAATAAAAATCACCATGACAACAGGTGACCACCAATGTAATAGAGGCATGAGTATCAAGGGGAAAACCAGGAGGTTTCTGATTGAACTTAAGAGCCGCTTGTCAGAATGGAACACATTCCTGTTACTATTAACAAGAACAAGAACTGAAAAAAGGGAAGGAAATAAATCAAAAGGGAAAAACAGCCAATGAGCATTTAGGCAAAAAGACAATACACCAAACTTCTCTGTAAATAGCTGTTATTATGCCCATACATTGGAAGAACACTTAACACTCACCTAGAAGTCTTCTTTTACAACGAGGTAGAAGATCTCTACACCCTGACAGGATGCAGCCTCGGGCAGTAGAAGAGCAGTGAAGTGGTCAGCAATGGCCAGTCATGATGCATGACTACTGCATCTAGGAACTTACTCCAGTGAGACTTGTCCTTACCAGGCTTGAACAATGACTGACATACCCCATAGACTACCCACCACTGACATACCCCATAGACTATTAAGGAACTCAGGAGAGATAAGAACATACAGTGGAAACCTTTGGAACTAAAGCTGGATAGTGAAGGGAAATGCCCATATCAGTGAGATTTCTGCAACTTTGTATGCCACAGAGGCCTGAAATCCCACAAGAGTAGATAAGGCAGAGGGAATCCTGAGGCCCATAGAAGCAGACATTCAGGAGGATGGGAGGGAGTGGAATGGACTCATGAAAAAATAGGAGGGAGGTGGAGAATGGAGGAAGCAGGCATAAGTACTCAGTATGCTTGTAAAACAAGAAAAATAAAATAACGAAAACCACAAAGCAATGATGTTCTCTGTCTTTCAGAGGTTTATGGAGTCAAGGAAGTACCTCCCTTTCTATTACAGATTCTAGAAATCGACAGCTTCCAAAATTCTTTTTGTCATTTTCTAGAAGGTTTAAATTTTAAAATTCATTTAATATCATCATTATTTAATCATTTTCTTTCTTTCATTCTCATTGCATTTTAATTTGTTTAATTATGTTTTTTATTTTAGATTTACTATTCTTGAATGGATCTACCTGTATCTCTTTTATATTCTTTATTTTGTATTGGCAAAGGAAAAATTTCTACAGATTCTGCAATAGGGTTGTAGAGATTCAATAGATTCTACAAAGGAGTTCCTAACAATAGAATTCCATGAGATTACGTTATGAAATACAGCTTTCCAAACATCTATATCAATTAACTATATGATACTTTGTCAACTCCAAGTTTATTTACTATATAGCTCTAATTACCTTCAAAACTTGTACCCTCCTTTCTGATTGCAGGCTTATTCCACCACACCCAGCACAAAAAAATGATGTTCATGGCTTATTGATGCATACTTTGTGTGCAGTGAAGAACATGAGTACACTATAGGTGTTATTCTTGATATACACATGCTATGTTAACACATCCTTATGTTTAGTTGGTCTATCACATATTTTTAAATTTTCTTCTATATTTTCTGATTCATTTGAATTTAGAAAAGTCTTGTAGATTTTTGTGCATACTTGCTAATTGTACCTGATTTTGCTTCACTTATTTGTAATTTCATTCTAGGAATTCATGTAAGAATTGCTTCTCTATGATCATTTCATTAACTAATGTTCATGATGGTTTCAACACAGTGTTTTGGAATGCAGTTTCATCTTCACGGTCATTATATGCAATTGCTTATCCACTGGCATAGATCTCTGGCTTCATAATTTACTTTATTTTTAAGTGTTATCTTGTCAAACTAGTTTCAGTGAAAATGAGAAAGATTTCATGTAATATAAATGTATGTGTGCACATGCATTTCTAAATCTATGTATCTATGCTGTATATTTTCTATATCTATCTATATCACCCAACTCTATATTATTTCTATTTCCAAATGCAGTCTATCACTTATATCTATATCATTTCTATCTTTATTTCTATTTATATCTGTATCTATCCTGTGTCATTGGCTCTACTTCCTGACATAGTCAGTTATTTCTAAGTTTGATTCAAGCTCAACTGACAGGTATGTCAAATAAGAAGCCAAATTTCTTCCCCCTAAAAAATAAGCTCACATTTTCTTCCCATTGGTTCACATATCTGTTTTTACATAGTATTTCCTGTCTAATAACCCTTACATTTCCCTTGCATTGTGATCTAATGAAGAAGGTAGCCAGTGCAAATGCATTGAATCCTTCAATAGAAAAGTATGTTGTTGAGAGGAAGTTTGGTCAGTTTCACTTTCTCTGTACATAGTAACTGTGGCTCTAAGAGCAAGACACAAGTAATTAATTCCTATCAATAAGATAAATCCAGGGACTTTCAGTTAATTGGGTGTATGGTTCTTTGTAATGGCAGTTTTTCTTTCTTTACCTGTGCTACTTAATCTCACTAGTCAAGTTGACAGAATTTAGAATCATGTTGGAGATAAGTGTCTAACACACCTGTGTTAGATTATTTTGAGTAAGAACAAAGTCTATGAATGTGTGTGAGGGGTCATTTTGTCTATGCTAATCAGTTTTAGATAAAGGAACCACACTGAAGGTGTCATCATTTCCTGAGTTGGATCCTGGCCCATGTAAAATGGAGAAAGTAACCATCCATCACTCCTGTTCCTGATGGTGTATGTGATATGGTGATGTCCCTCAAGCTCCTGTGACTGCCCATAGGATGGACTTTATCCTGAAACTGTGACAATAATCCTTTTCTTTCTAAAGATGCATGTGTTTTTATCACAGCCACATCAATCGGTACCATCCAGATGACCCACCACAGACATACCTAGAAAGTAAGATTGATCTATACTGTCTCACCACAGGAGTGCCAGAGCCTGATTCAGAGTCTTATTCCAGCTTCCTTCATACCATAGGAACTTTTCCTAAGAGATTTTTCTTCCAAAGTATAAACACCTACTTTGTTGAACAACATGTATGTGAGGAACAACATGTATGGAAAGATCTATAATGGAACAGAGCAGCAGAATGTTGTCATGTAAATAACATGATTATGCATAAACCACCTAAACAAACAGGAAGGGAGGAAGCCAATTTCAAGAACCAAAGCACAAAATCAGAACTTTGGAAGCCTCCCAAAGAAATAGAAGCAGACAGTGGCAGTTAAGATAAGCACATGGGAAAGACAATTTTGAATTAATGTGAATGAGAGAAAACTGGTTATGGGAAGATTAATATGTAGTGTTTCATATGGTGCCTTGCCACCTGGAGCAGAACATACAAAAGTGGGTTGACATTGCAATAAACAGGACTCAATTCTACCATTGTTCCTGCTGGACAGATTTGCTGTACATGTATGTATATCATGTTCCCTCAACCATGACAAAATGACTCACAAGTTTCATATGATGCCAAGAACTCATTTAGAGCTTTTAGTGTAAATGTAAGCTAAGAAATGTTGAAATAATTAACCTTTTTAATTGAATTCAGTTTTGGACCAAGAGGAAATTAAAAGAATGATGAACAGAGCAACCTATTATTTTTTGTAGAGCAGTTTTTCCAGTCCCTTTGCCTCAGGCATCATAAATATGGAAAAGCCATGTAACAATGAAGAGTGTGTGTGTGATTGAGAGTGTTTGTGTATGTGCTTCTTTTGTGGTGTGTTTTAAGAAAAGTAAAAGAGCTTTAGATAAAAGTATGCTGAAGTATGTCAAATTACTGAAACGATGACCTCCATTTTATCCACCTGCCCAGAGAATGGTTCCCTCAACCATAGTCTGCATCTTCCTATGTCAATTAGATAATCTTCTGCAGGCTTGCTTAGAGCTTGTCTCAACTATCATTTTTTCATAGATGTGTTAACGAGCTCAGTCTTCAATTGTCAAGCTGATATCTGTATATTTAACTATCACATATGTGCACAATCCATAGAGTATTCTTCATTGATATAGGTAAGTGAACCAAAAACATCTTATGTTCAGGGTGAAAATCAAATGAAATATATTATTCAGCATTCAATATTCTATTGTACTTAAAATATAGTGTTTACTTCCTTTACTGATCTCTGTGATGTCAGTTATGAAAAATAACAAATACATATTTTCATAAAACCTGAAGTAAGAGCTATTTATGAAAGAATTCCAGGCACGAAGAGCATTTCCTGAACTCTCTTTCATGTCTCCTTTCAATGATTGACTGAAATTTTAGTTGTATGTCCTCACTAAAATATTCAGTTCATGATTTAAAATTTGACCTCTTTTATGGAATTCAAATAAATTTTTTTGAACCTTAAGTTTTAACATTATTGGATTTTTACATTTGGCGATTGAATATAAATGCCTGCTTAATATTTTGTGCTCCCCAAGCACACACAGTTTATACATATTTCTCACTCCATTTACAGTATTAATATTACTGTGGCTTTTAATTTCAGGATGGTAAATGGCTAACTGCATTAACCTACTCAGTTATTTGTATTTTCAAAACCAGTAACTACAAATAAATTGTAATAATCTTGTAAGACCTATTTCCTTCTTTCATAGTATTAATATGTACCACATGTATAAGAAATATACTTGCAAGTGAGGTTTCAGTTTTGAGCATCAACATTAATATAAAATACACTGCACTTCAAGTGTTGAAAGCATAATTAAAAAGGAGACTGTCAGAAGTAATTTTAAAACACCTAATATTGAAATAAGTATCTGAAATTTAATAGTCTCTTTGAAATGATTTATATAAGTAATTGAAATGTTACCTCTGTGAGAATGTTTTTCATTAGAAAAGAACTAGTAAAATTGTCAAAAATCAATGTTTTCAAAGCAAAGAAAATCATCATAGGTTAAGAACTATTTTAGCAGTGTTTATTGAGTTACCAAAGAGCAGAATTTTTTTTTTAAACAAATCACAGCTCCATGTTCTACATGAGTCTCCCCTTATCTCAGCAGTAGTCTTGAAATTTGACAGGGTAGAACATAGGATAAGTGCAAAATTAGGGTCGACAACATGGAAGGAGTGCTGCTACCACTGAATTCTGAAAAAAGATCTCAATCAAAAATAAAAAAATACAACTATGGTTATTATTTGACCTGTGTTAGAGTTCACTGCAGAAAAAAATCATCACTGGGTCATTTATCAAAAACAATAAGCAAGTATTCTTTAGCTTTATGAAGGAATAAGATAGGGTAAGTAACTTGAAATTTGGTCAAAATCTGAAAAGACATTGAAATGAGGTAGATGTGCAGATTTGTGAAACACTTATGCATTCATGTTGTCCTTGGGAATCAAAATATAAAACAAATGTACAGATATGCTCACAGACAGGACCAAGAGAATGCTGAGAGGGCAGATCCCTCTGACATTTGTGATTAATATTAGGAATTGTATGGATATTCAATTCTGAAATTAAAGGATGCAGAGAGAGAAATTATAAAAAATATTCAACTCAGAGTCTTTGCAAAAAGGGCAAGAGATCACATTTTCAAAACTATTAATAAAATCATGGCCCAATAATTAACTAATTCCCCTAAGTTAAGTGAAGGTATTTCAGAGAGATGATGCTAGAAAAATAAAAACCCTTGCATATTCAATTTACATAAACTATTAAAAGAATAAACATCAAGACCAACAATGAATAACAATAACTACAAGACCTGTGGAAAGTAATATTCCTACATTGTCAATTATGTTATACAAAATATGTAGTTTTCATTAATATACTTTTCATCAACATACTTTTATGGAAGGATAAAAATGCAAGAAAATGTGATACTATATAGGATTAGAAAATAGTCTTCAGAATCACACATCCATGAAGTAACTTAGATGCTAATCAGCTATTATTATTGCCTTTGAAGAAATAAAGGAATAGGTGAATATGAATAGTAGTTGATTGGATATATGTCATTTTCAGGGTCACAATTTTATTCTTTTTAAATAGAAACGATTCAAATCCAAAATTTGAAAAGAAAGTAACTGAAATGAAACTTTTTCAGGAGATTCTCAAAATATATTCAACCAACCTCCAACCGCAGGGCTAAGGGAAGTTTACAGAAGAGAGAACTGCAAGAACACAAGAGTCTGAGTGTAGGAAAGAGTACTGCGAGATAGTACCCTTGGGTTCTTTCAGGTCCTAGAGTGGACATCTCAATGCAATGATTTCTACTTCCATTACACCTCCAGGATAGGATTATTTCAACAGAAGAAGGTGCTATCCTGAGAGACTGCTTTTGACAGGTACCAGAGAAGAGAAGGAGGGCTTCTTGATGGTTTGTCCTACAATCGACTATTTAGATACCAGAAGGAGTCTGAGCACAATGCAGAGGGATGAGGTAAAAGGAGAGAGACTGGCTGAAAAGTATGTGTCCTGTGAGATGGCAGGAGGTGGGGTGGGTAGCAGAGCATAAAAACATATATATTTATTGTATTTCTAAATAAGAAGTCATATAAGATATCATAAATATGCCAGGAACCTGAAGTTAGGCAATTTGACATTACTGAGTGTCGGTCTCACACATGCATGTGATAAATACATGCTCAAAGTTCCAGGAAAAAAGAAAGAACACAAAAGGAAAAAACATATTAAAAAATAGCCAAGTATATTTTAGCTATAATGAACTCTACATGAAACTCAAAACAGAATGATATATTCTAGAACACAACTGCCTAGAATTGTCATAGTCTGTCTACCTTTAAAACTGCAAAAAATTACTTCAAAACAGCATATGGAATTAGCATACCACCTACAAAGTCTTTATAAAATGTAATCTAATTTTCACATATGGTGTAGCATATATGTTCAATATGTAAATATATCGTGTTTCCAGTAATGTAAACTGTATTTTTTAAATTTTATGCTCCTGTCTTTTCTATAAATCATCATGTAAACATCAATATATGCATTCTCTTTTGACATTTCCAACTCATTCCATTTGTTTATGTGCCACCTGCTAGACAGTGACAATGAGTTGTTTTATTATGTCTGTGTGTATGAGGTACTGCAACTTCATAATATACTTTATTTTTATTTTTTAAATTTTTTATTATTTATTCAATTGTGCATATGGTGTGCACGTGTAGGTATGTGTGAGTATATGTATGTATGTGTGTAGAACCACGGATGAATTCGGGAACCACCATGGACGCCTCCACCTCCTCCTTGTTTACTCTGCCCCAAGATTCACAGGCTCTGCCCTACCAGGACCAGAAGCGAGGGCCACCCCGCTTCCTCCTGGCATCTATAGGTAGGGTCTAAGATCCAAACTCAGGACCTTCCGCCTGCAAGGCAGAAGCTTAATCCCTAAGCCACCTCTCCAGCCCCCATAATATACTTTAAAGGTACTGTGATGTCTTGATGTTTATACATTGCTCAAACTTACTTTGGATATTTGATATCTCCTGTGATCATATAAATTTTAGTACTATTATTTTGATTTTTATGAAAATGCAATTGCAATTTTGGAGGGATGATATTAATTTTGCAGATAAACATGAGTTTTATAGACATTTTAACTATATTAATTAATTTCAATCCACTAACATGATACGTTTGCATTTACATGTCTTAATTTTTTTCAAAGTTGTCTCATTCTGATAGCAAAACTCTTTCATCTCATTGGTTAAATTTATTCCTTTTTTCCATGTTCCGAAGAACTTTGGCTTTGCAACTTTATTTTTACATTTTTAAATGTGCAAAATATTGTTGTCATAGTATATCAACTACAGACTTGTTCATTTGGTTTATAGCTTTAAAAAATGTATTTATTAAAAATTTTATGCTGTTTTCTTTAGGATTCACTAAATGCAAGATTATGCTTGTGAACCAAACTTTTGTCATTACTTTTGAATATTAAGTCTTCCATTTCTTTCTTTTACTTAATTGGTCTTCATATAACTTCTAGTACTTTCTTGAATCTTTTGATTGTGGATAGAAACGGCATACTTATAGCTAATCTTAAAAGGAAAACATTAGTTTTTTTGCACCTATGTATGATAGTTATTAACTTATTATGCATTTTTATTGCATTGAAGCATGCTATTTTCATTACTAACTGTTGACCATTTCAGTCACTGAAGTATACTGAGTTCCATCAATATCTTTTATGTAGAAATATTCACTTGGTTTCATAATGGAATAAGATGAGTCTGCAAATGTGCTGTATACTTTACATTAAAGAAAATGCATGGGCAGTGTCTCACAAAACTTTCCAACGGACCAGCTAGGTAATTAACCACTACATCTCTCCATTTCCACTGAAGTTGAGAGGTCTTCATGATTCAGGAAGTGATAGAATTCATCATGCCAACCAGTTATTTATTAATAAGAGATAAAAAATGTTAAACTGACAAAAAAAGAAAAAGTATTTTATTAGAATAATTCAATGTCATTCACTGTTTTATATAAGCATACACATGACGAGGTGAAATATTTCAGTATAACCAACTTCATATCAGACATATAAAGATCACAATGCAGATGTATACAGGATTCTTTAAGGATTAAGGTCATAGCTTTTATTTTTCAAATCTCACTGCACAGAGAAGGGAAAGGACAGCATATCTCATAAGCCACAATTGTTTCATTTCCTTGATGTCAAGCTGCCACCACCCAAAGTGTTTTGTTAATATTCAGTATTCAAATTTCAGACCACAGTACAGAATTTAGCATTCTTTCCGTTATTGTGAAAACTTCCTTCAGTTCTCCCAGCATGACCTAATTCAGTTCCAGTGGATGGCAGTGCACAAATTATTAAATAGATCAGAGAAAACTTTCACAATTTGCTCGGTCCCTTATTAAATTAATATTTACGCCCAGACCTTATTGAAATCTTTAGGCAATGAAATCAAAATTTATATTAATATGCAAATGAAAAATTAAATAATTGAAGTCATTTAAATGATATGTATTCTCTAGTTTCATACCTGATTGGATATAATTTAAAAGTTAATTTTTCCTTAAAACTTATCATGGCAATCATTGAAAATGTCACTTTTGCTCACAGACTTATTATTTCCTCTACACTTCTTAATTTGGGATCGCTTCGCAGTTTTTTTCTACTAAAAATATTAAGTATTTATTTAAGAGGGAGGAATGGAGAGAGAGAGAAAAAGAGAGAGATGAGGGGTGTAAATTCAATGGTCCCTTTGTATACATAAAAGGACAATTTGTTAAGTACTTTCTCTCCTGCCACCATATGAATTTCAGGAATTGAATTTCAGATCTCTGGTCAAATGGTTTAACTGATTGAGCCATCATGTCTTTCAAAAAAAAGTAACAAGGATATTTATATAAAGTGCAAACATATATATATATATATATATTGCATAAATATATGTATGTGAATTTCATTGTAACAGACATACAATCAACTCTGTGATTTATTACGACTAACTCAAAATTATGACATGTAAATCATATCATCTATTACATAGGTGTAATACCTATATTCTCTAATGATTTATTTATTTATTTATTTATTTAATTTATTTTTGTGTGTGTGTGTATCAGAGGGGACTGTGTGTCCTGTCGAGAACCAAAGTGATTTTGGGAATCATCCTGGGTTGCTTCTACCTTATTTTTACTTCATTCTGGGATTACCCAGGCTCCTCCCACCAGAGTTGGAAGTGTAGGCCCCCACCTTTTTGTCCCTGAATTTTTACATGGAACCTCAAACTCAGTAACTTCTGCTTCTGAGACAGAGTCTTAAACCATGAGCCATCTTTCCAGCCCCTAAAGTTTATTTTTAAACATGTTTTGCATGCACTATATCTGAATACATAGATACACACATATAGTTTGTTAGATTTGCTTTCAGGAAAAGGAAGCATAAGTTTTCTCTCTTGCACTAGTACTGAACTATATTTTGTATAAAACTAACTCCTATCTTTCAAGAATAAATCACCTAAATAATGATACAGTTCTGTTATATTCTTACAAAGGGGCATAATCTTCAATTTCCTTGAAGACACATGCTTCACAAAAATTCAGAATGAATTCACAGTAAGATGCAAGCTTTCTATCTCTTCTTTAGGAAAGAAACTGGCGTATATCTTTCACTTTTTAAAGCAAAATCTACAGCTCATGAAACATTCACTCTTTCATGAACCAGAGACATAAAGAGTACTAGAGGTGCCATTACTGTTCATTGTCCATATTGGAGCGTGGCATTGTGCTCAGAAGGGCATATTTTGTATTGGCATCCAACTAACTCCCATCTTTTCAGTAATATTTGTGGACAAGGGGGAAATAATCTCCTAGATTTCTGTCTTTGAATTGCCAATGAAGTTCAAATAAACTGTTGGAAATAGTGGTAATAAGGAAAATGTGGAATGCAACTCAGGTTATTTTGTTAAAATAACTGTTCTGTTAAAATAACCTATGAGAAAGCATACATATTTGCACATACATACATGAACTGTTGTGTGTATTTCAAAAATAAGAAATTCAACTAACAAATATCTATATAGTATGTACATAAAATATAAATACTTAGCAGATAATAAACATATAATTGATTTTGAGACTTATTAGGTTTAGCTCAAAATAATAGCATGTAAACCATAAAGGCGCCAGCAAGACGTCTCAATGGCACATGCCTGAAAGTCTAGCCACCTGAATTCCATTCTTGAAAACTCACATTGTGCAAGATCTGACTATGGAAAAATATTCTCTAACTTTAGACATGTATCGTTGCACATAATCATGTACACACAAATACACACACACACACAAACACTCGCACATGATCTCCTCATAGGAAAACTAGAGTAAGTATATGTCAATCACACTTTTAAGGAAAATAAATTCCTATTCAGAAGATAGTCAAGGCTTATCAGGAAACATATCACAGACCAATGGGTTAATTAGTTCCTCTTCCTCATTCAGCTTTCATATTTTATACTTCTGCCTTTTGTCTTCCTATTTTGATACAATTAACACAGTACACAGGATTGTTCTTTCATTTCTAGATAAAACATACTTGTATACTTCAGTAAAATTAAACCAAATTGTATTTAATTGACTATTTAGCATTACAAAAAACTACATTTCCCTTTTAAACTGTAGTTAAATCAACAAATATTTCTTTTCATGGCTGATACATATTTTAAATGAAAGATCAATTTATGCATAGAATCCACTTGTCTATGTGTCCATAACAAATTGGTATGTAGTTTGGAATGAGTTTTCACAGTCTTCCTTCATTTAAGACTTGCCATCAGCAACTGTGAGCACATGCCTTGCTGGAAAACACATAATGAATTTCAAGCAATGAAAAGGGAATTAAGTGTTTGCTTACTTTAACTCTCATCTTGTCCGTATCTAAGGCCTAAAACTTGATGATACACAGCTATGTAGACCCTTCCTGATGATGAGGTCATTGACCTTAACCAAGCTTTGTAGAACTCTAATGTCAGACAGGCTTATGAGCGTTCAATTATACTACATGCCATAGGAGAAAGGAAGTCTACACCACCTTTAGTGATGTGCACATAGTATAAGCTTGGGCTTGCTGACTAATTCCAACAATTCCAGTTTGGGAAACAGAAGCAGGAGAATTGCTGAAAGTTCAAGATAAGCCTACATTTCAGCAAAAAGAAACTGCCTCCAATCTCTGCATTAAGTTTTATTTTAAGGATCAGCTACTACTATAAATGCTATAAATAGAAATATGCCAGTTACTCTATAAATGCTATAAATAGAAATATCCCAGAAATCAAAAGGTCAAACCTCGTTTTTCTGTGTGCAAAATAGAGATACAGGAAATGTCATGTACATGTTCATTACAGTATTGGAAAGCATTGCTCCACTTGTCAAACGTTTATGCTTCATATGCAAATTGGTTCTTGTACAAAAGTTGCCATTTTCATACCTATATGAAAGACTGATATTGCAAAGTTCTGTCACACAGGCAGAAACAACACATTGCTCCTGAGGTGAATAGGTGTAAACTTATAGTTGTGTTCTGAAGTAGATTAATATGTACACTTCAGAATTCAAATTTGGAAAGAAGCAGTCTGGTGAGATGGCTCAGGGATTAAGACACTGCCTCTCAAGCAGAAGGTCCTGAGCGTGGATCCCAGGTCACACACACACACACACACACACACACACACACACACACACAGCCAGGTGGAAATGATTGGGGCCTTCATTTCCAGCCTTGTGAGCAGAACCTGGGAAATCCTAGAGGGGAGCAAAAAGGACATAGAAGCAATCCAGGATGATTCCTGAAGTCATCCTTGGTCCTCCACAGGGACATACAGTGCCCTATGATACACACACGCACACACACACACACACACACACACAATAAAAAGATAAATAAAGTTAAAAAAGTTGGAAAGAGGATGTTAGATGGGCAAGAAACACTCTCTACATCATTCATAAAACACATATCATACACCTAGATATATCCATCAACTCACCATGATGCTGGTAGGTGGCTGAAATCTTCTTCACTAAAACTTGAACTTCTAATCCAGCATTATGTTCACTTCTGAGTTTGAGATGAAAATCTATTTTATATTTATGTCTGGAACTGTTGGTAAAGAAAACAATAATATTTCTATTCCTGATTCTCTGACCATGCATTCTTGTGGTTATATATATATATATATATATATATAGAACCTGATAGCCACTTTTCTTTCTTGCTTGCTCTATTACTGTGTGTTTATATGGGTGGCAGTGCTTATATTAGTGTATCTGTATTTGCATGACTGTGTGTGTGTGTGTGTGTGTCTGTGTGTATGTGTATGTGGACTCATGAAGGTGAACTTTCTAACTATTGCCTATCACACTTCTACATTATTCTCGAGCCAGATTCTCTAATGAAACCCAGAATTCATGGTCAGATCTATCCTCAACTGTCAACAATCTCTGGGATTTAACACAGCCCTAAACTGGAATTTCAGGCAGTATCCATTCGACAATTTATTTATTTATTTATTATTTATTTATTTATTTATTTATTTATTTATTTTATTTCTTCCACTCATACAAAGTTGATAAGTACCCCATTCCCCTTCCTCCCTCCATCTGTCCCTGCATCCCCTTGCTCCCTCACCCCTTTTCCCTTTCCTTTCCCCTTCCCTCCCTTTCTCCCAGTGCCCCCCCCCCATTCCTGGAGCATCATTTAGTGTGTATATCAAACTTCCCTCTGGGTCCTCTACTTTGATGAGGTGTAAGGACTCAATGGCATTGCCTAGAGCTCTTTTTTGTGTTCCCCTTTAGTATAGGAACACTATTGTGGCTGTTAATTTCTTGCCTCTAAGGATCATAGTGCCCGTGATCCATGCTAGACTTTGAGGGTTCAATGATATGTTGGCAACTGTGCAAGTTATGCAAAGTCCTATTATGATTACTTCGGCCCTAACTTGTATGCAATATCTTGAATACCGTTGCTCCTTCCCATTTTTAGGCTCTTACAATCTCACTGACCCCTCTTCTGCAAATTTCCCTGAGCTTTAGGATGGGGAGAGATTAGGCCGGCCTGGTTCCAGGTGGTTGATGTAGAGTCTCTGATTTTCTGAATTATGGTTTGTTGATTTTTTTTTTCAGTTTTACTGCTCCTGCACTGCCCTTGGCTCCATCCTGATGGGTATTGGATATCAACTCCTGGCCAGAGATAAAATGCTGTTAAAATAGAGTCTTATTATGAGAGTAGATTCAAAGGCAGATGGAATAAGAATAGGAGACCACTGTGAGGGGGAGGGGATCAGTCTCCCATTTGCAGGATGGTTACCTTCTATCTGCCAGACTCTGTGCCCTCCTTTCTGGTGAGATCATACACCATCAGACACATCTGACTGGTCTTTTCATTTGCAAAACAAGTATTTTATTAAGGGTCCATGAGCTATCCCTCTTAAGCAAGAGTTTAAAGTATCATTCTAGAAACTACTTCAAAAAGAAAAGGTTTGATAGGACCCCACTTCCTCTGCTCCTGTCCTAAAGACTTCACCTCCTCATTGTGGCATGTGTCTCTTCACTCTAGGCAATACTATCTGAGCTGTGTTTTGCTAAGCTGGAGACTTTTTTTGATCTATGGATTAGTGGCACTTTGGGGCCTATTTGGGTAAAAAGTGTTCCAGCTGAATAAAGAATATTAGGTGGCCTTCATCAGAAGAAATTTTAACTGTCGGATTCCAAGGTACTTCCGTAGTGACAGATGCAGCCTAATGATCGTGGAAATGGCTCACAAAAATTATCACTCTTTTTCTTCCATCCGCATATGGCCACATTCTTTGCCCATTTCCTGAATGTCCTTGACTGCAATCTGTTCTAGACTCTTTCAGGTTCTTGCTATACACTAGAGTACTTTTTGGGAATCCATATGATTTTTTACCTTCATGTAATATGAATGTCTAAGTTCACCACTAGCTGTTCTGTTCAGGCAGCGAGAGTAGTGAGCACACAATCTCAGCTGCACAACATGTCAAACCAATAAATTGGTGTACAAGACTTTGGTTTTTGGTTCTCCTTTATGGGCCATGGAAAAACCCACAGAAGTCTACATTCATAAACCAAGAAATATTGGCCTACAGGAGAAGGGGAAAAAGGAATCTAAGTCATCTATATAGTCAAAATGTATTTATATATCTATACAGGCCAGGGCCAGATCTGTACCGTTATTTTCTATGTAAGTGCATCGCTGCTGTGGCTGCCTCAACCTGCCTCATGGCTGCCTCGTGGGACCATGTACACGAAAACAGGATGCTTTGCTTGTATTGCACAATCACTTGAGACCCCTCTGAAGAACATGGACCTGCTAGGCACCTGATTGAAAAAATGTCAGCGCAAATGGGTGATTGACCCCTCCCTCACTATGGTTTCCTACTTTTATTACATCTACCTTTGAATATACTTTTATAACAAGACTCTAGTTTGACAGCCTTTTATCTCTGGCCAGGGGGTGACATCCAATACCCATCAGGATGGAGTGAAGGGCATTGCAGGAGCAGCAAACCCGCAAAAGGAAATCAACAAACCATAATCCAGAACTTCAGAGACTCTATATCAACCACCTAGAACTAGGCCAGCCTAATCTCTCCCCATCCTGAAGCTCAGGGAAATTTGCGGAAGAGGGGGCGGTAAGAGTGTAAGAGCAAAAGGATGGGAGGAGCAATGATAAGCAAGATACTCCACACAAGTTAGGGCTGAAGCAATCATAATTGGACTTTGCATGCCCTGCACAATGTCCAACACACTATTGTCCCCACAAAGTCTAGCATTTGCTAAAAGCACCAAGATCCTTGGAGGCAAGGGATTGACAGCCAAAATTGTGTTCCTATGCTTAAGGGGAACAAAGGAAAGGGTTCAGGGAAATACCGCTGGGTCCTTGTAAGTCATCGGAGAGGAGGACCCAGAGGAGAGTTTGGCATGCATATTAAAGGATTCTCTGGGGATTGGGGAGGGCAGGTATTGGGCGGTGGGGAGGGAGGGGTGAGGGGAGGGTGAGCAGAGGCGTCGAGGGGAGGAGGAGGGAGGGAACCGGTGTACCTATTAAGTTTTTATGAACGGAGATAATAAAAAATGTTTAAAAAAAAAGAAAAAGAAAAAAATGTCAATTTTTGAAAAGACATATAGTCCTGCTCGTGAGAGGACATAGCCTGCAAAGGGTTGTGACTTATGTAATTGTAGTTTGTGGCTTGCTAGTGATTCTGCATAGTGTCTGGGTAGAATCTCAGTGTCTCTTTGATCAACTGGTATCAACAGAGGGTGCATGTGCTACAACCTAGACATGCTACACAACACAAATGTTTTATAAACATTTTTGAATCTCTCAATAAACTTCCTGACATAGCATTCCTCATGTCATACATGGCAAGTCCAACATCCAAAGAGGCTTGGGAAATATAAACAAGACAATGTAAAAAGTACCAGAAGGCTTTCAGTTGAGAGGATGCATCATGACAAGAATCTTGCATTGGTTTTTGAGCATCAGTGACCTTAAACACTATGAACCCTGTTTGCCACTATATGGAATGCATGCATCTTTAGTACCCAGAGCCTCCATCCTGATTGCCATGACTACCTTAACACAATGGCATTGGTGCAGCCTACCACAGCAGTGTTCTTCAGCAGTGCCATATTGCAGCAAAACCTGATCTCTGCATTGTATCAGAAGAATGTAAAGTGAATACTTCTTCAGCCATCACCATGGATTTTCACTGATGTCCTTTCCTGAAATATTATATAAATAAATTATGAAATGTAGAGAAAAAGGTTTCTCATTAGTACATATTCAAAGAAGAAATCTCAAGGAGAACATACCCTTCTGACCATCACCAGTACAAGGTATAGATCATCAGCACCTGCTCTCCAATCACTGACCAGTCCAGAGGGATGATGGCAACACTGAACGTATAGATAGCTTCTGCAATTTCTCATATGTCCAACTTATGTTCAGCAATACCCTTGTGGATGCAACATACTATTGGACATAGTATGTTAGCAAAACTCACTCAATCCAATCCGCCTATACTTTATTCAATATACATCTACATTATGAAGATACAATGAAAAGTACTTCCACTAAGAGTCATCCACATGTTCAGTTAAATATTCATGGAAATTTGTCTTTAGTATTTGTGTAGAAATTATTTAATTATCAGGTTTTTCAGAAATATATATTTTACTATATCTACTGAGTAGCACTTAGTTATAATTTTCTACATGTCATTAATATGCATGAGGGCAATCTTCAGTATACACATTTCCAACAATTTTATCAATTTTATTGCATATTAGGAATTTCACATTATCATTTTAAGTTATATTGCTCTTAAAAAAATTCATGTATTCTGTATGTTTTCTTGTATCTTGTGAAGAAGCTATCCAAATAACTCTTCCCTCTTTTTCTATTGAATTGTCTGAATTTTCATAGATACACAATCTATTTTATCTGTATGTGTATGAATTCTCTGTTGGTGGTAATTATAACAAGTATCTTTCATGAGCTTGCCTTTCAAAATCTATCATTGGTATGTGTAATGATAATTCTTAACTTTTATCCATTCTTAACTTTGATCCATTGTCACATGTCCTATACTAGAAGTCTCAGGCTTCTGTATATCTATATACCAGCTGTAATTGAAGCATCATTTATTGATTATGGAGTAACAACTGATTGATTATGGAGTAACAAGACCCAATGTGGATTTTGAAGGCTCACCACCATAGTATTATCTTTTACTCTTCTGTAAGATATTAATCTCTTTAAATCATCCTGTTATACATTTCTGTGGATGTCCTGGATGGGGGTATGGTTTCAGGGTCTTACATTTGTCTTATCCCATCATGGTACCCCTTAATCCACAACTGAAATAATAATGTCAACATTACAATACATATCACTATAATGCCCAAGTAACAACTATGTATAATTATATGAGACACACATGGATATAATGGATGACTAATATATTTCTTTGTAGCATCACTCTGCTGATCTCTGGCCCCGTGATCTTTCACCTTCACTAGGAAGCCAGCTTTGCATTTTAAATGATAATATCAGATAATATCAACCTAGCGCACAGAAGATTTTAGTGACTTCAATTTGGATATAAGTATAGATTCTTAGATAGAGGAAGAGACATAGGTTAGAAATAGACATGTGAAGTATTAGACATGTGAAGTAATAGACATGTGAAATAGATATGTGAAGTATTAATTGGGTTGTCTTAGAATGAGGAATTTATTATAGCAACTGGCCTTCAGCTATTGCGAGATCTGGTGCCATGTAACTAAGACCTCTACAATGACTCGATCAGGATATCAGTGAGGAAGGAGACCTAAACATCAAAGAAGGGGAATAATGACAATTCTTGGATCCCCCGAACAAAAAAGGAGCACACGATAAGCAAGTGAGAAACATAAGTTTCTTTGGTCATCTCAGCTGTTCCACATTCCACATGAAAAGAGAGACTCATCCCATATCCACACAGAGAGAGTCAGAGCATCAACACAGAAACTGTGGGCTTACAGGTTCTACATATATATAAGGAATAAGCCAACTACTTTTAGTGGGAATGAATGTCTCTTTGCCTGGTTCCTTGCTCCAATATTTACAGAACAGAAAACATTTCTTTTCCTTTATTTCCTCTTTGAAATATCAGCTGTGTTTTATTGTGGACAGTTCCAACCTGGGATCATGTAATGCAAAATTTATAATGCAAATATAGTACTGTTTTACATCCACACACAAACCTCTGTTAACAAGAATTAACTTCTGAATGGAGACAGGAATGCTCATAGCCAATAGGAAGAATTCATCCATACTTACATATCTGAGGATAAAACATGTTTTTCCCAAAGAAACCTGTTGAAGCAACTTTATCCATATCTAGAAGATGTGCAATTACACCATGGGCTGAGTCATACTTACCATTTGTATTTTGGTATGAATATAGAGACATAAAATGTGTCCTATTACAGTAAGTTCTAGATTCAGGGATTTGTTATTCTTAGCAGCAGACACATTTGCCTTTGTAACTGCAAACTGCCATCATCTGTGCCTCACTAACAGCATCCTGTTCTTCGTTTGCTCTGTCTGAGAAACCCAAGTGTTTAATAGTAGTCTTAATTCTATTTTAGAGGAATCACTGGTGTGTTCTTTGATAGGAGCACCTTTACCAAGAGCTAAGATTACTAGACCAATAGAGCCAGAAGTCATAGGGACAGGAAGGCATCTTTACCAGTTGATAATTACCTGCTTCAAGCAAGCATAACTATTCCTTTCCACTTTCATCCCCACTAATTCCTATATCTGAAAATCCTGCCTGTGGGAGAAATATTAGCATACAGGAAATCTAGACAGTATACTGCAGATAGGAAGATGGTTTGACTACCATTCAGAAAACTGACATCCATATTGGAGGTAAGGTGAATCTTGGCTATTGGTCCTCTCGGGCCATTTGCAACAGAACAGTGAATTCATACAGCGTAGGCCCATTGTCATATTTTATCTCTGTAAAATGATCTGCTGGTCAGGGCCAATGCTAAATGGAAGAGCATTGTGATAAATTAAACATATTGTAGATTCACAGATGGAGGGTTCATTAGCAATGATGTGAGCAGGGCTGGCAAGAGCACATATGGATTAAATGTTTATCACTCGGAGGATAATTCTGTCCTGTCTGTAAGGGAAGCATTATCTTCAACACCAGGTCTATCCTCAAAACATGTTTCTCACAGACACTAGTAACATGGAAAACTCACTATTGATCTCTGCCATGTATAAGATGAGGACATAGCAGCTGCTCTGGTCCAGGTTGCATAGTCTACATCCCTTCTGACAATGGGATTTGTTTGTGCATCTTTTCATTCAGGGCACTGCATCTGGATTCAGTGCCTCTGGACAACAGAATGCCTATCTTTTTCACTTGATTAAAATTCCCATGGATGATATTCTTCTATGCTAGGCATTTCCATGACTCACAAGTGCCTTGGGTTTCTGTGCCCTTTCAGAGAGACCTAGTCCCAGAGTTTTCCATCTTCTGCTCAGAGAATTAAAATAAAAAAAAAATCACTTCTCACTCGTCAGTGTGGCTCCATCCATACTTCTTGCCATTTATCTCTCCCTAGAGAACTAGCATCAGACACACTGGAGTCTCAACAAGTGTTTTTTACCTTGTCTTTGAGAACCATAGTCAAGAATACTTGTAATGTCTTATCTAATATATTTTAGTAGAGCAAGGATATTTTAAGCTATTTAGTCATTTTATATCAATCTTAACTTTGTTTAAGTCATTGTGTTAATTATACAGTCTTCCAGAAGGCCATATTTTTAGATTGATATATAAAATCAGAGGAGCTAAAGATACTTATGGTCCCTTGCTCTTCATGTAATATGTTCATTGAGAATTTTCATTGGCTTATTATCATATTTAGCAACTACATTTCATAATATGCTCTGCTATGTATGCTGAATTTCAAGAGATCTAATAGAAGCTTGATTTTTTTCTATTGAAGTGTCTAACCACTAATGAACAGTTGATGGGCTGGGAGAATGACTCAGGGAATAAAGTGTGGATCTCTTCTAACTACACAAAAAGTCATACATGGTGGTAGGCTTCTGCAACTCTAGCACTGGAGGAAAGGGTGTGTGAGAGAGATAGATCTGGGATCTTAGTGGTCAACATGCCTAAGTCATATACTAGCTCCAGTTTCAACCCCTGTCTCTGGAAATGTGGAAGAAAATGATGGAGAAAGATATCCTGATATCAGTCACTGATAGAGAGAGAGAGAAAGAGAGAGATAAAGAGAAACAGAGAGAGAAAGAGAAAAAGAGAGAGAAACGAGAGGAGAGAGAGAAAGAGAGTGCTATAGAGTTCTCCACAAAGGTTTATTTATGTATAATGGGATGTCTTGTTTGCAAATCTTAGAAAGTCAAAATCCTAAAGATTAGAATTGCTTACTGAAAAACAAAAACAGGAAAAAGAAAAGGATACTACTCAGGACTGAATAAAGAATGAAATCTTATCTTTCTTGTCCCTGATTGAAAAAAAAATCTACTTAAGAACACCTATGAATGCTATACCCTTAGATGGTACAGTTCAGGCAGGATGGCACAGTAGGTTAGACAGACATGTACAGAAAGTTTTATGGGGGATCTAGAAGATACAGGCAATCGCATTAGATGCTAGCATCTTTCTCCACACCCTTGTTTTTAGAACAACAAAACCCAAGCTTGAATCAATATTTCTATGTCCATTTCTGATGTACTGACTTCTCTACTTTCTCTTACATAGTTAAAGGATATATGTGGGGTGGATAGTTCAACAGCTAAGGGAGGCAGATGCTAACAAACCTGGAAGAGTTCAGTCCCTGGAATTCCACATGTAAGAACAGAACTCCACCCATGCACCTTGACACATGCATCTCTCTCTCTCACTGTATCTCTCTCTCTCTCTCTTTCCCTCTCTCTCTGTCTCTCTCAAATAAATGAAATTTTAAAAACAATAAAAGAACACAACACATGATTATAGTATATCCCACTATAAAGAAGTACAGTGTAATCCTCTTATCTCATAGTTCTCAATGATACTTATAACAAAGTTATTTCACTAAAAATTGATTGTATATAGTGAATCATTTGTATAGCTACCACATTAACATGTATCTATGATGAAAAAAATATAAAAATTTAAATAAAGGTGGCCGTGAGCAGAGATAGCCCTTCTCATACTACTTGGCTGGACTCTAATAGGATTTATCAGAATGGTACAATAACCCAAATTACCTTTTTTTTGCTCACAGAAAAGAACATTGAAAATAACATAAGAAAAATTCACACATTTTAAACTGATTACTTTTCAAAGCACCATTTGCAATAGCATATTTGCTATATTCCTGAGTAGGCAGTCACTTGGTCATGTCCACTTAAGAGCTCTATTATATGTTTATAATAAAGTAGTACATTGAATGTAGCACATACAGCAGACAGAAGAAAACAACCTCACAGTTTATAGCCATAGTTAACACATTACAGACTACAATTCCCTTATGAAATCCTACATAAAACATATATATTCTATGGTATTTCGTACTTCCCCATCTTTATTTTTTCTTTTGATCCTGACTTATTATCCATTAGAGATGAAAACTTATTCTCTACATTAAATTGCTTCTATCTTCTGATGAATCTATAATTTTCTTTTTGTTTCTCTGTGTTCAGACAAACAGAAGAAAGTCAAGCCATTGGACAATTGATTTCTCTGTAGCTGCAGGGATAAAGGCCTGGATTCACCGAGGGAGAAGTGAGGCATTAATCCAGTGACACATGATAGGAGTCCACATCAACACATGAATACCTTGCACCTTGCTAGATTCTGACAAGGGGCAGGTGTCAGGTGCTGAGTAATGCCTTTTCTTGCTTTGAAGATTTTTTATTAAAACACATCTTGTAAATTATCATGATTATTTTCTCCTGCTGAGGGATTTCTACAATGGTGAAAAATTGTGTGATAACATATTTGATTGCTTGAAAACAGTGCTCTATTCTAAGCCTAGAATCAGGATAAATATTATAATCAGCACAAATTGGGTAAGAAGCAATCGCCATAAAGTTGCTACAATTCGGCACAATGATTGTCACTAATTTAGGTACCTTTACTTTAGTAAACTCTAATTTGCTTGTTTTGTTTTCTTGCCAGCACACTAAAAGGGAGGATTCACAGCAACTTCATTCGCTAGATGTAGAGAGCAGAGAGGTTTAGAGTTTATAATGATCCCCGATTTTCTGCTCACAAAACAGTATGTGCCTTACAGAAGAGAAGCCACCTGTGGCCACCATCACTAATTACTTCTTGCCTCACAGTGAAATTATATTTATAAGCTCTAAGGTCAAATTTAAACCACTGTAACCAAATCTGCTTCAGGTCTCACCCTTGGGGTTTTCCAATCTGAAAAGCAGTATAGAAGTTTATGGGGATGATTTTCCTACTGCATAGAGCCAGATTCCCGGTAAATCTCCAGCAATAGCTCCCCTGCGCCATCTGAATCAAGGACTAACTCCTCATCCTGATGCTCGTGACCTTCCACCATCTGGATGGCAACAGCTTCATATCATATCTTACTGTGCTCAATAGAACCCCAACTCTCAAGTCAAACTTCATTCTCCTTTGTTTCTTTATGTTGTTGAGTTCTGCTCTTTATTCCCTTTATGTGGAATATTTTTCTCACTTGCCTCTTTTTCATTCAAATCTTAACTGCTAGGGAAAATCTATTCCAATGCCAGTTCCTCCATATAATCTTTCCTGAACAATACAGTGCATATAGTCTCTTAATTTTCCAAATATATTATTCATATCTCTATCTTTTGTTTTCTCTTTTTCTTTCTCTGCTCCTCTTCCCCTTTCTCTGTCTTCCTTCTTCCTGTCCATATCCTTTTCTCCTTTCTGTATGATAATGAATATCTAACATTTATGTATATATATATATGATATACAATTAATTAATGTAAATGGTGTGAATTTTCCAACATTTTCTGCAAGTAACTGACAGTCAATTCAACTGTGTGCCTTGTGTACTTAAAAAATAAAATCTTAAACTAGACATCTATATTACCTTCTCTAAGGATCAGTGAAGAGAGAGAAGACAGAAGGTATAAATTGGAAGTTGGGGTACATACTGTGAAATGCTGTCTTTTGGACATTGCATGGTGTACACACCCCTGAACTCATGGTAACTATGGTTACCACAGTAACTGTGCTTCTGCACAAGACTTAGATCATCAGCCTTGTTTAGTGGATGAGAGAAGGGTCAGGCAGCCTCACAGCTTTCTGGAGAAATGTTAACAGCTAAGAGTTGTTGGGAGAGAGGGCAAATCACTTTCTTCTCTTATGTAGCTGTTGGTAAGTTCAGATGATAGCTGCTGGGGGACTCACAGATCATTTATTTCTGTAATGTAGCTGTTGCTAAATTGTTCAAAGCAAAAAGACATGATGACATCAGGGAAAGAAGTAGATGGGGATGAGAGAGGAACATTGGGAGAGAAAAATGAGAACTCACTGTGTACATGCATGTAATTGTCAAAGAAAAGAAAAGAAAAATATCTGAGGAAAAAGAACTAAGATGAGTGTCAGAAGATTATACAGTATAACCTCAGATTTTATATTCATATTATATTAGGTGAATAAATAAGGATTTTTAAAAAATATTTATTTGAGAGTTGAGGGAGGAAGGGAGGGAAGTGAGAACAAAGACAGAGAGAGAGAAAGAGAGAGTGAAAGAGAGAGAGAGAACCCATGCAGATCATAGCACACGGGTTGAGGTGAGAATGCTACATTCAAAAGTCACACCTCTCCTTCTATCATGTGGACTTCTCGGGATCAAGCTCATGCCACAAAATTTTTGAGCTTTGTCTTATCCATTGGGCTGTCTTGCCAGCCCTGAAGTATTTTTTTTTTTTTTTTTTTTGCTGTATGGGAAAATTTTATATGCTAGCATATTGTAAGATATTTTCTTTCCTTTCAGAAGTCTTAGTCCTTCACACAATCAGCTACACTTTTCTTTTATTTCGATAGAAACTAAGAAAAAAGAGCAGGATTTGCAGGCCGCTCATGGTATCCCAGTATTAGAGATTGTGGTAGGAAAAGCTGGAGCCCAAGATCTTCCTGACATGAAATCCAGAACAATCAACTACTCAACAAACAAAGCAAAACAGTCAAACAAATAAACATAAAAGATACATAGAAAAAGAAATTGTGACAGTGAACTAAGGAAGTAAAAGAATTTTGAAAAAGGGACAAAAATCTGGCTCTACCTTGGGATTGATGCAGATATGTATATGGTATATGTACTGGTTACTCTTAGTGTTGCTATGAGAGAACAAACAAAGTTAAGCAACTTAAGGGAGAAAGGGAGATTTATTCATTTTACAGTTCTAGAGGGGAGATAGAGTCATTAATGAGGAAGCCAACATGACTGATGACAGAAGCTGGAGGAGGCCTAGATCACTTCTATCCAGAAGGCTGAGAGCTGCTAGACTGTCACTGCTAGAGAAGATCTCCCTAGGAGGAAGGGTGGTGCCCACTCCCCGTGACTGTTTTTCTCCACCAAAATACTAAAGATTAAACACATATGCTTGCAGAGGACAAATCATATTCAAACCATGACAGTATAATAACTGCTGCAGTCTGATCAAACTGCAGAGGATAAGTGACTGGAGATTGCTCAATTTTCAATAAGAAATCCAAGTCATCCTCCAATTCAGGGATTAAGGTACATTGTGGTACAGAAGAATGTGAGAAAGAAAGAACTTAAAGGTACTGAGTGATTGTATCTTCCAGATATGACAGGGCTTCTCAATCTGTAAATCACAGTTATGTCTACACAAGATTTTATCCTATCAACATTTCTCCATGTAAGGGGAAAATAATCTCAAGAGATGAGACACCATCTAATAAGAATCTAATAAGGGGGCTGGAGAGGTGGCTCAGGGGTTAAGCCTCCGCCTTGCAGGCGGAAGGTCCCGAGTTCGGATCCCAGATCCCACGTATAGACGCCAGACGGAAGCGGGGGCGGCCTGCACTTCTGGTCCTGGTAGGGCGGAGCCTGTGAATCCCGGGGCAGAAGGAGGTAGAGGTGTCCATGGTGGTTCGCGAATTCGTCCGTGGTTCTACACATACACAGACACACACATACACACACACACACACAGACATGCGCGCGCACATACACACAGTTGAATAAATAATAATAATAATAATAAAAAAAAAATTTAAGAATCTAATAAGGGTTAATAAAGAGAGAATGGAAGTACTTTCCTCAAAGGTATACCTACTGATATGTCATCCTTATTCCAACAAGCACCCAAGAACTTGCCTCTAACAGAAATTCTGATGAAAGTCTTGACCACACACACACACACACATACACACACACATACACACACACGCACACACACACACACACACACACACACACACAAGGACATGAAAGCAGAAGAGAGATTGGAGACAAAAAAGAAAGTGGGAAGCAGAGGAAGATTGGGTGATAAGGGATAAAAATGACATGAACTCATTGTCTTCATGTATACTAAAAGTATATGCATTATATGTATAAATAACTCTACAAAAAGAACTGCAACAGTTTATAAAACGAGCATCATGCTGGCCAAAGGATCATTTCCCAGTATGAACTGCAGTAAATCACATAGAAAAATTATAAGAAAACCCACCAGAACAAAAATCAGTTCTCTTAAAATGAAGCAACAGGGACTAAAACACATGGAGATTTCAGTTGAAGAATGGCATGATTTCAGATTGGAATCCTCTGGGGGCATTAGACAGGGTTTGTGTGCCCTATGAGTATAAAGTGACCTTTAATTAGCTTCACAATATCAATTTCACATGTGACTTATGATCTTAAATATCACTTCATTTATAAATGTTCTATGAAACAATGTGCTCTTTGGATTTTATTTAAAATGATCTTTTAAGAAAAAAGTCTTAACATCTGTGAATTGTGAATGAAATGCCTAAAATAATTGCAAGGAAAATATTTAGGAATATTTGAATAATCACAGCTCTAGACATTTAAGTAATCATATTTCTCAAGGTAAAACATTCACATCTCTTTGATGATAAAACACAGTGCTCAGAACTATTGAGCTGTAAATTCTATTTATTATTTATCAAGAAATCCTAAAGAGCTTTAAATTAATGAACTATGATCTGATTATACAGGGAGACAGAAGTCAAGAATCTAAGGAATGAAATCAGTCAGTGAGTTTTGCTATGATGGAAGAGAATCATATGGTAAGTGAGAATTAATAAGTAAATAAACTACTTGTATTTTCAGGAAAAAATAAAGCAAAAATGAAGCAAAGTAGTGAGATACGTGTGTGTGTGTGTGTGTGTGTGTGTGTGTGTGTGTGTGTATGTGGGAATAAACTCTAGCAACCTGGTCTTGTTAGTCAGAATTGGAAAGGTGAATTTATTCACTAAAAATATCCCTAAAAATGTCATTATTTCCCATCCTAAAGCTCAGGAAAACTTGCAGAAAACTTGTTGCATCTGTAACAGATTACAGATGGGGAGGACCACCCATAAACAACAAGTCTGGTCTTTGGCAGCCAGGATATTGCTGCAATGTGATTTGATCTTGCCTGACTTGTACAATGGCTGACATATCAACAAATCCCTATAAACTAGTATAGATCTCAGGGGAAAAAGTTTCAGTCAGTATGATCCTTAGAGGCAAGGGGTTAGACAGACATAACAGAGCTTCCATATTAGTGGGCAGCCCAGGAAAGGGCCCCAAGATATGCCATAGAGTCTTAAATACTAGTGTAGATGACTCAGAGGGAAATTCAGGGCCCATATAAGCTGAAGTTCTATGTGGTGGGAGTAAGGAGGGAAACACCAATAGAGGAAGAAGAAAAGGAGAGATAGAGAGGAATGGGGGAAGTGTGGAATGGGGGGGATAGTGGGGGGAAGCAAGGGGAGGGCAGAGAGGGGGCTACATTACCTATCCATTGAGCTTGTATAACTAGGTATAAAAATTAAAAAAGATAAAAAAGTGGAACAGAAATAAAAGAGGTCATGATTTCATAATTTTCAATATGGCAATATCCAAAAGATGAGACTTTCACTTTATTTTCACCCCAATGTAATTAAAGGCCACATGCATGTTATGCACAATAGTTGAAGATTACACTGTGAATCATGAGTAAGCACTGTTCTTCAGCTATTAAGGACTATGCCTATATCAAACACTACTTCAGGAACAACATATATAGTAAAAATGTGCATCCACCACTTTGGAGGACTGATGAATGTCCCCTGATTTTCAAACTCAAGCTAATGTTAAAAATGAACATTTTCCATGTTTGCAATTCTTTGCACTTCTGAGAAGCAGCTGAAGTCAGAAGCAGAAATGCTAATATCCTACCAGAACAGCTGTTGTTACAGTATTTCTGGACTTACTGCTCACAGGAAGATGAAATCTTGCTATGAAGCCTACATTTTCCCCTAGAGCTGGCTGTTTAGTTTCACAAGCTCAGAAGGTTTGAGTAAATGAGATACAATTGCAGTTGTGATATGTGACCTCAGTTAGGTCATTTCCCTGAACTGAAACAGCCCTTTCAACCTTTCTTGGCTACAATGTGTCTTCATTAGAAGTGAACTTGAAGTCCTGAGCTATAGTGGAAGACATAAATGAATCTAATTTGCAGAAAATGAGAAATCCTAAAATTGACAAACGAAATCAGAAGTTGGAAAAAGCCTTGGAATTTATTATTGCTTTAAAACTTCTGATCAAGCTTTTTGACTATGTATGACTATACAAATACATTTGACATACAATGAGAATGAAGTTTGCTTAAATATCACTAGAAGAGTGACAGAACAGTGTAAGAATCAGATAAAGTACAATTAATTTATTATCACCATGAGCAACAGCTGAGTAGTTCTGTCATTTTATTTAATTTTAAGTTGTTTATTATATATATATATATATATATATATATATATATATATATAGAGAGAGAGAGAGAGAGAGAGAGAGAGAGAGAGAGAGAATACACATTCATGTATGGTGCACAAGTGGAGTTCAGAGAATAACTCTCAGAAGTTCTCTCCACCACATGGGCTTCAGGTTACTGGTTTGCAAGATGGAGCCTTTACCCAATGAGTTATCTTGCCAGCCTGTCACTCATCTTAGTGGACAATTTGGAGCATAGATGAGTGTATGGTTTTGATCCTAAACCCGATGTTATTTGAAAGCATTTTTAAAATAATGTTTCAGAAATACTTACTTAGCAACTTTTGTATGGGTATGACCAAACACTTGTGTTAGAAACCCATCACAAGAGAGATTTTCTTCTGTTCCTGGGTTCAAAAGATGCCACTATCTCATAGCAGGAAAGCATGGTAGATAAGTCCCTTCCTTAGTGGTAAAACAGGGAGCAAACTTTTTTTTGCACAGAGCAGGAAGCAGAAAATCAAGAATGAGGGTAAGATTGTACTCCTCAAAGCAACGCTTCCTCCAAGGAGAAATGCAAGCTACATAACAAAGTGACCTTTCTTCTCCTGATAAGGCCTTGCCTTCTAAAGGTTCCATTGCATCCCCAGAGAGTGCTGTCAAACTAAATATATGCATTTGAAAACACTAGCCTATGGGAGACATTCTAGATTCAAATGGTAGCTTTAATTCAATACCTGTGAATAAGTCTGTATGTCTTAAGAATATCAAGATTCAATTGAGTTTATTTTCTTAAAGTATAGTTGTATTAAAACTACCTTATTTTCAGTGTTAACTATATGGTACTCTTAAAGAAATTAAAAAATCATCTACAAGTAACATAGATAAGACTATATTTAAGTATTGATTCAATATTCACAAATACATTTCAAAATATTGATTTTAATATAAATGGACCAAGTTGCTGACATTAATTTTACATCCACAACTATTCAACATATTAAAACTTTCAGCACTAAATTTTTTTTTATTTTAACTTTTTTCCACAATCATACAAACTCAATAGGTATCCCCGTCTTCTCCTTCCCTCCACCCTTCCCCAGTACCCCTTGGACCCTCCCCCCTTTCTCTGTTTCTTTCACCCCATCTCCCTCACCTTTTCCTAGTGCCTCCCCTTACCCCCTCCCATCCTCTGGAGTATCTTTTTGTGTGAATGCCAAACTTCACTCTGAGTCTTCCACTCTAGTGAGGTGTAAGGACTCAGTGGCATATCCCAGAGCCCTTTCTTGGACTCCCCTTTAGTATGGGAACAGTATTATGACTGTTAATCCCTCGACTCTAAGGATCCTAGTGCCTGCATCCATGCTAGACTTTGGGGGGTCTTTGACATGTCAGTCATTGTGCAGGTCATGCAAAATCTGATTATGGCTCCTGGGGTCCTAACTTGTAAGAGTATCTTACATATCATTAGTCCTCCCATTTTTAGGCTCTCATAATCTTGCCCCTCCTTCCACAAGTTTCCCTGAGCTTTAAGATGGGGAGAGATTTGGCTGTTCTGGTTCCAGGTGATTAATGTAGGCTGTTTGGTGTTCTAAATTATGGTTTGTTGTTGTTTTCAATTTTTGCTGTTGCTCAGCACTAAATTCTTCCAATAAACATATTGTACGAGTAAACAGAAAGGCATACACATGTTAGCTTATGAATGCTGAGAAAGAAATTAGGAATTAGAGATAACAACATTTTCTGGAAATAGATTTAGATGAAGTAACATAGGTGGAGATAGTTGCCCATTGCCATTGGGCAGCTAAGCAACGTTGGAGAAGATGTTCAACCCAACAACAAATTTCAACAGTGGATATTTCTCCAAAGCTCTGCATCATAGATGCTTTTACATGGCATGTGAAGACAACCTGCACATCTCCAATTCTTCCTGATAATGATCGTCAATATGTATATAGGAATGTGACTCATGGAAGAATAACATAGGTTTTAGCCTGATTATGATGAGTAACTATGAAGTAGGATGATGCTCACCGGTGTTTTAACAGTAGGTAATTTACTCAGTTCTTATTCTGCACTCTGTTCCTCAGCCTCTAGCATAAATTTCTCCAAGTATCCAGCAATGATAATTCAACTTGTTGAGCCAACAGAGACACTATCTTGACTTTTACTTATCCAATTATTGGTTCAAACATGTTCATATTCTTCTCTGGTAAAAGATTTGCTCACATCATGGCTAAGAATATTTGTCTTAAGTCTTAAACAAACAAGCTGCTGGGATCGAATTGTATAGAGATGTCATTTTTCATTAAGTACATGTGGATGAGGAAAAAAAAGAAAATTGCCCATAGCTTTGGCTTTGAAATAAAAAGAACAGGTAAAAAAATGAGACAGTAAAATGATCAGAAAGAGCAGCTAAAATATACACAAATGGCTACAGAAGGTGATCATTACTTCCAATATATCTCTACCAAATATTAGAGAAAAGAAAAAGGGGTTTTTGTTTGAAAAGTTGATTTCAAGTTTAATTTTTTCTTCTCTGTCTTTGACTATCATGACTTCATGAAAGACACATTTTATGGAAGATAAATTGATGGCTTCTTACAGATACATTGTCTTGTTACATTTGGCCTTCAGTTGATTTTATCATAGATACATCTGTCCTCTGAACCAGGCTCTTTGATCACAGCATTTCTGCATTTTGCATTGTGGACATGAACTTCAGTGTTCATTGGTTTTATAAAAGAAGCATGTTTTGGCTCTCAGATGTGGACATTTCAATCTACTTTAGTAGTTTATCCCATTTCTTTTGGCTGTGACAAGACCATCATGAGCTAATACATGAAGAAGGAAGCTGTTCATTTCAGGACAAAATAAAACAGAGAGTTTCTCTTCAGTTGCCAAAGAGGTCTTTTTCCAACAACTTACAATAATGTCAATCTGAAAACCAAACTTTTGCCTCACATCTATCCAAATGACATATTCACTTATTTATTCATTCTTGTACATAGTTAATATTGCAGACTCAAGGAACTAAGCAGTACCTGAGTTTTCAAATGAAAAGTGAAGGAATTTTAAAACTTCTGAAATTTTCAGATTCTTGACTTCCAAGCGAATTGATTTCTAATATCTTTTTTTTAAATTTTTTTTTATTATTATTTATTCAACTGTGCGCATGTGCGTGTGTATGTGTGTGCGCGTGTGTCTGTGTGTGTGTGTGTGTGTGTGTGTGTGTGTGTGTGTAGAACCACGGACGAATTCGCGAACCACCATGGACGCCTCCACTTCCTCCGCCCCGGGATTCACAGGCTCCGCCCCACCAGGACCGGAAACGCAGGCCGCCCCGCTTCCGCCTGGCGTCTATACATGGGTCTGGGATCCTAACTCAGGACCTTCCGCCTACAAAGCAGAGGCTTAACCCCTGAGCCACCTCTCCAGCCCTCTAATATCTTTTTTAATACATTTTTTATTATTATTTCCGCTCATACAAACTTAATAGGTACACCAATTCCCTCCCTCCCTCCTCCTCCCCCCAAACCCCCTGCTCTCCCTTCCCTCACCCCTACCTCCCCATGCCCCATTGCCTCCCACCCCAATTCCCAGAGAGTCCTTTATTGTGCATGCCTGACTCTCCTCTGGGTCCTCCTCTCCGATGACGTACAAGGACCCAGTGGAATTTCCCTGAACCCTTTCCCGTATTCCCCTTAAGCATAGGAACACTACTGTGGCTGTCAATTCCTTGCCTCCAAGGATCTTGGTGCCTTTAGCAGATGCTAGACTTTGTGAGGTCAATTTAAATATAAAAAAATTCAATTTTTATCACAATTCCGTCTTTTCATTTCCTTGGTAATTGTTATTGTTTCTTAAGGACACTGTACTCTGATTTCAAAGATGAAAATGTCATAACAGAAGCATTACTTTGCCATGCTAACTCAAAAAATAAATAAATTATATAATACCATAAAATCTACAAATGCTCTTAAAACCCTTATTTTCCTGGCATGGTGACACATCACTGCAAGCCCAGCATTGGGAAAGTGATATAAGGACAGAAATTTAAGAATGGCCATGGCTACAGTAGTGAATATGATTTTAGCTTAGGCAGCCTGAGACACTGTCTCTAAATAAATAAATTAATTTAAAAAATCTTACTGAAACACCCCAGAATATTGATAATTCTTCCCTACTGTTTGAAATATTAGAAAGCTCTCCATTGGCAAAGGAGAATATTTCTTATCAGATCCTGGAAACACTCTCACTTGAAATGCCTCTTAACAGTTACCACTACCTACTGCTTCTTAGTCAGGCAAAGAAATAAATAAAAATTTACTATTTTTATCTCTTTTCTACATCAAAATACTATTTCTACAAAAGCTTCAAAGGTCTTTCACAGCTACCACCACAATGAAATCTGCTATCATTTCCTATATGAAAAATGCATGTTTTCCAATAGCATTTTGATACACTCTGGTATTTGTTGTACAGGTCATTGCAGTCAATGTAACATGTCAATATTTCTTGAAGAACTATGCCATCTAATCTTTTGCTAACTTTTACTTACTTGTCATTTCTGTGTTTCTTTCATATTCGAAATCATAGAATTAATATTTTAATGTATGCATATATACATTTTCCATTCTCCAGCTAAATTTACATTTTTTTATTTTTAGGTGTATGCATTTGAGTATATGTACACATGCTTCTACATGCATATGGAGGTTAGCAGGCAACTCAAGTATTAATTCTCACCTTTTACCTTGTGTGAGATGGGGTCTTCTTGTTTTGCTATCATGCATATCTGGAATACTGGACCATGGACCTCTGCGTAGTTTTCTATCTTTGCTTCCCACATCACTGTAGGAGCACTTGGATTATGGACATATTATAGAGCACAGCATACATAGCTGGAGTATGAGTTTTTCATGCAGAAACACCTCTCTATCAAAAATTATAGCAAGTACTCACCAAGTAGAACTGAAAATAGAATATTCACTTTGTCATACAGTAGAATTACAGTTGAGAAACTTCTTGAACAGTGCATTAAGTACACCTTGCTAACATTCTAGTTCACTTTTCAAAGTAAATTATATTTCTGATAAAGGTGCTTTCATTATGAACTTTAAGAGAACTCAGAAATTGAGACAGTCAGAGATTAGAGCATTACAGATGTGTTTGTTACCTTAAGACCAAGGAATCTGATAATAAACCATATTTTTGTAATCACATATGCAAAAGTTCTGTTCAAACAGAAAGGCCACACACTTGTTTCTTAATAGAAAGTTGACATATATCAACTCAATTGCATTGCTCTCATAACTTTATTTTTACTTCAGGAGAGCCAATCACATTGCATTTCAGTATGCTATCTAAACTTTCCAATTATCCAAACAGCTTTCAGTGCTTGGGAGAACTGATGTTCTATGCAACACATCATTCTAGAATTTAAATAAGTTGAGAAATGTTATTGCACTGATTTGCAAATGTGCTCTAACAGTGATTTTTTTTATCTTTATTGGGATTAATGATTCTGAGTAAGAAAGCAGTGTAACCCACACAGTACTTTGGGAAATTTTGACTTTTGCCAAAGTGTCTGTCTGAACATTAGCTCTTCAAGATGGCATATACTACTGTCAAAGTTGAGAAATACCTAGGGTAATAGTCATGGAGTAGATTGCATTGTCATTACCACTAATAGCATCTAACTCTATAGTTAGGCACGATACATAGTGTGGCAACGTGGATTTCTATAGTTTCACATAGATTTAATAATGAAATTGTGATAACATTACAAATGGGCTATTTTTCTGCCTCTTGTAGTGTACATTATATTGCTGAGCTTTATTATTTTTTTTCAGGGATGATACATATTTGTTTTACTGTTTTCTTTTGTACTTCCAGCTTTCATATAAAATAGGTTACATCATTCATGTAAATACATAGAATGCCCCAAATTTATGAGCAAAGCATCTCTGTGTTCAATACCTCCACTATCCTTAATTGCAGAAAAAGTAAGAAGCCAGAAGTTTTATATTTACAGAGAGAATAGCCCACATAGTATGCAGATAAAGTTCTCCTTTTTTACAAGATGGAAATGAGATTTACTTATATAGCTAAAATTATGAATTTTGATTAGATAAATAACTAGTAGAATACATAAATGTATATTTTTATTTTTTGTTTACAGAATTTCTAGTCTAGTTCACTTGTTATATTATGAATGCCTTTGACTTAGTGAATATATTTTCACATTTTATCATAACCAGCAGAATACTAAGGTCAATTTATTTTTGGATAAGGTCATGGAAAAAATAATTTAATTGAGTGATACTTGTTAAGTAAAAGAAGAACACATAATAAAAACTGTTAACATTGAAGGAACTAGAAGAATAAAAGACCAAATGTGTAAATATTGTGTTTATGGAATTGATAGCATGATGCAGAGCACTGTATATAGGGAATATTTAACCAATGTCCTGTGGACATGATTAGTATTTTGAGATCATGAGGACTTTTGAATAAGTTGGAGAAATAAATTAAAGTGCATTTACTTCTGTAATGAGATAATTTACAAATAGGAACTTGTGGGTATATTAAATGCAATGCCCTACTATGGTTTACAGAAACATGTCAACGTTTGTTGAAGAACTATGCCATCTAATCTTTTGCTTTTACTTACTTCGCATTTCTGTGTTTCTTTCTCATTCAAAATTGTACAATTGATATTTTAATGCATATATAAACATATTTTCCAGCTAAAATTTACATTTTTTATATTTAGGTGTATGCATTTGAGTATATGTACACATGCTTCTGCATACATATGGAGGCTAGTAGGCAACTCAAGAGTTAATCCTCACCTTTTACCTTGTGTGAGATGGGGTCTTCTTGTTTTGCTGCCATGCATATCTGGAATACTGGACCATGGACCTCTAGATAGTTTTCTGTCTCTGCCTCCCATATCATTGTAGGAGCACTTGGATTATGAACATGTTATAGAGTAGAGAGTACATAGGAGTTCTTTTCTAATGCTGAACACACATCAACTCTTTCTCACATACTAATACCAACATCTGTCTAAGCAAGCAAACTATGAAAATATCATGAGTTTTTGTATCACCTCAATTAACCTTTTTTTTTGCTTTTTCGTAAATTTTTTAATTAACCTTTATTTTGTAGTAAAATTTTTGCATTTAGAAACCTATCTAATGAGCATAGATGGCATACACTTCCATTCATTGACTGCAAATATGAGTATAATTAAAATAACTAATATAGATCAATTATGAGGAAGTATCATACTTATAGCGTCAAAAACCAGGGTGGGCCTAACTCAGGCATATGGAAGCATCCTCTTTTAAGATCTACCTAGAATTTGTTCAAGAACTACTTTCACAGATCACATTCTAAATATACCACAGACTTCCTTCTAGAATCTACTTCCCATGGGTACCAGAGAACTTTCTTGAACTCCCACCTATAGAACCTGGTTCCTGATTACAATGGTTCTCCACCATACCCTAAACATGACACATGATAAAAAGACGTAGCTCCTTTCATCCTCTGATTTATTCAATAAAATACATTTTTTTCTCTTTGGTTATTTTTATCTTCTAGTTTAGCTGTCACTAATATTTTAAAATATGCATATTCCAGAAAAAATACCTGCTCTGATGAAGAACATATAAATATCTCTTTCTCATCTAAGCACTCTCCATTTAGACCCATTTTTGTAACTTTGCACTTAGCTACCAGTAAATGTTATTCCTTCATATCCTGTGACCATAGGATCCATAGCAAATCTTCAGTGTATTTTCTCATTCTGCCAAGTTTTAATATTGTGACGTTTTTCTTTACAAAGAGTTGTGTAATGACTCCTGTCTGAGAGCTCTACTTATCTACCCACAGAAATGCAACATTTAGCAGAAAAGTCTACTTGATGCAAGCTAACCCACCCTTCAATATTTAAAGTATCTTGTGTTAAAAATAACATGAAGTAAAAATGAACTCCTGATTCCCAACCTGCATGAAAATGCAAACATACACCTGATGTCCAAAGAAGGAACTGTTGGCACTCTAGTTTCTCAAGAGCAAAGGAACAACAGCATTACTTATCTTTTTCAAGGAAACACATACTACACGATCATTCAAATGCTGTAACTGGGAAATTACTATGCATCCTCCAAATCTTTACTTTGTTCATACATTTTCAAGTATTCTGTACTTTCCTTAGGTATTTGGTTATAACAATAGAAATATGAAAATAAGTAAGTTTATTTAATATTACATAAATATATCAGAAACTCAGTTTCCATTTAAATCACTCAGCAACATTTTTTCACCAAAGTACTTACTTCTTTCTGTGAGGTTGATTGCGATTATTTATGTTTTATAAAGCTTATAGATTAGAATTTTATCATAGATTTGCTGTGGCATTGTGCTATACACTGTAAGTACTTCCAAAAAAGAGAAATACTATTATATAACCTTGTAAATATACTACAATTAAAAGTTTGTCACAGGTAGAGCAACTTCAGGGAAGTATATGAACCATTGCTGTTTTAAGATTGTGACTATTCCCGACTACAATATTTTATGCATGCAATGTGTCTACTTCAAAACTTAAAACTAGGTAACAAATTTAGCTATGTTTAAAAGAAATGTTAATTTTGTTTCAAGATACTCTTATTGAGAATGATGTCTCCAATATTTTAACATATTCCACAGATTATAAGTAATCTTAATTACCCCAAAACTGTGTGTAGGATTCAAATTGAAATACTTCCTTATATAATACTCATACTTGTATGGATCTTCACTGTTGCTCTAGAACCGCATGGGTAAACTTGTTTGGCCCTGTCCCTGAGTGAAGATAAAGGAGATAGAAGCAATTCAGGATGATTTCCAAAGTCACCTTTGGTCCTCCACAGGAACACACAGTGCTCTCTCTCTCTCTCTCTCACACACACACACACACATACACACATATAATAAATAAATATTTAAAAAATGGTTTGTCCCTGAAAGCAAATAATGATGAAAGATGAAACTTTTGGAAAGTGGTTATATAATGATGAGGTCAGAGCATGGATTCACTGCATTCATAATTGGTAAACACTGTAGTCAGTTGAGTCTAATTTCATTAGAAAGACCACTGATGTGAGTGTCACTGAAGAGTGTCCCCCTTTCCCCTATCTCTGCTTACTGTTGACCACCATGACAACCTCACACTATTTCTTTTTTCTTCACCACAGGTTTTAGGACCTACTGAGCAAACTGACCTTGGACTTCTACTTCTCAAACTAAGCCAAAGCAATGCTTTCTTCCCTGGAAGCCTGTTGTTGTTAATTACAGATGCCAGAAGTAGTGGTTCATGCCTAAAATCCCAGCACCTGGAAGGCAGTTCCAGGAGAATGGTCAGATATTGCATGTTAACCTGTATCTCAAAGTTAGTTTTAGGCCAGTTGATACAACAATATCACATCGACAACAATGAAAAAAGAACTCAAAGGTTTTCAATACAGGTATATCCTCACATGACTGAAAACGTGATCAATCAATCAAGAATGTTTTGATTGCATCCAGTGCTAGGAATCAAACCCAAGGTCCTGTACATGAAGAAAAACTGTTTTACCACTGAAATCATTCCCAGCCAATAAAATTCTTTATTTCAGAGTTTTTCAATTATATAGACTATTTCTTTTAAATTTTATTACTTTATTTTCTTTACTTTAGGGTATGTGTGTGCAGGGAGGTAAACTCACCCATCCATATATTGCAGTCAAAGGTTGATATGAATAGTGCTCTTCTCTCTTTGGTCATGTTGATTATGGAAATCTGGTCTCTTTGTAAATCTGAAGCTTGATATTTTAGTTGCAAGTGGAAGGGAGTGCCATGTCTCCACCCCCCACCCCATCACTGCAGTTACCAGGGAGTCATCATACCTAGCTCTTTATGTGGCTGCCAAGGATCCAAACATAAGTCCTTATACCTGTACAGCAAGTACTTTATCCATATAACTTAATCCTTCCACAGCTGTCAACTGAGAAAATACCCATGGGAACCTTACAAAATTTTAATAAACAATGGACTACACGTAGGCATGGAAAGATGGACAAATATGCCTAGCAGTATACACATGACAGAACCCACTGGGCTCCATGCTAAGATGCCAACTTCAGAATCACACAGTAAAGCCTTGCTGAACCCAGTATATGCAAAACAAACCAAAATGAATTTAATGTGATAGGAAGAAAAGAATGGGTGAGGTAGAGTGAAGAAGGGAGAAAAGTAAGGGACAATAGAAAGAGAAAGCAAATGCAAGGTCATGCTTTCTCATGATATTATCAAAAGAACACTTCGTTAATAAATAAAAAGAATGACAAAATACTATTTTATTAACTGCATATAAGTTAATTATTTAATATGCTGTATTAACAAACTATCCCATTGATAAGATTTTTCTTCCTTTTGTGTTACAGTGAAGTGTTTAATATATTAAACTATGTTAACTGAATGAAGTTTTGTAATTCATTTGTGTAGAGAGATTTGTAAGTAAACAATTGCCTATGTCAAAGTGGGCCTCTCCTTAATGATTCTGTTGCTAAACTCTGTACTGTGAATTAGAAAGTGCTAAATTGCATTAGTATCAGGAGCAGATTAGAATGAAAATTTCATTGCACTTTCCCTGGTACAACATTTCAATTTAAGTCAATGATTAATTAGCCCAGAACTACTGAAATTGCACAGTGTGCTAAATTCTAAGTTGAGTACCACAGGAGGAAACAGGAAGCAAATAAGGCTCTGAGTCCCTTTAGATTAGGAAATATGTTGGCATCCAAGCAAGATGTAAAGAGTTGGGAACAATGCCATTTTTCAAGTAGTCTAAATTGTCCTCTTTGGAATTTTTCCATGCATTGTCCTAGTTCTGTGTAACCATACACTCCAATATATAGGCACTGGAAAAGAAGAGGGAAAAGCAGGAATGGGTAAAAGGAAAAAGACAGACAGTGAAGGAAAGGAGGATGAAGAGGAAGAAACAAGGCTCTGTTGAATACTTAGGTACTTCATGACTTTTCTTTAATAGTCCTTAAATGTTAAATTTTACATTTGCAAGTATTTCCTTATATTCAAGAAAGAAAGATAACTCAGAGAGATTCTCAAGTCTTATTTTATCCTCACCCTAAAAAAGGGGAGAGACCAGTGGTTATCCACTGGATATTTCCCTGCTTCATAAAAATGCATGATAATCTCAAAAACTGTTATTTTAAGGAAAAATACAACTCCCATACTCAATATCCCTGACTCAGAAAAAAAATGCTGTTAATGTACCTTAAATTCAAGTTCTAACTTTATCTAGAACTAAATGCATAGACTTTATGTACATATAGATAAAGGACATTCTTATCAAAATAGTCATGAATAAGAATGCAAAAGAACTAAGGATGTGATGACCTAGTTCTAAAGTAAACTCACCCCTAACAGAAGCTGATGCTTTTAAATGTAGAGTAACAACCTTTCACCCCTGTACTTTTTTTTTTCTTTCTGGAAGAAAAAGGTTGTCACTAAAGAAGACTTTGAATTCTAAAACATCTTTGGAGGATTTTTTTTTTTAACTTGTTCTCTTGTCAGTCTGAAATCCCATTTGGAAGTTAGATTCTCTAAAAGCAAAGCAGTTTGGGAGGGCTGGGGATGGTGGGGATTGGGGGGTGATGAATGATGTAGGATATGGAGCCAGAAGGGGAAAAAGCTGCCTACTTTTGTCATTCTTACCAATTGCTGGAAGAAGAAAATAGAGACCTCAGAGATTCCAAGGCGCTCTGGACTTTGAAAAATGAATAAAACATTGCTTTTGAAATCCTTTGTGCAGTACAACAAAGAGATAAAAGTTTCATCAAAAAACAAAGACTTAGAGATTTGACAACTTCAGCAAAATTGTCCAATGAAACAGAATTTATTTAGAATTATAGATAAAATTAAGAATAAAAATTATAGAATGCTGGTTATGTATGCTAGAAGACACCAGAATATACCTTGGTAATAAGCACGTCTTCTACTTTAAAGGTTACATAGATTTGGACAAGTCATATCTTAAGTAGTTTATTTAATGCAACTTGGAAATCATATGGTTTGTGAGCAGGTTCAGTTTTATCATAGCAGGTTTGTGAGAAATTAAATTGAATTACATCTCTCAGCCAGAATGTCTATATGTGTGTTGCAGTCAGTCTGCGTAGTTGCTGAAATGACCACCAAATGGTTTAAGGGAACAAGGAGTTAATTCTTTCTTATGATTACTGGTTACAGTTCTATGTCCAGCTTGACAGAAGAGCATGCACCAATACCAAGGCCAAGGGAACTGGCCACACCATCACCACATAATGGCTAAGAGATGGACAATCCTTACTTGCCAGACCAGCATGTCTGGCCAAGTGTTCGCAAGGATGCCTACTCTCTCAACCAGCTGTCTCTATTTTATTCCAGAACCTAATCCTACGTACCATGGGCTGGGCCTTCCCCATCAGCTAGACAATCTCCTGAAGGTCTGCTTTGGGCCTAACTTAACCACTAATTCTGTACAAATGTGCCCAATTGTCAAATTTACACCTGTGCTTAACTCTGACAATGTAAAAAACAAAGATCCATGTCAAGTTAGAAATTCCTACATATTTTATTGATTATTTTATGTGAATCATATATAAGAATTAGCATTATTGGATTATGAAAGTATACAAGACTCCCATCTCAGCATTGGAAAAACAGAAAATAACCTAAAATTCAATGTTAAAAATGAATCAATATGTTTTCTTCGAATATATTTCTCTCTATAAGAGACTTCCTAATCTATATTAGTTTATTAGATTATCAGAGCAATGCCAGGAGAAAGCAGTGTGGGAATACTTATTTTGACCACATAAAGAATAATGAGAAGAAGGCACAGGAGGAAGAGCAAGAGGAGAGGAGGTGAAAAGGGAGATCAAGATTAGGAAGGGAACCAAAGAAAGGCTAGGAAGAGAAGGTACAGGAAAGGAGAAGGACCAGGAGGAAGCAAGGTTGGGAAATTTAAGTGGAGGAGGAGGAAGAAATGGAGAAAAAGGACATAGAAAAAGGAAAGGAAGAGAAACAGGAGGAAGAGAAGCAAAAAGAGGAAGAGAAGAATATAGCATATCTGATAGAATTCCCTTTTCTCTATTCCCCATATTGAGAGCTTTCTTGTTGATGGATTCCAGATTCCTCTAAGACTCAGCAAGAGTTTCTAAAGGCCTATGCTTAGCAAACTATGGTGGCAGGGGGGAGGGCCAGGGACTCAAGGCACACTTCCTGGTCTGGGCATGGGGCTAGAGTTTCTCCTTACAATGGAAAAGCACACTTTCACCTGTCCTTCAGCCCATGAAGCAACCCTGAGATTATTAAAACTCCTCATTCCTGCTCTTTTCTCTTTTCCTTTCTGAGAATTAGCTTAGGATTTGAAACTAACAATAAATTTCTTCCACCCTTTGCTTGTGGTGGGATTTGCTGGGGCTACTACACTTTACTGTAGTTACGGGGCATATTTGGTTTGATATCTAATTTCATAAATAGTGTTTTATTGAAATACAGCTATTTCCTTGGCCAGATCTTTTTCGTTACACATTGAGTATGCTTTCCTGTACAAAGTTTGCTCACAGCAACTGTATTCATTTGCCAGAATTGTCCTAGTCAGGTAACACTACATGGATAGCTAAGGAGCACATGCTGCTTTTATTTTCTCAGTTCTGAATGCAAGAAGTGGAATACCAAGATACCTGAAAAGTTCCTTTATTCTGGGGAGCTGGAGTGCTAAATCTTTCTCATAACCTCCTCTTAGTTTCTTTCTGGCCAAGAGCAGTTGATGTTCTGTGGGCTAAAGATCCAGGTTCCCGTTATGTCATGTATGCCTCTGTGTCTTTTTTTCCTCTTCAGGAGACCAACAGTGTGTGATCATCTTAAATAATTACATTTGCACCACCACTAACTCCACATAAGCTCACACCCTGAGGTTCTATGAAGGGCAAAGATTTTCAGGAAGTTGTCTAATTTAGCAGACTATGCAGAACGGGTTTGCTGATTTCCTCCTCACATCAGCTTTCAAAGCTGTAAAACCAGGCACTGAATTTCACATATTTTTTCATGTACCTTCCCAAGTGTGCATCAGATGTTTAGCTTGCACATCAGCAACTGCTGCAGTGATACATGGTTCATTCACTAAAAAGCCAAATCCATAGTAAAGGCTGGCGTGAGTTACTATGGAAATAAGACCAATTCATTTTCTACCTAACAAGTTCAGATACTTTGATTAACACAAATGAAGAGAATGGTAATAAGTTATCTGATTCATAGCATTGTGTCTTAACTGGCCTGTATTCAGTAGCAACTATGCTTTGAATTTTACATAATATATTTTTCCTAGGTGGACAATATGCAATGTGGTGCTGGGTAGCAGCAGGGGAGCTCAACTCAGCCATGCTTCTGAGAACTCTACTATGGACAAGTCTGAACTGTGATGTTCAGTGAGTTGTATTAAAAATCATGTTTAGCCTAGAAGGTTTTCAGCTGAAATTGACATTATTAGGGCCTCATCTTATTGTAAATCAGGAATGTCATAGCACAGTTTTATTTCAAATAATTTATCTGTATTTAAAAACAAAAAGGGGCTGGAGAGGTGGCTCAGGGGTTAAGCCTCAGCCTTGAAGGCGGAAGGTCCTGAGTTCGGATCCTAGACCCCACGTATAGATGCCCGGCAGAAGCGGGGGCGGCCTGCATTTCCGGTCCTGGTAGGGCGGAGCCTGTGAATCCCGGGGCAGAAGGAGGTGGAGGCGTCCATGTTGGTTCCCGAATTCGTCCGTGGTTCTACACACACATACACGCATACATGCACACACATACATATACGCACACACACACATACACGCACACAATTAAATAAATAATAAAAAAAATTAAAAAAAAAACAACAAAAAATGCCCCTTTGTTCCTCCCGCCCTCCTGCCCACCAGACCAGGTCGAAACTCACTTGGGGGTCCTCCATCCCAGGTGGCTTACCCAGCCCCCAGGTCGTCACTTGACCCAGCTCCCCCCACCAGCCAGCCCAGGCAACACCCAGGCTGCCTCCAGTTTGCCCCAGCCCCTTTTTTCCTCCTTCCCGCCTGCCCACCCCACCGGGACAGGACTTGCTCTGGGTCCTCCATCCCTGGAGCCTGGGTGGGCCACTAAGCCAAGTCCCAGGTCCCAGGTGAAGAGTTCTGCCACCACCATCAGTCCTTCTTCCTCTCCGACCCACCGGGGACCCTCGCTTGTGGTCAACGGAGGACACACTACTACTCAGAACTCAACAGAATCCAAAGAAAACCCAAGCAAAGCTCTAAAGGACAAAGGCCATACATTTGAAGTCCTTTAAATCATCCTATCACATGGCAGAGATTCTTCACATCCAGCCCAAAGATAAGTAAACCTCTTTTTTTTTTTTTACCATACTGCTCTTTTTTAGTATTAATCACTGTAGATTAACTTTTCCATACAGCCATGCCAAAAATATATACAATTACAGGGATTATACCATTCACCCTCACATATCACCAAGATACTAAATCGTAAAAGTGTACTATTCACCCCCTGCCTACTTAACCTGACTTAACTGATGTATTAACAGCCTAATAGCCTCATCTAGGAAATAATACAACAGATAAACTGCTCTATGCCAGTTTTTGTTTCTTGCATTGTTTTTCTCAACTTCTCCAAGTGTCTGTTGTGTTCCTCTTCAAGGCGATTGTTTCGATTATTTAATTCCTCCCGGATTTCCTCTTTCATAGTATTCCTCCCGGATTTCCTCTTTCATAGTATTGAACATGGTAATGATCATATTTTGAAAGTCATTATCCTGGGTCAGACTTTCATGGCCATTATCCGTGGGTTTGTTCTGGCTAATTCCTTCAGTGGGAGATTTGTTTACTTGAGTGTTGTTTCTCATGGATTTGCACTTTGACTTTGGCATTGTCGTTTTAACTCTTAAGATCTTCTTTCAATTTCTGTGCGTTTTTCACTAAACTGAATTATTTGGCCTGGGGTTCTGGGAGTGGGCAGGGACGGAGCTTACCTAGGTCGAGGTGAGGTCAGCTGGACCACACGCGTCACGTCAGCGGAGTGGGTGAAGGGAGGATGGGGCGTCAGCAGGGCGCTATTGAACCTGGGGGAGCTGGGGCGGGGCCCAGGCGCAGAGGGGGTGTCCTCCTCCCATGCCCTGCGCGGCTCCAGCTGGATGGTGGGAGGAGCTGGGTCCCTTGGGCTGACATTGGCTCTTTTTATATTGAGTTTTTTTCATATACAAACAAAATGCATTTGCATCCTTGTTACATTCCCCATTCTTCCCACTACCTTTCTCTCCCACCCTCCTCTTCCTTTGCTAATCCAGCCATGTCCCTCATGCCTGCTGTCTCTCTATATGTGTGGATCACGGTGCTTCTTTTGGGGTCCCTATGCTGTAAGGAACCAAATCTCTGTGATAGTGCATGCGCTCTTTCAGTGGGCAAATTATAAGTGCCCGTGATCTAACCCCGAGACTATTTATTGAATGCAGTTGTGTGTCCAGAGACACTTGGTCCATAGGGGAATGTTGATATGTCATCCATTATGTAGTTTTTGTAGTGGTAGATCTCATGGTAATGAGCTCCTGGATGCAGCAACCCTCACATGGCTGGAGAATCTGAGCTGCCAGTACATCTGTCCTCCTTTAGGCTCTTGTAATTTTATAGCCCTCTCTTCCACAAGGTCCCCTGAACCTTGTGATGGAGAGAGATTTTGATGGTCTGATTGTATTAAACATTGCAGGATGGCTAATACTCTGTACTCTGGTCTGTTGTGTTTTCTGCCTCATTAATCTTCCATTGCAATAGGGTGCATGTTGGTTGAGTCCTGAGAGTTTTAAAAGCTTGTCTAAAGATACAATAAGTGTTTAGATGGTGGCTTACTATCATATATTTATAGTTAACATTAAGACATTTGCTCCTGTCTAGTGTCTATTTTCTTCTTTTACACTTTCGTTTAAATTAGGTTTACAGTACCAGGCATATGTTCCCAGACAATAAGGGCATGGGAATTGGGAAAATGTGGTAGAGTTCATTCAGAGAGTATTTGGTTACTTATGGGCTTTGCATACAACTGTTGCTTCACTGGATCCTTCGTCATTGTAGTTTGTTGTAGTTTGCAGTATTTGTTGATAGAAGAATCGGTTGATCATTTTTCCCCAGCCACTTGAACTTTTTTTCTCTTTTCCTTTTTTCCCTTACCACTGTATGTCTTATCTTCCTTCTTCTCTCCCTTTTAAGACTTTTCTTTCTCCTTTACTTGCTATTTCTACCTATGTTCTTCCTTTGTGTTCCCCCCATTCACCCACCTCAACCTATGTTCCTTTGTATTTTGTGAGTGTTAAAGAAGTTTCACTCTGGGCATATTATTCAATGCTAGGATCAACTTAAGAGGGAGAACATGCAACATCCTGTCTTTCTGCATTTTTGGGTACTTTGCTCAGTATAATTTCTTCCAACTCCATCCACTTACCATTAAATATATAAATTAATTAATTTATTACTTTTCAAAGCTGAATAGTATTTTATTATGTGTATGTACCACTTTTTTTATCCATTTGTCTACTGTTAGACTTAAGCTAATTCCATTTCTTTGCTATAATGAACAGAACTACAAATGAACATGGATATACACATCACTATAGTAAGATGAAACATCCTTTGGAAATATCCCCAAGAGTGGTATAGCTGAGTCACATGATATATCAATTTTTAAAACTTTTAAGAATATCCATACAGTTTCTCCAAAGGGGTTATATAATTTTGCAGTCATAGCAGCAATAAATGGAGAATCCCTTCTCCCTGCATCCTACTCATTATAAATCCAAAGATTTTAGCCTTTCTGAATGGGGTAAAATAGATCTTATTCCACTTGTTTCAGTAAAGAAAAAAGTAACAATGGAAAAACTCTTGAACTTGGGAGAAAAGCTTTTTCACACTAAACATTAGTTAAAAAACAAATACTGATAAAATAACAATTAAGCCTAATTATCAATGAAAGCTTTGTGTAACAAGTAATTTTACAAAGTCTTATCTTTTTTAACTTTGTGACTTTATTAATTGTAGATTTTTGTAGATTTTTTACAGACAAATCTATGTATCTTTTCTGTAAGACTTTTTTTAAACATTTTTTATTATTATTTCCGCTCATACAAACTTAATAGGTACACCGGTTCCCTCCCTCCCTCCTCCTCCCCCCAAACTCCCTGCTCCCCCTCCCCTCACCCCTTCCTCTCCATCCCCTAGTGCCTCCCACCCCAATTCCCAGAGAGTCCTTTAATATGCAAATTTTTAATAAGAATTTTACTTGGAAAAAAATTAGTAAATTACTACACAATATCAGTATCATGATTTGTATTCTTTAAATAGTATCTATGGAAGTTTAAGAATTTATTCTAGAATAATACATGAATTATGTTGTTGTAAAATACATGAATTCTGCTTGCTAATAAACATTTGAATGATCAAGGAACCATATGTAGAGTTTATGTTTTGTATTTTCATATATAATATTTTTGAAAACTGGTGATAATCTATATTTCTTATAAAGAATTTATCAGCAAATTTTCTGAATATGTCCTACATTATTACCTGAAAGATCTGTACTTTAATGAATAGAATCTGATTCTCCTCATTAAAGAGGGAAAGTTTTTGCTGTCACAGTAACCTCTGTTTATGTCTGTTCCTCTTTTTTATGTTTTCTGAGGCCATTTATTATGTAAGCACAGACTTGCAATTATTACACTTTTCTGGTGAACTGAACCCTTTGCCATTATGTAATGAGCAGCATTTGTATAAAGATTTTTTCTTCCTGTGTTGTTTACTTCAGTCTTAAAGCCCGTTTACTTTGTGAAATTTTTCCTTCAAATGCTATTTTCCTGATACAGATTATCATTATTTGCTATGATCATTTTAATAGCCTTATAGCACATATGCTATAGTTTCTTCACACTGCAATATTTATAGATATCTCTATCTTTCAGAACACAGTGCATACTTTCAGTTTTTCTAGTTTTGTTCTTCCTCTTTGATTAGCTTCTTCTGTATTCATCATTGATATTCAAACTTAAATATTCTCTTAGACATTTTGGTAAAATATTCACCACGTCTTATATATTACATTAGCTAAATTATGTACTTTTCTACCCTCTTACATTAAAATTCTTTCTTTAAACCCTTTTTCCACTTACATGCTGCTTCCTTCACTGAGGATTACAGTGGATGATAGTGCAGCTGGGGCCTGTCGTGTGTCCTGACATATTTACCTGATGCTTCCAGTGTCCATCTCTTCATCCATGGAACCTCATCACTCCCCTCTGGATCTTGCCCCTCTCAACTTCCTACTTGAACTTGTTACAAGTTTATTTTCCTTTTTTTATTTCGTTTGTTGTCAACTTTCAGATTTTGCTCATCAGAAAATTTCTTGCCTTGCTCTCCTACTTGAAAGACAGTTCAAGCATAATTATGTTCCTGGATTCATAGACATTTTCTTTTTTTATACATAATACATTTTATATTATTATTTCAGCTCATACAAACTTAATAAGTACACCAGTTCCTTCCCTCCCTCCTCCTCCCCCCGAACCCCCGCACCCCCTCCCCTCACCCCTCCCACCCCATTCCCCCGTGCCTCCCGCCCCGATTCCCAGAGACCTTTCTTGTGCATGCCTGACTGTCCTCTGGGCCCTCCTCTCCGATGACGTACAAGGACCCAGTGGCATTTCCCTGAACCCCTTCCTGTGTTCCCCGTAAGCATAGGAACACTACTGTGGCTGTCAATCCCTTGTCTCCAAGGATCTTGGTGCCTTTAGCAGATGCTAGACTTTGTGAGGTCAATAGTGTGTTGGACATTGCGCCGGGCATACAATGTCCAATTATGATTGCTTCAGCTGTAACTTGTGTGGAGTATCTTGCAAATCATTGCTCCTCCCATCCTTTTGCTCTTATACTCTTACCGCCCCCTCTTCCGCAAATGTCCCTGAGCTTCAGGATGGGGAGAGATTAGTGTGGCCTAGTTCTACGTGGTTGACATAGAGTCTCTGAAATTCTGGATTGTGGTTCGTTGATTTTCTTTTGCAGTTTTGTTGCTCCTCTAATGCCCTTCACTCCATCGTGATGGGCACTGTATGTCACCCCCTGGCCAGAGACAGAAAGCTGTTAAACTGGAGTCTTATTATAAGAGCACATTCAAGGGTAGAGGTAATACTTATACCCAAAAGTGGAATCCCAGGGTCATATGGCTTTAGGCAATGGGAGGGGTCAATCACCCATTTGCAAAATGGTTACTTTTTAATCTGCCAGACTATATGCCCTCCCCTTCTGGTGAGTTCATACCCCCTTAGTTGTAAATGATCAGGAACGAATTGTGAACTTAACTAGGTGTCAAATTATTTTCTTGCAGTCCTTGATGGAGGCCTATTTTCTCTACTGTAACATGGTCACTTCTCTCCTTGTTTCTGGTGTGGCCCTCCAACCCCATCCCTCCTGTTCATAATCCTTGCAATTACTGTAATACATAGATTTACCTATGAGTGTCTCAAGATGGGCTGGGTGGGAGTGGTACTAGGAGCCACCTATTAGGGAGTACATACGGCAATTAATTTTCTGGGTCTGGGATACTTCACTTAATATAATTGTTTCTAATGACATCCATTTCCTGGCAAATTCCAGTAATTCATCATTTTTGATGGCTGAGTAGTACTCCATTGTATAGATGTACCACCGTTTCCTTATCCACTCGTCAACTGTTGGACATTTGGGTTGATTCCATGTCTTTGCTATTGTAAACAGTGCTGCTATGAACATGGTTGTGCTTGTGCTATCGAGGTGAACCTCTGCTGTGTGGGGGGTTATACCCAAAAGTGGAAACGCAGGGTCATATGGCATTTCAATCTTTAATTTCTTTAAGAATCTCCAGATGGCTCGCCAGAGTGGCTGTATGAGCCTGCACTCCCACCAGCAATGTAGCAGAGTTCCCCTCTCTCCAGATCCTCTCCAGCATTTGTTGTTGTTTGTATTGTGGATTTTTGCCATCCAGACCTGGGTGAGATGATATCTCAGGGAAGTTTTGATTTGCATTTCCCTGATGGCTAAGGAAGTGGAGCATTTTTTAAGATATTTGTTAGACATTTTAATTTCATCCCTGGTAAAGTTTCTTTTAAGTTCCAAGGCCCATTTTTTAATTGGGCCATTAGTTTCCTTGGTGTTTAGTTTTCTAAGTTCTTTGTGCACTCTGGGCAGTAGAGCTCTATCAGATATGTGGTTAGTGAAGATTTTCTCCCATTCTGTGGGTTGCCTTTGAGCTCGTGTTACAATCTCTTTATCTGAACAGAAGCTCTTTACAAGATCCCAACTGTTGAGAGTTGGTAGCAGTGACTGTGCCATTGGATGTCTGTTTAGGAAGTGTTGGCCTAGCCCAATCAGCTCGAGGGGGTTCCCTATCCTTTCAACTATGGTTTTTAAAGTCTCTGGCCTGATATCAAGAACCTTGATCCATTTGGAGTTAAGTCTTGTACATGGTGACAAGTACGGGTCCAGCTTTAATCTTCTGCATGTGGAGATCCAGTTTTGCCAGCACCATTTGTTCAAGATGCTATTCTTTTTTCATTGGATTCTTTGGGCCCTTTGTCAAAGACCAAATGGCTGTAATTTTGTGGGATTATATCTGGGTCTTCAATCCTTATCCATTGATCTGTGTATCTATTTTGGAGCCAGTACCAGGCTGTTTTTATAACTATAGATTTGTAATATAGACTAAAGTTCTGTATGGTAATACCTCCAGCAGTGTTTTTGTTACTCAGGATTGTTTTTGCTATCCTGGGTCTTTTGTGCCTCCATATGAATTTTGAGATTTTTTGGTCAACTTCTTTAAAGAATTGTTTTGGGATTTTCATTGGTATAGCATTGAATTTGTATATTGCCTTTGGTAGGATGGTCATTTTTACGATATTGATTCTGACAATCCAGGAACATGGGAGGTCTTTCCACCTTCTGGTGTCTTCTGCAATTTCTTTCTTTAGGGTTTTAAAGTTTTCATTGTAAAGGTCTTTTACCTCCTTGGTTAGGTTTATACCAAGATATTTCATTTTTTTTAGGGGCTATAGTGAATGGGATGGTTTCTCTCAAGGATTTTTCACTTCTTTCATTCTGTGCACACAGGAAGGCTTCTGATTTTTGCACATTTATTTTGTATCCTGCCACCCTGCTGAACTTCTCAATTAGTTCTAAGAGCTTCTTGTTGGAGTTTTTGAGATCACGCAGGTATAAGGTCATGTCATCTGCAAATAGGGATAGTTTGACTTCTTCCTTGCCGATTTGAATCACTCTATGTCCCTTTCTTGTCTTATGACTTCAGCTAAGATTCAAGTACAATATTGAATAGAAGTGGTGAGAGTGGACAGCCTTGTCTAGGTCCTGATCGAAGTGGGAATGCTTCCAATTGTTCTCCATTGAGCATAATCCTTGCTGTGGGCTTGTTGTATACAGCTTTTATTATATTGATAAAGGTTCCTTCCATTCCTACTGTCTCTAGCATTTTGATCATAAAAGGCTGTTGGATCTTGTCAAAAGCTTTTTCTGCATCTATCGAAAGTATCATGTGGTCTTGGTCTTTAGACTGGTTTACATGATGAATTACATTTATTGATTTTCGTATGTTGAACCAACCTTGTGTGCCGTGGATGAGGCCTACTTGGTACCCATGAATAATCTTTTTAATATGTTTTTGAATACGATTTGCTAAAACTTTGTTGAGAATCTTTGCGTCTGTGTTCATCAGAGAGATTGACCTATAGTTTTCTTTTTTTAAGTGAGTCTTTATTAGGTTTTGGGATTAAAACAATATTAGCTTCATAGAAGGAATTTGGTAGTGTTCCTTCCTTTGCTATTTGATGGAACAGTTTAAGGAGCATTGGTATTATTAACTCCTTAAATGTCTGGTAGAACTCTGTGCTGAATCCATCTGGTCAAGGACATTTTTTGGTGGTAAGATTCAAGATTACTTCCTCAATTTCCTTATATGTTATAGGACTATTTAAATAGTTCACAACTTCCTGATTCAATTTAGGTAAGTTGTGTTTACTTAGAAATTCATCCATCTCTTTTGTGTTGTCAAACTTCACAGAGTATAAGTTTTTGAAATATGATGTTATAATTCTCTGGATTTCTTGGGTATCAGTAGTGATAACTCCATGTTCATTTCTGATTTTGTTAATTTGGGTTTTCTCTCTCCTGCTTTTGGTTAATTTAGCTAGGGGTGTATCAATCTTACTGATTTTTTCAAAGAACGAGCTTTTCGACTGGTTGATTTTTTCTATCGTTTTCTTAGTCTCAATTTCAGATATCTCTCCCCTTATTTTGCTAATCTCCTCTCTTCTACTACTTTTGGGATCAGATTGCTCTAGTTTCTCTAAAGCTTTAAGCTGCATTGTTAAGTTGTTTATTTCTGATGTTTCCATTTTTTTTGATGTAGGCATTAAGAGCTATGAACTTACCTCTTAGAACAGCTTTCATTGTGTCCCAGAGATATTGGTTAGTTGTATTTTCGTTATCATTCACTTTCAGGAAATCTTGAATTTCCTTTTTAATTTCTTCCTGAATCCAGTTCTCATTCAGCATCATATTGTTAAGTTTCCAGGATTTAGTGTATTTTCTCTTGTTTGATGTGTTGTGGATGTCCAGCTTTAGGCCGTGGTGGTCTGATAGGGCACAGGTTAGAATTTCAACTTTTTTGTATATGTGTAGATTCGTTTTGTGGCCCAATATGTGATCTATTTTGGAGAAAGTTTGGTGTGCTGCTGAGAAAAATGTATATTCTTTGGTGCGTGGGTGAAAAGTTCGATAGAGATCTGTAAGGTCCATTTCTTTCAGGGTTTGATTAAGTTCCAAAGTGTCTCTGTTAAGCTTTTGACCTGTTGATCTATCCCATGTTGAGAGGGCGGTGTTGATGTCCCCAAGAATTATCGTTTGGGGGTTGATTTCTTGCTTTAGATGCTGTAGGGTTTTCTTAATGAATGTGGAGGGGCCTGTATTGGGTGCATATATGTTCATTATTGTGCAGTTTTCCTGGTGAATTGTACTTGTGACTAAAATGTAGTATCCATCCGTGTCTCTTATAATTTTCTTTGGTTTGAAGTCCACTTTGTCTGATAACATAATGGCTACCCCTGCGTGTTTTCTGCTTCCATTAGCTTGTAGAATTGTTGACCAGCCTTTTATTTTTAGAGCGTGCCTATCTTTTGTGGTGAGATGGGTTTCCTGCAGGCAGCAGATTGATGGATTGTGATTTTTAATCCAAGTTTGTAATCTGTGTCTCTTCATCGGTGAATTAATTCCATTAACATTTAGTGTTATAATGGAGAAACTATTTTTAATTCCAGACATTTATTATGTTTAGTAGTTTTTATAAGTATATTGCTTTGCTTTTAATGGTGTTATATTTGCCTTCTGTTCTCCTGGATATGCCTGTTTTTTTCTTCAAGCTTGAGTATCATTTCTAGCATTTTTTGAAGGCCTGGTGTGGTGGACATGTATCCCTTCAAGTTGTCTTTGTGCTGGAAGATTTTTCTTTTTGCCTGGATCATGACTGATAGTTTTGCAGGGTAAATCATCCTGTGTTGACATTTTTGCTCATTCAATACTTGAAGTATGTCTCTCCAAGCTCTTCTTGCTTTTACTGTTTCAACTGAGAAGTAATTTGTTATTTTAATAGGTTTACCTTTAAAAGTGACTTGTTTTTTCTCCCTTGAAGCTCTCAGCACCAGTTCTTTATCTTGAATGTGGAGGGTTTTAACTATTATTTGCCGTGGCGTACTTCTGTTTTGGTACTATCTGTTTGGGATGCGGAATGCCTCTTGTATATGGATGGGCCTTTTTTTTTTTAGATGAGGAAAGTTTTCCTTGATGATCGTTTGAAAAATTTCCTCAGGGGTGGTATTTTGAGATTCTTGCTCTGGTATTCCATGAATACGCATGTTAGGCTTCTTCAGGGTGTCCCATATCTCTTGGATATTTCTCTCAAGTATCTTTTTGGCTTTAACAACCTCTTCCATTGAGCTGGTTAGTACTCCCACTTTATCTTCAAGGTCTGAAATTCTGTTTTCTGCTTTGTTAGTTCTGTTGATAAGACTCTGTAGAGTTCTGGGTTGAAGATAACTTGTCTTGTAGCTCAGTTTTAAACTCTGCTTGAGTCTGTTTTAACTGCTCCATGCCCGTTTTTGTTTCTTCCACTGTTTTTCTCAACTCCTCCAAATGTCTGCTGTGTTCCTCTTCAAAGCGATTGATTCGATTATGTAATTCCTCCCAGATTTCCTCTTTCATAGTATTGAGCATGGTAATGATCATATTTTGAAAGTCGTTATCCTGGGTCAGGCTTTCTTGTCCTTTTTCCGCGGGTTTGTTCTGGTTGGAGTCTAACATTATGGGATTAATTTCTTCAGTGGGAAATTTGTTTACTTGAGTGTTGCTTCTCATGGATTTGCACTTTGACTTTGGCATTGCCATTTTTACTCTTAAGATCTTTCAATTTCACTAAACTGAATTATTTGGCCTGGGGTTCTGGGGGTGGTCAGGGACAGAGCTTACCTAGGTCACGGGTGAGGCCCGGCTCTACCACGCGCTGTGTCTGGACTGGTGGAGCGGGGTGGGGTGAAAGGGAGGATGGGGGCATGGGTGTGGAGCTATTTAACCTGAGGGCAGCTGGGGCGGGGCCGGGGTGCAGGGGGAGGTCCTCCTCATCCCTCGGCCCTGCGCATGGCTCTGGCTGGATGGCAGGAGTCAGAGCCGGGTCCCTTTTGGCTGACCTGGGGTTCTGAGTTCGCTGGCGCCGGCGGGGCTTACCTAGAGTCGCGGGGTGAGGCCCGGCTGGACCGCCCCAGCGTACTGACCTGCGGAGCAGGGTGGGGTGAAAGGGAGTGTAAGACTGACTTAAATTTTGCATTCATTGTAGAATAATTAAATGACTCCTTTTTTAAAATTTATGCTTCCAAATAAATTAATGACTCCCTTTTTAAGACTATGGAGGTTCCTTTTTTAAAATTTATGCTTCCAAATAAATTAATGACTCCCTTTTTAAGACTATGGAGGTGAGAATACCAAATCTGCTTCATATTGACACTTTCTTGATAATTCCAAAATTTGCTTAGTTCCTTCATTTATTTTTTCCTTCAACACTGTCTGCTGAACTTCTAAGACACCTGCCAGTAACCTAACTAAATTTTTCATTAATGATAACTATTATTGGCATTCCACCTTGTATTTTTAATTTTGTAGGTGTCAATTTGTTTTTGCTTTTTGTCATTATCCTACTCTTTTAACAAATCCATAAATGCATTTAAAAATCATCAATGATCCTTTCATTGCTATTTAATTTTTGCATTTTCTTATTTATTTAGGTATTCATTTACAAGTTCACTTGCTTTTCGAGATATGGTGTTCTCTGCTGCATAGGCTGGTATTAAATATCTGATCTCAAGAAATACTGATGCCTTGGCTTCCTAAGTAACTGCAATCAATGGCTCACATCAGTGGGATTGAAAATGTCCTTACACTCTGTTGCTTTAAAACCAGAGTCCATGTTTTGTGCAATAATTTTCATGCATTTTTTGTTTATTTTCAAGGATATGACAAAATTAGTATGGTCTGATTTTTGCAAATATATGCAACCTCAGCATGACAATGTGTAGCAAGTCACCAGGTCCTTGACTATGACATCATGTCTGCCTGACCAGACCCTTTTCATGACACTACTACACTGTGACCATTTTGCCTTAAACAGCACTTTGCATACAATTACTGAACTTCATTATTATGCCAATGTTCATGACCTTCCCTGTTATTGTCTGATGGAATTTAGCATTTTTTATTATAAGTTTTCTTTATATCCTGAACTTTCAGAACTGTCTCAGTAGTATAATACTTTGGTCCTTTATGAATACTGAATATTTGAGAATCATATATTTTTTCCTTATATTTAAAATTTTAATGATGGTCACAAATTATTATTTCATTTTCAAGATTTCTTTAAGACTGTGTTCTACCATGTCCTCACTGATAATTATATTTATGCTTATATTGGGGTGCTACTAGTATAGGACAATTGTATTTATGTGTTCTTTGTTTTTCTTTTTCTTTTTATTTTTTTGCCCCATTTTGTTCTTCTTTCCTTAAGCCTCCCGGGTCTCTTCTTTGCAATGGGTTTGCTTCTTCATGAAAACTGAGGTGATAACTTACAGTGTGATGAAATATCTTTAGCTTCAGAAATATTGACATACAACCTTTAAGCTGCAAATGTTTCATCTCCAGAAATTCAGCTCTTTCACTGTGATTGTGGTGGCTCAGAAAAGTAAGTATCTTAGTCTCCCTCTGACCAGACAACAGTAGCCTATAGACACACCTGTATGTATTGTGAGCCCTTTTTATAAATCTTCTTGAGTTTGAGAACCAGGATAGAAATAACACCATCTCTCACATTTGGCTTTGATTTTATGATCTATAATGGACTTTCAGTCTACTCTTTGTTAACACAAATGCTAATCCTTAGTATAAACCACTACTTAGTATGAACAACACTTTGTTCATATTTATCCCATCTCATCTATTCATGTTTTTTTGTCTCTTTCCTGAGCCCCTCTTGAGAGTAGGAGTATGAGTTTAGTTATTAAATCCTGTTATGACACTTTCATTTGACACGCACTTTCAGGGATAAAGTCCATTAGACTTCTAAAGCGGTCTGAACGTGTTCTCACATTGTCATTTAACTTTGTCCAAATATTCCTCAAACTTTTCAAAATTATGATTTAATAATTGGGTTTTACAGTAACTTATATACTAAATTTTATATCTATTTGTCATAGTTAGGCACAGGTATCAACTTGACAGTTGAGGGTTTGAGCTCTGGGCACATTTGTAGAGAATTAGTGGTCAATTTAGGCCCAGAGCAAACTGAAGGAGACTGTTTAGCTGATGGGGAAGGCCCAGTCTTAGTGGGTGGGACTAGGCCCTGAACAGATGAATAAAATACTGAGAGTCAATTGAAGAAGTTGGTATCCTTTTGTACACTTCACTAGACATGCTGGTTTGGCAAGTAAGGATTGTCCCTCTCTCAGCCATTATGTAGAGGTTGTGTGGGCAGTTCCCTCAGCCTTGTTGTTGGTGCATGCTCTTCTGTCAAGCTGGACTGAAAACTGTAACCAGATAATCATAAGATTCAATAAACCTCTTGTTTTTTTAAGTCGTTTGATAGTCATTTATCAGCAACCATGTAGACCAACTGCAACACCATTTTAATCATCCTTGTTAATTCCACATTGTTTCTGAAAGGCTGAAAGAACAAGACAACTGAAACTGAAATTATTTGAATTTCCCTATCTTTGTGTGTTGAGTGTTGGAAACTTGGGCTATGCTGTCAAAATGACCTTACTATTTTCTCAATTATGTCTTGCCCTTGGATTTAATTATTTTAACTATGTCAAAAATCTCCCTAGGAATACTTATCAAGTGCCTAGGACCAAAGTAAAATGAATAAGTTCAGCCATGAAAGCTTGGAAGACAGAAGACTATCCCACTCTCCAAATAAAGGAATGACGGAACACTAGGCAGCAATGTCAGTTGTCCAATGTTCATCTTGGCTCATAACTAGATACTGTTTTCAATTTGCTGTATTGTTTATTGATTTCAACCTCATTTTGCAAGCATAGGAATTAAACCAATAAGGGTGAAAGCATTGATAATGCCTTACATCATTTATGTTCATAAATCCTGCCATAGCAAAAAAAATTCTAAACACGGCGTTGCATTACTAATGATTTACATTTATGAAATTATGTGAAACCCAGCATTGGGCAAAAAAAAACCCTCAAAATTATCCTGGACAACATTTGTACATCAACTGCAATTTTTCACTGGGAAATTTGCTTTACTACTATACCTAGCACTGTGATACTGCATAAATTTTCCATCATATGAGTAAAATTGATATAGGATAACTCTATTGCATTAAGGCTTTGAGATATAAGATATACACAGCTGAATAATCTGAACACAAACAGCAAACTCTCTTTCAACAGTCTATCACTTAGGGTTCTTGGCAATAGACCTTAACTGTCATGTATTTAATGCCTGAAGATTATGGAAGAAATACACTAGGTTGCAGAAACATACCACAAGGGAGTATTGGGTCTTGAAATAGTATATTGGTCTGGTATAGGCTTGCCTTCTTTGGTCCAAAAGGGTCTAAAATAATTTATACATTTCCCAAGTGATATACTAAAAATGCTTTGGGAAATAGTTTACACTTTCATGATATCTGAGAATTTATTTGAATTGTTAAAAAGGTGCTTTAAGGAAAAGTTTCCAGAGGCAGAAAATTAAATTTCAATAATTTTCAGCTTGTCTGCTCCATCTCAGAATTTGCTAATTCTCTGTATTTTTCTCAAATTGCTTGTGTCTAAAACTCTACCATGGGCTAGAGAGATGTCTAAGGGTTAAGACTCTCCTTCACAAACAGAAGGTCCTGAGTTTGGCTCCCAGGACCCTTGGAAAAATATCGGGCAGATATAGAGGTGACCTGAACTTCTGGTTCTGGTGGGAAGAGCCTGAAAAATGCCAGAGAGAAACACAAAAGGAGGTAGAAACAATCCAGGATGATTCTGAAGGTCACTCTTGGTCCTCTAGGAACATAGATTGCCCTCTTACACACACACACACACACACACACACACACACACAAGTGCACACAGAAAAGGTAAATAAAATATTTAAATTCTATCATGTTATTTGTTTTTCTGCTGGTGATTTGACAATGTTCTTACATATGTTTTTTTTTTTTAAATGGAAAAGTGCCTATGTACTACCATCAGGTGGGGCAACAATGTAATTTTATTCAGAATATTTTTAGTTCATAAGATCAAGATCAGGACTATCATTATACATCAAGGTGAGTTTTATAAAGCCATATTTCTGATGTGTTTTATCAAGGGATTTTTTGTCATATTTCACAGCACATGCTTACCTTATTCCTGTGTGATATTTTTCTATGATTATTGAATTTAAATATGAATTATTAATTAAAATATTATTTCTATGGAAGTTAGAAACTAAATACATCGATAATTTTTGTCTGTGCCCTATCCCATGCATATTTATCATATTTTGTGACTTATTATTACTTAATTTTTTTCAGAAAGAAATCTGAGACTGAGTTAAAAATAAGAAATTTTCTTCCCAAGTATTACAGCTAAGAAAGCATGAGATCATCTAAACTGAGATGAGATTGACCTAAAACACTCCTATTTCTTTCAGAATCACCCAACATATTTTCATTGTGATGCATAAAAGTTCTTCCAGATCTTAAACAACACAAGGATGGCTTAAGACTATTTCAAATAAGTGTCTCTCATACACTTCCAGCTTTAACACAATACAGAAAATGTTCTTGGTTGGTTGTGTCGCCCTTACACTTACCCCACACTGCAGCATCTCTCTTTCAAACAGATTATTACTGACCTAAAACATGTTTTTGTTATCCCCATTCACGTTATTCCTGACAAAGTGTCTTAAATTGCATCTTTCAATTCATAGCTCCCAAATTTTATTTAGTTTATGTGCTTTATCACAACATAGGCACAATTTTGCTGTTTAGCTATCATGAAACTTATTTTTGCAGCAAATCTTATATAAGTAAAATATTCTCACAATTATAATTTTCACTTTGGTCATTGCCCCAAAATATTCTTTGAATATGCCCCTTAAACTTAGGAAATGTGTTAAAATTTAGTTGTTTTAAGGACTTATGGAATGATAATAATTCATAATGTTAGTGTTTAAAGACTTCACATAATAGTTGTGTTTGGACAAGAAAACAGGGATTTTTATATGTATGAAGAGAATATATTACAAGTTTTTTTTTTGTCTGTGTCAGAGATACCTCATTCAATATTATATTTTCCATTTCCATCCATTTGCCAGCAAGTTCCATAGTCTTTTTTTAAAACATTTTTTATTATCTCCGCTCATACAAACTTAATAGGTGCACCGGTTCCCTCCCTCCCTCCTCCTCCCCCCACCCCTCTGCTCGCCCTCCCCTCACCTCTCCCTCCCCATCCCCCAGTGCCTCCCCTCCCCCAATCCCCGGAGAATCCTTTAATGTGCATGCCAAACTCTCCTCTGGGTCCTCCTCTCCGATGACATACAAGGACCCAGCGGCATTTCCCTGAATCCTTTCCTGTGTTCCCCTTAAGCATAGGAACACTATTTTGGCTGTCAATCCCTTGCCTCCAAGGATCTTGGTGCTTTTAGCAAATGCTAAACTACAGTTTTTATACACAGTTAATAGGAAGCAAATTTAGTATTATTGAACACAAAGTCATAAAACACTTAAATGTCTTAAAATTATTTGTGTTCTAGCAAAATACTAAAGAAATGATATGATTGATCTTAATTAATTCAAAAAATGTGAGGCCAGTTAAATTATTCTTGAGCTCTAATATGATAGCTTTAGTAAAACAATCACAGAGAAAAGTGCAGCAGGCATCAGTGGGCCAATTCTGAAGAACAAACCACTCGGATTTGTACTGATCTTTAACAAATTGTTAAGAATACAAGGATCCTCATTAATGCTCAAGAAATAGAGGTTATGTTTAATTTGATGTATGGAGTAGATCCATTGTTTTCTCCAAAACATGTCTTGCTTTTTTTTGTTCATTCTTACACAGTTTTATACATGAATAAAATGAATTTTTATCTTTTTCATCCCTTAAACCTGATCTCATCCTCATTCCTTTCTCTTATGCAAATTGCCAAACATTTTCCCTAATCCTTTCATATACTTTTACCTGGGTGTTTATTTTTTATATTTTATATTTCTAGTGTTTCATCTATGAGTATTATGAACTTATGGTATTTTCACACCTTAATTCTCCAACCCACCCACACATCCTTTCCCATTACGACCTTGTGTGGTCTCTAGTCTACCCCTGCTGGTATGTGCTCAAGCAGGTGCTAGAGCATGAATTTCCCAGAGGTAGAGCCACCTCTGAGGAAAGCATCCCATTCCCTGCCCATCATCAATATTAACCCACCTCAGCTTCTCAGGGAGTGGTGGGGTCTCTCAAAATCTTCCCCCTTCTGTGGTAGAATGTTGATTGGACAATTCCCTTGCAGATCATGTGGAAATAGACATTGCCTACAGTGAATTCTTGGGTACTATGGCTCTGTGCAGAAGTTAGTGTCTGGGTCATAGTCTAAAAATTATCCAATTTACAAGTTATTGGCCAATAAACATTAAAAATCATGAAAAAGTTCAGTTTAAAATCTCACAGTGATTAATGCGACTATTACATTTTTCTTTGATAAATTAGTGATGACACAAATTCAAAATTTTGATTGATTCATTTTTTTCCACTCACAGCCTATTCTGTTTCATGAGATAACTCCTCACTCTGAGTTCTCTAGCTATGGAATTGTACTTTTTTCAGATGCACTTTTAAATTTTTTGCCCAAGCTTTAGTTTCAACCACTCTATGAATTTTTCATTTTTGTCTCATTCATTTATATATATCACTTCACATTAATATGATGAAATTTGTCAATGAAATACAATTTTCAGGAATGATATTTTGAACAAAATTGTAGAAGTTTCTGGATATAAAGCACTTAAGGAATAAGTTACTTGAAAGAGGATTTTAGAGCTTCAAGATACGGTATGAGTTTCTTTTTAAAATTTAGAATAGGAAAAATCTATTGTCATTCATATAATCTTCTTAAACTATGTAAATGAGTCCAATATAAGAGACTGTAACTCATACGTTTTATTTTTAGACTTCTTCTTGTTTTGCACAGCAGTTTCCAACAAGCAGCTGCAGTGAATCTGGAAAATTAAGATGCTCTTATTTCATATCTATGCCAAAGCCATTTAAAAGAATTTTAGAACTGAGCATGACCATCAAAGGACAGTGATCCATACCAGGAAAAAATAGTGAGTCTCATATATGAGCTGAGGAAGGTAAAATTGATTAATCATGTACTCCTCCACAGTCAGTGGAATATACAAACATTCATCCTCAGACGCAATAAGCAAGAGTGTGCTGTAGTGGAGATAACAAACATAACAGGATAAAAGGAGTGATCGGGATATAGTAAAAAGAACCTTATCCTTACTGATAAGTATTTTTACTTTTTATAAATTACTACTTAAATACATCAGTGGGCTGAAGGAATGTAAGACCTAAACAGTGTCAGAAAGCAAGGGGTTTATTCTAATATTCTCAGTTACAGTTCCTTATCATGGGAAGAGTTTATACCAGCAGCAAGAAAAGAGGTAACTGATCACATCATATCTACAGGAATAGAATGGAGAGGCTTAAATTTTTCAACTCGCCATTCGGCCAGTCTGCTAACATATTGGACTAGCTCTTTACATAGAAACAATCCTACTGACTACTGGATAGATTTTCCACAGGATTACTCAAGGGTTGCTTTAACTAAATAACAATAAATTTCTTTTGATATAATAGGGGAAAATGTGCCTAGTAATATTACAATGCATAGAACACATTTCAATGCATATACTTTAGTTCATGTCCTCATGAAGCTGTACAATTATTAAACAAAATAACAGAGTAGAAAACAATATCTTCTGCAATGGTTTTTGTAAGTTTATAAAAAGTTCATCCTATTTTGTCTTAATATTATCAATAAAATCATTTCAAAGAGTACAAACAGAAAAAGTTTTCAGGTCAATCTGAAACACAAATGAAGAAGAAATAACTAATTGGAAATGAAATGGATATAAAGATCAGAAAGACAGATAAATGAGGAGATAGAAAAGAATCACAGTATTTTCTTGGGAGAATAGTAAAGTGTTTCCCAGCACCCACTTCCTGAAACTTTACAGTAGTGTAAAGAGAATCAAGTTGCAAACTCAAGTGTAGGACAAGTGTAGGAGAGATAAGAAAAAGAGTTTTCCTAGGGTGTCCTTTCCCAATTTTGAGACATGAGCTTCTTACCTAGAATGAAAGAACAAACAACATTTGGGAGCTAAATGAAAGGAACTTTAATTTGGCTAGCCATCTGTCATCATTAGGCACAGTTGACAGTTCACCATTGAAGGTTTCAGCTTTGGGCACATTTGTAGAGAATTAGTGGTGAGTTAGGCCCAGAGCAAACCTGCAGGAGATTGTCTAGCTGATGGGGAAGGCTCGGCCTATGGTAAGTGGGACTAGGCCCTGAACAGATGAATAAAATACTGAGAACCAGTTGAGGAAGTTGGCATCCTTATGTATACTTGGTCAGACATGCTGGTCTGGCAAGTAAGGATTGTCCTTCTCTCAGCCATTTTGTAGAGATGGTGTGGCCAGTTTCCTTGGCCTGGTGTTGGTGCATGATCTCCCAATCTAGCTGGACTGAGAACTGTAACCAGAAAACCATAAGAGAAAATAAATCCCTTATTCCCTTAAGCCATTTGATGGTCATTTATTAGCAACTATGCAGGTGAACTGCAACACCATGCAAGGTGAGGATTTCTCCCGAAATGCATTATCTTCTTTCTTAGGATACAATGACTTTATACGGCCACTAACATGCAAGAACAGAACAGATAGGGTTAATTTAAAAAATCCTCAGGAGACGTCCACACCTTAGCTTCAGTGAGCCTATGACCTTCCAAGGAATTCCTAACATTCCATCATCCTCTGTTATCCTGCAATTATAAACCTGGGATCATCTAGTTCCTAGTGGCCCCTGAGAGTGTTTTTTTCCTCCATTAAGCTTTTTAAATTCATGGTTTTGCTTTTATCTGCCTTCATTCATGGGCTTTAACACATTTCAGTTCAAATAGTCTGTGATATCAAGAGAAATCAGCATTTCTGAGCTTGCATTCCTGGCCTGAGAGACAATGTAATGTGACTATGCTTGTAGTGTGTACTTTCACTGCATGAAACTCTGAACTTTGATACTTGCTTAAAATCAAGGAGGAACTTCAAAAGCACAAGTAGGTTAGACCAAGATTTTTTATTTTCACTTTTATATAGTGTTTACAATTTACTATCATCATCCATTTGTACAAAATTCCTCAGATAATGCAAAATTCCATTTAAGTAGCATGTTGAACACCAATTTCCCTTCAGGTTTGGTCTGCAGCAACAAGTAAGCTGGAAATCTCTAAGCAAAGTTTGATCTCCATGAGAAGAGTAACATACTCTTTACTTTTTCAAAATGCCAGTATATTTGAATAATAACTCCAAGCATATGCATCTTGTACTGTTAAACTTATAGATTATTTGTAATTTTATGATAAAAGAATAATGTTGGGCTGGAGAGGTGGTTCAGGGGTTAAGCCTCTGCCTTGAAGGCAGAAGGTCCTGAGTTCGGATCCTAAACCCCACGTATAGACGCCGGGTGGAAGCTGGGGGGGGCGCTTGCGTTTCCGCTGCTGGTAGGACAGAGCCTGTGAATCCCGGGGCAGAGTAAACAAGGAGGAGGTGGAGGCAGTCCATGGTGGTTCCCAAATTCGCCCGTGGTTCTACACACACACACATACATACATACATACACACAAACACACAATTAAATAAATAAAAAAATCTTAAAAAAAGAATAATGTTAATGAAGTAAAAATATTTCCATTCCTTGTTTGTCTCTACCCCGTACTTTCCAGGAGCTTAAGATCCTCCTTTCTCAACCTTCTGAATTTTTGGGTGAAAAGCTCCACAAGCTCATCTAAAGTGTTATGTAATTACCTCTGATATTTAAAAAAATTCTACTGCATTAATTTCACGGGATTAATGCAGCATTTTGACAGTTAATGCTAAGTTGTAGAATGTAGGTTATTGACTGGATCATGATTCCTGTGGTGAGTGAGCTGAATCACCTATACTTATGATTCGAATGGGATGGCCTATGTCACTTTAATGATGACAAAGCCATAGCATTGTGGATGATCTTCCAATACAAAAGAAATAAATGGGATGAATCTGAGACAGCCACTCTTGAGAGGTACTCTATCTTCAAAGTCATCTTTATTATGCTGTCAAAGTTATTCCCCCACTCCACATCCTCTATGAATGACACACTGTGTTGCTGCTGTATCTAGTCCACTAAATGTTTTCAGCTCTAGAATTAGATATCATTCAAATTCATGCCCATGGTTTAGCTATGAGACTGGAGGGGAGAAAGATTCTTAGGTACCAGTAGGTACCCAGCTCTGCATGTGCTCCTTCTCATCTGTTTCATTCCCTTCTTTCCACAAGTATATATAAGGGCTATGTTTCTCCCCCCTCATGTTCCTTAGAAACAATGGCATCTTGTCCACTATTTAACAGACTTCATTAGACCTTGATTGAATGGAGATTCAAAGGATGGGATGCCGACACATCCACTCCTGGAACACTGGGAACAAGATATATTAACATCCCTCTCTGTCTGTATTCTAAAGAGTCTTGTGTTTTCTAACAATGCAAGTCCTTTGCTTCCTCTCTATATTGATAGGATATCCTTACATGTCCTGTTTTGTATTTAAACCTGCATCCTGTGGTTATGAAATTTGCACTTTCGAATAAAAATCACTCACAGAACACCTTGAAGGCACTTCGGAATGGCAATATCTGAGGTCCTCTGTTTATATTGAGTTAAACTCCTATGGTATCTTGATAGTGGTCACTGATTTAATGGACAGTTACAGGTGCAGGTCCCAGACACTCCCTCCCAAAATGTTACAGTCCTACCTCATTTCAGAGTCTGCTTTCCAAAACTCCTCAGTGTTACTTATTCAAAATCTATGTGTGAAATTTCAACTAACCTGAGATTCATTTTCTCTATCAAAACCTGTTGAAATTTATCTCATGAAATGGTGAAAAGAGAGCCATCACTAACATGTCTTAAAAAGAGGGGTGGGGAGGGGGAGCAGGGGGTACGGGGGGAGGAGGAGGAAGGGAGGGAACTGGTGTACCTAATAAGTTTGTATGAGCTGAAATAAAATAAAAAAAACTCATGCATACCAAATTATTGACCACTAGTGATAAAGAATAAGACTATAGAGATGCGTTGAACAATGAACTTAGACTTCATCTTTTTTCTTCTGGGATCCAAGAAAATATTCAGTCTGTATTGGTTACTTAGTCTCATTCCTGAGATCTCAAGGCAATAGCACAAATGCTAGAGAGCCAACAATTCCCTGTGATCAAAGGGAATTAAATTTTGCCTGCTTTAGTTACAAATTGTATAACCATTGTGCCAATTATTTCAGGGGCTTTTTCAATTCTGCATAAGATAGTTTGTTCTCAGGCACAATGAAAACAGCAGCCAAAATTCTTGATTTTTAATAAGTATTCATAAGATGACAGAAAAAATACCTATTTTTTCAGGAGGATAGATCTTGAAGCTGGCATAGTAATTTTATTCACTTTCCTCAGATATATGTCACCTTCCCTTTGGTAAAATAGTGACATAATAAAAGATATCTGAGCTCTTTAAATTTTCTTTTTAAATTGCAGTAATAGACATTGTGCAACATGGCTTTGTTTTGAAAATGTATGTAGAGTTATGACTTTTATAGAACACAGATGTACACATCTATTTCTAACATCTATTAGTCAGCTGCAATTACACTTCTTTTTTAAAACCATATAGTTTGTGGCACACTTCAATGTCTCAAATTCCTGCACTTTGTGTTAGAATTGAACACAGCCTGTTTAAGATGCAAGAGAGAACTTGAAAAGGCACTTTGAATATTTCAGATTACATAAAGTGAAGAACACAGCTGAGTTCTGCTGTTGAAATATATAAAAAATTATTAGAGTGAAATGCCAATACATGAATGACATGTTTCATTAAACATTACCATATAAATACAAGAAGTTTTTTATGATCCATTAATTCACAGATTAGTCCTCATCTAGCAATCTTCAATATGGAAGCAATCTTTAATAATGCATCAATAACATGATCTAAGATATTCTAAATAATAGATTTTGTGAACATGTTTTACTACATAATTCAATGTAGAAACAATATATTTCATATTTATTTATTTTGTTTGTGTGAATGTGAGTGTGCATATGTGTGGATGAAGGCTCCTTGTGCTATCTCCCACATGTGAAGGTCAGAAGGCAATTTTGAGGAGACACTTATCTCTTTCTACATTGATGAGTAAAGGTCTCTCTCCTTGTTTGTACTGCTGTAGGACATCCACGGATATACGGCCTGTCCACCTATCCATGTCTCATCTCTCTGAAGCAGTACTACAAACACAGATGTCTAACACCAGGTTTGCATTGTTTATTCCTTTATTCATTGACACTTTCACATACACATATAAAATTCTATGCATTTCCACTCCTTAATGCCCATTTCCATTCCTTTTCTCTCCAGCTAATCTCCTTCTTACTTTCATGTATTTTACCATGTGTGACCCACTATGAGTTTTCATCTGGGATATCCACACTGGTAATTACCTCGGGCATAAATGACATCTGACTTGGGCTGGGGAGGTGGCTCAGGGGTTAAGCCTCCGCCTTACAGGCGGAAGGTCCCGAGTTCGGATCCCAGATCCCACGTATAGACGCCAGGCAGAAGCGGGGGCGGCCTGTGCTTCTGGTCCTGGTAGGGCGGAGCCTGTGAATCCCGGGGCAGAAGGAGGTGGAGGCGTCCATGGTGGTTCCCGAATTCGTCCGTGGTTCTACATATACACAGACACACACACACACACACACAGACGCGCGCGCACACGCACATGTGCACAGTTGAATAATAATAATAATAAAAATTTTAAAAAAATTAAAAAAAAATGACATCTGACTTGTTTGCTTGGGTTCCTGGCATCAAACTCAGATTATCAGGTTTGCATGGCCAGTGCTTTTATTATTGAACTGTTTTGACCCCTGAGAAGCAATAATTTAATAGACTTATATCTGCCACAAATTCGTACATGGTAGAAAATTATTGAGGAAGACAAGATCATGTTAATGCTCATATTGGTATTTGTCATCCTGCAAATTTTGGGATTACTTTAACTCAGAAAATATCCTTCCAGGAAGCCACACTTTCTAATGCTCCATCTTAAAGTCAAGAAAGACAAAAATGTTTTTCGTGCAGTGAGACTCAATTATGTTCACTCTAGGACTGATGGCAATATTCTTTCATACCCAAATTAAATTGTAGAACAAAAAGTACATCAAGGGCAGGAGAGATGGCTCAGGGTTTAAGACTTGGTCTCACAAGCAAGAAAGACTTGAGTTCAGTTCCCAGATCTTAAGTAAAAATTTCAGCAAGAAATGAGAGTTGTCTATACTTCAGGCTCTGGAAAGTAGAGCCTGGGAAATTGCACAGCTAAGTAAAAAGGTAGAAGCAATCCAGGATGACTCCTAAAATCACCCTTGGGTCTCCACAGGTCCACATAGTGTCCTCTTATACATACAGAGAGAGAGAGAGAGAGAGAGAGAGAGAGAGAGAGAGAGGGAGAGAGAGAATTACATTGATAAATAGCATCACAAAGAAAGACTTCATAAAAATGGAAAATTGAATTTAATAGCAAAATAGCAGAAGTAAATTAGTAAACTTCAACATAATGATAACATTTATGGGTTCAACAAATGAATACCTTAAATTTTTATCTTATATGGATTTTAATTAACACTGTCCCTCTCACTAATCCATCCCTCTCCCACCCACCCTCCTACCTATCTGCCTGTGTGGACCAAAAGTTTTCTTTTGAGTTGTATATATTGGTATAGGCTCAGGTCTCTGTGGCAGATTAAGTGGTCTTTCTTTGGGTAGACTCACTGATAGGGATATGTGCATTCACCTATCTAAGCCTAGCCTCTAAGGTTCCACCTCCATGTAATTATTTTTCTTGATTTCATCCTAGTCTATGAGGGAATGTTGATATGTCAGTCATAGTGCAGGTCTGGGGAGGACAAATCTCATTGTAGCAAGCTTCTGAATGCAGCAGGCCTATCTTGGGGGCATTACCTGACCTACTAAGAACCTCCCCAACTTTAGGCTCTTGAAATTTACAGCCCTTCTTCTGCAAGATTCCATGAGCCTTAGAATGGGGAGAGGTTTGGTTGGTCTGATTCTGGCTGAGAGTTTTCAGATTGTTTATACTTTATATTCTGATTGGTTGTTGTGATCCATTTCACTGCTCTTCTGTTACAATAGACTGTGTCTTTTATGGATGTTGAGATATTTTCTTTTGTTTGTGGGTGTTGTAAGAGTTCTGTTTGATTACACCAAACTGAATATTTAATGTTAGGACTTGTTTGTAAGGGAGAACATACAACATCTGTCTTTCAGGGGCTGGCATATGTCACTTAGTATGATTTCTTTCCGTTCAATTCATTTACTAACACATTTCATTAGATCATGTTTCCTGATAGCTGAATAGTATTCCATTGCGTATATGTCCTACACTTTCAATAACCATTAGTCAACTGTTGGACATCTAGGTTGATTCCATTTCTTTAGTATTATGAAAAGAACTGCCATGAACATTGTTGTGTATGTGACTCTGTTGTAGGATACAGTGTTCTTTGGGAATATACCTAGGTGTGGTATAACTGGGATGAATGGAATTTCAATTTTTATCATTTTTAGGAACCTTTAAATTGATCTCCAAAGCAGTTAGATAAGTTTACAATCCCACCACCAGTGTTTGAAGGTCTTTTTTATCCCTATCCATACCAGCATTTGCTGTCATTTGTGTTTTGGATCTTGGCCATTCAGATTAGAGTAAGAAGATATCACAACATTGTTTTAATTTGCATTTCCCTAGGGTCTATGGAGTCAGAATATTTTTTAAAGATTTTTTTAGACATTTAAATTTCGTCTTATGAGAAGTTTCTTTTCAGTTCTACAGCCTATTTTTTAATAAGGTTGTTTACTTTCTTTTTTTGATGTTTTTAAAATAATTTTTATACAAACTTGATAGGTACCACATTCTGGTATTTAGATTATCAAGTTTTTTATGTACTCTGGATATTAGCTCTCTATCAGATGTTTAGCTAGTGAAGATGTTCCATTAACAAACTCTTTCACTAAATAAAATGTTTTTCCTCTTCATAAAGTCTTACTTGTTTAATGTGGGATTATGCTGTGTCTTTTAGAGTCTGATTGAGGAAAGGTTTGTCAAGGCCAATCAATTCCCTACTTTTTTCCTCTAGGAAGAAAATGTCTAACATCGAATTCTTTAATCTATTTGGAGTTCTGCATGTAGATATCCAATTCTGCCAGCACTATTTCTTGAAGGTGCTGTACTTTTCCCAAATAATTTTTGGTGGCATCTATGTCAATGATCAGTTGACTATAAGAGGTGAGTGCACTTATGTTTGGGTCTGTACTTCTAGTCCATTGGTCTATTTCTCTTTCTGGAGCAAGTACCATGCTTTTTTATTGCTATAACTTTATGGTATAGTTTAAGTCTGGTGTGGTGATTCCTTCTGCAGAGTTTTAATTATTAGGATTGTTTTTATTATCCTAGATCTTATGTTCCCATATAAAATTTGAGATTATTTTACCAATTTCTGTGAAGAATTGGACTGGAATTTTGATTGGTATTGCATTGAATCTGTAAATGCTTTAGTTAGAATGGTCATTTCGACTATGTTAATTTTGCTGATCCAGAAACATGGGAGACCTTTTCATCATTTTTGTGTCTTCTGTAATCGTTCTCTTTTTGTAGTTTTTATTGTATAGATCTTTCACATCCTTGATTACGTTTGCTCTACGGTATTTTATATTAAAAGGTATTTAATTTTTAGGACTCATGGTAAATTGTATTGGTTCTTTCAGGTCTTGCTTATTTGTCCTTTGTACATAGAAAAGCCACTGAGTTTTGAACATTAATCTTGCTTCCTACCACTTTGCCGAACTTATTTATTAGTTCCAGGAGTTTTCTGGCAGAATATTTAGGGTCCTTGAGGTACAGGATCATATTATCTGGGAATAAGGATAACTTAATTTCTTCTTATCCAACTTGTATCCTTTTTATCTCCCTCTCTTGTCTTATGGCTCTAAGAGATAAAGTATGATGTTGAATAGGAGTGGTAGGAGTAGGCAAATTTGTCCAGTTCCTAATCTGAGTGGGAATGCCTCCATTTAGGATGACTTTTGCCATAGGCTTGTTGTATAAGGCCTTTATTATATTGATAAATGCTCCTTACAACCATATTTACTCCAGGGTATTTACCATAAAGGGATGTTGGAATTTCGTCAAAAGCTTTTCAGTATCAATCAAAAGATTTTTTTAAGAAATTTTTTATTATTATTTTTTATTCAACTGTGCGCATGTGCGTGTGTATGTGCGCATGCGTGTGTGTGTGTGTGTGTGTGTGTGTGTGTGCATGTATGTGTTTATGTGTAGAACCACGGACGAATTCGCGAACCACCATGGACGCCTCCACCTCCTTCTGCCCCGGGATTCACAGGCTCCGCCCTACCAGGACCAGAAACGCAGGCCGCCCCCGCTTCCGCCCGGCGTCTATACGTGGGATCTGGGATCCGAACTTAGGACCTTCTGCCTGCAAGGTGGAGGCTTAACCTCTGAGCCAGCTCTCCAGCCCCAATCAAAAGATTTATGTGATTTTTGTTTTTGCATTTGTTTATAAAGTAAATTACATTTATAGATTTATGTATATTTAACCAAACTCGTGTTTCTGAATAAACCACACCCATTCATTTTAGATGATCTTTTTTACATGTTTTTGTAAACAGTTTGCCAGAATTTTGATAAGGATCTTTGTGTTTCTTCTTTGCCAAGGAAATTGGCCTGTAGTTTTCTTTCTTTCTTTTTTTCGCTGTTGTATCTTTATTTAGTTTTGGGATCAGTGTAATTTTGGCTTTGTAGAAAGAGTTTGGAAGTTTTCCTTCCTCTTCTAATTTGTGGAATAATTTAAGGAGTATTGTTGTTAATTGTTCTTTAAATATCTGGTAGAATTCTGAGCTGAATCCATCTGGTACTGTTTGTTTCTTGGAAGGGAAATTCACAATTGCTGCTGCATCTTCATTCCTTATTACAGGACTACTTAAATAATTCAATTCATCATGATTTAACTTTATAGTGTTAAAAATCATTCTTTTCATTATGATAGTCAAATTTTGTGGTGTATGTTTTTAAATATGATCTTAAGATTTTCTGAAATTCCTTGACGTCTATTGTGATAACTTTATTTTCATCTCTAATTTTATTAGTTTGTGTTTTATCTTCTGATTTTTTTCAATTCAGCTAAGGATTCATAAATCTTCTTAAGTTTTGCAAAGAAAAAAATCAGCCTTTTGTTTGATTTATTCTTTGTATTGTTTACTTTGTCTCAACCTCAGTTATTTCTCCTCTGATCCTGCTAATCTCTGCACATTTACTTCTTTTGGGTTTGGTTTGTTCATTTTTCTCTAAATCTTTGAAGCTACATTGTTAGGCTGTTCTTGGGATGTTTTCTTTTTTTAATGTAGGCATTGGATGCTATAATTTTCTTCTTAGGAAAGCATTCATCATATGCCAGAAGTTTTTATTAACACTAAATTCTAAGAATTTTTGAATTTCCATTTTCATTTCTGTTCAGACCTAGACCTCATTCAGAAGCATGGTGTTAAGTTTCCAAAACTTTGTATTTTCTGGCATTTTGCTTGTTGTGGATTTCTATCTATTCTCTCTGGTCAGATAGAATACAGATGATAATTTTGATTTTCTTGTATTTCTGGAGTTTTGCTTTATGGCATAGTATGTGATCTCTTTTGGAATATATTCCATGGGCTGCTGAAAAGAACTTAACATCCCTTCTTGCTAGAATAGATGTCTGTCAGGTCCACTTGATTTATGGTTTGGTTTAGTTCCAGTTTTTGGCCTGTTGACCTGTCTGTTGGTGAGAGTGGAGCATTGAATTCTCCTACTATTATTATGTTTGTGTTGATTTGTTGCTTTATGCATTGTAGTATTAGTTTTACAAATGTATGTGAACCTATATTTAGAACATATATGTTTAGAATTGTGAGTCTTTGATGTGTTGTTTCTTCGATGAGTATTCCATATCTGTTTGTATCTCATAATTTGTTTTTTTTTTTGAAGTATATTTTGACACATTAGGGTAGCTACTCCTACTTATTGCATAAGCTAATAATCCTAATTGCATAAGCTTGGAGTATCCTTGAGCATTCATTGACGCTGAGATTGCACCTATTTTTCAAAGAAAGTAAGGTCTTGGAGGAGGCATATTTATGGGTTGTTGCTTTGAATACATGTTATTAGTCTATGTCTCTTGATTGGAGAATTAATCCTGTTGATGTTTAAGGCTGTAATTGAGAAGTTTTGTTGATTCATGTCATTTTTAGAGTTTACATGATTTTTGTATTGGCAGTTCTAGGCCTGGTAGTTATATTGGCATATTTTTTTCCTTTTTATCCTCTTGAGTGTGTTAATTAATTTTGTCTATCTGGAGAATTTTTTCTAGTATATTCTGCAGGTCTAGTTTGGAAGATAGGAAGGACTTTTTTTTTTTTTCCAGAAAATACTTTTTTTTTTTATTTTATTATTATTATTTTTTTATTTCAGCTCATACAAACTTATTAGGTACACCAGTTCCCTCCCTCCCTCCTCCTCCCCCCCGTACTCCCTGCTCCCCCTCCCCATCCCTCTCCCTCCCCATCCCCCAGTGCCTCCCACCCCAATTCCCAGAGAGTCCTTTCTTGTGCATGACTGATTTTCCTCTGGGCCCTCCTCTCCGATGACGTACAAGGACCCAGTGGCCTTTGCCGAACCCTTTCCCGTGTTCCCCTTAGGTATAGGAACACTGCTGTGGCTGCCAATTCTTTGCCTCCAAGGATCTTGGTGCCTTTAGCAGATGCTAGACTTTGTGAGGTTAACAGTGTGTTGGACAATGCGCAGGGCATGCAAAGTCCAATTATGATTGCTTCAGCCCTAACTAGTATAGAGTATCTTACATATCATTGCTCCTCCCACCCTTATGCTCTTACACTCTTACCGCCCCCTCTTCCGCAAATTTCCCTGAGCTTCAAGATGGGGAGAGACTAAGCTGGCCTAGTTCTAGGTGGTTGATATAGAGTCTCTGAAGTTCTGGATTGTGGTTTGTTGATTTTCTTTTGCAGTTTTGCTGCTCCTGCAATGCCCTTCACTCCATCCTGGTGGGCATTGTATGTTACCCCCTGGCCAGAGACAAAAAGCTGTTAGAGTCTTGTGATAAAAGCACATTCAAAGGTAGATGTAATAAAAGTGGGAAACCACAGTGAGGGAGGGGTCTATCACCCATTTGCAAAATTGTTACTTTTTATCTGCCAGACTATATGCCCTCCTCTTCTGGTGAGATCACTCCCCCTCAGTAGTAAATGATCAGGAACAAAAGTCTGTGAACTTAATCAGATGTCTCATTACTTATTTGGGTCCTTGGTGGAGGCCTATTTTCCCTGCTGTAACATGGTCCCTTCTCTCCTTCTTTCTGGTGTGGCCCTCCTACCCCATCCCTCCTGTTCATAATCCTTGGAATTCCTGTCTCTAGGTGGGCTGGGTGGGTTTGGTACTAGGAGCCACCTATTAGGGAGTACATACTGCGCTTAATTTTCTGGGTCTGGGATACTTCACTTAATACAGAAAATACTTTTTATCACCTTGGCTGGATGTAGCATCCTGAGTTACATTTGTGATTACTCATGACTTGAAGAATTCCTTTTCAAGCTCTTCTGGATTTTACTGTTTCCCTGAGAAAACTGTTATTCCAATAAGCTTGCCTTTAAATGTATCTTGATTTTTCTCTCTTGTAGCTCTCAGAACATATTTTTATCTCATATCTGACATGTTCCTAATATTAGCCCTTTCATGCTCCTATTTTGGTCATATGTAGATGGTGTGCTTTATGAATCTTGCACTTTGATGGGGTTCTCTTTCCTTAGATGTGTGAAGCTCTCATTTATAATTTACTGAAAGTTCTGAGTGGCATTTTTTTCTTGATGTTCTTCTTCTGGGATTCCACAAATGAGTAGTTTTTGGTTTCTTTATGGCATCCCGTAGTTCTTGAGTTCTCCTTTCATGTTTTTTATTGTTCTTAGTTTCTTTAATTTAATGATCTTGCTCTGTTAGCTTATCTTCCAGATCTGATATTCTGTCTTCTGCTTGTTCTATTCTGTTTTGATACTTTCTTTTGGGATTTTAATTTCAGGTAGTTTAGCTTTGATTTCCTCCTAAATTGCGGTTTAGCATTTTTCATCTATTCTAAACTCATTCTTTTTTGCTCTATTTTTTTTTTAATTTCAGATGTTTTGCAAATTATTTTCCTATTCATATAAGGTCATATGCTTACTCATTTCTTCATGTTCCTTCAGCTATTCTTCATTTTCATTTTATATTTCTTCTTGAGGCTTGTTGATAATTTTTGATATTTTGGAAGATATTATTCTCAATATGGCTTTTCTTACTGTTATCCATGACACTCTTCTGATTAGAATGTGTAGTATGGAGGTTGGTACATTTTGTAAGAGACATGTTTTCCTAGTACTTAGTGTACTTTGTGGTTTTATGGTCCACTTTCTTTGGTACTTGTGTTGGATTCCCTAAGTCAGATGATGTTGTCTAATTTTGGGTGATGTTTGGAAGGGTTCTCTGAGTTTGTATGAAATCTACTGGTCCCAGGGTATTAAGTCAGGCATGTGTGGATCCTGCACTGCCTCCCAGTGCCTCTTGTCTGGCTTATGGCTTGGGGGTCCCTGACTCTTGTGCATGGGCCATTCTTCTTCCGAAACAAATGCACAGTGAATTGAAGGTGATACCTTCATACTGTACTTCACTTCATCTGAAGGACACATCCTGGAAGAGGAAATATTCTCCCTGTTACTGACATTATAGAGATATTTGATAAAGTGAAAAGTCCAGATAATTAAAAAGTAAAAGGCATCATTCTCCTAACTTCTCTGCAGTACATCAACATTAACGAAAAGGGCATACTGGGTAAAGTATATTTAAAGTGAATTTTTGATATTGTTTAAAATGTATAGTGTCCTTTGTAAATATCTTAGATATTTTGTTATATGATATTATGACAATAATTTCTAGATATTTAAAATGTCAATTCACAATTAGATTCCATGAGCATCATCACATTACTGGAACTTAAGATACTCCAAAGTTTATTTTCATAGATGAGATAAATGTTGTACATTTCTTTACATATGCACATATGAGTGAGTTTGTTTGGACTTATGTTTCTTCAGCAGCAATAATGGTGGCCATATATTGTGTATTTTGTGTTTATTCTCCTTTATTAGTTAGTAAATGCATATACATTCATATTTGTACTTATACACATGCACAACACTCCTGAATATGATTTTTATTACAATACAAAACAAAATGTAGTATACCATGTTTCCATATATTCCAATATGTTATAAAATATGTATTATGTTTTCATTCTCCTTAGAAATGATGCTGCTCATATGAGATAAATTTATTTCATTCCTACAAAGAATACAAAGCAGTATAACTTTTTCTCTTTGTGAGACTCAAGTTTTCTCAAACTCCTAATGTATATATCCCCTTAAGTCATAAAATGTCTGAAAAATTCATGACTTACTGATAAAACGACAGATAAAAAACAGAACAAAATTCAAGATTCTGAAGCAATGCACCTTAAAATGTCACTGTGCTTTTATCAAGATCATAGAAAAGAAAGTTATAAGACTAAAAAAGACAATGTTTGGGACTTTGTATAAGACTGAGATGTCTGTGGGGCAGCTGCATGGAATGTTTGCAAGATTAGGCTGGACTGACACAGATAAGGGGGCTGTTCATATCCAAGATCCTTAGCAGAAATGGAAATGTTAGCATGGTAAGAAACTGGTCTGTATGAATGAGTCTTCACAAACATGTGTTCTTTTTTCTGCATTTACAAGGAAGTCATCCTTCCTGTGATTAGCTATTTTTAGAAATTCTCTTTATCTTCTCATTCCTGTGTGGGGTTGGGGTGGCGAGGATTGGTGTTAACAAATTGAAAGAAAATTTAAATAAGTGTGTAAGGATAGAGTATCAGGGAACAGATAAATTTGAAAAATTAATGAGAAAGTTATTTAAATTTATGTTGCATGAATATTTCTGGTAAAGGTGTTCACAATTCTGATTAGCCATGTTAAGAAACTAATAATAGACTAAAGAAATGATTGTACCTCAGTTTAACTTGGAATATCAATGAGTTTAAGTTGTTTCTGTCAGAAATTCAGGTTACTAATGGAAACAAACATGGCTCAAAGGCCCTCACCATCAAAATGGGGGGAGGGCAATCATGTAACTCACATCCCTGGATTTCCCTGATCGGGTTGCAGGGGATTCCACCAAAGTGAAATACTCACGCCTTCCCTCCATTTCGCCGCCCAGACGCGCGCATGGGGTCCAGCCGGGCCTCACCTGCGCGACCTAGGTAAGCTCGGTCCCCGCCCACCCACAGAACCCCAGGCCGCCCAGGGGACCCAGCTCCTCCCACCATCCAGCCGGAGCCATGCGCACAGGGCCTGGGAGGAGGAGAAGGCACCCCCTCTGTGCGCGGGCCCCGCCCCCAGATCCCCCAGGTTAAATAGCGCCCGCCAACGCCCCATCCTTCCTTCCCCCACTCCGCCACCGGGTTGCACGGGTTCCAGCCTGGACTCACCTCGACCTAGGTAAGCTCCATCTCCACCCACCCCCAAAACCCCAGGCCAAATAATTCAGTTTAGTGAAAAATGCACAGAAATTGAAAGAAGATCTTAAGAGTTAAAACGACAGGGCTGGAGAGGTGGCTCAGGGGTTAAGCCTCTGCCTTGCAGGCGGAGGGTCCTGAGTTCGGATCCCAGATCTCAAGTATAGACGCCAGGCGGAAGCGGGGGCGGCCTGCGTTTCTGGTCCTGGTAGGGCGGAGCCTGTGAATCCCGGGACAGAAGGAGGTGGAGACGTCCATGGTGGTTCGCGAATTCGTCCCTGGTTCTACACACACACACACAGATGCTTGCGCACATACACACGCACATGCGCACAGTTGAATAAATAATAATAATAATAAATAAATAAAAAAGAGTTGAAACGACAATGCCAAAGTCAAAGTGCAAATTCATGAGAAACAACACTCAAGTAAACAAATCTCCCACTGAAGGAGTTAATCCCATAATGTTAGACTCCAACCAGAACAAACCCATGGAAAATAGCAAAGAAAGCCTGACCCAGGATAACGACCTTCAAAATATGATCATTACCATGTTCAATACTATGAAAGAGGAAATCCAGGAGGAATTAAATAATTGAATCAATTGCTTTGAAGAGGAACACAACAGACACAGAAAAACAGAAACAGAAAAACAGTGGAAGAAACAAAAACTGACATAGAGCAGTTAAAACAGACTCAAGCAGAGTTTAAAACTGAGCTACAAGAAAAGTTATCTTCAACCCAGAACTCCACAGAGAGTCTTATCAACAGAACTAATGAAGCAGAAAACAGAATTTCAGACCTTGAAGATAAAGTGGGAGTAATAACCAGCTCAATGGAAGAGGTTGTTAAAGCCAAAAAGATACTTGAGAGAAATATCCAAGAGATATGGGACACCCTGAAGAAGCCTAACATGTGTATTCATGGAATACCAGAGCAAGAATCTCAAAATACCACCCCTGAGGAAATTTTTCAAACGATCATCAAGGAAAACTTTCCTCATCTAAAAAAAAAAAAGGCCCATCCATATACAAGAGGCATTCCACATCCCAAACAGATACTACCAAAACAGAAGCAAGCCATGGCAAATAATAGTTAAAACACTCCACATTCAAGATAAAGAACTGGTGCTGAGAGCTTCAAGGGAGAAAAAACAAGTCACTTTTAAAGGTGAACCTATTAAAATAACAAATGACTTCTCAGTCGAAACAGTAAAAGCAAGAAGAGCTTGGAGAGACATACTTCAAGTATTGAATGAGCAAAAATGTCAACCCAGGATGATTTACCCTGCAAAACTATCAGTCATGATCCAGGCAAAAAGAAAAATCTTCCAGCACAAAGACAACTTGAAGGGATACATGTCCACCAAACCAGGCCTTCAATGATACTCAAGCGTGAAGAAAAAAACAGGCATATCCAGGAGAACAGAAGGCAAATACAACACCATTAAAAGCGAAGCAATATACTTATAAAAACTACTAAACATAATAAATGTATGGAATTAAAAATAGTTTCTCCATTATAATAATAAAGGTTAATGGAATTAATTCACCGATCAAGAGACACAGATTAAAAATTTGGATTAAAAATCACAATCCATCAATCTGCTGCCTGCAGGAAACCCATCTCACCACAAAAGATAGGCACGCTCTAAAAATAAAAGGCTGGTCAACAATTCTACAAGCAAAAGGAAGCAGAAAATAGGCAGGGATAGCCATTATGCTATCAGACAAAGTGGACTTCAAACCAAAGAAAATTATAAGAGACACGGATGGATATGACATTTTAGTCACAGGTACAATTCACCAGGAAGACTTCACAATACTGAACATATATGCACCCAATACGGGCCCCTCCACATTCATTAAGAAAAACCTACAGTGTCTAAAGCAAGAAATCAATCCCCAAACGATAATTCTTGGGGACTTAAACACTGCCCTCTCAACATGGGATAGATCAACAGGTCAAAAGCTTAACAGAGACACTTTGGAACTTAATCAAACCCTGAAAGAAATGGACCTTACAGATCTCTATCGAACTTTTCATCCACACACCAAAGAATACACATTTTTCTCAGCAGCACACGGAACTTTCTCCAAAATAGATCACATATTGGACCACTAAACGAATCTACACATGTACAAAAAAGTTGAAATTCTAGCCTGTGCCCTATCAGACCACCACGGCCTAAAGCTGGACATCCAAAACACATCAAACAAGAGAAAATACACTAATTCCTGGAAACTTAACAATATGATGCTGAATGAGAACTGGATTCAGGAAGAAATTAAAAAGGAAATTCAAGATTTCCTGAAAGTGAATGATAATGAAATTACAACTTGCCAAAATCTCTGGGACACAATGAAAGCTGTTCTAAGAGGTAAGTTCATAGCCTACATCAAAAAAATGGAAACATCAGAAATAAACAACAATGCAGCTTAAAGCTTTAGAGAAACTAGAGCAATCTGATCCCAAAAGTAGTAGAAGAGAGGAGATTAGTAAAATAAGGGGAGAAATATCTGAAATGGAGACTAAGAAAACGATAGAAAAAATCAACCAGTCAAAAAGCTAGTTCTTTGAAAAAATCAATAAGATTGATATACACCTAGCTAAATTAACCAAAAGCAGGAGAGAGAAAACCCAAATTAACAAAATCAGAAATGAACATGGAGTTATCACTACTGATACCCAAGAAATCCAGAGAATTATAACATCATATTTCAAAACTTATACTGTGTGAAGTTTGACAACACAAAAGAGATGGATGAATTTCTAAGTAAACAAAACTTACCTAAATTGAATCAGGAAGTTGTGAATTATTTAAATAATTAAATAATTAAATTACGTATATTATTCAAATAATTAATTAAATTATTTAAATAATTAATTAAATTATTTAAATAATTAATTAAATTATTTAAATAATTAATTAAATTATTTAAATTAATTAAATAATAGTCCTATAACATATAAGGAAATTGAGGAAGTAATCTTCAATCTTCCCACCAAAAAATGTCCTGGACCAGATGGATTCAGCACAGAGTTCTACCAGACATTTAAGGAGTTAATAATACCAATACTCCTTAAATTGTTCCATCAAATAGCAAAGGAAGGAACACTACCAAATTCCTTCTATGAAGCTAATATCGTTTTAATCCCAAAACCTAATAAAGATTCACTTAAAAAAGAAAACTATAGGCCGATCTCTCTGATGAACACAGATGCAAAGATTCTCAACAAAGTTTTAGCAAATCGGATTCAAAAACATATTAAAAAGATTATTCACGGGGACGAAGTAGGCTTCATCCCCGGCACACAAGGTTGGTTCAACATACGAAAATCAATAAATGTAATTCATCATGTAAACCAGTCCAAAGACCAGGAACACAAATACTCTCAATAGATGCAGAAAAAGCTTTTGACAAGATCCAACAGCCTTTTATGATCAAAACGCTAGAGACAGTAGGAATGGAAGGAACCTTTATCAATATAATAAAAGCTGTATACAACAAGCCCACAGCAAGGATTATGCTCAATGGGGAACAATTGGAAGCATTCCCACTTCGATCAGTAACTAGACAAGGCTGTCCACTCTCACCACTTCTATTCAATATTGTACTTGAAGTCTTAGCTGAAGCCATAAGACAAGAAAGGGACATACGAGGGATTCAAATTGGCAAGGAAGAAGTCAAGCTATCCCTATTTGCAGATGACATGATCTTATACCTGAGGGATCCCAAAAACTCTACCAGGAAGCTCCTGGAACTAATTGAGAAGTTCAGCAGAGTGGCAGGATACAAAATAAATGTGCAAAAATCAGAAGCCTTCCTATATACCCAGAATGAAAGAAGTGAAAAAGCCTTGAGAGAAACAATCCCATTTACTATAGCCCCTAAAAAAATGAAATACCTTGGTATAAACCTAACCAAGGAGGTAAAAGACCTTTACAATGAAAACTTTAAAACCCTAAAGAAAGAAATTGCAGAAGACATCAGAAGATGGAAAGACCTCCCATATTCCTGGATTGGTAGAATCAACATTGTAAAAATGACCATCCTACCAAAGGCAATATAAAGATTCATTGCTATACCAATGAAAATCCCAAAGCAATTCTTTAAAGAAGTTGACCAAACAATCTCAAAATTCATATGGAGGCACAAAAGACCCAGGATAGCAAAGACAATCCTGAGTAACAAAAACACTGCTGGAGGTATTACCATACCGAACCTTAGTCTATATTACAAATCCATAGTTATAAAAACAGCCTGGTACTGGCTCCAAAATAGACACACAGATCAATGGATAAGGATTGACGATTCAGATATAAGCCCACAAAATTACAGCCATTTGGTCTTTGACAAAGGGGCCCAAAGAATCTAATGGAAAAAGAACAGCATCTTCAACAAATGATCCTGGCAAAACTGGATCTCCACATGCAGAAGATTAAAGCTGGACCCATACTTGTCATCATGTACAAGACTTAATTCCAAATGGATCAAGGACCTCAAAATAAGGCCAGAGACTATAAAAACCTTAATTGAAAGGGTAGGGAACTCCCCCGAGCTGATTGGACTATGCCAACATTTCCTAAACAGACATCCAATGGCACAGTCACTGCTACCAACTCTCAACAGTTGGTATCTTGTGAAATTAAAGAGCTTCTGTTCAGATAAAGAGATTGTAACATGAGCTCAAAGCAACCCACAAAATGGGAGAAAATCTTCACTAACCACATATCTGATAGAGCTCTACTGCCCAGAGTGCACAAAAAACTTAGAAAACTAAACACCAAGGAAACCAATGGCCCAATTAAAAAATGGGCGCTGAAACTTAAAAGAAATTTTACCAGGGATGAAATTAAAATGTCTAACAAATATCTTAAAAAATGCTCCACTTCTTTAGCCATCAGGGAAATGCAAATCAAAACTTCCCTGAGATATCATCTCACCCAGGTCAGGATGGCAAAAATCCACAATACAAACAACAACAAATGCTGGAGAGGATCTGGAGAGAGGGGAACTCTGCTACATTGCTGGTGGGAGTGCAGGCTCATACAGCCACTCTGGCGAGCCATCTGGAGATTCTTAAAGAAATTAAAGTTTGAAATGCCATATGACTCTGCGATTCCACTTTTGGGTATAACCCCCCATACAGCAGAGGTTCATCTCAATAGCACAAGCACGACCATGTTCATAGTAGCACTGTTTACAATAACAAAGTCATGGAATCAACCCAATTGTCTAACAGTTGACGAGTGGATAAGGAAAAGGTGGTACATCTATACAATGGAGTACTACTCAGCCATCAAAAATGATGAATTACTGGAATTTGCCAGGAAATGGATGTCATTAGAAACAATTATATTAAGTGAAGTATTCCAGACCCAGAAAATTAAGCGCCGTATGTACTCACTAATAGGTGGCTCCTAGTCCCAAACCCACCCAGCCCATCTTGAGACACTCATAGGTAAATGTATGTATTACCTACAGTAATTGCAAGGATTATGAACAGGAGGGATGGGGTTGGAGGGCCACACCAGAAACAAGGAAAGAAGTGACCATGTTACAGCAGAGAAAATAGGCCTCCATCAAGGACTGCAAGAAAGTAATGTGACACCTAGTTAAGTTCACAATTCGTTCCTGATCATTTACAACTAAGGGAGTATGAACTCACCAGAAGGGGAGGGCATATAGTCTGGCAGATTAAAAAGTAACCATTTTGTAAATGGGTGATTGACCCCCCCAATGCCGAATTCCATACGACCCTGTGATTCCACTTTTGGGTATAAGTATTACATCTACCCTTGAATGTGCTCTTATAATAAGACTCCAGTTTAACAGCTTTCTGTCTCTAGCTAGGGGGTGACATATAGTGCCCATCACGATGGAGTAAAGGGCATTGCAGGAGCAACAAAACTGCAAAAGAAAATCAACGAACCACTATCCAGAACTTCAGAGACTCTATATCAACCACCTAGAACTAGGCCAGACTAATCTCTCCCCATCCTGAAGCTCAGGGACATTTGCGGAAGAGGGGGCGGTAAGAGTGTAAGAGCAAAAGGATGGGAGGAGCAATGATTTGCAAGATACTCCACACAAGTTAGGGCCGAAGCAATCATATTTGGATATTGCATGCCCGGTGCAATGTCCAACACACTATTGACCTCCCAAAGTCTAGCATCTGCTAAAGGCACCAAGATCCTTGGAGGCCAGGTATTGACAGCCACATTAGTGTTCCTATGCTTAAGGGGAACACAGGAAAGGGTTCAGGGAAATGCCACTGGGTCCTTGTACATCATCGGAGAGGAGGCCCAGAGGAGAGTCAGGCATGCACAAGAATGGACTCTGGGAATTGGGGTGGGAGGTACGGGGGAATGGGGCGGGAGGGGTGAGGGGAGGGAGAGCAGGGGGTTCGGGGGGAGGAGGAGGGAGGGAGGGAACTGGTGTACCTATTAAGTTTGTATGAGCTGAAATAATAATAAAAATGTATTAAAATTAAAAAAGTTTGAGCTGAAATAATAATAAAATGTATTAATAATAAAAAAGAAATACTCACATAACAACTGTTTAATGCTTAAATAACCTACAAGGAGTCTCCTTAGCCTTTTCTTTCTGAAATTTGTGAGTTATGTCAGTTTCCTCAGTTTTATGAGCCTTTGGGGACTTCATTCAACTTCCAAGAGGCCATATTTAAGACTGGCGGAATTAGCTTTGTAACACCATATGAAGTTATAGTGTCTCCATTTGATAAATCTTGTTATTGATATTTAAGATATCACTCAGAAAATTTCAGCATTTATTCCAAAAGAATATTCCAAAAATATTCTAAAAGAATATTTGGAAATATTGGGAGCATCTCACGATATATATAAGACATGATATAATATCTATCTTTTCCACTATATCTGTTATTGAATATCATTAATTTCAGTCATCCTCAACATCTTTGGAATATGAGAGGAGTAAGAAAGATCTCAGAAGATCACACTCAACAGACTGTGCAACCTAACTGAAATTAGAGCTTAAAAATATAGGATGAGAGATTTGGCTGGTATCTCCCCATCCTGAAACTCAGGAAAACTTTTGGTAGAGGAGATGGCAAGATTGTAAGAGCCTAAATATGGGGAGGACCCATCATATGTAAGATACTTCACACAAGTGAAGGCTGCAGTAGCCATAATCCGACTTTGCATGACCTGCACAATGACTGACATGTCAACAACCCACAAAGTCTAGCATGATCATAAACAGTGAGATCCTTAGAGGCAAGGGATTAACAGTTCATGGTAGTGTTCCCATACTAATGGGGAGCCCAAGAAAGGGCTCTGGGCTATGTCACTGAGTCCTTATACCTCACTAAAGTGGAGGACCCAGAGGGTGGTTTGGCATTCACACAAAAGGATGCTCCAGGTGATAGGAGGGGAAGAAGGGGAGATAGGGGTGTAATGAAGGGGGAAAGGGAGGGAGGGTGCAATGGGGACTGGGCAGGGGTGAAGGGAGGTAGAAGACTGGGTTCTTATTGAGCTTGTATGATTGGGGAAATAAATAAAAAAAAAAGACATGGGATGAACTTCCAATTTCCTTTCTTGTTAGGAGCTAGTGATTTCAAACACACAAAGCAACAGAGCATGCTGCAGTGGCTTATACTGCTGTCTCATCAGACATGTTAATATGCAAAATAATAGCTTCAGCTGAGGGGCCCTTGAGTGGATGTTAGTCATGCTATTTATAATTAAAATATGCAAAACCACACTGATGTACATGACACAGAAATATCTTAGCCTTTCTCATATTTTCTAGAAAGTTCCACCTTTCACATATCCTTTGTCTTGTTAAACTCTTCAAATCAATCACTTTAATTTTATCACAGAATATATGTACAATTTGCCTTACTTCTTTAATCTTTTATACTTGTACAAAATCATAATGCTTATATTTAACGTTTTGATATGAGTGGAGAAGGGTTAAGAATTCTTCCTGATTGATAATAAAATGTTTATAAAAGAAGTCATTAATATTCAAAGATATGAAAACATCTTTGTTAGTTGCTCTTATTGCTATAGAAGTATGTGAGGATGAGAGAAAAAAGGAGAAAAAGGGACAGAGAGAGAGATACTAATGTTCTACTCTTGTTGGAATGTTTGTAAAGAGTTCCTCTGTTTGCAGAATGCCATGTCATTCATGAAGCTGATATATGATTTCCATTCTGGGTGTACATTAGGGAGAATTTAATCTAGAGATCCATTGAGGAAAATAATGGTGATTAGGTTCTTGGCTCCTGATGTAGACATTTTCACGGGTTACAGATGGTAAATTTAAAAAAGAATTTTAATAGCTCACAGGCTCTTTATTTATTTATTTATTTATTTATTTATTTATTCATTCATTCATTCATTCATTCATTCATTCATTCAATTGTGTGTGTGTGCGCATGTGCGTATGTATGTGTATGTGTGTGCGTGCGTGTGTGTGTGTGTGTGTGTGTGTGTGTGTGTAGAACCACAATGGACCGCCTCCACCTCCTCCTCCTTTCCTCTGCTCCTGGGATTCACAGGCTCTGCCCACCAGGAACGCCATGCAGGCCGCCCCCACTTCCACCTGGGGTCTATACGTGGGGTCTAGAATCCGAACTCAGGACCTTCCTCCTGTAAGGCAGAGGCTTAACCCCTGAGCCACCTCTCTAGCCCCCCAGATGGTAAATTAATAATAAATTTAGTGACAAATATTTGATGAATAGTAACCACATCTTAATAAGAGTTATCACCTCATACATCTTTGTGAAGTGACAAAGGTCTGAGTTGGGGCGTTTGTAAGGTTAAAAGTGAGATTGCATGCTGGCAGGTGATGTAGAATATATCAGTTCCAAGAGATTCACTTCAGTTTGTTCCTGAAACTGAGAGGTAAGTGAAATTGGAAGACTCAACATAATGTTGCTTATTCTACATGTGCTTGTGTGTGTGTGTGTGTGTGTGTACAAGAAGGCACTTGTATGTGTTTGCCTATGAAGGTCCAAGGATGACATCATGAAACATCTGGGATTGCTCTAACTTCATAATGTTTTGCTCTAGGGTTTCCCAGGCTCTGCTTTCCAGGGCCATAGTACAGACAGCTTCCATGGGATGGAATAAAAACTCAAGTCCTTTTATTGTGATGCAAAAACTTCAATTCCAATGCCATCTCTTCAGCTCAAGATTATTGGCATAACCTTAATTAACATAACTTTTTATCAAAACTGCATACTAGCTAGGATTCCTAATATCACATACCACACTTCAGTAAAATGCAACAGGGTTTCAGTTCAAATATCTTTAATGTGTGAGTGCTATTTGGTGTTTCTATTGAAACAGCAATGTGGAAGGAAAAGAGTATTTTCATGCCTAATATTCATTACATGAGTACCTAAGAATGATTTTTTTCTGAAGGAGGATCAAGATTCTTTTGTTTTTCCAATGATAAGATTACGTATCATCCTTATAACTTCAACTTCATCTCTAAGGTGTGAAAATCTTCTATTCCCCTATTCATAGGAAACAGTTTCTCATTAGTACTAAAGATACCAATGTATTCTAAAGATATAGTTCTAGAATCCTTCAGAAGTCAGATTTTTCTATACCCTGCTATTGTTTGATTTACAACCATTTCCTCACATCATACTGAAATGACATATTTTATAGTAATATCTGCAACTGGAAGGAATATGCCTCCTGTTTATATCAGGGAGAAAATTTGCTATATTTTACTTGATGGAATGTTTCCATGGATTCTTTTATCTCAAATAACATTTTGGTTCATGAGAAGTAACGTGTGCAGTGGTAAATGGTGGAATGAGTACATATCATAGTAATTATGAAATAGGGGTTTGAAGCTCCTTAGCTGAAAAGTACATGACACATGCAGGGTGCATGTAACAGGTCAAAATGAGATCAGTGAATAGTAAACTCTAATTTTCCTTATAGCTTCGCCCCTGTTTTGTGAACCTAGTCCATCAACAAACCCTCACTTCATACAGCTGAAGTTAAAGGACATAAGAACTGTCAAGAAACTACAGTCAATGAGTATGAACAGAATTTTATTTGTGGAAGGCTTTTGGAATGATCATAGGCAATTAAGTTTAGCTCTCCAAATTCTCTGATTAATCACGATGTCATGTAAGGAGTCAAATTACTACAGAAGCATTTTCTGTTAAAAAAAGAAAATGATAGGCTCATCACAACTCTACTTAGGTATAGAATAATTACAAACTGTCCTTATATCTTCCTGAACAGCCTGTTTTCCATAAGACAATTACAAGAGTTTAATGCAAGAAGTAACCATGCTACTTCTTTCCATGACATAAGGCATAGTAGTACCCTTACCATATTACTCACTGTATGAGATTTCAGGGAGCATGTTGTTATGCACATGGAACTTTTTACACATATAAATGTTCCCAGCTTTAAAAGACAATTGTTTATGCTTTTTGATTCAGGTTCGTATAGATGAAATAGTGTTAATCATATTCTTAGGCTATTTTCCACAGGAGGCAACAAAAATAAAGTTAAAAGTAAGCTGTCTTGGGGCTGGAGAGGTGGCTCAGAGGTTAAGCTTCTGCCTTGCAGGCGGAAGGTCCTGAGTTCAAATCCTACACCCCACATATAGATGCCGGGCAGAAGCGGGGGTGGCCTGCGTTTCCGGTCCTGGTAGGGCAGAGCCTGTGAATCCCGGGGCAGAGTAAACAAGGAGGAGGTAGAGGCGGTCCATGGTGGTTCCCGAATTTGCCCGTGGTTCTATACACACACACATACACACACATACATACACACACACACACACACACACACACACACATGCACAATTGAATAAATAAAATAGATACTTTTACAAATGGTATTTTAGCAAAAGCCTCGTGGGCTGCAGAAGCAAATCTTAATTAGCTAACTTTGAAGCAAGTGAAAAATTCTGAGAACAAATACCATCTGCTTTCATCACGTTTGGCTCCAGTTCTCTTACCTAGTAACAGAGAGTCAGTTGCTGAGCACAACCAGCATCACTCCATTGATTTTTCTCTGAGATTTTGATCAAAACCACTAGCATCCCTAGAGCTTGTTATAAACACTCGAAAATCACATTCATTGCTCAGCACAGTCTTGGTCACACAATTCTGAAATCGAAGTTACATATAATGCCACCATAGATCTGACTAAGACCTTGGGCTGTTCTTGCATGGAAATCACCAAAAAGTGGGAAGCAGCCCTTAAGTTACTTGCAGTCCTGTTTGCTTCAGTGACAACAGCATTGAAGCTCAACTGGCAGACTTGCAGCTACAAACCATGGAAAGTTGGGGCATGGTTCTAGACCCCAACAGTCACAGATTTGTAGCCCTTGATGTTCTTGTTTAAAAATTTACTTCCCCGATCTGGTATTAGAAAACAGGGAGAATCTTTGACTATTACCAGCAACAGTAGAAATCTTGGCTTTATCGACAGGTAGGATTATAGTCCTTAAGTCTCAGATATTTTTTTTAATTTTTTATTATTTATTCAATTGTGGGTGTATGCGTGTGTGAGCGTGTACATGTATGTGTGTGTGTGTAGAACCACGGATGAATTCGGGAACCACCATGGACTGCCTCCATCTCCTCCTTGTTTACTCTGCCCCGGGATTCACAGGCTCCGCCCTACCAGGACCAGAAACACAGCCCCCCCCTCCCCCTGCCCCGTTTCCACCTGGCCTCTATACCTGGGGTCTAGGATCGGAACTCAGGACCTTCCGCCTGCAAGGCAGAGGCTTAACCCCCGAGCCACCTCTCCAGCCCCAAATCTCAGATGGTTTTATAAAACAAGAGAAAAATTTCTGAGGAAAGACATCTATGGTTTATCTATAACCTTGCGTTTATGGACACATAAAGGCACAAATACATTCACACACATACTTTAATATATTCATGTGCTTATACATGCTCAAATATGCACAAGACATTATAAAATACTGTGAGCAATGTCTTAATGAGAATCTAACACAGAATACAATCTCAATCAGGAGGAGGACTCAATCATTGGGGTTGTCATGGTTTGAAAGTGGGTTGTCACCCACAGGCTCATGTGTTTGCATCCTTATCTACTGTTATTAACCTTGGGGAAGACCGTGGACCTAGGAAGAGTTGGAACCTTGCTGAAGAAAGGCAAGTCAGTGTTTGTGGGGTGAGGATGGATGGCCCAGCCCTGCTTCCACTAATAGCCTACCCTAATAGTCTGTTCTTGAAGTTTACTGCTTGTTCTCTTAGCTTCCATGATGACAGACGTGACCTGAGCCAACTCTAGCTCTGGAACCATAAGTCAAAAAAGTTTCCTTTCTCACTGAGTGTAGCTTGAGTCTGAGTGTTGACTCACAGCAGGAAGAAAGGGTAACTTCAAGGGCCTTAGGCCTTACAGTGACCAGGACTTACAGCCTCTTTTCCTGAGCTTTTTACAGTCCTGATCTTTTTTTTTAAATTATTATTATTAATTCAATTGTGTGTGTGTGTGTGTGTGTGTGTGTGTGTGTATAGAACCACAGGCGAATTCGGGAACCACCATGGAACACCTCCAACCTCTTCCTTGTTTATTCTGCCCTGGGATTCACAGGCTCCGCCTTACCAGGACCAGAAATGCAGCCGCCTCCATTTCTGCTTCTGCCGGGCATCTATACGTGGTGTCTAGCATCCGAACTCAGGACCTTCTGCCTGCAAGGCAGTGGCTTAACCCCTGAGCCAGCTCTCCAGCCCCCAATGCTGATCTTCTGCAAGATGGGCTCTCTGCTGTCTTTAACTTGTCTATCCCACTGTCATTTGCAGTTTTTAATCAGTGCTGTCACCTGCTGTTTCTTCCCCTGGCTATGCTCTGGATCTCTTGCAGTTTTCTCATTGAAACCATTCGAATCATACTCTGTGATACTCTGCCACTGTAGAGATAGAAGCTGTTCTTACCCCTGCACAGAATCCCCTCCACATTACTACCTCAGACCACTCTACTTTTTTTTAAAATATTTTATTTATGTATTCATTTAGTGTGTGTGTGTGTGTGTGTGTGTGTGTGTGTGTGTGTGTGTGTATGTGAAAAGGTATTGTATGTTCCTGTGGACAACCAAGTGTGACTTTGGGAATATTCTGGATTGCTTCTACCCCATTTTTGCTTTGCTCTGGGATTTCCCAGGCTCTGTCCACCAGAGATAGGAATGCAGGCTGCAGCCCTTTCTGCCTGATGTTTTTATGTGGAATCTGGGATCTGAACTCAGGACTTTCTGCTTGCAAGGCAGAGTCTTCACCCCTGGGCCATCTCTCCAGCCCCACTATACTTATTGTAAGGATCACAAAGGGGCCAAGAAGGCACTAGTCAACAACATCCTTTCTTGGGCTTAATGGCAGAAAGTTATTAAATAGCTCTCAGTTTACTGTAAAAAGTTGATGAAATAACTTAGATATCTACTCAAGAGTGGGAATATGCCACAGGTGTGGTCTGCAAATGGAAATGTATTCTTCACCAATCACAGCATACTTTCCAGTTTTCTCTGTGCTAAGCCCAACACAAGAACCATTCTCATAGCCTTTGTGTAAGGACCAATCGAACTCCACGCAGCATCATTCATTGGCTTTTGCAGAGATGTGAGAACCTGCTATTGAGCATTCCTGGTTGTCTTGGTGCTATAACCAAGCATAGCTACTGGGTCACTTAAAAGTTCGTTAAAATTGTGAAGTGCTGCCTTTGAAAGGCCTGCAGGTTTTTCAGAATGGTCAGAACTAAAGCAAATACTCCTAGAGCAGTTTGGGCTTCAATAGCCTTTGCAACTCTTTCTCAGAATGATTTCACAATACATCTAGACTGTCTTAACGGTAGACCAGCTGTTTCCTGGGAAGAAGCTTCTCCAGGCTTGTCAGTGCAATGTCTATCCATTGGCATTGAAGGCAATTTCATTTGTTCACAGAATAAAATATTAAATCTAGACTTCAAAGATAACTTACCCAATAAAGTGCATATTAAGCAAATGGGAGGATCAAAGTTAGATAATCAGAATCTGCCTAAAGAACCAGGCATAGCAGTGCACACTTGTGAATCCTGGAGACAGGCAATATAGTGGGACTTGATGAACAGATAATCTATCTAAATCAGTGGATCCCTGGCCAATGAGGGTCTTGCATCAAAAAAAGAAAAAAGATATTTACAAGGGGATCAGCTCCTGAAACATGAGCTGATTTCCCCCCCCACACTATGTGCATACACATGCACACATAAACATGTGCAGATAAATAAACGTGTATGAACACACACATAAAGAGATAATATCTTTATGATGAAGATTTCATGGAAACTTGATGCAGAACTACCATATAAAGCAATGATAGATCAGCATCTATGCTGGATACATTGTTATATGTACAAGGAATCCTTGGATTAGGAAAAAATATATGCCATATCTCTTCTAACAACCAATTGATCATAGACTCACATTGATAAGAGTGAGTAGATTTGCAAGCCCCTGAACTTTGGTGCTAAGTTCTGTCATAGTTCAGCTGTCTTAAATACCTCTTATAGGCACAAACACATTTCACTAAGACATTTACACAGCAAATAATATGGCCTCTGCCACACAGTTTCACCAGCACCCAAACCTGCTTAACAATGCTTTCATAGAAACCAATTATTATAATGAAAAAGTTTCTGAGCAGATAAAATCCATCTAGAAATATTTGGGAACCTAACAACTGAGCATGAATTATGGACATAGTAATAATGTGATTTTTAATGAAAAAGAATCCATAGTCTTACAAAATTTCTGAGATATTTTATAGTTAGTAGATAGAAAAATTAAGAGTGAGCCAAGAGAATGAAACCTAACTGATTAAATCTGGTAAAAGCAGGGTTTATTGTTTGTTAGTTTATATTTTTCTCATTTTCTTATTGTTGTCTATGTCTGTGTGCATGTATGTGCATGTGTGAAAGTTGTGTGAGTATTCAGGCCCGTGTGTGCTCAAAGGGGCAGAAAAGGCCAAGAGGAAATAAGATGTTCTTTTTTCATTCTTTGCTTTGTCCTCTAAAATCTTTTGAAGCTGGGGTTCATGTCTCAGCTAGACTAAAGCCTTGGTGGTCTTCCTGTCACTGCTTGCCTTATAGTTGGGGTTACAGGCATTTGCAGAGTCACCAAGCTTGTTACATGGCTTCTGGGATGCAAACACCAGTTCTTGTAATTGCAGGAAAAAAAATGTACACACCCATGTCTCCATCACCGGAAATGTTTAACTAAAATTAAAGGGTGGGATTAAGAAATGGATGCCATTTAAGGTAACTCTTTTCAATTTTCAATAAGAATGAGAAAAAAGTGTATAAACAGAACAATTGCAATTCTTTTATTTTCAAGTTTCGTGTTTTAACTCATGTTTTACAAAATTGTGGGCTAGCTTAAAAAGAGAAGTTACTTGTTTCAACTCCTTCACAACAAGCAGAGATATGCAACACTTTGATTCACATATACCTACATATATAGCCTCTCTGTAGCTATCAAAATAAGTGATTTCAGTATGTGATTCCTTTCTCTCAGTTTACTGTAAAATTAATATTGCATACAAATGCAATTTAGATGTTTGCAGGTGGGAAATTAACTTATTTGATTGGAAGACATGTTTACAATTATGATTTCAAGATGAGTGGAAAATGACCCTTATAAATGTTATTTATACAAAATATATGTTTATTATTTATGTCTGATATATTTATATATAATAAATTATATATTGTATATTTTGTATTATATATCATACATAATGCATTCATGTAGTGCATTTGTGTATAATTTATGTATAACATGCATTTGTTTTAAAATCATATAAAACCAGAGTAGAAATTAATAAGTATATTTCATTTCTAGTTATTAGATGTTAGGCATGTTAAACACAAAATAACTCAAGCTCCCCCCACCTTCGAAGTCCAAGTTCAGACAAAGAACCAGTCTACTTAGGGCAGCTCTTCCCTCCCAAGGACACCTCCACAACCCCTATCCTGTATCCTGTCTGCAATTTCTCTACAGCCCCAGTCCACCTGCAATTAAGATAAATTGGCACATATTCCCAAGGACTTTCACTCACCCCAGGGTAGGCCCCCCCTTCCTATCCAGTACTTTTCCAACTACATGTCCCTTGTCTAAAGTCATGCTCCTGCCCCTTCTGTTCCCAGTCACATGACCTTGCCCAATAAGAGACCTCAGAAACTAGATTCTCTCTCTCTCTTCTTTCTCTCTCTATCTCTCTTGCTTGCTATCTCTCATTTCTCTGCCTCTTTGTCTCTCTGCTTCTCTGTGTGTTTCTGAGACAGCCATGCTACATGCTGCTTGCTTATTTTGTCCTCCTGATTGTTTGACAATAAATCTCCTTTATGGGGCTGGAGAGGTGGCTCAGGGGTTGGGCCTCTGCCTTGCAGGTGGAAGGTCCTGAGTTCGGATCCTAGACCCCACATATAGACGCCAGGCAGAGGCGGGACGGGGGCGGCCTGGGTTTCTGGTCCTGGTAGGGCGGAGCCTGTGAATCCCAGGGCAGAGTAAACAAAGGAGGAGGCAGTCCATGGTGGTTCCTGAATTTGTCCGTGGTTCTACACACACATACACGCACACACACACATACATGCACACAATTGAATAAATAATTTAAAAAAATTAAATCTCCTTTATATATTATGTGCTGGTTTTGGTGTGACTTTGATCTCCAATCATTCCAACATAGAGGGGCCTTCGCAAGAGCCTCCATATGAGTTTCACAACAAGTAATTTAAAAAATAATTTTTAATCAACATTTGGCTCCAGCAACAAAGTCAATGTTTTTAGATACTTTATTAGTCTCACAAACTAAAAAAATTAAATCTCCTTTATATATTATGTGCTGGTTTTGGTGTAACTTTGATCTCCAATCATTCCAACGTAGAGGGGCCTTTGCAAAAGCCCCCATATGAGTTTCACAACAAGTAATTTAAAAAATAATTTTTAATCTACATTTGGCTCCAGCAACAAAGTCAATGTTTTTAGATACTTTATTAGTCTCACAAACTAAGTCCACTGCATCACATAACTGAACAAAATAGTACTTGATTTCCAACTAATTATGGAAGATACTATAAAAAATCTGAAAATTATGGCCCTGGCATAATCACTTGAGCTTTGTCATTTTGTTGCCAGACACCAGACAAGTAGGCAGCACAGTTTTATTTCTGTGTTGACTGTTATTTTTGAGAAGTGCCATTTAAACGAGTAGAAAACAAAAATAAATTTAGACAAGGCTCAAGGCTGAAATCTGTTTTTCAATAACAATATTATGGTTGAGCAATATATCAACATAATCTTACAACACATATAAACACAAGTATTACATCTAGACCTTATCCTTTTCCATGATTATTTTCAATTAAAAATGAAAGAATTTGATCAGATTTCTATCACCAAATCCTTTTCTACTTTATCACCAACTTGTAATATTATCCTTAGCCCCAGTAAAACTATTTCGAAAAACTTCTCCATCCTTGCTGTAGTCATATCTGACTCATCTCCTTTAGTTTTGTGTCCTCCCCTCCCTAATGAATTTCAATTACCCAGGCCTCCCCCTGATTTCTCTCTTAGCCTGTCAGTGTCAGAAAACTTCACTTCTTCTGACAAGTTGTTCATGTTCTATTCTGTTGCTCTCCCATCTAAAGGCCAAAATATATTTCCCCGGGGACCACCAGGCCCTTAATTCTAATGAAACTACTGTTTCTTAAGTTTCTCCCTTGTATTAGGTTCTTTTGATAACAGTTATGCTTTAGATCTTTTTTTTTTCTTTTCTTTCGAAAAATTATCTAAATGTGTGGAGTGGAAGAATAGCTGAGGTGGATGTGACCGTGAACCTGTCTTCAATGCACTCGTTTTTCTCTGCAGCTGGTGATGCAATCCTTCCCAGGAGAATACAGAGCTATCAATATATTCATCAGGAGCTTCATTTACTTCAGAGATGGAAAATGCTTTATCCATTGTTGAAAACAAAATGATCAAAATTGAGTTTCCAGTGCTTATGACACAGGGTCAGTGGACAGCCACCACCAGTGAGCTCATCCACAAAACATCACAAATGTCATGTCACTGTGACCGAATAACAGGGCAGGGAGATGTATCTAAGAGATTACTTGAATACTCTGTGTCTTGCTGAATTTGTGTTTGCAACATAAATTATTATCTTATTAGGTAAATTCACCAACTATCATTCCAATAAGCAGTGTACCCTCATCTATACAATAACTGTGACTAGAAGAAAGAAAGCCATCTTCAATAAAACAACAAATCCAGTCTGAACAAAAAGCTAAATATTCTTTTAAGGGCAGCCTTTCTCATAAAAAAATTCAGGTTTGTACTAGAAGTCTTTGTGTATATACTTCTACTTTAAATGGTGCCACCATTTAAAGATAAAAGAACAGAATGATAATGTAACTGAGAGCAGAGTAATCTACAGAAGACACTCTAAAATCATGAATAAACTATTCTTTTTCATTCAAAAAGCTGTATGCATACCACAATGGGCAGAAATAAGAAAAGACTACAGTATTTTTTTCCAGGTGCAAGCTAGCACAGCATAAAAGTCAATTGTAGCTTTGCCTGGGAGCATGCAAGATAACTAATTGGAGGAAGAAAAATCAAATTCAGTGGGGAAATGTTTGTTTATCCTCACATGCTTGGATATAATTGATTTCTCCCCAAAGCACTCAATGCTCCTAAGTAAGTGTAATTCTTAAAGATCAATACAGGAAGAAATAACCATGAAGGAATTTTGACATTCTGTTATTATCCTAATAATAGTTATTTTTATTGAAAGCTTTCTTCCTAGTTTTTCTTTCCAATGCTTGTTGTTTTAAATTAAAAATATGGCTAGCATGTTTAACACTTCTCTACATTACCATGCACAACACACACACACACACACACACACACACACACACACACACACACCACATACTCCACTCAAACACAATGACCTAAGAAAGGGATTAAGTTTATTTCATCAATCTACACACCAGAAATAAAATAATTACTTCAAAATCAGGTAAATTCTCCCCTCCCTCAAGAATCATACAAAATTAATAAGGAGTTGCATAAACAGAGCACAGTGAAACATATAAACAAAATATACATAAAATAATAAAACTTTTCCTTCCTCAGGAAATGAGCAGTGAAAAGAATATGTTTACAATCCAATCTAAAAGCTTAAAAATTGTAAGTAGAGCTGTACTAGGAACCATACTATATATATAATATATATATAATATATATATAATATATAGACATAATAGAAAGACATCTACATATACATGTAGATTTAGATGTCTTTCTTCCAACAGAGAGATCAGCTACTGACACCAGTTATTTTACAGGGAAATTTTTTTTTCTTTTATTATACTCTACTTCACTTTATAAAAAGAGAAAGGCTTGTTCAGAAAAGATGATTGATCATGTAAAGGAGTTTAGAAACAATCAAGTTAATAGGTCATTCCATTTCCCACATGCATGGACCCACCTCTAATATTTTGAGAGAAGTTAAAACTTCACCAAACTCTACTAACATACCCTTATCCAAATATCTATTTCTACATAGAGATAGTTTTTAATCTGTAGACAGTTTATAATGTTCACAGAATATACCTCACATGAAATCACAAAGTACATTTGTAGTAATACAGTTAACTTTTATTCTGTAGGCAGTCAATGCTATTCAAAGAATGCATGCTGCATACTTTGTCAGAGTTCATCTATTCTAGTTCAGTTAACTTTTAACCCATGCCATAGACATTTCACTATGTACATCATCTTCATTGAATGAAAGAATTTGAGTAAAGAACCTTCTAGAAGGCTAAAGCATCCAGTTCAAGAGGTTCAGGAGTTCAGAGTGTTCTTTGACCCAAAGTAGCACTGGTCTCCTCTTCCTAATCATTTCATGCATCACTTTTCTTCAAAAGAAGGCATTTTTATGTTATCAAAATAACTATAAGAAGATAGGTTTTATTTACTACAAAGTCTCGCACAAAATGTAAACACCTACTGCTATAATTACTGCTATTAGTTACAACAAGGACAAACTATTACCTTAAGCTCCTAGAAATTCATGATCATACATGGCCATATCTCACACTATAATTAAGACAATGAGACAGATCTGTAGGTAAGACAGAAGACAAAGAACAAAAGCATAATTTGTCTGAAGAAAATAGTGATTTCTAGACAGTGAAGTAATCCTAATTATTTTATCATAAACTGTTATAGGTCCATAGAATCACAGAATAATTCCACAAATAATTCTGATTTACATATTCTAACTTTTAATACACATGCAAAACTATCAACATTGCTAAAAGTGAAAGAATTCTAAAGTCTCCAGTTTCACATGAACTTATTTGAAAGGCAGTTGTGTCAAACAAAGAATAAATTACAGGGAGCAGAGATATTGGGTCAGGCTTGATCCCAGCATTCCAATTTGTGCCTCAAATTTGCCTGATTTGGCAGATGATATCATCACAAATAGTGTGGACATGAAGCAATAAAGGCAAAAGACAAGTATTCTAACTAAAGTCATCCTCTTGACAAACATGGAGTTGAAATATCACAGTAGTCTATTAAACAAACTACAGCCTTTCTTTTGTAACCAGTGACTGTTCAAGTGCTTTGGTTGTTACAAAAAAAGTCAAGCAAATGAAAACTATCAGGAGAACACTGAAGGATTCTAAATGTACAATATACACAAAGCTGCTGAACAGGAGACCATTCACAGTTCAGCTAATCCACAAATGTCCATCACCCTGAAATGTTTTACTTAGATGTCCTTCTAGGAAGAAGGTAATTACTAGGTATTCATGTTCTGATTTCACCCAAAATTTGCAGAAAGTAGAAAAGTGATACATTCTCTTAATGATTCCCAAGTTCATTGAATATAAGCTAACTAAAATGTGAACTTCCAGTATCTTACCTCCAATATCAGAAACTCTGATGAGTGGAGTCTTTGTTTATACAATAGTTGTTCTCTGCTAAACTTACTGTAATTCACCAATAAAACTGAAAAAAATTATAATGCTTGGCTTCAATGAAAGGGAACAGAGTAGACTAACAATAATTTGAGGAATATAATGTATGTTTTAGAAAAAATTAAATAATCTTATTCATTGTAATTTAATGGCTTGCTTAAAAACTCTGTACTGTATCATTAAAAGCAATTGCACTGAAGATAGGTGAGAAATGCTACATAGTAAACTATGAATGGCCAGAAACACAGGGTATCACTATAATGCATACCAGTGGAGTTCCAGGGATTCAGCTGCTGTGAGTTCTCTCTCAGGCTCGGGAGACTGCTCCCTTGCCTAGGTGTCTCTGTGTCATTCTTAGAACTGTAACTCTTGATTTTTCAGGTTCCCTAAAATAGACTGTGGAATCACTTTTTAGTCCATATTGTCACTGCTTTATTTCACATTAATAGACATATGTTAAGACTCCTCAGAAAAAGTCACACAGCAAAGGCTGTTGCTCAGTTTCATTTCCCAAGAAACTTAAAATAAATGGAATGAATGTAAAGGCAATGAAGTCTAGTGGTTAAGCAGGTTTGTGTTAAGTGATATCATTTCAATTTTTTAAAAAAGTAACCAAAATAATTACTTCCTATTCAGAAAAATAACGCCTTAGCCTGGGAAGGTAGAGAGGAAGGAGAAAAAGGTGGATCAATTATCAAGAAGCATTTTGCTTCCTTTTTCCCTCCAATCCACCCTCCCCTGCTCCCTTCCTTCCTCCCTCCCTCTCTTCCTCCCTTTCTCCCTTTCCTTCCTCCCTCTCTTCCTCCATTCTCTTCCTTTCTTCACCCTTCATTTTCTCAATAGAAATAAACTAGACACTTATACAGACATTAATGCCCAGATCTTCCAACTTAAAGACCAATAAATAGATGTTTAACAAGCTACGAATGGTATAATAATTAAAGATATTGATTTGAATCTGGAACTGACTGTAGGAGACTCTGTGATCCTAATAACTAATACTAATTAAATGTCAGTATTTTATAATTTTGCTTTTATATTGCTAATGGTATTTTCCACTTGCAGTATGTGAGCACATGTGTTTGTGAGGCTGAGAGTTAAACAGCTGATACTTCAGCTTTTGTCCATTTCTTCTCACTAGTTTCCCCCAGTTTTCCATGGGACTACATACCTCTGCCTGGTCTGGCCTGTGCTTTGGGACTCCAGTTCATTCTTTGTTGAAGGTGGAATAAAAGCCCTCAGAAGCTCCGTTGCAAGGAATACATTGTCCACTAAAATGAGCTCTTAGGGCAACATTATCTGTCTACTGTCAGATGATCCTACTGCTTATTGTAAAGTATGTAAATACATATGTTTATATTCTACAATCTCCTTATTTTATGTTTAATGAAATCAGCTTTCTTATTCTTATGGGCAAAAACAAACTTGATTAAATATCTTAAATTTTCATATATTTACATATCTTTCTATTTAAAATTTCTTTCCATAATATAAAAAAATTTGTGTACACATGAGTTCTCTCATTTTATAAGTCTAAATGAAAAGATTTCATTTTAAATCAATTGCCTTATGTTAATGAAATTATGTGTCTTTATGTGACAGACATTTGTGCTTTCAAACATTCTTAGCACACATTTTCCACACCTTACAAGAAGGAGCCCCCAACATTTGCATTAATATTTAACATTGCTTCTTTATGGTAACTGGGGATATCTGATGTCTCCTTCACTATATATTTATTATGTCCCAGACCATAACACTTCATATGTCCATTGTAATAATCACATATTTACCATGAGTAATATAATGTGCTTAGTTCCAAAAAAAAAACTTTCATAGAGCTGTAATCAGGGAAGACTTTGAACATTCTTCTTTCTATTCTATATGAATGAATGACCTGTTAAGTAGGAGGTCAAAATGTAATTATAAAGTCATTAGTGTTTTTCTACTTCTAAATATGTACTAAATGGACAAATGTAGTTTTCAAAGCATACAGAGTTGCTAATTTGTAATCTCTTAAAGTTATAGTTTAGATTCCGGCAAGATAGACTCAAAAAGTCTGCTATAAAAGTCTGGAGATCTGGGTCTGTTTGGAAAGACAGAACCTATCCTGAAAATCATCTTGTGACATTTATAGACATGCTGTGGTGTGACTCACACACACACACACACACACACACACACACACACACACACACACACACACATTTTTAAAGATTGCTCTCTGATTGGAGAGATGGCTTAGGGGTTAAGACTGTGCCTTGCAAGCAAAGGGTCGTGAGTTCTGAGCCCAAGTTCAAGACTGAAAAAAAAAGTCAGGTAGAAACGACACTCTGTGTGCAAAGCCTGGGAAATACCAGAGTGAAGAAACAGGAGCTAAAAACAATCCAGGATGATTTCCACAGTCATACTTGGTCCTCCACAGGGACACACAGTGCCCTCTAATACACACACACACACACACACACACACAAATACACACACACACACACACACACACACACACACATACAGAGACTAAATAAATAAGTTTAAAAAATCTCCTCTATCTCCGTGTGTATGTGTGTGTGTGTGTATTTGTGTGTGTGTGTGTGTGTGTGTGTGTGTGTGTATGTGTGTCCAAAGATCTTTCAGCATGATTAAGCAGGCAAAAGTGCTTGCTGCTCAAGCTTCATAGCCTGAGTTTGATTCTCAAAACTCAAGAAAGGGTGAAGAGAACTAATGACACAAATTTTGTACTCTAGCTACATGCATGCATGGTACACAAGAGCCCCTGGTATTTTTTGTGTGCCTCATGCATCAACTTAAATAGCTAAATTCAGTTCCATTTTCAGCTTACAGTCATGATTCTCTGCTGAGTAAATTAATAAAATTTTTATTTATAAAACTAGCCATATTTTCTCTGATGACCACCTTTGTGGAACAGAGATCTAACAAATAAGTTGTCTCTTATTGCATAATAGGTTACCTTGTACTTTAAGTGATTGCATTCTTTTAATTCATGCCAATAACTTTTGGTAAGTATGTCTTCTTACATGTTTTTAGAAATCCTTCACCAAATTTGTCTTACAATATTTTCTTAGGGTACCTTGATTTAATTTACATCAGAACGAAAGACTTCCATTTTTAAACTATTTTAATTAACAATTCCTCCCGAGAGAATATATTAATTTTAATGAAATACAATCTAACATTGCAGATGGCATTTTATCCTATTTTAAAATCTGTTAAAGTGCACTGTTCTTATTTACAATATTTATTTTTTCTTATGCTACTTATTTTAACTTTGTATAGATTTTCATGCTAGGAGAGTTGGAGTTTTAAGTGAAGATTTGTTATAGTGACACACAGTCATGAAAACATCTAGCAAATGAAAATTGAAGTGACTGTGTTATCTTCTTTCCTCAATTCACTTTGGAGAAAAACTTTGTTTTGTATGTATTTGCTCTTTTATTTAGAATCTGTTACTCTGCTAAATTATTTTCTTGTGCCAATCCAACAATGAAGAAACTATTATAATACATTTTGGTGTCTGCATTACTATTCTTTCAGCCTTGTTTTACTGGAAAATGTGTTGGTTTTATTCGGTCCTCAGTTCTGAAAAATGCAACAGGGAGGTTGTTGAAAAATTGTCCTCTTCTAATTTGTATCTACAATACAGTCTCATCAACATCTTCCTATTTTGTCCTAACAGAGTACCTTATCACTCAAATTAACACATTAACAATATGTTATCCCAAAATTACTCATTTTACTCAATTAATTTTATTTGTTTCACCTCAGCCTTGCCTTGGCAAGTGTACAGGATACAATTAACAACCTTCAAACCTATCCTGAGTGATTTTTCAATTTTTATTTTTTCTCTTTATTTACTGTATGTGTGTTTATGTCCTTCCATTTACATGAATACATGGACTTTCATGATGATGTATGAAATGAGTTCTATCCATCCATTAAGTGGCTTCTTAGAATCAGCTCATTTTGTTGCTCTTCTCTAGAACAGGGTTTATTATACACTAAGACACTTTTCCAGACTCTTTCATTATTATTGACAATGAACTCACCAAATAGTTTTTCCTAATCTGGTGACACAGGATAAAGTTAACCTGTACTTTATTATATTATTGCATCCATGAGCTACGAAATTTGTTGACATAGTAACTATGCCATGTACAATATTTTTGTGCACACACAGTTTATATTTGAGCTGAAACTATCACTAAAAGAAGTTAAGAAAGAAAATGTGATGTTCCAAAATTATTACGATGCTTGTTTCACCTTTCAGTCATCTCGTTTTTAATCTATCAATCCTAGAACTGTTTCCCAGATATCACTGTCTCTGATTCATTACTTGTACTAAATCTAGATACAACCCTAAGAAAACTGAAATGTTCAAATTTGATCCATTGCGTATTTACCTATGTTAGAAAAGTCACTAAGTTCAATGTGCCGTTATGTTCAGGAGTTACAAGGGTATCTCCACAAATTATGATGTTCTCTTCCTATTTTCATAAGTACATAAATCAATGAGAAATATGTCTAAACAAACAAAATTTGTAGAGAAATAACTTTTTGTATTTTCAATAGAATTATCTGTGTTTGCTTTTATTGCAGGTTAATTAAAGCTTAGGGCAGAATAAATCTTAATCCCAGTTAATACTGCATCATACAGAGTCCTGCAGTTTCTGTCCAAGATTCAATATAATCATTCTGACAACCATGCACTGGCAAATGCCTTCAGGAATCTATCTACAGTAATTTTTAAGTGATTCATTTTCTTGCTGATATATGTATATATATGAAAATATGATATATGAATATATATATTTATATGTATATATATACATATTTACATTAACAGTTGTAGGAGATGGTTCTGTATTATATCTTAAGCAAGGAATGCATGCCTTGCACATTTTTGCCATCCTGTTGTACATGGATATCTGTGTGATTCAAGACATTCAAGAAAATTTCTGAAGAGAAAATGTTGCTATAGTTGTGTTAACACATGTCTCACTTCAGTGCTCAATTCCCCAAAGAAATACTAATAATTGAATACACTGAGGGGAAAACTACATTTTTATTATTGTTATTTGTTGAATTCTTTTATTATTATTATTATTATTTATTCAACTGTGTGTGTATGCATGTGTGAGCGTGTGTGTATGTGTGTGTAGAACCACGGACGAATTCAGGAACCACCATGGACGCCTCCACCTCCTCCTTGTTTACTCTGTCCCGGGATTCACAGGCTCCGCCCTACCAGGACCGGAAACATAGGCCGCCCCCACTTCTGCCCTGCGTCTAGGATCCGAACTCAGGACCTTCTGCCTGCAAGGCAGAGACTTAACCCTTGAGCCACCTCACCAGCCCCTATTTATTGAATTCTTAATGTATTTTCTTTTATTGCTTGCATACTACATTGCTTTGTCCAATTTAAAGAAATTAAGACATAAAGACAGGAGGTGGACATGCTAAGGAAATGCCCAGGTGAAGTGGAAGGGAAACAGGGCTACCTATGAACAAAATTTATTGTCTACATATATGAGGTTTTAAATGAGTGTGTGTATATGTATGTATGTTTGTATTTAAACGTATGTGTGCATATGTATATACATGTGTGTATGTATTTATATATTGTAGCATCATGGTAAACACATACCTAAACCAATCCATGAAAATTCAGTTCGCACCAGGTAGCTTTGAAAATTGAAACAATGGTGTTTATGGAGATGAAGTTCATCAGCCCAGTACTTATTTGATTACTTACATGGTCTGACTGGTACACTTTGACATGCATAGTAGAATTGAAGTTATTGGAGAAAACATAATTACTTAATCCTTTCTGGCTCACACTTAACATACCTAAAACCCATATCATCAGCTGGCCAGAGAAAAAAAGTAGTACTTGCTTTCAGAGCTTATACTTCAGTGTCATCATTGTTGGGTATATTAGTTGTCTACTGACACAGATTTGTGTATCATCTAGGCAATTGAAGGCTTTAGCTTTGGGCACAGTTGTGAAGAATTGACAGTTGAGCTGAACTCTGGGTAAACCTGCAGCAGACTGTCTAAGTGACAGGAAAGCCAAAGGCAAGGTGGGTAAGCGTAGGTGTGGGGTTGAAGAATAAGACTGAATAAAGTGATTAAGTAAGCTGGTATCCTTTTATATAACTGGCCAGACCTGTGGGCCTGGCAAATAAAGAACATCCCTTTCTCAGCAATCCTGCATATTTATGGATATGGCGTGGCCAGTTTCCTGACCCCTGGTGTTGGTGTGAACTCTCCTATCAAGCTGAATTAAGAACAGTTGCCAGACTATCAATAGATAAAATAAAAACCAGTGTTCTATTAAATTATCTTGTCATGAATTTAATAACAACATGCTGGGTCACTGTCACATCTACCAAATATTCTAAATTTATATGAAATGCAGATTTCTAAAAGTCTAATTTTGAATTGGTCAATGTTGATATATAACATTTATTGCTGTGTGTATTTATTTTGGACATATGCTTTTATTAGCTGTAGTAATATTTTAGGGAATTTTAAAAAATTGTATGTATGTTCATATATGTCAGTGTGGCTGGTTTGCTTCTTTTTTTATAGTCGTATGACTTTAATTTCCTTTCATTTTTCCATAACATCCAGAAAAATGTTTACAATAAATTCAAAGACTAAGCATACTCAGATTTTCATAATATTCATGGGAAAGTTTTCAGTGCTCGTCATGAACTATGAGGTTAGTGTGCACACCTTTGGCAGAATCTTTTCAATTTAACAGTTTGAGGACATTCTATCATAACTGTTAAACCTTCTATTATGAAAAGTTAAAGGATTTCATGTATATTTTTTGTTCATTAACAAGTTTATGTTCACTTTATTTTTTCCAGAGCCACATATATTATTTTGAGTAAATAATTAAATTCATTTTATTACCTCTTTTAATACTAGCCATTTTCTCTTTATTTTAGAGGACATGTTAATTTTATTTAAATATAATACATATGCCTGATGTGAATTTGTTGGTTTCTTACAGATGGCTTGTCATACATGCTTACATTGTACCAAGAGTCAGGTCAAATAAATGAATGCACCTGATGTGGTTACATTTTCTCACATTAAATTTTCTTCAGAAATACTTCACCCAGATCACTAGGATTTTATCTACGTGCAATCTCCAATTTTCTTTGGCTATACATTTTCTAAATCTTAAATATGTTCAAGGTTCTGTGGTCTGACAATTTTAAAAGAGCTTCCTGGGTCTGAAGAAATGATACCAAAGAATGAAAATGCATTATTCAAAATTATACTAAACTAATTTAAAAATAATATTTTATGATAGGAAAATTTGTGATTTGTCCCTGTTGTTCAAGGAGTAAAAGCCCAGTGATAATTCTGTAATCACTATACTCAAGAATTTTATGGTTTCTTCGCACCACTACAAATTTTACAGCTGTGGTACTTGACCTGGGGTAATATATTTCCAGCACATATGCTAATGTGGGAGCTTGGAAGTGTTTTAAATGATTCTGAACTTCAAGTTAAGAAAACAAAAGATCAGAAGTTATAGCCATAACTCAGAAAGTCTTGATCAAGCCATTCAACTAGTCTTTCAAATAACTCATCATAAAGAAGACTAGTGTTCTTTTTGGTTCAGGGAAAGTTCTACAAATACTTGTTCTTTCAGCTGCAATAAGTGAATATATTATATTTATGTGTGTATATATATATATATATATATATATATATATATATATATATTACAGCAAAAGTGAACAGGTAGCAGAAAGGAGGAACAAATAAAAGGTAAAATATCACCAGATTTAACTTTCAGAGTAGAAATGGCTGCGGTAGCCAGATTGCATAAAAAACAGAAAGTAGTATTGTCCAATTGGATGCTTCAAATATCCAACAAAAATCCACTGAAAAATCCTTAAGAAAGCTGTCCATTGGTGTCCCTGACTGAGAGTGTCTTGGGCTGAGCAGATCATTCCTTTTAGTGAAGGTTCCCAGTTGGGCTCTCTACCATCAAGGGACCATTCTGACTCATAACAAGGTTTTGGAGGGCACTAACACAATTATGCCTGAATTGTGAGCCTGAAATGCAGAGGACACAACTTTGCTTCCAGACTAACTTCTCAATGCGTCTAAACAGCACATGACAATCTACCAAAAATCACATGCATTGCAACTAAACAGTAGACAGCGGGGCAAATCATCTATTTGAAGAAACAAAATTTGTGCTTAGACACAGTCACTTTCTTCTTTCTTTGGCCTTGGAAATAAGTGAAGATGCTGACACTCTGTTCCTTTAAACCAGCTTATGACACTTGATTACTGATTAATGTTAGTCACACAATGAATTGGTAGGGTATGTGATGTTACTAAGACATGGTGAGTGGCGAAAGAAGCTGGAAAGAGTCAAAGAAGCAATGACTATTTGATATTGGAGGACCTTTGCCCATCTTCTTATATTAAGTAGGTAGGCCTGCTCAGAATTGCATTATCTTGACCCAATTGAAGACTATACTTTTGAAAGGGTATTCCAAGATTAAGGCCAGTGTTGTATAAGATAGGACAGAACAGGAAACTCACCAGTGAACTGGGAAAAAAATCCTCTTTTTTCGCTATAGTCACAACTTCCTTGAAGTAAGCTGAGCTAAAAGAAGGCAATTGTGGGATTTCACTTCTCTGCTACCTATCGTTTGAAGTAAACTGGATTCAAATGGAAACATTCTACTGACTACATATTAGTCAGTGAATGAGAACATTGAAAGAAATGAAAATATGCATGTGTGGAAGCAAGTTGCCCAAGCATTAAGCATGGGGACTATTCTCAAGACAGTGTGGTGCTGCTAACTGATTCAAAAGAGCAAGGTCACAATAAGATCCTGAATAAAGGTTACTTTTATCTGTTTGTACCATAAAAATGTCTCTTTATTCTTTGTTTCGATTCTGTTATTTACGTGCAATGAGGAGCATAGTAATATAATAAAATATGCGTTGAGGCAGAAATGAAAGAGCATTATATAAAAGCAAGAGAATTTGCCATCTATTGTACCCAATCACTGTTAATATAATGAAATAACTGGATGGATGTCTACACATACAAAGGAAATAGATCATGTTTTCAAGCCTTCAGCCTTCTGTGTTTGTAAATTGTTTTGTTCTGCTTGATTTCAGGTGAACTTTAGAGTGTGAAATCAATTCTGGAATTAGAAAACTTCAACGAAGTGAAAACTATATTATTTATTTCTCCCTGCTGACTTTTGTTTATCATTTGCTATTGTCCTTCTCTTCCTTACATGACACAGTTAGGAAAGAATTTAATGAGCTGCTTCTGAGAGGAAGCCCTGAGAAGCTCATGGTTAATAAAGAGGCTATACTTTGAACAAAGAAAACACAAAAGGGTATGGGGATCACATCTGATAAAAGCAATCTTCTTTATTATTACCTGTCAAATCAAAAGTTCAGGTGATACTTACCTATTTATATGAATGAAATGACCTCTCAATAACATATTTCACAGTGAATGTTTTACTATATCTCATTTGTTTAGCATATTTCCATATTTGTATTTTTGATCGGTAAGGAAGCCTCTGATATTAGGTCTTTTTAAAGATTCAATATTTAATAGCCTTTCTCTATGCTATAGAAGTCATCATGAAAATTTATAATGTCAAGATAAGCTTCATTTTTATTGAATTTGATATATTTTGCAATTTGCTATAATTTCACAATCTTACATATTAAAAATCTCATAATTTGTAAAGAAAATTTTCCTGATTACCATGAAATGTTTCTGAAGATGTTATTTGTCTTCATATTTTTTTCTTAATTCTTACATTGAATAACCTAAACTATGGCCAGAAATGACACTGTAAAAGGAAATAAATAAAAAGCAAAAGAATTGACATTATTTCTTTACTTGGAGTTAATAAATATATGAGGATATGAGGTATGTTCACAGCATACCTCACCACTGGCCAGTCCAAAAATGCATTTATTCAGGGTCATAAAAATTCATAAAACCTATAAAGATAATAGATTAATATTTTTTACAAAAAAAATGTCAAACTGTAACAGGAAAAAAGCAGTCGTAAAATCTGAACTATTGAGAAAATTCTAGGCAAAATATTAACATTCGAGTCCTTGTTTTATGTACTGACAATGCATTTTCCAGCAATTTACAAGGTTTTAATAGCACAGGAATTTTTCAATGTTAAGAAAAAATATCTAAAATTATCATAACTTAAAACAATCTCAATATTTTTAAATTCATGAATTCTTTAATTTATTTTTACAACTAAATATACCTTTTGTAAAAGATTCAATTATTTATTGTGTGTGTGTGTGTGTGCGTGTGCGTGTCTGTGCGTGTGCGTGTCTGTGTGTGTGTTTGTATCAGAGGATAGTGTGTGCCTGTGGAGGCCCAGGGATGACTTTATTAATCACCCTGGATTGCTTTACCTCCTCTTTGTTTTGCTCTGGAATTTCCTATGTTCTGCGTTCCAGTATCCGAAGTACAGATCACCACCCTTTCCTCTTGACATTTCTTTACATGAGATCATGATCTGAACTCACAGCCTTCTGCTTCCAAGGCAGAACCTTAACCTCTCAACCATCTCACTGGCCAATTAAATATACTTTTAAAAAATCAATATAGAAAGAAAACATGCAAAAAACTCTTAATTTTATAGTCGTTTTATACTGTTTTTGAGAAGATAATTTAACAGATGAAATGATAAAGAACAGTTATGTCTAATTTTTTTTAATTTTTGTTATTTATTTATTCAATTGTGCATTTATGTGTGCATGCATGTGTGTATGTATGTGTATGTGTGTGTGTAGAACCACGGACGAATTCAGGAACCACCATGGACACCTCCACCCCCTCCTCCTTTACTCTGTCCCGGGATTCACAGGCTCCGCCCTACCAGGACCAGAAACGCAGGCCGCCCCCGCTTCTGCCCCATGTCTATACATAGGGTCTAGGATCCGAACTCAGGACCTTCCACCTGCAAGGCAGACGCTTAACCCCTGAGCCACCTCTCCAGCCCCCTAATATTTTCAATATAAAAACAGAGTCTAAATCAAAGACAAAAATTAAATATTTCTTATATTGTTATGATTATCATTACCTGAAGAAATACATTTTTTAAAAAAGATAAACTTTAAATTGGAAATAGTTTCCTAATTAAACAGTGTATGGACTCAACACTTCTAAAATTTTTAAGCTAGATGAGAAATATTTTCTATATTTTAAGACAAAAGGCATCACTTTATTTCAAACTAAAAAGTAAAAGCATCATTAAAATAAGATCAGTTTTTATATTCAGCAAGTATCTCCACAAATCTGTTGTGCACTACTACATACACATTTTGATGTCCACAAAATTTGCTCCTAATGATATTTAAGTATATGTCAATCACTTTAATAATATTTTGCACTAATAATATAATATGTTTTTCTTTCCAAATGGGAGAATACATGTCTAATGATGGATAGAGCCTTCTATGATGGATTTTATGTTTGATAATACTTTGTCTTTGTCAGAAATCCAATCTCAGAATTCTACTGAGCTCATTGTCTACAGGATCCATCTGTCCTCAAATTCTGGTTGACTTAGTATGTTGCTTAAGAGAATACTGACATGTGTAACTCTCTTCAAAAAACTGGAATTTGCCAGGAAATGGATGTCATTAGAAACAATTATATTGAGTGAAGTATCCCAGACCCAGAAAATTAAGCGCCATATGTACTCCCTAATAGGTGGCTCCCAGCCCACTTAGAGACACTCGACAATAAATCTCTGTAATACAGTAATTTCAAGGAGTATGAACAGGAGGGATGGGGTAGGAGGGCCACACCAGAAACAAGGAGAGAGGGGACCATGTTACAGCAGAGAAAATAGGCCTGCATCAAGGACTGCAAGTAAGCAATGAGACATCTGGTTAAGTTCACAGACTTTTTCTTCCTGATCATTGATAACTGAGGGGGTGTGATCTCACCAGCAAGGGAGGGCATATAGTCTGGCAGATAATAAGTAACCATTTTGCAAATGGGTGTTTGACCCCTCCCTCACTGTGGTTTCCTACTTTATTACATCTACCTTTGAATATACTCTTATAACAAGACTCTAGTTTAACAGCTTTGTATCTCTGGCTAGGGGGTGACATCCAATACCCACTGGGATGGAGTGAAGGGCATTGCCGGAGCAGCAAAACCGCAAAAGAAAATCAACAAACCATAATCCAGAACTTCAGAGACTCTATATCAATCACCTAGAACTAGGCCAGCCTAATCTCTCCCCATCCTGAAGCTCAGGGACATTTGCGGAAGAGGGGGCGGTAAGAGTGTAAGAGCACAAGGATAGGAGGAGCAATGATATGCAAGATAATCCACACACGTTAGGGCCGAAGCAATCCTAATTGGACTTTGCATGCCCTGCACAATGTCCAACATACTATTGACCCCACAAAATCTAGCATTTGCTAAAAGCACCAAGATCCTTGGAGGCAAGGGATTGACAACCAAAATAGTGTTCCTATGCTTAAGGGGAACAAAGGAAAGGGTTCAGGGTAATACCGCTGGGTCCTTGTACGTCATCGGAGAGGAGGACCCAGAGGAGAGATTGGCATGCACATTAAAGGATTCTCTGGGGATTGGTGGATGGGAGGCACTGGGGGGTGGGGAGGGAGAGGTGAGGGGAGGGTGAACAGAGGGGTCGAGGGGAGGAAGAGGGAGGGAACCAGTGTACCTATTAAGCTTGTATGAGTGGAGATAATAATAAAAAAAAGTTATGCTTCTACCAAGAAATTTCAGTCTTACATCATGTTGCTCTTAACTTTCAATGTGTATCAAAACATTTAAACTGAACATAAACACAGATGTGATGTTTCCATCAAACGTTCAATGTTTGTTACATTTTTTCAAAAAAATCAAGAAAACTTAAGTGACATTCATATAGTTAACTATTCTATACACACTATCTTAGTATTATTATTTTCAGTGTCCCATGATTGATCAAAATTCTTCTGGAAACTTAAAGTCTTAAGAGTTTTTCCAGTTGCTTTCATATTACAATAAAATTTTGGAAAGACATTATAATATATTTTGGTTGTCAACATGTATAGGTGTAAAAGCAACATGATAAAATTAATATTTCAGAAGATGGAATCTGATAGTTGAGATTAAGACTCACAACCATGGAAATTTTACTCCATTCAAAATTAGTTATGACAATAACAATAGAACTGGTGGCACAGATTCTTCAGCAAGGTGCCCATAGATTTCTTGTGCCATTTGAATCTCAGAACTGATATTAGAAGGTAAGTACTTTAGAAGATATAGTACTGGTCTGTCTTTTCAAAAGCTGTAGCCAAAACCATGTAAACAACAAGCTGCATGCATAAATAAGTCCATCTCCTTAAAGAAACCAATAAATTACTTGTATTGTGTAAATTGAACTCTTTCTTGTGGAACATATTTGTAATAATTCCAAAAATTGTAATTTTATCTGAAAAGAATTCATTTAAGTATTTTCATATGAACACATTTAGAACAAAAGTATAATCAGGGACAGACATAAACATATTCTCATGAAATTATAGTGGCAATGATTTATAAATGGATGTTACCCTTTTTACAGATGTGCTACAAAGAAAGCTTATAAGATAAATATATCTGTTAGCATATAATGCTTATAAAATGTTTAATTGTTCATTATATTATTAGGTGATATTTTTCTGGATTATTGATTATGGAATTTTTAGCTTGGCTTTTCTATATAACAGTTCAGATTTACTACCGATGATAATGAAAACAATCAGTTTCAATTCAGATTTAAAACTCAGGTATTGACATTGAGGAAAGACTGAAATACAGGGTAAATGAAGGAAAAATGGAACAATATATTAACTAGAAGCAATTAAATAATAAGAATGTGAAGAAAATTAATTAAATAAGTTATGGGACCAGGTAACAAGTAAACAGAAAGCACAGTGTGTGAGAACATTTGTATATTTTAATCAATAAATGATGCATACTCCAGGAAGAGCATGTTCAATGGAGAACACAGGTGTAAGACTTACAGTGAAAGATGTCAAATATGTGATATATATGGTTCCATTGGGGTACAAAAACGTAGAAGAAGGCATGGTTGGAGACAAAAGCAAGAGGCTAGTTCTGGTCACCACAGCCATCAGGAGCCCACAGGGTCAAAGCAAATAGAAAAAATGCAAAGCAAAGCTACCAAAGCTCATGACACACATCTTATTACGTGACTTCTCCAATAGATTCCATAATACTTCCAAACATTCACATCTGCTAAGGATACAATACATAGGCTTGTAGGAGGGTAAGGGAAACAACCAATTCTAATGAAGAATTAGAAGGGCTGAAAAAAACAGTTCTCTCATAGAAAGGGCCTAGCAACTGTTACTATCAGTCAAAGAGGAAGACCATGATATCTTTAGGGTATGCTAGATGGAATGTTCAGGTGAGTCTAGACAGTGGGTATAAATAGGCCATGAAGGAGAACTTCTTAAAAATAAAATGGTTCCATTGGATGTAATGGTTCAAAATCGTTGGAAAAGACATAAATGAAATTGTAAGTAATATCCAAAAAGACAAAATTTTAAAAGTCTTCCAATTCATTGGCACCCATTGTGAAGAGAAATAAACAAGGACTGAATTTAATTCTGAACTCTCAGAAATGTTGTAACTCACACATAAATGCACAAATCAAAGATAGTAGTTATATTCTATATGTTCATAAATATATAGATAAAAGGAGAAAGATCCAATTATTCCTTCAAAGAAGAGCCAGTGCTTTAGACAAAGTTTACTGAAAAGAATTAATGGAAGGATACCATTACAGGTCATCAGATGGAGAACATGAATATGGAACAATGGTAATTGTCTGAATGAAACAGAAGGCACAAAGAACAATAAAAGCAGTGTTACAATGTTAGTGAAATGAAGGTCCAATTCAAGTGGCCTAATTGAATATGCCAATGGTGTCCCTGACACTAAGCCCAAATTTATAGAAAAACTTGTAATTTAATTCATCAAAGTTAAAAATGCTTATACTTTGAAGTCAATGTTTAAAGAACTAAAACATAAGTCACACAATGGGAGAAAATTGTGTAGCCACAATTGATAATTCACCCTTAAATAGCAATAAGAAATATCAGTCACTCACCAGCCAGAATATCTAAACTTGAAAACACATTAGGGGAAGCTGGCAGATACTAGAATTCTTGAACATTATGATTGAAATGTAGAATTGTCTAACCAATTTGTCAGACAGTGGAACATATATCTCTTTAAAACGCCAGTTTCTCTACTCCTGAGTGCTCACCAAGAGACATAGAAGCATGTGGTTCTATAAATGATTGAAATTCATATGTCTCTTCTTTAAGATATGCATAAATGAACATGTCATGGGACAAAAACACTATTCAGCATAAACAAATGTGAACTTTGATCGACTGAAAAACTGTAAAATCATAAAACAATTACATAATGCCTAAAAGTTCCATCACTAAAGAGTCTCTGATCTATAAAAATTATAACATGTAGCACTAGAAAATGCAAATTAATTTATTATGACATTTGTTATAAAATATAGAAGGGAGCAATAGAAGTATACACAAACACTCAAGGAGCACTGGAAACCTTTGAGATTATAGCTACATTGTGTATCAGTGACAAGTAATCTTTGCAATAAGTTTCCTGCATCCTTATTGAAAATGTCTAAGACATTTCTATGCATTGTACTTTATGTATGAAGCATCTCTACATTTACTGCTCATTGGTCCTGATTTTTCAAAGGACATCTTCAGGAAGGGTTACCGTATATAAATGTTGTATTTTCAGAATCAGAGTCATTTTGTTGCAGTTGGTTTTCAGATATATATAAATATAAAAGTAGCAAATTCAATATTTGCTCTTCTAAATTTATGTATAAGTAAACAATTTCTTAGTAACAGAAGTGAAATTGCAAAGATATTTTGAGTAATCTATAAGTTATTGCTTAATGGAGTTTTTGTCATTGTCCTCTATATAGTTTTATGGTCACAGATAAGTTTTCTGACTCCAGCTCACTTCATTTTATATAGGAAGTGCTAAATACAGGAAAAAGAGAACATAGAAGAGGTAAGAAATGTAAATTATTTTAATTCCAAAAAGGAGTTCCATTGGTTAGTTAAAACAAGCAAAAAAAAATTAAAATAATTGCAATAGTTATCAGTGATAACACAAGAGAGAAAAGAGACTGCATTTATATTGCCCATTGACACAAAACAGAAACATTTAAATACTGAACTGAGATCCTGAGAATGACCTGAAATACATTGCAGAGACATTCCACAGCGCAAATGAGCCTGTGTTAATGAAATATCACTGTTAGTGGTAGACCATGACCAACATATGGGGTAGAATTCATGCCTTTCTTGATATCCATAGTTCAAGAGCATATTTTTTTTGTCTATTTGAATGATGTATTTTGGAGTTGGGAAATAAGAGAAAGGGAATTTATACCTCAAAAAAAAAAAAAAGACAGGAAAGGTTTATTGGTTTATTTTTTTTTATAAAATAAATGATCCAAAGAAAAGATGGGAATAGAATCAGAAAAAAAAAAAGATTGTTTCTTAAGTTGATTGAAACTGAGAGACATGAGAATTGAAAACTATCTATGGACAATAGCAATTGCAAAAAAAAAAAAAAAAAGGATGTTCAAGTTTTGCATTCAATCATGGACCAATCTTGCCTTTAAAAGAGTTTTAGGTCTTCTAAATCCATCATGCATCACAGTGATAGTTCAACAGTTCACATTAATGATGTGGAAAACTAATTTGACTGACCAGATGTGTCGAATCACTTTCTTGTTATAAACATGACAGAAAGGGAAGAGAAACTAAAGGAAGTAGATCAGAAAAAAAATCTTTAAAAACCTGTTTTGACAAGTGATATTTAGTTTCCATTATTGTTGAGACTTGCTAGTATGCTGCTAATGGATTTAACTATATTTAACATCAGTAATGCATTCACACTTTCAATCATCAAGTACAACTTTCTGATATCAGTTATTTGCTGGGATGTGGGCAGAGCCTTTAAGAATTTTCAAGAATAGTCCAACTCTCAGGTTAATGAATTGAGAGTCAGTCATCAGAGTACAGATGTCCATGTGCTGCACTGTAAGCCTTTCCTCAGGGAAACTTGCCAGGTAGGACAATTCTCAGGGGGGAAAAACCTCCTTTTTATAGACAGAATTGATTTAGAAGGTCTGTGTCTGTCAGTGCTAGACAATGTTAAAAGCAACACAAAAAAAAGCCAGTCACAAAAAAAAAACTTGATCCTTGCTTCCAGAGTCATTTTACATGCAAGCAGTGTATTTCAAATTGATCAGTATCAACTCACAAAGAATGGAAAGGAGGGCATTTTCATAAAATTGCTCTAATTACCCTGTCAGATGCTTAAAATATAAAGTCAGCATAATACATGCAAACAGTCCCCAAGGCAGTGTGCTACCATCTGCCTGAGGGAAGACTCCATTAGTCTGATGTTCCATCACTGAAGGTGGATGAAAAGCAATTCCAAAACTGCCACTTAAAGGATTGGTAAAGTGGATTAATAAAATCCTAGGCAAAAGGACAGTTTAGATTGGATGAAAATGAACACTGGAATTCTCCAGAAAAAAACAAAGAGGATATGGCTTACATTATTCAATATGGAGTGAATTGTCTTTGGTTTCTTTCGATGATTTGGGAAACTAAGATAAGCAGTTAAAAGAAACAAATTCAAGGAAGAAGAGCTAGAGAATTTGATCTTGAACCAAAAGTAAGATATCATATTGTATTTTGAAAAAGGTCTTTGGTTGATATATAAATCTTCAGTTATTTTAACACAAATTCATAATCTTATCCTTTCTCTCTACATGATGTTTGGTATGTGGCACTTGGATCCAATTTGCTTCTGTGTCCATTCAGGAAAAAAAAACAAACAAACAGCAAACTCATGGAAGTCAAAGCAGGCAACTGTGATACATTTAAAAAAATGAAGAAGTGTTAATGTTAATTGAGAGCAAATAGTAATTTACAATTCTCCATTCAAACACATAAAAATATGGAATGCTATGTCTATAATAGACTTAATCATCTTAAAAATGACATAGACAGATTTGCTTTTATAGCAGTTCCAGAAAGGAGTGTTTCAACCAAGTGCATGAATAGTAAACTTTGCAAACCAAAACTCTGTTGAGGATGAATTAATTTCTTCCCCAAAGCTGACCTTCAGAGCTAGGAAGGAACTGCCAGTGTTTGAAAATCAGAAATGTTCTCCAGTGTAATCATGAGTATTGTTGATTGTCTTTATTTCTTCAGAAAATGTATCAAAACATGATCAAGTGAGATCATTTTGAATCTGGATGAAGGACTTGTGGCCAAGATACTCCAGTCGTGACTGGCTTCCTAGATACATTTGCTCACTACTATGTGAACTATTACTACCAGATCTATCTACATAATAGCTGACATATCAATATTCCCCTGCAAGTAACTTAAGAGAAACAACTGCAATCAGAAAGAGCAGGTGCTGTATAAAAGAAGGAGCGCCTTCCCACTAGTGAGTAGCTCACAGAAGGGCTTTATTAATTACAGAGACCTAGCTCTTTACTATCACAGGCACACTAAAGAGAGTCACATGATCCACATATGCAGAGGGACAGGAGTGTAGTGAGAGGAACAAGGCTAGATTAGTGAAAGGAGGAAAGGCGGTGTGAGTAGAAGGAAAAGGAGATAAATTAATTTTGCTTGTATATGAAAAGATCTCACTAATAATTACTTAAAAATATTGGCTAATTGAAACCCTTCTGATGCCTTTAAAACAGAATTCTTAACTGAGGAAAGGTGCTTTTGAATAGATTTGAGTGTAATGATATTTGGACCTTAAATTTCCATGTCAGTCAGATATTTTAAATGTAGCAAATTATGATCAAGGTTGCTTGGAGACCGTGACCTTTGAATGCTAACAATGAATAGTAGGATTAAAAATTCACTTACTGCTGTAAGCACTGGAAGATTTAGAAAGGTCAAGCAAGACAAATATTGCCAGCATGGTTATATATGAACATATATACAAAAAATAGAATTTTTATTGGATCACTAAAATACCATTTATTATCTGAGCTGTGGTATGGAATTTCATACACATTACTCCATCAATTCCTTACATTTGGCTACTTTGATATCAGATGTTGTGTCTCTAAGAATTTAAATGAATTTCTTGTTGTCTAACACCCAGGGAATGGTTTGACATTTGTCTTAAGTTTCAATGGAATCAATGCATTTTTCATCCAACAGGCTGCCTGCAGTACCTTCTCAAAACACCTTTTCTGCACAAATCCTTAACATTCTCTATGTATGGTCCAGTTCTGTATGTCTGGCCCCAGTGAATTTTCTGGTTATATACACTGTTACTTTAAACTTTTCAAAATGATACTCATGTGGAAAAACAAAATAAATAAGTAGACTTTACTCTTTAGCATTTTATTGATTTAAAGGACTTTATAAATTTAATTTATTTTCCCTTGTGGCTGTAACAACCTAAATCCAACTTCATATTCATCTCTTACTGTTCAAATCTACAGTTAACCCTAATTTTTACCTGACCCTCTGTGTTCCAACTCATGGACATCAAAGGTTTTACTAACTTGAACCAGTTATTTTCATGTTTAAAATAAGTCAAATTCAATTCTCAGAGAAGTAAACAGAGTTGGAAGAACTATTTCACAGTGCAGGCTTCTTGGTTAACTTGGTATAGACATAATGACAATGATCTTTTAAAAAAACAGAGCCCTTCAAGGCAGCTAACTTCAAAAAAGTTATTTACATATTGTGTAAATATCCTTCAGTATAAATCGTCAACTAGAAAGTTGGGTGATGGGCCTCTGAGCACATACATCTCTGAACAACTGCAAAGTTAAGAAAGGCCCCTAAAAATTGTAGAAGAGGGGGCAGCAAGATTGTAAGAGCCTAAAGATGGGGAGGACCAAAGATACGCAAGACACTCCACACAAATTAGGGCTGCAGTAGCTATAATCAAACTTTGCATAACCTGCACAATGACAGACATGTCAAAGATCCCCAAAGTCTAGCATGGATCACATCCAGTGGGATTCTTAGAGGAAAGGGATTAACAGTCATGGTACTGTTCTCATTCTAACCAGGACCCCGAGAAAGCTATGCCAGTGAGTCCTTACACTTCACTAAAGCGGAGGACTCAGAAGGAGATTTGGTGTTCACACAAAAGGATGCTCCAGGGGATGGGAAGGGGAAAGGGGGAGGCATTGGTAGAAAGGGGGGGGGGATGAAAGAAAGTGGAAAAGGGGGGGAGAGTGGAAAAGGGAGTGAGGAGGGGAGGAGGGAGGGACACAACCAGCGAACCTATTGAGCTTGTATGATTGGGGACAAAAAACAAATAAATTAAAACTGATTGTCTCCATAGCTTTGACTGAAGTGGGATAATCCAGTCATAGTGGATGGCATCACACCCTGTGCTGTATGAGAAAGTGAAAAACTCAATGACTTGCACTGGTTTGTTCCTTCTGCTTTTGATTTTGCATGTGGTTTTACTGGCTTGTTTCTCCTGCAATGATGGGCCATAATCTAGAAACTGTGAATCAATACAACTCTTTTGTCTAACAAATTATTTGGGATTACAGTAGCTATTATTTATAAAAATGAAGGCAGACATTCTCTCCAAAATAAAATTTGAATATTTTTGGTTCTTTGCATTTTCTTATTTTTCCTCTTCAATGGTAACTGTACACATTGCAAAGAGCCTCACATATTGATTTCAATTGTTCATTTTCCTACTTTGGGAAGTAGTCCCTTGTTTTGGAGATATATAGTCAATACTGTTTCAAAGAAACTATGAACAATCTACATATTTACTACAGTGTCAATCAATCCTTTGAAACACTGATGCACAGTTTGATTTGGCCTAGGTTATATGGAATATGCCAAGAAGGCTTACCACTGGGATATTTAGCTTAGTACCAGAGAGAATAAAGCCTTAAAGCATTCTTAAGTAATAATGGCTACTATTTTAAGAAATAGTATATTTTTTCTTTAGTGCAGTGATATTTGGCTTTCAAGGAGAATCTGGAAAACCATGCTCAGTGGACCACTGACCACTGACCAGCACAGTGAACATGTTTTTCCAGGCATGAAGAGTCAATGTCTTCATTTCACTTTCTAATCTGATTTATATAATGATGTAAAACACATTTTCAATGTTTTCAATAGTATTTCAATTTTCAGTAGCATTCCCATGAGTGTAAAATGTGGTAAGAAAGAAGTGACAGGAGATTCTTATTACAAAAGAATTTCTTCACATAGCCAAAGAGCAACATTTAAATTTTTGTTACAGGACTTAATTTTTTAATCTATTCTCTTAAAAATAATTTTGTCTTTCTGTTAATTAGGTTTTATTTTTTCAAAGTAAGAAAATAATGAAACCTTGGATCAATGAAATATTTTGTCTTATGAAAGAAAAATATAACAATGAAAGTGAATAGAAAGATATGTATTTTAATTTGTCAACATGGACCCAAACAATAATAGTTAAGCTCACAGTTTAATGTAAATGCAAAGCTCTTGAAAGAACAACAGTAGGGATTCCCACTTCAGCAAATATTCCTTGAAGGATAGAAGTATACACAGAATGGCAAATAGCAATGGTGTATAAAAGAAAATTCTAGAATGAGACTGAATTTGTGTTAGTATTGTAGCACTGGAACATGGCTGTGTATTTTTAAACTGGTGTATTTGAGTGTTTCCTATCAATTAATTGATTCAGTGATCAAAATACACATTTATCTTGATCCTGGATTTTGCTTAACCAATCTCTCTTCTTTATTAGGAGTAGACTCATCTCGTATGCTTTCCTTTAAAGTAAAAAGATATTAAAATTCTTCCCCTCTTCAACTTTCTTGACCCAGAATTTTCTACCTACCATTCAGTTTCCTTTTACTCAGTAATTGCAAATCCTTGGGAAGAACAATCTATATTCACCCTGCTCCATTCCTTATGGATGATTACTTGTCTGTCCTTCCTTACTTGACAGCCTGACAGAATGGCACTTATAGTGACTACCTGCGTCTTGAAACAGAAATTCATTTCTCATGTTTTCTTCCCTTGTCTTGATGTGCTCATCACATAATACATTTGGGAAATGTATTATTTCATTGCTTACTCCTTTTTTCCATAGGTTATTTTAATACATTACTTTCCAGCTCTTAATTCAAATATTGGATACTAAATGTAGACAAAACATTTACACCCTTTTTTCTTGGTCTATTATACAACATAACAAATAATACTGCATATTTTATAAAGAATGAAAGATTATTCTGTCAATTCCTAAGAAAGATATATCCAGGATCATTGCACGAGTATCGGGTAAGTGAAAGCTTGCCATGGTTTTCCACAGGGTGCAGAAAGGAAAGCTAGTTCAAATATCCTTCAAAGATCTTTTTTGTTAATTTTTTAAATTTTTTTTATTATTTATTATTTGTTCAACTGTGCGTGTATGCATGTGTGTGCATGTGTGTATGTATGTGTGTATATGTATGTGTGTGTGTGTGTGTGTGTGTGTGTAGAACCACGGACGAATTCGGGAACCACCATGGACTGCCTCCACCTCCTCCTTGTTTACTCTGCCCGGGGATTCACAGGCTCTGCCCTACCAGGGCCAAAAATGCAGGCCATCCCCATGTCTGCCCCATGTCTATATGTGGGGTCTAGGATCCGATCTCAGGACCTTCCACCTTCAAGGCAGAGGCTTAACCCCTGAGCCACCTCTCCAGCCCCTCAAACATCTAAAGCAGCATCTAATCTCAATAATGAGGGCCACCCATCATTGCCTAATACCTCTGACAGAACCCATGTACTCATGAATAATTTTGCACACATTTGAACTTCAGATGGAAACATTTAGGTCATGGCATCTTTATTTTTTCTATCATTCATTCACACACTCTATGGGATTTCATTAAATTTCTTGGACTTAATAGTACCTGTATGCTGACAAAAATTAAATATGCCATATAAAATCCCAACTTTCAATTTCTATCTAAAATCTTCAGTGAAGTTCTCCTGCTTGTCAGTGACAATCATTCAGTTGTTTGCCTCAAAATCCTGAGTTATTCAAATAAATAATAAACAATTCCTTTCAGCTTTGTATTGAAAGTCTCTGAGGGAGACCATTATACTCACATATGTGTGTTCCTAATGACTTTATCTTGCCTGAGCCAATGCCTATGTCTCCTAACATCCTTCTTAATTTCCTTCCTCCAGGTATGTACTTCATTGTTATATCTCAGGTTCTCAAGTCTAACAAATGGTAAGCAGGTACAGAGACAAGAGAAAATGTACTTGCAAACATACATCTTAATAAAAACAGTGATGATATTCTTGAAAAAAAATAACTGAAATGCAACAAAAATAGTGAATATAAAATTAATAAAAGATCAGATTTTAGTTATAGGAATTGCTCAATTTACCTCATAAGTGAAATGATCTGAGTTTGGATCCCTAAATAAAGAATAAAATTGATGAGTGAATATGACAGCAATTTGCAGTTCTAGTCCTGGAAAGCAGAACAACCCAGAGCAAATCAATAAGAAAGTAGAGAAATCTTAGATAGTTTCTTATACCACCCTTGGGCAAGAAAAATTCATTTAAGTCACACACACACACACACACACACACACACGCACATACACATGTGTATAATCAAAAAAGATTTAATTTTCAGAAAATGAAAAAACTTTGAAATTTTATCATCAGCAAAATTGTTGAAAATTACTTTAGAATCCTTCCCATAATAAAAATAAGAAAGAAGAATTGGAGAGACGGCTTAGGGGTTAAGACTCTGCCTTGCAAGAGGAAGGTCCTGAGTTTAGATTCCAGGTCCCATATATAAATACCAGGCAGAAAGAGCAGTGGCCTGCATTTCCGCCCCTGGTGGGCAGAGCCCACATGGTGAAGCAAAAAGGAGGTAAAAGCAATCCAGGATGATCCACAAAGTCGCCCTTGGTCTTTCACAAATACAACACAGTGCCCTCTGAGACACACACACACACACACGCACACACACACACACACACACACACACACACACACACACACAATAAATAAAGTTTAAGAAAAGCAAGAAGGAAGAAGTAGGATTTTAATATTATAAAGCTGTCACAGAATGAAAGCAAAGAAACTTCCTGAAAGGCAGGTTCTTAAGAGGGTTGAAGGACATGATTTTTCAAGGACAGATTAAGAAGCTTGGGTAAAGTAGAGATATCCCCAAAGTCAATAGAGCGTGTTCAGAAATTATACAATTGCAACAGATGTTTATAACTTGACATTAGATGGGGTGGCAAAGGTTACTACTCAACTCTAAATACCCAAGAATAATTTACCATAAGTCATGTCTGCCTAGCAATACATCTAGGCTGATACTCAGAGCACAATTTAGAATGAAAATAAAGTTGAAAGCCTTTTTTAGTCCATTAGAGTTGCTGTAAGAAGACGTTATTAATTAGATAGTTTATAAGCAGCAGAGATCTATTTCACAAAGTCAAAGACAATAAAAGTGTAAGCCCAGTCACTGGAAGGGCAGGTTTCCACGTAGATTGTGCCTTCTTTGTGAGACCTACTAAGGTTGCATGAAAAATAGAATTGCTTGGGGCATGCTTTGTGATGATATTAGTACCACTAATGAGAGTTTTCCCCTCACAGTCTAACCTCTCAAAGGCCATTGCAAGAGATAAATTTTGAAATACAAGAAACATTCAGTCTTACAACATGTGTTTGAAAGTTCTTGGATGGATTTTATAGCAGAATATAAATACCAACAAAGTGGTCATTTGGTTCTGTAATAAAGAGTGACAGTCATGTAAATAATGTTTATAGATTTAGAACACTTAGACCAGCTTGTAAAGGAAGAAATTAGCTTTACACAAAGGCGAAATTTAGAACCAGATTAGAGTCAAAGCAAAACAATAAGCTACAGTGATTCAAGAACAAGCAAATAATTAGCCTGGTGGCTGTGAAGAGATTAACATACATGAGCTTTAAAATCTGAGAATAGCAGGTAAGAGTACTAGAGCTGTTCTAATTGCCTACTGGCAAAGTGCACAAATAATGATATAGACTACCCTAGAAGTATCAGTAGTAAACTCCCAGACAGCCTTAAGAAGGGGAGGTGGAGAGGTGGATTCAAGCTCCAACCTCAGTTTTCCAAAAGGAAATTTAAAATTGAACAGACATCATAACTTGCAAAAAATATAAAAAAAACACATTATGATGATTAATACTGAGTCTCAAAACCGATGGACACTCTAGTCGGATTAATTGTTTTGGGCACTTCCACATTAAAGTAAGTAGCATTATTTTCTGGGCTTCAGTCACAGTTTGAGAAGAAAAGGAGCATGGGAGTTAAGCATAGGCATCCATCTCTTTCTGCTTCCTGACTCAGAATGTCATGTGACCAGTTAATTCAAGCTCCTGCCGCCACCCTTCTGCAGCCCGATGAATATACTCTGGACTGGAAACCAAAATAATTCGTCCTTTGGATGCATTTTTCCATGTATATTTTTAGTTAAAATATTGATTCTTTGAAAGTTTCATACATGAATATATTAAGAAGTAATTTTCACCCCTTATTTCTTAATTCCTTTACCCCAATCTTGTCTCATTTAAAACAGCCTTCCCTCCTTTTTCAACCTTACTACCTCTTACTTTCATATGGTTTAGCATGTGTGACCCACTGATCTTCACTAGGTTTGCCTCTAACAGCATATCTAGCATCATCATCACAACAAAAATAAAGAAACTCTGGCATATGTTATGGAAATAAGAAGGGTTATGGCATAAACACCAGTTTGGGTATAAAGATGATGGTTTCTGGGGAGGAAAAACATTCAGAAGGTGAGTAATTGGAGCACACAACTCACGATTCTCTCTACCAGTTCTGTGTTGATATCCAAGTGTACTAACTTGAAATGAGTTTCAGCTGAGGAAATATTTTATGAATGTCTATTATGTCCAATATGGAGAACCTCTCTCTCTCTCTCTCTCTCTCTCTCTCTCTCTCTTCCTCTCTCTCTCAAGCAAAAAAATAAGTTAATTAAAACATGATTTATAAGGAAGAAAGTTTATTGTTACACTGACATTATAGACTGTCATCATTCTACAAAATTGACATGTGGAGAGACATAAAATTGTGTGGATGATAGCTAATTCTGTTTGACTGTCATCTTTACTAGAAGTAGAGAGATGCTAGAGCCATGTCCTTTCCAGAGAAGACTGCATGTGAGGTCACAATTCAGAACATTGTTCTTGGCAAACCAGAATGCAGGTAGCAGTTCAATCTTGCAATTCTTGTCTCTGCAACTTGAAATAGTAGATTTGTATTGTGTGGACCACCAGGTTGTGATTTTTATTATGATCCTCTGAGAAGACCATAGAGATAACAAATGTGGTAGGGCATGAAATTGTACATCAAATATATAAACTAATATTCAATGCATTTTGATTTATTAAATATAAAGGAAGTTGGAATAGGAATTTTGACCTGCTGGTCGTTACAAGATGTAAACACAATAGGGATTTATGTTCTTATGTTCAGGGTTCTGTATCCTCAGGTATCCTTATGATTCCCAAATGGGCTCCAAGTTTCCTTGAGACATAGGGGGTCTTTGTGCAGGCCTCAAAGTTTGAGGAAATGATGCTGTCTCCTAGAAACTTTTACTTTTGACAGATTAAAGGAAGCCAAGAGGCAATGGTTTTAGTTGGGAAAAAGATAATAACAGATGGTTACTCAATTTAGCAGAATTCATTTGGGTTAAATTCGGGGAAAAATATTGTGAAAATGAGATTCTGAACTCAAACATTTTATTTGTTCTGCTTCATCTACAAAGGAATAAAACAAAGACTTTTTGTTGGTAAAGTGTTAAGACAGACTTTTAAGAAATAAATTAGCAAAAGTAAATGAGTCTACAAATAGTAAAGGATGAATTAGTGAGATGGCTTGGCACACAATGATGCTGCTACTCAAAGATGGAAGCTGTGCCACTGACTCCCTAAATCTGCCATATCTACTTCACACACATTTCATGATACTCATCCATTCATTCTCTCTCTCTTTCTCTAAGCTAAGTAAATAAATAAATAAAATAATAAATAAGATATAAAAAATAAGGAAGACACCAAACTTTTATGCTTTAAATTCTTAGTATTAAATATGGTCTTTTTATAAAATATACTCATGCAAGATGGTTAAAAGGACAGATGTTTTAAGAACAGTACTCATATAACACTTGGTCAGGAACTTTAGTAGATAGAGTTAAGACACCTGTATTTGAGGGACTCATCCAGATAATTCTGACTGATGTCCAGTTTACATATCACTTATGTTGAGTTTTTTTTCAGAAGGAATGATGTTTTGCAAGTTTGTCTTCTGAGATTAGTCAGGAAAACATCTATATTATTCAGAAAATTAAGTATGGATAATGTAGACACACCATTACTGACATTGCATGTTAATTGGCATAATCAGAGGTTCACGTCCTTGGGAACTGGAATTTGTTGAATTTGAGAATTTGATCTCATTTATCATTCTTTCTAAAGCAGAACAGACTCAAGAGTATAACCTGAAGATCTTTACAATGTCCGTGAATGTAAAACTTAAAATTCTTTTAGTCTTGTCACTTTGTGTGACCCCAGACCATTGTGTGATACGGATGGTCGTAGGGACTTTGGGTTTTGTACTATCAGAAGATCTAATACATTGTAGTTATATTAGGTAAACATGTGAGTACTTCAAATGTAGTAACAAACACAGCCTCCAAATCAAACACAGCTTATAAGGAAGAATTAAGCAATACTATGAGGAACCTACAATGAAAGCAAGAAATCCCAAAGAGAAATGAATTGAAGTGATAAAAAAAATAGCTAAAATAAAGAAGTTGATAAAAGAACACGTCACATGGTAAATGAAGTGAGCACAGTCCTCCCTCATCTCACTTAAAAGAAGAAGACCTTAAGTGCTGTTAAGGAAGAAAAGTTAAATTTTATATTAAGTGGATATGTTCTTTGATATAGTGATATATTAACACAAGTCAGTCTTTCACCTTCTTCCACTACCCCTTTTCCTCACCAAGTGCCCACCCGCCTCCACAGACACATCATCCTCAGCAAAGTATCTTGTTTCCCCTGTGTTATGTGATTAAAATACCCTGACAAAAAATTCAGGACAGAGTCCACCAAGGCAGGAAGATAAAGGCAGCAGGAGCTTGAAAAGGCTGGACATGTTTCACCCACTACTTGGAAATGTAGACTGCAAATACATGCAGACTCGCTTCTCTCCAGTACCCTTTCTTAAACAATTCATGATCCCTCTTGCCCTAGGTATGTCTCTGCCAAAATTAAGGTGAGTCTTCCACATCAGTCAGTTTAATCAGGATAACCTTTTACAGATAAACTGAAAGATCATTCTTCCTAGGGATTCCAGATTGGGTTAGAATGACAACTTTGAATAATCTATTAAATAGAGATTTTGGATCTTTTTATAAGACAGGGCTTGGAACACTTTTTCTCATACACAATATACAAATTCTCACTCTGAATATCTTTTTTTTTAATTTATTATTTTTTTATTTGTTCAATTGTGTGTGTGTGCATATGTATGTGTGTGTGCGCGTCTGTGTGTGTGTAGAACCACGGACGAATCAGGAACCACCATGGACGCCTCCACTTCCTTCGCCCCGAGATTCACAGGCTCCGCCCTACCAGGATGGGCGCCCTGCTTTCCCCCTCCGGTGTCTATACGTGGGGTTTAGGATCCGAACTCAGGACCTTCTACCTGCAAGGCAGAAGCTTAACCCCTGAGCCACCTCTCCAGCCCCCTGAATATCTTTATTAGATATATTACTTTTAAAATATTTTATTTCTTTATTTGGACAAAGAGAGAGAGATGGAGGGAGAAATAAAAATAGTACACATGGAGAGGAGGTTGGTTTTCTTTCTTTCCCCACATTTACTTCTGGGAAATGAAATTAGGATGCTTGTTTTGAAAGAAAGTGGTCCATCTCACCAATGCTGTAAGGTTTGGAAGAAAGTTCAAGACCATTCTCCATGTTATTCAGATTGCAAAATTGTTACAAGGGGAAATGACTCCAATGTTCTAAGATTTTGAAGGCAACTATCACTCAAATAGTTAACTACTCTGAAGGATTAAAAGAAAACTAATGAGAATGAGGTAGAGGAAAGGAAGAGTGAGAGGACTAGAAAAAGGAGGACAAAGAGGAAGTAGAGGAATGAGAGAGAAAGAGGGAGAGAAAAAACATGAGCATTTAGATAGATTGATGTTAAGAAACACTCCTATTAGGGAGTACATATGGTGCTTAATTTTCTGGGTTTGGGATACTTCAATTAATATAATTCTTTCTAATGACATCCATTTCCCAGCAAATTCCAGTAATTCATCATTTTTGATGGCTGAGTAGTACTCCATTGTATAGATGTACCACTGTTTCCTTATCCACTCATCAACTGTTGGAGATTTGGGTTGATTCCATGTCTTTGCTATTGTAAACAGTGCTGCTATGAACATGGTTGTGTTTCTGGTATCGAGGTGAACCTCTGCTGTATGGGGGGTTATTCCCAAAAGTGGAATCACAGGGTTATATGGCATTTCAATCTTTAATTTCTTTAAGAATCTCCAGACGGCGTGCCAGAGTGGCTGTATGAGCCTGAACTTCCACCAGCAAAGTAGGGGAGTTCCCCTCTCTCCACATCCTCTCCAGCATTTGTTGTTGTTTGTATTGTGGATTTTTGCCATCCTGACTGGGGTGAGATGATATCTCAGGGAAGTTTTGATTTGCATTTCCCTGATGGCTAAAGAAGTGGAGCATTTTTTAAGATATTTGTTAGACATTTTAATTTCATCCCTGGTAAAATTTCTTTTAAGTTCCAGCGCCCATTTTTTAATTGGGGCATTGGTTTCCTTGATGTTTAGTTTTCTAAGTTCTTTGTGTACCCTGGACAGTAGAGCTCTATCAGATATGTGGTTAGTGAATTTTCTCCCATTCTGTGGGTTGCCTTTGAGCTCGTGTTACAATCTCTTTATCTGAACAGAAGCTCTTTAATTTCACAAGATACCAACTGTTGAGAGTTGGTAGCAGTGACTGTGCCATTGGATGTCTGTTTAGGAAATGTTGGTCTAGCCCAATTAGCTCGAGGGAGTTCCCTACCCTTTCAATTAAGGTTTTTATAGTCTCTGGCCTTATATCAAGGTCCTTGATCCATTTGGAATTAAGTCTTGTACATGGTGACAAGAACAGGTCCAGCTTTAATCTTCTGCATGTGGACATCCAGTTTTGCCAGCACCATTTGTTGAAGATGCTGTTCTTTTTCCATTGGATTCTTTGGGCCCCTTTGTCAAAGACCAAATGGCTATAATTTTGTGGGCTTATATCTGGGTCTTCAATCCTTATCCATGGATCTGCATGTCTATTTTGGAGCCAGTACCAGGCTGTTTTTACAAATATGGATTTGTAGTATAGACTAAAGTTTGGTATGGTGATACTTCCAGCAGTGTTGTTGTTACTCAGGATTGTCTTTGCTATCCTGGGTCTTTTATACCTCCATATGAAAGACACTCATAGGTAAATCTATGTATTACCTACAGTAATTGCAAGGATTATGAACAGGAGGGATGGGGTTGGAGGGCCACACCAGAAACAAGGAGAGAAGTAACCATGTTACAGTAGAGAAAATAGGCTTCCATCAAGGACTGCAAGTAAGTAATGTGACACCTGGTTAAGTTCACAGACGTTTGTTCCTGATCATTTATAACTAAGGGGGTATAATCTCACCAGAAGGGGAGGGCATATAGTCTGGCAGATAATAAGTAACCATTTTGCAAATGGGTGATTGACCCTCTCCCTCACTGAGGTTTCCAACTTTTATTACATCTACCCTTGAATGTGCTCTTATAATAAGACTCCAGTTTAACAGCTTTTTGTCTCTGGCCAGGGGGTGACATACAGTGACCCTCACGATGGAGTGAAGGGCATTGCAGGAGCAGCAAAACTGCAAAAGAAAATCAACAAACCACAATCCAGAATTTCAGAGACTCTATGTCAACCACGTAGAACTAGGCCACACTAATCTCTCCCCATCCTGAAGCTCAGGGACATTTGCGGAAGAGGGGGCGGTAAGAGTGTAAGAGCAAAAGGATGGGAGGAGCAATGATTTGCAAGATACTCCACACAAGTTAGGGCCGAAGCAATCATAATTGGACTTTCCATGCCCTGTGCAATGTCCAACACACTATTGACCTCGCAAAGTCTAGCATCTGCTAAAGGCACCAAGATCCTTGGAGGCAAGGGATTGGCAGCCACAGCAGCATTCCTATGCTTAACGGGAACACGGGAAAGGGTTCAGGGAAATGCCACTGGGTCCTTGTATGTCATCGGAGAGGAGGGCCCAGAGGATAGTCAGGGATGCATATTAAAGGACTCTGGGAATTGGGGTATGAGGCACTGGGGGATGGGGAGGAAGGGGTGAGGAGAGGGGGAACAGGGGGTTTGGAGGGAGGAGGAGGGAGGGAGGGAACCGGTGTACCTATTAAGTTTGTATGAGTGGAAATAAAAAAAAAGAAACACTCAAAATGATTATAGTTATTTGAAGAATTTTCATCATATTCCTATAGCAATGGTAAGTATATGTAGCTTTTGATTAAGGAGAAAGCTGATGATATTGCAGATGTATTTTCTTGTGTTGTAGTTGTGTTTCTTTGGCTGAGACAATGTTCATATACAATTTAATGGAAGAAGGAGGAGATTTATTAGCCTTAAGTTTCCAGAGGGAATATAGTTTATTATGGCAGGAATTACACAGCAAAGACATGGCAGGAGGAAGTTGTGGGAGGTTAATTCAGATTATTACCAATAACAGGAATAAAAAGAAAGCAAGAGCAAACTGACAGGAAGAAAAATTAGGCCTGCCACACTAACATGCCTTCCTCCCGCAAGACGCTACCCTTAAAGGTGGCACAACTTTCCCAAACATTAATATCTGCTAAGAATGCAAATTCAGCTCCCTTTCCCCACCCTGCTCCTCCAGTCGGGATGCGCACGCGGTCCAGCCGGGCCTCACCCGCGACCTAGGTATGCTCCGCCTGCGCCTGCCCACCAGAACCCCAGGTCAGCCCAAAGGGACCCAGCTCCTACCCCACCATCCAGCCGGAGCCGAGCGCAAGGCCGAGGGACGAGGATAGACCTCCCCCTGCGCCTGGGCCCGCCCCAGCTCCCCTTGGGTTAAATAGCTCCACGCCGACGCCCCCATCCTCCCTTCCTCACTCCGCTCTGCCAGCCGGGACACGCGCGCAGTCCAGCCAAACCTCATCTGCCACCTAGGTAAGCTCCGTCCCTGCCCACCCCCAAACCCCCAGGCCAAATAATTCAGTTTAGTGAAATTGAAAGATCTTAAGAGTTAAAACGACAATGCCAAAGTCAAAGTGCAAATCCATGAGAAGCAACACTCAAGTAAACAAATTTCCCACTGAAGGAATTAATCCCATAATGTTAGACTCCAACCGGAACAAACCCACAGAAAAAGGCCAAGAAAGCCTGACCCAGGATAACGACTTTCAAAATATGATCATTACCATGTTCAATACTATGAAAGAGGAAATATGGGAGGAATTACATAACCGAATCAATCTCTTTGAAGAGGAACACAACAGACATTTGGAGGAGTTGAGAAAAACAGTGGAAGAAACAAAAACGGGTATAGAGCAGTTAAAACAGACTCAAGCAGAGTTTAAAACTGGGCTACAAGACAAGTTATCTTCAACCCAGAACTCCACAGAGAGTCTTATCAACAGAACTAACGAAGCAGAAAACAGAATTTCAGACCTTGAAGATAAAGTGGGAGTAATAACCAGCTCAATGGAAGAGGTTGTTAAAGCCAAAAAGATACTTGAGAGAAATATCCAAGAGATATGGGACACCCTGAAGAAGCCTAACATAAGTATTCATAGAATACCAGAACAAGAATCTCAAAATACCACCCCTGAGGAAATTTTTCAAACGATCATCAAGGAAAACTTTCCTCATATAAAAAAAAAGAGGCCCATACATATACAAGAGGCATTCTGCACCCCAAACAGATACGACCAAAACAGAAGCACGCCATGGCAAATAATAGTTAAAACACTCCACATTCAAGATAAAGAACTGGTGCTGAGAGCTTCAAGGGAGAAAAAACAAGTCACTTTTAAAGGTAAACCATTAAAATAACAAATGACTTCTCAGTTGAAACAGTAAAGGCAAGAAGAGCTTGGAGAGACATACTTCAAGTACTGAATGAGCAAAAATGTCAACCCAGGCTGATTCACCCTGCAAAACCAGCAGTCATAATGGGAGAAAGAAAAATTTTCCAGCACAAAGGCAACTTGAAGGAATACATGTCCACCAAACCAGGCCTTCAAAAAATGCTAGAAATGATACTCAAGTGTGAAGAAAAAACAGGCATATCCAGGAGAACAGAAGGCAAATATAACACCATTAAAAGTGAAGCAATATACTTATAAAAACTACAAAACATAATAAAAGTCTGGAATTAAAAATAGTTTCTCCATTACAACACTAAATGTTAATGGAATTAATTCACCAATCAAGAGACACATATTAAAAATTTGGATTAAAAATCACAATCCATCAATCTGCTGCCTGCAGGAAACCCATCTCACCACAAAAGATAGGCATGCTCTAAAAATAAAAGGCTGGTCAACAATTCTACAAGCAAATGGAAGCAGAAAACAGACAGGGGTAGCCATTATGCTCTCAGACAAAGTGGATTTCAAACCAAAAAAAATTATAAGAGACACGGATGGATACTACATTTTAGTCACAGGTACAATTCACCAGGAAGACTTAACAATACTGAACATATATGCACCCAATACGGGCCCCTCCACATTCATTAAGAAAACCCTACAGCGTCTAAAGCAAGAAATCAACCCCCAAACGATAATTCTTGGGAACTTCAATATCGCCATCTCATCATGGATTAGATCAACAGGTCAAAAGCATAACAGAGACACTTTGGAACTTAATCAAACCCTGAAAGAAATGGACCTTGCAGATCTCTATCAAACTTCTCACCCACGTACCAAAGAATACACATTTTTCTCAGCAGCACACGGAACTTTCTCCAAAATAGATCACATATTGGGCCACAAAACGAATCTACACATATACAAGAAAGTTGAAATTCTAACCTGTGCCCTATCAGACTACCACAGCCTAAAGCTGGACATCCACAACATATCAAACAAGAGAAAATACACTAACTCCTGGAAACTTAACAATATGATGCTGAATGAGAACTGGATTCAAGGAGAAATTAAAAAGGAAAATCAAGATTTCCTGAAAGTGAATGATAATGAAAATACAACTTACCAAAATCTGTGGGACACAATGAAAGCTGTTCTAAGAGGTAAGTTCATAGCTCTTAATGCCTACATCAAAAAAATGGAAAAATCAGAAATAAACAACTTAACAATGCAGCTTAAAGCTTTAGAGATGGTAGAGCAATCTGATCCCAAAAGTAGTAGAAGAGAGGAGATTAGCAAAATAAGGGGAGAAATATCTGAAATTGAGACTAAGAAAACGATAGAAAAAATCAACCAGTCAAAAAGCTCATTCTTCGAAAAAATCAATAAGATTGATACACCCCTAGCTAAAATAACCAAAAGCAGGAGAGAAAAAAACCCAAATTAACAAAATCAGAAATGAACATGGAGTTATCACTACTGATACCCAAGTAATCCAGAGAATTATAACATCATATTTCAAAAAATTATACTCTTTGAAGTTTGACAACACAAAAGGGATGGATGAATTTCTAAGTAAACACAACTTACCTAAATTGAATCAGGAAGTTGTGAATTATTGAAATAGTCCTATAACATATAAGGAAATTGAGGAAGTAATCTTGAATCTTCCCACCAAAAAATGTCCTGGACCAGATGGATTCAGCACAGAGTTCTACCAGACATTTAAGGAATTAATAACACCAATACTCCTTAAACTGTTCCATCAAATAGCAAAGGAAGGAACATTACCAAATTCCTTCTATGAAGCTAATATTGTCTTACTCCCAAAACCTAATAAAGATTCACTTAAAAAAGAAAACTACAGGCCAATCTCTCTGATGAACACAGATGCAAAGATTCTCAACAAAGTCTTAGCAAATCGGATTCAAAAACATATTAAAAAGATTATTCATGGGGACCAAGTAGGCTTCATCCCCGGCACACAAGGTTGGTTCAACATACGCAAATCAATAAATGTAATTCATCATGTAAACCAGTCCAAAGTCCAAGACCACATGATACTCTTGATAGATGCAGAAAAAGCTTTTGACAAGATCCAACAGACTTTTATGATCAAAACGCAAGAGACGGTAGGAATGGAAAGAACCATTATCAATATAATAAAGGCTGTATACAACAAGCCCGCAGCAAAGGATTATGTTCAATGGAGAACAATTGGAAGCATTCCCACTTCGATAAGGAACTAGACAAGGCTGTCCACTCTCACCACTTCTATTCAATATTGTACTTGAAGTCTTAGCTGAAGCCATAAGACAAGAAAGGGACATAAGAGGGATTCAAATCGGCAAGGAAGAAGTCAAGCTATGCCTATTTGCAGATGACATGATCTTATACCTGAGGGATCCCAAAAACTCTACCAGGAAGCTCCTGGAACTAATTGAGAAGTTCAGCAGGGTGGCAGGATACAAAATAAATGTGCAAAAATCAGAGGCCTTCCTATATGCCCAGAATTAAAGCAGTGAAAAAGCCTTGAGAGAAACAATCCCATTTACTATAGCCCCTAAAAAAATGAAATACCTTGGTATAAACCTAACCAAGGAGGTAAAGGACCTTTACAATGAAAACTTTAAAACCCTAAAGGAAGAAATTACAGAAGACACCAGAAGGTGAAAAGACCTTCCATGCTCCTGGATTGGCAAAATCAACATCATAGAAATGACCATCCTACCAAAGGCAATATAAACATTTAATGCTATACCAATTAAAATCCAAAAGCAATTCTTTAAAGAAGTTGACCAAACAATCTCAAAATTCATATGGAGGCACAAAAGACTCAGGATAGCAAAAACAATCCTGAGTAACAAAAATACGGCTGGAGGTATCACCATACCAAACTTTAGTCTATATTACAAATCTATAATTGTAAAAACAGCCTGGTATTGGCTCCAAAATAGACACACAGATCAATGCATAAGTGTTGAAGATCCAGATATAAGCCCACACAACTACAGCCATTTGATCTTTGACAAAGGGGCCCAAAGAATCCAATGGAAAAAGAACAGCATCTTCAACAAATGGTGCTGGCAAAACTGGATCTCCACATGCAGAAGATGAAAGCTGGACCTGTAGTTGTCACCATGTACAAGACTTAATTCCAAATGGATCAAAGATCTTGATATAAGGCCAAAGACTATAAAAACCATAGTTGAAAGAATAGGGAACTCCCTGGAGCTGATTGGGCTAGGCCAACATTTCCTAAACAGACATCCAATGGCACAGTCACTGCTAACAACTCTCATCAGATGGGTTCTTGTGAAATTAAAGAGTTTCTGTTCACATAAAGAGATTGTAACATGCGCTCAAAGGCAACCCACAGAATGGGAGAAAATCTTCACTAACCACATATCTGATAGAGCTCTATTGTCCAGAGTGCACAAAGAACTTAGAAAACTAAACATCAAGGAAACTAATGGCCCAATTAAAAAATGGGCCCTGGAACTTAAAAGAAATTTTACCAGGGATAAGATTAAAATGTCTAAAAAATATCTTAAAAAATGCTCCACTTCTTTAGCCATCAGGGAAATGCAAATCAAAACTTCCCTGAGATATCATCTCACCCCAGTCAAGATGGCAAAAATCCACAATACAAACAACAACAAATGCTGGAGAGGATGTGGAGAGAAGGGAACTCCCCTACCTTGCTGGTGGAAGTTCAGGCTCATACAGCCATTCTGACGTGCCATCTGGAGATTCTTAAAGAAATTAAAGATTGAAATGCCATATGACCCTGTGATTCCACTTTTGGGAATAACCCTCCATAGAGCAGAGGTTCACCTCGATACCAGAAACACAACTATGTTCATAGCAGCACTGTTTACAATAGCAAAGTCATGGAATCAACCCAGATGTCCAACAGTTGACAAGTGGATAAGGAAACAGTGGTACATCTATACAATGGAGTACTACTCAGCCATCAAAAATGATGAATTACTGGAATTTGCTGGGAAATGGATGTCATTAGAAACAATTATATTACATGAACTATCCCAGACCCAGAAAATTAAGCGCCATATGTATTCCCTAATAGGTTGCTCCTAATACCAAACCCACCCTGCCCATCTTGGGACACTCATAGGTAAATCTATGTATTACCTACAGTAATTGCAAGGATTATGAACAGGAGGGAGGGGGTTTGAGGGCCACACCAGAAAAAAGGAGAGAAGTGACTATGTTACAGTAGAGAAAATAGGCCTCCATCAAAGACTGCAAGAAAGTAATGTGACACCTAGTTAAGTTCACAGACATTCATTCCTGATCATTTACAACTAAGGGGGTATGAACTCACCAGAAGGGGAGGGCATATAGTCCGGCAGATTAAAAAGTAACCATTTTGCAAATGGGTGATTGACCCCTCCCATTGCCAAATGCCATATGACCCTGCTATTCCACTTTTGGGTATAAGTATTACACCTACCTTGAATGTGCTCTTATAATAAGACTCCAGTTTAACAGCTTTCTGTTTCTGTCCAGGGGGTGACATACAGTGCCCATCACGATGGAGTGAAGGGCATTGCAGGAGCAGCAAAACTGCAAAAGAAAATCAACAAACCACTATCCAGAACTTCAGAGACTCTATATCAACCACCTAGAACTAGGCCAACCTAATCTCTCCCCATCCTGAAGCTCAGGGAAATTTGCGGAAGAGGGGGCTTTAAGAGTGTAAGAGCAAAAGGATGGGAGGAGCAATGATTTTCAAGATACTCCACACAAGTTAGGGCCGAAGCAATCATATTTGGATATTGCATGCCCCGTGCAATGTCCAACACACTATTGACCCCACAAAGTCTAGCATCTGCCAAAGGCACCATGATCCTTGGAGGCAAGGGATTGACAGCCACAGTAGTGTTCCTTTGCTTAAGAGGAACACAGGAAAGGGTTCAGGGCAATGCCACTGGGTCCTTGTATGTCATCGGAGAGGAGGGCCCAGAGGAGAGTCAGGCATGCACAAGAAAGGACTCTGGGAATTGGGGGAGGGGGGAGACACAGAGGGATGGGGAGGGAGGGGTGAGGGGAGGGGGAGCAGGGAGTTCAGGGGGAGGAGGAGGGAGGGAGGGAACTGGTGTACCTATTAAGTTTGTATGAGCGGAAATAATAATAAAATGTATTAAAAAAGAATGCAAATTCATAAATCTGTGTCAGGGAATTCACATTCAAATGATGATGCTGAGAAAGAGACTTGTGAAGCTGTATTTCACATATTTGTAATGTAGAAGAATAATACATGCTAAAATGTTTAATTGAATAAGTTTAAATTTAAATATAGTTTCATACTCTTGTTATATATGATGGAATGTGTCTCAAAGCTCTTGAAAAACATTTCTACACAGGACTACCATAAAGAAACAGTTTGATGATCAGTTTGATAGCAGATAAAAGAGTTCCCATCTGAACAACCTTGTTTAAAGGAGAGTCAAAGATGACAGCATGGGAAGTCTGGTGACCCTTTTCCAACTACAATAGAACAGTGTCATCTACTGTGTGTTGACTTTCCTTATTTCTAACTCATTAGCTCATTTAAATATCAATATAATCAATTGGTCTAAATATTAATTTTCCTTATGCAACTGATACTGATATTTGAGATCTTGAAACAGTTTTACTTTTAGATCCAGGTTATTGCTTTGGCTAATAATTTTTTTAATATTACTTTATAAAATGTTGAATTTTTATCAACAAACCATAATCCAGAACCTCAGAGACTCTATATCAACCACCTGGAACTAGGCCAGCCTAATCTCTCCCCATCCAGAAGCTCAGGGAAATTTGCGGAAGAGGGGGCAGTAAGATTATAAGAGCAAAAGGATGGGAGGAGCAATGATATGCAAGATACTCCACACAAGTTAGGGCCGAAGCAATCATAATTGGACATTGCATGCCCTGCGCAATCTCCAACACACTATTGACCCCACAAAGTCTAGCATCTGCCAAAGGCACCATGATCCTTGGAGGCAAGGGATTGACAACCACAGTAGTGTTCCTATGCTTAAGAGGAACACAGGAAAGGGTTCTGGGAAATGCCACTGGGTCCTTGCACATCATCAGAGAGGAGACCCAGAGTCTGGCATGCACATTAGAGGATGCTCCAGGGATGGAGGGGGAGGCACTGAGGGATGGGGAGGAATGGGGGAGAGGAGGGGGACATAGGGGGGTGGGAGGTTGGAGGGAGGGAGGGGACGGGTGTATCTGTTAAGTTTGTATGAGTGGAAATAAAAAAATGTTGAAAATTTGCTTCAAGCTCAAACATTTTCCCAAATATCAAATCTTTATTAATTTTATAAATACATATGCATATATGTATCAAAATAAACTGCATATAGATGTATGAATTTGTTTTACTATAACTATTGATTTTAAAACCAAGACTTATATTATAGCTAAATTTTAATAGGTAAACCAAGTACGACAAATTATATTAAATACACTGCATTGTAAAACTATATTTGTATTAGATATATCAGATAAAATATCTATTTTCATGTATAGAACTAAATTGTAAGTCAGAAAGAGAAAGATAGCTCAATAGAAGACTGCTTACGTACTGGACCTGCTGTCCTTTAAAAATCAAATTTTAGGGACTAGAGAGATTGCTCAGAGTTTACAAATATAAAAAATGACAAGAGGAAATGGTGGCTTGATTTCTGATCCTGATGGGCAGAGCCTGAGAAATCTCAGTGCTAAGCATAGAGAAGGTAGAAGCAATCCAAGATGATTCCTGAAGTCACCCTTGGTCCTCCACAAGGCCACACAGTGCCTTCTGACAGACACACACACACACACATGCACACACACACACACACACACACACACACACACACACAAACACACACATGAGTACATGAAAAATAAATAAAATTAATTTAAAAAATGAAAGTGTTCCCAACTTCTTTAATGCTTTGATTAGATGCAATTGAAACACCAGTACTCCACACTTCTGAAACATAAGGGTTCATATGAAAAGAGTAGATGTAAACAAGCAGTGGAAAAGATATTGATAAAGAAAACCTTCACATATTGATGGTAGGAGTGTAAATTTGGACACAATTTTGAGAGAAACATCCATCAATATCTGCTATATGATGCACTGTATATATTGTATGACTCATGTCTGAAGATACACAGCAAAAATATGAAATATGTGTACCCAGTGGGAATATAACAGACACTCATCTAATAGAAATATGCACAGCATGTGTTCATTGTGCTCATGCAGTCACAAAGAAATAGGAATATTTACAGCATAAGTTGTTTTTTTCAATATGATATAAATATCATATATTCCTAAAAAGCAGAAGAGATTAATAAATTTGAGTTTGGGCCAGTGGGACAGTTGAGTGGGAAAAGCACCTGCTTGCAAACCTGGTATCTTTAGTTCTGTCCCTGGAAGATCACATGGTTGAAGGAGAGAACTGACTTGTAGAAATTGTCCTCTGACCTCCATTTGTGCTGCATAGCCTGCATGTGTACAACTTTTCTCTCTTTTTCTCTCCCTTTCAAAATTATTTGAAATAAATAAGTAAATTAATTTTGTTTGCTTGAAGAATGAAGAAGAAAGCAAAGAGATCCATCAATCTACAACTCCTGACAAAGCACAAAATATTTTTCATATTCAGAGTCAGATACAAAAATTCAGACCACATGTCCTTCTATTTGGTCAACATTCAATTAAAAATGAACTCTACTATGTTATCCAAAGGATAATTCTATCCATTGGACAGAAAGGAAGAATTGGGATTTTTAACTGCTTTTCCAAAGGCATCACTGTGTTCCGAATTCACGAGATAATCTGTCCCTTATGATCTAATGAGCTGCCATTATATGTCCTTGTATCATTACATACACTTTCAATGATGTCTCTTCTATAAGGAAAAATTATAAAATTTTGCACAGTCATAACTCCATTGTCTATACTATTGCCAGAGACAATATACTACATAAATGTCTTTCATCTTACTTCCTTATTTAAACTTATTTTATAAAGTAATGGAGAATCAAACTTCCTTTCTTGATTATAAAAATCCAGCAACACAAACTGTATAAGACCACAACTTTATTCAACGTGAAGATTTTTCTGTTCAGTTAGTATCAGAGCTACACACACACACACACACACACACACACACACACACACACAAAGTATTGATTTCATTCTGACAGCTGGTCACTGGATTTGAAGACTTTGCGTATGGTTTTGAATTTGTAGGCTCAGCAAATAGCCCACTATGGTCTTGTCATAAAATACTAAGTTTTCCTTACATAATTCAATAATCATTTTAAATGCTGAGGTGTTTCCTTCCAAGTCTATTGTACTGAATATTAAAGCACAAAAAGAAGACTCCATCAGATTTCAAACATGATAAAAGTTTATAGTTGTGTTCACTATAGAGCTGAGGTTGTAATTGCATGTCAGTGGACACAAAAAAATCAATATGATGCTGTTCCATTCTTAAAGGATAGTAAAGCATTTGTTAGGATTTATTCTATGTATTGTTACTGCATATATCTGTTGATTAGGAAAAATATTTTACAAACATTTTCTTAAGGCATTCCCTTTTCATTATTAACTACAAGTGTATTTCACAGAAAATGTTATTTAATACAAGAATCTAAATCCCTCCCCAACTCACGATATTTTAAATATAGACACAAATGCAAATCATGAGAAACTCATGATCACATAATTTCTAGTCAGTGACAGGCTTTTTCCACCACCATGTGGGGTGTAAGATGTGTAAGTGACAGTTTGCTTGTTGTAAACTTACAGCTCAGTCTAGTCTACATATGGTACAGGGTCAGCTGCCCTCTGTCTACAACACCCCCCAAAATACGAGGCAACAATTTTACAGTCTCCACAAATTCCTCAAATTCATATTTCATTAGCCTTTATTAAGTTATTTTTTGTAATAAGTCCACGGTGATGAGCACATTAGTTAACATAGGTATAATTTCAAGATAGCCTTTAAGTGACAGTTTGTCTTGAAAACATGCCAACTGTATATCTTATGAATGTGCAAACCCTTTCTCCATTAATTTCCATTGTCTGTTTAGACTTCAAATCAAAAGCCATTTTGATGGCCTTTGGTTGTCAGAATACTGAAAAAGAAAGCATAATATTTTTAAAAAGCAAATTTAACTGTATTGTTTTCATACTTGAACATTAACAATTAGAAGAATTCTAAATAACAATTATAAGCACAAATATCTCATATTATCCTAACTTTAGGAGAAGCAACATGAAGTTTTCTTGATAAAGTATTCTTTTACTTATACCAGATACTTTCTATCCCAAACATTCTTCTATAGGTATTCATTTCACTACGAATATAAATATAGTACAATTGTAAGAATCAAGAAAATTTATCTTTGTTTTTACTCTACACTGAATGACTTTAGTAAAAAAAAATTATACCTGAGTCCAACTAAGAAAATATCTTTTCCAACAATATGCAAGATACTCCACACACATTAGGGCCAAAGTAATAATAACAGGACTTTGCATGACCTGCACAATGACCAACATGTCATTGACCCCACCAAAGTCTAGCATGGATCACAGGCTTCTAAGATCCTTAGAGGCAAGGGATTAATGGCCACAACAGTATTCCTATACTAAAGGGGAACACATAAAAGAGCTCTAGGCACTGCTACTGAGTCCTTCACCTCATCAGAAATGTTTGACATGCACACTAAAGGATGCTCCAAGAATGGGGGAAGGGGGCGCTGGGAAAAAGGGAGGGAGGGGGGAAAGGAAGAAGAAAAGGGGGAGGGAACAAGGGGATCTAGGGAGTTGTGGAGGGAGGCAGGGGAATGGGGTACCTATTAAATTTATATGAGTGGAAAAAATAAATTAAAAAATATATCTTTTCCAATATGAAACCAATTTAAAAAAGATAAATTAATGTCCTATCTGAAGTTTTGTGAGAATAAGAAAAGGCAGATATAGACAAATAATTATGGGAAATGTGTGATTGCTTGAAGGTTATTTTTATCATGTTTGAAATCTGATGGAGTCTTCTTTTTCTGCTTTAATATTCAGTACAATAGACTTGGAAGGAAACACCTCAGCATTTAAAATGATTATTGAATTATGTAAGGAAAACTTAGTATTTTATGACAAGACCATAGTGAGCTATTTGCTGAGCCTACAAATTCAAAACCATACGTAAAGTCTTCAAATCCAGTGGCCAGCTGTCAGAATGAAATCAATACTTTGTGTGTGTGTGTGTGTGTGTGTGTGTGTATGTGTGTGTAGATCTGATACTAACTGAACAGAAAAATCTTAACATTGAATAACTGATGGATAACATGACAAAACATTTTTCTCTTAATTCTTCATAATGCACCTTTGTTATTCTTGTTTCTTTCAAGGTCTTACTTGAGACTATCTTATATCTTACTTATGCTTATTATTTAAATAATGCCATCTTTCATCATGCCTCCTGACTAACATTACTGAATGAAGTACAAATAAGAGTCAATTGAGCAGTACCATGACAGCAAGGATGAATAAGGAGAGAATTCTTAGCTATTCCAAAGACTAGAGTTAAGCATCGTTGGGGCTTTACAGTTCCAAAGTATTCAGCACAGTGATGATACTGGCTTGAGCATCACATTGTTAACAGGTGAAGTGAAAGAAGCAAGAGCATTTTATCATTGACACTAACACTACCACTCAGAGAGACAGCAAAGTACATTAATTCACAGTAGGTAAGTGACCAGCAATGTATATCACTGTCTTTTCTCTCTTTGAATGACATCGCAATAAACTACAGTTTCCTGATTCATGGACTTTGATAATAACAAAATGATTTCACAAAATACTCTTTCATTTACTCTAGTGAAAAATTCAGGCAAAAATCAAATCAAACCCAAAAGATTGATTCAATATAATCCTTGTAGTGTCCTATTTAAATTATAATGATAAAATTATTTGCTATGGAAAAACAAATTATATTTATATCATTTAAATTTTCCTCCTTTAATCTTTTGTAACTTTATCATTTCCTGTCAATTTTATTGTGGTAGGAGGTAAGCACTCTGCTTGACTGTAAGTTTTTACCAAACTCTGTAGGGTCAGAATTATAATTTCAATTCTCCAACTTTAAACCCATAGGTTAAAATACAGTGGCGAAGAGAATGTTAAGAAGGTTCAAATGCAATAATTGAGGTCAAAGACCTCATTTTTCTTTATTAAAAGGGTTCCTCTATCTCATCTGGTTGATACAGAATGACCCCTCATTACAGAGATTAACCTATTAGTGTGCAAACACTTAGTGCTGCTGATTAAATTCTCCCCAGAATTACTTTGCAAAGTGGAAAGAGAAAGACATAATAAACATCACATTTTAAGCACCATCTTTTCTCATACACGAAAAAAGAAGACAAGCATGTCTTCCCCAGTTTTATAATGCTTAGTGCCTTAATAGGATCAAAGAAACTCTGGATTGCTGATTAAATATAATTTCAGGTTATTTCTGTGTGGTGTTTCTGGAAGAGAATATCATGTGAATAACTGACAAGTCCAGCAGATGGTTTTCCCAGTCAATAGAGAGCTTGAAGCAAACAAAACAGGAAAGCATAATTAGTTCCCCTCCAACTGTTGGAACACGAAGGAAGGCCTCCCTGTCTGGGTTGTTTCCAGAACATTCAGCCTGGAGCAGAATTCCTCATTGGTTCAGGAATCACTGAGCATCCCAAGATATAACTAGTCTATGGTTTGGAGACAGCAGACTAATGGACTGACCCCCCTTCATCAGCATATCACATACCTTGTGTTGTACATTAATATTGTTTTCTGCTCCCTTTTTATTCTGTTGCTTTCCTTTAATGTTTCTGAAATTTCTTACAATTTCTGATATTGTTTAAGTGTGTCTTCTTTCTTCATCTTTCAATTCCTTGAGAAGAAAAATTGCCAGTTTCTGATCTTTTTAAGGGATAAGGGATTTTTTAAGTTTAGATAAACTGAAAATGTGGAAAAACTGTAACCTTCATTGACATTTGCTTTTAATGCTCTTATTTCTTTAATTTCTTAGTAAGAAATTGAGCATATCAGTTTCAGGCTTTTCTTTTCCATTAAAATATATGTATGTGATCCATACTACAAATTTCTCTCTGAAACATTCATTTGTGCTATTACTTCATCCTGTAATTTTATTAGGTTGTACATTCATTTCAATTTTATTCAAAATACAATTTCTTTGTAGGTTTCTCTTTTTAACCCAGATGTTCTCCATAATCTCCATGATCTTCACATTCTTCAAGATTTCCTGACAGTCATGTGATTGATTTTTAATTTAATGTCATTGTAGCTCAAAAACAGATGTTATATGGTGTCTGTCATGGTTTAAAATGTAAGTTGTCCCCTATAGGCTTATGTGTGGCACCTATAAGATGTGGAGCCTTGCTGAGAGGAGGCAGTCACAGTGGGTGGAACTTGAGGTTGATTAAACCCACCATAATTCTGAGGTTATTTCTGTGTGGATGTTTCTGGAAGAGAATATCATGTGAATAACTGACAAGTCCAGCAGATGGTTTTCCCAGTTGATAGTGTTGCACATATCAGCTCCTTGATGGATTTGATGTAAACTGACTTCAGCTTTCACAAGATAGTCATGCTTTTTCTGTGCCCTCTCCCAAAAAATCATATCTCCCCTCTGGAACCATAAGCTGAATAAATCTCCTCTCTCTCTATTCTGTAGCTACAGAAATTGATACTAAAGTAAGTTATTGATGTGAGATTAAGAACATCTGGTAGAAGAATATGAAATGTTTTGTATTTGATAGAAACTAATACCATAGAAATGGGGTGTTTCTGTGAAACTGAACCCAATACTAAAAAAATGTTTGTAAAGTTGAGACAAGTTGGTAATGAGAAGTAGAGAACTATGGTCATCACTGTAATAAGGGTAGTGTGCTTTTGGAACTGTGTGCTGTATGAAATATGGAGAATTTTAAGACTGTGCTAGGAAAGCCCCATCTGTGTCATTCTATTGAGAGAATGAAGAGACTGATGCTGTTACAAACATGGACAGTGGAAGCCCATTTCATGATGGTCCAGCAGGGAAAAGACGTGGTGTTGCAACTGATCCATCAGGGAAAAGATATCGTGTTGAAACTGGACTATGGGAAAATGAAATTATGTGTGAAAAGAGAGTTGGATTAACTTTTCACTCATCCTGCACAATTGCATGAAGTTAAATTTGAATGTTTGGCAGAAAAAGTTTTAAGACAATGCAGTCATGACAGTGTGACATGGCTATTCTATAGTTACCTTGTTCAGAACTATGAAGAAAAAGAACAAGGGATCAGGCAGGAGAAGATGAAAACTGAAGTTTGATGAAAATTGTGAAGGCAATTTTAAAGGGAATGCAAATGAATCAAAGCCTGCTCTCAATGCGGATAATAGAAGAGGCCCCACCTTGAGGCAAATCCCTCAGGAAAATTTCCTTATTTTTATGGAAGAATGCAAATTCTCTTAGAAGAAAGGAGCTGAAAGACATAGTTGCAAAGGAAAAGTCTATTCCTCCTCTGAAATACGGGCCCAAGAAAGATTCTTCCTAGCATCAGCCCAGAAAAATTAAAGGAGCTGTGATTTAAGGGGGTCAATCTTGACCTGGAAGTTGTTAAAGAACTTGACAAGGTCATCCACATGGTAATAGTTTTAGACACATTGAAGATGTAAGAGAGAGGGGCTCATGGATCCTTCTTCCTAGGTTTCAGAAAATTGCTGAATTTGGGCAATGTTGAAGAAATTCCAAAGAGGGCATTTTATGCTGTGGTTTCTTACTCCCCTCTCACCAAGGAGAATTTTATACCCTGGGAGAGGACAACCCAAGGGAGAAAGAGATGTGTTCTACCTGCAGCTTTGCTATAGAGATGTAACTGAAGCACTTTAGAACTGAGATGATTTCAGCAGAATGTTCATTTGTTATGCTGAAGCTGTGATTTGGAACTTGTCCCCTTGTTTTGGGGTCTTGTTAGGGAATGATCTGTGCAGGATATGCCACCCTTCTTTTCTTTTAGAATGGGAACGTTTATTCTGTGTCATTGTATGTTGACAGCATGTAGCATGCCTTTTGATATTACAGGAGGCTTTGGACTTTGTACTTGGCTACTGATGTAGTCTATGGGAATTTTTTTTATTTATTTCATCCACTTATACAATGTTGATAAGCACCCCATTCCCCTCCCTCCCTCCCTCCACCCCTCCCTGGATTCCCTTTGCTCCATTCCCCCCTTTTCCCCTACCTTTCCCCTCCTCCCTCCCTTTCTCCCAGTTCCCCCTCCCTGCCAATCCTGGAGCATCCTTTAGTATGCATGATGAACTTTCCTCTGGGTCCTCCTCGCTGATGTGGTGAAAGGATTCTGTAGCTTTGCCTAGAACTCTTTTTTATGTTCCCCTTTAGTATAGGAACACTATTGTGGCTGTTAATCCATTGCCTCTAAGGATCATTGTGCCTGTGATCCAAGCTAGAATTTGGGGGTTCAATGATATGTTGGTCATTGCACAGGTCATGCAAAGTCCTATTATGATTATTTCAGCCCTAATTTGTATGAAGTAGCTTGTATATCGTTGCTCCTCCCCATCTTTAGGCTCTTACAAACTTACCGCCCCCTCTTCCGCAAATTTCCCTGAGATTTAGGATGGGGAGAGATTAGGCTGGTCTGGTCCCAGGTGGTTGATGTAGAATTTCTGATTTTCTGAATTATGGTTTGTTGATTTTTTTTTTCAGTTTTGCTACTCCTACACCTCCCTTAGCTCCATCCTGATGGGAATTGAATGTCACCACCTGGCCAGAGATAAAAGGTTGATAAAATAGAGTCATATTATAAGAGTAGATTCAAAGGTAGATGGAATAAGAGTAGGAGACCACTGTGAGGGGGAGTCAGTCTCCCATTAGCAGGATGATTACCTTCTATCTGCCAGAATCTATGCCCTCCCTTTCTGGTGAGACAATATCTCTTCAAGTGACCAGTAAGGAAAGTCCGTGACCTTAACCAGATGTCTCCTTACATATTTGCAGTCCTTGAGGGTGGCCTATTTTCTCTGCTGTAGCATGATCCCCTCTCTCCTTGTTTCTGGCGGGGCCCTCCTTCCCCTTTCCTCCCTGCTTATAATCTTTGCAATTACTCTAGGTATTACAGAGACTTCTCTTTCAGTGTGTCACTAATTGGATTTGTAACTAGAATCCACCTATTAGGGAGTACATGTGGTGCTTAATGTTCTGTGCCTGGGATACTTCACTCAATATAATTTTTTCTAATTCCATCCATTTCCTGGAAAATTTCATTGTCATTATTTTTGATGGCTGAGTGGTATTCCATTGTATAAATGCACCATATTTTCCTTATCCACTCATCAGCTTTTGGGGATTTGGGTTGATTCCATGACTTTGCTATTGTAAACAGTGGTGCTATGAACATGGTCATGCTTGTGCTATCAAAGGGAAGTTTTGCTGTATGGGGGGTTATTCCCAAAATAACAGGAATAGCAGGGTCATATGGCATTTCAATCTTTAACATTTTTAAGAATTGCCAGACATCTTGCCAGATTGGTTGTATAAGCCAGCATTCCCACCAGCAATGTAGGAGAGTTCCCTTCTCGCCACATGCTCTCCAGCATTTGGTATTGTCTGTATTGTGGATTTTTGCCATTCTAACCAGAGTGAGATGATATCTCAGGGAAGTTATGAATTGCATTTTCCTGATGGCTAAGAATGTGGAGCATTTTTAAAGATATTTGTTAGGCATTTCAATGTCCCTGGTAAAGTTTCTTCTGAGTTCCAAGGCCCATTTTTTAATGGGGCCATTTGTTTCCTTGGTGTTTAGTTTTCTAAGTTCTTTGTGCACTCCGAATAGTAGAGCTCTATCAGATATGTGGTTAGTGAAGATTTTCTCCCATTCTGTGGGTTGCCTTTGTGCTCATGTTACAATCTCTTTATCTGAACAGAAGCTCTTAAATTTCATAAGATCCAATCTGTTGAGTGTTGGTCGTAGTGACTGTGCTATTGGATTTCTATTTAGGAAATATTGGCCTAGTCCAATCAGCTCGAGGGAGTTCTCTACCTTTTCAACTAAGGCTTTTATAGTCTTTATATTGAGGACCTTGATACATTTGGAAGTAAGTCTTGTACATGGCGACAAGTATGAGGTCAGTTTTAATCTTCTGCTTGTGGACATCCAGTTTTGCCAGCACCATTTGTTGAAGATGCTGTTCTTTTTCCATTGGATTTTTTGGGCCCCTTTTTCAAAGATCAAATGGCTCTAGTTGTGTGGGCTTATATCTGGGTCTTCAACCCTTATGCATTGATCTGTGTGTCTATTTTGGAGCCAATACCAGGCTGTTTTTACAATTATAGATTTGTAGTATAGACTAAAGTTTGGTATGGTGATACCTCCAGCCATGTTTTTGTTACTCAGGATTGTTTTTGGTATCCTGAGTCTTTTGTGCCTCCATATGAATTTTGAGATTGTTTGGTCAACTTCTTTAAAGAATTGCTTTTGGATTTTAATTGGTATAGCATTAAATGTTTATATTGCCTTTGGTAGGATGGTCATTTCTATGATGTTGATTTTGCCAATCCAGGAGCATGGAAGGTCTTTTCACCTTCTGGTGTCTTCTGTAATTTCTTCCTTTCAGGTTTTAAAGTTTTCATTGTAAAGGTCTTTTACCTCCTTGGTTAGGTTTATCCCAAGGTATTTCATTTTTTTAGGGGCTATAGTAAATGGAATTGTTTCTCTCATGGCTTTCTCCATTCTTTCAATCTGGGCATATAGGAAGGCCACTGATTTTTGTACATTTATTTTTTATCCTGCCACACTGCTGAACTTCTGTATTAGTTTCAGGAGCTTCCTGGTAGAGTTTTTGGGATCACTCAGGTTTAAAATCATGTCATTTGTAAATAGAGATAACTTGACTTCTTCCTTGCCAATTTGAATCCCTCTTATGTCCCTTTCTTGTCTTATGGCTTCAGCTAAGACTTCAAATACAATATTGAATAGAAGTGGTGAGAGTGGACAGCCTTGTCTAATTCCTGATTGACGTGGGAATGCTTCCAGTTTTTCCCCATTGAGTTTAATACTTGCTGTAGGGTTGTTGTATACCACTTTCATTATATTGATAAAGTTTCTTTACATTCCAACTTTCTCTAGAGTTTTGATCATAAAGGGCTGTTTGATCTTGTCAAAAGCTTTTTCTGCATCCATTGAGAATATCATGTGGTTTTGGATTTTGGACTAGTTTATATGGTTGATTACATTTATTGAACCAACCTTGTGTGCCAGAGATAAAGCCTACTTGATACCCATGATCTTTTTGATATGTTTTTGAATCTGATTTGCTAAGACTTTGTTGAGAATCTTTGCATACGTGTTCATCAAAGAGAATGACCTATAGTTTTCTTTTTAAGTGTATCTTTATTAGGTTTTGGGATTAGGATGATATTAGCTTCATAGAAGGAACTTGGAGTGTTCCTTCCTTTGCTATTTGATGGAACAGTTTAAGGAGTATTGGTGTTATTACATCCTTGAATGAAAAATGTGTATTATTTGGTGCATGGATCAAAAGTTCAATAGAGATCTGTAAGGTCCATTTCAGAAAGAGTTTGGTTAAGTTCCAATGTATCTCTGTTATGTTTTTGACCTGTTGATCTAACCCATGTTGAGAAGGCGGTATTAAAATCCCCAAGAATTTTCTTTTGGGGGTTGATTTCTCACTTTAGACACTTTAGGGTTTGCTTAATGAATGTGTAAAGGCCCGTATTAGGTGCATATATGTTCAGTATTGTGAAGTCTTACTGGTAAATTGTATCTGTGACTAAAATGTAGTAAACATCTGTGTCTCTTATGATTTTTTTTTGGTTTGAAGTCCACTTTGTCTGATAGCATAATGGCTATCCCTGCCTGTTTCCTGGTTTCATTAGCTTGCAGAATTTTGGACCAGCCTTTTATTTTTAGGAATGTGTCTATCTTTTTTGGTGAGATGAGTTTCCTGAAGGCATCAGACTGTAATTTTTAATGCAGATTTATAATCTCTGTCTCTTGTTTGGTTAGTTAATTCCATTGACTTACATTGGAAAAATTATTTTTAATTCCAGACATTTCGTATGTTTAGTGGCTTTTGTAAGTGTATTATTTGGCTTTCAGGTTTTGGTGGTATTATACATCTCTTCTGTCCTCCTGGATATGCTTGTTTTTTTCTTCACTCTTGAGTATCATTTCTATCTTTCTTTGAAAGCCTGATTTGGTAAACATGTAAGCCTTCAAGTTGTCTTTGTGCTGGAAATCTTTTCTTTCTCCCTCTATCATGATGGGTAGTTTTGCAGGGTAAATCAGCCTGGGTTGACATTTTTGCTCATTCAATACTTGAAGTATGTCTCTCCAAGCTCTTCTTGCTTTTACTGTTTCGACTGAGAAGTCATTTGTTATTTTAATAGGTTTACCTTTAAAAGTGACTTGTTTTTTCTCCCTTGAAGCTCTCAGCACCAGTTCTTTGTCTTGACTGTGGAGTGTTTTGACTATTATTTGTGTGGTGATTTTCTATTGGGGACCTGGGGCGTGGCCAGCAGTCCACCTAAGCCCTGGCCAGCTTTGGTGCTGTTCAGGCTGGGTGGTGGGAGGGACTGAGAGGAGCAGGTGACCTGGGTTCTGGTGAGGAGTACCTGGGAAGCAGGGTGCCTTACCTGGACTGCGCAAGCAAGCGTGCATTCAGTGTCTATGGGAATTTTAAAGTTGGACTGAGTATGATTTGCCTAATTAAATGGCAATAAGACTTTGGTTCCAGGGGTGGAATGCCATGTATTTGAAGCTTTAGTTGTAGGGGAAGGTCATGTCACCTTTAAGAGGTGGAACCTGTGAGAGAAAGGCAGTCACATGGGGTGAATTTTGAGATTGATTAGCCACACCCTACTTCTGAGAGATGACTGCTCTTGTATTTGGCAGTTTTATAGTTCTCAACCTCTTGCTGGACATTACTTAAGCTGACTCCAGCTTCTACCAGTCATTCCTTTTCTGATATAAAAGATAGTATCTCCCCTCTGAACCCATATGCTGAATAAATCTCCTTTTTTCTCTTAATTTACTTGATTTTGAGAGATACCTAATAGCAACAGAGTTTTGGTCAGCTGAAGTGAAATTGTGTCTTGGAATGTCATCTATCTGAACTTGATAAAATGTGCCATTTTGTTTTATCCTAAAGATGTCAATTCCATTGTGATGAAGATGTTTGTTCAGCTATATCCTTGCCAAATTTCTAACAGACTTGATTGATCTGCCTGTTCTGATGGAGTTATTTCAGGGCTTGCTAACTAATAATAGTAGATTCTTTTATTTTTCCTTGGAGATCTATCATCTTTGTTATATACATTAATGGCTATATGACTTCTCAGATTTGGCAAGTGTGTAATCATGAGAGTTTTTAATCTTGGATTACTTGCTTTCCTCAGAGTCTTATATGGATAAAGTTAATGTAGCTATTATCACTTTATTTGATATGTTCTGAATGTATCTATTTTTTAACTTTTTTTCTTTCCTTGTTACCATTTTTTCTGTCTGACTTTTACCTTGAGTAAAATAAAATTTAATTGTTTTACCCCATTTTTCTTTGATGGTGAATTTTGTTCTTGGACAATTTCACACACACACACACACACACACACACACACACACACACACACATATTACATTTTAATGGCGTTCCTCCCATTCTTCCTTTTTTTCTTCCATGTCTTCCTCATCATTCTTCCCCCAATGCAATTCTTCCTACCACATAACTATCATTTTAACTAAATTCAATCAGGGATATTAATATTGTCTAGTCAAAAATCAATCATTCTAAATACAATTGTTAATTTGTTAATGATATTTCTCTTTTGTTCTTAACTCAAGAATTTGAATATAACTATTTATCTTAATTTTTATCAATTCAAGAATCATTTACATGAGCTTGCTTATTGTTATTCTTTTTAAATTTCTCTTCTGATTTATTTTCTTAAATGATCTCTTACATGAATCATATTCCTTTGAACAGTTTTTTTTTTCTTAGCCACATGCTATGAACATTTCTTTTTTTAATTATTTTTCTCTTATTCTCAGATGATGATACATTTTTACTGTAAGATGAAACTGTGGTTTGAAATACTTAGCTCTGTGCTTTAATATTGGCATTGTCATTGTTACTCTTAATATTTTTACATGCTATAGGCTGCATTTAATATTCCATTGTGTTTAACTAACAATTACTTGCCTGCTGGTGTCTACTCAGTATTTACTTTAAATTTAGTTTATAGCCTTCTTTTTTTGTTTTTGTACATCATGAAAGAGGTTTGTTTTTGCTTTTGTTTTTAGTTTGCTTGCATCGTGCTTCTTGACACATTTTGGTGAAGCTGTACAGGATGACAGTCACCTTTCTAGATTTTTCTAATTCTCCCACATAGACAAGTACTAACCTCCTGCAGTTTCTTCAGTGCTGAGCCCAACCTTGTTTTCCTGAATTTTATTCTTGACCTGCCCCAAGAGCAGGTTGTATTACTTTCTTGTCCTTTCCCCCAGATAGAATGGAGTTCCCCATTTCTGAAGACTAAAAACATGTGTCCTGTTTCTCCAAGAAAGTTTTCTCCCTGTAGGTATGCTAGGATGGATGGAGGGGAGGAAGGTAATTATTTTTTCATTATGCCTGCTCTTGCTCTACTCCAGCCATGAATCAGGAAGAATACTCTGAAGAGATGTGTCAGCATCTACTCCAAGAAGTTGTAGACTCTATGGAGTTGGGGGGGGGGCACTGCGAATGCCAGTTTCTCCACATTCTGTTTCTGCGTTTCCTTTATCTACTGGCTAATGAATATTCATTCACCCCATACAAAACTATAGTCAGTGCTTGACTTTTTTTCAGTGATATATCTCTTCATGCAATCAATATCAGATACACAATGTTTCATGTGCCATCTCTTTTGGAGGTTTCAGACCTTTCCTTAAATTTTGGATTGATTGCCTGCTCAGTTATTCAAAGTCTTTGATGACTCTGAGGAATACATTGTAAAAACACAGGTTGTTTGGCTTTTCACTTGTGTTAAAGGAAGTGAAATGATGTGTATCTTATCAGGCCACAATCCCTGCAGAAATTAATGTGCATGTGGAAGTATATTATATATAAAATGAAGTTTAAATTGGTCCTTCTTAAATGGAAGAGCTGCCAAGAAGGTGATCTAGTTGCCTCTCTCTTTTATTGTGAGAGCCCCCAGGAGTAACTTGAGAATCCCTAAAAATAACAGCTTTGAGACTTTTTCAAAAATGCCATTTTGTTACTTACTGTTGTGTGAAGACAACATTTCTACAGTGTTTAAGTGTTCTACTAGGAAGCAGGGATAAGTACTCCATATGCTTATAAAAGTAGAAAAATTAAAAAAGAGTAGACAAGCCAGAGGGAGGCCTGGGGCCCATGAAGGCAGAAGGACAGGAAGGTGAGAGTCAGCAGAATGGATTAAAGAAGGGAGGGGAAGGGGGATTCATTGGAGGGGAAAACAGAGAGAAGAAGAGATGAGTACTCAATATGCTTGTAGAACTAGACAAATAAAACAACATATGATAAAAGATATTTTCCTAATGAGAACATGATGGGATGTAATTAAAGGCTTTTGCCCATTGCATCTTACATGGCTGAACAAGAAAATATGAGAATGAAATGTCTTTTTTGAACACTTCAAAGTGTTCAAAACCCATAGGAATACATCAAGTACTGTACAGGACATCTCATTGGGTCATAAACACATACAACATAACCATGATAGTGTGCCCTGGCATTAATCATTTAATCTCTCTACAATTTTTGCCCTCTAAAATTTGAACATAGTCTAATATTAGTTCCAAAAATTAGCCTTTGCTAAAGTTTATCTAGAAAATCTTGGCCAAGGACATACAATGAACTTCTACCGTGTTGTGATCATCCACTTGTCCCCTCTTCCAGCACAAAGGTGACTTCTTTGTTAAAGAGGAACTGAAAAAGGAACTACCAAAAAAAGAAATAAGCATTTGAACAGGATACCTCAGAAAAAAAAGAGGGAATGTTTCAAGACAAAGAGTACCATGTTATAATCCTATACCTGAGTGATTCCAAAAACTCAACCAGAAAACTCCTGGAACTAATACAGAAGTTCAGAAGGGTGATAGGATAAAAAATAAATGTACAAAAATCAGTGACCTTCCTATATGCCCAGAATGAAAGAAGGAGAATGTCATGAGAGAAACAATTTCATTTACTATCCCCTAAAATAATGAAATACCTTGGGATAAACCTAACCAAGGAAGTAAGAGACCTTTACAATGAAAACTTTAAAACCCTAAAGAAAGAAATCACAGAAGACACCAGAAGGTGAAAAGACCTTCCATGCTCCTGCATTGGCAGAATCAATATCATAAAAATGACTATCTTATCAAAGGTAATATAAAGATTCAATAATACACCAATCAAACTCCCGAAGCAATTCTTTAAAGAGGTTGACCAAACAATCTCAAAACTCATATGGAGGCACAAAAGACTCAGGATAGCAAAAACAATCCTGAGTAACAAAAACACTACTTGGAGGTATCACCATACCAAACTTTAGTCTATACTATAAATCTATAATTGTACTAACAGCCTGGTATTGGCTCCAAAATAGACACACAGATTAATGGATAAGGATTGAAGACCCAGATATAAGCCCACGCAATTATAGCCATTTGATCTTTGACAAAGGAGCCAAAAAAAAGTCCAATGGGAAAAGAACAGCATCTTCATCAAATGGTGCTGGCAAAACTGGATATCCACATGCAGAAGACTAAAACTATACCTGCACTTGTCGCTATGTACAAGACTTACTTCCAAATGGATCAAGGACCTCAATATAAGGCCAGAGACTATAAAAGCCTTAGTTGAAAGGGTAGGGAAATCCCTCGAGCTGATTGGACTAGGCCAATAATTCCTAAATAGAAATCCAATAGCAGAGTCAACACTCAACAGATTGGATCTTATGAAATTTAAGAGCTTCTGTTCAGATAAAGAGATTGTAACTCGAGCACAAAGGCAACCCACAGAATGAGAGAAAATCTTCACTAACCACATATCTGATAGAGCTCTACTATTCGGAGTGCACAAAGAACTTAGAAAACTAAACACCAAGGAAACAAATGGCCCCATTAAAAAATGGGCCTTGGAACTCAAAAGAAACTTTACCAGGGAAGAACTTGAAATGCCTAACAAATATCTTAAAAAATGCTCCACATCCTTATCCATATTGGAAATGCAAATCATAACCTCCCTGAGATATCATCTCACCCTGGTTAGAATGGCAAAAATCCATAATACAGACAATACCAAGTGCTGGAGAGGATGTAGCGAGAAGGGAACTCTCCTACATTGCTGGTGGGAATGCTGGCTTATACAACCAATCTGGCAAGATGTCTGGCAATTCTTAAAAATGTTAAAGATTGAAATGCCATATGACCCTGCTATTCCTGTTATTTTGGGAATAACCCCCCATACAGCAAAACTTCCCTTTGATAGCACAAGCATGACCATGTTCATAGCACCACTGTTTACAATAGCAAAGTCATGGAATCAACCCAAATGCCCAACAGTTGAGTGGATAAGGAAAATGTGGTATATTAACACAATGAAATACTACTCAGCCATCAGAAGAGATGAATTAATGAAATTAGCTGGGAAATAGATGGAATTAGAAAAAATGATATTGAATGAAGTATCCCAGACACAGAAAATTAAGCACCATATGTACTCCCTAATAGGTGGATCCTAGTACCAAACCCACTTAATGTCATATTCAAAGATAAATCCCTGTAATACCTGTAGTAATTGCAAAGATTAAAATGGGAGGGAAGAGGAAGGAGGGCTCCTCAGAAACAAGGAGAGAGAGGATCATGCTACAGTAGAGAAAATTGGCCACCCTCAAGGACTGCAAATAAGTAAGGAGACATCTGGTTAAGGTCACAGACTTTCCTTCCTGTTCACTTGCAACTGAGGAGGTTTGATCTCACCAGTCAGGAAGGGCATAGGGTCTGGCAGATAGATGGTAACCATCCTGCAAATTGGAGACTGACCCCTCCCCACCACTCTCTCCTATTCTTATTCCATCTATCTTAGAATCTGCTCTTACAGTAAGACTCTATTTTAACAGCCTTTTATATATGGCTAGGAGGTGACATCCGATAGCAATCAGGATGGAGCCAAGGGGGGTGCAGGAACAGCAAAACTGAAAAATACAGCAAACCATAATTCAGAACATCAGAGACTCTACATTAATCACTTGGATCCAGACCAGCAAATCTCTCCCCATACTAAGCTCAGGGAAATTTGCGGAAGAGGGGGCAGTAAGATTGTAAGAGCCTAAAGATGGGTAAGAGCAAGTTAGGGCCAAAGTAATCATGATAAGACTTTGCATGACCTGCATAATGAATGACATATTAATGACCCCTCAAAGTCTAGCATGGATCATAGGCACTTGGATACTTAAAGGCAAGGAATTAACAGCTACAGTAGTGTTCCCATACTAAAGAGGAGCACAAGAAAGAGCTCTAGGCAATGATACTGTGTCCTTACACCTCATTAGAGTGGAGGACACAGAGGGAAGTTTGATATTCACACTAAAGGATGCTCCAGGGATTGGGGCAGGGGGAAGAGGGAGGCACTGGGAGAAAGTAAGAGTGGGGGTTGAAAGCAAGGGAAATTGAGGGAGGGAGCAAGGGAGGCCTGGGAGGGGTGGAAGGAGGGAGGGCACCAGGGTACCTATTAAGTTTGTATGAGTGGAAAAATAATAATAATAAAAAATATTTAATAAAAAAGAAATCATGTTAGCATTATTGGTCATTATATTTTAAACATTTTGTTTTTGTGGTGCCCAAATTCTTATGCCTTGTATTTAAAAGTCAAAGTTCATTATATTTTTATTCTATTCAGTGAATTCACATTTTCTATCATGACTGTGTAATTTAGCAGGCCAAACATTTTCTAGAGATGCAGATTACTCATGACAGGTAAATGATATTGATTTCCACATATAATGGCAAAAGGTGATTTCTATAGCCTGATCATCTTAATGACTGATCAACATAATATTTTCCTCCATTCACAAAAGTCATTAATGGCAGGAGATTTTTTAAAATGGTATTTGAATCTCTGAGACCTTTACAGATCAAGGTATTTACATTTTGGAAATACAACATTAACATAAAGAATCAATCTTTATGTATCTTTCTGTCAGGATAAAAACTCAAAGGAAAATAATAACTTCATTGTGAGACAGATCACTCTTTGATGACTTCAGACATAAAAATCAATGTGATGAGGGTGTATCTTTCCTCCTCCATGAGAAATACAATAAGGTAGTCTTTGTCTCTCTTAAGTCTGTTTCTGAGCACATTATAAAAAGAAGAAATGATGAAATGGGAATTTGAAAACTTAGATCAGTGTTCAAAAAGTTAACTCCATACTTGTATCTGAAGTAAAAATCTCAGAGATCTCTATGTATTGAAATATCATAAGTGAGGAGAGGTTAAAACAAAAAGCTAAAACTTGGGGTGGGAAGATGACTCAGTGGATAAAGACCTTGTAATGCAAGCATGAGGACAGGTGTTCAGATCCTCACCATCATTCATATGGGATGTAATGGCATAGACAGCTTCGATCTGTACATTGCTATACAAAATTTCAGGTGGAGAGCAGAGATTCTCCACAAGCTCTCATGCCACACAGTCTGGCTTATGTAGTTGTGATAGATTCACTTTCAAACAAGGAGGAAAGTTGAGGAACAGCACCAGAAAGTGGACCTCTACCATACATGCATGATGTGGCATGCATACCTTTCTCTCTCTTGCATACACATGTATATTCTCATATATCTCACTTATATCCCACCATCACCACCATAACCTAGACCACCATACATTCATGACGTGGGACACAGAACTGACTCACACATATGCACACTCACCTATCACACATATGCCACCACCACACGTATGATGTGACATGCACACCTGACTCTCTTTCTCTCTCTCTCTTTCTCTCTTCTGTCTCTTACACACAGACACACATGCACACGCACACATACACACAACACCTTTATCACCACCACTACCACACAAAGTTAAAACAGAAAATGGAAACAAAAAAAAAATCTCATTTGGGAAATATTAGTAAAAGAACTTTGAAAATAATGTTATCTCTGTAAATTCAATGAAAGCTGTAATACCCATTTCATATAACTATTTTATAAAATACATCTTTCCACAGAATGGAAAAATCACCATAATTTCTGGAAGACAAAAGTGGCATTTCTGATATTTCTGTAATCTTTCTAAATATTTTCTTGAGTTAGTGTACTACATGTATTTATTGCCCCAACATATATATTTATTGCAATGCTTCTGAATTGGAGCAGCACGTAAATCAGTTTACCCATAAGTGTAGAGTGCTTCAAATGACCCATGTTGAAGGTACAGTTTATTTTGTCATCCATTTTGCACCAAATCTGAGTTAGGATTACAGCATTATCCTTTTCCAAGTATTCAAAGAATCTTGTGCTTTTGAATTCATCTTTCCCATCACATTGCATAGATTTATAATAGTATAAGTCATTTCCAAATTGGTGAGCACTGATTTCATGTCGAAATTGTATAGTGAGTGTTGTCATGACAACATGTACACTTAATTCTCTGAAAGTATGTTTAATTGTGAACATAAGATGAATATTTTAATGTATTTTTTCTTTTTTTTCCACTTTCCATGTGTGTGTGCTTATATGTAGTGAATTCGTGTGGTGGGGTACAGATGTGTTCTGTGTGTGTATTCATGTGGAAGACTGAGGCTGATGTAAGGAATCAATCTTGTTCACATTTCCACTTTATTATTTTTTTCCTAAGGCAGTTTCTCTAGGAAAACCCAGATTTCTCATATAACAATAGTACTATTCACTTGCTTTGGGGATTCCTTGTTTCCTTTTTATGAGACTGGAATTTCAGGCAGGCTGACATACCACCTGGCCTTTCACATGGAATCTGAGCACCAGAACTCCTGTCCTGTTGCTTGCCCAGCAGGTGCTTTAACAAAAGAACAATAGCCACATTTCCAAGATACATATTAATTGAAACACAATCTCACTTTAGAGTATAGACTGTTGTCAAATTTCTGAACCTACTGTCCTAGATCCTGAATACCAGCATTATATGTAGTTGATTATAGAGTATCTTTGGGTACAGATAATGGATTCCCATTACAAACATGCCCTCGAAAATGATAACAACTTTTAATATAGACTAAGTAATATTAAAAACAACTATCTGAATTTCATTTTAGTGAAGATTTGTCATATTACTTGAAAATCTGATGAACCTCAGAACTAACAATCGTATGTTTGTTTATCATGCCAAAGTTATCTCTCAAGTTATCATCTTAGAAAGCAGCCACAAAAAACTACAGATACATGGGCAGTTGATAAATCATAATAGTATTAGTACAGGCATTACTAAAATCAATACTAAGTCCCCAACCTAAGCCATTTCCCATAGATCCTTATTGAGATAATGAGAATTAATACATTTATTTGTTCATAACTCATTTCATCTTCTTTAAGGTAATTATAGAAATGTTTAACAAACTCTGGAGAAACATACAGCAATTTGGTACAAAACTTTGAAGCAACTCCTTTCTGTCTTGAAGAGGCTACAAAATGCAGTTTAGAAATAGTATTAAATGGAAATTAAATGGTGAGAGGCACACTAAAATAATTTGGCCATGCCAAGGAAATAAAAATATTGACTTTATTTATTGTGCATTCAGCTACAGGGAGAGGGCTCAGTGATAAAAAGCACCTGAGAATAAAAGAGTTGTCATTTTTCTTTCTATTCACTGTGTTCCACAAAGCTCATATTTTTTCTTATTTCAGGGAAAATCTCAGCAATGATCTATTCATATTGCTTTCCTCTGAATTCTTAAGTTCTCCTCCCATTCCTCAATTAGAGGATTGGATTCATCTTCTTAGGTGATTTCACTTGATATTATATTTTATTGCTCTTTTCAGGACAATGGCATAGCAACCAGTACCATCTTCGCTCTATTAAGATGCCTGGGTAAAACTTAGACAGCAGAATCCCTCTTGATAGTGCTTCAGCTCTTGTCTCTGACCAAGTTTAACTCTTCAAGGGTGTTTCTTATTTAATATGCATTTATATAGTTCTGGGTTGAAGAATTTGGCAGTTCATATTCCAAAGCATGCATCTGTGTCTGTGGGTCTCATTTGGGTACTTCCACCTCTAACTTCCAGTCGTCATGTCAATGGAGACATTCGTCATTGACCATTTCAAGTTGTGAGCATTCAACTTTTTAACTCATTTAGCTGCATATGCTTTGATGGGATCTATAGAAAATAAAATCTAACAACTAGTTGTGTGGTTTTAATATAGTTATTTGAATTTTAGAATGCTGCCCCTGTGTCTTAAGTCAAGTCTTCATCATGCTGAGTCTAGCAATTCACCAGCTTTTGATAGGAGCTCGCAACTTATACAGCTAACTTGCTGAGGACTTCACAGGCCCCAACAGGCTCTCTATGTGGTTCTGATATCACGTCCTTTCTTACACAGCAAGCATTCTGACACTTTAAGTCATCTCCTTATCCCCAGCAGAAATAAGATATTTATATCCACATACAGGCAAAGATAAGATATATTACACTTCACATTTGCTCTCAAATGATAGAGAGAAATTATTTGTTATTCATGGGTTTACTTACAATGTTTACGTTTATGCATTTAGTCTTTTACTGTAGCTATTATTACACCACATAATTCAAAGTATAGAAAAACAGTGAAAATCAGAATTAGAATATAAAAACGTTACATTTAAATTAACAATTCAATTGAAAGTAAATTAATCTTAATATTTCCGAATTGACACTAAATGATTGACAGGAACACAAAAGTAACAAATTTTGTTTATATTTCAGAGAAGTGTGTTAATATGATTATTTGTAACATTATGAATATTACAATTACTTTTCTTAAATAGTTTTACTTAGATTATCACAATCATTTATTTAAGAAATTTTGATCAATATTTTTAATTCAAATTTAAACAAAATATATTTATTTATTTGGAATTAGAGAATTATTGGGTAAAAATCTCTACTTTTAAAATGTGTCATTTTGGGGGGCTGGAGAGGTGGCTCAGGGGTTAAGCCTCTGCCTTGCAGGCAGAAGGTCCTGAGTTCGGATCCTAGACTCCACGTATAGATGCCAGGTGGAAGCAGGGGTGGCCTGCGTTTCTGGTCCTGGTAGGGCGGAGCTTGTGAATCCCGGGGCAGAGTAAACAAGGAGGAGGTGGAGGCATCCGTGGTTCTACACACACACACACACATACACGAGCACACACACATACATGCACACAATTGAAGAAATAATTAAAAAATTTAGAAATGTGTCATTTTTGTCTTTAACTTTCTAAGACACTTTCTCATTTATTAGCAATCACAAATCAATTATCTGATGAACAGTTGAAAATCTTTTGTATTGACCTTTAAGAATTATCTGCCAATGCATGTGGTCCATGGAGATCAGTGGAAAATGTTTTCATCTGATCTGATAAATATTTTATAACAGATCACAAAACTATTATATATTTTAACTCAAGAAATGTGAATTTAAATTTGTTAGCATTATGCCTAAGTTCGTTGGCAAAGCCTTATACTAAAAGCCCAGATAGGGTGAAGGGTAGATGTCAACATGTATATTCTGTAGAACAACATAAAGTTAAAAGACAACTTGTATATTGATTGGTCTGAAAGTGTCTTGTTTACAATAATCAAGTGAAGGAAAGCAAAATGGCTCAAAAGATAAGGAAAATCTCTTCAGTTTATGGTATTGGGATACTGAATAATCCTACTTAAAAGCAAAATTCGATGGGATCTTATCTGTACACACATCTTAAACTAAACACAAATCTCAAAGCTGTAACTCAAGACACAAATGGAAAATACCTGATTAATGTCAAATTAATCAATCAATGAAAATGACATGTCACTTTTAGAAAACCCATATTGGTGAGAATCAAGAAAAATTACTTTAAGTAAATAACCATTTCATTGTAAATAAACAATATTAGCTACACATGTATTTATTTCCTTTTCATGCACAAAAAATGAAAAATGGAATTCTCAATGTAGCTTTATTTTTCTGAAATGTGTTCAATTATTTTTAAACATGAAGTGAAATGAAAAATCAAGATTTATTTTGAGAATACTTAGTAATGGCAGGTATAATTATTAACTTATCTGGAAAAGTATATAAAACTTTGTACTAACATGATACTAGTAATTGATTATAGGAGATAAATATGTAATATACTTTTAATATAAATTACATAATTCTGGAAAAAAGAAATGAAGTGTATTTGATGTGTAACAAAATAACATTAAAGACGCAAGATAAAGAAAGGAGTTCACATGAACGACATAATGAATAAAAGCAAATTGTCAAAGAAGGAATTCAAAAAATTTTCAAAACTTTCAGGTTTATCAGTTGTGAACCCAACCTTCCTCTTTTTCTCTGACTCCCACCAAGTCAAAGGGATGAAAAGTGTGGAAAATTTTATTGTTTTCCAAAAATATATAAGTACAGTACACAGTAATATTTTTGTATGTGCTATCTATACATTTTAAAAATCTGTAATATAAAAAAAATACAGCTTATTACAGTAGCTTTCCAAATAAGTTAAAAAAATACAGCTTGTTTGGCATTTTACATACAATGAGCTATAAATGACTGATTCATGGGTCTTAAGGAGTGGCACTAATAATCCATCATGAAAGATGTGGCTAATTTTCAGTCTTACAACAAGGTCTCATATTTTCTAATTCTGAAGACTGTCAGGAATATCTGATTTTTCCTACTAAATGTCTATGAAGCTTGTCTAGGTTAAATCTTGTAGATATTCAGAAAATAAATATACTTGACATGTTTTATATGTATCTCAATATTAAGAGACTTTGTACTTATTTGTTTAAATTCATTTCAGTGTCTCTAATTTATCTTTTGTGTGCCTAAATTTTTAAGTTGGTCATTAGTCCAAACATATTTTGACCTATGGGTAACAAGGAAAATCCAGATTTATTTGGTTATATTGAACAGTAGAAAACAAATACGTTATAAAGCATGTGTGACTTTTTGATGTTGACATGGTTTTAGAAATGGTTACAAGTTTTGTTATTTGTCATTTGCTTTTAAACAACTGAGACTGTACACACTATGAAAGGCCATATTTCAGGGACTCAATCCTGCCTCCGGAACTGCATTTGAAAGAATGCAGAGGGATGGATCTTGTGACAGGAATTAATAGTATTGTCTCCAAGTGATAAGTATTTTAGAAAAAAAAGCTACAAAATTAAGTGATATCAATTATTAGCAATTTATAGAACACCTGAGTCAGTAGTATCTGCATGCACATGGACATATGCATTTATATATATATCTAAAATTGTACATGTCAAAGCACTAACATATATATATGTATATATATATATATATATATGTAGAGAGAGAAAAAAAGTATGGAGAAACATACAAATACACACACATAACATGAGAGAGAGAGAAAGAGGAGAGAGATACAGACTAAGAGAGTTACAAAGAGAGAATAATGGTTGATTAACACACTTGTTCACACATATCATTTGAAATCTGCAGGAAAGTGAGCAATCCAAACATGCAGATAAGCGTTCTTTTACAGTTTGCACCAAAAAGAAAAAAAAATTATATAGGAAACTGTCTACTTCCTAATTTTTCTCAGGGCCAGTTTTTCTTTACAATACTCAATTCATTGGATAAAATCCATTAACTTTGCACAAGACAAACCAGTTCATCCAAATGTCAACTTTAAATATTAATCTTGTGTCAAACATATCTCACGATAACACAGAAGCTATGATTATCTTTGTACCTGAATCTAAATTGTCACAGTATAAAATCATCAAAAGTTACATTCTCTAAATTTCCAGAAAAAATGCATTATTTTTCTATATCTTCATTGCAGTTTACAATGAATGCTAGGTAGTGCAACTATCAAAGATCTTTGATAAAGAGTTTCATGAAATGAAAAAGAAATCACTTAAAAAGAGAAAATGTTTATCAAACAACTTTATGTTGAAGATGCTAGTACATAATTTAAGATTCTTTATTATGTACTGCTCAAAAGTTATGATGCAGAAAAGAAATGAAATAACAAACACACATGTATAACAAGTGCATGATGCATCTACAAATTCCTTTGTTTTATTTTGACTTAGTTTCATCACTTCATTGCTGTAATAAACACATGAACCAAACAAGGGAAGCAAGGAAAATTCTGTTCCCTCTTATAAGTTTAGTTTTCAGTTAATCATGGCTGAAGTAATACCAACAGGAACCAAAGGAACTGGCCATATTGTACTCATAGTAATCACAGAGGAATTAGGACAAGTGTGGCTCTCCAGTTGACCTCTTTGACAACTAGCTTCCTCCATCTTTCTGTACCTGCCCTGTGTATGGTCCTACCTATTATGGGTTGGGTCTCCCCACCTCAATCATATTATTAAGACAATCTGCTTTTGGCCTGCCCAGAGCTTTGCCTTATTTAAATAATTGCTCTTGGATATACCCAAAGGTCCACATCCAGTGTTACATTGACAGATGAGGTATCACATATACAGAAGCTTCATGACTAAGAAAAGATGTGAGATGCCCAAGACATTGTTACATCTGATTCTCACAAAACAGAAACATGGTGCAACTCTGCATGACAACACGTTGTAACTCTGGTGTGAGGCCTGCTTATTCACATGATGGCTTGGTACGCTGGCACTTGTCCTTACCTGTAAAGTCATTCAGCAACATGACTGTACCATGGTATGTGAAATGCTTACTCTTTTAATGGATTGACTGCATGTAACTTCTGCCAAGGTGGACTCTCATTTAAGATTAACGAATTGCTTATGGTTAGATAGAAGACTTCTCAAAATTCAATTTTCACTTTATTAAATGTGTACCTCATTTGGACTACTAAGATTCAAGTAGAATGTTAATTATCTGTTATCTGAGGATTCCACACACTAGCTTAAATTTTCTTTTGAATTGAATTCTCTCTCGAATTCCATGTCAGGATGTCAACTGTCATGTTTGCTTGGATTCCTTTGGTCCACTTTGTATACTTGTCATTTATTTTTATATAATATTTTGCTTTACTTATACAGGTTGCAATTACCCATTTCAATTGCATCTTGTTTTAGATGGTTAATGGAGTTTTTACATTGTATAAAATATCTGTTCATTTAACAATGAAAATAGTTTCATGATAACTCTTTGAAAATGTCTGACAGTCAGTATTCTTATGCTATGCCTTTTGAGAAATAATAGACAGATCATTCATTTATATTGTAAACAAAACAAATATGAATATTTCATGTTTCAGAACTGTGAGGGAATTCACATTGAGTCTCATGGTGAAATTCTGAACTCAATAAATTATTAATAAGAAGCAGATTGAGCTTCCAATAAAAAATTAACACAATTACCTTCTTAATTAGTTTTGAACTTCATCTTAATTACAAGCATTTAATCTAAATATCAGAAGAAAAATAACAGAAATTAAGAATAGATAGCAAAGAATGAAATTTATAAATCAAAATATACAAAGTAGCAATCTAATAAAATCATGGCCATTTTGTTCATTTATACATAGAACACTTAGATAAAAGGTTAATTTGAATTAAATGACAGAAAGTTATCTAGAGTTATCTTAATGTTTATTCTCATTGTATTAGTTCAATAAATGTTTATTAACAAAAGAATGAACTATATTTGTTATGCAGTTTATATCTCTATATTCATATAAAATCTCAATTTTGACTATCAAAATTTCCTGGAGTTATTATTTACATTTTGAAGACAATTTAAGAGAAATATAGATGCTGGGCATAGTTTATGGTGTGTAATTTTATGATAGACTTAAAAGAGAGGTGTTACATTTTTAGGAAGTATATTTATATTAAATTTGAAAAGGTGCTCTGTTCCCTATCTATTAGAAATTACATATTATATATATCTTTACCTTTCTGTGCCTCTGTTTCTTCAACTGAAATATAGAGGACATAGCTACTATACCTCATAGGGAATTGAAGGTGGCCCAGTCATTCAAGTGACTTTATTTCAAGCACTGGACCTCGAGTTTACTCCTCATCACTGATGTGAAAACCAGGTGCACCAGCATGCATCTGTGTTCCCATTGTATAGACCATGATGCAGGAAAACCCACAAACTCATTGGCCAACAAATTTAGCAGAATTGTTAAGTTCAAAGTTCAGGGAGTTACATCTCACCACAAAAGATAGGCACATCCTAAAAATGAAAAGCTGGTTCAAAATTCTGCAAGCTAATGGAATCAGGAAAGAGGCAGGGGTAGCCATTATGCTGTCAGTCAAAGTGGACTTCAAACCCAAAAAAATCATAAGAGACACAGATAGATACTACATTTTAGTCACAGGTACAATTCACCAGGAAGACTTCACAATACGGAACATTTATGCACCTAATGCGGGCCCCTCCAGATTCAATAAGAAAATCCTACAGCATCTAAGCGAGAAATCAACCCCCAAACAATAATTCTTGGGGATTTCAACACCGCCCTCTCAACATGGGCTAGATCAACAGGTTAAAAGCTTAACAGGGACACTTTGGAACTTAATCAAACCCTTAAAGAAATGGACCTTACAGATCTCTATCAAACTTTTCATCCATGTACCAAAGAATACACATTTTTCTCAGCAGCACATGGAACGTTCTCTAAAATAGATCACATATTGGGCCACAAAAAGAATCTACATATACACAAAAAAGTTGAAATTCTAACCTGTGCCCTATCAGACCACCACGGCCTAAAGCTGGACATCCAAAACACAACAAATGACAGAAAATACACTAACTCCTGGAAACTTAACACTATGATGCTGAATGAGAAGTGGATTCAGGAAGAAATTAAAAAGGAAATTCAAGATTTCCTGAAGGTGAATGATAATGAAAATACAACTTACCAAAATCTCTGGGACACAATGAAAGATGTCCTAAGAGGTCAGTTCATAGCTTTTAATGCCTACATCAAAAAAATGGAAACATCAGAAATAAATAACTTAACAATGCAACTTAAAGCTTTAGAGAAACTAGAGCAATCTGATCCCAAAAGTAGCAGAAGAGAGGAGATTAGCAAAATAAGGGAAGAAATATCTGAAATCAAGATTAGGAAAACGATAGAGAAAATCAACCAGTCAAAAAGCTGGTTCTTTGAAAAAATCAGTAAGATTGATACACCCCTTTAAAGAGCAAAAGAGAGAAAACCCAAATTAATAGACTTAGAAATGAAAATAGAGTTATCACTACTGATACCCAAGAAATCCAGAGAATTATAACATCATATTTCAAAAACTTATTCTCTGTGAAATTTGACAACACAAAAGAGATGGATGAATTCCTAAGTAAACACAACTTACCTAAATTGAATCAGGAAGTTGTGATTGTTTAAATAGTCCTATAATATATGAGAAAATTGAGGAAGTAATCTTGAACCTTCCCACAAAAAAATGTCCTTGACCAGATGGATTAAGCACAGAGTTCTACCAGACATTTAAGGAGTTAATAACACCAATACTCCTTAAACTGTTCCATCAAATAACAAAGGAAGGACAACTACCAAATTTCTTCTATGAAGCCCTTATCGTTTTAATCCCAAAACGTAATACAGATTCACTTAAAAAAGAAAACTATAGGCCGATCTCTCTGATGAACACAGATGCAAAGATTCTCAACAAAGTCAGCAAATCGGATTCAAAAACATATCAAAAAGATGCTGGGACCACGTAGGCTTTATCCCCGGCACACAAAGTTGGTTCAATCAAAACACTAGAGACAGTAGGAATAGAAGGAACCTTTATCAATATAATAAAAGCTGTACACAACTAGCCCACAGCAAGGATTACACTTAATAGTGAAAAACTGGAAGCATTCCCACTTCAATCAGGAACTAGACAAGGCTGTCCACTCTCACCACTTCTATTCAATATTGTACTTGAAGTCTTAGCTGAAGCCATAAGACAAGAAAGGGACATAAAAGGGACTCAAATCGGCAAGGAAGAAGTCAAGCTATCTCTATTTGCAGATGACATGATCTATTATCTGAGTGATCCCAAAAACTCCACCAGGAAGCTCCTAGAACTAATTGAGAAGTTCAGCAGGGTTGCAGGATACAAAATAAATGTACAAAAATAAGTGGCCTTCCTATATGCCCAGAATGAAAGAAGTGAAAAAGCCCTGAGAGAAACAATCCCATTTACTATAGCCCTCCCCCCAAAATGAAATACTTTGGTAAAACTTAACCAAGGAGGTAAAAGACCTTTACAATGAAAACTTTAAAACCCTAAAGAAAGAAATTGCAGAAGACACCAGAAGGTGGAAAGACCTCCCATGTTCTTGGATTGGCAGAATCAACATCGTAAAAATGACCATCCTACCAAAGGCAATATACAAACTCAATGCTATACCAATTAAAATCTCAAAGCAATTCTTTAAAGAAGTTGACCAAACAATCTCAAAATTCATATGGAGGCACAAAAGACCCAGGATAGCAAAGACAATCCTGAGTAACAAAAACACTGCTGGAGGTATTACCATACCAAATCTAAGTCTATACTACAAATCCATAGTTATAAAAACAGTCTGGTACTGGCTCTAAAATAGACACACAGATCAATGGATGAGGATTGAAGACCCAGATATAAGCCCACAAAATTACAGCCATTTGGTCTTTGACAAAGGGGCCCAAAGAATCCAATGGAAAAAGAACAGCATCTTCAACAAATGGTGCTGGCAAAACTGGATCTCCACATGCAGAAGATTAAAACTGGTCCTGTACTTGTCAACATGTACAAGACTTAATTCCAGATGGATCCAGGACCTTGATATAAGACCAGAGACTATAAAAACCATAGTTGAATGGGTAGGGAACTCCCTCGAGCTGATTGCGCTAGGCCAACAGTTCCTAAACAGACATCCAATGGCACAGTCACTGCTACCAACTCTCAACAGTTGGGATCTTGTGAAATTAAAGCGCTTCTGCTCAGGTAAAGAGATTGTAACACGAGCTCAAAGGCAACCCACAGAATGGGAGAAAATCTTCACTAACCACATATCTGATAGAGCTGTACTATCCAGAGAGCACAAAGAACTTAGAAAACTTAACACCAAGGAAACCAATGGCCCAATTAAGAAATAGGCCCTGGAACTTAAAATAAACTTTACCAGGGATGAAATTAAAATGTCTAACAAATATCTTAAAAAATGCTCCACTTCCTTAGTCATCAGGGAAATGCAAATCAAAACTTCCCTAAGATATCATCTTACCCCAGGTCAGGATGGCAAAAATCCACAATACAAACAACAACAAATGCTGGAGAGGATGTGGAGAGAGGGGAACTCTGCTACATTGCTGGTGGGAATGCAGGCTCATACAACCACTCTGGTGAGTTGTCTGGAGATTCTTAAAGAAATTAAGTTTGAAATGCCATATGACCCTATGATTCCACCTCTGTGAATAACCCCACATACAGCAAAAATTCACCTGGATAGCACAAGCACGACCATCTTTGTAGCAGCACTGTTTACAATAGCAAAGTCATGGAATCAACCCAAATGTCCAACAGTTGACGAGTGGATAAGGAAACGGTGGTACATCTATTCAATGGAGTACTACTCAGCCATCAAAAATGATGGATTACTGGAATTTGCCGGGAAATGAATATCATTAGAAATAATTATATTAAGTGAATTATCCCAGACCCAGAAAATTATGCACCATATGTACTCCCTAATATGTGTCTCCTAGTACCAAACCCACCCAGCCCACCTAAAGACACTCAAAGATAAATCTCTGTAATACCTACAGTAATTCCAAGGATTATGAACAGAAGGGATGGGGTAGGAGGGCCACACCATTATCAAGGGACCATGTTACAGCAGAGAAAATAGGCCACTATCAAGGACTGAAAGTAAGTAATGAGACATCTGGTTAAGTTCACAGATTTTCGTACCTGATCATTTACAACTGAGAATGTATGATCTCACCAGAAGGGGAGGACATATAGTCTGGCAGATAAGAAGTAACCATTTTGCAAATGGGTTATTGACCCCTCCCTCTCTGTGGTTTCCTAGTTTTATTACATCTAACTTTAAATGTGCTCTTGTAACAAGATTTTAGTTTAGCAGCTTTTTGTCTCTGGCCAGGGGGTGACATACAATGCCCATCAGGATGGAGTGAAGGGCATTGCAGGAGCAGCAAAACTGCAAAAGAAAATCAACAAACCATAATCCAGAACTTCAGAGACTCTATATCAACCACCTAGAACTAGGCCAACCTAAGCTCTCGCCATCCGGAAGCTCAGGGAAATTTGTGGAAGAGGGGGCGGTAAGATTGTAAGAGCACAAGGATGGGAGGAGCAATGATATGCAAGATATTCCACACAAGTTAGGGCCGAAGCAATCATAATTGGGCTCTGCATGCCCTGCACAATGTCCAACACACTATTGACCTCACAAAGTCTAGCATCTTCTAAAGGCACCAAGATCCGTGGAGGCAAGGGATTGACAGCCACAGTAGTGTTCCTATGCTCAAGGGGAACACAGGAAAGGGTTCAGGGAAATGCCACTGGGTCCTTGTACATCATCAGAGAGGAGGGCCCAGAGGAGAGTCTGGCATGCACATTAAAGGATTCTCCAGGGATTGGGGGGGAGACACTAGGGGATGGGGAGGGAGGGGTGAAGGGAATGGGAGCAGGGGGGTCGTGGGGAGGAGGAGGGAGGGAGGGAACCGGTGTACCTACTAAGTTAGTATGAGTGGAAATAATAATAAAAATTAATTAAAAAAAACAAAGCTCAGGGAGTTAGAGGGATGAAAAGCACAATCAAAAAAGATATGTCTAAACACCAAATTCTAGAAATCACGTAGATGAACACCCACATGTGTATCAAACACAGTGATCACAATACTACTCTATTACTGCTATTACTACTACTACTACTAATAATGATAATAATAACATGTCTGTTTAAATTCAGAGCGAATTCTCACATGTGGAACTTGCTATAATTTGGTACAAAGTAAATTCTACAAAGTGTAACCTATGAACATTCTAAGTGGTAGAATCATCATTTTTATTTTGTAAGTCAAGGAGACATTGCTGTGGGTTGTAATGAAGTTCTTTCACAGTGTTGCTTCAGTGTACCCTACTAGAAACACATTGATAGTTTGATTGTTTTTAGGTTAATGTGAATTGGAATTGCATCAACTACTTAAATTGTGCCATGACATTTAAAACCTCTAGAGATAAACATTGCTCACACTTGATTTTTTTCACAAATTGTCACCTCATTAATCAATGTTGCATACATGAATATAGTGAATATGTAATATTTTCAGGTCACTTCATTAATCTTATAACCTTACTTGTTTGAAAATATGGTTTACAACATTAACAAACTTTATGGGGTTACTAGGTTATTTAAGGGAAATCAGAATGTTACAAAGGTTATTTATTTTTCTCTCGTGTTAAATCAAATCCACATTAACTAGGCTTAAGGATCTTACATTTCATGAATAAACAGTAGATAAAGGCATTTGCTTCTCTCTAGCTCTTTGCAGTCAACTTCTATTAACCATGACAAGTATGACAAAAGGTTAGACCTCACTCTGCACGGCATCAAAGACTATGGAACACATTAAACAATCTGGTATTGCAATGTCCTTATACTAATCCATGCAAGGATATAAATAGCTGTTTTATGTCCATTAAAAACTAAACAGTAGAACACTTACTGATTTTATTATGATGGACACATATGGAAGTATGTGTCCATAATTTTTATATTTTATCATTTATTTTTATTACACATTTTATTTTTGCCTAATTATACAAGCTCAATAGATACCCTCTTCTTTCCTTCTCCCCTTTCCTCCTCCATTGTCCCCCTTTAAAAAACTAAACAAAAGGAAAAAAGTAGCCCAATTAGAAAATGGGTCTCAGAACTCAAAAGAAACTTTTCCAGGGACAACATTGAAATGTCTAACAAATATCTTAAAAAATGCTCCACATCCCTAGCCATCAGGGAAATGCAAATCAAAACTACTCTGAGATATCATCTCACCCCAGTCAGGATAGCGAAAATCCACAATACAAACAACAGCAAATGCTAGAGATGATGTGGAGAGAAGGGAACTCTCATGTATTGCTGGTGGGAATGCAGGCTTATACAACCACTCTGGCGATCAATATGATGATTTCTAAATAAGTTAAGGATTCAAATGCCATATGATTGTGATATACAACCACTGGGAATAATCTCCTAAAATGCAGCAATTCACTACAGTGACAGGAGCACAACCATGTTCATAGCAGCACTATTTACAATAGCAAGGTCATGGAATCAACCCAAATGCCCAACAGTTGATGAATGGATAATGAAAAGATAGTAAATTTAAACAATGGAATACAACTCAGCCATCAAAAAAGATGAATTAATGAAATTTGCCAGGAAATGGGTGGAATTAGAAGAAATTATATTGAGTGACACAGAAAGTTAGATGCCATATGTACTCCCTAATAAGCATATCTTAGTTCCAAACCCACTTGATGACATATTCAAAGGAATGATCTTCAATACCAATCAGGATGCAGCCAAGGGTGGTGCAGGAAAAGCAAAACTGAAAACAACAACAACCATAATTCAGAACATCAAAGACCCTACATTATTTACTTGGAACCAGACCAGACAAATGTCTCCCCATCCTAAAACACAGGGAACCTTATGGAAGAGGGGACAGCAAGATTGAAAGGGCTTAAAAATGGAGAGAACTAACGATATGCAAGATACTCCACACAAGTCAGGGCTGAAACAGCCAGGATAGAGCCACAATGTGACTGAACTTTGCTTGATCTGTCCAATGGCTGATATATCAATGACCTTCCCCTTAGTCTAGTGTGGATCACAGGGCAGAAGGCTTCAGGCAGTAGGATCCTTAGAGGGCAAGGGTAAAAAGTCACAATAGAGTTCCCATGCTAGCGGGCAACCCAAAATGGAGCCTCAAGTTAAGCCACTCTGTCCTGAACTCCCACTAAGGTACAGGTCTCACAGAGAGGTTCAGCACTCACATAAATGGGTGTTATGAGGGATGGGAGGGAGGAAGCTGTAGGCTCTGGGAGGTGGGAGAGAAGAGAGTAAGAGGGAAGGGGGAAAAAGAGAGAGTGCAGTAAAGAGACATTTTAAAAGTAATGTTCATTTGTTTTGCCAAAGTTTAACATACTGGAAATATTCATATCAAGTTTTTAATTTCATAGTAAGATTTTTATCAGGGACAGGTGAATAGATCTTTCTTCCTTATTATATTAGGAAAAAAAATTTGTGTTTTTGACACATATATAATTGGTAAAAATAATTTCACCCTGAATTACCCTGTCTGGATTCCCCCTCCTGGTCTTATTGAAAAGGTCTTTTTCCCAGCATGACATCATTTCTACCCTGTTGTGTGTGGTCCATGCAGTTTCATAAGGTTTGCTGAATTATCATGTGCCTGAGCACTTGTGGAAGCGTGAAGAGAACTTTTTCTCCCTTATTATATTTTTTTCCTAATCATACAAGCTCATCCTCTCCCTCCCTCCACCCCTTCCCAGTCGTACCCTCTTGCACTCTTTCCGCTTTACCCCTTTCTTTCACTTCAATCCTTCCCCTTCTTGGTTCCCATTAGTATGGGAACACTATTATGACTGTTAATCCCTTGCCTTTAAGTATCCTTCAGCCTGTGATCCATGCTAGACTTTGGGGGGTCGTTGACATGTCAGCATTGGGCAAGTCAGGCAAAGTCCAATTCTGGCTGTTGCAGCTCTAACTTGTGTGACATATCTTGCATATTGTTGGTCCTCCCCATCTTTAGGCTCTTACAGTCTTGCCACCCCCTCTTCTGCAAGGTTCCATCAGCTTTAGGATGGGGAGATATTTGGCTGGTCTGGTTCCAGGTTATTAATGTAGGATATTTGGTGTTCTGAAATATGGCTTGTTGTTATTTTCTGTTTTGCTTTTCTGGCATTACCCTTGACTGCATCCTGATTGGTATGGAAGGTCACCTCCTAACCAAAGATGAAAGACTGCTTAAATGAAGATCTTAATATAAGAGGAGACTCAAAGGAAGATTGAAGAATAGAAGTAGGACATAGCAGTGAAGGGGGGTCATTGTCCCATTTGTGAGATGGAACTATCTTTCTGCCAGTCTCTATATCCTCCCTGATTGGTGAGATCAAACCTCTTCACTCACAAGTGACCAGAAAGAGAAGTGAGAGTGAGCTTCAACAGATGTCTTGCTATTTACTTGCAATATTTGAAGGTAAACTATTTTCTCTACTGAAGCATGATCCCCTATCACCTTTTTTTGGGTGGGGCCTCCTTCCCCTTCTCTCCTGTTTATAATTTTTGCGATTACAGTAGGTATTACAGAGATTTACCTTTGAATATGTCATTAATTGAGTTTGGAAGTAGGATCCACCTATGTCTGGGATATTTCACTCAATATAATTTTGTCTAATTCCATCCATTTCCCAGAAAATTTCATTAATTCATCTTTTTCATGGCTGAGTAATATTCCATTGTATAGATGTATCACATTTTCATTATCCATTTGTCAACTGTTGGGCATTTGGATTGAATCTGTGACTTTGCTACTGTAAATAATGCTGCAATGAACACGGTTGTGCTCATGTCATTGTAGTGAATTTCTACAGTATGGGGTATTATTCCCAGAAGTGGTATAGTAGGGTCATATGGCATTTCAATCTTTAACTTTTTAAAAAATCACCATATTGTTCACCAGAATGGTTGTATAAGCCTGCATTCCCACAAGCTATGTGTGAGAGTTCCATTCTTTCCACATCCTCTTCAGCATTTGGTGTTGTTTGCATTGAGGATTTTTGCCATCCTGACCTGGGGTAAGATAATAACTCCAGGAAGTTTATATTTGCATTTCCTTGATGGCTAGGGATGTGGAGCATTATTTAAGATATTTGTTAGACATTTCAATTTCATCTCTGGAAAAGTTTCTTTTGAGTTCCTAGGCCCATTTTTTAATTGGGCCATTTATCTCCTTGGTGCTTAGATTTTTAAGTTCTTTGTGCACTCTGGATAATAGAGATCTCTCAGATGTGTGGTTAGTGAATATTGTTTCCCATTCTGTGGATTGTCTTTTTGCTCGGTTTATAATCTTTTTATCTCAACAGAAGCTCTTTAATTTCATGAGATCCCATTTGTTGAGTGTTGGTTCTAGCGACTGTGCTATTTGATTTCTGTTTAGGAACTGTTGGCCTACCCTTTCAACTAGGGTTTTTATAGTCTCTGGCCTAATATTGAGACTCTTGATCCATTTGGAATTAATTTTTGTGCATGGTAACAAGTATGGGTCTAGTTTTAATTTACATGTGGATATCCAATTTTGGCAGGACCATTTTTTGAAGATGCTGTTCTTTTTACATTGAATTTTTGAGCCCCTTTATTAAAGATCAAATGGCTGTAATTGTGTGTGTGGGTTTTCAACCCTTATCCATCGATCCACTTGTCTATTTGGGAGCCAGTACCAGGATGTTTTTATTACTATAGATTAGTAGTATAGATTAAGGTTTAGTATGGAGATACCTTCAGGAGTGTTTTTGTTACTCACGATTGTTTTTGCTATCCTGGGCCTTTTGTGCTTCTATATGAATTTTGATACTGTTTGGTCAATTTCTTTAAAGAATTGCTTAGGGATTTTGATTGGTATAGCATAGAATCTGTATATCATTTTTATGATGTTGATTCTGCCTATCCAGTTGTCTTTTGTAATTTCTTTATTTAGGGTTTTAAAGTTTTCATTATAAAGGTATTTCACTTCTTTGGTTAGATTTATACCAAGGTATTTCATTTTTAGGGGCTATAGTAAATGGGATTGTTTCTCTTAGGATTTTTTTTCATTATTTTCATCACTGATTGCTAAGATTTTGGTGAGAATCTTTGTGTCTGTGTTCATGAAAGAGATTGACCTACTGTTTGCTTTTTCAAGTGTATCTTCACTAGATTTTAGGATTAGTATAATATTAACTTCATAGAAAGAATTTGGAAGTGGTCCTTCCTTCACTATTTTATGGAACAGTTTAAGGAGTATTGGTGTTAGTTGTTCCTTAAATGTCTGGGAGAATTCTGTGCTGAATCCTTCTGGTCCAGGGCATATTTTGGAGGGAAGATTCAGGATTATTTCATCAATTTCCTCATTTGTTATATGAATATTTAAATAATTCAAAACTTTCTGATTCAATTAAATTTCCAAGAGTTAGTGAATTTTCTGCTGTTTGTTGTGTTGTGGATGGCTTTAGACCATGGTGGTCTGATAGGGTACAAGCTAAAATTTAAACTTTCCTGTATATGTGGAGATTCATTTTTGTGAACCAAATATGTGGTCTATTTTGGAGAAAGTTTCATTGGCTGCTGAGAAGAATGTTTATTCCTTAGTGCTTAGATGGAAGCTTTGATAGAGATCTGTAAGTTCCATTTCAATAAGGGTTTGATTAAGTGCCGATGTGTCTCTGCTAAATTTTTGACCTGTTGATCTGTCCCACATTGAGAGGACAGTTTTGAAATTCCCAAGAATTATCCCTTTGGAGTTGATTTCTTGCTTTGCATGTTGTAGCGTTTGATTAATAAATGTGGAGAAGCCCATATTAGGTGCATATATGTTCAGTATTGTGAAGTCTTCCTAATGAATTATTCCTGTGACTAAAATGTAGTATCCCTTTGTATGACTTATGATTTTCTTTGGTTTTTGTCAGAGAGTATAATTGCTATGCCTTCTTGTTTCTTGGTTCCATTAGCTTGAAAAAATTTTGACCAGCTTTTTTGTTTTAGAATGTGCTTATCTTTTCTAGTGAGATGTGTTTCCTGAAGGCAGCAGATGAATGGGTTTTGATTTTTAATCCATGTTGTAACCTATGTCTTTTGATTGGTGAGTTAATTCTATTGACATTTAGTGTTATAATTACTTTTAATTCCTGACATTTTTTGTATTTAGTGGCTTTTTAAATTTTTCAAATATGCTATATTCTATTATTTAAGTCAATAATTTTCATCTTTTTCTGTTTGTTTAGTGAATATAATTAAAATATAATTACCTTCTTTAGTTATGAAAGTTGGATATGATTTAATGATACTATCAGTTACATAAAATATGGAAATTGTAGAACACTATTTCTATAATAACTTATTTCAGTCTGTACAGTAAACAATGTAAACAAATGTTCATCAATGATACCCAGTTTTCTTTTCTTTTTTTTTAATTTTTAAAAATTTTATTCAATTGTGCGCGTATGCGCGTGTGTATTTGTGTGTGTGTGTGTGTGTGTGTAGAACCACAGGCGAATTCAGGAACCACCATGGACTGCCTCCACCTCCTCGTGTACTCTGCTCTGGGATTCACAGGCTCTGCCCTATCAGGACCAGAAACGCAGGCCGCCCCTGCTTCTGCCTGGCATCTATACGTGGGGTATAGGATCCGAACTCGGGACCTTCCACATGCAAGGCAGAGGCTTAACCCCTGAGCCACCTCTCCAGCCCCAGTTTTCAAACACAAAAAAAACTGACAAGGAAATAAGATTGAATGACTAACATAAGTAAAACAGAGACATAATCTACATATAGGAAACTCAGACTGTTTTAAATAATAGACACAGATCTTAGTGTATGTTCTGCTTGTTTATGCCAGGGACTAATGACATCGTAAAGAATTTCTTATGAGAAATCTATACTAGTACAAATATCATATCCAAATTTAAAACCTACATTGTAAACTAAATAAAACTCAGAGCTAGAAAGATATATCATACAGCATCTTAAAATGTTTCAAATTTATGAACTGAAAGATTAATATTAAGCTGGATTTATTCCAGTAAAATAACTTTGGCTTACCATTAAAAAAAATCAATCACTGTAACTCGTCAAATGGACTGAATCAAAGGAAATAAAATATTATATGCATTTCACAAGATCACATAAATGTTGTCTCAATTGTGATAAATATCCTTGGATGAAATTATTGGCAAATTTACATAGAAAAAAACCTCTTTAGCAACAGAATATAAAATATATATGAGAAACAAAAGAAACTTATAATCATAAAATTCAAAATACAATTTGCTACTACCACAACCTGGCAAAAATATTTTAGCTAGTGCTCAGTTCTCTGTTCTTTTTTTTTCTCCACATGCCTACAGTGATTCCTCAATAAAGAAACTGACTCATGCTGATTCCCTCAACACTCAATCTGGTTACTACTTGAAGTCAGAAAACTAAAAAACACAAGTTCACCATTATGCTCAAGTGCTTTCTCAGATGGAATCAAATTTTCTAAATTTTATAACTTTACATCAGTTCGTCCCATATAAAATTAGGTAGAAAACATTTGAATGACCACCATACCTAATTTTTATGAAGTATGTGGCTATAAACTTTGGAAGGATAGATTCTTAAGGAAGACATAAATATTCAAACCAGAATAATCATCATATGAAATTTTTTTCATAGTCAAAAACTAAAACATCTTATAAACACTTTCTGTTCATTGCATAAAGCATTCATAACTATGAATATTTAAACAATGCCTACAAATCCATCATGAAATGTTCATAGTCAAAAAAAGGACTTTGCAAAGAGCACTATGCACAGTTCAGAAGAAAACAATCATAATAGGTATGTTAATCCCTTTTAATGAAAATAAAAGCACGGTAGTACTGTAATTTATCACAATTTCTCACTGCAGAAATTAAAAAAGTTTATCATATGTATATTAGCAGCAATGAAGAGGAATGTTTTAAAGTAATTTTTCTCCAAAGATGACATAGTGCCATCCTGTAATTTACACCTGGCTTTGCCTAATGATGATGCTCCATTACATCATAGGTGAAGGTTCATGAGACTCTAAACATATGTAGTTCATTAAGTCTCAAGAAGTTCCTAAAAACAAGAAGTTTCAGGAGATGGACATCTGTTCTGTGACACTTTTTCCTGGGGGCAGCCTTCTTGGACTTTGCCGCAGTCTCAATAAGCAAACAATCTATAAGGTTCAGGAGTTCCCTGAAACTGACAAGCTTATGTGAAAGGGCTTTTTCCATGATATAAACAACAGTCGAGGGAAGAGACTTGCCCATCAGTCCAACAGATAAAAGGGGAAGTGCTGAATGAGCAGTTTCAGTTCAATTCAAAGAAGAATCTGAGCAGTGGAGCTGAGAAGTTGGAGAGAGAGGCAAATGAACAGTCTAGCCATTGAAGAGAGAGACACAGAGGAACTGTCCAGAAGTGAAGAGATTCTACTAACAAGTCACAGAGTAGAAAGTGCCAGAGGTGCAGCATCCTCAGTCTCACCCATGCTGAGGAGAGACTTTCTGATGATATAGTTGCCCTTGAATTATCTCTGCTCCTATACCCAACCTCTGCTCCTGTAAGTATCCCCAATAAGTTCATTGGTTTGCTGAGCTGGCCTGATTCTTTGTTCTGTCATGGAACTTTTATTGGGGTGAAGGGATAGCTAGGTGTTTGTGTGATTATCTTCTCCAGAAAAGTCTTTATATACTTTACACAGTTTTTTTTAACATTTTTATCATTATTTCCGCTCATACAAACTTAATAGGTACACTGTTTCCCTCCCTCCCTCCTCCTCCCCCCCGACCCCCTTGCTTCCTCTCCCCTCACCCCTCCCTCCCCATCCCCCAGTGCCTCCCCCCAAATCCCCGGAGAATCCTTTAATGTGCATGCCAGACTCTCCTTTGGGCCCTCCTCTCCGATGACGTACAAGGACCCAGTTGCATTTCCCTGAACCCTTTTCTGTGTTCCCCTTAAGCATAGGAACACCACTATGGCTGTCAATTCCTTGCCTCCAAGGATCTTGGTGCCTTTAGCAGATGCTAGACTTTGTGGGGTCAATAGTGTGTTGGACACACAATAATGTGTTGAGTCCAATTATGATTGCTACAGCCCTAACTTGACCTTACACAGTTTTTTTTTTTAAGGACTGGAAAAAATGCTGAGAGAGAAAACACTTCTCTCTCAGCCCAGAAGTCCAGAGAGGACTCTTAGACAGGTCAAGCAGGCTGCATATCCAGCAGAGATTGCCAGGCTTTCAGCTTCTGAGTCTCACTCGGTCTGCTCCTATAACTCCCCCACACCCAGAGTCTTAGTGGTAACCACAAATAACTCACTGGTGTACCAAGTTAGACTTTGTTATATTTCGGTCTGTCGTTGAATCACTGTTTCAGATAAATAGATGTTTTTTGTGTGGCATCTCCCTTGGGGGAAAAAAGCAGTATAATTATATGAGAAATGAACATTCACAAATATTGGATGAAACAGAACAACCAACTAGAAAGAAATCTATTGTTACACAGTAAAATTCAATATTCTGCTAAATAAATATTATTTATTTATGTAACTTCTTGTCTTTAGTTGTTGCTCTGTAAGTTGACGAATAATACTATCTGTCATAAAAACCTGAAGAAGATTAATCAAAGGCAAATTATTTTAATAAGATTCTATTATTTGTTGTAGCAATATAAAATAAGATTCATTCTTCTACACATGTAAAATTAACAGCTGTGTGATGCAACTTCAAAACAAGTGAGTGTTGCCTAAGTATTTGCTAATAGGTAATGAGAAGTGTAAATAGGTTCTGGTGCTAGATATTCTTCAATATGGCTCAATGGAGTGAAAGAATGCAATCAATATATACCTCAAAATGCATTGAGGCTTAAGAGGCATAAAGTTGTTTATACTTATAAACGGTCTTTACCGTAGAAAGCAAAAAAAAAAATCCATGTTCTGTATCACATTCTTAAGTATGAAAACTAGAAAAGTAGAGGGATTGATTTTTTTCAGACTTCCTTTACCCTTGGGTGTGCATCCCTCCACTAAGATCCAAGTACCTCAGAGTATGCTTCTGTTGAAGACATTTATAGGAAGGAGATGAGAAATTGGAAACTGTGCTTCCAATTGAGCTTGCCTTACTGGTAGGTAAGTCTCAGTTTGGCAGGAAATTTTCTTACTGGTTTAGTTCATCTCAGAGGAACAAACCATTATCATTTTGGCTAGTAATCTTTAGATTAAAAATTAAAAATCATACTTAAGGGAAAAAAGATTCTAGCAAAAGAAGAAAGGCTTGCCTGTGCTTTCACTGTAATAATTTTTTTAATTAAGTAGGCAAAATAATACCATGATGTTTCAGTATCCACATACATGCATTTATGGATATAAAGTTAAAGATATAAAGTGAAATATTTCCCACAAAAATGATTACAGACACTTTCTGGGAAAAAGAGGAAGGGGAAATTTATTGCATTAGGTATCAAAGTCTAATGCCGTCTTAAATCTGTGTTTATGTCTTCAAATCAAAATGGATAGAACTTAGAATTTTAGCACACTGTTTTGTGATCTATGAGAATATGAAGGTGCCCATGGAGTTATTTTCCTTTTCTGTATTTTATAATTTTGTGAAATTGAAAAAAAATGCATAAAGCAAAATAATACGCTGAAATACAGGAAATGTAAAGAGAAGAAAGAAAGATCCAGGCAAGAAGCAAAGAGGAGTTCAAGCATGTGAGAATCACCAAATTCTCACTTGAAAGGACTGTCTTCATTTCTGCTATGATGTCTGCAAAAACGAATGCCTTCATGGAAGGAAAGCGGGTCAATTCAGATTGGAGTGTATCAGAAGATGAGCCTATAGTGACGAAATAGAGACCTGTTTTTGGGATAGCTGGAGATCTTAGCTACCTCAGAGGGAAGAGAACTTTTAAATAAAAAAATAAGTTTATTTAAGGAAAAATTTAAAGCTCTGGCCTCAGTCCTTTCTTGTTCACATGATGTGAAGAACAAACACACTGCAACTACGCTTCTTGGTTCTGTGTAGATAAGTGATGTCAACCCCAGTTTGGCTTCTTTGGTGATCTGTTTGAAGCCACCATATTGATCTGTGTTGTCACCATATTATGCATTTCCATTTTTGGAATTTTCTTGCAGTTTTCAGCTGTTATTTTACTGTGTATTCCATTTGGGCAGTTTCAACAAACACTTCCTCCAGGTCACTTATTTCATAGGCTGTACAGTGGCTCCTGAGAAGCTCACCAAAACCATTCTTCTTTCTGGTGGAGTGTGGTGGCAGTTACTTGGAGATGCCAACTTGACAATCAAAAGACAATGGGCATTTCTGCAAAGAGTTAGAGTAGCTAATGTAGCCCTGAGCAAGTCTGTAGGAGATTACCTCACTGATGTAGGAATGCCCAGGATCATTCCTTGAACAGTTGGATAAGACAGAGAGCAAGATGGTTGAAAATTGACATAGGAGCATACTGGGAAGCAGGAAAGTATGCCTGCCTCTCTGATCTTCTGTGAGTGTGCTGTGGCCAGATCCCTTGGCTCTTGATGACAGTAGACACTCTTCTGCCATGCTGATGAAGTGGAAATAAGAATCATAAGCAGAAATAAAACACTTGTTTCCCTAAGATACTTAGGTACTACATTTATTTAGCTATTGGAAGATGAAATAAAGACAATTGCTCAGTTTTAAGAATTTGTGTTTAACTCTTCATATCTTTGGAATCTTTCCAATCTCATATATGTATTATGTGTATGCTCTTTAATGTTACTGACTTTTTACTATAAAACCATTAACATGATAATCATAATCATATTCAATTCCATCTCATAACTTCTTGGTTCTGATGCTTCCTGTATTTATCTCTCTCCCTTCTCCTTCCACCCTGTGGACTCTGAGAATTGTACTCAGGCTGCCAGGTTTGCATGCAGTCATCTTTACCTGCTTATTGGTTTGTCTTTTGCTCTTAAACTCATATTTGTTCTTGCCTTGCACAATGCCTTTTGTTAGAAAGTGGGCATGACTCATCAGGTGCGTTAGGCTATGAGGCTTTTAGGGTCAGGGTTAAGTCAGCTTGGCTATGTTTGGCTATGATTATTGTCTTCCATGACTGTGGGAGTCATCCTCCATTTTCTTCTTATTTCATGGTTTCATGTTTTGTCTGATGGGACTTTCAGACAAGGTGAAATTAAAAATACACATACTCTCCTTGGATGTGGGATTATAGTTTCTATAAATGTATGAGACTTATTTAAAAGCAGAGCAGGCCCCTAGCCACTTCTCAACATTTACTTTTTAGGTGTTCTTAGCTCTTTCTGCTTCAGCGAGCTCTGGCCCAGGTGAGCTTGTCTTGGCTATGATCTTCCATGCTGGCTTCTGTTTACAGGTGGAAAGAGTCATACTGTGATCTTCATTTCACTTATAAATAGGAAAAAACCCTTGACTTTCAGCATTCTGCCTTTTTTCTTACAAGAATTCAATCAAAGTATTTGCCATTAAAGCTTTTCTTTTCAGAACATTGTTATATTTAAGACATTGTTATCTCAAAGGCAAAGCCAAATCTGATCTCCAGTTTCATTAGAAGCCAAAAGCTTACTCCCATTTATTATATTTGAATAAAAATAACAATTTTAAGGAATTTGATCTGACACAGAAACTCCTATTTCCCAAGAAATATTATTGTGAAAAAACTGATGTAAAGTCTCTACTCAAGGGGCTGGAGAGGTGGCTCAGGAGTTAAGCCTCTGCCTTGCAGGCAGAAGGTCCTGAGTTCGGATCCTAGACCCCACATATAGACGCCAGGCAGAAGCGGGGCGGCCTGCGTTTCTGGTCCTGGTAGGGCGGAGCCTGTGAATCCCAGGGCAGAGTAAACAAGGAGGAAGTGGAGACAGTCCATGCTGGTTACCAAATTCGTCTGTGGTTCTACACACACACACACACACACACACACACACACACACACACACACACATGCACAATTGAATAAATTAAAAAAAAGTCTCTACTCAGGAATAAATTCTCAATGGTTTGCCTTCTAAGTACTAACCAGCTCTGCTTAACCTCCAAGATCAGGCAAGTGCAATCACATTCAAGTTGGTAGGGTCATAGACAAAGTACCACGGGTTAAAAATGTGGTCAAGTGCTTTATGACCAGACAAAATAACATACCAGATACAAGTCAAATTTCTGTAGCTAAATTAAATTTCTAAGCTTTTGTTTGTGATATTCAGGGTTTTACATTACTCCTATTGTTACACTGATCACTTTATTTGTGTCTACACCAGGTTTTTCTCTGTAGCAGCTTAGGTTGGCATGAACACAGGAATCTTCTACATTAGCTTTACAAATCACGGAATTACAGGAATGCCACACCTTGTCAAATTCTAAAAATTGAATTTTGATGTCCGTCTACTGTGCTATTTGCATTTATATCTAATGGGTGAGATTATATTTTGTATATCAAGTGTATTAGATACTTGGTGAGGCACATGACCTAATGGTGTATTAAAGAAAAAAAAAAGAAATCATCACCATGGAGCTTTTATTTCCATGAAAAGTTGTTGAGAAATGAAAATAATCTATAAAATAGGTATTGCTCTAGAAAGTTAGAGCATACCTTAACTTTTCGGGACAGATAAACAAAAGAGAGAACAGAAAAGAATCACAATATAGTTGAAACCAGAATTTTTAAAAGTATAACAGTAATGGTGAGCCCTAAAGAATTTGAAGGCCACAGATAGAAACCTGAGGATAATATATTGAAATGAAAGAAAAGAAAGTGCAAAATCAGTGAGGTAGACGTATGGGTGCATCCTAAGATGAGTGACCAGAAAGCTGGTGTTCCTGGAGTTAATGTGAAAGTACTGGTGAACTGAAGTGGAAACAGAAGTGTCTAGGTATCAAATCACATAGAGCTTTATACCTACGTGAACTGTTGCAAAGAGACTGGTTTGGAATCACAGGAAAACATCAACTCCTAGGACAGTTTTGAGTAATATATTCTCATCCTTTGACATATTATAATAAAAGTATTTAGGCAGTTGTCTGAGTAGGAAGTGAATAATTTGGAGATTTGCAAAGATATAGCTGGTGTGTTTGATCAGAATATAATAGATGAAACTGCAATATTAAGGAGAGTTTCATTTATGTCAGATACCATTATTGCTGTGCAAGTGGTAAAAGTAGTCACCTACAGACAATAATGATTGACTGACATAGCTGATGGAAAGGCAAGTATACAGACTGCTGCAGGCATGACATACTGGTTGTTTGAGGGATTCAAAAAACATCATGATGACTTGCAACTAGAGTGACAGGCTGGCATTAATATAAAAAGGCCACAAATGCCTGTTCTGTATTATATGCAGGCACTAACACTGAACCTCCACAGTTTTGCAGTTTGAAATCTGTAGAAGCTTTCCTTGGCAATAGTTTGTGATTGTCAGAGATAATATATACTTGTTAGAGCATTTAGCTGCACATGGACTCACAATCCTCAAGAATCAGGGAGTTTATATTAATAAAAACTTAAGGCACTAAAATATGAATTGGTGAATGTAAGTTCCATAGTCATTTAGACTTCATTTTGGCCTCTTCGTGAGAAACTCATGAGTAACTAAATCTGGAATATCTTTGAAAGAAATTACACATAAATTATGAGTATTGGGCTGGAGAGGTGGCTCAGGGGTTAAGCCTCCGCCTTGCAGGCGGAAGGTCCTGAGTTCAGATCCCAGATCCCACGTATAGACGCCAGGTGGAAGCAGGGGGCGGCCTACTCTTCTGGTCCTGGTAGGGCGGAGCCTGTGAATCCTGGGGCAGAAGGAGGTGGAGGCGTCCATGGTGGTTCGCGAATTCGTCCATGGTTCTACACATACACACACACACACACACACACACACACACACACACACACACACACATACACACGCGCACATACACACGAACATGCGCACAGTTGAATAAATAAAAAAAATTTTAAAAAAATTATGAGTATTCATTAGATATATACATAATTTCATCATAAATCTACTGTTATTTTATATAAAAATGTAAAGTTAATATAGCAATACTTTCAACATTTAATTTAATAAAAAGGGAGGAATAAAAATATTGTGAGAGATGTAAGTAACAAACTGAAGGGTTTTTTAGAATTAACTGAAAAGAAATGTTTCTTTTTTAATCTAGTGCAATACCTTAGGAGCATCCTAGAGCTTTTACACAACATTGTTTTTTAACTTGCTACCTGAAACATAGTTACCTTGCTAGTTTGAAAATTCTTTAGCTTGTTGACTTGACTAATATATAATTTTTATTATTCCCTTGCTTCTTTCCCCAGGATCTTCTTAAAAATACTCCTCTCAGTTACATTAATATGTGACCATATTTCTAGATTACCATTTTCTCATGTGTGTATCAATAGCACAAACTGTTTAGCAACTCAGGAAAGATATATTACATGCTTGCCAAGGATAACTTTAATTTTCTATGAAGATCAATAAAAACAATATACATTTCTTTAGGAAATGTGTCCCAGGGTGCTGGGTAGATACATAAGTGAAACATGAACCTGACTCGCCAGGAGAATCCAATAAACATTTACACATTAACTCAAGAGCACTTTGCAGCTGCTCCTGCATTTCTCTAAATTAGGATTTGATATAGTGAAGCTTTTCAGGAGATTTTCTGCTGTAAGGGCATTATTCACGTTATTCACACTCCATCTGAAGTCTTAGATTACTGAGAATCATCTCTCTGTCACAGTAACTATTAACTAATTGGTTACAGGGGAATAGAAGGTGTGAAAAAATATACCAGGTATTAGAGGTAATTTATTTTTTGAAAGCAGTTGTTGACAGCTTGGCACTCCATTCAGTTAACACTTCCAGAGACTTTTTGAATAATTCTCTCTGTCAAGCAGGCCATCAAGTTTATAGTTTCCCAAGACTTATGAACGGAGATCCTTTTCTACTTTTCTTCCCATGCATTTGATTCAGACATGCAAACTGCTGCTTGCTATCTCTTCCAAATGCTGTGTCAATGATTTTAGCAGCTGCAGCATCCTCTAGATCCACATCTCACATATCTACTGCTCAAAACAACAATCATTTTCAATATTTCACATGTCTCTTTGGTTAGCGAAGAAGATACAGCAGTAGAGCTGAAAAATGTGTCCTAAATAGATTTTGGAATGATGAAAAGCTCAAGCTTTGCTAATGGAGACTCTTTCTGTATAGAAAATAGCCTGCCTTCTCCAAATATGCATGCTCTTATGACTGCATCAGTTTCCACACTGCACAATGATGACTTTAAACTTTTATAATGGAATTATGATATTTAGCTAATAAATGAGCTGGAACTAGGTATTGTGGAGACTCTGTGAGTCACACTTCGAACAAGTATACACATACATGGATTCACATACATATATATAATATGTAGGTACATACATGTATGCAGAAACTCACACGTACCACACATTCACATGCATATGCATTCACATATATACACATAAATGTATATATATATACATATATTATATATATACACACACATATACCCGCCCACATGGACACAAGACACATATATGGAGAAACACACATATACATTCACAGCTATGCACACATATAAATACAGATGTACATACGCATACATACACACATATGTAAAGACACATACATACATGCATACACATGTGCTCACACACAAATACAAGCATATTCCAATTCATATACATATATTCATATTCATATATTGTATATGTATGTATATATTTATATATCACACATCCACATACAACACACAAGTTTCAGGTGAGGGATTTTTTGGAAAAATAAGGCTTTTGTTATAAGAAATATGGGGTAATAAGGCAGTAAGAGATGGTAAAGTTTAAAAACAATTCAACATGTACATGAGTGAAACTGTCAAAGAATTAAAATAAATAATTAAAATGGAAACAAAAAAAACTAAAAATGATTATACTTCCTCTAGCAAATACATGCCCCTAAAAGGAAAGAGGAACTTGAGAGCCAAAATGAAACAACATTGTGATGTGTAGAAGTAGAAAACACAAAGAAAGAAACAGAGTGTGAAACAGAGGGACAGGACAGCAGCTCTGAAGCACGAGCTGTGTCTGACCACCGGAACACATGCGGAGATCCCAGTTCATTACACATGTAACTATGCTGGTGTGGTTCAATGGAGTATCACTTATGCTAGAGACATACATGTATATAAACCTGTACATTAATATGTTAAAAAAGCACACTTGAAAGTATAAATATACAAACATACCTTAAAATATATGCAAGGAAAAAAATTAAAATTTACATGTTCATTTATGCATAGTATAGATCGATGTTGAATTTAACATGTTTTAAACATATATGATAGTAAATAATAGAAATTTAGGAATGATAGGAATTAATAGCCTGGCTTTGTTATAGTACTGTTATCGTTCAGGTTTCAGGCCCTAAAAATCAAATAACCTTTAAGAGTGAGGAACTAATTTTATAAATTACCCTTTGCTTAACATCCAACAAAACTAAAACAGTTGTCTCCCATGAAAGGGAGACAAAGTGCCAACAAAGTCAAGGATCAAAAGAGTAACTTAGATGAATGAAAGAAGTCAATGAAGTAAATACTTTTGCAATTTACAATTTACAGATGATACATTAGAAAGTTTTCCTCTTAGAGCAGAGACTTGGAAGATCCTGCTAGTTGGCCCTGTTCTTGCCTAGGTTTATGTTTTACTCATATTCTCTCTCTCTCTCTCTCTCTCTCTCTCTCTCTCTCTCTCTCTCCCCCTCTCTCTCTCTCTCTCTCTCTCAACATATCTACCTCTATGCATCTCTAGCTATCTCTGATACAGTCTAAGCCAACAGAATGATTGTGGTCTTTGAATTTTTCTATTGTAGTCTGTGAGTTTTTTGATTGCAGCATTCTGAAACCTGTCTATATTTCAGTATTGTGGTAAAGGCAATTGGAGAAGTCTGCCTCCAATGTTCACATTGCTCTCCACAGTCTTTCTGGGTCTCAGATTGAGAAATCAGACTACTGTTCTGGTGGGTCTGATATACAGCATGAACCCACAGTGATAACTTAGATACCTATAGTTAGACTTTTGCCTGGTCTTTATCTGAGGTTGCAGACTAAATTTCACCTGTAACTGGACTTGCACTCTACTACTTAGGAACTTCTTTCGCAGAAGAAAGTATGCCCAGGTTCACAAGGAAAATAGTTTTCCATCGACGGTGTGTGCATTCTGTGACCTCATTGTTAGATACTCAAAATGAAGGAGCAGAGAGGTATCAACATCATTTAAAACAAATCATAGTGCTATACTAACATCCACAGAGCTTGAATATGTTCCAAATTGATCTGATTCTGATAGTTTGACAAGAAATAAGTGAAATTTTTAAGTCATTTTGCCTGTTAATGAAAGCTGTGCTCAACAGAATCCAGTGTTGTATAGTGTTCAGAACTCTTCCACAAACAGGAAAGTTGTGTCGACATTCAGCATAAATGCTTATTCCCACCTGTAAGCCCACAGTAAAGAAGCCACAAATTCTAGCTAATTTTTTAAGGAAAAGAAAGGTTCATTGCTTATTTAAAGCCCACATATAAAACGAAGCCATCTGTACAGTTTTATTGTTCCCCGCGGTAAGAGAACTATCAGAGACTGCTAAGGAGATGGTTGTTTAAGTATCAACACTGAAAGCCACAGAATCTAAAGATCTGGAATGTTTTCAGACAAGCAATGAGTGTATATTTAATTTATGCTTACTACTAAAACAAAACCATCATGAAGACATATCTCAATGATCAGAAAATCAAGAGAAAATGTGTAGCATTCATTTTTCTAGATTAACTTCTATTAAAATATGTTTAAATGAATGGATGCATACAGTAAATACTAATGTCTAATTTCACCAAAAACCTCCATGAAACAATCAAAACAATTTAAGTCAGACAAATGAAAGAAAATTTGCAAACAAATTTGTTTTAAGTGTTGACACTAGTGCTGAAATTTATGCACAGCCTCAAGTTTTATCCTTGGTACTACCAAACATATAATAAATAATAAAACAAAATGTCTTATTTATTTATTTTTAAATTTAATGGATTTATTACATTTCATGGGTTTGTTTTCAGCAATCAGATAAAGTCCACCAGCAAATATCATCTTTCTCATTGTTATTTTTTAAGCATGGAACTTTGTTCCAGAATTCAACCTTATATTTGATGATAATAGAAAGCAAAAAAAATCACATCTTTGCTCAGAGTCTCAGTTACACCTGTATGAGTATTGAGGATATAATTTTTATTTCTTTTTAATAACTTTTTTTCTGTACTTAGTCTTCCATTCACATCCTCCTCCTTTTCCTCTGACAACCCTTCATCTCCCCTGTCACACTCCCTCCTATTTTCAAGTCTTTTCACTTGTGTGGTACACTGTGTTTCATCTAGTTTGTTTTTGATGTCATAAGCCTGACATGATTCATGCTCCAGCAAGTGTCATAGATCAGTGGGAATACCACTGAGAATATCATATTCCTTTTCTTCCGTATTAGTTTTCATGAGTTTCTCAAGAAGGTGTGGAGCTTTTTGAGAGCGTTTTGTTTTCTTGGTGAGATACTGGTAGGAGAGTTCCAATGCAGCTTTTGTCTTGTTCAAGAGATAGTGTCTAGCCCACCATTATCCCAGTTCAAGCTCTTACAATCTTACTGTCTCCTCTTCCTCTTTGATCGCCAAGCCTCGAGGTGAGGATGAGTGTGACAGAGATATTTAGGTAAGGGCAAAGCTGTCCATAGTCACTTATTATCTGAAATTTGATCAGCTATGTTTTTCTGTAGTAAACACCTTCTGTTGCAGTATGAGGCTTCGACGTTGAGTTCTGAGTGTTTCTCCAATCTTTGGGTATAATAATAGGTGTTTAAAAGGTAGTTTGATATACTGTCTTCATTGTTAAATTTTCATAGCCTGTTCTTCCCCAGAGACTTAACATCCTCCCATTTGTAGGTTCTTATTCTACTTTTAGGATTATGGTCCCTTCTGATAAGTTGGCCTTAAATCTGATCAGAAAACTGCTGGTTGCATTCTTGATATCCATGCAGCTATTGGATGATCACCTCTTGCCATGGTGATTGTCATTGCTACTTCCAGAGTTCACAGACTGATGAGGATTTTGATATGTTTTCTCCCCTGGTGGCCTCCATAGTATTTTCTGGTACTCTCTAAGCTATCCAGCAAGGAAGAAGCTTCCAAACTAGCTACGGCTGGTGATTTTTGTCTATGTTTTGTGATCCATATAAGTGCTATCCAGTGATAGGGTCTTGCTTTCAGTTTCTAGAAGGCATATTTATCTTTTAGAAGGTACTTATCTGGTTGCATTCCACATTCTTGGGGTCTTTGCATCATTACCTCAATCTCTCTTATACCTCGCCCTCTAATCTCCCAAAATTTCCAATTTATTGAGACCTTTTCTAACTTTCCATTATATCAACTGTTGTTAATGAATATTAACAGATTACTTTTTCTTTAACTCCTATAGGTAGATCCAAGCTTAAAGATAACTCTTAACATGTAAAATGTTTCAGTCTAGTGTGGTGGAAGGACCTCTGATCAGAGCAATAATAGGTTGATGTAGGGTCACACCCTTGAGTTAAGAGCCAGCTTAGATTATAGTTAGATCTTGTGTCAAAAAATTATCACATATTTACTTTTAATTTCTTTAATTATAAACTTGCATCTTTGGTCTTTTAAGTTTTATATTTGCATTCTCAATAACCTGATTTTCCAAAAATTAAAATAACTTTAGAGAAGAACACAAGCTTTTATACTCCATTGCAAAACAGTGAACAACGTTAATCCACATGATATCTTAACTTCAAACAAGTGCTAGCCCAAAAGCATACTTTGTTCATTCAACATAGAGTTATCATAGCCTTTCTGTCATGATAAAAGTATAACACTTAATTTTAATACACATGGTATAACCTTTCTAGAATGTGGCTATTTTCACTAATACCTTCAATATTTAGTGAAAGGCCAGAATTATATAGCTATATCACAACTCAATTAGTTTATCACATGGAGACGTGACTATAGTCTTTGTGTCAAAGGGTTTTCATATATTTAATAGTAGACAGTGAATAGTCATAAACAAGTCAGTAAGAAGAAAAATGTACTGCAATGATTTCACCTCAGTATTTCCTTCTACATGTATACATATTAGTGTATATATGGTGTGTGTGTGTGCACACGTGTGTATATGACTGAGTATATGACTATGTGTGTGTGAAAGAGAGTACATTTGTGCATGAGATTGTGAGTGCAGGAATGTGAGTGTGTGAATATGTACGCGTGTGTGTGCATGCGTGTTCACGCATGTGCACTACATTATGGATGTAGATGTCAGAGGACAACTTACAGATGTCTTTCTATATTTCCTCACCATTCCACTTGGAGGTAGACTCTCTTTATTGTTGTGCAAGACTGGCTACCAGTCTGTGAGCTTCTAAAGATTCTCTGATCTCTGCTTCTCATTGTCTATACACTCTCTGGGTTACAACTTCATAGGATCCAAACTCAGGTCCTTTTTTCAAGAAAGTCACAGAAGCCTGTCTTATGAATAATATTCTTAAAGTCTAATGATTAGTGGCAGTGCTCAGGCAGGTGTGAGTCTAATTAAAAACCAAATTATCCAGTTAAATGTTTATATATCAGATAACTACCCTCTTCTTGCTCTACAACAGCCTTACCTGATCATGACATGGAAACTGACATTACTGTATTATGTAGTAATAATAAACATGGAGATTAAAATGGTGATCGCCACTATTAGTTGATCAATAAAAAGCAAGGTATATGACTGTAGCAAGCATTGAATTCTTAAAAGCATGACTCAGTTACATATTCGTTCTGTTTCAAATATCCCATGTTGATGTTATTGGCTGTTTGAGCATCTATTTCCTGGTATATTAGATGAGTTAATAAAAAATCCATTTCTATAATTCAGCGAGGCTCGCTGCTGTCAGCCAGAGTTCTCCAGTGCACTAAGCCCCGTTCAATGACTCATTTAAGCCTTCGGTTGTGCTTGAGATCAGCTCCATTAAACTGAAAACCAAACACAATTGGTTGCAGCTCTAACATAAAATGTAAGAATGAGCATTCAATTACGAATCTGCTTTACATGAATAATTTTATGAATGATTATTTTAAGCCATGCTTCTCTGGCTCTTGGTATTTAAAAGACTTAGGGTAATCTAAGTGGAATTGGAAATAGACTAAGTTTTCAAAAAAGGCAAGCCAATGCATTATTTTAACAAAGAGAACAGCTTCCAATAGAATTCTTAACAAATGTCAATTTAGGATGAAGGGTTACCTATAAGTGACTACGTTTTCTGTGTTTGAAAGAATTAACTCTCTGTGATTGATAGAAGCGTCACAAATACTAAGAGGGTAACTTATATCAAGAAAACACGGACTTTCATGAAAGGTACTAGGAGACAAGCTTACCGGGAGTGTTTGAATCTGCAGTCACAATATGCAGTTTCTGTTATTAAAAACAGCATAGCCGCATTTTAAAAATTGATTGTAAATATGCTAACAATTGTTAGATTGCTTTAAGAAACTTAACAAAAAGAATACATCAAATTTTATTCAATTTAAGATCTGAATATTCAATAAAAATAAGAAACAATAGCATTAAATGAACGCTTACTGTTTATCAGGCTTTAAGTTTATTCCTTAATAATATTGTCATTGTACAAGTGATCATGCATAAGCCCCCCCAACCCCATACACAAATAAAGAGTACTGTACTTGGGTACGATGGAAAGTCAGGGACTATGAGCTGAAGAGGAACACTGATTGTTCTGTTGTTGCATTTGTCAATTCTATTCATTCTCACAAACTGCTTAGCTTTTTATTTAAAAGAAAATTAAGATATAATATTCACCTTTTAGACTGTTTTAAAAGCTGAATTTTATTATTATAGCAATATTGAGAACAGAGGAGACCAAATGAAAGAGAACCCCAGACAAGCATCACTTTTTCCCCCTGAAACCTAAATAAATGCTCTCTCACAACAATAGTTAAGAGTAACTGCAACAGGAAGTGATAAAATATTTGATTTATGCATGTTGTAAAATTTAAATTTAAGTATGTTGTTATACTATTTTTAAAAATAAGTCATGTAAGTATAATATATGACAAAATATTTAAATATTTTATCACTTAGAAATGATGGTCAATGGGGCTGGAGAGGCGAGTTAAGCCTCTGCCTTGCAGGCGGAAGGTCCTGAGTTCAGATCCTAGACCCTATGTATAGACCCCAGGCAGAAGCGGGGGGCGGCCTGCGTTTCTGATCCTGGTAGGGCAGAGCCTGTGAATCCCGGGGCAGAGTAAACAAGGGGGAGGTGGAGGCGGCCGTAGTGGTTCCCGAATTTGTCCGTGGTTCTACACACACACACATACACACACACGCGCACACACCCATACGCGCACAATTGAATAAATAATGAATAAAAAAATGTTAAAAAAAAAGAAATGATGGTCAAAACCTTCACTCTATCCATAGTCTACTACAAATTGAAATGCATATAGATTTTCATTCATAGATTTTTTTATTTATTTATTTTTATTTTTTTCCATTCATACAAACTTGATAGGTACCCCATTCCCCTCCCTCCCTCCACTCCTTCCTCCCTGCACCCCTGCTTAGATCCCCTTACTTTCTCCCCCCTTTTTCCCTTCCTTTCCCCCCTCCCTCCCTTTCTCCCAGTCCCCCCCCCATTCCTGGAGCATCCTTTACTATGCATGTCAAACTTTCCTCTGGGTCCTCCTCTTCTGATGAGGTGTAAGGACACAGTAGCATTGCTTAGAGCTCTTTTTTGTGTTCCCCTTTAGTATAGGAACACTATTGTGGCTGTTAATCCCTTGCCTCCAAGGATCTGAGTGCCTGCCATTCACAGATTTTTATCAGTGCTACTCTTTGAAACTATGTCTATCCTTTCTTTAGATATAAATTCTGGCACTGCAATAAGTTATTTTTTAAAGCATGTATAAGTGGACAAATAAAAATGACTTAATTTTTCTTAGGAAAAGAAAAGCATAATGGAGATGTCTACATTGCTTCTTGATGTTATGTAAAAAATTCATGAGTTGTTCTCTGCCACATATCAATTGAAGTTAAGCAAAGTGTGAAATGTTTCTTTTGAGTCATTATTCTAGTACATAAATTACTATTCTAGCACACATAAATAAAACTGTGTAAGGAGTCCAGACAACTGAATAACATGAAAGAAATTAAAAATGGGCTTGAGGGCAAGAAAGATAGCTCAGGCATTTAGCCTCTGCCTGCAAACAGAAGGACCAGATTTCAAATTCTAGATCTCACATTAAAATGACAGGCCAGAACAAAGCAATAAGGAGGTATAATAATCCCGGATGATAGCTGAAGTTGCTCTTGGAACTCAACAGGCACAAACAGTACCCTGTGATATATAGACACAGGCACATAAAAACACATGACAAGAAAGGGCTGAGAGGGCTAGAAACTACATAGAAATTTCTGAAAACATCCACAGAGCCAATAGAACAATCATGTTTGGAAGTGTTAAACATGAAGGAATTGAAACTTACAGTACATGTCTGCACTCACACAAGTGACCATAAAATTGTGGTCCTAGAGCTGCAAGAGGATTTCGGTGTGAACATAATTATCCCAAAGCACATTCTCAGACAGGAGAAAAATTTTCATGTTCTTAATACAAAGTATGCAGACTTCCATTTACAGTCGAATATTTAACATCTCACAAAGAATAAGAGCAACTTTCAGATGTTTTCACTAGAAAAATACTAAATTTTGAAGTGATAAACATATTAATTAGATCAATTTGCTTACCATTATTTTCATAAATTATAGCATCAAATTTTACCAACAATTTACAATTAAAATGATCAATTTACAGTGGATGCGAGACTTGTCCTAGAGATATGTGAATAAATTTCTATTCATTCCAAACAGGATACCAAGGACAGACCAAATTATTCCATCCATTTCTAACAGAGTGAGTTAATTCAAGTTACTTACTGGAACTTATGCAATAGGACATTTAGAGTTTCATAAGTGAATCAGAAGCAGCGGAAAGTCAGAAGCATCTTAGCATGGGCAACAGATGATGAAAGATGAAATCCTATACCACTTTGCACATCTTGAGGTTAACTTAGTCCAGTCACTATCACCGTTTACATACTGGAGAAGGGCCTTGTGAATCTTGTAAGTTTCAAAAACTTCCTGGGCTGAAGAAATGGCCCAGGGGTTAAGACTCTGTCTAGCAGGCAGAAGGTCATGAGTTTGGATCTCAGGTCCCATGTAAAAATCACCAGGCACAAACTGAGGAAGACTGCACTTCTGGCCCTGGTAGGTGGAGCCTGGGAAATCTGAGAGCAAAGCAAGGAAGAGGTAGAACCAATCCAGGATGATTCCGGAAGTCACCATTGGTAAATTTCATTTGGTTTCTGAGTCTGTGCTTCTTAATCCTTCTTATCTGAATTAGCACTTCACTTCAGAGGAAATAGCAACACAGCATTTCACTCCATTCTTCTCATTTTTTTCTCACACACTCTTCATGATGTTCCCTAAATGGAGGGCATGGTGTGACATTATTTTCATTGGTCCATGGACTGGCATTGGGCCACTATACTACAGAAACAAGCATTTGTTCTTAGGAAATTGACAGGTTATGAGTCTCTGAAGTATACTCCCCATGCCAAAAAGGAAATCTCTCTCCATGGTGAACTCTTGAGTATTAACAACAGTATTAGTAGACTACAGGCATAACCACAAAAGTTAGAAGGCTTTTGTAGTTAGCCAATGTACTTGCTAACAAAAAGCAGGTATAAGCATTCAATATGATTATAAAACTAGATAAATAAAATAATAATAATAAAATCCTTACAAAACAGCATAAAGGAACAAGCAGTTGATTCTTTCTTATGATGTTCTTGTTACCGTTGCTGGTCTAGATTGGCAGGAGAACCCACACAAATACCAAGAGTTGAGGGAATTAGACACACATATCCACATAAAGACTGAGAGTGGGAAAATGCTTAATTGACAGAGTAGAATCTGGCCACGTATACAGAAAGATACCAAATTTCTCAACCAGGTCCCTTCATCTTACTCACCTGTCTAGGGTCTAGTCCTGCCCGCCATGGATTGGGCCTTCCCCATCAACTAGACAAACTCATGAAGGTTAATTCTTGGCTTAACTGGACTACTAATTCTCTCCAAATATACCCAGAGCTCAAATGCTCAAATGTCAAGTTGATGCCTCTATCTATGACACTTCACTTGTCAACTTGACACACAACATATCACTTTTGAACTGTAATCCTTGTCCCCATAGTCATTAAATTCATCTTGTAATATAAATACATTTAATTTTATTAATTCTAAAACTCTGAAAGTTTAGGCAAATTTTAAAATTTTTTCTCATTAAAACTTTACTTCCTACATTTTAAAATCCCAAATCTTCCATTACATAAGAGTCTTTCAAATCAAAGGAAGTTAAAGACTTCAATACAGATAAAACATCAAAATAGAAGCCTCATGAAAAAAAGGAAAATATCAAATTAAGACCAAAGTCTAATGAATCAAATATTATATCTTGCACTTCAATGTACATCTTCTGTTGCTCATTTTGTAGTCACAGTGGCTCAAAGACTCTTGACAATCCCAGTCCTTCTTTACAGCTCAAAGTTGTACAATCACTGTTTTTCTTAACCAGGTTGAATTTTTACTCAGTCATCCTCAGTACATATCCATGGTTCTGGCATCTCTAACAACATTCCATGTTCATCTCTGTAGCTAAAAGTTTCACCTTCCTTTGCAGGTAACAAGCTTCTATATCTTTCTGTGAACCCCTTAATCTTGTGTCAAAACCAGTATCAAGTACCTGGGTAATGCTGACAGATTCTGTATGAAGGTGAAATGCTGCTTGGTCCACTCAAACTATAGCTGTAGTAACTTCTGCATGCTGACTCTAGAAAAGCTCCTTTCTAGGCAGCCAAAGTGTTTGAAGGGCAGGAAAATGTTTCACTTTAGGCTTGTGTCTTTTGATGGATTTTCAAAACACCAAATCTCCATATTCATGCCTTCCACCATCTTAATGCAAAGCACTATGTTTTTCTTTTATGATGTTAATCTCCAACAGCAGCAGCTGCTCTGTTATCTACCCTTTCCTCATCCAAAGCTTCAAGGCTGCCAACACAGCTCTGCTCTACCAAGCAAACCAGTCCTTCACCTTAATTTCAACATCATCAAAATCATTGTTCCATTCGTCACAACCTGATTCAAACAATTCGCAACTCTCTCAACATCACTATCTTCCAAGTGACCCAAAAATTGAATGGTTTTTAGAGCACACAATCTCAATGTTTTCCAATACTGCCATAGTCTTAAAAAAAATGATTCAAAATCCACAAAGTCCACATATACAGACTTATCAGCAACATGCCACTTCTTTAGGACCAAATTCTGTTGTAGTTAGCTTCCATGGTTGCTGACAAAAATCATGACCAAACAGTTTAAAGGAACAATGTGTTCATTCTTTCTTATGATTGTCTGGTTATAGTTGTTTGTCTAGTTTTCCAGGAAAGCCCACACCAACACCAAGGGCCAAGGGAACTGGCGATACCATATTCACATAACAGCTGAGAGAATGATGGTCATTACTTACCAGATGAGCATTTCTGGCCAAGGATCCACTTTGTCAACCAGCTCTCTATATTTTATTCACTTGTCCAGGACCTAGTCTCATTCACCTTTTTTTTTTTGCTCTGGGCATAACTCAACTACTAGTTGTCTGCATATGCGTCTAAAGCTAGAGCTTTCAGCCATAAAGTTGACATCTGTATCTAACTATTACAAAAGTCATTTGAAAAATGCATTGCAGATTCATTTAGCAAAACAACTGCAGTTGCTTTCTACAGGTGTCTATGATATTCCCATCTGTAAATTTTGTCCTGGCTTGCAGAACCAGATGTAAATCCTTTTCTGTAGAGTGAGTCTTAAATGCAATAGGAAAGAAATTATTGCACAGATAACATTTGTTTTATTATTACAGCAATAGGATCATCTTATTCGATATGTTGCTAAGTGCAGCCTTCAGGGTACAAAGCCAAGGAGACCAATTCTCTAGCAGCTTTCGTAGAGACTTTCAAAGCAAAAGTCCGCAAGGAGGGAACTTTCAGCTCAATCTCAGTTCAATTTCTTCCTGTCTTGTAACCAACATGCGTGATTTTTTCATTAATGGAAATTATCTTCTAGCTTTGACATGCAACCAACCTTATGACAACTACCTTATGTTTTAACAAGACCAACAACTCAGAGGGTGGAAACCTACCACTGACACTTGAAATTTCACTCAGCCATCTTACAGTTCTTGAAAGTGTGGTTCCCATTCATATAAGGCAACTTCACTTAAACTCCATAGCTGGTATCTTTACTATCTTTCAGATGATTTATCACATCTGATAGACACTGAAGAGACAGAAAGTCAACATTGCATAAAGAGCTTTCATTTATTTATTTATTTATTTATTCATTCATTCATTCATTCATCTCTATTTTGTGTATGTGTGTGTGTGTGTGTGTGCGCGTGCGTGCACACATACACATGCCTGTGGAGACCCAAGGGTGATATGACAAATCATCCTGGATGCCCTTACCTCCTTATGTTTTTTTCTCTGAGATTTCCCAGGATCATTCTTTCAGAGTCAGAACTACAGATTCACCATTTGCAATTGGCATTTATATATGTAATGTGGAGATCTGAATTAGGGTTTTCTGCTTGCAGAGCAAAGCTTTTAATCCTGAGTCATCCACCAAATTCCTAAATAATGCTTTAATAGTTCTTTATTAAGATCTTTGAAAGCTTACCACTCAAGACCAATCAAGTATCAGTTGGTCTTGGAAAGCTAATACTGTGAGATCAGACACTGATGAAATCCAATAATTGATTACCTTCAAGTCTAGGTTAATGAACAAGTGGCTTTATTATGATCACTTATGGAATCTTATGCCAGCAGTTATTTACATTTACTTTCAGGATCACTGATGACTCAAAGGTAACTGTCACTAGAAAGTACATACAACCCACATGGGTGATGATTCATGAAGACTACATGTCTGAAGCAACATGCAAAACTTGCAGACAGTTCTTTCAATAGAGAATGTCATCTTATCAGCACTTGTTTCTGCTTATATACCATTGAGGAGACACCTTCAGCACTTATAAATTGCTTACTTCATTGGTCCTGTATATTTCATTTACTTGCCCCTTCAATTGGAAGATAATATTTCAATATAGAATTGATAATATACAATAACTATAAGAAAAGTGTACATGTAAAGTAATATAGACATGTGCCATGTGTGCATGGGAGTATATGCTCATGTTTCTGTTGGAAACAATGCCAGAGAAGGGAAAATCCTGTAACATGACCTTCAGATTGCTCAGAGCATTGATCAATGATATCACCAAATATTTGCAAAGATGTGAAGCAATGCATCTTAATTTCAGTGATGACTAAAGCGATAAATGATATAGAAGACATTTGAAAATCTCTCACCCTGCAAAATATAATCTTAAGACAGAATCCGGCAAATGTGTTCCTTAAAATTCGTACCAAAGGATGCCAAGAAGTTACAAACACATGAAAACATGTACCCCACCAACTCCAGTAATTACATTCACAGTTGTTCACAGTTCAAAACAAAGAGGATATTTTGAAGAAGGTCAACTGGTAAATGACCTGAAACACATATAGAAATAAGTTATTATTCAGTTCTAAAGAGAAATTAACAATAATACCACTAAAAGACACTGGAGTAAACAAGTATAAGTACTAACTGAATGAAGCCAATTGTATTCAAAAACCTGCATTTACCTGGTTTCATCTTCATGATGTTATATGAAAGACAAAATTATGGAGATAAGGAAAAGGCCAATGGACAACCTGGCTCAGAAAGGAAGGAGGAGCAAGCAAAGTAGAACACTAGGGAAATAAAGCTATTGTGCATGAGTTTGAATTATTTAAAACTCACTGTGAAACTCAAACTATACAAGGAAGCTACTGATGATTCCAGGCTTTAAATAATAATTATATCCAAGGTTAGATTTGTAGGTTATCCTAAGTGTAGTACCCTAGTTGGAGACATTAATAGTGGTTGACTATTCATTTGTGAGGCATGCTTCACAAGAGTGTTCCACTATTGTCCACATGCTGCTGCAAACCTAAAATTGCTTTTTAGATAATCTTTTAAGATGCAAAAGCTTATGACAAGTGACATCGACCCATTTGCATGTTCTCTTGGGGCTAAGAGTCAGGAAAGTGACCATGCATGAGAGGAAAGGAAGACATACTTAAAACAAAAAATCATGTGTGCACTTGCTGATCCCTGCACACAACCTTATTCTGTTGACATCCCTGAAGAAAAAGGACTAAACGAAAACTCACTTATAAAACAAAGAGCTTTGATTTTCTATTTTTAAACACTTGAAATAAAAATACAGTAGTAATTTTTTTTTTCTTTTAGGAAGACCAAGGATATTATAATAGCACATTAGTGATGGGGTCATAAAAGTCTGTAGCCAAGAGGTTTGGTCTTAAACTCTACCCCAATACTTCATAATTGTGTGACCTTGGACATACAATTCTAAAATTAGTTTTAATGGATTAAAGTGTGCAATTATTGTATGCAGCAAGGTAGTTTGAACTATATGGAATGGGTTTCTCATTTTCAGGTTTAATCTTACAGAGCGCACATATGGATTTTTTTTAAAAGTATTCGTAATTGGGGACACTAGACTTGTAGTTATCTCCTGAACTGTACACAAGGAGCCTACTTATGTAGTATCATATGGCATACTAAGACAACTAAAGTCTAACGCAATTAAAAACCATTTGCAGATGATTGAAATTATAACAAGATGTAATTGTGAATCTTATACAATTTATGTAAGGGATTTAATCATTTGCAAATTATGGCATCTGTGAGGTATTCTGAATTTAATCATACATGGATACTAAGGGACAGCTTTCTATGTATATTGCAGCATAACTGTGTTTTATTTTTTACCCAAGTTGTACCTAAAATTTGAAGAGAAATCATACAATATGATGGAATAACCTTCAATTCAAATGAACCAGACATTCCCTGGATATCCAAGAAAAACGACTTCTGCTGGCAAAAGAAACTCAGATCAGGGGATATTTCAAACACTGTGAGACTCTAATTCAGCATTGCCTTGCCTTGAAATTATGAAAATCAGCTTTAATGACCCACTTCAACAAGACATAGGGCCACTCTGTGTTTAAATAAGAATAATCATTAGCACTGATTTTAAATGGGATCCTGGCAATATCGCCCTTAAAATTTTTAAACCGTTCTTTTAACTAGAATTTGGCTGTTTTAAATACATTCCTCAAATAATAGTGGCTCCTGGCCTGGCAATTCAAATATCCAACTAATACCTCTAATGTACTGAAATATATAAAAATGAATCTTATGGCTGTTGCAGACTGTCTTTTTATTTCATGAATGTAAATGGTCTCATTAGTTAGATGGCCATAGGCATGGAGCATCAACCAATTCTGAAAGAGTACTTTAAATGTTTTAATAATTCTTGGGCATCTTTAGAGAATGCTAATGTTTCTTCTTAACTGTCATTCATGAAATTTCACAAAAAAGAGAGACAATCACAGCCTAGAAGAAATTAGGCAAAGCTCAAAAATCCATACCTGAAGGCGAATGCTCTTCTGCTGTCTCCTAAGTAGAGCTTCTCTTTCTGGAAACATTTAGAAGGATATGAAGGGACTGGAGTTTTGAAGTAGCATCTCTAAAGATACTCATGAATAAAAAAGAATTTCCAAAAAGCCTAAGGGAAATAAGAAATTTAAAGAATGACAGAATTTTCTTACTCATTTCCTATCTGCCAGAATCTTTTGTCATAACTTGTAATAAACAGGTTTTTTTTTTTCTAATTGGGAACTCTAATGAATGCTAAGAGAGCACAAATGCATTCTCTGAAATATAAAAAGGAAAACATTAAACAATTCTAAACAAAGTATAATAGCTAATAGGGAATGTTAATTATTCACTCTATAATAGTAGTTTTCATACTTTAAATGAGAATTTTCCTCCATAGGTTCAAGTGTTTGAATCTTAGTCTTTCAACTGGTGTCACTACTTGGGAAAGTTACAGAAGCTACAAGTTACAAGCTACAGGTGAAGCTTACCTGGAAGAAGCATATCTATGGGGGATAGGACTTAAATATAGATAACTGTTCTTACTACTCCTCCTTTTCCTCCTCTTTCTCCTCTCGTTCTTTCTCTGTCTCTCATATTTATACATATATCTTTGTCTCCACTGGAACCATAAACTAAATGATAAAACCTTTATCCTTTAAGTTATTTGGTTCAGAGTATATTATTACAGTAGTAGTAGAATAACTGCAAAAAAATAAGACATTATTGAACATATCACAAGTACATATAACTAACACACCATTTGAAATTTTGTCACCCTCCAATAAATCCAAGTCAGAAACATAATTATTTCTATACCTAACAAAGATTATTTATTCTGAAAAAAGAGACTTTTCTAGTAAGTTTGCATAAATTCTGCTACTCTCCTCTCTGTGACTCAAAAAGACAGATTCGTCAATAAAAGATATGGCACATAGTGACATTTCATGCCTTTAGTTGTTGTTATAATAAGCAAATGTGTTGCACACATTATAAACATAGCTTCAATTTTCCATTGAATGTGACATTTACTGTAAGAAGGGTAAATAAATAAATCCATCATGATAACTAAAAACATTTACATTTTTGATGTTCATTTAAAAAATACAAAAACTATATTTAATCTTTAGCTAATTACTAGGTTCATAATTATTAGAGATTGCATAACAAGTAGAAACCTATGTCAACATCTTACACAAAAACACCAAACAAAACAACAAAACAAACAAAGAAAAAAATAAGAACTTAGGTTGCAAATACCCTACAGGAATACAGAAATAGGAATAAAACCAGAGGCAGCAGTGAGCACATATAAATGCTCTACCCAGAAGGTCTATCTAGCCACACAAAGGCTCCAATACCAGACACAAGAAAATCCTGAAGGAGCTGTTGGTTATAAAAATCCTAGAGACTGTAGATCATTGCCACAGTTCTCAATTTTCTGCCAGAACTGGACAGTAAGATATAATTTCTGAGAACAACATATATTTTGACCACAGGACATGAAAACAAAAAACCTGAAGTGACCTAAAAACTAACTTCTTTCGGTTAGTTGATATACTACTGGAGGATAATATGCATGTTACCAAAAGATATAAGCCCAGCTATGATCCCTGGTAGCTATAATATGATTCAGCCAAACAAGAAGAGTAGATGCAATAATGGCATAAATATCATGGGAGCAATCAACTATTCTATGCTTGAATTTGTCATCCACTTATCAGGCAAAAGAAACCCAGGTTTCCTGACTACAAGTAAGGCTAAGAGTTCTTGACTGGAGAGGGCCCAGGCTCTAAAGCAAGACCCAGGACTATTGGCTTGCCTAGTAGACATGAAAATCCACAGACTTATCTTTATGTGAATAGAATAATGAAGCTCAGGGGATGGAGAGATGGCTAAGGGGTTAAGATTGTCCTGTAACTAGAAGGTCCTTAATTCAGATCACAAGTCCCAAGTAAAACATGCAAAGCCAGGCAAATGTGGCAGAGGCCTCCACTTCTGGCCCTCAATGGCAGAGCCTGGGAAAATCCTGAAGTGAAGCAAAAAGGAGGTAGAAACAATCCAGGATGATTTCAGAAGTCTCTCTTGATCCACCACCGGGACACACAGTGTTCTCTGACACACACGCACACACACACACACACACACACACACACACACACACACATACACACACACGATTATAGCAGCTCTTAGCCTATATCCTTGAAGATTTGTCTCAATGAAAATTGGTCTATAGAGAAAACAACAACTCATCTAAGGGCAGAAAGCAGGAAATTGTAGCTTAATAAAACACAAACAGATCACCCAAAGCACTCCCATCCTCCCACACTAAAACCAGATAGACATCTCAGGGGACAGGGCAGAAAAATAGCTGAGAACAAGATCAGGAAAGGAGTACAGACAACTGGCACCTCCAAGAATTCAAGCCAGTACAACTATGATGTCCTGCAGCCAAGATCTACATACGGTTGGGCCCAACACCATGTACAACAAACAAAGGAGGGCTGGAGAGGTGGCTCAGGAGTTAAGCTTCTGCCTTGCAGGCAGAAGGTCCTGAGTTGGGATCCCAGATCCCACGTATAGACGCCAGGCGGAAGCGGGGGGCGGCCTGCGTTTCTGGTCCTGGTAGGGCGGAGCCTGTGAATCCCGGGGCAGAGGAAGTGGAGGCGTCCATGGTGGTTCCTGAATTCGTCCGTGGTTCTACACACACAGACACACGCGCACGCACACATACATATGCACACATGCACAACTGAATAAATAAAAAAAAAATAAAAAAACCAAACAAAGGAATAGTTAATTCTCCACCCCTCATTCAGAAATGAACATAGACTGTTAAACTGACTTGCCACAAGAAGAGTTCCTTCCTGTGTCATGGACACATCTACTATAATAGTGTCTATGCTGCAGAAGGTCCACAGGCACATGTGATAGCAGCATTCCTTAAGGGTCCGCTGTGATATAGACACAAGAAAATACAATGGCTAGAAGGGAAGCTTGAAATCTCTCAATGGGAAAAGTCAGAGGATGTAGGATATTGGAGATGGGGGAAACATCCATTACAAATTTAAATAATAACAAAAAATTTAAACAAATAAAATGCTTGAATGTTAACATTGAGTTGAGATCACCCCTTCAATCAGTGAAATATCCAAAGGTGACATCTTTTTCCCTTACCTACTGAATCTATTTTGATGAATAACTATTGCTTTTAGCCAAATAGAACAATTAGACTGTCTTTCACCATACCACACATTTATTTCATCTTCCTTACCTTGGCTGGAAATAAAGTTCCATTATTAAATTAAAAACTATAAAATAGGGTTTCCTCTGTTTCCTAAATCAATTATATTCTTTATATATGTTTGTAGGACAAACAAAGTAATTAGTTCAGAAGCATCTAAGTTTCTGAACAACTAGAAAGATTTGGATAAGAATATTGAGTCACCCTGAGCAATCTACTCTGCTCATTAAGGAATGAATATTTGACATACATTTCCTAGTAATACCTATATTTCTGATGTTTGTTGTGGAACAATAATGTGTAAATCAAGGCCTTCTAGCACCAATGGAAGCCTTGCTTTTTCTGTCCACCCAAATTAACAGTGACTGGCTCCCCTTTAGAGATTTTCATTTTATGGACACACTCAACTGAGGGGATGGTTTTCTCTTTTGCTGATCATCAAATCTGAAAATTGAGGGCCTATGATATATGGTCCAACAGGTAATGACGCTTGCTTCCAAGACAGAGGTCCTGAGTTTATTTCTTAAACCTATGTAAAGATGAAAGGAAAGAACAGGCTCTTGCAAGTTGGCTTGTGATCAGGCACACAGAATGGTATATACATATGTACATTCACGTGCACACACACACACACACATTCACTCATGCATGCGCGCACTCTCACACACTAATACAAATAACATAAAGTGTAAAATAAACTAGAAAACCAAGCATCATTTCCTTTCTGTCTTCTAAGGTCTTACAATAATTATTTTTTATTCAATATTAATGATGTATCTAAAGGTATTTTGGTGAATGAAATTAATTAGAAGTAAGACATAATTTGTGAAGATGGTGGATTTGGGAGTTGTTGTTACATACATGCAGAAGAAATACAGAATAAAACAGGAGAGTGGATCCTTATTTTCCCCCCATACTGCTACAGGAGACAAGAGTGGGCTCAATGTGCCGAGGCAGCTTTGAGTGATCTGTCGCCGCTGAGTTTCTGGCTCCACAATTGATCTATCTCAATAGCTTGCTCTATCAAGCTTGCTGTGAGGAAGAGTACTTTCTCCATTTGGGAGGCTGGGTGTTCCCTGAAGCATCATGTTTTTGAAAAGAACCATCCATTCTCTCTCCTTCAGTTCATCTAGCTCAGCAGGAAAGAAATTATGTAGGGGTTAAATGAAAGGTTCTGTAGACAAGGGCTCACAGGGACTGTGATTCAGCTCTAGCAATTGTCAATAGTACTGAGACAGTACTATAGTACTGAGACAGTGAGTTTGGGGGGAGGAAGAGGGAGGGAGGGAACTGGTGTACCCATTAAGTTTGTATGAGCTGAAATAATAATAAAAATGTATTAAATTAAAAAAAAGTCAAATTTCAAAAAAAATAAGCAAAAGGCAAGCTAGAAACTCTTTTAGTCCAAGGAAATTCCTATAACAGATATTGTTGTATAAATTGAATAAAGAATACAGCTTATGTAAAAAAAATAGTACTGAGACAGGCTGAAAGTTGATTAGTCACTGTAAGCCTTAATTTTCTCAGCGACTAAAGCAGACTTTTCAAACTGGCCTCATAGTCTCATATGCTGTCTTATTATAAATGTATACTTTGCTAAAAAATGTTATGCTTGAATGCTTAAATGTTAACATTGAGTTGAGATCACCCCTTCAATCAGTGAAATATCCAAAGGTAACATCTTTTCCCCTTACCTACTGAATCTATTTTGATGAATAACTATTGCTTTTAGCCAACTAGAACAATTAGACTGTCTTTCACCATACCACACGTTTATTTCATGTAGTTTGATCATAAAAATGTGGCAGATATTGCGGAAGAGGGGGCGGTAAGATTGTAAGAGCAAAAGGATGGGAGGAGCAACGATTTGCAAGATTCTCAACAATAGTTGGGGCCAAAGCAATCATAATGGGACTTTGCATGCCCTGCGCAATGTCCAGCACGCTGTTGCCCTCATAAAGTCTAGCATCTGTTAAGGGCACCGAGACCCCTGGAGGCAAGGGATTGACAGCCATAGTAGTGATCCTATGCTTAAGGGGAACAAGAGAAAGGGCTTATGGAAATGCCACTGGGTCCTTTTATGTCCTCGGAGAGGAGGACACAGTGGAGAGTTAGGCTTACACAATATAGGATTTTCTGGGAATTGGGGGGAGGCACTGGGGGATGGGGAGGGAGAGGAAGGAGAGGAGGAGGTTCCGGGGGAGGAAGGGGGAGGGAGGGAACTGGTAAAAAAATTTTAAAATGTATAATTAAATTTTTAATAAAAAATGTGGCAGATAATATGTTTTGCCTCACAGAGCATGAGGCATAGTTTAGGATTCAACTCTGTCTGTTAAAAATTGCAGCATGAAGAGTGCTAGCAGGTTCACAAAGGGTAAACTCAGGTTCCTAGAAGAGCAAGTTACTGGGGGAAATGACATGATAGAGATGGGAGAGATATGATCAAAACGCTAGAGACAGTAGGAATGGAAGGAACCTTTCTCAATATAATAAAATCTGTATACAACAAGCCCACAGCAAGGATTATGCTCAATGGGGAAAAACTGGAAGCATTCCCACATCGATCAGGAACTAGACAAGGCTGTCCACTCTCACCACTTCTATTCGATATTGTACTTGACGTCTTAGCTGAAGCCATAATACAAGAAAGGGGCATAAAAGGGATTCAAATCCACAAGGAAGAAGTCAAGGTATCCCTATTTGCAGATGACATGATCTTATATCTCAGTGATCCCAAAAACTCCACCTGGAAACTCCTGGAACTAATTGAGAAGTTCAGCAGGGTAGCAGGATACAAAATAAATGTACAAAAATCAGTGGCTTTCCTACATGCCCAGAGTGAAAGAAGTGTAAAAGCCCTGAGAGAAACAATCCCATTTACTATAGCCCCTAAAAAAATGAAATACCTTGGTAGAAACCTAACCAAGGAGGTAAAAGACCAATAAAATGAAAACTTTAAAATCCTAAAGAAAGAAATTGCAGAAGACACCAGAAGGTGCAAAGACCTCCCGTGTTCCTGGATTGGCAGAATCAACATCGTAAAAATGACAATCCTACCAAAGGCAATATACAAATTCAATGCTATACCAATTAAAATCCCAAAGCCATTCTTTAAAGAAGTTGACCAAACAATCTCAAAATTCATATGGAGGCACAAAAAACCCAGGATAGCAAAAACAATCCTGAGTAACAAAAACACTGCTGGAGGTATCACCATACCAAACCTTAGTCTATACTACAAATCTGTTGTTGTAAAAACAGCCTGGTACTGGCTCCAAAATAGACACACAGATCAATCGATAAGGGTTGAAGACACAGATATAAGCCCACAAAATTACAGCCATTTGGTCTTCGACAAAGGGGCCCAAAGAATCCAATGGAAAAAGAACGGCATCTTCAACAAATAGTGCTGGCAAAACTGGATCTCCAAACATAGAAGATTAATACTGGACCCGTACTTGTCACCTTATGCAAGACTTAATTCCAAATGGATCAAGGACCTTGATTTAAGGCCACAGACTATAAAAACCATAGTTGAAAGGGTAGGGAATTCCCTCGAGCTGATTGGGCTAAGCCAACAGTTCCTAAACAGACATCCAATGGCACAGTCTCTGCTACCAACTCTCAACAGTTGGGATCTTGTGGAATTAAAGAGCTTCTGCTCAGATAAAGAGATTGTAACACGAGCTCAAAGGCAACCCACAGAATGGGAGAAAATCTTCACTAACCACATATCTGATAGAGGTCTTTTATCCAGAGTGCACAAAGAACTTAGAAAACTAAACACCAAGGAAACTAATGGCCCAATTAAAAAATGGGCCCTGGAACTTAAAAGAAACTTTACTAGGGATGAAATTAAAATGTCTAACAAATATCTTAAAAAATGCTCCACTTCCTTAGCCATCAGGGAAATGAAAATCAAAACTTCCCTGAGATATCATCTAACCCCGGTCAGGATGGCAAAAATCCACAATATGAACAACACCACATGCTGGAGAGGATGTGGAGAGAGGAGAACTCTCCTACATTGCTGGTGGGAATGCAGGCTCATATAGCCACTCTGGTGAGCCGTCTGGAGATTCTTAAAGAAATTAAAGATTGAAATGCCATATGACCCTGCGATTCTACTTTTGGGAATAACCCTCCATGCAGCAGAGGTTCACCTTGATAGCACAAGCACGACCATGTTCATAGCAGCACTGTTTACAATAGCAAAGTCATGGAATCAACCCAAATGTCCAACAGTTGACGAGTGGATAAGGAAACAGTGGTACATCTATACAATGGAGTACTACTCAGCCATCAAAAATGATGAATTACTGGAATTTGCCAGGAAATGGATGTCATTAGAAACAATTATATTGAGTGAAGTATCCCAGACCCAGAAAGTAAGTGCCGTATGTATTCCCTAATAAGTGGCTCCTAATACCAAACCCACCCAGCCCACCTAGATACACTCGACGATAAATCTCGGTAATACAGTAATTGCAAGGAGTATGAACAGGAGGGATGGGGTAGGAGGGCCACACCAGAAACAAGGAGAGAAGGGACCATGTCACAGCAAAGAAAATAGGCCTCCATGAAGGACTGCAAGTAAGCAATGAGACATCTGGTTAAGTTCACAGACTTTTCGTTCCTGATCATTTACAACTGAGGGGGTGTGATCTCACCAGAAGGGGAGGGCATAGAGTCTGACAGATGATAAGTAACCATTTTGCAAATGGGTGATTGACCCCTCCCTCACTGTGGTTTCCTACTTTTATTACATCTACCTTTGAACATACTCTTATAACAAGACTCTAGTTTAACAGCTTTGTATCTCTGGCCAGAGGGTGACATCCAATACCCATCAGGAAGGGCATTGGAGGAGCAGCAAAACCGCAAAAGAAAATCAACAAACCATAATCCAGAACTTCAGAGACTCTATATCAACCACCTAGAACTAGGCCAGCCTAATCTCTCCCCATCCTGAAGCTCAAGGAAATTTGCGGAACAGGGGGCGGTAAAAGTGTAAGAGCACAAGGATGGGAGGAGCAATGATATGCAAGATACTCCACACAAGTTAGGGCCGAAGCAATCATAATTGGACTTTGCATGCCCTGCACAATGTCCAACACACTATTGACCCCACAAAATCTAGCATTTGCTAAAAGCACCAAACATCCTTGGAGGCAAGGGATTGACAGCCAAAATAGTGTTCCTATGCTTAAGGGGAGCAAAGGAAAGGGTTCAGGGAAATGCCGCTGGGTCCTTGTACATCATAGGAGAGGAGGACCCAGAGGAGAGTTTGGCATGCACATTAAAGGATTCTCAGGGGATTGGGAGAGGGGAGGCATTGGGGGGTGGGGATGGAGGGGTGAGGGGAGGGGGAGCAGAGGGGTCGGGGGGAGGAGGAGGGAGGGAGGGAACCGGTGTACCTATTAAGCTTGTATGAGCGGAGATAATAAAAAATGTTTAAAAAAAAGAGATGGGAGAGATGGTAGAAGCACTAGAAGAGACTCTGAGAATGTTTTCTTAGTGTTGAAAAATTTTGACTGTCAGTCATTGGAAAGTTTCTGAAAATAAATGGAATGTCTGTAAAAATAACAGACAGAGAGAAAGAAAGAACATTTGACTACAAAGTGACTTAACCAGGTAACTAACATATAAGTAGAAATTAACATTTATACTATTACTCATTTTGTATTTATGTGATATGTGATATGGCAACTCATACATATGAAATCTGAAGGAGGTAATAGTACTTATTAAAACTTTTATTTTCAAAGTGAAATGATCTTTCTCTGATTCCCAACCTGTAACTCTCTTATGTATTGTTCCTTTAACAGCCCTTGGGGCATTTTTCCAGGGAACTAGCTGACCATTCTCTACTCACTTCCAGCAATGATCATATCCTGCCCACATGTAGTGTCATGAAATTTGGATCTTTCCAACTAAGCACATGTCACATCTTGGAATTTATCACTCAACAGAATGGTGATTTAATTGATGTCTATGTTCTTGTCAGATTATATCTGGCCTTTGATTGGCATATCTCCAATGAGAGCTAAATAACAATGTTTTAAATAACTGAACAAATAGAGCATAACCCTGCAAAATACGCTACTGGGAATAAAAGCAGTTTTATAACCAACATTGAAATCCTCATTAGTCATGACATGTAATTTCCAACAATTTACCAAATTCTCTTTTTATTAATGCTTTTGTCAGTTTGGGTCATTTTGAAGATGAACTGAGGCCAATTTGTTAAATGACTTAGCTAAGGAAGATACTGGTTTCACATATTTGACTAGAACTCAGATTTGTTATGGTGATTTTGAGACTCAATCAATTGTTAACCTGAAATCCAAATGGTAAGATTCTAGGCAAACATGAAAGGAATTCTCTATCTAAGGCAATCCTTGCAGCAAAAGTGTAGGAAATTGTTTTGATTACATGACTGATGCTAGAAGACCCAGATCACAGTGGGCAGGAACATTGCCTAAGCAGGAAGTTAGAAACTGGTAACTTGTAAGCATATATTTATCCATTGTTTCCTCCTACTAGCTACAGAGGCCTTGTCTGAATCACCTGCTGCTGTGACTTCCAGATCATGATGGTATGTGTAACCTGCAACTTGGAGCTGTTATTAAACTCTTCTTTAGCTAGGTGTATATTTCTTAAAACGGCTTGGTTCAAATATTGACTCGATAATTTTTTTTTGGCCATTCATGGCTAACAAACCTTTCCTTTTACTCTCCTTTGGCAACATTATCAAGGTCATGTCCTTGGAAGATCTCCAAGCTGAAAGAACAGATAAATATGAACAGTGTATTAAGGTGACATGTTCCAATGTCATGAAAAAGTCACAACTAGAAAGACATATTATCAAGGAATATAAAGCTTCAGTGGCCTCTATCCATGCAAGTCAAAGGAATTATGAGTTCATCTAAAGATGCCAAAACCATAAATTCCATGTTTAAATCAAATAAAATTCTAGTCATAAGTTAAAGAATTAGCTAAAAAAATATTTTAATAGTACAATACAATGTTAGAGGCAATGTATTGTGTTTAAAACCTGGCATTTTTATTTTAATAAAAGTAAAAAATGAGACAATATTCAAAGATAGTGCCAATAGGGTTACAATTCATTCATTTGTAAATCACGTTGAAGTACAATTAAGGTGAAATGAAATTAGTAATGTTAGAAAGATATATTGAAAATTTAAACACACACACACACACACACACACACATACACACATCAAGTCATAGAATGTTCCCACTACTCAAATGGGTGCGTCTTTGTGATCTTTTGTAAAGAACGATTTATTCCTCCTTCCCACGGAGTCAAATAATGCTTATATGTCTGTGTTTGCCTTTTTTGCTTTATTTTTTAGAATTTCATGTAATAGGTACTCATAAAAATTATTTTTTATGTCTTTGCAGGATATGGTAAGTTTTTGGATGCAAACATATTCTTTACATTTTGTGATGTTCTTATTTTCTATTATTAAAATTCTGACATTTTCAAAGGAATATATTCTAAATATTGTGCTTTTAATCAAATGATATGACTAATATAAATTCAATTTCTCTGGTTTTAGCTATGAAAGGATGATTTATTATTTTTAGCCCCTAAATCTGCTACTCACATGTAGCTAAAGATATAATACTATTCCTTTTACAATATCATCTTATTTCATTGCCGAAAAATGAAAATTCTGATGTAATTTCTTTATCTCACCAAAATATATGTTTGTATACGATATTTTTTGCATTTACACATAGTATGTGAATGCATGTGGTTGTGTGTGTATGTGTGCTCACTTGTGCACTTGTGTGAGGGTGCATGTATGTGTGCATATGCATGTGTGAGTTTGTGCATTTGAATTACTAAGGTGGTTATAAGTATTATCATTTGTCTCTTTCCACTTAGTTTCTTGAGACAGTTCAACCAAGAGATTGTTGATCATCCAAGTTTGCTGTTCTTCTTGTACATGGAAAACACTTTCTTTCTTCTCAAGTGTTGAATTTATAATCGACACACTGCCTGTTGAGCTTTTATATAAGTTCTAGGGATCCAGACTCTGGTACTCAGACTGGAGCATCAAGAGCTTTTATCCACCAAGACACCTCCCCATCACTTCTTGGGCAATATTTTTTTTCTATTTTATCTTATTCTTTTTTATAAGTTCATGGTTTTGAGAGAAAATTTAAAATAGGAGTAGACTTCTCACCTTTGCATAGGAAGCAAAATTCTCAAACCATAAACAGGAATACAACATCACAATTCAATCTACATTACATACATAAAGACAAAATTCAAAGGGATTTGAATTTCTCACTCCATCTCAGAACCCAACTGATATTTTAATTTTGTACATATCAAATATATAAAAATCTGTGTCTTTCAATGTGATTTGGAACCTTGATAACCAGAAATTATCAGTCTTCCTCTTGGATACCTCTACTTATTCACAACTATATTGGGGATGGACTTGAAATTCCCAGGCTAGAAACAAAAGATTTTATCACTCTTTGCCAACTCAGTCCCCTTTGTCTCACACCATTTCCCACCTAGAATTATGCTATTACCTAGGAAGAGTTGACTGTGACTTTGTTATGTACCTTCCACCAGGGGCCATAGCATGCAGTAGTCTTCCCTCCCCCCTCTCTTGTCCCCTCCCTTCTCTCTCTTCTTGGTCTTTCTCTCTCTATCTCCCCCTCCACTGATAAGTAAGTAAGTAAGTAAATAAATAAATAAGTAAATAAATAAGTAAATAAATAAATGTGCTATTTTAAAAACATATCAAAAACTATCAGACAAAGAGCATAAAAATGTCAAATTTTGAAATCCCAATTCATAAGACCTCCTTTAATCTTTTGAAGGAGACTCTTCAGGACCAGGGCTTATTGCACTTTACTCTTTAGTCCTGTACCACAAGAATTGAAAACCAGCCTGTTCAACACAGTGAGACACTGTGGATAAACAGACTTCTGCGTGCAAATTGTGTTCATAATGACTACTGATTCCCTTTCCCACATTCATACCCAGCATCTCAGTCTGAGTGCTTGACCATTGTTGCCTTGAGCTGTTGAAATTATCAACAGCAGAATTCATCACCATCAACCAAACAGTTTTTAAGGAGGATTCTGAGCCTTGATTTCCTCCAGCAGAATCTCAGGGGTGGGGCCACATCTGCTTTCACCAAGTCTTCAGGTCCATTTCATGTAAATGGGTCCTACCACCTCCACCTTCACTCCCCAGAACAGATTCTCCTCTCGGTCACAAGAGGGCGCCACCATAAAACCAACCGGAACATTCCATTTCAAAGCAGGCTCTGCATAGCCAGAAGATGGAGCGCAAGACTCAACCTAAATGTGGGACTTCAGAAGTCCTCCCTGGCAACCTCATTCTGTGGGAAGCCTCCTGTACTCCCACACAGAACCCCTGCATGATTTTAGTAACACTTGAACGATGTAGAATCTTCACACCACAAATACCATAGGCTCGAGTTATTGTTGTCACTTCATCCTAATAATGTATTTTTCAAGAGGCAACTTATATTCTTTAAAGGGGGGCAGTAATGGGACCTGCTATAGTCTGTGAGGACTAACTTCACCGACACGTTTAAGTCTGTGTACTTTCTGTGTACTACATACAATGTTACTTTTTATTACTTATGCATTTAGTTACAAATTAATATTAAAAATATGCACAGCCATGAGAGATCATAAATGGTTGCTATTATGTCATGACAGATATGTTATAGGTATATTCCTACTCATCTCTGCCTCACTGCTCTGAGAGATTACCAGATCCCTGAAAATAAATGCCAACTGATTTTTGGTTAATGTCTAATCTAACAAGCATACTGAGAGAGGGTTGATCACTATCTGGTCACTCTCTTCAGCTGAGGCCCACTGCTGAGTCTTGGATTAATATGGATAAACTAACTAACTCCAAGGTTATAGAAATGAGCTTACTTACCTCAATGGTTCACAGAACAAAACAAATAGACATGAGTATGAGAATGAGATTTGTAAGAAAATGGCAGAGTAAATGGTGGAGGAGGTAGAAAGAGGATGATAAAATATAAATGGTATGGGAGACCAGTTTGCAATATGCACATGTGTGAAATTGTCAAAGAACAAATTTATTTAATAAAAAATAAAATGAGAAAAATATCAGAAAAGGAACAAGCAAGAAAGAAATATATATTTAAATAGAACTTCATTCTGTTGAAAACTGATTTCAATATTTTAAAGTTCCATGGCTGACAACAATCCCCATCCCAGATCATACTGACTGAGCCCGTGTCTTATTCTGCCCTTGGGGATACACAGATTAATGAAACATATTTCTTGTCCTCATGGATCTCAAGGCCTAGTGGGGGGAAACAGACCAACAAACAGATACATTCTGATGATGTATTGCAGGTGGATAAATGCTGTTGAAGTTGCACACAAATTTTTGATAGGAGCACTAGCTGGACAGGAAGGAATTGAGGAAAATGTTATAGTGAGAGCCATAAAATAAGGTACTGCATATTGAAGATATCAAAAATACAAGCTGGCAGCAAATGCATGATTTAGCCTCTCTAAAGTCCCTTCTTTACAGCCCAATAAAGTTGGTGACAACAGCTTTCCATTGAATGGAGAAGAGGTAATTCACTCAGGAAATATTTCTTATCCAACCAGGCTGCAGCTTGGTAAGATCCTGACAAATGCTATGTTGGGAGGTTTGCCGACAGGTATTTCTAAGTGAGCATCATGTTCAAGAAGCACAACATTTGTACACATCAAATCCAGGGCAAGAACATCTTCTATCCTTCCAGAAGTCAAACTCATCAGACATGAGGTGGTGTGATGTTTCCAAAAGTGGTTCTATTTAAAGAATATACAAATTCACTTGAATTATCAGATGGCAAACAGTTAAAAGAAATGAGGGCTAGGAACATGAAACAAGTTGCTTTACCTACAAAATTAAGTAATCAACATACCCAATAAAGATTTATAATCATTATTGTAGTATCAAGATCTGCTGCTTCCCTGAAAGTAAAAGGTTAGGTTTTCTGAAAGCTTAACATCTGTTCAATAAGTCCATTTATATCAGACACCATTAGGAGTCGAGAATATCATCAAACCTATTCTCCAGTGACACACAGCTTGTGTTTCCGTTGTCACACAGGTGAATGTAATACAGCCTTTCCTTAATGCTCCAATTTTATCTAGATCCAGCTTTTGAAAAAATAATAGGGTATTTTTCTTTGCATTAATTTACAAGGCAAAATATTTACAATGTATTAAGTCAGCTTTCAAGTGAATCAATTTCATGTAAGAAGGTGGTTTCCTGGAGTGAGTAATTTATTTCTACAGCCGTGCTTCCTTCCACAAAAGCAGGGTGAAGACAGTCTGCAGAGTGTCCCTATTGTAAGAAACAGTCTGCCATCTAAGGTTGCTTTTCATAACCACAGCTTTACTCAAGAAGACAACAACTGAACTGCATTGGCAAAGGGTCTTTTGGTAGGAAATTAATCAAAATGTATGGTTGGTATCTGCAATCAGGTTACCTGGCTGCTTTGTGTGTAAATAGACAGCCTTCACTCACAAATAGAGACACAGGTAGAGCAGTACCAGGGCATGACATGGTAAGTGTGTTACATATCCAAATCCTTTGCATATCTGTATGCGCACCTGTGTCACACTCCTGAATTCTTCTGGCTTTGTATTTCCCAGCTGCCTCCCTGTGTTGATATGCTCCTGTGATAAATCATCACAGAGTGTCAATGCTCTTATGAGCAGTTGCTTCAGAATGCCACTGAGCTATCTTGTGCATGATGGATACGAAAGGCATACTGATGACAGTTGGCAAAAAAGATGATGTTGACCAGGGTAGCAAAAGATTTAAGATGAAATTTCACATAATTACCTGATAAAAAGTCAACTGACATACAGCATGCATCCATGGGTATGGAAAAATCACAAGCCTTTGTCACATGATGTTCCTGGTACCACCATCCTAAACCTCTTTCTCTGAACTGTAGATTGACCAACTAGAAACCTTTTCAGAAGAAATAAATGTTTAAAATTTACCCAAGACTCAAATATACACATTGACTTTGAAAAATCTGTATGGTTGCTTGATTTGGGTCAGAAAGTATTTTTCCAAGTTGTTTGTTGGTACTGAAACATCTATTATACCATCCACAAGGAAGGGGCTGGAGAGATCGCTTGAGGATTAAAGCCATTGCCTTGCAAGCAAAAGAATCTGAGCTTGGATCCCCGAATTCCATGTAAAAATGTCAGGCAGAATTGGTGGAGGCCTGCAATTCCCACCCTGGAAGGCACAATCAGGAAAACCACAGACTAAAGAAATAATGTAGAAGAGGAATCCAGGATGATTTCTGATATTATCCTTTGGCCTCCACAAGCACACAAATTCAAGTGCCTTCTTGAACACACAGCCAGCACTCACAGAAAAAAAAGACAGACAGACAGACAGACAGACAGAGAGAGAGAGAGAGAGAGACAGAGAAAGAGAGAGAAAGAAAGAAAGAAAGAAAGGAAAGAAAGAAAGAAAGAAAGAAAGAAAGAAAGAAAGAAAGAAAGAAAGAAAGAAAGAAAGAAAGAAAGAAAGAAAGAAAGAAAGAAAGAAAGAAAGAAAGAAGGAGAAAGAAGGAAAGAAAGAAATGAAGGAAAATGAGATTCATTCACATTTATGTTATTCCTTCCCATGAGATGTATGTCCGGAGAGACATCAATCATAGTGAATGCATGCCATAGTACTTATTCCGTTGGAAAAGTGTTTTCAAGTATATAGTCATGTCATCTAAGGAAAATCAAGAAAAGCTTGGGTATAAATATCATGTCACAAATTTTTCAGAAAATTGAAGAGTAGTTCTTTCTCAACAAAGTTCCCTGCTTATATACAATCTCAAATAAATATCATTGATCTCAGGAGGACCCTACTACTATGTCAATTCTGTTTAATGATGGGACATATTAGTCAATCTAAAATGATCAGAACATGTGCAAGACAAGGAAATGAAAACTTTTTGTACCAAATTTTTGGAAACTTAGGAATCTATGTTAAGATCTTATAAAAATAGATTGAAGACTAACTTCAGCTACTAGTGCAATGGATTCATACAGTTTTCTTCATCTTTGTGACACAGCCAAGCTGTTAACAAATCGAATATTGAATCATACTCTGTTTTAGTTTTCTCTAAAGAGTCATGAAGATAGGGGCAGAAACTTTCATAGGAAATTTTCTAACAGGAAACTTCAAAGCTTGCATTTGTCATAAGTATTATAATATTTAGGTTCATTTAAAAAGAGCTCATGAAAGATGTCTTTACTGTCTGCTTTATTCTGTTCTTTACCTCTCAGAAAATAGTCACTCTTCAATTCATTCTCTATGTTCAGCAAAGATGCTTCATTCATCTTTCTTGGGCACTGAGACAATATGTTAAATCTCAATCAGTTTTTAGTAACTCCCAAATCCCTTGTTTAACCTCTGTCATCACAGATATGAGTTGATAGAACCTATTGATACAAAATCCTGTTGGAATCAGCTCCTCCTATAATCTGCCTTTCTAGATGCCAACAAAGTCTCAGATACGTTTACACACAAAGAATCCCAAAGTATAAAACCAACTTCCGGCTTAGAAGTAGAGATAGGTAGACTGACAGAAAAAATACCTGTGACATCCTGTGCTGCTTCTCCTATGATGACTGTTTCAATATTTCATGTCCATAATCAACTTGGAAGGTTGCAAGAATCAAATAGCTTCAACGGAATAGGAGAGACAGTTTCTGGTGTATTGTTTTTATTTTTCAAGTGTATTACATACAATACATGATATATAGAACTAACAGCAGTATGGAAAACATTTAGGATTTAAGTAAGGTCACACAAGCTATTTGATCAGTAGTTTGGGAAGTTTTCTGTATATCAGACTCCATGCTGCAATATATAGCATTAAGTTTAAGCTTGGTCAAAGGGGTCATTCACTATTTAATGCACTTTCATTAAAAACAAAACTAAAAGTAGTTTCCAAAGCATCTTCTAGTGAAATGTTACTGAATGATATAAAAAACACTGAATGCCAAAGCATTTGAGAAAGTAGTATACAAGCATATATATTTGCATGTTTGTGTGTGTGCATGTGTATAAAAATATATGTCACAGGTTTTTTTCTCTTTTTATTTATTTATTTTCCCAATCATACAAACTTAATAGGTATCCCTGTCCCCTTCCTCCCTCTACCCCTCCCCACTCCACCTTGCTCCCTCCCCCCTTTTCCCCTTCCCTTCACCTCCTCCCTCACGTTCTCTCAGTGTCACCCTGTTCCCCCCAATCCCTGGAGCATCCTTTAGTGTGAATGTCAAACTTCCCTCTGCGTCCTCCACTCTAATGAGCATTGCCTAGATCACTTTCTTGTGTTCCCCTTTAGTATGGGAACACTATTGTGACTATTAATCCCTTGCCTCTAAGGATTCTAGTGCCTGTGACCTATGCTATACTTTGGGGAGGTCATTGATATGTCAGTCATTGTGCAGGTCATGTAAAGTCCTATTATAGTTACTGCAGCCCTAACTTATAAAATGCATATACATTCACATGTATTCATAAGCATATGGCTATCAGCTGGAGATTTGCAGCATTCTGTTTGAATATTGTTTCAGTGTTATAGAAGGAAAGTATGTTCTTTTGGATTCTGTCAGTATAGATGTTACAATGTATTCCAGTAGATGCTGCAATGTATTTTAGTAGCTATTTGAAAGGGGCAATTTTTCTTAACATTTTGAGTATCTGTTTCTAAAATAGAAATGATAGCACCCACTTGAAAGGGCTGCTGCAAGAATAAAGTTAATTTAGCAGCATTTGAATATATAGCGCTGCTTGTCAGCAGGTGCTCAAAGATGTTACGGCAGTCCTAACTCAGCTAAACAATCTTTACAGATAATAGATAACAGTGTGAAAAAATGGGTATCAAGGTTTTCTTTTAAGGAGGCTGTAGATGGAGTATAAAGATGCTTTCTCTTCTCTCAGAAATGCAGTGAGTTAGTTATTTAACTGATACAAGTTGTCTATCATCAAGATATCAAGGACAACGTGGAATTCAGAGACCACAAGAAACAGGCAGAACAGCCAATCCTAATCTATTTTTTGTACTAATAGTGATATCAATGATTATTAACATATCACAAATTTGAATCTAAAATAGCACACATATTGATTACTTTAAGGTTGTATATTTGTATGTATATGAATTTATGTCAATGTAATTTTTAAGGCTGCTTCAGTCTAATAACACATAACCAAGAATCTATGTACTGGAATCTATTATTTATAGAGCAATAAAGCCCTCTAGATATCAACTTAGTGACTGATGTCCAAATCACTTCAGGATTTAAGATAGAAGTCCTTGGGTATAAATAATCGAATTGTAAGTATTACTTAAGGTGTAAGATCAGGACAACTATTAAAATTATGTCTTTGTGTGGAGAAATTCTATGATATATCTTTAATAATTAATGGTGCAATTTCAGGGAAATTATTTTTCATTTTTATCTTTGGCCTTATTAATATATAGTCTAGTAATTATAAAGAAGAATACATGAACAAAATTAATGCCAAACAGATTGCAATCAGATATAGAAAATGCAAAGGCTGCATAGGGCTGCTAGGAGGGTATCTGTTTAAAATAATACAGTGTTTTATGAAAAAATAAAGAAAATAAACATAAAAATCTTTCTTTAAAAATTGTCACTTTTACACCGTGGTGCTGCATATGATTTTAGAGGGATGGTAGCATGAATATAACCTGTTTTAACACCAAGACTCGCTATTTACAGGTGCTACTGCTATTGCATGATCTCCATCTATCTACTTTATCTATCTAGCAATAAAACTTTGAGAAATGTTTCTCATCCCTAACTTCATTTCCAGTACCTCAGAAGCTATTTGCTTCATAGTCAGAAGTTTAGTGTAGAAAAACACTGTAATATAGAACTCAAGCTTCCAAAAAATGGCAATTTTTTTTTTAGTTTGATTCCCCTTAAGCCCACCCCAACTTCATCCTGAATCTAGTTGCTAATTCAACTGGGTAACCTTTTTTATGACTTCCCTTCCCACTTTTTGATCTAATGAATCTAACTATAAACAACATGACACACTAAAACCCAGCCAAGGATTAATTAAATATAGGACATTTTAGCTAAAGTTTACTATCCAAGCTTGGTTGCAGTTGTACTGTATGGAGTATAGTCTTGTAGTAAGTGCTTACAGAAAGATTTTTCAGCAATTACAATGCTATATTTCTTCTGTAGATAACTTATAGTCAGATTTCTTTCATTTTCTTGTTAAATGGTAGCATCTTTAATTCATGTTAGCCCTTGAAAGTCTCAGCAGATATTAGGTGGGAAATGAATTTGTGTCTGTGTTTTAAGTCATGTGGAAGGTAGCTGTGAGCTAGAGAAGCAATTTTAAGTATTACCTATGCATAAGTTGCTGCTGCATCAAAGCAGGATTTATAAATGGAGCTGTAATTGAATTTTTCACGTGACAATTTTCTCCCCACATTTACCAAGAATGGCTCCATAAGATCACACAATTTACTTCTTGAGCTATTTTTTTCCTTAACAGTTCCCAACATCCAAGTCAATCATTAAGTATTTTCGCTTGATATTTTTTCTTTTGATATAATACAGAAAAAAAAAAACTTGCAACTGAACAAGAAATAATGTGAAAAAGGCAGAAATGGTTCTGTTAAATATCCAAGGCTCAGGTAAAACCAAAGGAAAAGCAAGTGCATACAGACAGTGAAGATGCAAGTCAGAATACTCTGTGGAGAGAGTCCTAATTATATAAATAATACATAGATTAGGCTTAAAAACTTGTTTACAGCATTGATTCTACAATACAACATTATGATAAAATGCCACTTTTTACTTTTGTGACATTAATAAATGAGATATGAAGTTTATGTGTCTTGTTTTCCTTTCTAGTTCTAAATTTCTGCAACACTGATAAACTTTCATGAGAAAGAAGTAATGATAACCCTCTACATTTTGGCACACAGCTTTATATTTATAAATTTATCTGGCAATGTGCAGATTAAAAGACTCAGCACAAAATGAGTGATATTTATAAGGTAAACTTAAGGACAGCACAGAACATTTCTGTAGGAACAAAACATTCATTCTAAAGGTACATTGCAATCTGTTTGCTGTCAGAACAGTGTCTTTGGAAGAAACTTTATAGTGCCCTGACACCATATCCATAGGTCCTGCATGACTCTGGAGTCCTCATTTTTCTTGATAACTTGTCCATGCATTCACAATTTTAAATGGCGCTAAATGAAGAGTTTTAGTTGAATGTTTTGGCTCTGGCAAATATTGAACCATACTGACTCCATCTCACACTAAGTGGTACACTGGACTCAAATTAGCATCTAGTAGAAATCTCTGTACCATTATGCAACCTAGCTGAACCGCATATACATGTGCATGCACACACACACCCTCCCACATACTACAATGCATACATTGCACAAAGTCAATTATATTAAGTTCAAAACTACAATTCTATGCTACAAGTTAAAGAAACCATTGTTTTCTGGAAAGTCTCTTGAAAGTCAACAAAGATTTACCTTCCTCTACTAAGAACTGATCATTTAAAAGTAAATACCTGTTTACCTCACATGATTTTGTCACTTCACTTTTTTTTCAAAACTTTAATACAATGACTCATAAAATACTGTGTATTTATCAGGTGCCAGATGATGTTTTGAAATATACAGGCATCGTGAAGTGAAGTGGTTATGCCAGGATAACAACCAAAAGCATTGGCTCATATATCTATCACTTCCTTGTAAAAACTCCTCTGAACTTTACAAGAATGGTACTCAATATATTTACCTTTAGCAAATGTAATGTACAATGGATTCTCTGGAATCATTCCTATAATTGTAGCTGTGTAGTCTCTGAAGTGTTTCTCTGCTTGGTTAACTTTCTAGTCACTCAGGGCTGTGATAGATAACAAACAATTTATGTTCTATTTCCACAGTATACTTTTTTCACTTAAAAATGAGAGTGAAGGGCTAAAGATATGGCTCAGGAGTTAAGACTCCTGCTTTGTTAGCAGAAGATCTTAAGTTCTCATCCCAGATCCCATGTTAAAAAAAGAAATTCCAGGTAGAAATGGCATTGGCTTGTACTTCCAGCCCTAGTGGACAGAACCTGGGAAATCACAGCCTGAAGCAAAAAGGAGAAAGAAGCAATCTAGGATTATCCTGGAAGTCATCCTTAGATCTCCACAGTGCTCCCCCCAAAATACACACAAAATAAATAAATAAAGTTTAAAATAATAGGAGTGAAATCCTCTAGACATATCTGATGCAGAAGCATTGTTGCCAAACTAAGTCTAGTTATGTCGCAAACATTGTTTAATGAGATTATCATTTTTTATAGTGAAAACAACTCTGAACTTTCCAAGAACATTATTACAGCAGAGATACTTTATCTATTGAACATCTCCTATTTATCTAAAACTCTGTGTATAAACCCCCTAGTTCTTTTAGTCCCTTATCCATGTAAGACTCCAGTAACTACCAATTTGTTCTATACATTGAGTTTTTGTTTTCAAATGTAAGTAAAATCATATGGAACTTAGCTTGTGATATAGTTTATAGTCAATATAGTAACATTCTGTTGTTTTCTTTGTTGTCCTGTTACCCTTAATACTAAATCCCTTCTCAATGTAAACTAACTGACTAATTAAATATATAATTAAATACATAAGTACAAAATAATGAGCCCAGAAAAAACTGAGACAGGAAAATATATTCTCTATTCCTGAATGGAAATATTGGTAGCATACCTTGGTATCTACTGTGCAAGGCAGCCCTGCTGAAGGCCAAAAGAAATACAGAACCACAGCAAAGTTAATTGGAATCTTCAATAAGTTCAAAGGTGAAGGGAGTTCATATTCAACCACTCTAAATTGTTAAGAAAATTCGTCTCCAGAATTCATCTTTTTAACTCAAGTCAATTTAAAATTTGTCTATATCTGGTTTCAAATGTTTGAAGTAAAAAAAAAAGCTTTATTTCTTCTCTTTGAAAGGCAAACACTATAACCTGCACACGTGCACACACACACACACACACACAGACACACACACTCAAAATGATTTCAAATTGCTAAACTCAGTATTTCAGATGACAAAGACTTTTGCATTTCCCTGAACATATATATACATATTGAGTGGAGTAACAAACTTCTTCCATTTTACATAATGAGAAAGGGGACAAGTTAGAAAACAGAAAAACTTTCCTTTAAAGAAGTTAGGTATGCTTAGACTTCACATTTTCCCCAAATATGAAAAAAATTATTTAGTATTTTTTACAATGTATTTTCATACAATCATAGACAAGGCTACTTAAAAGGCTACTATACCATGTTTTATTAAGCTCAATTGAGACAACAAGGTGTCTCAACTATTTACATGGTGTATGCATATTGCTTATTCCACTTTATATCATCATAAATTATTTTTCTATTAATGACATAATTTTCAAGCTGATAACTTAAAAATAACAAAAAAACCCACCCTATTGTATAGCAAGAAGGCACTTTACAATTTGATTTTAGTATCCTCTATATCGTCCCAGTTGTGCTTTATTTTGTTCCTTCCTCTTGGTTACAAATGTTCCAAATTCTCCCCAAAGTCTCTGACTGCAAGAGAGTTAAGCTCTTCACATTTTGACCTAAGGTAACACAGCAGAGTAGGAAATGAAACCTTACTTTTATGTTAGATATATCTAGAATATATCTAGAATATGGTTCCCTTGTATTAAACCTAGAAATTCTGCTAAACAAATTATGATGAATATTAACTGTCAACTTGAAACCTGAGAGACTGGCCTCCCGGTAGGCTTTATTTCTTTAGATGAAGATTGGCTTCTAGATATCCATGGCAAGAGTTAAGTTGATTGAATTAACTGATGAAGAAAAACCCTCAAAAAAGAGTGAATGATGGCATTGATTGGCTGTTATGCCTGCATTGATTTCTTGTTCTGAATCTCAATGTGCTGTTGCCAGCTCTTCCAACTCCAGCTGCTATGACTTCCCTGCTATGATGAACTGTAAACTGGAACTGTGAGTCAGAAAGGTATTTTTCTCATAAACTTGTTTTGGCCTGGTATTTTGTTGCAACAATGTATAATGAAACTAAACTAGAAATACACTATTACCTCTCTAGAATATTATAAGCCAGATGTTACATCAGGAAAAACACTATCTTCCTTTCAGCTGAATATATATGTATATAGAGTCACTTCAGTATACATTTATATAGTTGTGCATGTATGTGTGTGTATGTGTGTGTTTTCCCAGAAAACATAAATGATTTTCAAATTTTTGTTTGCTCTAGGTAATAAATAATTTTCATTGTTATCTTGACATGATTTAGAATTACTTAATGTCAGGTTTTGAAATGTGAGTTGTCCCCTATAGGCTCATTTGTCTGACTCTTTAGGTTTTTGGAAGGGTCATGGCATCTTTAAGTGGTGGAGTCTTATTGGAGGAAAGCAGTCACAAGGGGTGGGCCTATGAGGTAGATTAATTCCACCTTTCTTCTGGGAGAGGTCTACTCTTTCAGGTGTCAGTTTTTCATCTCAGCTTCCTCTAGGTATGTAACCTAGGTGATCTCCAGCTTTTGCCAGCCAGGCATGCCTTTTCCACCTTAAAGACTGTATCTCAGAGCTGGAGAGGTGGCTCAGGGGTTAAGCCTCTGCCTTACAGGCGGAAGGTCCTGAATTCGGATCCTAGACCCTACGTATAGATGCTGGGCAGAAGCGGGGGTGGCCTGTATTTCTGGTCCTGGTAGGGCAGAGCCTGTGAATCCCTGGGCAGAGTAAACAAGGAGGAGGTGGAGGCGGTCCATGATGGTTCCCGAATTCGTCCGTGGTTCTACACACACACATACATACACACGCACACACACACATACACGTACAATTGAATAAATAATAATAATAATAAAGGACTGTATCTCTACTCTGGAACTATAAACTGTATAAATTGTATATATATCTTGTCTCACAGCAATAGAGAAGAGTAACTGTTACACATGAAAAACATACTTTGAGCATATTTGTGAGGTTTCCAGAGAGGTTTAACTAAAAACGAAAGACTCTGCTTGAAAGTGAAAGATCATCTCTTGGGCTGGAGTACTGGTGGGAAAATAAAAGAAAAAAAGGTAAAATCAGATCTTTCAATTCCCATTCTTTGCTTCCTTGTGGGTACCACCATGCCTTTGCCACCATGATGAACATTATGTATTCTTTACTCCCTCTTTGGCACTCTAGGCAATAAAAGGAAATGTAATTAATACCTGCAAACCAAAACTGGCATTGCAAAGTAGAGCCATTGCTGTGTTAAACCTGATCACATGGCTCTAAAACCTTCAGAACAGTTTCTCCAGAGGAATGTGGAAGCATGTTTAGCTGAAGGCTAGCAAGACCCTGAAATACGGTATGGAGAGATTAATGGGTTATCCTGGCAGGACACTAGAAGAACAGAATCCCAAAAGAAAAGGTGGATAGTAAAAACTTCTTTGGCAATTCGTCTTCATGTTCCTGATAAGATCACAACCAAACATCTTGGAGAAGCAAAGAGTTTTATTCTTGCTTAAAAATCTCACTTCAATTCATAGTTCAGCATGGAAAGAGAGTTCAACCAATATCAGAAGTGAAGGGAGCTGTCCACATTCAGAGATTGCTGGGAGAGTGAAAAATTTCTACACTAGCCAGGCTGTGAATCTGCCAAAGTGTTCCAAAGCATGTCATCTTAGTGAACCAGCTCTCCATTTTATCCACCTGTTCAGGGGCTGAATCCTCCTACTATAGAGAGGCTTTTCCCATCAATTAGATGTCTCTGACAAGCTTTCTCATGGTTTGTCATAATTACTAATTCCTTATAGATATGTCCAGCACTCAATTTTTAAGTTGTCACATACAACTAAGTGGCACAACTGGACTCTCAGGGTTGTGGAGGAGATAGGGACTTTCTCAGGAATGGACTACAGAATATCAATTTTCAAGTCTCCTGAAAACATGGCTGTATTCCACTCATGTCCTTAACACTTGCATGATGTTTCTTGATGAAGAGAATTTCAGGCAAGAATATCATCCAAGCTGAGGCATGGCTAGCACTCATGGTCCTTTGTCAAGTGAACAAAGAAATAGTAAAAATATGGAAGAAGGTACTACTATTGGTGGAAGCTGGGGAGGAAGGAATCACTGTCCTCAGATGGGTCTGGTAAACTCACAGTGCTTCAGTGGACAGTTCCACATGTAAGCTCAGAGAGATTCCCATAGTTAAACTCAGTGGGTCATAAAACAAAATAGACATTGGAAAAGGGAATTTTTTTAAAAAAATTCATATATATTTATGAAGCTGTAGAATGAGTAGAATGAGCCATTTTAACTTAGAGAAAAGTTTTGTGCAGAGAAAAGAGATGTAATATTTAAAGTGATTAATACCACAGAATAAAAATTATCCTCTGCCCTGGGACAATAGGAAGAGTACACTGAGTCCAAGATTCCAACCATGAAAAGCTCCAGTTTATAAATACAAAGTCATTGGAAATAAGAGAGATACTTAGGAGATTATATCTGAATGGGTTCTCAATGCAAAATAACTGACTGACTAAATACATAATTAAATACATAAATATAGAAATGTCTTCATATGTCCTGTCTCCAGGCTTACCAGGGCACTATAGCTGTGGCAGAACTGTACGATGAGCTGGAAGGATTTGACATCATCTTCCACATAGGGCTAGTCTTACAGCGATACAAATTGCAAAATATACAGGGACCATGATTGCTTGCAGACTTCAAGCTTCTAAAAAGCCATTTAATCTGTAATCTGTGGCAGGGTCAGTTTTCTTGCAAAGATGCTCCAAGAGGCTGTGTAGAGCTTTCAGTGCAGTGAGGACTCCAGAATATGGGAAAGACCAGGAGCAGTGCCCACCAAGGAAGACTGCAGCTACAGAAAGAGCTACTTAAGCAGCAGGCAGCAGAGCCTGAGGACATGGATACCTAAACGTCTGAAACACAGATTATGTTATCATGTATTCCAGATGTTGGCCATAGGGCTATTAGGTTTAGTTTTTCTCCTTTTTTAATTTTTATTTTGCTTTAATTCAGATTTTCCTTCTTTTCCTCCATCACTCCATTTTGTAAGAACAATATTTGCTCTGTCAGTATTTATTAAAGTATGCACCATTTCTATAGGGTTCACAGTTGAAAAATTGCCTGGAATCTCAGGAAACGCTCATAATTTTCAATTATATTCAAACTGCCAAGACTTTGCAAAGTCTCAGAGATGCATTTTTGCAATGTGAGGTGAGGCTTTAGGAGCCAATGTTGGGATTTTGTGATTTAAAATAATGATTTGAGGGCTGGAGAGATGGCTCAGGGGTTAAGACTCTGAATCACAAGTAGAAGGTCCTGAGTTCAGATCCCAGGTCTCACTTAAAACCACTAGGCAGAAATGGCAGAGGTCTGCACTTCTGGCCCTGGTGGGTGGAGTCTGGGAAATCCCAGAGCAAATCAAAAAAAGAGGTAGAACCAATCCAGGATGATTCCCCAAGTCATCCTTGGGCTTCCACAGGGACATACAGTGCCCTCTGATACACATGTGTGTGCACACACGCACATACACACACACACACACACACACACACAAACACATGCACATGCATGTGCACATGTGAACTGAATAAATAAAGTTTTAAAAAGTAATGATTTGCATGGAAAAAGGGTGAATTTGTTAGGGCAAATTTTCATTGTCAGCTAGGCGAGATATGGACTCAACTAATAGACCTAGGTCTGGTTTTACTGATGATGGTACTTCCACACAGTTTCATAGAGGTAGAAGTTCACCCATCTTAAGTGTCAGTGACAGAACTCCATGTTGTATATCCTATACTGAATGTGAGAAGCAATTTTTAAAAAAAGATATGTAGACAGATAATAAAATAAATAGATAAATGAATGAATGAATAAATAAATAAATAGATAGATAAATAAATAAAAAATAGCTGAGCTCAGCACTGCCATCCCCCTCTATAACAGTTTATAGGATGAATCTAGTTATTCCCATCATAGGACCTTTCCTACCATGTTGAACTGTGAGCGAAAATAAATCCTTCTTTCCTTCCTTAAGCTACTTTTTGTCAAACAGTCAGTTGAAATAAGAAGAAATGTAACTGATGCAACATTCATATATGAAATGATTAACTCTTCAGTTACATATTTACATATATTAAACCTATTTTATCATCCTAGATACTCCATGTCTATTTTCTTCAAGTGTTTTTCTTCATTCAACAAATTCATAGCATGGAGCTTCACTGCCTCTTAAGAGAGAACCATGTCTTCAACTTCTTTACACTTTTGTGACCGATTTGATTCTTTTCCTTTGAAATTGCAAATGCTAATTCCATATTCTTCTCTGGAACCCATAGAAAGCTATTCATTTAGACCACAAATCCAAAGCAAGATTTCTGCTCATGGAATTAATGCATTTTTTTAACTGTTTTAGCTGACATAATTCAAATATTACACAATTCTCTCTGTTTCAATGTAAACTTTTATGATTTTATGTAAATGCACACTTCTGAAATTCTCACTACAGTTTAATTTTAGATTTATTCTATGACTACTGTCAAACCCACCATCATATAGTCACTCCCTGTTCTCATTCGTGGCCAAGCAACATGATTTTTCTTTCATTGCCGATTGATTTGTTTCTTTTTGCTGACACTTCTTATAAATAGAATCCCAGAATATCTGGTCTTTGTGAATGGTTTCTTCACTTAGCAACATGATTCATTAGATAAATACATGTTTTAACGTGAGTTGGTGCTTGATTCTTTTATTTTTAAATAATACCCTGTTGTATGAAGACATCATATTTTGCTTATCTTATTGATGGATGTTTCTTCCACAGTTTAGATTGTTATGCATCATGCTGCTATAAATATTTACAGACAAACCTTTGTGAGCACATATGTTCTCATTTGTTTTGCATACATACCTAGGATTGGAAATGTCAGGACATTTGGGAGATCTTGTGTGGAACATTTAAAGAAACTGACAAACCATCTTTCAAAATTTCCTGTTTATACCCCCAGAATCATGCAGGAGAATTTTAATTTCCCCATAATCTATTCAATAAATGAGATCAACTGAACTTTTATTTTAGATTTTTGGGGGGCATGAAATGACCCCTGTTGTGTCATTGATGTGTATTTATTTAATAGTGATTTTGGAGTATCTTTTCATGTGTATATTGGTTATTTATATAACCTCCTTGATGAATATCTAGTCAATGATTTTACTTTATTTTCAAATATTATTTCTCTTAGTCTTAATAGGATAAGATTTTATTTTATTTTATTATGATGATAAGATGATGAGAATTCTAACACACACATTTTGCAAATATTTTCTTCTATTTAAAACTTATAGCTTACATTACAAAGTAAGCTTTTGAAATACAATGATTATCTTTCTCTTGTGTGTGTGTGTGTGTGTGAGAGAGAGAGAGAGAGAGAGAGAGAGAGAGAGAGAAAGTGTGTGTTTATGTGTGTAGGTATATGTACTCAAGTATGCTTGAATTTGTGTGTCTTCAGAGGCCCAAGGGTGATATCAGTGATCATATTTGATGATTTCTCTCTCATTTCATTTCTGAGTTCAGGCCTTAAATCAAACCTAGTGCATGGCATTAGGATTATTCTGGATTGCCAACTTGCTCAGAGGATTCCCAGTTTCTTTTTTCTGATCTAGAATTACAGGTTGGATACAGTATTCACTGGCATTTTTAAATGTGGGACTGAGATTATGGCTCAATGGTTCAAGTTTTTATCTTGAAAGCAAAGGGAACTACGTTCACATCCCCACATTCTACTAAATTCTGAGACAAAATCTTGAAGGTTGACAAAGTCTTAAGCACTTTATTTTTTACTTGGAATGTGGCATTGCACCTAAGAAATTCCATATTCAACTGATGTTATTAATGTTTTTATAGTTTAATCTCATGTTTTGGGCAACTACCTTCCCCTTAATATCTCCATTCTACTCTTAATGCCTCTCATACAGTTAAAAATGAAGGTGTTGCTGACATTTTTTTCAATATCTCATATTTTCCTCTCCACAAACTCCTTTTCAAACAAATATTGTTTATTCACATTGTTTATAAACATCAAACTTAATCAGCTTGTATTCGACGTTTTTGTTGTGTTTAGTTTGTTCCTTAGACTAACCCTCTCCACAAAGTGCAATGAAAGTCAGAGGAAAACTTTCACTGCTCAATTCTTTCCTTTTGCCATATGACCTGTGGGGATTAGACTCCACTTCATTGGCCAGATTTGGGCACAGTTGTCTTTCTGCTCTTTAGCCATTTCTTTCCCTATCTCAGTGGAGTTTGATTGTGCCATGTGACTTCTTGCCTATTAGAGACTGTGTGTCCCTTCTCCCAATGAAGTAAACCAAAAAAAAAAAACGCAATAAATTGTTCAATATATCTATCACACTCTTAAATGAGTGTAACTTGTAAGATGACAACATAAACATTAACTTTAAGAGGCCAGTGATTGTTAAGAGAAGATGCAGAGAAAAACAAGAGGAAATAGCTTGATTTCAATGACATGTTTATTTAAAATGAGCTCTGAGAAGGACCCCTGGAAGTCAAGTCAAAACCAAATTCTTTTACAGATTTGGAATTTGTAACTGAAGAAGCAGTAGAGGAAATCTTGCAGAAAGTAATGTTTCGTTGAGAGCACTCAGATTTCTGGTACAGCTGCAGCAATTATTTCTTCCATGTCTGTGTTTGGTGAGATCTTTCCTAGGAAAGAGACCCAGTGCTCTGTTGAGATCTCTCAGGTGCAGAATGGGGCTGCAGCAGCCATTTTCTTTTTGCCTCAGTGAATAATAATCATAACACTCCACTTCACATCTTTCCCTCTCCACCAATTGATGGACTTTAAGTTGGTGACATGCTGACAAATTTGTAAGCACTGTGAAACACTGTGATTCATATAGAGGAAAAGTCACACATTCTTCTAATATCATAAAGAGTCTGCTAAAATTTTTCTTGAGATTAATGATGATAAACATATGAAGTTCACTCACATTCAAGAGCAAAACTACTAGGATTGTAGTCACACATGTATAAGAACATACTCCAAGAAAAATATATGTTAGAATTGTTTCCATGGATTTAGAGCAAATGCCTTATGTTCTCAAGGACTGAATATTTCAACCTTTTTTTTATTATAATAGTACATTTGATAATTTTGAGGTGAATAAGTTGAAAAAAATGAATAATTTGCTACATGCACAGGCTAGGCATTACAATCTTACTTTAAGTCTCTTTACTAGATAGAGAGATACACAGACTTAGTTAAGCAAAGGAATGATCTTTATTCTTAAATTTTCTTAGTTATGAATAACAAGTAGAAGCCAATAATGAAAAATTATTGCAAGTAATTATGTCTGTAAATAAAAGATGACATGTGCTTCCTCTTTTCCATTGGTAATTTTCTATATCTGACATTTTTTAGAAGAAGCACGTATTTTATACAGAAAATGCTGAAAACGGTCAATAAAACATATCAGTAGCTTAACTCTTTAATGAAAGGCAACATAGAGTGTCTTCATTCATTATCATAGTTAGGCCCAGATGTCAACTTGACAGTTGAGGGTTTGAGATCTAGGCACAATTGTAGAGAATTAGTTGTTGAGTTAAGCCCAGAAAAAACCTGAAAAAGATTGTCTAGCTGATGGGGAAGGCCCAGCCCATGGTGATTGGGACTAGGGCCTGGAATAAAATACAGAGAGCTGATTGAGAAAGTTGGCGTCCTTGTGTACATTTTGCCAGACATGCTGGTCTGACAAGTAATGATTGTCCCTCTCTCAGCCGTTATGTGGTGATGGTGTGGCCAGTTCCCTCTGCCTTAGTGTTGGTGTGAGCTCTCCTGTCAAACAGGACTGAGAACTGTAATCAGGCAATTGTAAGAGAAAATAAACCCCTTGTTCTCTTAACCCTTTAGATGGTGATTTATTAGCAACCATGCAGATGAACTTCCTACATTCATGAAGCTGCTTAGAAAAGAAAGAATACTTGTCTTCCTGGTCAGCTCCTTCCTTCTGTTGGGATCTTTGATGTTCTAGTAGTGGTGATTCATTAGAATGATACTCAAAGATGCTGACTAGAGATATTTAAAACAAAGGTCTTGAATTATTGATGAAGCTACAAGGGCAGAAGAAAGTGTTCCAATGGAGCTTGTGATCTTAGAAAAGACCAATAATGACTACTAAATTTTAATGAAGTCACAGTAACACTGAAATGCACCATTTCACTTGCCGTTAACCTTTCTGACGTTCTGCTAGGGGGTCTTTAAAATCACAGGACAGGGTATCACTTAATGGCAAGGACAGCTGACTTTCTCAGCTAGATGGGAACATCTAGCTGAAATATGATGGGGAAAATTAGACAAAGAGATGCAAGGAGATATCAAAAAATTAGTGAAATTTATTAAAGTTAGAAAGAAAGGTGGCAAGAGATGCTTCTTACAGAATTTGTCAAATTAGTTTCAGATTTAGAACATCGTTAGTAAAATTAATAAAACATTTGAATGAATGATAGTAATTTACAGATAATTGAGATAAAACACCCAAAACTAAATGTGTACAGATTTATCAAGGCATTTACTCAAATGAAAATCAAATCATTTATGTAAGAAGCATGTCCACTGTGAGATCTGAATTGGAACCAAAATAGTTAGAAACTGGCAGCATTTAAAAGTAATTTTTCAGCATCTCTTGTAACACATTTCATGGCAATAAAAAAGCAGGAATATCTGAGCTATCCTTCACAAACAAGGTTCAGGCTTAGTCAGGTGGTATAGTAAGTGGTATTATAGAGGAATTTTTTAAAAAAGGACACTTTTCCATGCTAGGCTCAAAGTTTTGAATTGATTTCATTTTTATCTCTGTATTCATTGCAGCACCACCAGGGATTTGGAGGTAATATATCCAGTGGGAAGAGGAAAATGTGGACCTTGATAAGAGTCTGCCTTTCCCTCCAGATCCATGTCCCATACCCTGCTATGACTCCTCACCCACACACCTGTCAGATGCTAAGCTGACCCCTAGTAACTCCAGGGACAAAATGGTTCTTTTATTTTCTTTTTACTGTTTCTTTTTTTTTCTTGCTTCTTTTATTTTACATGTTAAAACAAGTTTTATTAAGTGAGGAAAAAGAGGAGCTCATGATCATGGAGTCCATGAGGGGCAATGGAGCTATTAATCCTTTTTACTCCCCTCCCTTCCCCTCCCTTCCCCTCCCTTCCTGTCCTTTCCCTTCCCCTCCCCGCCCTTCCTCTCCATTCCCTTCCCCTCCTCTCTCCTTCCCTCCCCTCCAGTCCTCTTCCCTTGTTCCCTCCCCTCCCCTCCCCTTGTTCCCTTCCCTTTCCTTCCCTTCCCTTCCCCTCCTCTTCCCTCCCCTTCCCTTCCTTCCCCTCCCCTCCCCTCCCTTCCTTCCCCTCCTCTTCCCTTCCCTTCCTTCCCTTCCCTTTCTTCCCTTCCCTTCCTTCCCCTCCTCTTCCCTTCCCCTCCTCTTCCCTTCCCTTCCCTTCCCTTCCCTCCCCTCCCCTTCCCTTCCCTTCCCTCCCCTCCCCTCCCCTCCCCTTCCCTTCTCTTCCCTTCCCTTCCCTTCCCTTCCATTGCGTTCCCTTCCCTTCCCTTCCCTCCCCTCCCCTTCCCTCCCCTTGCCTCCCTTTGCCTCCCCTTGCCTCCCCTTCCTTCCCTCCCCTTCCATTGCCTTCCCTCCCTTCCCTCCCCTCCCCTCCCTTTCCCTTCCCTCCCCCCCCCTCCCTTCCCCCTCCCTTCCCTTTCCCCTCCCTTCACCTCCCCTCCCTTCCCCTCCCCTCCCCTCCCTTTTCCCTCCCCTCCCTTCCCTTCCCTTCCCTTCCCTTCTTCTCTTCTTCCCTTCTCTGCCCTGCCCTTCCCTTCCCTTGTTCCCTTCCCTGCCCTTGTTCCCTTCCCTTGTTCTCTCCCCTCGCCTTCCCTCCCCTCTCCTCCTTTTCCTGTCCCCTCCTCTCCCCTCCCTTCCCTTCCCTTGTTCCCTTCCCTGCCCTTGTTCCCTTCCCTTCCCTTGTTCTCTCCCCTCCCCTCCTCTCCCCTTCCCTCCCCGCCTTTCCCTTCTCTTTTTCCTTTGCATTTCCTGTTTATCTCTTTCTATCCTCTACCTGTTTTTTTTCTCCTTATCCTTCCCCTCCTTACCCCTCTTACTATTTTTTTTATTTTCCACTCATTTGGCAATTTGAGAACATCCTTCCCATGATATGACTTTTGCAGATTGCATTTCAATTGATTTTGAATAGCTTCTCTGCTATCAGCCTCACAAGCCTGATGTCAAGTTGCTGGCAGGACTGTGTCAATCCCTTCTGGAGGCTCTTTGGAAAACTCAGTTTTTAAGCTCATACAAGCTGTTGCTTGGGTTGAAGTTCCTGTGATATAGACGTATGGTTTCTGGTAGTTAATGGCTAGCTTCCAGTTGCTTGGCATTAATTCTGACTTTGCTCTCCTTCTCAGCTACTCCAGGGCATCCTTGGAATAGCAGGTGGTGGGGTCTTCTCAGGATACAAATCTTTTCATTCCACATTATTCCATATCTCTGAATCTGAGAACACTCTCTGCTTTGTAGGATTGTCATGAAGATCTACATAAATATAGAAAACTTTCCTTCTACAAAGTTGGCTTATTCACATATACAAACCTATTTTCAGGAAATTTGTGCTGTTGCATAATCTCTAGCAATTAAACTATAAATATCTTCAGTGAGGACCATTCTGCTCTATTGAATTTGTGATGGGTAGCTTATCCCTACAATTGTTCTTGCTTTGAATTTTAAAAATAACTGGAATCCATTGATGACATTCAACCTGTTCTACAATGTTTTATATTGCTTAAAATGGCTTTAATTATTTGGTTATTTGAGGATCATTGGAGCTTCGAAAATTACAAATTCATCAAATCATTAGAACCACAGGATTTCAGAGAAGACATGTGGTTCTTACTCTGTTTCAATTCATTATTATTTTGACAAAATTAGCAAGTCAGCCAGCGCACAAGAGTTACTAGTTGCTTTCCATTGAAAATTCATGAAATTAAAATCTCCTGCTAACCCATGTTTTGTTAATTTGGATTGCCTCAACATACAATACCTTCCTTCATGTATTTGTCATGTTTCTAGGACAAGATTCCTGATGATAGCATCTTTAGGAAGGAACAATTTGTTTGGTTCATTATGCCAGGGAATATAGTCCATCATTGCTGGGATGGACTGGAATATGATGGCTAGTCAGGAAGCACAGAATAATAACTGCTATGCTTAGCAGACTTTCTCCTTATTCAATCCAAGACCTCAACCTATTGCACCTGGCTCCCCCATGATTAAAGTGAATCATCTGCTTCTTTGACCTAATTATTAAAGCGAATCATCTGCTTCTTTGACCTAATTTAGATCTTCCCACACAGAAATACCAAAGGTTTGTCTCCTAGTTCATCCCAGACCTTTCCAAGTTGGCAGTATTAACCAACACAGCAGATTAATCAAAATATATTAGAATAGAAGCTAAAGTTCATATATTAAAAGTTGGGACTATTCTTTGAACACAGGAATCATCTGTGCAATGTCACATCTCAATGCACGAATCCATGTGAGGTGAATAGCTGGGTATGGGATATAGGGAAAAAATAAATTTGTGCTCAAGGATGTCAGCATTATCTGGGGCTTAGAATTGGAAGAGTCCATCACCCATAACAGTTATGCCTCTAGGTAGCCATCATTCCTTGATTCATTATTCACTAACCTCCATCCTCAAAGCCAGGGACAGTCAGTGGTATATGGAATCTGCGTATGACATCAGGCTAATACTGAATCTGTTATTTCCCTCTTTCATGTTTTTCATGAAGAAAAGGATGACTATCCATTCATTTCTTCTTCTAATGTAAGACTCTTACCAATTTAATACCACCTCATGCATAAATTGACTTTATTTTAACAGGTGTTCTGGATTTGGACATGGTCAATATTGAGAATGGTATTGTTTTTCCTAATACATAATATATAAGTTGAATTAGGATAAACTCCTCTTAGAACATCATAATAGCTATGATTATCATCTGTGATCAGAACAAGGTATTTTCATCATCATGTAGCTTAACTTACTGTCTGCAGTTGTCTCACTTGATTTCCCTTGAAGCTATAGTGTTGTCTGTATACACCCTATAATTGTTTCCTGAACCTTTTTCCTTCCTTGGTTTTCGTAGAACTGCAATTTTATTTATTTGTGAATTTTATAGGTATAAAAAAACCCTTAAAACTAGGACAACCTTTTTTTTTTTTTTTAAATTTTTTTTTATTATTATTATTTATTCAACTGTGTGTATGTGCGCGTGCGTGTCTGTGTGTGTGTGTATGTGTGTGTAGAACCACGGACGAATTCGCGAACCACCATGGACGCCTCCACCTCCTTCTGCCCCGGGATTCACAGGCTCCGCCCTACCAGGACCAGAAGCGCAGGCCGCCCCCGCTTCCGTCTGGCGTCTATACGTGGGATCTGGGATCCGAACTCGGGACCTTCTGCCTGCAAGGCGGAGGCTTAACCCCTGAGCCACCTCTCCAGCCCTAGGACAACCTTTTTATTAACATTGCAGACCCCTCCCTCACTGTGGTTTCGCACTTTTATTGCATCTACCTTTGAAAGTGCTTTTATCACAAGACTCTAGTTTAACAGCTTTTTGTCTCTGGCCTGGGGGTAACATACAATGCCCACCAGGATGGAGTGAAGGGCATTGCAGGAGCAGCATAACTGCAAAAGAAAATCAACAAACCACAATCCAGAACTTCAGAGACTCTATATCAACCACCTAGAACTAGGCCAGCTTAATCTCTCCCCATCTTGAAGCTCAGGGAAATTTGCGGAAGAGGGGGCGGTAAGAGTGTAAGAGCAAAAGGATGGGAGGAGCAATGATATGTAAGATACTCCAAACTAGTTAGGGCTGAAGCAATCATAATTGGACTTTGCATGCCCTGCGCATTGTCCAACACACTTTTGACCTCACAAAGTCTAGCATCTGCTAAAGGCACCAAGATCCTTGGAGGCAAAAGACCTAAGGGGAACACGGGAAAGGGTTCAGGGAAAGGCCACTGGGTCCTTGTACGTCATCAGAGAGGAGGGCCCAGAGGAAAATCAGGCATGCACAAGAAAGGACTCTCTCGGAATTGGGGGGAGGCACTGGGGGATGGGGAGGGAGGAGGGTGGAGAGGGGGAGCAGAGGGTACGGGGGAGGAGGAGGGAGGGAGGGAACTGGTGTACCTATTAAGTTTGTATGAGCTGAAATAATAATAAAAATGTATTGATAATAAAAAAGCATTGCAGAAATGCTTAAAATCGATCAAACATCTCAATATGTCCATCCTTCTAATTTTTGATAAAGTTATTTTTTATGTCACTACTTGTGTTAGTTTTAATGTCCCATTGCTGAACTCAAATAACTTAGGGGGGAATGATTTATTCTTAATGATTCTTAGTTATACTTTATCAGTATTGCAGGAGAATTCATACCAACATTAGCAACTGACCACACCTCATCTGCATAAAGAACTGAGAGGGACACACTTTCATGCTTACCCACATAAATGTATGCTAAAATATGTCTAAATGGTGAACTTGCTCTCTCTGCCTGGTCCTCTTGCTTAGGGAAGACTCCACCATAATGGGTGGAGTCTTCCTCATCAACTAGACAATCTCCCACAGTCTTGCTCAGGTCTTATGTTATTTAAATAATTATTTATAGTTGTGGCTAAAAACTGAGCCTTCAACTTTCAAGTTGACATCAGTTTCTAATTGGCACATAACTGCTTTTGAATTCTTACTTATCAGTTATTGTAATGATCTTCTCTATATGTACTTGTGTATTTAAACCAGCATAAGTTTCAAATTCTCATATTACTAGATGGGGTGAAGGAAAGTTATGCCCATAGCTCTTCTAATTGAATGGGATCAGGGAAAGTATGCCATCCTTTACCCTTGTATCACAGTCTGAGTGACATTGTTCCGTGCGTTTTCTGTGCGTGTCAAATTGTATTGTTTTATTATTCACACTCATAGTAAGGAATGATTACTGTAAGAATGTGATAAAAAGTATATATTTCAAATTATTGCTCTAAAATATGGAAGATTTACTTAGCAAAGGTTTAGATCAAGAGATAGACAAAAATGCCTTATTAGATTATGTAGACAGAAAAAAATTAAAAATTATTCTAAAAACCATCTTCTTCATGAACATGCTGAAAGATATTGTACTACTGTGTTTCCAAAAAATTCTCAGATTTTTGTCTGTTATTTCACAAAATTTTCTAACATCTTTGCTTGGGAGCAGATGGTACTTTCACACATAAAAGTAATGACGTGAAATTTATTAAAGTGTTGTTTAGCTCTCAATGATTCTTACTTGTTACACAATCTGGATGCTCTACTGAGATGATAACATCTAGCCAAAATGAAATATCACATGTTGAAGAGCAAAAGAATAAGCAAGACCTTACTTGCACATTGGTGAGGGGGTAGTAAGTTCACTGCATTGTTCTAGATTAATCCCTTCTCTCAAATATTTTAATATATGATGTTCTAGAGTTTTTTCAGTTGATAAGCAGTAAATTGCTATTTACTGGCTCAATCACTTTTTTCTGACATAATTGATTGAAGCCAATATCACATGTGTATATCCTTTTTATCATCACTGACAACCCCACTTGATTGTCTAAACTGCTATATTAAGTTGTGAGGTGTTAAGGCATCAGGAAATATATCTAAATTTGCCTTATTTTTTAAATCCTAACAGTCAAGGACCCTAGAACTTAATAGTAGAAACTTGAAGCTGTATACATTAAACATTTGATGCAAATGATGAACAGAATAAATGCTTCACATCATATAATTGCAACTAAAATTCTACAATTTAAATGGCCATTAACAGTAATATTTGGTGCTATGTTGTAAATATAAAAATTAAGGTGTGATGATATGGAATAATTACTCCATCATATTATACACATTGATCATGTGTGTCTTTGAATATGTCAAATAAATCACTCACTGAGTTGTATATATTTTCTTTTTTTTCCATTGGTTAGCTTATATTTTTTATTATTAATACATTTTTATTATTATTTCAGCTCATACAACTTAATAGGTACACCAGTTCCCTCCCTCCCTCCTCTTCCCCCCGTACCCCTTGCTCCCCCTCCCCACCCCCTCCCTTCCCATCCCCCAGTGCCTCCCGCCCCAATTCCCAGAGAGTCCTTCCCTGTGCATGCCTGACTTTCCTCTGGGCCCTCCTCTCCGATGATGTACAAGGACCCAGTGGCCTTTCCCTGAACCATTTCCCGTGGTCCCCTTAGGTATAGGAACACTGCTGTGGCTGCCAATCCTTTACCTCCAAGGATCTTGGTGCCTTTAGCAGATGCTAGACTTTGTGAGGTCAACAGTGTATTGGACAATGCACAGGGCATGCAAAGTCCAACTAAGATTGCTTCAGCCCTAACTAGTATGGGATATCTTACATATCATTGCTCCTCCCATCTTTTTGCTCTTACACTCTTACCGCCCCCTCTTCCGCAAATTTCCCTGAGCTTCAAGATGGGGAGAGATTAAGCTGGCTTAGTTCTAGGTGGTTGTTATAGAGTCTCTGAAGTACTGGATTGTGGTTTGTTGATTTTCTTTTGCAGTTATGCTGCTCCTGCAATGCTCTTCACTCCATCCTGGTGGGCATTGTATGTTACCCCCTGGCCAGAGACAAAAAGCTGTTAAACTAGAATCTTGTGATAAAAGCACATTCAAAGGTAGATGTAATAAAAGTGGGAAACCACAGTGACGGAGGGGTCTATCACCCATTTGCAAAATGGTTACTTTTTATCTACCAGACTATATGCCCTCCTTTTCTGGTGAGATCATACCCCCTCAGTAGTAAATGATCAGGAACAAAAGTCTGTGAACTTAATCAGATGTCTCATTACTTATTTGGGTCTTTGATGGAGGCCTATTTTCTCTGCTGTAACATGGTCCCTTCTCTCCTTCTTTCTGGTGTGGCCCTCCTACCCCATCCCTCCTGTTCATAATCCTTGCAATTACTGTCTCTAGGTGGGCTGGGTGGGTTTGGTACTAGGAGCCACCTATTAGGGAGTACATAAGGCACTTAATTATCTGGGTCTGGGATACTTCACTTAATATAATTGTTTCTAATGACATCCATTTCCCAGCAAATTCCAGTAATTCATCATTTTTGATGGCTGAGTAGTACTCCATTGTATAGATGTACCACTGTTTCCTTATCCACTGGTCAACTGTTGGATATTTGGGCTGATTCCATGACTTTGCTATTGTAAACAGTACTGCTATGAACATGGTCGTGCTTGTGCTATCGAGGTGAACCTCTGCTGTATGGGGGGTTATTCCCAAAAGTGGAATACCAGGGTCATATGGCATTTCAATCTTTAATTTCTTTAAGAATCTCCAGACGGCTCACCAGAGTGGCTGTATGAGCCTGCATTCCCACCAGCAATGGAGCAGAGTTCCCCTCTCTCCACATCTATCACCAGCACTTGTTGTTGTTAGTATTGTGGATTTTTGCCATCCTGACTGGGGTGAAATGATATCTCAGGGAAGTTTTGATTTGCATTTCCCTGATGGCTGAGGAAGTGGAGCATTTTTTCACATATTTTTTAGACATTTTAATTTCATCCCTGGTAAAGTTTCTTTTAAGTTCCAGGGCCCATTTCTTAATTGGGCCACGAGTTTCCTTGGTGTTTAGTTTTCTAAGTTCTTTGTGCACTCTGGACAGCAGAGTTCTATCAGATGTGTGGTTAGTGAATATTTTCTCCCATTCTGTGGGTGGCCTTTGAACTCACGTTACAATCTCTTTATCTGAACAGAAGCTCTTTAATTTCACAAGATCCCAACTGTTGAGAGTTGGTAAAAGTGACTATGCCATTGGATGTCTGTTTAGGAACTGTTGGCCTAGCCCAATCAGCTCGAGGGAGTTCCCTATCTTTCAACTATGGTTTTTATAGTCTCTGGCCAGATATCAAGTTCCTTGATCCATTTGGAATTAAGTCTTGTACATGGTGACAAGTACGGATCCAGCGTTAATCTTCTGCATGTGTAGATCCAGTTTTGCCAGCAACATTTGTTGATGATGCTGTTCTTTTTCCATTGGATCCTTGGGCCCCTTTGTCAAAGACCAAATGGCTGTAACTTTGTGGGCTTATATCTGGGTCTTCAATTGTTCTCCATTGATCTGTGTGTCTATTTTGGAGCCAGTACCAGGCTGTCTTTATGACTATGGATTTGTAGTATAGACTTAGGTTTGGTATGGCAATACTTCCAGCAGTGTTTTTGTTACTCAGGATTGTTTTTGCTATCCTGGGTCTTTTGTGCCTCCATATGAACTTTGAGATTGTTTGGTAAACTTCTTTGAAGAATTGCTTTGGGATTTTAATTGGTATAGCATTGAATTTGTATATTGCCTTTGGTAGGATGGTAATTTTTACAATGTTGATTCTGCCAGTCCAGGAACATGGGAGGTCTTTCCACCTTCTGGTGTCTTCTGCTATTTCTTTCTTTAGGGTTTTGAAGTTTTCATTGTAAAGGTCTTTTACCTCCTTAGGTTTATACCAAGGTATTTCATTTTTTTAGGGGCTATAGTAAATGGGATTGTTTCTCTCAAGGCTTTTTCACTTCTTTCATTCTGGGCATAGAGGAAGGCCTCTGATTTTTGCACATTTGTTTTGTATCCTGCCACCCTGCTGAATTTCTCAATTAGTTCCAGGAGCTTCCTGGTGGAGTTTTTGGGATCACTCAGGTATAAGATCATGTCATCTGCAAATGGGGATAGTTTGACTTCTTCCTTGCCGATTTGAATCCCTCTTATGTCCCTTTCTTGTCTTATGACTTCAGCTATGACTTCAAGTACAATATTGAATAGAAGTGGTGAGAGTGGACAGCCTTGTCTAGTTCCTGATCGAAGTGGGAATGATTCCAATTGTTCCCCATTGAGCATAATCCTTGCTGTGGGCTTGTTGTATACAGCTTTTATTATATTGATATAGGTTCCTTCCATTCCTACTGTCTCTAGCGTTTTGATCATAAAAGGCTGTTGGATCTTGTCAAAAGCTTTTTCTGCATCTATCGAGAGTATCATGTGGTCTTGGACTTTGGACTGGTTTACATGATGAATTACATTTATTGATTTGCGTATGTTGAACCAACCTTGTGTGCCGGGGATGAAGCCTACTTCTTCCCCGTGAATGATCTTTTTAATGTGATTTTGAATCCGATTTGCTAAGACTTTGTTGAGAATCTTTGCGTCTGTGTTCATCAGAGAGATCGGCCTATAGTTTTCTTTTTTAAGTGAATCTTTATTAGGTTTTGGGATTAAAACGATATTAGCTTCATAGAAGGAATTTGGTAGTGTTCCTTCCTTTGCTATTTGATGGAACAGTTTAAGGAGTATTGGTTTTATTAACTCCTTAAATGTCTGGTAGAACTCTGTGCTGAATCCATCTGGTCCAGGACATTTTTTTGGTGGGAAGATTTGAGGTTACTTCATGGATTTCCTCATATGTTATAGGACTATTTAAATAATTCACAACTTCCTGATTCAATTTAGGTAAGTTGTGTTTACTTAGAAATTCATCCATCTCTTTTGTGTTGTCAAACTTCACTGAGTATAAGTTTTTGAAATATGATGTTATAATTCTCTGGATTTCTTGGGTATCAGTAGTTGTAACTCCATGTTCATTTCTGATTTTGTTAATTTGGGTTTTCTCTCTCCTGCTTTTGGTTAATTTAGCTAGGGGTGTATCAATCTTACTGAATTTTTCAAAGAACCAGCTTTTTGACTGGTTGATTTTTTCTATCATTTTCTTAATCTCGATTTCAGATATTTCTCCCCTTATTTTGCTAATCTCCTCTCTTCTACTACTTTTGGTATCAGATTGCTCTAGTTTCTCTAAAGCTTTAAGCTGCATTGTTCAGTTGTTTATTTCTGATGTTTCCAATTTTTTGATGTATGCATTAAGAACTATGAACTTACCTCTTAGAACAGCTTTCATTATGTCCCAAAGATTTTGGTAAGTTGTATTTTCATTATCATTCACTTTCAGGAAATCTTGAATTTCCTTTTTAATTTCTTCCTGAATCCAGTTCTCATTCAGCATCATATTGTTAAGTTTCCAGGAGTTCGTGTATTTTCTCTTGTTTGATGTGTTGTGGATGTCCAGCTTTAGGCCGTGGTGGTCTGATAGGGCACAGGTTAGAGTTTCAAATTTCTTGTATATGTGTAGATTCGTTTTGTGGCCCAAACAATATGTGATCTATTTTGGAGAAAGTTCCGTGTGCTGCTGAGAAAAATGTGTATTCTTTGGTGAGTGGGTGAAAAGTTCGATAGAGATCTGTAAGGTCCATTTCTTTCAGGGTTTTATTAAGTTCCAAAGTGTCTCTCTTAAGCTTTTGACCTGTTGATCTATCCCATGTTGAGAAGGCAGTGTTGAAATCCCCAAGAATCATCGTTTGGGGGTTGATTTCTTGCTTTAGACGCTGAAGGATTTTCTTAATGAATGTGGAGGGGTCCGTATTGGGTGCATAAATGTTCAGTATTGTAAAGTCTTCCTGGTGAATTGAACCTGTGACTAAAATGTAGTATCCATTCGTGTCTCTTATAATTTTCTTTGGTTTGAAGTCTACTTTGTCTGATAGCATAATTGCTACCCCTGCCTGTTTTCTGCTTCCATTTGCTTGTAGAATTGTTGACCAGCCTTTTATTTTTAGAGCGTGCCTATCTTTTGTGGTGAGATGGGTTTCCTGCAAGCAGCAGATTGATGGATCATGGTTTTTAATCCAAGTTTGTTATCTGTGTCTCTTGATTGGTGAATTAATTCCATTAACATTTAGTGCTATAATGGAGAAACTATTTTTAATTCCAGACATTTATTATGTTTAGTAGTTTTTATAAGTATATTGCTTCGCTTTTAATGGTGTTATATTTGCCTTCTGTTCTCCTGGATATGCCTGCTTTTTTCTTCACGCTTGAGTATCATTTCTAGCATTTTTTGAAGGCCTGGTTTGGTGGACATGTATCCCTTCAAGTTGTCTTTGTGCTGGAAAATTTTGCTTTCTCCCTTGATCATGAATGATAGTTTTGCAGGGTAAATCAGCCTGGGTTGACATTTTTGCTCATTCAATACTTGAAGTATGTCTCTCCAAGCTCTTCTTGCTTTTACTGTTTCGACTGAGAAGTCATTTGTTATTTTAATAGGTTTACCTTTAAAAGTGACTTGTTTTTTCTCCCTTGAAGCTCTCAGCACCAGTTCTTTATCTTGAATGTGGAGTGTATTAACTATTATTTGCTGTGGCGTGCTTCGCATGTTAGGCTTCTTCAGGGTGTCCCATATCTCTTGGATATTTCTCTCAAGCATCTTTTTGGCTTTAACAACCTCTTCCATTGAGCTGGTTAGTACTCCCACTTTATCTTCAAGGTCTGAAATTCTGTTTTCTGCTTCGTTAGTTCTGTTGATAAGACTCTGTGGAGTTCTGGGTTTAACTTGTCTTGTAGCTCAGTTTTAAACTCTGCTTGAGTCTGTTTTAACTGCTCTATGCCAGTTTTTGTTTCTTGCACTGTTTTTCTCAGCTCCTCCAAATGTCTGTTGTGTTCCTCCTCAAAGCGATTGATTCGATTATGTAATTCCTCCCGGATTTCCTCTTTCATAGTATTGAACATGGTAATGATCATATTTTGAAAGTCGTTATCCTGGGTCAGGTTTTCTTGGCCTTTTTCGGCGGGTTTGTTCTGGTTGGAATCTAACATTATGGGATCAATTTCTTCAGTGGGAAATTTGTTTACTTGAGTGTTGCTTCTCATGGATTTGCACTTTGACTTTGGCATTGTCGTTTTAACTCTTAAGATCTTTCAATTTCACTAAACTGAATTATTTGGCCTGGGGTTCTGGGGGTGGGCAGGGACAGAGCTTACCTACCTAGGTCGCGGGCGAGGCCAGCTGGACCGCGTGCAGGTCCCAACAGGCGGAGCCGGGTGAGGTAAAGGGAGGATGGGGGCGTGGGCGTGGAACTATTTACGTCCCTAGGCCCTGAGCGCGAGGCTCTGACTGGATGGTGGGAGTCGGAGCCGGGTCCCTTTGGGCTGACCTGGGGTCCTGGTGGGTGGGTGCGGGCGGAGACTTACCTAGGTCGCGGGGTGAGGCCCGAGATGGAGCGCACGCGCGGGCACCCGACCTGCGGAGTGGGGTGGGGTAAAGGGAGCAGAGTTGTATATATTTTCGTTGATGAATCTATTCTTTTCTTAATTTAATGGAGAGACTAGACTCATATGTTAATATTCAGCTGTTTCAATTGTCTTTTAGATACAGTATGTAGCAAATAATCAAATAATCTATTTTGGATTTTGATCTGTTGCTTTTGGCATAGATGCTACTTTACATACAATTAAGACCAACAGAAAACAGAATGAAATTAAAGACCAACCAGACATTGGCACGATGAGTGAAAAAGTGGTTTGCAATGAGAACATCTTTGTTAAATTTATGCAGGGATAGTTTAGTTTTCTTCCAGAGTTGAATAATTCTTTTAGCTATCTTCTCATAGGCAGTTAGAAATTGGATGAGGTAATGAGAAGAGAATTTTATGTAGAAAAAAAACAAGAAGCACAAAAAAAATAGTTAAAACTTTTCATAGTTTCCAATATTATATAAACACAAAACCCATTGGTGTTCACAAACTCAACATAGCTGAAAATGAAAACTAACCATTGGTGAGATTTTTTAGGACTGTGTGAGATTTCCAAAGGACAAACTAACATTCCAATATTTTTAGGGGATTAGAATAATATAATATTTGAATGATGCTACCCCCAATGATCAGGGCACTGCAGGACAAATCTCAAGGTGATGTTGTAGTTACTTACTTCAGGACTGATATATGCTTAAATGTGTTGGGTATAAATCTCATGTTCAACAGAGAACATGTCACATAGAAATCACAGGACACAAGTGGGCAGCAAAGTAGGGCAAGAAGAAAAGCACAACTGATTTTGTATTATTTTTTCATTGAAATCATTTGAAGAGTTTTAGGTGGGAATATGTCATAATCAGATACAAATTTCAGAAGACTCTCACAGAAAGAGAGATCTGAAACTGAAATGCCTTTACTAGAATCTGGGAAAAAGGAGAAATGGAAAATGAGAGATGTAGTACCACTGATTCAACCATTTAAGAGGGAAGAAGCAAAGCTGAGGACTCATTGGCCATGGTAGAGGAAAACTGAGATACACTTCATACAACAATCAAAAAATGTGCAGCCTGAGATTGTACAGTATACCAAAAATCTTTTGACAGTTCAATCTTTGAGTCAGGGTAGATAGATCTCAGTTGGCCCTGTATGTCTGTCATTAAAATGTAGGACTCTTTGGAGCACTTTCTCCCACCCAGTTACAGTAATGGCAAGAGCCCAGGCTCTATGTTCCATGCAAACATGAACAAAACCTTTACTTGATCCAGTAGAACCATGTTACCTTGACCAGATTGATGGAGACAGTCAAGGCTCTGGTCAATATGTAGCTCAAATGCATATTCTCTGTCCCACACAAGGAGGTACCTACCATATTGCAGTAAGTTGGTATGGACATATAAAACTAATACCATGGAGAAATGAGAAGTTACTAAAGTAAGTCAGTTAAGTATTACCAGTGTTTTCTATGAAATATCCAAGTTGCTCCACAATACCCAGATGTGTGGTAAATCCTATTCTCCAGTTTTCTGCTGGTTATTAGCATAGTAATCTCTTCTGCAGCAAGTCATCTAAAAGGTATTTAGTGTATATAGTACTCTAATGAACAGTTTTGTTTTGGAATGGCTATCATATTCTTTATAATCATTTCTAAGTTGTTCATTTAGCCTCTTTGTTCAACCTCTTATTAATTCACAAGACTCATTTTTTATTCTAGATATTAGCCTGATTTCATTTAAATTTAGCATGTGCACATTATATCTCAAAACCAACTGACCTGTAATCTTGTTTACACTGTCCTACTAATGAGAAGGTTATAATCATTATATCATCTATTTGAATCAGATGCTGTATCAGTGGATACTGAACCTAAAATTCAACTGACAAGACATTAAAGTATTGAATGATAGGTCTGTGATGAACACATGAACAATTCTCTTGCTATTATTTTCTCTATAAAACAATATGACATCTGTTTGTATGTTGGTTTGCATGTAGTTAATGTATGTATTAAAGCATAAGAGAAGACAAGTATGGACAGCATTATAAAAATAAATTCATGAAAAAGCAAATGACAATATTTACTCACTTTAAATCATACATGATTGATACCCTCATTATCAAAATGATACTGCAAATAAAGTAATGATAATTCTAAGTTAATGTTAAAAAACTAAACTAATGCTAGCAGGTAATTTTTATCTGCAGTTATAAGAGACATTTGATGGCAAAATATAATTTATTATTATGAATCATTTTTTATTTGACACACTCATTTTTATAGTTTGATATCCTAAAAGAAGCAAACCAACACAACAGTAAACCAAATGCTTCCTTTTAACCTACTCTTTACTTTATTCTGTTTCTTTGACTCAGTGATAAATTGGTGTTGCTCAGGTCAGACACAGAATTCAGCACATATCCCAGAAGCTATGTTAGACACTGTATCTGAAGAAAGGATAAAAGAAGGGATTTGTTCCTAATTTTCATATTACATTAGAGTTGAAACTAACAAATTTAGACACATATTTGAAGTTATGCCAAGTATTTATTTTTCCACTCATGGAAGTTTGTGTAAGTATAATTCATCATATCATTTTTCTGTGGCAGCATTCAGACAGTGTGTTGCCAAGTCACACACGGAGAATTCAATTTGTGTCTTAAGAGAAAGAGGAGGTTGGAAATGTATCCGTTGGTCAGAATCATACGTGTCTGTGATTAAATATAAAATATAATCAATTTGCAAGGTGAGATACAGAAGTGTCCAATGAAATTTAGAAAATGTTAATTTTTAAAAGAAAATTAAAGAAAGAATCTATCCCACTAATCCTTAAATACCCAAATTGTGGGGATAGATATCCTTAAGTAGTTTAAAAAGTATTCTAGCCAAAGTTGAATTTGAAAAGCAAGCTGGATACTCAAGCAAGCGCATGAGTGCTCAGAGCATGTATACATTTTTCTTTCAGAATTGGGAGCAGTCACCCTGCAAAGAAAATGACTAGGAGAAACAATTAGCTTAAAGGGGTTTCAAATGTTGTTAAATTAACATATAATTTGAAAGAATCATAAAGGTTCAACCATTGTAAGGACTATCAACAGCACTTACATATTTCTAATTCTTTTAGGATCGTTAACTAACAATTAGTAGAAAAACCTTCTCACTCAAGTGAAGTAAATGATAATACATTATTTGTCCTTCCCATGTAAAAATCTTCTATGCAGTTTTACTTAGTTGGAAGTTGATTTAAATCTGCGCATTTCTTCTTGCATTGAGCTGAAATCCAGTCTTCTATTATTTTTCACTAGTTTATTCACTGAATGATTTAAAACCTCCTTAAGAAGTTAAAATTCAAACACCATTAAATATGTAATACCAAAGGGATGTTTAAAGTTCGATTAAAGAATCCAACAAGATGCAGTGAAACTACAAACTTTCAGGAACAGCAAGTTAAGAACCTAGGAAATTTCCTTTGTCTAAGAAAAAAATATGGAAAAAATGAAGCATTTCCCAAAACTCTTAGAGCTTCAGATTTATAAGCACCTCAATAGCAGTGTTCCTTCTTCACTATTGTGAGATGCAACACTTTGAAGTGCCTCTTTGTGTTTTTGTGTACTGTTTCGCGCTGCTCGTCTCGCCAGCAAGAACGACGCAACACGATCAGGATCCTTCTGTAGCAAGCTTTAATGCATCTTGAGAGGGAGAGCACTAGCTTTCAGCACGGAGACCCCAACTGCCTAAACCGCCACCCTTATATAGGGATTCTGTCCCGTCTTGGACGTGGCAGCACCTGATTGGTAGTGGGCGTGTCACCCGAGGTGGCGTGATGGTCTCGCGATCAGGGCTAGAGCGGGAAATGGGCCTGGCGCTTGCGCATTGGCTTGTTTTGCTGAGAGGAGAAGGGGAACTGGCGCCATCTTAGAATGGCGGCATGCAGGGCGGCGCCCTACATCTCCCCCTTTCTTATCAAATATGATAGCAATGAGGTGACCACCCAACTCAGGCGAAAACAGAGGCCAAATCCTCATAAAAAATTCGTCCTGCCAATTTTGTGAGGAAGGGATTCTGGGGCAGGTAACCCTTTTGCAAGATGGCGTGTTTTCCAGAGTAAACTCTGTGCGATGCTTTGCTCGTCAACCTGTGTGGGCTGCCTATGCCAGACACTCGTCCTCGTGCAATGCAACAAAGGTGCTGAGGGTGCATGAGCTGTTTGGCCGGCGATCAACCTTTATTCTTGCTTTAATGCTGCAAGCCAGATCTCAGCAGAGGTCCCATGTTCTAAAGCCCTAAGTGCCTGAGTGACCATGATTTTTTCTCGTCTGGCCCTGTTAGAAAATTTACAGAAGAGCCAAGACAATATTGCCAGACCGAGACGGAACAGAATTCCAAATAGTCCCACCCCCACCCATTCCTTGAAGTAGGAAAAAGCTGAGGAAATCCAGGAGGCGAATCCCGACGTCAGAGATGGGTCAAGGCGGGTTGAGTTGACGTGCATAATGGCGACTCTGAGTTCTCGTTAAAGATATGGCCGAGGTAGTCCAGCGAAGGCTGTCAGTAGCCGCGGTAGTTCCAACGATGGCTGCCCACAGCTAGTTGCTCAGTTCGGTAGTCAAGTAGGTGCTGGCTGAAGGCTCGAGAACTCCTGGAGTCTTGGAAGGTCGAAGGAACCGGGCAGCCGGAAGGAAGAACGATTCCTAGCACAGCTGCAAGAAGGGATCTGTTCTCCTTGGTGGCTTCTTTTTATAAGAATCCTTTGAGAGCTTTGGAGTTCTGATAGGATCTAGGGCGTGTACTATCCTTTCAAGTAGTCTCAATTGATCCTTTTCCAGAGGTGGTCTCAGCCCAGCTTAGTTAATACCCTGTGTGTCAAGTTGACACCCAGGCTTAACTATCACAAGTCCACCCCTTGTCAACTTGACACCAAATCACATTTCCTTAGGCCATTAAAAATTCTCCAAATAGCTCCGCCTAACATAATATAGCTATCCACGTACAACCGCACACGCATTATTTTTCCAAGATCAATGACAATGCCCTTTGAGAAATCCTTAGTCTTAGTGTCCCATAACACAATATCATAATGTAGATTACAGCATTTCATCTCACCAGTTCTGTAACATAAACGGCATGGGCAGGGGGAACGTGGACATTATCCCCCATCTGTGCTCGGAGCGAGACTGGAGATTTCTCATCAGGATCAGCATTATCAGTCTTAATATCTGTGGCTTCATTTTCTTGGATATGGATGTTTCTTGTTAGCCGTTGTGGGATCCAAAATGGATGTTCTTCGCTCTGTGGAAAGACACATACAGCTCCCCTGGACCTAATTAAAACTGGATCCGGGCCTTTCCATTGATTAGTCAAAATATCTTTCCATTTTACTAACTCCTGTGGTCTCTGAGGTTCTGAGCAATGTCTGTCAGCGGCACTTCTTCCTGATTCATCTAAGTTGAGAAAGTTCAGAGTGAAAAGTGCCAAAGATAATGCTGCCTTTGGACCAGGAGATAGGGACGCTATGGGTCCCCCTTTTTGTTTAATTAGATAAGATTTGAGTGTCCGGTGGGTTCTTTCAATTATGCCTTGACCCTGGGGGTTGTAGGGCAGGCCAGTAATGTGTGTCACTTGTAGCTGTGAGCAAAATTGTTTGAATTTTTGGGAAGTATAAGCTGGTCCATTGTCTGTTTTTAGAACCTTAGGTTTGCCCCATGCACTCCATGCTTCAAGGCAATGTTGAATAACCTGAGAGGTCTTTTCACCTGAGAGAGAGGTGGCATGGATGATGCCCGAGTAGGTGTCTACAGAAACATGTATATATTGAGATTTCCCAAAAGAAGGGATGTGAGTCACATCCATTTGCCATACCTGCAACGGGGAAATGCCTCTAGGATTAACTCCAGTGTGGGGGATAGGCAAGAATTGGCAACAATTTTGACAATTAAGGACTATATCACGTGCTTGTTGTCTTGTTAAGGAAAAGTGTTTGCGCAACGTTTCAGACGTCACATGAAATTTTGAGTGAAACTCTTTGGCAGCACTCAGTGAGGAAGGAAGGGCCACGGCTATGAGCTTGGTGGCTTGATCTGCCAAGTCATTGCCTTTTGTCATGGGACCCGGAAGGCCTGAATGAGCTCTGATATGAACAATATATAAAGGATGACGTCTATTTTGGAGGGCCTCTTTAATTTGTGAAAAAAGGAATGCCACCCTACTAGTAGGTTTAATGAGACCTGCCGTTTCAAGCAGGCGGACTGCATTAACTACGTATAATGAATCAGAGACAATGTTGAGCGGGCCTGGAAATTGTTGAAGAACTTCAAGGACAATTAAGCATTCAACAATTTGGGGGGAGGTTTCAGAATACTGTCTGACGTGAGCAACCTCATTAACTATATAGGCTCCACGTCCCGTTTTTGAGCCATCTGTGTATACCACAAGTCCATGTGATATGGGTGAGGATTTTGTAATTTTGGGGAAAACAATGGGATGGATAGAGACGAACTGTACCCTCAAAATCTTTATTGTTTATAGTGAGAACAAGTTTTGGACGTGTATTTAAGGTTAAGGTCAAATAAGCCATGTCAGGTCCGGAAGATCCCATGGGCATCGGTTGTGAGGAGGTCGTTTTTTCTGGGCCTGGAAGAATAAGGACTTGAGCGATTCGATCTCCTTTTTGAATAGAGAAGATACCCTGGGGGCTGGAGCATAAGAGTCGAATATCTGAGGTATGATGGTTGTCTATCAGACCAGGGTGAACTATCAACCCCTGAGCGGTTAGAGAGCCTCTTCCAATTATTAGACCTATAGTTTGTTTGGGTAGGGGAGGTTGTAGAGGCTGAAGAGGGACGGCTTGAACACCCAATTGAGGCATTAATAAGATTGTGGCGGCGGAGTGCAAGTCCAATCTTGTGGCTGGTTTTGAGGAATTTCTGGGTTCTATAGCATTGTGGCATTCCTGTGAGGCTTGTTCAAAGATTATTTGTTCTATAAAAGGAGCTATAGTATCTGGATCACCAAAAATCTTTCCAGCCACATCCATTATCCTAGCCACATATTCAGAAAAAGGTTCTTGGGGCCCCTGTATAATTTTTGTAAGCTGATTTCCTGTTTCTCCCTCGTAAATTGGAAAGGCAAGGCTGAGTTTATGGCGAGTCTGTTTGGGTAATCGTGAAGCAGAGGGTGCAAAAGGAGGCGGAGCAGAAGGGACAACCATTAGAGGTCTTTCCTTCATAGGCTGTCTATGAAGAGGGCGCCATTCTTCTGGGTCATATGCGGCAGCCGCTTCTTCAAGCTCGGCCTCATCCTCTGTGTTTATCCTTGAATCTTCATCATCAGAGGAAGTAAAACTAAGAGCGGCAAGCTCTTGGGTTGGACATAACCTAGGTCTTGAAGTGGGGTCATATATGGGCTCCCACCATGAACCTGGTTTTTTGTTTGGGGGATTAGATGCATTATCTAGTTCTCTTTCTTTATCTTTGTCAGACTCTTTGGTAAGTTTGTTTTTACTCACTTTTCTTCTCTCCCTATCCTTATTAGGTTGTCTGGGAGGTCCTTTTTCACTTATGATGGTTTGGGGTTCTTTTTTACGCGTACCCATCCTCTCACTACGCTCAGATTCTGACATGCCCTCTTGCACTGTTTCTAAAGTGAGCTGTCCTGCCGATCGGGCCTTTTCGCAGTTTTCGTCTTCAAGACAGTTTTTTATCATTTTCCAAATAAGATCACAACAATAACGAAAACAGAAAACAAAGAGAGTGAAGGATATCAGGATTACTGTTGCAAGAATTTCAGGAAGCTCGATCATTTTGAATTAGGAAGGTGAAAGAGTGAACATACCTTTCCGAGGCGTAGTCTGCGCTACAGTTCTGAACCCTCCCTGTCACCAGGGGGTCTCCGACGGTGCGGACGATGTGGTTCCCGGGTTTCGGCACCAGTTGTTTCGCGCTGCTCGTCTCGCCAGCAAGAACGACGCAACACGATCAGGATCCTTCTGTAGCAAGCTTTAATGCATCTTGAGAGGGAGAGCACTAGCTTTCAGCACGGAGACCCCAACTGCCTAAACCGCCACCCTTATATAGGGATTCTGTCCCGTCTTGGACGTGGCAGCACCTGATTGGTAGTGGGCGTGTCACCCGAGGTGGCGTGATGGTCTCGCGATCAGGGCTAGAGCGGGAAATGGGCCTGGCGCTTGCGCATTGGCTTGTTTTGCTGAGAGGAGAAGGGGAACTGGCGCCATCTTAGAATGGCGGCATGCAGGGCGGCGCCCTACAGTGTACTTCTTCTAAATTTCTATTCTGTGAATTCTACAAAGGTAAGTTTTATTTTAAATGCTAAAGCACTGATGACTCAGACTGCTTTTTGATATATTAGCATCACCTATGTTCATGGAAGCTAGAACTCTGTGAATTGCAATACCAAAAGAAACATGGTTTTGTTGATCATAGAATTTCTTTTTCTTTCCTTGTTCCGGTGCTTTTTAAAAAATAGTTTGCATGTGAAATAATCAGTTGAGGGTATACAATTTTCTGTGTTTCTTGGCATATGCTCTTAGCTATTTTTATGGAATTATCATTTTAATTTGTAGTCATACAATTACTAAAATTTACAATTATACCAAAATAAGTTTGAAATCACAAATTCTCTTGGGAAATTCTGGATATGATATATAGTATTAACATTCATGTTTGAATTTCACAAAAATGTAAAATTTTAGAAAATATTTTAATTTACTTTTGAGAGAGAGAGAGTGTGTGTGTGTGTAGAGGCATACATGTACTATGTGGGCTTCTGGGGATTGAATTCAGGTTGCCAGATTTTTGAGCTGGCTTCTACCCACTGAGCTATCTCACCAGCCTAAAAATGAAAATTTTATAAAGATAAAAACAATTATATTTATACATGGTAGAATTTCATTTTAGAATTAGCCTCTGCCTTGATTATCAGTCAAGACAAGCTTAACAAGGCAGAACAGAAGGTAGCAACCAGCTACTGTAAACACAAGGATAATTTCATGAAAAACTGTAAGAAGTCTTTGATTTTTTTATTATAAAATGTCTGTGATTCTCTACTGAATGAAAATTCTGAATAACATTGTCTGTGGAGGTAGAGAGAAAGCAACTTTAAAATGTTGTAGTGCAATTATGCCAAACCACATGATTAAAGAATAAACAGCACTAACATTCATGTTTGAATTTCATGACATTTGAACATATAGGAATTCAGAACCATTGGTACTATTAAAAATAAAAATTTATGCTTTCCTTCAATAAGATTTTTTTTTGTCATGGAATACTTGTCTAAACAGCTTTAAATGAACTAGCTCGGTCTTTCTCCTCAACTAAAAGAAGATTATAGCAATAAAATGCCATGTATTCATTTTAGAAATCACACCAATTTACAAATAATTTCAGTCTGATAAATAGCATTCTAGAGTCAGAGCACAATTTAGAATTAAATGATATTTTTCTTTCAGCTTCTATTATATAAGTGGACCACTTTCACACTGTTCTTCAAAGTCACAGATTTAGAAAGCAGAAAAGACAAAAGCTACTTAAAATTCCAACTTTTAGTTTGGTTTTCTAAAAGATATTGGAAATGAGGGCTATTACTGTAAAAATGGATGTTTCCAAAGTATTCTGTTCAATAAAGTGTTTGACATGGAAAATGTTGTCATCACTGAGAGGTTACTCCTCTTAAAACACAGATCAGATTCTGAACTTCCAAAAAATTTTAATTGTAAGCATATTTATTACCTTGTGCATATATATAATCCATGAATATAAAAATAGGTATAAAAAATCAAACCCTAGATTATGCAATCCAGGCTATTATCTTCTTGGGATAGAGATAGTTTCTTTCTGCGCAAATATAATTGATAAATGCAAATGATCTTGGTGAGAGGTTCACTTGCTGACTTATATGATCATTTTTATTTATAGTTCTTTATTTTTGAAAGTCAAGAGCACATACCCTGAGGCGTAGCTAGCACAAACATGTTTATATGTAAAGAGGAATCTAACACAGATAACTGTTATGAAATACAGTTAAAGCACCAATCATAAAATACTAGCATTTCAAATGTTAATGCATGGACTCTGTTCATGACATAAGACATAATCTTTTGATCTAAACATTCAATCTTTCAATGGATGAGGCAGGAAGTTTCTCAGGCTCTTCAGTAACTTCAGGTTTCAGTGATTGATTTCTGACAATTTTTTTTTCATTTTAATGTTTTAAATTTTGTTCTTAGATGTAACCCTCATGGTTCCTGTGAGCAATTTCTTTTGGTTTAAAAGTGAACTCTCCTGTTTTAAATGTCTTGGTTAGAAGAGTTATCTATAGATAGTATGAAGGTTCCTTTTCAGTTAGACTTTTTGTTAATGTGTGTATATATGGGATACATGAGTGTGGTATATGTGTGTGTGTGTGTGTGTGTGTGTGTGTGTGTGTGTGTGTGTTTGTGTCTGTGTGTGGCATGCCTATAATTCTATCATTTAGGAGACTGTAGTAACAGAATCCCTGTTGAATTCAAGGACAGCAGGTGCTACAAGTGAGTTCAAGGTAGCAGAGTGAGATCCTTCATCAAGATAATAATAATGCATTTTTAATGTTTTCTCTACTCCACGTAGAGACGACTTTTTTCATTCCACAACCCAGAGATGGATTTCTCCTATTGAAAAGTGGCTTTGGAAAGTAACAATTAACCAGAACACCATCCTTCAGTTACCTAGGTACCTCCCTAGGTAGCAAATCCTATCATTCCTGAAGATTGTAGAAGGTTTTAGTTTTCTTTTGTTGCAGCTAATAAACAAACCCACAAGTTCTCACACAGTCTCCTACTTCCTCTGCACACCCCTGCTTCAAGGGTGTTGAGCTCAGGCTGAGTCCTAGCTCTTTTCCAGCACCAAAGACAACTCCAAATAAAGTCTCTCATGACTGTTTAACTGTTAGATACAGTTTTTGTTTTGACAATATCTCACAGTGACGAGTCTGCATATTATTAATATTTTTAGCTAGTATGTCTGTATGCATAAGCTAAAGCACATCTTTTGGACAGCTTGTAAATGAGTAAGAGCATCTTTTTAACTCCAAATGCGATTTTTCTTGTTCAAGAACATAAAGAAGACTATGAGTCCATTAGTCTATTCTCTTTCCATTCATGAGGTTTACTGTCATCAGATTGACTCTACCAAACCCCTAGCAGATGGCTCCTTCAGCAGGAGAAGCAGTGTACTCATGGGGTGGAGAGGGGGAGAAAATTCAGTGACAGAAGCCATATTGTGAAGTGTATGGGGGAAAAACAATCTATATTTCTTTCAAATGGCTGGAATATTAAAGTGAATATGTCAGTATATTATTTGAAAGATTCTTTTAAGGAAGGATATCATAAAGAAAATACGTCATCTGCTGATCAATTCATTACATAAAGGGAAGTACATTGTACAGTCCCAAATATGGAGGATGATTGTTTAAGAATTAAGATGTATCTGGCCATAGAAATGGCTCAGTGGTTAAGACTCTGCCTGGCAAGCAGAAGGTCCTGAGTTTGGATTCCAGGTCCCACCTAAAAACACCAGGTGGAAACAGGGGGTGCCCTGTAACTTGGACCTGCAGAACAGAGCCTGGAAAATCCCAGAGTGAAGCAAAAAGAAGGTAGAAGCAATCTGGAATGATTTCTTAAATTACACTTGGTCCTCCACAGGGACACACAATGCCCTCTGACATACACATACACACACGCACATAAATAAATAAAAATAAAGTTTAAAAAATCATATAAGAAATCATTTTTAGTATAGCCTTTAGAAGCCATTAGAATATACAATACAATATAAACTTTGAAATGAATGAGAATTATAAAACTATAATTATTAGAGGTTATAGAAAAAAGTGAGTGGGCATGGTCTCTGGGTCAATAAAACAGCATAAACCCAGACTCACATGCAGGAAACAGAAGAGGGAGTTGTAGGAAATGATCAAGCATCAGGTCAGAGGGAGCCTAGGATGTCCTCCATCATCTAAGCCAATTTTATTGTAGGATACATGAGTATTTATAGGAAAACAATAAAAGAAGAACAGGACCAAATTTTTAACAGGATTATGTAAAATGTATACATTCTGGGCTAGCCAAGAAAAGGTGGGAATAACATCTACTTGCTGTGTGGGATCAGACATGATAACTACAGGTAGTGTTATAAGCAGTCATGACACTTAATCGCTAAAAGGGAATGGACAATGAATGTCTCAAAGATGAGTTATTTGGTCCATACATTAACATATCTTATTTGCATAGGGAAAGACTGCAGGGGGAAGTTATAACCTAGCCAGTCCTGAGAAGAACAAAAGTGATCTAAAAACAGACAGGAGGTAAATTCCACTCCCAAAGGAAGGAATTAGTCTGCCATTGTCTATGTAGATAAGTGGCAAGACTCAACTTCCAAAAGGAGGAATCCACCTCACAACTGTCCATTTAGAGCATGCCATTCTCCAGAAAGCAGGCTTTAGACCTGAACCCCCACAACATGGATTATTTGATGAAGTATGAACATTAGAATTTAAGATGGGAGAAATGACATAGGCAAATATAGATATGTATCAGGTGAAGGTTTGAGTATTTCATTTCATGGAAGTTATGTGACCCTTATTCTAAAAATAATTATAATTATTATAATAATTATAATATTGCACTATTAGAAAAAGAGACACATCTGAAGACCTAAATTGTCCATTCTCAGTCTGAAGTAGTCTCAGTTGGTAGACAGAAACTATAGAGGATCCAAATGTCTCTGAAGAGATAAATGGTTAAACAAGTATCAGTGTATCTGTATATGGAATAGCACTCAATAGTAGAATGAATGAACAACTTAAGTATAAACAACAATGAGCATCAATTATATTACAGTTATTAAGAAAATAGAAGAAAACACTATGATAGTAGTGGTTTATTTCCAATTCTTTAAATATAGATATGGAAGGTTTAGTGACCTCCCAGAATAAGCATGGGGGGGGACAAGAGTGAGAGCCTGAGCATTAATATTAATGGATCAGCAGTCATGGCATTTCTGTAGGTTCAGCTCTACCTGCACCTTTAAAAACTCTCATTTTATTGCATTTACCTTAAAATAATATCTAAATTTGCTCATGATTTTACTTCAATTGATAATTCTTTCAATACCATTTCTATTTAATGAATCTTTACATATTTTTCTTTAATCTTACTACAATTGGAGAGTCCATTCTATTAGTTTTCGGCACACTGGACTTTGTTTTTGGACTTTGTTTTATGACAAAACATAGCCTTAATATGAATGGACATTGAAAATGAACTAAAAAATGCTTACTTTTTTAGTTGTTGGAGAACAGAACTCCGTATGTGTCAGCTCAGGGTTATTGAATAACCTAATTTTCTGTACATTCTACTGTTATCATTTTCTGTGTTGTGAATTTTATTTTTGCTTTTAGTAAACGTTTCAGTTTTATTTCACAAATTCTAATGTTCCGATCAATGTACTTTCTTTATTTTATGTTTTCTCAATAAATCAATACATTTAACCCATGAAATATTTTCCCTATGAAATTTCCATTTTTATTTTTATTTTTTCATTTATTTATTTATTTTTATGGTTTATTTTTTCTTGTTTTACAAACATAGTGAGTAAATGAATTCATCCTGCCCCCTCCCATCTTCCTGTTTGTCTGTTTGTGTGGATCCCAAGGTTCTCTTTGGAGTATCTGCTCTAGTAGGGGATCAGGTCTCTGTGAGAATCTAAGTGATCCTTTTTGTGGTAGACTCACTACTAAGAGCACTCTGCTTCCCTTTCCCCTTCACTTGTCAAGCCTTAGCACCTAAAGTTCTCACTGCAAGTAATTATTTTCTCCTGAGATCCTCACTAGGCTATAGGGGAATGCTGACATGTCAGCCCCTGTCCAGGTCTGGTGAGAACAAGACATTGTAATGGGTTCCTAGAAGCAACAGCCCTGTCTTGAGTGGAATTTCTTGACCAGCAGTGGACCTCCCTTTCTTTAGGCTCTTACATTCTTACAGCCCCCTCTTCTACAAGATTTAATGAGCTTTAAGATGGGAAGAGGTTTGTTTGACCTGATTTTGGCCGAGCATTCCAGTATCACTCTAGTATGGACATCTAAGTTCGTTCTATTTCTTTGCAGTTGTGAAATAGCTGCTATGAACATGGTTGTACATGTGTCTCTGATGCAAGGTATGTGTTCTTTGGAGTGATATAGCCGTGGTATAGCTGGGACGTATGTGTTTGATTTTTAACTTTTATAGTTTACTCCAAATTGATCTCTAAAGGGGTTGTGTGAGTTTACAATTCCACCATCAACATATGAGTCTCTTTCACCTCATATCTATGCCAGCAGTTGCTGTTTCTGTTTTGGATCTTACCCATTCTGAGTGGAGTGAGGTGGTATCTCAGGGTGTTTTTAAATTTCCTTTCCTTAATGACTAGGGAGGTAGAACATTTTTAAGATGTTTGTTAGACATTTGAATTTAGTCTTATGAGAAGTTTCTTTTCAGTTTTATATCCCAATTTTAATGGGATTGTTAATTCTTTGGTATATAATTTTTTCAGGTTCTGTGTGTACTCTGGATATTAGTCCTCTATCAGATGTGTGGTTAGTGAAGATTCTTTCCTATTCTGTAGGATGCTGTTTTGCTCAGTTAACATTCTCTTGTTGATCAAAGGCTCAAAAGCTTCTTAATTTCATACAGCCCCACATTTTTAGTGTTGACCTTATTTTCTTTAATTTTGGGGTTCCTATTGAAGAAATGCTGGTAGAAGTCAATTGATCCAGGGTTATTCTCTACTTTTTCTTATAGGAGTTGTATAGTCTCTGGTCTAACATTGTGGTCTTTGATCCATTTGGAGTTGGTTTTTGTGCATACAGACAAATAAGGTTTCAATTTCATTCTTCTGCATGTAGATATCGAATTTTATCAGCATTGATTACTAAAAATGTTGTTCTTTTTCCAATATTCTCATTTTTGGAACCTATGTTCCAAATCAATTGACTATAGGTGAGCATGCTTATATTTGGGTCTTCAGTTTTCATCCAGTGGTTTATATTTCATTTTTAGAGCCAGTAACATGCTATTTTCATTACTATGACTACTGGTATGGTTCTCTTGTATGGTGATGCATCCCATAAAGTATTTGTTAGTCAGTATTTTTTTGCTATTCTGGGTCTTTTATGTATCCATATGAAATTTTTAGATTTTTTTATCATTTTTGTGATTAATTGGGTTCAAATTTTCATTGGGATTTCATTGAATCTGAATATTGCTTTTGATTGAATGATTATTTTAACAATATTAATTCCAACAAATCAGAAGCATCTTCTACTGTCTTCTGTAATCACTTTTTATAGGATTTTATAGTTTGTACCATGCAGCTCTTTCACATCCTCAGTTAGGTTTATTACAAGATATTTCGTTATTTTTTAGAATCAATAGTACATGCTATTGTTTCTCTCAAGCCTTTCTTGCTTTGTTTATCCTTAGTGTATAGAAAAGTCACTTATTTTTGAACATTAATTATGTATCCTTCCACTCTGCTGAGCTTTTTTATTAGTTCTAAGAGTTTCCTGGCAGAATCTTTAGAGTCCTTGAAGTATAAGATCATGTAATTTACACATAGGAATAACTTGATTTCTTCTCTTCCAACTCATATCCTTTTTTTCTTGCTCTTTTGTCTTATGGCTTTTGCTAAGACTTCAAGTACAATGATGAATAGAATTGGTGAGAGTGGACAGCCTTATCTAATTCCTGATCTGAGTGAAAATACCTCTCATCATTTAGGATGATTTTTGCATAGAGTTCTTGTGTTTATTTCATATGACCTTTTATTTTAATTTTATTATTTCTAAAAAGTTAAGCTAGTAATAGACTTTACAGCATTGTATAGGAAACAAAATTTTCAGATTATTATTATTATTATTATTATTATTATTATCATCATCATCATTATCTGTGATGTATGCCATGTACAACATGGCATGTATGTGACAGTCATATTTCTTTTTGAGAGAAAATCCTATGTAACCCAGGCTGACATCAATCTCACTGTGTACTCAAGGATTACATGCAATGCACTACCATAGTTTTATATACTGAGTGTAAAATGTGAAAAATCAGAGAAATCAAACCATCCTTTGATGTCGAATAACTGAAATAGTTTAAATTTGATTTATTGTTTAGGATAAGTTTTTCCTACTTTTTATACTATGTTTTTCAGAATGGTAATTTCTGTAGTTAATAATATATTTCAATATATACAATATACCAAGCTCACTGATTACCACATGGTTTAGCAGCACTAAAAAGTTTTATGCTCCTATTGTAGTCTAATAATCTAATCCATATACCTTTAGTCTATAATGTTAAGAATGAATGAATTACCGCTGAGAAATTTAAATTATGCTTTCTTCATCTCCTTAGCTTCCTCTTTAGCCTTGGAGAGGAACTATGCATGATGAGGAAGAAGAGGCATATATTGTTCCAGGATGTGTCTGTCCACAGAAGATAAAAATTTAATTTAATTTTTACATGATGCAGAAATCATTACAGTGTCTTTGAATGTAAAAGGCATTGCAATTCCACATAAAGTAACTTTATATTTCTGCGTGGACATTGCATGCAAGGAAATGCAAAGTTCTTTAGAAGCTAGATAAATGCTTAAAAAAAAGCATTTTTTAAAGTAGCAAGTCTATCACTAATACTTTCCAATGAAATCCTGCTAAAAAGTGTAGATATCAGTCCACTCAAGTGCCCTGTGATCTTTGTACAGCACTTATTTTCTTCTGGGTGAATCTCAGCTCCTCTTCTGAAGCCTTCAGGAAATGCTGTAGAATTTCATTCTTGGTCTCTATGGTTTCATATTCTGTAATACACAGACTTGGATGGCATTTCTGCTTTCCCCAATGCTTAGTTTTTAAATATAAATCTCACATAATATTTTACATTCTCTGAGGAGTTATAGATATTTGGAATGCTAAAATTAATAAAAACTCAGTGAAAATCTATTTTATCTTACAAGTCCTATTACCTGACTCTTTGCAGTTTGGAGAAATTTCAATCTGCAAACCACACCTTTTCATATTATTTAAAAATTCATGAATTCTGTGAACATAGATGCTTTACAAACATAAAATTTGTAAGCCACACCTGTAATCGTAAAATCATTACATTGATGTCTCAATGTTTAGAATGTTGGCACTGCCATGGTATAATTGTGATGTGTAATAATTTATGTTTTCCTATTGGGGTTTCACTTTCATGTCTTATGATAAACTATACAGATAAATTAAATAAATGGACATATTCAAGATAAGATAACTCATTTGTAAGTCGTAAAACCTGAAGGCAGTGTTCCATAGCTCTCCTGGCATGGTAAAAGGAGTCTTTCATCTTATGTTCACCAATATTTGTTTTCTGGATTTTGGAAGGACTAGTACAGATTTCCCATTGCTGCTGATAGGACTTAATACATATTGTTGGCACTTGTATTAAATGACTTACAGAAAGGTTTGAAAAAGCTCAACACTGACTTAAATGTTGTCAGAGAGTAAGAATAATTTGCTTGGTGAATATCAGTATAAATCTTTCTAGAATATGGAATTTAGAGATGATAAAACTATTGAATGCATTTTACGCATTGATTCTTCAAATGTGATAATTGAAGTTCTTTCACAAAAATATATTTGAATATATTAATACCATCAGTTAGAAGTATAATTGTGATTATATCTCAGTTTCTAGGAAGACTAAGTAAATTTCCAACTTATTCCACTTTGCCAGCAAATACTGCATTTTTAAAAAAAATTTTTATTTATTCAATTGCGCGTGTATGCATGTGTGTGTATGTGTGTGTGTGTGTGTGTAGAACCACGGATGAATTCGGGAACCACCATGGACCGCCTCCACCTCCTTGTTTACTCTGCCCCGGGATTCACAGGCTCCGCCTTACCAGGACCAGAAACGCAGGGCGCCCCTGCTTCCACCTGGCGTCTATACGTGGGGTCTAAGATCCGAACTCGGGACCTTCTGCCTGCAAGGCAGAGGTTTAACCCCTGAGCCACCTCTCCAGCCCCAAATACTTCATTTTTAACTTTTGTTTATATATGAAATTCTAAAATTCATGTCTTTTGAAAAAGGGCATCAAGTTATCCTGGCTAACCCTGAACATGTCATGTGTTCCTCCTATATCCACTTCACAAATACAGGGATTATACGTAGATGTGTACCACCATGCCTGGTTAGGGTGCTAGGGATCAAATTCAGAGTCTTGTACATGTTAGGCAGATAGTCTACCAACTGGGTTACATCTCCAACTCTAAATTATTTATAAATAAATTTTATTTTTTCCTTGCCCCAGTATATCTACATGGGGTGCATGCTTGTGTGTGCTTGAATATATGCATGGATGCATATATAGGTGCAGGTATGAATGCACAAGTGTGCACACACACACACAGGCCTATGATTGATAATGGGAATCGACCTCGATTACTCTTTTGTCATATCCTTTTTCTTTTGAGACAGGCTCGCAAATCAGGCACAGGACTCACTGATATGACTAGTTTAGCTAGCCAACTTGCTCTGAGAACTTTTCTCTGCACCGTGAAGCTGGAATTACAGCAAGTTGCCACACCCACATGAAATTTTACATAGGATAAAGTGATCAAACTGGTGTTTTTCTCATGCACCAAATAATTTAGCTGTTGAGTCACTTTCCTGGCTTGAAAGTGTTTCAATACAAAAATGATTCTTTGATGTACTCCAAATGATTATTTAATCCAGTTTTTGATGAAAAAGTCTTGGATACTTACATTTCAATGACTTAAATTATAGTTCATTCATGATTTTCTTAATGACTACATAGTGACTTAAATATCACTAATAATAATAAGCACTTCATGACATTTGTTATGGCAACCATAGTTCTTCATTCAGTATCTTTAAAGATAAGCTCAATTTAATTTAACAAATGAGTTTCCATTAAGGAAATCAATATTCAATCAATTTGAAACTTGTGGCAAACATATCATAGACAAAAATAATACCAGTCCTCATATCTTTATTGGTCTTCATTTCAAAAGTACACACACACACACACACACACACACACACACACACACACACACACACATATACATACACACACACATACACACAAAGTGTCCTTTGATACAGAGACACAAGGAAAATCAAAAACACACAAAAAATAAAGTTAAATTGTTTATTTGAAAATTAGCTATTAAGTTGATATTTCATTACTGAATATGTATAGCTTATAAGTCAGCTTTTAGATATTTACAGCAAATAATCTACTGTCACATGGAAGGAAGAGATATTGATTAGCAGCTCTTAGTCAGTTGCCATAGAAACCACTTCCAAGTGTGTATTGAGTGCACTCGCTTCCCCAAGTGGGATTTTCTTACTCAGTTTGATTTAATTACGTATCTTGATTTGTCTTGGGAACTGTAATAATACTGACTCTAGCATTTTATTTCTAGTGTAATTAAGGATTCCATTTATTTTTTCATCAAATAAGAGAAGATTTCTTGGTAGCAGAGAAGTAGTCAGTCTTTGAGTTTTGGCTTCATAAATAAATTTTTAAATTTAATTTCTCATATTGGAAATAACTTGTATTGGGTTTATCATTTTCATTCCCATAAATTTGGAAAATTCCATAGTTTACTTTATTTGCATTCATGACAGTGATGCTTTTGAAAAAATCATACTTATGATTTTTTTGATATTCTGGTATTTGTGTTTGCTGTATGCATCCTTCTGATAAGAAAGGAATGAAGTCAGACTTAACACAATTGTGATTTTTGGTCTTTCTTTTTTTATTATTATTTTTTTAATTTCAGCTCATACAAACTTATTAGGTACACCAGTTCCCTCCCTTCCTCTTCCTCCCCCCGTACCCCCTGCTCCTCATCCCCCAGTGCCTCCCGCCCCAATTCCCAGAGAGTCCTTTCTTGTGCATGTCTGATTTTCCTCTGGGCCCTCCTCTCCGATGACGTACAAGGACCCAGTGGCCTTTCCCTGAACCCTTTCCCGTGTTCCCCTTAGGTATAGGAACACTGCTGTGGCTGCCAATCCTTTGCCTCCAAGGCTCTTGGTGCCTTTAGCAGATGCTAGACTTTGTGAGGTCAACAGTGTGTTGGACAATGCGCAGGGCATGCAAAGTCCAATTATGATTGCTTCAGCCCTAACTAGTATGGAATATCTTATATATCATTGCTCCTCCCATCCTTTTGCTCTTACACTCTTACCGCCCCCTCTTCCGCAAATTTCCCTGAGCTTCAAGATGGGGAGAGATTAAGCTGGCCTAGTTCTAGGTGGTTGATATAGAGTCTCTGAAGTTCTGGATTGTGGTTTGTTGATTTTCTTTTGCAGTTTTGCTGCTCCTGCAATGCCCTTCACTCCATCCTGGTGGGCATTGTATGTTACCCCTGGCCAGAGACAAAAAGCTGTTAAACTAGAGTCTTGTGATAAAAGCACATTCAAAGGTAGATGTAATAAAAGTGGGAAACCATACTAAGGGAGGGGTCTATCACCCATTTGCAAAATGGTTACTTTTTATCTACCAGACTATATGCCCTCCTCTTCTGGTGAGATCACACCCCCTCAGTAGTAAATGATCAGGAACAAAAGTCTGTGAACTTAATCAGATGTCTCATTACTTATTTGGGTCCTTGGTGGAGGCCTATTTTCCCTGCTGTAACATGGTCCCTTCTCTCCTTGTTTCTGGTGTGGCCCTCCTACCCCATCCCTCCTGTTCATAATCCTTGCAATTACTCTCTCTAGGTGGGCTGGGTGGGTTTGGTACTAGGAGCCACCTATTAGGGAGTACATACGGTGCTTAATTTTCTGGGTCTGGGATACTTCGCTTAATATAATTGTTTCTAATGACATCCATTTCCCGGCAAATTCCAGTAATTCATCATTTTTGATGGCTGAGTAGTACTCCATTGTATAGATGTACCACTGTTTCCTTATCCACTCGTCAACTGTTGGACATTTGGGCTGATTCCATGACTTTGCTATTGTTAACAGTGCTGCTATGAACATGGTCGTGCTTGTGCTATCGAGGTGAACCTCTGCTGTATGGGGGTTATTCCCAAAAGTAGAATAGCAGGGTCATATGGCATTTCAATCTTTAATTTCTTTAAGAATCTCCAGACGGGTCTCCAGAGTGGCTGTATGAGCCTGCATTCTCACCAGCAATGTAGGAGAGTTCCCTTCTCTCCCCATCCTCTCCAGCACTTCTTGTTGTTTGTATTGTGGATTTTTGCCATCCTGACCGGGGTTAGATGATATCTCAGGGAAGTTTTGATTTGCATTTCCCTGATGGCTAAGGAAGTGGAGCATTTTTTAAGATATTTGTTAGACATTTTAATTTCATCCCTGGTAAAGTTTCTTTTAAGTTCCAGGGCCTATTTTTTAAATGGGCCATTGGTTTCCTTGGTGTTTAGTTTTCTAAGTTCTTTGTGCACTCTGGACAGCAGAGTTCTATCAGATGTGTGGTTAGTGAAGATTTTCTCCCATTCTGTGGGTTGCCTTTGAGCTCGTGTTACAATCTCTTTATCTGAACAGAAGCTCTTTAATTTCACAAGATCCCAACTGTTGAGAGTTGGTAGCAGTGACTGTGCCGTTGGATGTCTGTTTAGGAACTGTTGGCCTAGCCCAATCAGCTCGAGGGAGTTCCCTATCTTTCAACTATGGTTTTTATAGTCTTTGGCCTTAAATCAAGGTCTTTGATCCATTTGGAATTAAGTCTTGTACATGGTGACAAGGACGGGGACAGCTCTAATCTTCTACATGTGGAGATCCAGTTTTGCCAGCACCATTTGTTGAAGATGCTGTTCTTTTTCCATTGGATTCTTTGGGCCCCTTTGTCAAAGACCAAATGGCTGTAACTTTGTGGGCTAATATCTGGGTCTTCAATCCTTATCCATCGATCTGTGTGTCTATTTTGGAGCCAGTACCAGGCTGTCTTTATAACTATGGATTTATAGTATAGACTTAGGTTTTGTATGGTAATACCTCCAGCTGTGTTTTTGTTACTCAGGATTGTTTTTGCTATGCTGGGTCTTTTGTGCCTCCATATGAACTTTGAGATTGTTTGGTCAACATCTTTGAAGAATTGCTCTGGGATTTTGATAGGTATAGCATTGAATCTGTATATTGCCTTTGGTAGGATGGTCATTTTTACGATGTTGATTCTGCCAATCCAGGAACAAGGGAGGTCTTTCCACCTTCTGGTGTCTTCTGCTATTTCTTTCTTTAGGGTTTTAAAGTTTTCATTGTAAAGGTCTTTTAAATCCTTAGTTAGGTTTATACCAAGGTATTTCATTTTTTTAGGAGCTATAGTAAATGGGATTGTTTCTCTCAAGGCTTTTCACTTCTTTCATTCTGGGCATATAGGTACTCATATAGGAAGGCCTCTGATCATGTCATCTGCAAATAGGGATAGCTTGACCTCTTCCTTGCCGATTTGAATCCCTCTTATGTCCCTTTCTTGTCTTATGGCTTCAGCTAAGACTTCAAGTACAATATTGAATAGAAGTGGTGAGAGTGGACAGCCTTGTCTAGTTCTTGAAAGAAGTGGGAATGCTTCCAATTGTTCCCCATTGAGCATAATCCTTGCTGTGGGCTTGTTGTATATAGCTTTTATTATATTGATATAGGTTCTTTCCATTCCCACTGTCTCTAGCGTTTTGATCATAAAAGGCTGCTGGATCTGGTCAAAAGCTTTTTCTGCATCTATCAAGAGTATCATGTGGTCTTGGACTTTGGACTGGTTTACATGATGAATTACATTTATTGATTTGCGTATATTGAACCAACCTTGTGTGCCGGGGATGAAGCCTACTTGGTCCCCATGAATGATCTTTTCAATATGTTTTTGAATCCGATTTGCTAAGACTTTGTTGAGAATCTTTGCGTCTGTGTTCATCAGGGAGATCGGCTTATAGTTTTCCTTTTTAAGTGAATCTTTATTAGGTTTTGGGATTAAAACGATATTAGCTTCATAGAAGGAATTTGGTAGTATTCCTTCGTTTGCTATTTGATGGAACAGTTTAAGGAGTATTGGTGTTATTAACTCCTTAAATGTCTGGTAGAACTCTGTGCTGAATCCATCTGGTCCAGGACATTTTTTGGTGGGAAGATTCGAGATTACTTCCTCAATTTCCTTATATGTTATAGGACTATTTAAATAATTCACAACTTCCTGATTCAATTTAGGTAAGTTGTGTTTACTTAGAAATTCTTCCATCTCTTTTGTGTTGTCAAACTTCACAGAGTATAAGTTTTTGAAATATGATGTTATAATTCTCTGGATTTCTTGGGTATCAGTAGTTGTAACTCCATGTTCATTTCTGATTTTGTTAATTTGGGTTTTCTCTCTCTTGCTTTTGGTTAGTTTAGCTAGGGGTGTATCAATCTTGTTGATTTTTTCAAAGAACAAGCTTTTTTATTGGTTGATTTTTTCTATCGTTTTCTTAATCTCGATTTCAGATATTTCTCCCCTTATTTTGCTAATCTCTTCTCTTCTACTGCTTTTGGGATCAGATTGCTCTAGTTTCTCTAAAGCTTTAAGCTGCATTGTTAAGTTGTTTATTTCTGATGTTTCCATTTTTTTGACGTGGGCATTAAGAGCTATGAACTTACCTCTTAGAAGAGCTTTCATTGTGTCCCAGAGATTTTGGTAAGTTGTATTTTCGTTATCATTCACTTTCAGGAAATCTTGAATTTCCTTTTTAATTTCTTCCTGAATCCAGTTCTCATTCAGCATCATAGTGTTAAGTTTCCAGGAGTTAGTGTATTTTCTCTTGTTTGATGTGTTGTGGATGTCCAGCTGTAGGCCGTGGTGGTCTGATAGGGCACAGGTTAGAATTTCAACTTTTTTGTATATGTGTAGATTCATTTTGTGGCCTAATATGTGATCTATTTTGGAGAAAGTTCCATGTGCTGCTGAGAAAAATGTGTATTCTTTAGTGCGTGGGTGAAAAGTTCAATAGAGATCTGTAAGGTCCATTTCTTTCAGGGTTTGATTAAGTTCCAAAGTGTCTCTGTTAAGCTTTTGATCTGTTGATCTATCCCATGTTGAGAGGGCGGTGTTGAAGTCCCCAAGAATTATCGTTTGGGGGTTGATTTCTTGCTTTAGACGCTGTAGGGTTTTCTTAATGAATGTGGAGAGGCCCGTATTGGGTGCATATATGTTCAGTATTGTGAAGTCTTCCTGGTGAATTGTACCTGTGACTAAAATGTAGTATCCATCCGTGTCTCTTATAATTTTCTTTGGTTTGAAATCCACTTTGTCTGATAGCATAATGGCTACCCCTGCCTGTTTTCTGCTTCCATTTGCTTGTAGAATTGTTGACCAGCCTTTTATTTTTAGAGCGTGCCTATATTTTGTGGTGAGATGGGTTTCCTGCAGGCAGCAGATTGATGGATTGTGATTTTTAATCCAAGTTTGTAATCTGTGTCTCTTGATCGGTGAATTAAGTCCATTAACATTTTGTGTTATAATGGAGAAACTATTAATTCCAGACATTTATTATGTTTAGTAGCTTTTATAAGTATATTGCTTCGCTTTTAATGGTGTTATATTTGCCTTCTGTTCTCCTGGATATGCCTGTTTTTTTCTTCACGCTTGAGTATCATTTCTAGCATTTTTTGAAGGCCTGGTTTGGTGGACATGTATCCCTTAAAGTTGTCTTTGTGCTGGAAAATTTTTCTTTCTCCCTCGATGATGAAAGATAGCTTTGCTGGGTAAATCAGCCTGGGTTGACATTTTTGCTCATTCAATACTTGAAGTATGTCTCTCCAAGCTCTTCTTGCTTTTACTGTTTCGACTGAGAAGTCATTTGTTATTTTAATAGGTTTACCTTTAAAAGTGACTTGATTTTTCTCTCTTGAAGCTCTCAGCACCAGTTCTTTATCTTGAATGTGGAATGTTTTAACTATTATTTTCCATGGCATGCTTCTGTTTTGGTCGTATCTGTTTGGGGTGTGGAATGCCTTTTGTATATGGATGGGCCTCTCTTTTTTTAGATGAGGAAAGTTTTCCTCGATGATCGTTTGAGAAATTTCCTCAGGGGTGGTATTTAGAGATTCTTGCTCTGGTATTCTATGAATACGCATGTTAGGCTTCTTCAGGGTGTCCCATATCTCTTGGATATTTCTCTCAAGTATCTTTTTGGCTTTAACAACCTCTTCCATAGAGCTGGTTAGTACTCCCACTTTATCTTCAAGGTCTGAAATTCTCTTTTCTGCTTTGTTAGTTCTGTTGATAAGACTCTCTGTGGCGTTCTGGGTTGAAGATAACTTGTCTTTTAGCTCAGTTTTAAACTCTGCTTGAGTTTGTTTTAACTGCTCTATGCCACTTTTTGTTTCTTGAACTGTTTTTCTCAACTCCTCCAGATGTCTGTTGTGTTCCTCTTCAAAGCGATTAATTCGATTATGTAATTCCTCCCGGATTTCCTCTTTCATAGTATTGAACATGGTAATGATCATATTTTGAAAGTCGTTATTCTGGGTGAGGCTTTCTTGGCCTTTTTCCGCGGGTTTGTTCTTGTTGGAGTCTAACATTATGGGATTAATTTCTTCAGTGGGAAATTTGTTTACTTGAGTGTTGCTTCTTATGGATTTGCACTTTGACTTTGGCATTGTCATTTTAACTCTTAAGATCTCTCAATTTCACTAAACTGATTAGGCCTGGGGTCCTGGTGGGCGGACGTGGTCAGAGACTTACCTAGGGCACGGGGTCAGGCCCAGCTGGACCATGCGTGCGTGTCCCGACCAGCGGAGGGAGTGGTGTGGGGTGAAAAGGGAGGATGGGCGCATCGGCATGGAGCTATTTAACCCGAGGGCAGCTGGGGCGGGCCCGGGCGCAGGGGGAGGTCCTCCTCGTCCCTCCGCCCCGGTGCCCGGCTCCGGCTGGATGGTCGGTGTCGGAGCCGGGTCCCTGTGGGCTGACCTGGTGTCCTGGTGGGCGGGGCCCGAACGGGGACTTACCTAGGGCGCAGGGTGAGGCCCGGGTCCCTGTGGGCTGACCTGGGGTCCTAGGGCGCGGGATGAGGCCTGGCTGGACCACACGCGCGCACGTCCCGACCAGCGGAGCGGGGTGGGGTGAAAAGGGAGCTTTTGGTCTTTCTTATTTGAGAACATTATTTACACATCTTGGTGAGAAGTTTATTAATGGCTTAATATATTGTTACTCAGATTTCTCCAACCTTGACTAATTAATAAATATTTCTAGAACAAAGCATATACTGCATAAAAATTCTTTGCAGGTTACCTGAGAATGCATGCAAATCCAACATATTTTCATTACTTCCTAGTTCCATCATCTCATCAGTGTCGACTGGCTGGTTTGGTGTAGCAAGAAACTATTATTATTGATCCATAATTTAAATTTTATTTACTACCAAGCACAAATATGGATTTTTACTGAATGGTATCTAACACACATTAGTCATGATTACATAACTTGAGTTGCTTCAAAATCACTACACACATAAAAGTTTCCTTACCCAACATAAGAAACAATTAAAATCCTAAATAGGTCCAGCATTCACATATGTGTAAACAATGTAGACATCTGGTGGGCAGTTTTATGGGATTTGTTGATACTTAGCAGAAGGATAATGGGGATTCCCACTCTAGAATATTTTAATGCAAGATAGAGAGTGAAGGCTGCAGGAATATGTGTTTTTTTTTTTTTTCATAAAAAGTCACACGCATTAGGAATTACTATTATCAGGTATCCAGAATGACATTCATGAATCATTCTTCAGTGGTTTCTGGTTTTAGAGTGGCTACCTAACTGACTTGTGCATGATCCCTTAAGGATTAGTTGAAGCTTTCATAATGAAGGAAAGAGTTACTAGATGTGGAGAAATTGAAATGAAAACAGAAATGGCCTTATTAACGTCACTAATGTTACTAATGGCAATTAAATTTTTTGCTTTTTTTATTCCCTCATTCAGATGTACTTATTTGTATTGTTTGATGAGTTTTGGTCTTTGAGATTTTCGTGGGTATACAACACCTTCAGTTCATAATCCCCTCTGCTCACTCCACTTTGCCTCCATCTTCTATGTTCTCTTCTGTTCTTCTTCACATATTCAAGTTGTCAGTTGTGTTGTTTATATAGTATGTTTAACTGTAGCTCTGGACTTGGAATCTTGTCTTCTTTTTTAAAAAAAATATTATTATGTATTCAATTGTGTGTGTATGTGTGTGAGACGAATTCGGGAACCACCATGGACCACCTCCACCTCCTCCTTGTTTACTCTACCCCGGGATTCACAGGCTCTGCCCTACCAGGACCAGAAACGCAAGCTGTCCCCGCTCCAACACCCCCCCCCCGGTGTCTATACGTGGGGTCTAGGATCCGAACTTGGGACCTTCCGCCTGCAAGGCAGAGGCTTAACCCCTGAGCCACCTCTCCAGCCCCTGAATCTTGCCTTCTTGTAGTGCAAAACCTCCTACTATCATTCAACAATTACTACATCTCTCATCATTTGAGTGATCTATAGAGCTAAATATGTATATTTTCTATCTATTTGGATAGTGTTTGCTATTAAGAGTGATTTAATGTTCCTGCTGTTACTTTCATTTTAAGTGTTTCCTGAATCCCAGGCTGGTGCAGATCATTTAAGTAGCTAAGACTCTTCTTGAGCTCTTAAACCTTCTGCTTCCATCTCCTCAGTGTGTAATTATAGTAATTCACTACTATTTCCATTCTCTGCATGAAAATATCCATAAGAAATTCACTATTGTATAAAATGAATATATGCCAGTGAATAAAAAGCAAAATTTAAGAGTATACTCGAGAAGGAGCAAATAGATTATGAATAAGATTTCTGATAGAAGTTGACTTTACAAATCACAAATTCAAACACAAGATTATGGCAATGGTTTTAAAGCTGCCTTTTGCCTGTTTCTGTAAATGCCTTCGAACATTCAATCCCAAATCTAACACAGACTCCGTTACTCTTACTCTTTGGAACTGTAGGAGTTAATCTGCATGGTGGCTGATAAATTTATATTAAAACAATGTAAAAGAATAATGGGTTTATTCCCTCTTATCATAATCCAGTTATAACTCTTGACACTTTGATAGGAGAGCTCACATCAACACTAGTAACCAAGGCTATACCATCTCCACATGATAGCTAAGAGAGGTACAACTCACTTTCCAGACCAGCACTTCTGGCCAAATATAAAGAAGGATACCCACTTTCTCAAACAGTTCCCTCCATTTTACTCACCTATTCAGACACTGGTCTCACCCAACATGGACTGGGCCTTCCCCATCAGCCAGACAATATCCTGAAGGTTTGCCTTGGACTTATTAATTCTCTATAAATGTATCTATAGCTCAAATACTCAACCATCAATATGATAAATGCCTCTAACTTTGACACCATTATCAACATGACACAAAAACATATCACTTTTAAACTGTAACCTTTGCCTTGTCCCCACAGTTGTTAAATTTATCTTATAATAGTATAAGGCATTTAATTTCATCAATTCTAAACATTCTTAATCTATTTACAGTCAGATCTTGTCAAATTAAATTAAGTTTAATATTTCAGTGTGAGAAAAAAACAATAAAATGGAAGTATTATGATGTAATCGGAAAATATCAAGTTAAAACTAAAATCCAGCTAGTCAAATTCCATATCTTATAGTTCAGTGATCCCATTCCATTGCTCATCTCATGGTAATAGTTGTTCAAAGATTCTGGGCAATCCCAATCTCTCTTCACAACTTGAATTTGCAAAGACAGTGTTTTTCTCTGGAATAGGTTGCATCTCCACTCACAGCCATTCTCAGTTCAATGTATGCAATTTTCCTTGGCATGTGTCACATGTTGTTTCTGGCATCTTTAACATCTTCAGTTCTCAATGACATACCAGGCCTTAACTTCACAGCACAAAATATCCTTCCTGGGCCTCTCTGCAGACTTCTTGCCAAACTGTCTGACTTCCACCATTCTCTGAAATCTTGGAGGAGGTATTCATGCCTTCCTCCCTCTTGTATCTTTGATGGCTCTAAAAGAAGTATGAGGTGGATGATAGTGCCAAGTTCTGTTATAACCTTCAAGTGGAGATTGGTTCCTTGTAATCACAGTTGATTCAGTTTCTCTGTGCCGACTCAAGGAAGAAATGCTACTTTGGGCAGAATTTCAATAGGATAGTATTCATTTCTTCCATTGTCCAGTGTCAAGCACTAGGTTTTCCTTCAATGATGTTCCTTTCTCTAAGAGTGTCAACCTCTCTGATCTCTGCTCTATATTCTCCCAAAACTTCAAGGCTGTCAACACAGCTTTCCTCTATCAAGAAAACCAATCATCATCTTTAAATTCATCTTCACCAAAGCCCTTCTTTCCTTCACCAAAAACTGGCCCCAACCAATCCACAACTCACTCATCAAATTGAGTCTCCCAATGGACCATTAAATTCTGGAGAATGGTATTTATAATCCACAGCCCCATAACCTTCAAATATGTCAAATTTTGTCCAACAGAACTGTTCAAGATCCACAAAGTCTACATAGCCAGATTTATTAGCAATACCTCACTCTTGGCACCAAATTGTGAAGCAGTTACTCTGAATGGTTGCTGATAAATTCACACAAAACAGCTTAAGGAAAAACGGGGGTTTATTCTCTCTTTGGACAGTCCAGTTACAGTTCTTAGTCTAACATGGCAGGGGAGTTAACACCAATACCAAGACCCAAGCATCACACCATCCCGATATAAGAGTTGAAAAAGGGTCAATCTTCATTTGCCAGACCAGAAGCCTGATTAAATATATGGAAGGATGCCCACTTTCTCAAACAGTTCCCTTCATTTTATTCACAAATCCAGGAACTATTCCCATGCACCATGAGCTGGACCTTCCTTACCAACGAGACAGTCTCCTACAGGTTCGCTCTGAACTTAATTATCTAAAAATATGCCCAGAGCTCAAATTTTCATCCATCAATTTGAAACTTGTATATAACTATAACAATAACCAAACAAATTATCCGGGGGTTCTTTGATGTCCCAGTTTTATTAGTATATGAATAGGCATAATGTTATAAAAGTGGAACAAAGCTTCAACAATAACAGAGATTCACCCACATAAAAGTGATTCTATTTAGGTGATAGAATGTCTATAATGTATAATCATCAAGTTGAGGTAATTATCATCTATATCAATTTGAATATGCATCACTATTTTGTGATTAAAAATATTCAACTTTCTTCCTTCCAGTTAGATGGAAATATACAACCCATTGTGTCCTATAAATTTGTGACATTATTTTCATTTGATCAAAATAAAAGTCAAGACAATTAACTGGCCACCACTTTGCTTAACAAAACATTTTCATTTAATTGCATTCAAAATAGAACATAAGCTTTTTAAGGAAGTTTTCTAATTTAACTACATATTTACCTTCATGAAAAATGATAAGTTTAATTAATTATACTCATTTATCTATGTGATTGCCACTAAATACATATTTGACAAGTGAAATTACATTATCATAATGTTAATCTCCCAATCATGAATGATCATAAAAACGGACTTTGTCTTGTTCAAAACCCCACCTATCTTTTGATGCTCATCATGCCCTGACAGTTAATTTATCAAAATATTTGGTGCCTCACTCTGGGTAAAATGCTGACAAGAATACATACACTGGCAATCTTATATGGATTAATGGCAAAATATAATCCATATGAGTAAGTTAATCAAATTCTGTTGAGGAGTATTTATATGATCGACGTATTTGACATAACTATGTATAATATAAACCAATATTGCTTAATTAATTTTAAATGTAAGACATACTATGTTCACTGTCTTACATAGGCTTTTCATTAGTCTAAGCCTTCTGATTAAAGAAAGCAGTGCATGAGCTTTTTGAGATTTGGGTAGGCAGGTTTTCCTCAAATCCTATTGAATACTTCTAGGTGTAAGCTCATGCAACCTCCTTGCTGTCTAGGAGTCTAAGTTTTATTACTTTATTGATTTACCTAATATGGCAGAGAATATCTTTAATTATAAAGATCTGAGAATTTTGACTACTGCAAGTCATGTTAGTTAGCATATTCCTTGAACAAATTCTGACTGCACTTCCCGCACATCTCACTTTCTTTGGGTGCTCAAAAGAAACAAGTGACGGAGTAATATTTACCTTGAACTAGAACAAAAGAAATAGCTTTCCTATTAAACTGTGAAATTGCAAAACATAACTCTGGTATTTTTAAGAAACTTAGATTCAAACTATTTGAGATCACCTATAAGTGAGAAACAGCTGTTTAAGTGACTAGTGTGTCTGATGAGGGCTAGAGTTGACCCAGCCTTCAACTAACTGTATCTTCTGCCTATGAAGCAAATCAACAATATCTTAATGGGGGCAGAATGCTGAAAGATGATACTTATGGGAGAAGAAGAAAAACTTGAAATATCCCACTTATATTTTGTTTTGTTGTATTCTGACTGTTCAAATTACCCTTTATTCCATTAGAGAAAACCACAGTACATCACTTTGAATTTCAATTTCCAAAGAAATAACCTAAAACACAATAGAGAGAAAATCTGCGATGGAGAGCCTGAATTTCACTACCTCTTTAGATCATAATGCTTGTGCATCATTTCAATAATTTATGTGTAGAATCCAGATTTTGATGAAGATACATATTTCACATTTTCCAAAATCGAAATTTTGTTCACTTATAATAGTTATTAAGAATGGATAAACTAATGTAAACTATACAGTGCATTAAATGTGAGTTTATGTATAGTTAGATGCAGAGGAAATCCTCAGGCCAAGTTGAATGACTTTCTAGCAATATCAAGGAAGTACTAAGATGCCAGAGAAATCAGGGTAAATAACCCCATAATTAAGGGGTCCTTGTATATTACATATTAGAGTTATATTTTTAAATTTATTCATCTGTGTGTGTGTCTGTGTATGGGCATCTGTGTAAGTGTGTCAAATGCATGTGCATGGAGGTCAGAGCACATTTGTGAATATAGATATGCGTACGTTCCTTTCTCCAGGGATTATTGAGAAGTATCTTTACTTTCTAAGCCATCTCACCACTCAAATTATATTGTTTTATGTCTTTATCACCAAACTCATTGATCCAAATCATCTTTCAATGAGACTACTTTTTTAGTTACTTAATGTGATTGCTATTTTTATTGCCTTTTAAATTTGTAACTTTTACTAGCATACAAAGTCAAGGTTTCATTATGGCTTTTCCACACATACCTTGAAATGATTTATCCTCCTACCTTGTCTTCTAATCCTCTCTCCTTTCTACCCTGTCTCCTATTCCCTCTCTTCACTCCTTCCCACACCATTTTGCACAGTTTTTCTCACAGAACTCATCTTTTCACTCTCGTGTCTCATGCATTCTATTATTTTTTGCTACAAAACTGAAATTCATTTATAAATGTATTCTTTGTTTCTTTTGCAAATAAATCCTACCACTAAAAAAAGTTCATTATCCCTCATTGTTTTAATCTTTTATTTTTAAACCACATAATATGTCATTGTTATGTTTCTAGGAATTACAGTAGTTTAATCTCTTGATAATTTCTTCAGAAAATCTCCTTCATGGTAGTGTATTTTGTGAGTTTCATGATTTTTGGTTAGTCATTTGAATTTGCTTTAAAATAATTCACGCTGTAACCTAACTTGCAATATTCCTGACAACATTGCAGACATAGATGGCACATGCATTAGGGCACGAAGTGATGCTGTTGATTGGGAGCTCAGTTTTGTAGATATAAATTTCTCTGGTTTATTACCTTCTTTTTTGTTATTTTCTTTCTTTTGGTCCAAAGGAGGATGGTTTGATTCAATTTTGTGTGAAACTTGTTGAATCCATATTTCAAATTTATGAATTTAGGACTGGAGAAATGGTTCAGGAGTTTAGAACCTTTGCCAAGAAAGCATATGGAGAAAGGATCACACTTAGAGTCTCCACTATTACATACTGACCTGTCCACTCTCATTACAGCTCCTCCATAAGAAATAGAAAGTAGAACATAGACATAATTCTTCTGCCTATTTGCAACAAAATTCTTTTCTATTTCTCATTACATTGACTTACTATTATTTCCCAAATAGGAGGTTCTGAAAGATGAAGAAACAAAAATCAAATAGTCCTTGAAAAAAACTAAAGCTTAATTAGATCAGAAAGTCTAATTTTGAAATAAATTTCAACTTATTTCTTATCTACTCAAACCAGAACACTGTTTTTTTATTTCTTAAAAGTCTATGATGATAGGGAAATTGATGGATAAAATTACTTAATATCATTTTTCTTTCTTTCATTCTTAGCATTTACTTCATGTATTTTCTGGGATAAACTGCAATTATTCTCGACTTAACTAACAGGCATATACATTCATGGAGAAATATACCTAACTGGAAATCTAATTTCTCGGAAAGAAAATTTTGCATATTATTATGTAATGTTTTATGAATTTTAAAACCATATATGTGTGGAAAAGCTTTATTATGATAATTTCATGTAAAATCACTTATTTAGACACTTGTCAGGAGATACAATACTGAAACCAAGTAGACCAAGTAATTGCCAGTACAGCTAAGTTATGAAGAAGTTTGGTATTCTTAGGTATTCTCAGTTCTCAGTTTATAACATTTTTTTCTTTAATATTTTTTCTCTTTGTTTCATAAAATACAACGTGGTTATAGGTTAGGATAGTCTCAAACTTACAACCTCCTGCTCATCCTTCTAGTGTTGGGGTTGCATGTGTGTGAATCAAAATGGATAATTTTTCCTTATTTTTAATACAGCAAATAATACACCAACGATTGCTATAAACATAGCCATCCATGATCTTAGCACCATTCTTTATTTTAATCCTGATTCATGTGGGATGTACATGTAATCTTTGTATTTCTATATCTTTTATCTCCTGCATCTACTTAAAAATGTCAAGTACTTTTTAAAACTTAAATGAGTATTTAGTCTTAAAAAGTGATCACTTCTTATCCACTCTTCAACTGTTGGACATTTAGGTTGATTCCATGACTTTGCTATTGTAAACAGTGCTGCTATGAACATGGTCGAGCTTGTGCTATCGAGGCGAACCTCTGCTGTATGGGGGGTTATTCCCAAAAGTGGGATAGCAGGGTCATATGGCATTTCAATCTTTAATTTCTTTAAGAATCTCCAGACGGCTCGCCAGAGTGGCTGTATGAGCCTGCATTCCCACCAACAATGTAGGAGAGTTCCCCTCTCTCCACATCCTCTCCAGCATTTGTCGTTGTTTGTATTGTGGATTTTTGCCATCCTGACCGGGGTGAGATGATATCTCAGGGAAGTTTTGATTTGCATTTCCCTGATGGCGAAGGAAGTGGAGCATTTTTTAAGATATTTGTTAGACATTTTAATTTCATCTCTGGTAAAATTTCTTTTAAGTTCCAGGGCCCATTTTTTAATTGGGCCAGTGTTTTCCTTGGAGTTTAATTTTCTAAGTTCTTTGTGCACTCTGGACAGTAGAGCTCTGTCAGATATGTGGTTAGTGAAGATTTTCTCCCATTCTGTGGGTTGCCTTTGAGCTCGTGTGACAATCTCTTTATCTGAACAGAAGCTCTTTAATTTCACAAGATCCCAACTGTTGAGAGTTGGTAGCAGTGACTGTGCCATTGGATGTCTGTTTAGGAAGTGTTGGCCTAGCCCAATCAGCTCGAGGGAGTTCCCTATCCTTTCGACTATGGTTTTCAAAGTCTCTGGCCTGATATCAAGGTCCTTGATCCATTTGGAATTAAGTCTTGTACATGGTGACAAGTACGGGTCCAGCTTTAATCTTCTGCATGTGGAGATCCAGTTTTGCCAGCACCATTTGTTGAAGATGCTGTTCTTTTTCCATTGGATTCTTTGGGCTCCTTTGTCAAAGACCAAATGGCTGTAACTTTGTGGGCTTATATCTGGGTCTTCAATTGTTCTCCATTGATCTGTGTGTCTATTTTGGAGCCAGTACCAGGCTGTCTTTATAACTATGGATTTGTAGTATAGACTTAGGTTTGGTATGGTAATACCTCCAGCTGTGTTTTTGTTACTCAGGATTGTTTTTGCTATCCTGGGTCTTTTGTGTCTCCATATGAACTTTGAGATTATTTGGTCAACTTCTTTGAAGAATTGCTTTGGGATTTTGATTGGTATAGCATTGAATCTGTATATTGCCTTTGGTAGGATGGTCATTTTTACAATGTTGATTCTGCCAATCCAGGAACAAGGGAGGTCTTTTCACCTTCTGGTGTCTTCTGCAATTTCTTTCTTTAGGGTTTTAAAGTTTTCATTGTAAAGGTCTTTTACCTCCTTAGTTAGGTTTATACCAAGGTATTTCATTTTTTTAGGGGCTATAGTAAATGGTATTGTTTCTCTCAAGGCTTTTTCACTTCTTTCATTCTGGGCATATAGGAAGGCCTCTGATTTTTGCACATTTATTTTGTATCCTGCCACCCTGCTGAACTTCTCAATTAGTTCCAGGAGCTTCCTGGTGGAGTTTTTGGGATCACTCAGGTATAAGATCATGTCATCTGCAAATAGGGATAGCTTGACTTCTTCCTTGCCGATTTGAATCCCTCTTATGTCCCTTTCTTGTCTTATGGCTTCAGCTAAGACTTCAAGTACAATATTGAATAGAAGTGGTGAGAGTGGACAGCCTTGTCTAGTTCCTGATCGAAGTGGGAATGCTTCCAATTGTTCCCCATTGAGCATAATCCTGTGGTACATCTATACAATGGAGTACTACTCAGCCATCAAAAATGATGAATTACTGGAATTTGCTGGGAAATGGATGTCATTAGAAAGAATTATATTAAGTGAAGTATCCCAAACCCAGAAAATTAAGCGCCGTATGTACTCCCTAATAGGTGGCTCCTAGTACCAAACTCACCCAGCCCACATTGAGACACTCAAAAGTAAACCTATGAAACACAGTAATTGCAAGGATTATGAACAAGAGAGATGGGTTAGGAGGGCCACACCAGAAACAAGGAGAGAGGAGACCATGTTACAGCAGAGAAAATAGGCCTCCATCAAGGTCTGCAAGGGGTGACATACAGTGCCCAGCAGAATGGAGCGAAGGGAATTGCAGGAGCAGCAAAACTGCAAAAGAAAATCAACAAACCACAATCCAGAACTTCAGAGACTATATCAATCACATAGAACTAGGACAGCCTAATCTCTCCCCATCCTGGAGCTCAGGGACATTTGCGGAAGAGGGGGCGGTAAGATTGTAAGAGCAAAAGGAGGGGAGGAGCAACGATTTGCAAGATTCTCAACAATAGTTGGGGCCAAAGCAATCGTAATGGTACTTTGCATGCCCTGCGCAATGTCCAGCGCACTGTTGCCCTCATAAAGTCTAGCATCTGTTAAGGGCACCGAGACCCCTGGAGGCAAGGGATTGACAGCCATAGTAGTGATCTTATGCTTAAGGGGAACAAGAGAAAGGGCTTATGGAAATGCCACTGGGTCCTTATATGTCATCGGAGAGGAGGACCCAATGGAGAGTTAGGCGTATACAATAAAGGACTCTCTGGGAATTGGGGGGGAGGCACTGGGGGAAGGGGAGGGGGAGGAGGGGGGAGGGAGGGAACTGGTAAAAAATTTTAAAATGTATAATTAAATTTTTAATAAAAAAAAAAGTGATCACTTCTGGCTCTTCCTCAAATTCACACCTCAACTTTGCAACAAGAATTCTTTTCCAAGGGTAAATGAAATTGGGGTTTTAGGATTCATTTGATGTTTAGGATTAATTAAATTAGCATTTTTGTGCTTTTTCTTGGCTGTTGATGGAGTATGCAAAGCCATATATTAAAGGGAATTCACTTCTTTTCAAGGTACTTATCCTTAAATAACAATGATATTTCAATGAAAGTGATGCTGTAATGCTTGACATATTGTCCATTTCTCAATTTTTGAGAAATTCTAAAAACTTCTAAAATAATGCAGGAATGAGAACCTTTAACAACTTGCGGTACGCATGACTTATTTTTCTTCTCAGTATGTTCACATACTAACTCTAAATTTTAGAGTTAGGATTTAATGAGGAAATTAACTTAAAACTAGAAACAAAATATGAAAAACTATCTGCTTAATATAGCATTTAGTTTGAAATTATATGAGTGTGTTTAGCTCAATAAACGTATCTATCTTTCTATCATCTTTCTTTCTACCTATCTATACACATAATTATGCTTAACCACACAAAATTTTAAGCTAAATGTATGTATTATTAAACCAGGAACTTCATTAATATGGATACATAAGAATTTTAAGTTCTTGTGTCCTCATTTATATGTGTATGCATGTATATTCATATCATTTAATTATTTGCTATATTGTTTTTGTTATACATATATATAATGAATTCATAGGGCAGTAAATTATTTAATTTTTATTGCTAATAAAAATGCCAAAATTTGCTGCTCATATTGATTAGCATGCAAGAATCAGTGGTTTGTTTTACATTCGATCATATCGTGAGTGAGAAAGAATTATTTTGTCTATGTTAATATATTTATTTTTATAGATTACTGAGAGGGCTAATATTAGGATTTAAATACCTTAACAATATTCTGAGATATTTTTCCATTAATTATACTCTATCATAATCAATACTCTAATTGAATATATTTTCTCTTAGTATGTATGTAACTGAACAGAAATAATCTGAGTTTATCACCATAATATAAATATAATCAATATTTTATGAAACTTTTAACCTCCTCTTAGCAGGTAATAGTTAATGAGAATGAACAAAATTTTGTGTATACATGTATTCATTGTTGAAGAATAAAAAAGATTAAATTAATTTAGAATAATTTCTAAATTATAATGCACTTAACATTTTTCAATATTTTATCACTTGCACAATATTTTCCATTAATCTCATAAGCCTCTGAAATAGGTGTAATAGTGAATAACTCCATTTTAATCACAAAGGTATAAAAGTGTAGAGAAATATTAGCCTTGTTTCCATGACTCAGCCAAACATAACTGCATTAAATTTCCAGCATAAATTTTATGAAGAGGGACCAGGATTAATCCCTAAGACATCCACTGATCCTTAAGTGACATTCTACAACAAATCATCTGCATTCTGTTGTAACGACAAGATCACATTATAAAATGAAGTAAATATGGCAGATACACATAGTTCAACTAGATGTGCTTTCTTACCATCTAGTATCTTTCTCCAAATGTAAATGATTATTAAAATTATATTTCTTTCTCCCTTCAGTCTGAAACAGATTCTCTAGCTTTACTGTACAGCTGTCATTGCAAGGAGGTGTCATATACAAGCATAAGTCAGCTGCTATTGGACTCATTTGTTTGAAGTTGCTTCAGGATATTTCTGATCTTTTACATTTTGGTACACACAAACACATGTCTTTTCCAGTTAAATTCTGGAAAAGCCAAGAGCAGTCAGCATTGCAATGTGGAAGTGGAAGTGATGCTGGCTTACACATATACTGGATTTCCTTGCCTGAAATTTGTCCCCAGAATTATTCCTTAGCATGGTTTATCAAACTTCTCTGAAGAAAATACATTATGTTAAAAGTGTTATAAATCCTTTCTCACTTTATTACTTCTAGTAATAAAATGATTGTATTAGCCTTCCTTATTGAATTTTCATATGCCAACCTATGTATGCTGTTTGTTCGTTAGTAATAATGCTTCCTCTTCAAGATAAAACAAATATAGAATAACAGAAAATAAATTGACTAATCTAGTAATTCTTTTATTATAGATTTCACCTCAGTAAACTCTTACCAGAAACAGCTAAAAGAAGTGAAGCCAAGCTTTATTTGGTATAATTTAATCAAACTGTAAATAAACAATTAAATGGTAATTAAATAAAACTATTAGGGTAATTAAAACAAATTGTAAGTCAATAGATGCAAGTCAAAATTGAAAATTTGAAGAGCAGTATGTGTAGCCAGTGCTTAAACGTTTTAAAACATTGACAAAAAGTTTGTCTCTTCCAATTTGTTTAATTAAGTTTATTTTAAGGTTCTTCAGATTTAACACTTTTGATGTAAGTGATCACCCTCTGCAGGCCTTTCTGTTTCATGAGTGTGTGGATCATGTCATAGATATCACCCATGCTTGAGTAATTTTCCTTTTCCCATGAGAGCAAATACCCGTGCCTGGTCATCACATACGCAGTATGTGTAAGGAAGAAGAAACCATGATAATACAAATTATTCATAGACTGTAGAACCAACAGGTCACTATCATCAATGAAATATCCTTATTGTTCTTGGCATCTAGTCACAAGGGCTTTGAATGAATGCTTGTAGACTAATATACTCATGATCTGCATGACTAATTTTTTTTGATATCTCCTTCTTGAAACTAGAATATATAGAAGAATATTGAACCATTTGCTATTTAAAATGATGATTAGGCTTGTTGTGAGAAAATTTTCTTTCTTAATAAGATTTGACTTTCACACTGTGGTGATTTCAAATTATTCCAAAATAATAATTAAGACAATATGTTTGGGTAGATTTTCTTGACATGCACAATAAAAACTGTATGTTATTTTGTTTTTGAGGAAATCGAATTAATTGAAATTGAACATTATTTTACATATTAGATTTTTCATACAAATGGAAAACATTTAAGAATATTTGTTGTCTTTAGTGATTGTCAGAAATAGAGATTGTTAAGCTATTGCTCTCCACAATTAATTAATTGTTTCTTTTGTTTGCATACCTTTCCAAGGACACAGTTTTTATTTAGTAATAGGCTATCACACATATTCTTTTCAGGTCATTAATTGATATTCTATTTATTAATTTACTCATATAAAATCTGTAATCATTAGTGATTGTTGTTATTGTTAACTAGGTCAGCAAGGTATGTATATAGACACATGACTGTAAACTAGAGGTGTTGTAAGGAGTATTGCCATGAATTTGAGGTTAGCCTGCCCTGACCTCTTCTCTCCAAAACAAATACACCAAGAAGAAGTGCGCTGCTAATGATGTGCTAACATCTTGTGTTCCAAAAATAAAAAATAGAATGATTGTTATCACCCAAATCAGCTAAATTAACACTTGAAGAGATAAGTCTATGAAAATTATGTCACTGTATTGGATTGGACACTCAGTGCATAATAGCTTCTTGGAGCTGTTCCCTGCTTTATCTAAATGATGAACTTAAATGACTAGATAATAGTTGTATATGTAAACAAATTTTGGAAAAATCCTATATTTTTTAATGATTAATCTCTTTGATCAAATAATGCAATCTCTTTAATGCACATATGTGTATGATATATCTCTCACTCTCTCTACATATATGTATATATCTCAATTATTATACTAGGTATAACACCAGATTTTTGAGGATAAAAGAAAGGCAGAAAACATAAAAACAAATTTACCAACATTACAACGAAAGTTGTTAAATGTCACGTAAATTCAATCGATAGCAAGAACTTCCATCCATTTGTCTCAAGCAATTTTTTAAAATGCTATAGGAACAATACAAATAAATTGACACAGTCTTTTGAATACAAATAATATTTTGACATATGCAAGAAATTTAAAACAGTAATTAAATTAAAGCCTTTCTTTTTCCAAAACTGCCTCTGGCAAATCTAAAGGAAAAATATGATGGGAAAGAAGAAATACATTTTAAGCAGAGACTAGGATGATGCATAATGATATATCCCTTTCTTTATATGTATGCAGACCCTCATTTAGCGATACTGCAGCCTTCCAAAGTTTTGACATCATAATCCAAGCATAGTAAATTGTTTTATCTTCTCTCCAGACAACAGGGGATTATCACAAGCTTGTTTTCTCAGCATCTTGCTGATTTAGCATCTAAATAATTGCTGCACTTCAGTCTTATTTTAGTAAACTAGGTGTGTATTCTATATTTAAAAGTGATTTTTTTATTAAATGTTATAAACTGGGTATATTTGTTGTAAAATTGTTGTACATATATTTATATTAATACAGCAAGAAATGCAATATTTATCTAGTCATTAAACAACCTCTAAAACTTTTATTTGAATTAAAGGACTCTTTGCAGATAATTCATTTATTGAGTTACTGATTTTATGAAGCTGAAGGCCTCATTCGCACTTCATTTCTAAAGCTGAACCACAAATTTACAGAATCCATTATAGTTTCTTATCATGTAGACAACAAACTAACATTCTGGTTTCAGTTTCTGCTTTTCTGAAAAAAGAACTTTTAGAACACAATTCCTATACAGTTTTCAATATCTCTAGATTTATTAGAAGCCCAACAATGAGTTATTATTGAAAGCAGAAAGGAAAGAAAAAAATAAACCCATTCTTACTTCATCTTATGCACAATAAACTAGTATTAATCTAAGAAAAATAAGTATAAATATCACTTTGTTTAAAAAAGTCTTCTTGTTCTGAGTTATCCATCTGCATCTTATACACATAGGATCATTTGCTCTTTTTCTCTTTATTTTGGCACATCTAAACCACTAGAGAAATTACACATCATGTTTTATCGTGATTAAAAGATGGACTTGAAATGGACACATCCCTTTTTTAAGCATATTTAATATTTCAGTCTTTCCCTCATTATGTTCACAATAAAAGAAGTTGGGAAAGTCATTCTTGAAAGCCTTCAGTGCTCATAGAATTCATGGCCTGGCAAAATAAATCTTGCATCAAACAAAAATCTCAATTCTCTGCAAAGTGCTGCTGAAATACAGATATGTTATTCCCATGGTTTTGTACATTCTAGGGGTTCAGAAGAATAATTTGCATGTCCTTGTAGCATGCTTCTCTTTAGATGTGAATTTCAGTGTGGATCAATTGCAGTATCAATACTTCAATGCGGGCCAGTCTCTGGACCATTACTGCAGTGTGGCTCAGCGGATGTACTGTGTTGTCTCCGTTCCCATTCTCTTTCCCTTCTTGTCTCTCCAGCTGGAGCAAGCCACCATCTTCTGACAACCTTAGTACTATGAGGCAGTGAGATGGACCTGAATTTAGTGGAGATTGGACCTCCAAAAGAAATATAACACAATGTGTCAAATAAAAAAAGGATAGATATTCTCCTGTACAAATCAGAAGATATAATAAAAAAATCAATGAATAGACAGCAACTTTAAAAATAATCATACCTACACAAGCATCTCAAGACTGTTGCACACTTGGAAAAATTATTTACCTTGTTTCTTACTGGAAACAATTCATATAATTTACTGGCAAAACAGTGATTTATGCTGCCTTAAATTAAATTCTATTGGTTTTTTATTGAGGTTTTTCACTTGGGGAATGTATTCTGAGAATTTATATATAGCTAAATAAAATGTTATTTGCTCACCAACAGCAATAAAATTCTGTTGAATTCTATCACATAGCCAGCAAAAGCATCAGTGCAAATTAAATTTGTCCCAAGTTTTGTTATGCAAGAAGTTCAGGGCTTTTGCACTGGGCATCTTATGCCCTATTCTGCCCATGATCAACAGTATGTGCAGGGCGTCCTTGTCTCCCTGACAGCACGGGGCTCTATAGGCTCGTACCACTTAGGTGCCTTTGCAGGTATAGGAGAGTTGCTATCTATTCACAAACCACTGAGCATTTTTTTATATATCAAAAACTTTCAAATGCTCAGTGTCTGTGGTCAATGCAGTCTCTTGGATAAATAAGTCTAAGGAAGGTCTGCTTCATCAAGGCAAAGACCTAAACAGGTAAAAATTGAGAAATATTTACAACCACTTCCCTTCCACCAGTGGAATTCATTTTTTTGTGTGTAGTGTGTGTGTGTGTGTGTGTGTGTGTGTGTGTGTGTGTGTGTGTGTGCATGTGCATATATCTTTTTTGTGTGTATATGCATGTGTGGGTGTATTTGCATATGTTTATGTGTGTATATGTGTGTGTTTGCCTTTTATTCCTTTCTTGTTTCTCAATTTTCTTTTGCTGTTCCTTTATCTTCAGTACATTTCAAATTAAGGGTCCAGCGCTATGAGTACAAACTGTCTTGGCCATTTCCATACATGTCAGCCAGTCTTTTGAAGCGAGGTCCCCAGTCACTTAGGTAATCATAGTTCTGATCTGAGTTTGAGCTGATGGAATCTAAAGAGCTGAGCGATTCAGCTACTGAGCCGTCCCCTTCAAATGCATAAGTCTGTAAAGAGTCATAAGGAGGAGCACCTGGATCCACGTCTGCTTCCTTCAGTCTTTCCCAAATAAATTCCCTAAAGATGACATTATCTGGGATGCTTTTAAAAGTTGGCCGACTCAAGAACTGGATTTCTGGAGTCACATCCCTCCGGGTTTTGGTGTCTCTGATGATGTTGAGGTTTCTGAGTGCGGCCATGTCGAAGGCTTCGGTATCCTCTTCTCCCCCACCCTCGTCATCATATCTGACGATGTTTTCTCTAATATCTCTCTCTTCATCAAAAATGAGGGGCTCTTTTTTCCGTCTTCTCATGGTGACAATGAGCAGAATCAACACTGAAACATAGGACCACAAAAGGAATATGTTAGTAAGATTTGTACCATGGGATAGGTCATGGTGTCATATATTGCAAAGTTAGCTGATAGAACCATTCTTCCTGTACTGGGAGAGATATCGACTTCCTATTTCACAAGAACTCATCACAGTAAGTGCGCTAAAATTGCAAAAATATCTTTAAAGTGGAAATCCTTTATACATCAAGAAACTCTCTTCCACACCTATTCGGGATTGATGTCATGCTCTAACCTCCAGAGTATTTGACAGAACAAATTGAAGAGTCGTTCAGGATAAATATAATAATTTCAAAGCCACACAATACAAAGGGATCTTTTTGAACTCCTTAATTGCTGGAAAGGCAAAATGGCATTCACAAACGTTTTGTGCCTAATTTAACAACTGCAATTTCAGCAGGAAATGGATTACAGTATTTGGTGCGGTTCTTTGAAGAAATGTCTGGTCCTTGTCTATGAAATTGAGCTGTTCAATAAAATCCAGCATGTCAGGCCACATGCAAAGATTAAAAGCTTCTCTAATAAGTCAAATCTTGCTTTTGTGTATGAAATACTGAACTTATCTACTATATGTACAGAGAGAGTATAGGTTTTAAGACTCTCAGCCTAAGACACAGAGTGAGTGGATAAACAAATCAATTTAAAACAAAGAATTTTCTTCTTGCATCAAAATACATGTTGAATATATGTTGAAATGTATTATTTTTCAGGGGAAGGAAGTTGAGAATGATCATTTAAATGGACATTGGTATCACACAAAATGAATACAGTCTATATTTTTCTTTTCCATTTTCCTGTTGTATGTGGAGGGGGTACTGAGTGTGTGTGTGTGTGTGTGTGTGTGTGTGTGTGTGTGTGTGTGTGTGTATGTGTGTGTGTATTTGCATGTGTGTGGCTGCACATGTATGTGAGTGTTGAGTGAGTTGTGGGGTGCACAGGCACATGAGATGCAGTGGAGCCCTGAAATTGATATAGAGAAATAATCGTTACCTTATTATTCTCAGGTAGGGCCTCTAAACGAACTGAGACCTCACCTGTATTCATAGTTTCCTTTACCAGATTGCTCTGGGGATTCCCAGGTGCTGTCCTTCAAGGCTGGAGTAACAGTCAGCTGACAGTTCTATCAGCATTCCATCTGAGATTTGGAGATTTATCTGAAACCTAACTTTCTTACACATAAAGCAAATATTCTAACTGCTATTCAATCTCTTCTCAATTCTTCCTCTAATAATTAGAAAAAAACTTATAGGAATGAGTCAATTACTCCCTAAAATGAGAACACTTTACATCTCATAGCTCCCAACAATAAATTAAAATGGGGTAAATTGGCTGTTTTTCAATTTTTTAATTCAAAATGTATTTTAGATGTATGAATCATCTTTAATTATGTATGGAAGAACAAAGTATTTTTGATACATTTTACATAATTAACTTTTATTTGTCTGGAGGTGTTAGAAAGCAAAACTCTACACTAATGCATAGTTGGCTAGGCTGTTCAGGGAAGGGGAAGGGGGAAGGGAGAAGGGGGAGAAAGGGGAGAGGAGAGGAAGGGAAAGAAAAGGAGGGGAGAGGAGGGGAGGGAAGGGAAAAGAAGGGGAAGGGAAGGGGAAGGGAAGGGGAAGGGAGGGGAGGTAAAAGGGAAGGGGAGAACAGGTAAGGGGAGGAAGAGAGAGAAGGGGAGGGGAGGGGAGTGAAGGAGAGGGAGAAGGAGTAAGGAGAGGGAAAAGGGGAAGGGAGGGTAAAGGAAAGGGGAAGGGATGGAAAAGAGAAGGGAGGGGAGAGAAGAGGAAAGGAGGGGAGGGAAGGAAGGGGAGGGTAGTAGAAGGAGAATGGAAGGGAAGAGGAGAGTATTGGAGGAAGGGGAAGGGAGGAGAGTGGAGGGAGGGGAGGGAGAGGGAGGGGACGGAAAGGGGAGGGGAAAGGAAGAGGAGGGGAGGGGAAGAGAGAGGGGAGGAGAAGAGAGGGGAGGGGAAAGGAGAGGAGGGGAAGGGAGGGGAAGAGGAGGGGAGGGGAAGAAGGGCGAGGAGAGGGGAGGGGAAGGGGAGGGAAGGGGAGGGGAAAAGGAAGGGAGGAAGGGGAGAAGAGGAGAGGGAAGAGGAAGGGGAGGGTAGGGGAAGGGGAGGAGGAGAGAAAGAGGGAGGAGAAGAGAGGAGAGGGGAGTGGAGGGGAGGGAGGGGAAGGGAGGGGAAGAGGAGGGGAGGGGAAGAAGAGCAAGGGAGGGGAAGAGGAGTGAAGGGAGGAGAAGAGAGGGGAGGGGAGGGAAAGGAGGGGAGGGGAGGGAAAGAGGAGAGGAAGGGAGGGAAAGGGAGGGGGAAGGGAGAGGAGAGTAAGGGAGGGGAAGGGAGGGAGAAGGGATGGGAAGTGGAGGGGAAGGGAGGGGGAAGGGATGGGAAGTGGAGGGGAGGGGAGGGGAAAGGGAGTAGGAAGGGAAGGGAAGTGGAGGGGAAGGGAGGGGAAGGGAAGGGAAGGGAAGTGGAGGGAAAGGGAGGGGAAAGAAATCTGTTGGACTAGACTGTTTTTAATTTTGCATCTTATAGAAATTGTACTTGATTTTTAAGAACATGTTCGAATCAATTATGTGAAGCCAAGAAAACACTCATGCAGTCTTCCATCTGAATCTGTTTTCAAAAATAGAGGGGTGGGGAGCTGAGAGATGACTCAGTGGGTAAAGTGCTTGTGGAGTGCTTGAGTTCAGAACCTCAGAATCCATGACAAAAGCCAGGTGTGGCTAAATAAACCTGAAACCCCAGCATGGGAAAGAAAACAGGTAGATGCCAGGTTGTATAGACCTTCTGGTCTCCTGAGCAGCAGAGCCAGTGAGAAATCCTGCCTCAAAGGGCAAGGTGGTAACTGAGTAAGGTATCCAGCGATCAGCCTCCATGCTCCATGTGTGCCCAAGGGCAAGCACTGGTTCACACATATGTACACAAAGACAACCACATCCACCCACTTGTACACAGAAAATGGAAATGTCTCCTACTGACCTATGATTGATGAAATTATTTTTAGAAATCAACACATTTGAAAGCTTGATTTTTTTTAAATGGGACTTTCCTTATTTACTTTTTTCTAAGATATTATATCAAATTAGCAAATGAACTCATTTATGACTTTCTTTGTACTCATGCTCCGGTGCTACTTGTAGTCATTTGTTCACACTTAAATTTGAATGCATTGATTCTGCTTCACTAAAACTGTACTGTGCTATGTAAAGATTGTTCTGAGCACTGAGCTCATGGATGCAGCTGAATTTACTTCCATAGATCTGTCCAAGATTGGACCTGTCAACATTACCTCATGGAAGTGGAAGACCTCCTGAGTCACCAACCCTCACTGAGGGTCTGTTGAGAGTGAATACTGGCTGAGAGAAGAGGGGTTATTTTCTTCAGTGATGTACACATTGACACATCTTTTCACCCCTGCTCAGCAAGTACCCAGGTACCTAGTATTGAAGGCAACTCTGAAGAAACTCAGTAGGACATATACTCAAAATGACATGGAAGTAGGAATGAGATTGGTTTAAAAGAGGAGATTTCAATGGAATAAGGAGGAGGAGGATAAAATCAGTTCATAACTGTAATAATCAAAGAATACAAATATCAATCAGAAAAAAAGAAACTACCCTTTGTTCCTCCTGCCTGTATACCGCCCGAGATGGGACTCGCTCCTGGTTGGTAGGTCCTCCATCCCAGGTGAGTTACCCAGCCCCCAGGTTGCCCCTTTTCTCAGCTCCACCCACCAGCCAGCCTGGGCAACACCCAGGTTGCCTCTGGTTTGCCCAGCCACTTTGTTCCTCCTACCCGCCTGCCCGCCCAACCGGGACAGGACTTGTGCTGGTTCCTCCATCCCTGGAGCCTGGGTGGGCCACTAACCCAAGTCCCAGGTCCCAGGTGAAGAGCTCTGCCATCTCCATCAATCCCTCTTCCCTTCTGACCTATTGGGGACCCTTGCTTGTGGTCCACGGAGGACATACTGCTGCTCAGAATTCAACAGAATCCAAAGAAAACCCAAGCAAAGCTCTAAGGGACTAAGTCCAAACATCTGAAGTCCTCTAAAATCATCCTATCACATGGGAGAAATTCTTCACATCCAGCCCAAAGATAAGTAAATCTCTTTATTTTACCATACTGTTGCCTTTAAGTATTAATCACCGTACATTAACTTTTCCATACAGCCACCCCAACAATATATACAACTCCAGGAATTATAGCACTCATCCTCACATATCACCAAGATATGAAATCATAAAAGTGCACTAACCATACTAATATTCACCCCCTGTCTACTTAACATGACTTAACTGATGTACTAACAGCCTTATAGTCTCATCTAGGAAATAATACTAACAACAGACAACTGAACCCAACTGCAAGACAAACACTAGTAATAACTGCCCTGGAGTGGTAATACCAACTAAATCAGTTCAGTCAAAAACACACAGAAACTGAAAGGTCGTAAGAGACAAAACAACAATGCCCAAGTCAAAGAGCAGATCCATGAGAAACAAAATCCAGGAAGACCAATATCCCACCGAAAGAATTAACCCCATAATGATGGATTCCAACCAGAACACATTTACAGATAATAGCCAAGAAAGCCAGACCCAAGATAACGACTTTCAAAGTATGATCATTACCATGATTAATACTATGAAAGAGGCAATCCGAGAAGAGTTAAATAACCACATCAACCATTTTGAACAGGAACACAACAGACACTTGGAGGAGTTGAGAAAAACAGTTCAAGAAACAAAAATAGATATAGAGCAGGTAAAACAGTCTCAGGCAGAGTTTAAAATTGAACTAAAAGACAAGTTATCTTCAACCCAAAACTCAACAGAGAGTCTTATCAACAGAACTAACGAAGCAGAAAATAGAATTTCAGATCTTGACGACAAAGTGGGAGAATTAACCAACTCAATGGAAAAGGTTCTTAAAGCCAAAAAGATACTTGAGAGGAATATTCAAGAGCTATGGGACACCCTGAAGAAGCCTAACGTGTATTCATGGAATACCAGAGCAAGATTCCCAAAATATCACACCTGAGGAAAATTTTCAAACTATCATAAATGGAAACTTCCCTCAACTAAAGAATAAGAGGCCCATCCTAATACAAGAGGCATTCCGCACCCCAAACAGATATGACCAAAATAAAAACTCGCCACAGCAAATAATAGTCAAAATACTCCACATTCAAGACAAAGAAAAGGTGCTGAGAGCTTCAAGGGAAAAAAAACAGTTTTAAAGGTAAATGTATTAAAATAACAAATGACTTCTCAATGGAAATAGTAAAAGCAAGAAGAGCTTGGAGAGATGAACTTCAAGTATTAAATGAGCAAAAATGTCAACCCAGACTGATATACCCGGCAAAACTATCTGTCATGATCTAGGGAGAAAGAAAAGTTTTCCAGCGCAAAGACAATTTGAAGGGATACATGTCTACCAAACCAGGCCTTCAAAAAATATGAGAAAAGATAATCAAGCTTGAAGAAAAAAACAAGCATATACAGGAGGACAGAAAATAATACCACCAAAACCTAAATGTTAAACAATACACTTACAAAAGCCACTAAACATAAAAAATTTCCAGAATTAAAAATAATTTCTCCATTATAACATTAAATGTCAATGGTATTAACTCGCTGATCAAGAGACACAGATTACAAACTTGGATTAAAAACCACAACCCTTCAGGAAACTCATACCACAAAAGATAAGCACATCCTGAAAATAAAAGGCTGGTCAAAAATTCTGCCAATTAATGGAACCAAGAAACAGGCAGGGATAGCCATTATGCTTTCGGACAAAGTGGACTTCAAACCAAAAAAAATCATAACAGATACAGATGGACACTACATTTTAGTCACAGGCACAATTCACCAAGAAGATTTGACAATACTGAACATATATGCACCTAATAAGGGCCTCTCCACATTCATTAAACAAACTCTATAGCATCTAAAGCGAGAAATCAACCCCCAAACAATAATGCTTGGGGATTTCAACACCGCCCTCTTAACATGGGATAGATCAACAGGCCAAAAGCTTAGCAGAGACACTTTGGAACTAAACCAAACCCTTAAAGAAATGGACCTTACAGATCTCTATCGAACTTTTCATCCATGCACCAAAGAATACACATTTTTCTCAGCAGCACACTGAACTTTCTCCATAATAAATCACATATTGGGCCAGAAAACAAATCTTCATATATACAGGAAAGTTGAAATTCTAGCCTGTACTCTATCAGACCTCCATGGTCTAAAGCTTGTAATCCATAACACAATAAACAACATAAAATACACTAATGCCTGGAAACTTAACACTATGATGCTGAATGAGAATTGGATTCAGGAAGAAATTAAAAAGGAAATTCAAGAATTCCTGAAAGTGAACGATAATGAAAATACAACTTATCAAAATCTCTGGAACACAATGAAAACTGTCCTAAGAGGTAAGTTCATAGCTCTTAATGCCTACATCAAAAAAAATGGAAACATCAGAAATAAATAACAATGCAGCTTAAAGCTTTAGAGATGCTAGAGCAATCTGATCCCAAAAGCAGTAGAAGAGAGGAGATTAGCAAAATAATGGGAGACATATCCAAAATTGAGATTAGGAAAACGAAACAAAAATCAACCAGTCAAAAAGCTGGTTCTTTGAAAAAAATCAATAAGATTGATACACCCCTTGCTAAATTAACCAAACGCAAGAGAGAAGAAACACAAATTAATAAAATTAGAAATGGAAATGGAGTTATCATTACTGATACCCAAGATATTCAGAGTATTATAACATCATATTTCAAAAATTTATACTCGGTGAAATTTGACAACACAAAAAAGATGGATGAATTCCTAAATAAACACAACTTACCAAAATTGAATCAGGAATTTGTGAATTAATTAAACAATCCTACAACATATGAGGAAATCTATGAAGTAATCTTGTATCTTCCCACCAAGAAATGTCCTGGGCCAGATGGACTCAGCACAGAGTTCTACCAGACATTTAAGGAGCTAATAACACCAATACTCATTAAACTGTTACATCAAATAGAAAAGGAAGGTACACTACCAGATTCTTTCTATGAAGCTAATATTATCTTAATCTCAAAACCTAATAAAGATACACTTAAAAAAAGAAAGTATAGGCCAATCTCTTTGATGAACACAGATGAAAAGATTCTCAACAAAGTCTTAGCAAATCGGATTCAAAAACATATGAAAAAGATCATTCACGGGGATCAAGTAGGCTTTATCCCAGGCACAGAAGGTTGGTTCATAATATGCAAATCAATAAATGTAATTCATCACATAAACCAGTCCAAAGTTCAGGGCTACATGATACTCTCAATAGATGCAGAAAAAGCTTTTGACAAGATCCAACAGCCTTTTATGATCAAAACCCTAGAGACAGTTGGAATGGAAGAAACCTTTTCAATATAATAAAAACTGTCTACAACAAGCCCAGAGGAAGGATTATACTCAATGGGGAAAAACTCGAAGCAATCCCATTTCAATTAGGAACTAGATAAGGCTGTCCACTCTCACCACTTCTCTTCAATATTGTACTTGAAGTCTTAGCTGAAGCCATAAGACAAGAAAGGGAAATAAAAGGGATTCAAATCGACATGGAAGAAGTCAAGTTATCTCTATTTGCTGATGACATGATTTTATACCTGAGTGATCCCAAAAACTCCACCAGGAAACTCCTGGAACTAATACAGAAGTTCAGCAGGGTAGCAGGATACAAAATAATACAAAAATCAGTGGCCTTCCTATATGCACAGAATGAAAGAAGTGAAATAGCCCTGAGAGAAACAATTCCATTTACTATAGCCCCTAAAAAAATGAAATACCTAACCAAGGAAGTAAGTGACCTTTACAATGAAAACTTTAAAACTCTAAAAAAAGAAATCACAGAAGACACTAGAAGGTGGAAAGACCTGCCATGTTCCTGGATTGGCAGAATCAATAACATAAAAATGACCATCCTACCAAAGGCAATATAAAGATTCAATGCTATACCAATTAAAATCCCAAAGCAATTCTTGAAAGAAGTTGACCAAACAATTTCAAAGTTCATATGGAGGCTCAGAAGACCCAGGATAGCAAAAACAATTCTGAGTATCAAAAACACTGCTGGAGGTATTACCATACCAAACCTTAGTCTATACTACAAATCCATTGTTGTAAAAACAGCCTGGTACTGGCTTCAAAATAGGCACATAGATCAATGGATAAGGGGTGAAGACCCAGATATAAGCCCACATGATTACAGCCCTTTGATCTTTGATGAAGGGGCCCAAAAATTCCAATGGAAAAAGAACAGCATCTTCAACAAATGGTGCTGGCAAATGTCGATCTCCACATGCAGTAGATTAAAACTGGACCCGTACTTTTCATCATGTAGAAGACTTAATTCCAAATGGATCAAGGACCTCAATATTAAGCCAGAGACTATAAAACCTTAGTTGAAAGGGTAGGAAACTCCCTCGAGCTGATTGGACTTAGGCCAACAGTTCCTAATCAGAAATCCAATAGCACAGTCAATACAATCAACACTCAACAAATGGGATCTTATGAAATTAAAGAGCTTCTGTTCAGATAAAGAGATTGTAACTCAAGCACAAAAGCAACCTACAGAATTGGAGAAAATCTTCACTAACCATACATCTGATAGAGCACTATTATCCAGAGTGCACAAAGAACATAGAGAACTAAACACCAAGGAAACAAATGGTCCAATTAAAAAATGGGCCTTGGAACTTAAACGAAACTTTACCAGTGAGGAAATTAAAGTGTCTAACAAATATCTTAAAAAATGCTCCACATCCTTAGCTATCAGGGAAATGCAAATCAAAACCTCCCTGAATTATCATCTCACTCCTGTCAGGATGGCAAAAATCCACAATATGAACACCACCAAATGCTGGGGAGGATGTGGAGAGAGGGGAACTCTCCTACATTGCTGGAGGGAATGCAGGCTCATACAGCCACTCTGGCGAGCCCTCTGGCAATTCTTAAAGAAGATAAAGATTGAAATGCCATATGACCCAGCTATTCTACTTTTGGGAATAACCCCCCCCCATACAGCAAATATTCATCTCGATGGAACAAGCACAATCATGTTCATAGCAGCACTGTTTACAATAGCAAAATCTTGGAATCAACCCAAATGTCCAACAGTTGATGAGTAGATAAGGAAAATGTGTACATTTATATGATGGAATACTTCTCAGCCATCAAAAATGATGAATTAATGGAATTTTCTGGGAAATGGATGGAATTAGAAACAATTATATTTAATGAAGTATACCAGACACAGAAAATTAAGCGCCGTATGTACTCCCTAATAGGTGGCTCCTAGTACTAAACCTACTTAGAGACACACTCAAAGATAAATCTCTGTAATACCTACAGTAATTGCAAAGATTATAAACAAGAGAGAATGGGAAAGAGGGCCCCACCAGAAAAAAGGAGAGAGGGGATCATGCTACAGCAGAGATAATAGACCACCATCAAGGACTGCAAGTAAGTAGCTGGTTAAGCTCACAGACTTTCCTTCCTGGTCACTTGCAACTGATGGTGTATGATCTTACCAGAAAGGTAGAGCATAGTCTGGCAGATAGAAGGTAACCATTTTGCAATGGGAGACTGACCCACCCCTCACCGCAGTCTCCTACTCTTATTCCATCTACCTTTGAATTCCATCTATCCTTATAATAAGACTCTATTTTAACTGCTTTTTATCTCTGGCCAGGGAGTGACATCCAATACCCATCAGGATGGAGCCAAGGGCATTGCAGGAGCAGCAAAATTAAAAAAAAAATCAACAAACCGTAATTCAGAACATCAGAGACTCTATATCAACCACCTGGAATCAGGCCTGCCTAATCTCTCCCCATCCTGAAGCTGAAGGAATTTTGCATAACAGGGCGGTAAGATTGTAAGAGCACAGGGATGGGAGGAGTCAAGATGTGCAAGATACTCCACACAAGTTAGGGCCGAAGCAATTGTAATAGGACTCTGCATGATCTGCGCAATGACCAACTTATCATTGACCCCTCAAAGTCTAGCATGGATTCAAGGCACTAGGATCCTTAGAAGCAAGGGATTAAAAGTCACAATAGTGTTCCTATACTTAAGAGGAATGCAAGAAAGAGTTCTAGGAAATACCACTGAGTCCTTACACCTCATCAGAGAGGAGGACCCAGAGGAAAGTTTGATATACACATTAAAGGATGCTTCAGAGATGGGGGAGGGGGCATTACGAGAAAGGGAGGAAGGGGGGAAAGGAAGTGGAAAAGGGGGGAGGGAGCAGGGAGGTCCAGGGACGGGTGGAGGAAAAGAGGGTACAGGGGTACCGATTACGTTTGTATGAGCTGAAAAATAAATAAATTTAAAAAAAAGAAACTACCATTCTCACAGCTTTCTGATCTCATAAGTAGTTTCTACTCCTTCCTACTTTCTTTCCTCCATTGTAGCTACTGAAATAAGCTTTTCCACAACTGAAAAGCTAAAGAATTTGTTTGTTGTTTTGTTCTCATGCTAGGGATTGAACACAGGACTTTGCTACTGAAAGGCTCTACCATTTAGTATGTGTCCAACCCCACCTCATGTAGTTTTCAAAAGCATGATCATACAACAGACAGTGGTTCACCTTTAGTGTCAAGAAGGTCTTGATTAAACTTCCAGGCTTGCACATGCATCTGGGGGAAGTAACTCATCTAAACCTAGCTGTACAGGATACTAATAATAAAAGTTCTTGTTCACAGACTAAGTTAAACAGAGAACTTTTAAACTAGAATAAACAAACAAAGAAGAATTCTAGGAACTGATAAAGTATGAAACAAAAGTTTTCTTTGGCAAGAGAGTTAGTTCACTTTTGTGAACATACTGTGCATACAGATTGATAGACTTCAGCTGAAAAACAAAAACAAAGAATGAAATTGGACAGTAAGCCAAGTAAAAGGCACACAAATTGCAAGGTAGACATATGTAAAAAAAGTTAAAAGGGAAACAGAAAGGTAAAGAAGTGCACCTAAGGCTATATAAAATAATTAACTTTGACAACTATTTGGTGGATTATTCTACTAATAAACTTATATGACAATATGAAAGGAAAACTTTCCCGCCAAAGGAAATTTTTTTTTTCAGTTAATTCGACTGTTGTGATAGGCTATGAAACTACCAGTCTTCAGTCCCCTGTAAAGAGTAAGGATGTTTGTATCTTCAGTGCCTTTTTATTTCTTGCAACACTTTATGCTTAGTTTCTTCATAGTAATACAGAAACAAGACCATCAGTAATAGGTAATTGCTGAATGCTTTTGTATATTCAAAATAAAAGTAATGACAATGAAAATAAAACCCAATAAGAATTACCTGTGCAGGAATGGAGAGGAGAGTAAGAATAGTGGACAGGTGAATATGAAAACAAATGAGCAATGTAGGAGAATGATGTTCACATGAGAACAAAGGTTATAATAAATCTCCCTTGTTTTATATATGAATGAAAGAGCTAGGTGATTCACAGAGTAAAAACTGTGTAGTAACTAAACGTTCTTTAAAAATAATTGAGCATCTAAGCAAGACACTTTAAAATTCCCCATATTTCTTATTAGTAGATTATAGTGAATCTTGTAGCAGTTATCAATTTTCAGCTAGCAGTTTCCTACATTCTACAGATAATTTAATTCTTTCCCCTAGCAAGCCAGTCTGCTGTAACTCAAAGTTTCATTTAAGGTTGAATTCTGTGACTATCCATGTTTAGGTAAATCTCAAATAGAAGATACAATAGAGAAAATATCCATTTTCTAATTTTGCTTTAGTTTACAAAAATTCCACCGTTTTGAAAAGTTAGATAATTTAGCATTTCAGAGACTTGAGGGAACATTTAATTTCTAAATGTTTGAGCAAAATAGAGATAACATTTAACCCTTTTGTAGAATAAATGCTTATTACTCTTCCAGAAAAATTGAACCCATTAAGAAGATTCCTTGTTATTTTTTTACTTTTTTATTCTATTTTTGCCTACATAAATGCAAAATTATATATGTTTTCTATATGCAAACATTTGTCTTTTTCTCTATGTGAATTTTAGCAAATAAAGAACTCACTAAAATCTAGCTATATGAAGCTTACATTGTATATAAACATATATGAATTTTATATCATCTAGAAATTACTCACCAATTTATTCTAAGTAATAAACACATATAATGTTTCATATAGAATTGGAAACTGATCAAATAATGAAAATAAAATTAAATAAATAACACAATTATTAAAAAAACTTTTCAAAAAAAAAAGAAAAGAAAACATGACCCTATAAGGAAGGGTACATATTGCAGAAAACATATACATGAAAGGAAGAATTCATGATGAACAGGGAGTCCTGAGTCATAGGACAAGACCAAGGTTGGCAGAGATCTGAGGCCATCTAGGCAGGAAGGCAAAAAAGGTGACCTAACAAGGACCTCATGGAGCAAAGGGCAAACATGTTTAAAGGACTTCATGGTAGTGTGACTGTATTGATAGTTCATAAAATAACGATCCCATTGGATGAAGGATAAAAAATGTGAAGTGTAGATGGAGGAAAAGATGGTGAAGAAAGGGAGTAAATACAAAAAAAGAAAAATAAAAATAAATTTCCATTTTTTAATTATTTTATTATTATTATTTCCGCTCATACAAACTTAACAGGTACACCTGTCCCCTCCCTCCCTCCAACCTACCCCCGATCCCCCTGCTCCCCCTTCCCTCCCCCCTTCCTCCCTATCTCCCAGTCCCTCCCCCCCAATCCCCAGAGCATCCTTTAATGTGCATGCCAAATTCACCTCTGGGTCCTCCACTCTGATGAGGTGCAAGGACCCAGAGGGCATTTCCCAGAACCCTTTCCTGTGTTCCCCTTAAGCTTGAGAACACTACTGTGACTTTCAGTCCCTAGCCTCCAAGGATCCTAGTGACTTTAGTCCATGCTAGACGGTCGTGGGGTCAATAATGTGTTGGACATAGCGCAGGTCATGCAAAGTCCTATTATGATTGCTTCAGCCCTAACTTGTGTGGGATATCCCCACCAGAAACAAGGAGAAAGGGGACCATGTTACAGCAGAGAAAATAGGCCACCATCAAGGACTGCAAGTAAGTAATGAGACATCTGGTTAAATTCACAGACTTTCCTTCCTGATCATTTGCAACTGATGGAGTATGATCTCACCAGAAGGGGAGGGCATATAGGCTGCCAGATAGAAAGTAACCATTTTGCAAATGGGTGATTGACCCCTCTCTCACTGCAGTCTCCTACTTTTATTCCATCTACCTTTGAATATACTCTTATAACAAGACTCTAATTTAATAGGTTTTTATCTCTGGCCAGGGGGTGACATCCAATACCCATCAGGATGCAGCCAAGGGGATTGCAGGAGCAGCAAAACCGAAAAAAAAATCGACAAACCATAATTCAGAATATCAGAAACGCTATATCAACCACCTGGAACTGGGACAGCCTAATCTTTCCCCATCCTGAAGCTCAGGGAAATTTGCAGAAGAGGGGGCGGTAAGATTGTAAGAGCACAAGGATGGGAAGAGTAATGATATAAATTTCCATTTTTAAAATTTGCTTTGATAATACAGAATCCAATATTATCTAAGAATCTTTGCACAGAAAACAGTACTGGATACTTCCAAAATCAAAGCAATCAGGGATTTTGTTAAGAAGGGTAATCATTTGTACTCGGATAGAGAAATGTGTTCACCTGTGAAAGCAGAAACCATGAAGACCAAAGGAATATCCTTCCCTCCAAAATGAAAAAAAATGGAAAAGAAAATTTTTAAAAACTTAAAACACGCATAATTCATAGATTGTTTCATCAACTCTTTGTGCTTATCAAACTCCTGAAATGCTATTATCACAAAAAACTGGAATGTTTTCTTGATATAAAATCTGTGTGATATTAATTTGTTTTATCTGAATACTATATTAGTTTTTGTGGATTTCTGTTAAATTATAATGCTGTATATTTTATGATAAAATATTTTCATCTATCTCATTTATTTCTTTTTTGCCTTTCTGAATGAAGTTATTTGAAATTTAAGCATTAATGTGTGTTTCATGTCAATATCACTCAGTAGGTTTACTTTGGAAGTTGAACAAAGTAAAAGATTCAGAAATATCAAAATGTTGGCTGCATTATTATTAAATTGTCTATCTTGTAGGGTTTTTCCCCCTAAATTAAACACTGAATAGGGAAATAACTTTTAGTCATATGATTATTACTGTGAACCCAAAACATATATGAAAAAAATAAGATTATCAAAGTTCACTAATTTCTTATCATCTTCCACTTTTGTGTGGACATACAATTCAGCCGTTCAATATCTTTAAATTTTTTAAATTTTTGGCTCTTAACTAATTCTATTTATTTATGGACAACTTACTGAAAAGGTTTCATTCATTTTGTCTGTTAGGACTTATTTACATTTTACTAATTTTCCTGTTAATCTTGAATTAATTTTGATTCCACTGACTTCAGATGTGAAGATGAAACAATGAATAAATATATTATCATTTCTCTTGTCAAGTTCTGTCTCAAACACTCCCCATTATTTATAACCTGATTTCTTCTCTATTAGAGCACAACTTTTTTTTCTCCAAAAAGAAAAGAGATCATTAACTGGAAACAGTTTCTTGACATTTTCTAGCAGATAATTCATCTTTGTCTACTCTCAATTATACTCATTTTCATTTTTATGCAAATATTAACATATTCTATTCCTACTTCTGTAGATCTCAATTGCTTTAAACCCACATAAATCCAAGAATTATGTGTTTCTCCTGAGAGACTAAGTTGTCCAAAGACTTTATTATTGTTCTGAGCAAGACACATGCTTTGTGACCTCTGCTTCCAAGACCCATTAGCCCTATTTGACACATATCTTCTCTCAGGAACTCAAAGTGGGTCAGATGTCTTGACTCTTTGTCAGTGAATCTCAGATAAAGAGGTTCTATTCTCTCCTCTCCAAGCATGATGAACTTTATCATGGCTGCTCTTACCTAAGAAAAATAGAAAAATCTTTCCCAAATTCTATGTATTTTCTCTTCTTTTATTCTTCGTTCTTCTACATTCATCTCAATGAAGCATATAACTACCCTCGCATGTACACATTAAGCATGAAAGTCCCGGACATCTACATCTCCTGTCCATCTCTCTTCATAAATAGACACTGCTTAAAAATCATATTTTATTTTCTTATGTGTCTGTGCATGTATGTAAAATGTGCTGATGTATACTAATATGTGTGTATGTGTAAGTGTGTGTGTATGTGTTCATGTGCAGAAGGGGGTACTGTGTGTCCCTGTGGAGGTCCAAAGGTGACTATAAGAATCACCCTGTATCGCTCTGTCTTCCAGGGTCAGAAGTGCAGAACTACTCCATTTCTACCCATATTTACATGAGATACAGGATCTGAATTCATTATCTTCTGATTGCAAGACAAAGATTTAACCCCTGAGCCATCTTTCCAGCCACTACAAATGATTGCTGACTATGAAAATATATGAACAAAGCAGCATATAAAACATTTTCCAGAATTCTATTTCCAATTTGTATCTCTTTATTGCTACCACTCCTCTGACCAACACAACGTTCTTCCCAGTGGCTTTCATTCATGCCTTTCAAGGCATCTGGCTTTCAGATTACCAACCTTAATTTAATTTGATTTGTGTCTCATGGTCTCATTCTCAAACAGACAAATACTCCATTGAGACAATTTCAGGTTGTTTTTGACTCCATGTTTTCCTTTTCTTCCTTATTTTTATCTCTTGCACTACTTTTATACCAAACAACCACTTCATATCAACTGTTACCATGGGAAATACATTTCAAATCTCTTCCATAAGCCCACAACACTGTTTCTGAAGATCTTCATCTGTTTTGATGTCCCAATGCTATATCAATTTAAGTTACAAGCATGGAAATTTACCTTCCCTGTCTCAGTTTCCTCTCCAAAATAGACATAATAGTGTTTTACTCATCTAAGTACTATATTACAATAACTTTATGATGATTTAGTTTCCATGTATAAGTTGTCTTAACACATACCATATACTACCCATTTTATTAAGTAGAAATTCACAATTTATTAATATGATAAAGTATTATGCAGTTCAATTACAATTTTTTGAGGTCTGGTACAGAACACAAAAATTATATATAGATTTTACCATCCACTTTTACAGAATTAGAGGGATTGCTCAAGTTTTAGGTATTTTACTTGATATTACTGTTTACTTCTACTGAAAGATAGAATAAGGAACTATAAAGGTCTTGGACCTTTTCTTAGAGTACTTAAATAAAAAGCAGGACTTGCAAAATATAGAATACATTAAATTATGTTAAAATTCATTAAATATACTTTGTCTCTTATGTGTCTCATTCTAGACTAAGAATACGAGGTAAAACATAGGAACAGCATATGCATGAGAGAGGAGAGGGTGAATGTATGTTGACATATGCACATCACACTACACATGTGGAGATAAAAGGACAGCAGCCTTTGCTTGTGTTTAGGGAATTGCACACAATGACTTGTGCAGCAAGCAGTTTTATCCACTGAGCCATCTTACTACTCTTACAGATATTAGCCTGAAGATAAATTTTTTATCCTGTGTTATATGAATATTTTGTAAAAGTGCAAGAGATGAACCAAATTTAAAAATGTCTTCATAATGTATAATCTTAAGGAAAAATATAAACCATAATCTAAAGAAAATATCACTGGATAATGAAAACAATTATCAAATGTTCTTTTTCCATTTCTAGGTACATTCAAATTATTTAGGCTATCCAGCATTGCATATATAGAATGTCTTCTGTCTATCTGGTAAGCAATGCATGAGTTGCTAAATATAATGATGAAATCATTTTAATACTTTCTAAGGTTGTCATGTTTTCAAAGAGATAGAAAGTAAAATAGTCAAATATTTGCTTATGATGTTGTCTTGGCTAGTTAGGTAGCTAGGAATGATGGATGCTCTTTCTTTTATTAGTCAGAGAGAAAGCATATTCAAATGCATCATGTCATGACACATGTAGGAATCAGAGGACTACTTTCAAGAGTTAGTTTTCTTCTATTATGTGAACTCAGATTCAGACTCCAAGTTGTAAACAGGTATCTCGCTTGCTTAGCTACTTTATCAGATCCAAGGATGGACATCCTAACACTGCCAAGCTCAGATTTAAATGGGGAACAGCTACCAACTTGGATTCTGAGGCCAAATAATTGAATCCAAATTACAGAGTCAAGTGAGCTACTGGTAGATCTGGAAAAACATATTCCAGGAAGAAAAAGCAACTTAGAACACATCTGTCAAATACAATGAGTCAGGAAAAGGCAGTGCACGGGATGTGTCCAAGGACATTCTGTGAGAGAGGAGACATAAGGTTGAGTTGAGAGGGAGCAGTCTGTTTTCAGACTATGTTTTCAGCCTGCAGATAAAGAATATTGGAGGAATACTGGTGATTTATTTGAAACTGATGTGTCACAATTTTAAAAAGCTTTTTTTTTCCCATCCATTGGTGGCCCTTAACAAAGACAGGTGCAGGATCAAAGGAAAAACTGAATCCACTAAAGAGCTAACAAAGTAAAAACTGAGTCTAAATTGACCATAGAATATGGAACAATTGGATACACAACTTAGGAATCTTGATAAACAGGGACTAAAGTTAAGAAAAGAGCAGGGATACAGAAAGAGAGTTCTGAATTTGACCTTTCCAATGAGATTTCAGCCATCCAATGCAAGATAGACTCTACATAGTGAGACCTGAGGAAAAATAATCTGAGCTAGAGATCTTATCTACTAATTAAGATAATTATTTCCACGTCTTATGACAGGAACAACTTTAATTACAACTGAAATGTATCTTCTCTTTACCTTAAAACAGCATCCTAAAGCTCTAAATATGACAGTGATTTTGTTTGAACCTGAGATATGACTGATTTAAACTATTCTTAGTATAATGAAATATTTCGTGCACAGATATAATTTATGTGCTATAATTTGGTTGTGGTAAAATATACACTCAGTTTTAGCATGTTTAATTACAAATGTGTTTTTTAAGTTCAGAAATAATGGGAGATAGTAGAGATTAGAAACCTGTAAATTGATTAAGGCTATGAAATAAAGATTATGTAAAATCCACCAGTCTCTTCTGTGCTTCATCTGGCAGGATGAAAGGTTTGCACTATTCAGACACCTCCAACGACTTTCCTTCACTGTAAGTGTCTTATGTGTAGGAAAACACATTTAGAAAAATACATTATCAAAAATATTTAAATAGTAATGGATCTTGATTCTTACAATCATTTATCTTGCAACCATGTAAAACTCTCCAAAATTCTGTTTTGTCATAGAAAATGTACAAGTCATAACAATGGTCACCTAGGAAACTTTTTTCATGAGAATGAAATCAGATAAGCCCTATTAAAAACTAGGACTAATGCTCATTGTACCAAGCTTTGAAATGTGATGCATTTCCCATTTGTTTCATTTTATGTTTGTTTGGAAGAACATATTTCCTTCCAAGAATTAGCTAACTGGCCCATGATCTCTGTGACTTCTATGTGAAGCATAGTTGTTGTTACAGATCAAGATAAAGATCGTTTTTATAGGTTCTTTTGTTATCATTTTTCTCAGTGAATATCTACCTGCATATTTCATAAGTAGTGCCCTCCTTCACTTACAAAACCTAGAAATTATCTTCCAGTTGAATGAAATTATAAGCAGGCAAAGTGACAGGAGACCAAGTATAATTGAGATCTGAGAGGACAGGGAAGCAAAAGGAGAAGTTTTAGGACAGCCAAACATCAAGCTGTTCACCAGACACATTGAAAGAACCAGAATCCTGTGATCGTTGAGTGTCTATAAACATCTAATTAGACTGGAGTTCCTGAAGCTTGCACACTCTAACTAATCCCAATTGAGTGTGAAGAGCAAAGCCTGGAAGGAAAGCTACAGCTCATCAATTACCTGGAACTTACAGTTCAAGTAGGGATGCAAACTAAGTTTAATTTGCTAAAGTTCACTAGTAGCTTCAGTGTGAAGGAAAAAGCAATTCTGTGTAGAATAAGAGGATCTAGCTTGACATTCTCCCAAAGCATGTGCAACTATTAAATGTGACACTTATTTTAACCAGAGCAGGTGAAATTCTTCCTGATAATTTCCTGAAGTATATACCGAAGTATTAATTGAATGTGTCAGTGTTTGATACATTTTAAAGTCTTGCTAGCTTAATGGAAGAATAAACATTTTTTACTCAACAAAATTTTATGTTGTGAATATGTTATGAATAAACATATTTTTGTTCAACATAATTTTAACTGTGATGAAATGAATAATCATAATGTTGTAACTTACAGGGCATAAGCTTTATTGAAAACTTGGAATGCTAGAAAAATTGTCATGCATTGACACAAATTTCTTTGAATGAAAATCATTTAAGACACCAGTCTGATTACTGTGTCATGAAATTTGAATTTCTGCTTAATAATCAAATCGTAATCAGCATAAGAAAGCTTACATTCAGCTTTCTGGATCACTGCTTTCATTTACAGAATATAAGTGTAAATATATATTGGATACAGAGGTGAGAGCAACAGAACAAAGAAATGAAAATCATCCATGAGGTTAAAAAATACAAATGGAGGAGAACATTGACAAGTCCACCTTCAAATGATATAACTTTCATGCCCTGAGAAAGAAAAGGGAATGAATAACAAGCTTCCTTTCCTTCATTGTGTGTTCCTGTGGCAGTGACTGACAGTAAGCAACCTTTGTAGCTTATCCCAAGAGAGTCTCACACTGTTATAGGAGTTCTTGAAAATCCTGATCGTAACTCTATCTCAGTTTCTCCTTTGTAAATAATAGCTCAGGACTGAGATCGATTTCTGGGGTGTCTTCCAGTGTTAACATTCTGGGAACTTCAGTGTATCACTTTCTGTCAAGTTACAAGTCACTTTAATTCATCACATAGCTGGAACACAAGCTTGACATGCAGTAAATTATGTTTCTTTTTTAAGACTCCAAATTCCAGAGGCATCTGCCATTTCACCCTTAATTGAACTTGAGTCTGGAGTGCTTCCCCACCAAGGGCAATGCCTCACCTTTCTTTTGTATATGGCAACATTTGTTAATAAGTTAGAAGTCCTGGTCTCTAACATCTGGAAGGAAGATCCATGGCACTTCGCGAGATGTAAAGAAGGAGACATTTGTGCTATTGAAATCAAGCACATGCCAGGATGTGTACTCCATCTGAACACCTGTGAATACTGAATTCTTTTGGGTTCAACACCTCCACTGTTAGAAGTCAGTTCATAGTAATGAAGACAGGAAGACAAATGTATGAACAAGCCTGATGATTTGCTACCCTCAAATTAGGAAATAAAATTAGGAAATATAATTCGGAAGTCAAAAAATTGCATTTGAACATACTGGCTACTGTATGGGAGTACTACAGAAATGAAAGCTGCCAGGCAGAACATATTTTATGGGAATAAAGATCCATGTACACTTATGTTTTGTAGACTTGTAGAAACTCTAGCAAATAAAATTCAAACCATAAAAACTTGATCCTTGAAAATGAAAATGGCATTTCTAATTCCTTCACAAGGAAATTTTGAACAGAAGAATAGCTATACTTACTATCTAACAATAATTTTCCAACAATGTACACAGACATGCATACTGATATGTACAGTCTTATACCTTACTTCCAGGAAGAAGTCAAATAAAAATCATCTTAAACCTTTCAATGACAGTTTCATCATTCTTAGTTGGCTAGGATATTCAGGCCCCCTTAATAGTAAAGAAGCCCAATGCTCTATTTAATAGTATTTATTAAAAATGAGCAGGCTTTATTAGACTAACATGTTTGAAAAACTTCAATGTTAATTCACTACTCGTGGTATTTAAATTTGAGAGTTTAGAGTCGTGTCTTCTTTCTTTAAGCAGCTTATACCATGATTTTTTTTTTTTGGTAAGAAACTGGGTAAATTCACATCAACTGCTTCTCATCTTGCTCTTTATGTGATTTTTATAAACTGAAGACATCACTTTAAGTATAAAAGGTATTTTTAAATCTTCTTACAGAGGGTATTCTGCTACTGTGAAGTAGATAATTTATGTTTGTTGTTACAATTGTGGAACCTGTATTTCATAATTTTTTTCTCATTGGGCCCATTTTTTTCAAAATATACTGTTTCTATATATTCAAAATAATATCTTAGCTGAGAATTACATTTCATTGTAATGAATTTCTGAAAGTTCCTGACACCTGTGTGAACTTCTGTGGAAAGAACACTTTAATTATTTTCTTGAAAATTTATTTGTGTTGCTGAAATTATTGAAGACAATAATTTCCATTTTATAAGACTGTTTACATTGTATTAGTAGCCAGATTTGATCCTACATAATAGAGTGAGTGCTTTTCCTTCATCAATAACACTTAAAATAAAATAGAAACCACAACTATTCAGAGTGCAGAGTATCAGTTACCTCAAAATGCTCAGCCTGAGTCAGGCCATTCAAATCTCTCCCCATCTTAAGGCTCAGGGAACTTTGCATAGGAGGAGGCGGCAAGATCATAAGAACCTAATAGTGGGAAAGTACAGTGCTCACCATGTCACTCTAATCCTCACAGATCTGCTGCTCCAGGAGCTCACTGCAGTGAGTTCTACCCTCATCAGATCTACGTGGCTGACATATCAATGCTCCCTCATGGACCAGTGAAGATATCAAGAGAAATATCAGCACCCAGTGGGAATTATAGGGGAAGGTGTTAGACATTTGAAAGGTAGTGACCCTACCTTTGGGTTTATGAACTGTGCCACTTACATTGCCACAGAGACCACAGATCCCCCCACTAATAAAGACAACCCAAAGGGAGCTCTGTGTTCCATGTAAGCAGACAGGCACAAGGACAGGAGGGAGAGGTATGAACTGTTAAAGGAAGGAGAAGGAGAAAGAGCAGTAGATGAGAGGGTATGGACACCCACTCATTTTGTTTGTATAAAATAAATTTTTTTAATGAAAAACAATTAAAAAGTAAAAAAAAAAAAAAACTTAAAACAGATTGACTAGGGGCTGGGGAGGTGGCTCAGGGGTTAAGCCTCTGCCTTGCAGGCGGAAGGTCCTGAGTTTGGATCCAGATCCCATGTATAGACGCCAGGCAGAAGCGGGGGTGGCCTGAGCTTCTGGTCCTGGTAGGGCGTAGCCTGTGAATCCTGGGGCAGAGTAAACAAGAAGGAGGTGGAGACGGTCTATGGTGGTTCCCGAATTCGTCCGTGGTTCTACACACACAGAGACACACACGCGCGTGCACATATATATGCACACATGCACAATTGAATAAATAATAATAAAAGAAAATTAAAAAAAACAGATTGACTAATCACTACCTAGTAGGTTCATGTTCTTTTTCTATATGAAGTATCTCATTTCATTTTCACAACAATCTTATGAGACTGGTTCTATGACTTTTCCTTTTAGATAAGGAAGCAGCTTCTAGAGAAGTCAACATTACTCTTTGTTGATGGCAAAATAGAAACTACTTGTATTGTGAAAGTTGCCTTAATAAAAACATTATGAATAGATTTACTAATTCCATTATACCCAAGAAAGAACACAGTGCAGTCACAGGTAGATACAATGTTAAGTGCTCCTTGTCCTTGTAGGAAGTTACACTGTGAAGGACAAAGTTGCCTTGGAAAAACCCCATTAACCAATGGCCACATTGGCTGCCACCCAATTTTTAAAAGGATGCTGCATAATCTCTTCTGCAGTTGTAATTCCAACATGAGTCATAAATCTAGTTTAAGCAAATAATAAGTTCATCATGAAAGATAAAATTAAATATGATAACAACTCCTAGGAATTTGTTGAGATTTAAGCTTTTAAAAATTTGAAAATAATTTAAGGAGTATACTAGACATGTTTCATAAAAAAGTACGCTTTGGAGCCTGGAGAGTTGGCTCAGGGGTTAAGCCTCTGCCTTGCAGGCAGAAGGTCCTGAGTTCGAATCCTAGACCCCACGTATAGACGCCAGGTGGAAGCAGGGGCGGCCAGCGTTTCTGGTCCTGGTAGGGTGGAGCCTGTGAATCCCGGGGCAGAGTAAACAAGGAGGAGGTGGAGGCGGCCCATGGTGGTTCCCGGATTCGCCCATGGTTCTACACACACATATATACATACATACATAGACATACATACGCATGCACAATTGAATAAATAATAATAATAAAAAAGTACACTTTGAAACTTATTTGTCAAATGAACATATTACCAAACTGTTTTGCAAAAACACTCCACCTAGTCTGATATAGCTCCACCATAGTGAATGCTCAAGCAAAGAGAAAGGATAAGATAATTTTAAAACTGAAATATTGAAAACAATTCCTTTCAAGCAGAAGCCATTTATCCTCCATATTTTTTAATGGAACTGATGCTATTTTTCTGTGATCTACTGCTAGAATGTACTGCTGAACTATTTGGCAGAGTAGTGAGTGCTATTTAGTGGAAATGATACCTCCCACAGATTACGTACATGTTATTGAAAAGACACTGTGCATAACAGAGAAGAAATTGGGGGTGTGGTAATGCATGGTTCTGAAAAACTGCTACTGTAGAGCAAGGATTGCAAATAGTACCTACCCAATAGAGTCAACACACAGGCAAGTATGGCTATCAAGGCCCCTGTGCTGAGGCCAGCAGGCAGGACATAGGCCTCTGCATTGCAGGTCTGGGCTATGCCATCTGCATCACAGTCGCAGACCCGGATGGTCAGAGTGTTGGTGCTGCTCAGGGATGGAGAGCCACTGTCCACAATGAATATCGGCAGGTAGTAGACAGACTGCTCCTGTCTCCGGAAACCATTCCTCCTGGTAAGGACTGAAGCTGTGTTGTCTAGGATCAAGAACAATAATGTACAACAAGGTTTCTTCTGATGGACGCTATCTTTCTGAAAGAAAGACATTCTGTTCATTTTGATTTCTCAATCTGGCAAAATTTCCAGTGAATTCCTTTTGACAGAGAGACATATTATCAAGTAATATATTTAAGGCATTTTTGTTTGTCTATATGTATCCAGATAGACATAAAGGAAAACTAAACATGGAGATTTTATAATTAATATTTTCTAATTCAACTTTGTAAAAACAATGCATAATATATTCTTAAATTTCAAACCTTAGAAAGACGTAATTGAAAGTTAATACATTAAATATTTTTGTAACATCATTAAATAAAATCCCCAACTCAAACCTTCTTTCATGTGTTTCATTCTCCATACAAGAAAAAAATGCAAAAAGTTGTGTCAAAATTGAGTATACAGTCAATCTCTACTACTACAGTAAAGGATATTTTCTGTGAAATGAGCCTGTCCATCTTATCACTATATGAATTTCATATTTTTTTTGCACAGACAGAAGCTATGACATCACCGATGATGTAATCCTAGGGGGGCACCATCACAAATGTGGTTTACTGAAAAGTCATTATGTAGATCATTACTGTACTTATTCAGAAATGCAATGACTACATAGTTCCTAGTTTTCATTCTAGTATTTAAACTTCCTCAACCTGCATAAAACATTTAATCAATGATCAAACCCATCCTGGTTTATATTAAGTACTCCATTTTATCTGCAAATTTTATCTGAAAATTTGAAGTAATCATTAAATTTATGTGGGAATGATATATGCACATGAGGAATAGATTTATTTAACATGTTAGCTATTTCTGTAAGTTATACCTCTTATGTAATTAATTTCAATCAACAAGATACATAGAACTTACAGTAATTAAATGAAAATCTAAAGCAAAAGAAGTTAAGTCAAAATCATATTGTTTTCCAGTGAAATAATCTTTCTGTATATATACAAATATATATTTTTATTATACTATCCTTATACCTATATTTTTATTATACTATCCTTATACCTATATTATGTAGTTATATCTATATAACATAACATATATATACAGAGAGATAGATAGATGATAGATAGTAGATAGATAGATAGATAGATAAATAGATAGATAAATGATAGACAGACAGATGATCTGTTAACCCAAATATATCCATGAATAATGGCATTAGAGGTTGGCACAAAGTGGATGCAGCCACGGCCTTCCTGTGAAATTACATAACCCACTATGCATCAACCCTGGATGGTTCCAAGAACTGAGAGGGAAACATTCCAACTATGATTAAACCTGAGAGTTTGGGATTACCCACACAGAGAATGATCTTTCTTTTATATTACTAAAGGGACAAGGGAGCATTCTCATTAAGTGGAGAATGGGATCAGGAGAAAATTATTGCTTTCAGATTGAATTTTTGAGGGCGGTATCAGAATTTTAGCACTAAAGAAAGTTGTAGCCTCAGGCAAAGTCCTCTTACACTCTTCTGAAAGTTTGTCTTTTCCAGTATGAAAGCATTTGACCAGCAAATCTATTTCTACTTTTTCTAACTGTAACCTGATTCAAACTAAAGCCAAACATGAAAACTGATAACTAGGTTCTATAAAAGCATATGCTAATGTTTCCTTTACTATCTCCTGTAATTATATATTTTAAAATCCAAAAGAATTACTTACAGTTGTAATATAATTCTAAAATAACAGTTTTAGAATTGTTAAGGTTGGTTAATACACAAGTAGAGAAATTAAATGTGCCATTATTACTTTTTATTCTTACCCTTTTATATAATAACATTTTTGTTGTTAAATTTTGTGTGTATGACACTCACTGTTATGCAAAACTAAATGAATATTTGACGTTACATGTGAGAGTACTAGGAGAAATGTACACATTCCAATTCCTCTCAGAAGGTCCTAAGCTGTGTCTATATAGCAGAGTCTTTATTAAGACAGTTAGCTGTCCCTCAGTTTATTAGAACATTTAGATAAAGAACTTAGTGTATTATTGAGGAAGCAAAAATCCAGGAAGAAAAAAAAACAGATTAGATCTAACTTTTCCCATTTGGCTTTAGGCCTGAAAAGATTTAAATAGCAGTTTTGCCCCAATGACAGCAAATCCATAGATAAAAATTACTTGAGGGATTCGTTGCCTTTTAATTAATGTTCTTGCTGCTTTTTGTTTTTAATCCATGGTCAGCATTTCTTAGGGAGAAACAAGACTTGCTTAGAGTGGGTGTTTCCTGCCCCACCTCTCTCAAGGACAAGATGTTTTACCTTTGTTGTCTTTCAGGGAGAAATTGTGATTATTTGTTGCATCTGTGGTTAAACTGAAGTAAAACTGGTGTCCATTAGATGGCTCATCTTTATCTACAGCACTGATTTTCTGGATAACCTGGAAACAGAATATGAAACAGGAAGGCAAATAATTACATGCAGTTAAGACTTCTGAGCAAGATAGTGATTTTGCACTTTATAGTAAATGTCATCTTCCTGAATGAGTTCAGGGAACAGATCAGGTGTACTAATATGAACTCAATCTTAGACAGGCTCTAGAAAACGAATCATGTCCTTTTGAAAGTATACGTTCGAATTCACTTTGGCAGATCTTGGAAACAACCTGCATCAATTGATTAAGCATTCCCATACACATCACAAGATACAGTGCAATATGGATGAATTTTTTGAATTGCACATTATATTCTTAGAACTTCAAGGCACTTATACTCTGTCATATAATGTGGGAAACGATCCAATCAAGTTTAATATGTTGCACCCTCCTTAAAGGTATGCAAGCATTTAAAACTTAGCAGAGTCTTTTACAATATTTGCCTTCTCTTCTTGAGGAATTTCCATCACCCAATTAAACCAGAATTCAAACATTCCCTTAATATTAGTTTGTGCTACATATCAAAGTGTTGTTTTGCAGTCAAAAGCTGATTTAAAAATTATGTTAAAGCTGGAAGGTTTCAAAGGCACCGCTGCTGGATATTTTTAAAGAAATGGCAAGCAGGCAAGCTACAAGTTCCTTTTAAGACTTACCTGGCCTGGCTGGGCATTTTCGCAAACTGTGGTCTCATAGTCCATAGCAAATTCAGGGGCATTGTCATTAATGTCAAGGATAGTGATGGCCACATAGCCTCTTCCAACCTGGGATGGGTTCTCTAATAGGTGAGAAAATGATATGTAAGTTCTTCTGGTAGAACAGCCATCAGTTTGCTGTTGTTTTTAATTTCATTTAATTATTTAATAAAATCGGCAAGAGCAATGAGTAATATCCTTACCCACTTCTTCCCCCTTTACTCTCTCTACTTATTCATGGATTCAACCCATTCCCTCTCATCCTCCTGAACATCAGGCTGTATGTTTCCCAGATTTCCCTCAGGATCCTCTGTTCTAGTGAGGGTTCAGGCATCTGTGGCATGTTATTTTATTTAAGAAATAAATATATTAATTTGATCCACCAATATGCACTAGTTTATAAATGTATATATTCAAACATTTGTTCATATATTTGTATTTACACCCAAATATGATGTGTATATACACATATTCGTCACTCATCTATGTACCTATACATTATGTGTTCCGTGTGTGTGTGTGTGTGTGTGTGTGTGTGTATGAATATGTGCATACCTGTATGTGTGCATATAGTATGTGTGTGTTGTTAGTCTCTGGGAAGAAAATTGTTGATGTATAAGTGTACTAAACTAGAAAATTCAAATAATATAATAACAAACATCACCTTTGTATAGTATAAACTTCATATATTTTTTGACTGTGTACTGTTGATATGTATATTAATTGTGCATTGTTGATAATATATTATACGTACACATGATTTCTCTAAGATGAATTCATATTATAGACTAAGAATAGTTTACTACCAATACTTAAGTCTAAGTGTCTTTGTAGAAATAATTCACTTATTTATTACACTGACTTCTGACCAGAAAAAATGATGATAGACCAGAAAGCAGCACAAAACCTCATGGTCCATCCAGGCATGTAACATCACAGTTCCCTCTTTGAAATAAGATAGTGAATATGACTATTTTTAAGGCTTAGTGATTTTAGATGTTCAATACCATTTACTCCAATTATAGCTCAAAATAAATTTGGTATATTGTGAAAACCCATCTTCTCTCTAACTATGCTCCAGCCTAAGGTTGCCTTAGCCTTACAACTTACGGCTCTCCATTGCAAGAACTGTAATATTGTGCACAGCATTTGTCTCGCGATCCAGAGATTTGGCTGTTGTAATAACTCCACTGTTAGCATCAATGTTGAAATATCTCTCCAAGTCGGTGTTTCTGTCAATGGAATACCTAATTGAAAATTAAAGAAATATGCATATTTGGTTATACTTTGTTAATGCATTTTCATTAATTCCATAGCTATTCATAAAATTCTTCTGACTTTTGACTATGCAAAGCTGACAGTCTGACTTAGATCCCCAGAACCCATAGAAAGCTAGATACAGTAACTCACATGTATAATTGCAGCAGAAATAGAGTCAGATTGAGGGTAGAGACACAACTGGTTAAAAACTCACATACCTGCTAGCCTGAAGTCTGCAGAGAGGTAGAATCCAGAGAGATCTTGCCTTAGCAAGGTGGAAGGAATAAGGCTCCTCTTAAAGAAGTCTCTGGCCTCCACACATGCACTGTGGCATGCACGTGCATGCACACATACACACACACACAAACACACTATGAATAAATACATTAAAATTTGAAAATGATTATTTATAAATTTGTCTTTTAAAAGTTGGAGTACTTCTCTTGACTTTTGGTCTTTTAAAAGTTGGAAGACTTCTATTGACTGTGTGATTTCAGGCCTCCGTAGTATAACAAGTTACCGCTCTTCAGGCCACCCCACTGGTTATGTGCATTTCCCTTCACTCATCCAGCTTTAGCCTCAAAAGTTCCACTGTGAGTTCCCATTCTATGGGTATAATAACAGCTGCCTACAGAGCAGTTTAATGTACTGTCTTCCTATCTATAGGTTTACTGGCTGCCTTCCCTTTTTTTAGGTTCTTGTTCTAGTTTACAATAACAGGGGTGGGAAGCATAAAGACAGAAGATTGGGACAGAATAGTGACGGAAAGGGAGGGAACAGGAAGGAGGGGGGAGAAAAGAAAGCTGAAATGAATACTCAATATGCTTGTAGAAATAGAAAAATTAATAATAAATAAATAACACATCAAAAACTTGGGATACATTTTTCTTTAATTATTTTTCCAGAAAACATTTAATTACATTTATTCATATATAGATATTTATACATATAATTACATATATATATATTTGCAGGAAGTATTTTCCATCAGAATTAGGAAGAATCAATGCACTTAATATCATAATACACAATACAGACAATTCAAGAACTGTCATATTGGGTGATTTCTGAAGTTCATTCTGCTCCAATGAATATTGCACATAATCTGAATTACCACATTTTATCTAAATTGTGAAATTTCAGAGGACAGAGATATTTTTAGAATTATCTTCACTTTTTAAAACATCTGCAGGGTGTACAGTTATATATACTCTGATGTTGACAATATTTTCTTATGCACATATGTCAGAGTTTGTAGATGTTCATCACTGTGTTTAATCTACTAAAATAACAAGCTTCTGATTTGCCTTAAAAAGCATACTTCCTTATTTTAAAATATTTTTTCTAATTTTTAGTCTATATCAAAGAGAAAGGTATGGTAAAGTCTTCACAATGATGTAGATACTTTGAGTTATGGTCTTTTAAAACTGCTTGATACTATTTGATTTTCAGCATCTTAATAGCTGTGTGCTGTCAAGATTTTATAGATACATTCTATGTTTCTCAGGAAAAAGATTACTCAAATGTATTTACACTCATATTATGTATAAACTATACACATACATATTTAGTCCCTACACATTACTACATGTAATACATGATACATGCTTTTCAGTATATTTTATCCATTATCAATTAAATAATTGAAATTAACTCTTGACAAGAAAATCATAATTTAATATTCATGTATTCTAGAGTAAATGGAGCCAAAATTATTCATTTCAGCTCTTCTTTCTTTACTACTCTAATCTAATAGTCCTTTAAAATGAGTGTTTTTTAATTTTAATTATTTTACATTCTCATATATGCAAACAATGAGATTAAGTAATTTTTACCCCTTTCTACCCAATCCCATTCCCTCTCTTTGTGCCACTGCAAATTTTCTCCATTCTGGTCTCCCACTGAATTTTTTCACAACCGGATTTTTGACATATATTTATTATTCATAGTCATTGGTTTTATACTTGAATGAAAATGTTTTTATTAAATACTGGCATTTAGATTCTTCAAAGCAAAACTTCCATGACACATTTATTTAAGGGAGTTGGTGCAATTTTCCATTGGGATAAAAATCAATGACTAAAAATTTGCCTATATCTTCAATAGTCTCTATGATTATATGATTATAAGGAGCATATAAGTTGATAACTCATTTAATATGACATCATCAATCTCATAGAAAAATATGTTCCTAATTTTGGAATCTACTAATAACCTGAGATACTTTGTGCTTTGAAAACTAAGAAACCAATGATTTACCAGTCATATGGTAATCATTCTTCATTCCCCTCATTCATTCATGTAATACATGATTATTCTCCAGCACTTGAAATTTATGTTCTATTTTGGGAAAACATATATAAAATAAACAGAAACCTAAATTATAAATGATTAGGAGGGACCAAAGAAATTGTTGTGGTAGCATGTTATAGAGAATATTAGGAAAGGTATGAGGAAGAATAGCTATTAGCTCAAGCTGAGATGGGAGAGTTTGACAAGACACAACAGAAGAGAGATTGTATAGACAGTCTGTGTGTTCTTTTTAATGACAGACTTGGAGTAACCCAGCTTTTATCTACTCAATATCAGCCAACTCTTCTGGATATGGCAAAAATTAGAGTTAAATATGAATAAAATTAAGGAGAAGCCCTGAGAAAAAAATTCTCTCAGATTTTAAAAAAAGGAATATATGAGCAGAGCAGTTCTTTGAAGGAGAAATGCAAAATTTCTCTGCCTCAGAATCTAGAGATTCAGACTGAACTGAAGGAGAAAGAGCCTTAGAATATTCAAAAGAACAGACCATCTGCAACTTGAGATCTAATTACCCAAAGACAGGAATGTGGTTGGCTAACTAATTTGAGAAAGAAATAGAGAAGTGGGATGATTGATTCACAGCTAACTTTAGTACAATTCCTGATGCTGTGAATGGTGTGTGGACACAATATAATTCTTCTAGGTTCTGCAAACACTTGCTTTCCTTCAATGTTTGTTGGAGTGGCCAATTAGAGATAAAACTCATAGAGATAAAACTACATTTTTGCAGCAATACCAATGACAAGGCCCTATTCCCTTTCCAATTATTGTGCAAGCAGCTCTATGTCTACATATCTACACTAAACTTGGGGCTGGAGAGGTTGCTCAGGGGTTAAGCTTCTGCCTTGCAGGCGGAAGGTCCTGAGTTCGGATCCTAAGATCCCTCATATAGACGCCAGGCAGAAGTGGGGGCGGCCTGCGTTTCTGGTCCTGGTAAGGCAGAGCCTGTGAATCCCCAGGCAGAGTAAACAAGGAGAAGGTGGAGGCGGTCCATGGTGGTTCCCGAATTCGTCCGTGGTTCTACACACACACTGGCACACATGCATACATGCACAATTGAATAAATAATAATAAAAATTAAAAAAAATCTACACTAAACTTGCTTACAAGATTTTATACACTTGTATAAGCTCCATCATGCACTATTCATGTTCAATATATCTAAAAGATTTGTCAGTCTTTCTCAAGAGCCTATCTTTTCTTTATCTACCTTTCTAACTTTCAGCATGTATTTCATATTAAAAATAAAATTCAACATTTACAACTTTTGGTCAAAACATGGAAAGTCATGCATGGGTGTGATAACTCCTAAATGTTCCACATAAGAATATCCTGCTTGGTTAGAGGCAGCCATGTGTCTGTATTGTTTCTGCATGGTTTCTGACTTAAAGAAGCCAATATCATATTTCAGTACTGGAATGTGTTGGTACTAAGGCACACAGCAACCATGTCTGTTATCTTTCTGAGCCATCTCTCTTCTATACCTGGCACTTATATGTGAGTTTTCACTTCTGCCAGATACAATACAATGGTTTAATATCTCTGCTTTTGCCTAAACTATTCTCTGTTGTCTAAGCTTCTAATAAGTCAAACTGAAATATAATGAGACAAGTGAAATATCATGTACATTCCAACCTCATGTTTTTTTCATGGTACACCATCCTTCACTGCTGGGCTCCTTTTCTAATTACTTGACTCTTGTTGCTATGAAACTGAGCAACCAGAATTAAAGTAGCTAGCTTCTTCAGTTATATCAAATAGCAGCTTTCTGACATCCTAGCATATGTGTAATCATCGTGCCCCCCCAATCAGGAACAAAAGGACAATATTTCCACGCCATCCTTCCTTAAACCTATTCTGTCTATTGGGGAATTCATCTACCCCTTGTGCTTTGTGTGTCTTTGTCTGCAAATTGAGCCACCTCTGGAAGGATTTCTTATTCCCAGATCTTAAAAGTGTACCTCTAATGTGTTTTTGTGTAAGAGCTCTTCTATAGCTAAATAAGAGGGTTGGGAAACATCTCACATATTAAGGCATCACAAGGATTCTGCACATCTGCTGCAGAATGAATCCTTAATAAATAACTTGTATTGTTACTGCAGTTGCATAGTAAAGTCTTAAGAACAATGGGAATGGTCTTCTTCATAGTTATAGCTAGATTTCTTTTCATCCATAGAAGCAGACAAGTAGGAAGGTAAGGAGTGGGTTGGATAAAGAAAGGGAAGGGCAATATGTGGGTGGGATGCACTGGAGATTGACAGAAGCAGGGATAAGTACTCAATATGCTTTTAAAACTAGAAAAATAAAATAAAAACAAAAAATTAAATCATTTCAATTGAAATTTTAGTCTGCTAAGAAGTTATTGCTCATGTCTGCATGTGTTTTGGGTACAATGATATAAGTAGTAAATAGATTTGATGTTTATGACACCAAATCTGTGAACCTAGGCATGTTTATGTGTGAGGCAAAGACTTAACCATTGAGCTATCTCTCCAGCTCAGGCATGTTTATTTGTAATGTGGAAATGATGATGCTTTTCTTATAGGGATTTGATAAGAAATTGCTTCAGAATAAACCAATGAATTCCACACCCAGTGCTGCAGGTGCCCTGTTTCTGTCCTAACACCTCTCTTCTGATAACAGCAACTCAATTTTCCTTTGGCAATTTAAACCCACTCAATCTCTCACAATTTTGACAGTCCAATCAAGGCACCCTTAACATTCTGGATTGTAGCCAGCACACATATCAAGGAAAGCCAAAAACATTCTTCAAGAGATGTGAATCTTTAACAGGACAGAGGACAAGTGTGGACACAAATTCATGCCTATTTTTGCATTCCGAAGACACTGCCCTCTTTTACTCTTCAGTTTTATATGGGAACTGTACTAATTTTTAATGTAATTAACTATTCAACATTTCATTTCATTTTTGTGAGATGTATATAGTTTTTTCATTAATCCCATCTTTTTGGTTATCCATATCTGATTTCTACTGATTGCCACTATAAGAATTCAGACAGGACAAGAGAACACAAGTAAATGTGAGCTTCAGAACCAGGAATCTTTAAGTCTCACATACAATTGTCCTTAATTTATACACATTTTTGTCTTCTTTCACTAATCTGAGGTCTTGATTAATGTGTTAGAACTGGAAAATACAATGAAGAATACATCAACTAGGAAACATGTGATTTTCAATGAATTCATTTTGATTTGAGTTTTCCAAAAAGCCAATTCATACAGTCTTTACTGATAATTCTAAGTGCAGAACAGTGTAATGCTTAATAATGAAGCAGGTTAGATATATTAGTAATTTCTTGTCTGGCATGTTTTTAAAAAATCATCCCTGAAATTAGTGTTAAAAAACACATTTTTTCTTTTAATCATATCTAAATATATCCTCTGTTTTCCAATGAGTATCACTTATATTAAAATAAGCAATAGTCTGAAATAGAACACAACTCTTAATTTCTTCCCAAAAATGCTTTCTGCTACTTTTCACATTAACCAGCCTCAATGTAAACACTATTTTTTCTGCATGTTACCATTTCACTGTGTTCATTATAAAAAACCAGATATTCATGAATTATGTAGAGTAATGCACACAAATATATTCATTCATTCAAGCTACTTAAAAATATGCACTAAATTATTCAAACACCACAAACGTGTTCATAGTAGCCACACTCTATTATGCCATTTCGCATAATCTTATGTCTTTTATCTATGGATATGCAATACCAAGAACACCAAAAGAGGTTACAGGTAAGTGTTATTCAGGTAAGTTTTAATGTCCAAATATATATTTGGGATATAAATATATATGTGTGTGTATGTATATGTACATATATATATTCCCAAATTGAAACTAGGAGAATCAAAGTAATGCTTATTACTTTTCCATAGCTGTCTTCACATCTGATCTTTTTTGTAATAGCATCATGTCTCAATTTATGGCTATTTTTAGCATTCAATCTTTAAGTATGCTCTGTAGCCCATTGAAATGAACCTGCTGATTTTGTAATTTAATACCAACTTCTTAGGAGATAACTAAATAAAACATAGACATCTTCTGCATAACATTTTCTTAGCTTCCCCAAACCCTGTTGTCCCCCCAGAGTTCTTCCTTTGCCATCATTCCTTCACTCCTTCAATGAAGCCTCTTGCCCAGGGAATCCAGACTTGTTCTGATTTATTTTGCAATTTTCCCTGCTACAGTATGGGCAATTTTTTTCTTCGTCTATTGTTTAGGTTTATGGGCTCTTGTTACTTCACCCAGATTGTAAGCTCCTAGAGGTCGGAGAAAATGTTTTATTCATCTTTCTTTCCTAGCAGCATTCTCCCAAGAGCCTTGGATGGAGTGGGTTGCTAATAAATATGTGTGTTGTGCCATTGATCAGCCTGCCAATGTGGACATGAGGAATGCATCTGAGTTCTCCAGTCTTCAGACGCCCTTACAGTTCTTACCATGTTAGATAGGAACTTAGAAATAAAGTCATTACAGTTCAAAAAGATGACCAGAAACAGAAACTTGTCCTTCAAGATTCATTACATATAACTAAGTATTTACTATCCAAGCCAAAATTTGCATAAATCATGGACAAGTATCTTAAAATAAACCAGAGATTTCTCATGCTCAATTATAGACTTTTGCTTTAATTTGTTTCCTAGTAATTTAAAATATCACCTAATTTTCACCTTTGTATTTGACTGAACTTTTATTCCACATGTGCAATAAAGGCAAGTGATGTGCATATGAAACAGGTGAAAATTTGTTTAAACTATCTCCATAAGGGAAATCCATAAACAGATAACTATTCCCAATAGTGTTTTGCTATGGACTATTTCAGAGGTCTCGGTCCCTGAAATCTTTTCATCTACAAAGACTGCATGGTAGACAGTAAAAGTGCCAAAAACAAAAAGGAAAGACAGGCACTCAAGTCTTCTTTTCAGAACATGGTATAAAGACACATAGCTTGTACTGATGAGTTAGTAAAGTAAGAAGATGCATAAAGTGTGGATCACCTGGTGAGAGGAAATAGAGATCTCCTTGTTGGAAACAGATCACCATATTCCTTCTAGAGCTCATCTCTTCCACCTTGCTGGTTCAGAGAGGAGCATAGGCAGCATATTGAAATGTCTTAAGCCAGACAACTAGCAGCACTGCTTAGAGACAGCTGATCTTCAAAGATTACTCATGAGTAACTGAACCCTCACGAAAGCTGACCCTGGGAGAGTTGTGTGTCATAAATGGTGGGAGGAGACAAACGTGAAAAATAAAACAGGAAGACCAAATACATGACATGAATGATTGTGCTGATCATATGAAAGCTTCAAATTAATAAGTGTTTCAAGTCTAGTATAATTGGAGAAATTAAAGCTACAATGTCCAGAGAAATAGTCAATTGCACAACAAAAGAAAGAAATTTAATTCACCACTCAAGACCAAGCCTATGTTTGTCTCTGAAAGAATAAAGTAATCCTGTCCTGAAAGCTCCTGTCCTCTATCTTAGGCTTAGTGGAGTAAAAACTAGATAAACTATTTTGCTAGTCAGTTATTCTTTCACTTATGAAAGCCAAAGACATCTTGACTTATAAAACTGACAGAGTTCTAACTCTGGCTTTTCACAGATTTTCTAAGAGTACCCTTGGAATGTACTTCAACTTTCTTTCATACAAGTGACTATCCATTTGAGAATGTTTTACCTTCCTTTGACTTGAAATTCTGTGTAGCGTAGCTGTTCAGTCCAGTCTTAGAAAAATTTCAATGGGATAATGCATACACACACGCACACACACACACAAACACACACTGAGCAAAGGTGAAATATAAACCTAACATTACCTTTTTAAAATATGTATATTTTTTCCATGACATTTTTAAGTCAAATTTTGTTTTAAAATAAGTAAATCTAAAAAATTGACATTATTTGAAAGAAAATATTGTGATTTTACATGTAATCTTTATTTAAAAAAATCACACATACATACTGAATGATGAAGCATATTACAAACAAAGAATAAGTATTATGATGAATATACACATATATATGTATATATTCTCCAGTATATATTATTTATTCCATTCAGTGAGTGAATAAGAATAACTCCTTATACACACACACACACACAAACACACACACACACACACAAATTGGTCTCAAATATAAAGTGTAGGAAGAAGGTAGACAATTAAATGAGAATATTTGGAAATGGTTACATGTCATAGTTGTATTAAAAACAAAGAGATTACTTGACTGTAATAATGCATGTAGTTTAGGTATAGGAATGATGTATTTTCTTTGCTTTTCAATTTTCATATGAATATGAGGGCATGTATGTGTGTATGCATATGTGTAGGCATACATGAGCATTCAGGTACACAAGCATGTGTTTTAACTTGTGCATGAAGGGCCAAAGTTGATATTATGAATCATCCTTGATCACTACTCCATTCTATTCTTTTGAGTCAAGATCTCTAATCGAAGCCTAAATTCACTGACAGGGCTAACAAACCTAGTCAGATTGCTTTTAGATTTTTTTAATAAGTCTTTCCTTTGAAGACTGGAATACTCCTACTTTTAATTTTACATGGGACCTGGGGAATTCAAATACCAGTCCTTTTCCTTAAGGACTTTCAATCCCTTTAACATGTACAATCTCCCAGTTCAACAATGGTTATTTTACTTTTGATCATAAAAATATTTTGTAAGTAAATTCAATAATCAAGCACATTCTGCCAAACTGACCAATATGGAGAATAATTTGCTTTAAAATTAATCTGAATTTAAATAATTCATACAAGTACTTTTCTAATATATGTCTTTACCTTCAGTTTTCATGCATCTTTTCATGCCTGCAGACTGGTTGTTTTGTAGGAGATTTAGGATAACTAACTGAATACCAGCATCTATCATGAGTTGTGAAACAAAGGTTATCTATATTCCTGCTGCATAATAATCGTGATTCTTCCACTGTGGTTCTGTTATTGCTGTAATCTCCCTACTGTCTCTGCACCCAAGTAGAGATTGTGACGAATCGGGAAACACTGTAACCAAAAAAAAAGTATAAGAAGATAGGAACAAGCTTTTACCTCACAGGACTGTTGGAAGAGTCCGGGTCGTGAGCATCTACGGTGCCAATGATATTACCAACTTGTGTGGCCTCTGATACCTCCATGGGGTATAAGGGTGAAGAAAACACGGGAGGTTCATCTACATCTTCCACAATTATCTTCACAGTTGTCGTGTCACTGAATGGCCCCAAGCTTAAAAAGCGAGGGTCGGCATCTTTATTTGCAGCTTCTATGCGTAAAGTATAACTTGTCTTGGCTTCAAAATCGAGTTCCTGTAAAGCAGGTTATTAGGGAAATTAAGTTACCAATTAGATAGTCAGCAAAGCACAGCCTTTTCATTTATGAATGAAATAAATTTAGAAAGGACTCTGCCATGAAAATGCACCATCAGCTTTCAAAAGGAATAAGTGTGCATGCCAGTCAGAATCCTGGTTACTTTTCTGGTTCACGGGAAATGCTAAGTGTTTTTCTGCCAACTTAATCCACTCTGATGCAATACATTGCACAGACACAAATATTCAGAACATTATCTGAAAGACATCTGATGTGATTTAAAAATAATTTCCAAGTAACCATCAATGTAACATTATTTTTTCTCCCACATTTTATTTTTTCCTAATCATACAAGCTTAATAAGTACCCCTGACCTTTCCCTCCTTCCTTCCCTCCCCTTTCCCCCTTTCACTCTCCTCCCCTTTCCCCTTTCTTTCAATGTAACATTCTTAAACATTTCACTTATATGTATTACTCAGGAGCATACATTGAAATGGAATAAAAATCTAGTTTTCTTGTTAATTTCACATTTAAAAGTTGAGACACTTGCAGAAAGGGGTCTCCATTGGCGACCTCAACTCTCAGATGCTCTAAATCGGGATGCAGAGCAGTGGAAGTGTGCTGAGATGGCCACCTGGTAGCACAGATGACCAAGTTCTATGAAGAGCTCATTCTGCTTCCTTTGCTATCTCTCCATCAATAAATATGGCTACTCGCTCCATATACATGACTGACAGTTGCATTGCAGAGTCTTAACTTTGCATTTGACTTTCCAGGAGAACAGACAATGCTAAGGAATCATTAAAGATAATCACTTCAAGATTAGAAATGTTAGAAACTGAATATAGAACTATCTAAGCACCATCTGTTTAAAGAAAACATGATCTATATACACAATGTGTGGGTGTTTGGGAAAATCACATGCTTCTCTTTCTTCAAGGGACACTCAGAATAACAGCTTTTTTTGATGGCTTACATTATCACTGAAAAATGAATGTAACTACATACTGTATATTTAATAATACAAAACAGAAATGTTCAACCAGGACAGAAACTGTGAGGTTAAAAGAACTTTTTTATGTATTTGAAATATTTAACAAAATATTGAAAATGTATATTATATATGGACAGATAGAATGTAAACTCATTCATGGTGCATAGGTACACATGTATCTGCATACACAGATATGTAGTTGCTCCATCGATGTAAAGATGTGGGGCCAAAACAAAATTCTAGTTTTAAATGTAAATATAGGGGTCCATTGAATCAGCTCAGCAGTTACAAAATTTACTAGAAAATGTAGTGACCTGAATTTCAGCCCAGAACCCAACATAGTAGAAGAAGAGGAGGGAAATAACCTCTGAAAGTTATCCTCTGTCTTCTACCTGTGTACCATGACATGAATGTGTATGCCTGTCTCTCTCTTTTCTCTCTTATATAAATAATTATAACATTGAAAAATAAGATAAATGCAGAAACATAAATATAGTATACATTTATATATAGTATGCTTAAATTCTGTACTATGTGTAATATATGCTATATTTTTCCTAAAATATAAGGAGACGCATACCCATATTCATAAATACATATGAAATTACAATTATGATGTAAAGAAAATCTGCTGGTTATCTCTTGCTAATACAAAAGGAAATAGATAAGTTAATATATCAAGTTAGTTTATAATTTCTAGAGCAGGCTGTTCACATGGAATATATAAATATAAGATCTACCTCTTATACTCAATTGCTACACAAGACTTTTGTTTTCCTCGTCTTATTCCAAGTCACCATTTTTCTTTTACTATATAAAAGCAGCAAGATAAAGTCTTACTGAATGTGAGCAAATATACAGAATTAAAATGTAGATATTTATTCCACAATAGCCTAAAAACTGAAATATAACTTTGACCTAGAGAATTGTATTGGCCAAAGTGTGGGAAGGTGGAAAAATACAATGAAGTGTATGTTCATTTTTGGACACAAACAAATCAAAGGAAAGCAAGCTTCATGAAATTTATCAATGGGGAAAGATCAAAATTTATTCATAACAGTAGGCTTCATACAAAAAATGATGGGACCCAAAGAAAAGAGAATCGCAAATACCTTGCCAACTACAGTGATGTTTTAAAGAATCAACTTGACTGGTTATTTCTTTATAATCTAAGATTGAGTGCAGTTTAAAGTCCCCAGAACTTTGTAAAAATCAGAATTCTCCAGCATCTTCCAAGAGGACTGGAATAAGAATACTCAGGAGGCATACATGGAAAGCCACCAGGTTATTTTAATGAAAATCCTCTTCTCAGAAACAGTTCAGGCATTGAAGCTCTTCTAGATGTTAGGTGAATCCAGCATTTATTTGGGGAAACTGATAGCAATAAAATTAAAAAGAATCATATTTATCTAAAAAATGGATGACACACCTTAAATGTATATGTATCCTTTGGATGTAACCTTGGTTTGTTATTATAGTCTAAGCGAAAATGTCTAATCATAAGAGAAAACAGTATAATATTATGAATTTGTACATAGTAAGGTATATTCAAAAGTTCATTTGTCATTCTTCTGCAAATCACTTCAACTGCTAAACTCCCTTTGAGATATTCACCGAGATATTCAACATTACCAAAAGACATATCAAGTATTTTGTGCTAAAATAAAACTTTGTCTGTCTCATGACACAACAATTTAAGTTTTACTACAGGAGTCGATGTAATTATTTTGTAGCAAATTCTTTTTTGAAAATATGTCTGCATGGAAATAGCAAGATATCTGATGCAGCTCATGCTCATTTCCTTTCCTGTTCCCTTGGGACTGGACAGGTCCAATCTTCTACCTCAGGGAGGAATAGGGGCTGGCAGAGGATAATTAACTGGCAACCAAGTGACTAACCCCACTTACTACTGAGTCCTACTCCTTTTCTTCCATATACCTTTAAGCCTCTTCTTATATTAAGACCTTCACTTAAACAGTACTTTATCTCTGGTTAGAAGATGACCTCCACACCCAATCAGAATGCAGCCAAGAACAGTGTAGAAACAGCAATACTGAAAAAAAAAACAGCAAACCATAATTCAGAACACCAAAGACCCTATAATGTTCATCCAGAATCAGACCAGTCAAATGTCTCCCCATCCTAAAGCCTAAGGAACCTTGCAGAAGAGGGGGCAGCAAAGATTGTAAGAACCTAAAGATGGGGAGGACCACCAATAGGCAAGATTCTCCACTCAAGTTTGGGCTACAGCAGCCAAGATATTACTACAATGTGATTCCACCTTACCTGTCATGCACAATGGCTGACAAATCAACAAGCCCTCAAAGTTTAGCACGGATGTCAGGAGAGAAAGCTTCAGACAGTCTGACCTTTAGAGGAAAGGGGTTAAACAAATGTAGCAGAATTCCCATATTAGTGGGCAGCCCAAGAAAGGGTCCCAAGCTATGCTGCTGAGTCTTGAACCCATACTAATGTAGATGACTCAGAGGGAAATTCAGCACCCATATAAACATATTCTGGAGGATGAACTGGTAGGAAACAACAAGAGAGGAGGAAAAAGGAAAAAGGGGTGAGAGAAAGGGAAGGAGGTGAAGAGTGAAATGGGGGATCAACAGGAAGAAAAGGGGTGGAAGGAAGGGGTGCCCACTGAGCTTATATAACTAGGTAAAAATAATAATAAAGTCTTGTCTCAAAAAATGTCTGAATAGAAACAATATGAGGTATGCACATCTGGATGATGAAACTGTGTATGAATAGAGAAATGTATGATGATAGGCTGCCTGAGAAAGTATTATGAAAATAGAGCAATAAAAGTACTCATATGAAAGCTTATAAAACAATATTATAGGAAAAGGAATTATTATATGATATATTTGCATAGTATTTCACATAATCCAGAAGTCTAGTTTTCATAAAGGAAATTAGTATGATAGACTAGATTTTTTAATGATACAAAGGAAACAAGTTATCAAAAACGTTCTACTTCATTTCTTCTAAATTAATGATTAAAAGAGAAATATATTCAATAATTGTTAAAACGAGTTGAATATTGTACCTGAGAACAAAAGTAATAATTTGCGGGGCTGGAGAGGTGGCTCAGGGGTTAAGCCTCTGCCTTGCAGGCGGAAGGTCCTGAGTTCAGATCCTAGACCCCACGTATAGACGCCAGGCGGAAGCGGGGGCAGCCTGTGTTAGTGGTCCTGGTAGGGCAGAGCGTGTGAGTCCCGGGGCAGAGTAAACAAGGAGGAGGTGGAGGTGGTTCATGGTGGTTCTACACACACACACACACACACACACACACACACACACACGCACAATTGAATAAAAAAAAATTTTAAAGTAATAATTTGCGAACGTTGCAGAAGAAAAGGTAAAGTTTGAAAATATATTCTTCACTGTCTAAAACAATGTAAGATTAGATATGATATGCATTAAGGATAAATAGTAATTCAGCTGATCAGTAAGCTCCATCAACAAATAAGGAGGAAAACAATTGAGGAGGAAGCCTTCTAGACTTCTGGACTCTATACGTATGCACACATACCTATAAACACATGAGTACACATACATGAACATGCATATACACGTAAATGACACATGCATGCACCACATACATAGATACATAATGAAGGATAAAATCATATCTTTCTCATCTTTGTTTCCTTTCTAAAACCTAGCTCCATCATTGACAAAACTAGTTTAAGTATTCTTTTCAAGTGAAAAATAAGTACCAAAATATTAGAGTCCAAACTGAACCCTGTGATGTCCAATAAGAAAACATATGATGTAGCATTTCGCCTGCATGGTTGCTGATAAATGACCATTAAATGGCTTAAGGGAGCAAGGGTTTATTCTCTCTTACTATTCCTGCTTACTCTTAGTCAGCTTGACAGGAGAATACATACCAACACCAGAGCCAAGGAAACTGGTCAAACCATCACAACATAACAGCTGAGAGATGGACAATCCTTACTTGCCAGACCAGCATGTTTGGCCAAGTGAATAGAAGGATGCCAACTCTCTCAAGCAGCTCTCTGTGATTTATTCCAGGGCCTAATCCCACCTACCATAGGCTGGCCTTCCCCATCAGCTAGACAATCTCCTTCAGGTTCGCTCTAAGCTTAATACAACTACTAATTCTCCATAAATGTGCACAGAGTTCAAACCCTCAACTGTCAAGTTGACTACCTCTGCCTAACTATGACACTCCACCCCCTGTCAACTTGATGCAAACAAATAGCGCTTTTAAACTATAACCTACAATCCTTGTCCCCACAGATGTTAAAAGTTCTTTAAAAAAGGGGCTGGAGAGGTGGCTCAGGGGTTAAGCCTCTGCCTTGCAGGCGGAAGGTTCCGAGTTCAGATCCTAGACCCCATGTATAGACGCCAGGCAGATGCGGGGGCGGCCTGTATTTCTGATCCTGGTTGGGCGGAGCCTGTGAATCCCAGGGCAGAGGAAACAAGGAGGAAGTAGAGGTGTCCACGGTGGTTCCCGAATTCGTCCGTGGTTCTACACACGCACACACACACACACACACACATATACACCCGCACAATTGAATAAATAATAAAAAAAATTTAAAAAAACACTTCAGTTCCAACATTTTAAAAGTTCAAAGTTTTTTAACCTTAAACGTATATCTAATCAGAATAAGTTAAATACTTTAAAACAGATTAAACATTGAAACAGAAGTATCTTGATGTAACAAGAAAACATTAAGATCCAAGTCCAGTAAATCACCACATCCTGTACTTCAATGTCCATCTTGTGCCACTCCTCATGTAGACAAGGTGGCTCAAAGATTTTAGGTATTCCCAGTCCCTGTTTGCAGCTCGAAGTTATGACAACAGAGTTCCTTGAACCAAACTGAATCTCCACTCCTGGTTGTCCTCAGCATACATCCCACGGTTTGGCATCTCCAACACTCTGGGTTTCCCTCTGCAGCTATAAGCCTTACCTTCTTTCACAGGAACTCTATGCCTGCCACTTGGTGCCAAGCTTTTGCTGCTTTCCATGAACCCCTCAAATTGTTTACTAAAACCAGTACCACCTGGGGGACACTGCCAGACTCTGAAGCAAGTTCAAAATGTAGTGTGGCCTACTCGAGCTTCACCAAATCCAGCTCTGATACTGGAAAAACCTCTTCTGGGCACCAAACTTCCTGAGGGCAAGAAACAGCTTTAACCTGGGCTTTTGTTTCCTGAAGGAATCTAGGTTGTCAAACCATGAACTAGCCATATGGTAGTTTTCACGTCTTCCACCATCCCAATGCAAGTCACTAGGTTTTCCTGCACTGATACTCATTTCTCCAACAGCAGCAGATATTTACTGTCTGTCCTTTACACATACAGAGCATTATGGCCACCAACACAGCTCTCCTCTGTCAAGCAAACCAGTCTATAATCGTTAAATTCAACTTCAATAAAGTCCTTATTCCCCTCATCAGAAACTGGGCCCAAACAATCCATAGCTCTCTCAGCACTGACATTATCCAACTGGCTCACTAAACTCTGAAGAATGGCATTGGTAATCCACAAAGTGAAAATCTTCAAGCATTTCCAACTTTGTCCAGCGAAACTGTTCAAAAGCCACAATGTCCACATAATCAGATTTATCAGCAACACCCCACTTCCTGGGTACCAAATTCTATAGCAGTTCGCCTGCATGGTTGCTGATAAATGACCATCAAATGGCTTAAGGGAACAAGGGATTACTCTTTCTTTGATTCCTGGTTACATTTCTCAGTCCAGCTTGACGGGAGAGCATGCACCAACACCAGGGCCGAGGGAAATGGCCACACCATCACCACATAACAGCTGGAAAATCCTTACTTGCCAAACCAGCATGTCTGGCCAAGTGAACAGAAGGATGCTGACTTTCTCAACCAGCTCTCCATGATTTATTCCAGGGCCTAATACAACCTACCATAGGCCTGGGCTTCCCCATCAACTAGACAATATCCTTCAGATTCGCGCTGGGCTTAACTCAACTACTAATTCTCCAAAAATTTGCCCAGAGCTCAAACCGTGAGCTGTCAAGTTGACATCTGTGTCTAACTATGACATATGCATTTAAACGTATGCTTTTGAATTTTAATTAATCATTACACTGCTTTTTTCTATTTCCATATAGCTTGGCTTCTTGTCTGCACTCCAATACATCCTCAGTAAACTCAACCACCTCTTTGCAGATATTGCACTTAAAACCAGTTTGGTAACTCAGGAAACAGATCCAAGTTAAATTTTCCTGGAGCCACATGAGAATCAGCACAGCATGTTGAGATTAGACCTGGGAAGTGTATTATTTATGTGCATACATCTCCATATTTAGTATAATGGGTTTAATGTAGATTTGGTACAAAATATTTTTTCTGTTTGTCCCTTATAAAAGCATTCCCAAGGCTGATGAGAAAGTTCAGTGGGTGGCATATCTGTGCACAAATCTACCAACTTAAGTTAAATCCAAGGAAACCTACATGATGGAAGGAGAGAAATGTCTTCTAAAAGACCTCTGATGTCCACCCAGTACCATGACATGCATGTGCAATCAATCTCCTTCTCCCTCTCCCCCCCTCTCTCTTTCCTCTCTCCATTTTTAAAATAAAATATTAAAAAAAATCAATTCCCTAAACTTGGACAGCTTCTTAGGTCAAGTACACTCCCTATCTTTCAAATCTTCAATCTTCTGAATCAAATGAATGTTTATCTTATTTTTTCTAAGTAAATAAGAAAACCATTATAAAAAAAAAGCTTGTAATGTAATTCTGCTTTTAGAATGATTTTAATAAAAATAAACCAACTACTCATAAATTTCAACTTGACTTTGAGGTACTCTCAGTAAAATATTTTGTGAATTTTAAATAATAATAAAGTCATGTCCCAAGTTTTAATTATAAGCAAAACACATTCTCTTCATTACACATTACTGTATTCTTTTTTTCCCTTTGCCTTTCCTGGGTTGTGACCAAGAAGGTCTTAATGTTCTCTTCACCATCCAGCTTCAAAAAATTCAGGAAGCTTTCTTTTGAACTCCCTTTTTTCATAGCATTTACTATAGAAAACTTGTCATGTAAATCCACTCTCTGCTCCTTGCAGACATAAATCTCTTTAAGAGCCTCTTGCCATTTTTAACAGCCCAGGATGTTCTCCTTCCAAGACTCAAGAGCAATCACTTTGAAATCTATTCCTTAAAGAAGACCTAGACTCTATCTCCCAGATTCAATGGAAGGATGTACTCAACTACAGAAGTCTTTTTTCTACTGTGTCAATCCATCTGTTGTTCTGAATGCAAGAGTTTAATTCATTAAAATAAAGGTAATTGTCAAATACTAGGTGCAGTACGGTGCCCACATTACAATTTCAGCTTCTAAAAATTCTGCAAATATTGTTTCTAGCTTGAATTTAGAGTGTTGCTAAGTGCAGACTGAGTCTGGGTTTTGCCCTCATTTCAATAACCTTGAATAAAGACTTCCTTACCTGTTTATTTTCTCTAGTAAAAATTTCACAGAAATTTGAGGAATATGAGCATTTTTTTTCGTGGTAATTTTGAGGAAACAAAATACCTATATACAAATTTGCAGGAGACACTGATTTTATTTAAATGTGCCTTATTGCTACATTCATAAAGATATTGGAACCTAAAGATGTGAATCTGGAGAGCTCTGTATGCCTTTGCTGCCTGGGAATTAATCTCTTAATACATTCCCAGTAGAATAAATTTTGAAACTCTCAAGATGGATTCCAAAATTATTAATCTTATCTACAGTATTTAATCATGAATATGATACCGGTTATTTAATCCTTAGTGAAATAAACAGAGCCGAGGTCAAACAACTCTGAAAAACATTCCATAAGAAAACCCCAAAAAACAAGTAAAGAAACAAAAAATTGTGACCAACAGCATTCAATGCATACAGCATGCTTCAAATTGTAACATGAACTTATTTACAATAAAGATGTGTTCCAAAATAGAAAACAAGGTAAATCTTTATTTAAAATATTTTTTTTATTATTTTTTTTATTATTATTTATTCAACTATGTGTATGTGCGCGCGCGTGTGTCTGTGTGTGTGTGTGTGTGTATGTGTGTGTAGAACCACGGACGAATCCGCGAACCACCATGGACACCTCCACCTCCTTCTGCCCTGGGATTCACAGGCTCCGCCCTACCAGGACCAGAAGCGCAGGCCGCCCCCGCCTCCGTCTGGCGTCTATACGTGGGATCTGGGATCCGAACTCGGGACCTTCCGCCTGCAAGGCGGAGGCTTAACCCCTGAGCCACCTCTCCAGCCCAAGGTAAATCTTTATTGAGTGAATTGACACTCATGTATAATTTTAGAACCTTGGTATAGTGGGCATAGAAGGATCAGTAATTTAAGGCCAGTCAGTTTCCATTACATGATGTTGCGGTTAGTCTGCATTGTGACTGATAAATTAACGACCTCATAGCTTAAGGGAAGAAGTCATGTTATTTCAGTTATGATTGTCCAGTTATGGTTTTTAATCAAAATTGGTAGGAGAGTCTAGGAGGGGCTGAGGGAAACTGGCCACACCATGTCTATTCAACCACAAGATAAATAGCAATAGAAGCCTTACTTTTCAGACCAGTGTGTCTGGTTAAATATACCAAAGGATGCAAATGTCCCTAACTAGCTCGAATCAACCCCACCCACCATGGGATGGGCCTACCAAATTAACTAGACAATCCTCTGTAGGTTGCCTATGGCTCAACTCAGCTATCAATTCTTCACAACCAGGCCCAGAACTCAAGTCTTCAATTTTCAAGGTGGCAAAGATATCTAACTGTGACACATGGAAACTGCAAGGCCAGTCAGGATTTCATAAAATCCAAGGTCCAAACAAAAAAATTAAGAGAACAACAGAGCCCTACAATATTTATTTTTATATTACTTACCATGTGCATGTTATGATAAAAATCTATTAATAGTTTGCACTATTAGCTCATGGGGCTACTCATAGTTCATTAACTCTCCCAGCCTGATACTATATGCAGTTTTGACAGATCTTCCAAAACAAATCTGGCCAAAGCACCTAATAATTTGAGTTTTTCATTCACACTCACATATGTTGTAAACATAGCAGTGTTATCTCAGGATCCACACTCCCATGGATTAATACATACAAGCTAAATGATTTAGAAGCTCAGGACAGATTGTCTATAAATGATAAAAGGCAATACCAGAATACTGACAAAGAAGAAAGTAAATGATCCCTAGAATCTTGACTTAGAGACAGCCTCTGTTTGTTATGGAATGGTGAGCTCACGAAAAACAAATTGAAGCACCTTATCACCAGACTGTCCATGGACAGCATATCATTTTAAACTGAGTACACAATGTCAGGCTCATTCTACCAAGATTTTTATCCAAACTCAGCAAACAAATACCTTTCTTTTTCATTTATATTTCACTATGCAGATTAATTTTCATTTCCACAGATTTATTCTACCTGATCTCGTGTATTAATTTCCCACCATGATGCTAAAACAAAAAATGGTTACAAATCTTAGTGACTTAGAAAATACATATCAATTATTGGGTATCAGAATTTGAAGATCCGGATGCCCTTAGGATCATGTTCCTGCTAGATACTCCAGAGGAATGTTCTTTCCATTTCTATAGGGTGCAAGTATTATTAACTTGTGGCTGATTTCCTCCTTCAAAGCTCAGTGTTCGATACATCCTCTGTTTTTTCTTTTTACCATATCTTTCCAACCCTTGTTGGAAATATTCAGTGAGAAGAAGAGAGATCACATGGGGATTGCATTGCTTTTGTTTTCTTCCACTAAACTACTGCAGGGTTTAAGATACAGTGCAAAGCATACTTGATTTTAGAACTCAGTCCATCATTATGTCAAGTGATAGACAATGGTCACGTTTCCATGAAAGAGAGTAAACTCTAGCAATTACACACCTGTGTGCTGTGGAGCTGAAGGTGGAGAGGATATTTCACATTCTAACTGTCCCTCCTTCAGGGCAAAAAGAAGGAAGCAGTATTAATATCTTCACAATTATGCTCTGATGACTTAGATAAGAGATTACTAAAGTATTGCAAGTTTATGCTCTAGAAGTGTGACAATGTGAGATGCAAAATGAAGTACACTCATTCTTCGAAGGAAATGCATTTTGAGAATGCTCATCTTTTAATGGTACTGCAATTCTATAGTAATACATTTTATAGAAGAAAAATTCCATATTTAACCCAAACTGAGGTTTTGTATTGAAAACTGAAGTATTTTAAAGAAAAAATTGCTGTATCTCAAAGGAAAACAATAAAAGACTAAAGTTCCTAAGCTGTAATTCTGTAAGCACAGAAATCCATTAGAAAAAATATTCTAGGTGGAATGAAAAATGGAGTTTTCACTCAGATGAACACATCTTTATGGTCATTCTCTGCAAATCCCTGTCAAATGTTGTCATAAAACCATTCATAACTGAATACAGATTAGCATGTCCTTTGTTTTAACTGCTTAATATAGCTATTTCTTTATTCTTTTCCATACTTTGAATACATAATTTTCATGGCTTTAAATGGGCACCCCCCCACACACAGAGAGAGTCTCATGTGTTTGTGAAGAGCACAGCATCTTTGAGAGTTGAATCCTTGCTAAAGGAAGGCAGTCACAGGGAGGTAGGCCTTGAGGTACAATAGTCCCACCCTACCTGCTGGAAAAGTCTGCTTTTACAGCAAGAAGTTTTGCTGCTCTTAGTCTCCAAGGTGTCTGCAGTGATATACTCTGTCTCCAACTTCTGCCAGCATTAAAGACTATACTCCCCCTCTGGAACCATAAGCTAAATAAATCTCACTTTCTCCCTTAAATTGCTTGACTTTGGGTATGCTCTCATAGCAACAGATGAAAGTAACAATACAGAGGTTGGTAATGAGAACTGGGGTGGGTATTGCTGTGAGATTAAGAGCACCTGATACAACATGAAGTATTTTTGAAGTTGAGAGAAATTGGTATCAGAGAATTAGGGGTGTTTCTGTATGAGACCAGGAGAATCTGGTAGCAAAAAATGAGGCTGTTGTGAAGCTGAGAGAAGTTGGTACCCAACAGTATGGCCAAAGCAGTGATGTGGCTAGTGTGCCTTTGGAACTGTTTGTTGGGAGAACTTTAGGACTTTATGTTGGTAAAGTTTTTGTGTCTTAGTGATTGGACCAAATATGCCGTTCCTATGAAATTTGGTAAGATAACAATGCTGTGAGAGATGGAGACAATGGCAGCTGAGATTGTGATGGTCCAAATAGGAAGAAAGACTGTCCATGTGTTGGCAGAGAGTTCAGTGAAGTCTTGCTCTGTCCTGAAAGCTTGACTAAAGTTAAACTTGCATGCTTGGTAGAGGAAATTTTTAAGGCAGTGTAGTCTTGCAATTGTGATTTAGCACTTTTCTTCAGAGTTATGAAAAAGAGCAAGAAATCAGGCAGAAAGAACAAAAATCTGTGTGGTCTGATGAGGAAAAATGCAATGACAAACTTAAAGGAAAAAGCAGAGAACAAAATGTAGGCTCTTAGAAAGATTAGCTTCATTAGTAAATCAAAACCTGCTTTCATTTTGTGTAATAGGAGAGACCCTACCTTGAGGGCAAGATTCTCAGAGAAGGCTCCCACTCATAAGAATGCAAATCCTTTTGGAAGGAATAAGTTAAAAGGTGGACTTCCAAAGCAATGGTCTATTAATCCCCTAAAACACAGAAGAAAAAGAGATTTTTCCTACAATCAGATCAGAGAAACTAAATCAACTGTGATTTGAGGGGGTGGGTCTTGGCAAGATCATCCACATAGTTCTGGTTTTAGAGTCATCAAAGATACAAGAGGGAGGAAATCATGGATCCCTCTTCCAAGGTTTCACAGAATGGGAGACTCCAGACAGCATGTGGCAGAAAGCCCACAATTTAGAGGAATGGCAGTTTCATCTGTGGAGTTAAAGCCTGGTTTGTCATTGAGAAGTAAAGATGATAGAGATGCCAGAACCAATGTGGGACATCTGTCAAGGAAAAATGTATTCTATGAGAGAAGCAAACTCAAGAGAGTGATGTGTTCTATAGACAGCTATGTTGGAGGAGTAGAACACAGTCCTTTAGAATTGAGATGATTTCAAAGAGAGGCTCACCTATTAAACCTAGAACATGCCCCCATTACTCCCTTTTGAAAGGTTTATTCTGTTCCATAGTAAATTGGATGTATGTCACTTGCCTTTTGATTTTACGGGAGGCTTTGGACTTTGGACATTTGGATTGTATTGGGACTACTGATGACTATGTACTCAGAATGAGTATGGTTTATATAAGGAGATGTTAATGAGCTGGGATGAAGGTGCAATGTCATAGTTTGAAATATGTCCCCCACAATGTCAGGTGTTTGGGAAGGTCACAGTACCTTTGACAGGGGGTGCCTTCCTAGAGGAAGGTGGTCACAGGGGGTGGGCCTTGAGGTGGATTAGTCCCACCCTACCTACTGGAAAACTCTGCTTTTGCAGGAAGTTTTGTAGCTTTCAGACTCCAAGATTTCTGCAGTGACATAGCCTGTCTCCAGCATCTGCTACCCAGAATCATGCTGCATGTCATGAAAGACTGTATCTCTCCTCCAGAACCATATATGGAATAAATCTTCCTTTCTCCTGTAAATTGCTTGACTTTGGGTGTTCTCTCACAGGAACAAATAAGAGTAACTAATATATATTCTTCCTTTAATTTTTTGAAGCTTGAGAGCCTTTTTAACAGTGTTTAAAATAAACATATGAGGAAAAACTTGGGATGCTGGTTGTCAATCTACACAGCAATAGAGAAGAAGAACATGAGAAAAGGTAGAGATAGCTATGACTTTTGAGTGAAGTATAGGGGTCGCCAAGTAGCAAAGGAGTTGTAATCTTCACAAAAACAGTAAGGAAGTATAAATATGCTTCTGAGGTGGTGTGGGGAGGGAAACACATAGAAAGAAGGAAATGAATTATCATGCTTTTTGAGCTTATAATAAACAAATGTAGAAATCTAAAGGTAAAAATTGCTAATATTCCTATCACTGTTTGCTAGTATCTACTAGTGGATGTGCTATGAGTGGAATTTCAGGGAAGGACAAGTGCATGACTTCATTATGTGGATAATTATCTTTCCTATCTCCATACCATGTCTTCAAGCCAGTCACATTTCCTAGGGGGTAGTCCAGATGATTGACAGGCAGAGATGGGTCAACTCAAATAGTCATGTTCTGAATATTCAGAAAGGATAAGTGAATTATGAAGCTAATACATATAAAACATCTATACAAATACTTGATCTTATGGATACTCCATTGTCAATTTATTAGACATTCTCCGCAAAGAGAACCAAGTACTATTTGATTAAATGTATGTCTCTCACTTTCCTCCAAATGTTGTTTTAAAAAGTCACATTGCTGCTCTTCATTGCTTTTAAGTACACCCTGGATTAAGGATATTACATGTAAATGTTCAAATATATGTTAATGAAGCAAAATAAATCATGTTATATCTACAATGAAAATAATCTATGAAGCACATATTTATTGAAGTTCTTTTATGATATAGAGAGAAAAATGTCAGGTTTTAATAACTATGTGCTACAGATAAAAATAATAATAATCAAATGCTAATTAGACACTGAACACTTGTATCAAAATGAGAAATGATATTTGCAAGTCTGGAATCCTTAGAACAAAGAATATATGTCTTTAACATAATATCTATCAATGAATTACCAATCCGGCATTACATACTCTTTGGTATTTAGAAGGGATTGCAAAGTTCTCTCAGAGAAAGTTTAGAACTATGCTAATGAAGGAAAGGGCTTCAATTTTCTTATTTTGGAATTGCTTGTGTTCCTTCAGAAAACTAACGAAACTCGTTTCTTTCAAACTTCAAAGCTGATTCCACTGCTTTTTGGTACAGAAAGAGCACTGAAATTAAGTGAGTCACATGCTGGTTTGCATGCTTCATAGTTCATTGTGTAAGGTTTCAGGAAAAGTTTTATCTAGAACGTATGTGCCTAATTTTGCTGAAGGTTAAATAAAGTGGAAACAGATACACTGTATTTTAGGTCCACTTTGGCAGGTTAAGAGAAGACTAAGACAATGTTAATGACAGACTTCTTTAATTTCATAAAAAGCACCACAATTAAACTTTATTTACAAATGTAAAATGTGGGGAACACTGGGAGAAAGGGGAGGGAAGGAAAGGGAAAAGGGGGAAGGGAACAAAGGGATCCAGTGAGGAGTGGAGGGAGGGAGAGGAATGGGGTGCTTATCAACTTTGTACGAGTGGAAGAAATTTTTTTAAAAAGTAAAAAAAAATTATTTCTTTTCAAATAGGTAATAGAGATGCCCTCTTTCCTTTTGCACTTGGAACTGAAGATTAAAACAGACCACAATGCTTTAAGAGAGAGCGATTTTGGGTAGTATGAAAAAGAGGAATAGTTATCATTTTTGTGCCAGGCCGTATGGATATTCATATGCTGCTTTTGCAGCAAGAAGTTTTGTAGCTTTCAGACTCCAAGATATCTGCAGTGACATAGCTTGTTACCAGTTTCTGCCAGCCACCATCATGCTGCATCGTCATGAAAGACATGCATGTTCCAGTAATATGAGTAACATACCACTATTGATTTTAACTTACTTTTCAAATTATTGCTAATGGAAAACTTAATTTTAGCACATCATAACGGATTGTTTTAAAAAAGTGACTTATTTAATTACAACTTTCAGTCATAATAGTTTCACTTTCTTTGATTAATTGTAATATTGTTTTATTTTCTTTTTATAGAGTAGATTCTTTTAAAAGTATTTGAAATCATATAAATATACTGTATTGATTTAATGATTATTTTTTAAAAGGGGAGATTTAGGAAAGCAAGGGAAAAGCTTATGCTCTAAAGAGCTATTAAAATATTTAGGACTAAATTCATGATAAGCAAGCTAAAGATAATGTCAAAGAGAATGAAAACCCACAGCCAGAAGCTGGTATTTTCATCAATAGTCAAATATAAAGAAAAGAAGACTAAAAATGATTTCAAGTCTTTAAAACTGAAAGAAAGAAAGGTAACATTAAAAAACAAGAGAGTTGGAAAGATATAAAGAAAAAGAGTTTGCAATTTGTTTGAGGGAACAAGTAACATTAATAAACATGGTACCCATTATAATACAGTCCTTGAAAAGAAGGAATGTATGTAATTAATTAGATACAAAATCACGATTGTAAGAAAGGCTTAGGAGAAATGGGAAAAATTTTAGACTTTCTTCTAAACATGTTTTATTTATATTGTAACTAAAGTATATATCACAATGATCATAAGAAGTAGTCTATATGTCGATAATTACTAGCAGCAGTTTTGTGAAGGATGTACTAATAATCAAATAACTTACAATGCTCTTCTAGAGTCTGTGTTTCCTTCCATTTGCCCAGGTAAATGATTCTGATTCCAGTTCCTTGAATATACCATGTCATTTCACATGGCGAGGTGTTTGTAAGTTTGGTGACCATCATGAAAAAATGGATTTTTTACTATTCTACTTGAGGAAAATAATAATACATTCATTGTTCAAATACTTCTTTTATTTTTGGTAGTGCGGGGTATGTTGTTTTTGGGGGGTGGACTTATAATCATTGTCCAGGTACACAGATTTATAAACACTTTGAGGAAAATTTCTAGCCATAAGGATTAGAGAATCTGAAGATCGGGTAAACTGATGCATGAGGATCACTCAAATGTGGGTGGACTCATACCATGGACTGGGGGAGCTAGGCTGTATCAAAGGAGAAACTGTGCACCAGTATTCATCATACTCTGGTCCTAACTGGGAAAACAATATAACTATATAATATACTCTTGTGACTTCCTCTTCATGACAAACTATGTCTGTGATCTGTGAGCAATCAAGTGGTCTGACATTTTCTGATTTCATCCATAATCAAGAGCAAGAACATGACAATACCAACCACATAGGAGTAGGTATGCAGACAAGCATTTAGTATTAAAAGGGTCATAGAGTTCTCACCATGCCCCCAAAGTACTACTAAGGACAGTAATTATGTTGTTAGATTGGAAAATCTGAAATGATACTCTGAAAAGCCATTATAACAAAATGTGAAGTTGAATCCAAAATGAGTGAGGAGTTGTCCAGATGTGGTAGATGCCAGAGTCGTGACTCATTTATTGAGGAAAGTGGCACACATGGAGACATCCCAACAGGGAGGCCATGTGTGCTATAGGCCACAGCACACCTGTAACACACACAGCTTGAAGGATGGTGCTATCCAAGACAGTTAAAGCCAAGTTGATCTCATCACAAGCCCCATATGTTCTACTATGAGCCACATGATTTGGTGTTTGCCATGCTCAATATAATTTTTACTTTGGTCCAATATTTCCTTGCTATGCCCTCAATCCTCATTTTTTAATTTATAAGATCTTAAAGTTCAAAGGTCTCAGTGATACACTATTGGAAATGTTAATGACAATGTTAATGACATATTTTACATTTTTGAAATAGTCATTATCCTATGGCAAAATGGAAGAAGTAAGGCTATGGTTTCTTTGAGTGTTGACAGGGAGTTCAGTTATGATGGTTAATAATGACTTTTAATTTGATAGAAACAAGAACCACCTTGAATATTAAACAAAAATATTTAGTTCCTGTTAAGTCTGAGAATCATAGAATTTCTGGAACTGGGATTTTTTTTTTAATCAGACCACTCATCTTTGAAGGAACACACCCATATACATACCTGTGTTCAACTTTGTTTTTTGAAAAAATATTTTTGAAACATTTTGTTTCCTTTGTTTGTATGTTAAGTTTAACATTGGAAGAAGGGCTGGAAAGATGGTTCGGGGGTTAAGAATCTGACTCACAAGCCAAAGGAACTAAATTCAGATTCTAGATATCATGTAAAAATGGTTGGTGGGATAGCATTGAAGGCACGATTGCTCTGGAAATCCCAAGGCACTAGGACAGAGGAAATCCCAAGAGTGAACAAAAAGGAGGTAAAAGCACCTTTGGTCCTCCACATTGACACATGGTACCCCTCTGATACACACACACACACACACACACACACACACACACACACACACACACACAAATAAAGTAAAAATTCTCAAAATTGAAGGAGTGGGAGTATTTTATGAATTTCCACAATAGCTAAGTTTGACTAAAGAAAAAATTCAATACTGATTTGTATTTGATTATGTCAACATGGTTTGAATGCTGATATCATTACAACATCAGAAATTGTGAAAGTAGAATCTTAAGAAAGAAGTTTAGAACTAAAGACCCTACATTAATCACCTGGAACCAGGCCATCCAAATCTCTCACTGTCCTAAAGCTCAGGAAACCTAGCAGAAGAGGGGGCAGCAAAATCGTAAGACCTAAAGATGGGGAGGACCAAGGATATGCAAGATTCTCCACACAAGTTAGGGGTGCAATAGCCATAATCGGATTTTGCATGACCTGCACAATGGCTGACATGTCAATGAACCCCCAAAGTCATGGATCACAAGGGAGAAGGCTCCAGGTAAGGGATTAACAGTCATAATGAGTTCCTATACTAACAGGAGCCCAAGAAAGGGATCCGGGCTATGCCACTGAGTCCTTACCCCTCAGTAGGTGGAGGATTCATAGGGAGGTTTGGCATTCACACACGTGAGGGGAGAGAGGAAGGGGGAGGAACTGGGAAAAGGGAAGGAAGGGAGAGGCTTGAAAGAAAGGGGAAAAGGGGGGAAGAATGCAAAGGAGGAATGGGAGGGGAGGAGGGAGGGAGAGGACAGGGGTACCTATTGAGCTTGTATGATTGCGAAAAAATAAAACGGAGAAAAAAAAGAAAGGTGTTTAAAAGTAAATGTTAGACAGATATTTTGCAGTATTTCACTCAGCATTTGTGATTTACTTAGAAGTACATGAAGAAGAGGAAGACAGTGTTCGTTAATGTAATTTTTATAAAATTGTAAAAAGGGTTTGGAAATCTTGGATACTGCTTTCTCCTTTAGCATCGTTTTATATAAATACTACTTAATCTGACAGAGTAAAATATCCATATCATTCTTGTTACATAAAAAGTCCTTATTATATCAACACTATAAATTATTTAATAATTTTTATACTATGAGGCAACTAACTATATTTTCTAAGACTATATAAGCTTCATAATGAAGCTGATGTGACAATCAAGTAAAGAAAAATAGTTATATAACTTAAAATAATGCCTGAACATCATAAAGAATCAACTATACTAATAAAATTATCATTTTTACTGTTTTTATAACATTTTACAAAATAATCACATTTCTCCTATAAAGATTTTGTTGATTTTATGCTTTTAAGGGTTAAACTATACATGTTTACTTTTGGTGGTTCACTTTTGAATAAATAATTTCTAAAATGATATTCAGAAATTGAGGGTAATATTTTAATTTTACTTGTTCTGAGATAAATATCAGTTATCCAAGTATCACTTCAGTGATTAAGAAGATCTTGCTGACATCTATGTGTATGTTTGTTTGTGTTTGTAATATATGTATGTGTTCCATAGCAATAATCCAGTACATCTTAATATTTTTGAATGTTATCAGACTTATTCCATATCTTCTATGAAGATTTTGAGCAGAAGTATACATTTTTGATTCCTTTTTATTTTAGACCACAAAACAAAACATTTTACCCACAGTTGGGTATCATACTTAGTAAAACTTTTTTACAAAGATTGTTACCAGCTGAGCTAAAACAGCAGCTGTCCATCGGAAATAATTGCAGAAATGTTTTGCCCATTGGCCTCAAATCAAACATATGTCTCACAATAACAACTATAATATAACTTTCTTTATTGATGTGCTAATTACTGGTGAGTGTTAATTACAGAATTATACACCTGGATTTTGAGGATGGTAAACATCTCAAATTTTTAATATGGGGATTTTTGTACTTTTTAATGCTTACAGTATTTAATAGAATACTACTATATTGTACAATTTACTTTCTTTACTGAACATTTTTGAAAGTTCTTATATAAACATTAAAAATGGAGTAAAGCATACTATGTCTCATATGTAATTTGTGAGGGAAGCAAGTTTAAATGTACCATAGCAAAGAAATAGAATTTTAAATTGTACTATTTTATATCTCTGTATTTTTGGTTATGGAACAGATTATGAACGATTTCAGAGCTTTATATATTTATATCAATTCTTATTCATAACTGATATAAAGTTTGAAAAATTATTGTTGTTAATGTGCCAATTATTCATTTTGCTTCCTTCTTCCAGTTTCATATGTATTAAATATGTTTGCTTTCTTTTCCTAGAAATTTCTCATATGCAGAAAAAAATAATGTTTAGCTTGCATAAAAGATTTTTTTGGTTGAATATATGGCTTCATTAGTGGAATACCCAGCATTCATCTTCTCCACATAAATTTTCAAAAGCACACACTTGACAGTGTTTTTAATTGGTACAGGGCTACAGCTAAGGGCAATATGTTTACTAAAGGAATAGAATTGATGGGCATTATTGCAAATCCCAATCACAATTTCCCTAAGATTTCTAGACCTAAACATAAATAGAAATTAACTTACAAAACATTAAAATGCAATTGTTTCCATGACATTCTGTTGATCCAGTACTTTCTTCCATCAAAGGACACATGGTTCTTGGTAGTCTGTGGCATTACCTTCATAGAAATAAAAATAAAGATGAAGAAATCCTTACCTTTTGGATAGTAATGATTCCTTCCTGTGTGTCTTTGTCCACAGAAATCTTGAAAATACCCAGCCCATCCCCATCCACTATTTTGTATTCCATTTCTGCGTTGACTCCAATGTCTGCATCTGCTGCTTTAATTCTGGCCACAACTGAAGCCACAGGCAAAGACTCGGGAACATTATATTGATAGGACCCTGTGGAATTCAAAAGAAGGCATGAGGAAAATCTGACACTACACCTCCTTTAACTACATAATCATACTAATTTTCCAGTGAATGAAGAAAAGGCTAAGACCATGACAAACAGATGTAGTTTTGTGAAGACTGGGGATATTTGATATCGATGATCTGATAGAGGCATCTGTGACAGTAACAATGGGTGGACTGAAGAAAGACCAGGCCGGTTCTCCAACACTTTATTTCCAGTAATGAAAAGTATGATTTATTTAATGCTAAAATAATTTTAAAATAATTAAAGAAGAATGAATGTGCAATCATTGCGTATGTGCTACAGGATACAATAATTATGTTAATATAATAGAATTTTTAAAATTAAAATGCCTTGCACTTCAATTGTTCATGTACATGCATATAATTCCTGACAGAATATTGCTAGGACTGCTTTTTTATTATCTTTTGCAGAATTGTTTTCACACACTGAAGAAGTTGTGTTGGTGGCAATATTACTCTTATTTTAGCTCATACATTTCACTTTTGTGGGTTCGCCATAGAAGTTATATGGAGCATAACTGTAAAAGAGACAGGGAATGTTATTTAAATAAAAATAATGAAATGTAAAAGAGATTACATTTTAACTGGTATCATGACCTGTTTCCACCTTTAACTAAAATGTGGCTTGAGGGGAAGGAGGTGAACAAAACAGAAGTGTTGCAGAATTGAGTTCTCAAATAATTCATTTTTCTTGCTCTTGGAGCTCATTTCTCATTGGTTATGAAACTGAGATGTTTACATTTTGTCAGGAAAACAAAGCAGATGGTCTAAGATGAGTATCAGTGAAAAAATGGGAAGATACAATCATTTTAGACTAATTTGTCTGTAATTTTTGAAAGAGCATGAATACCTGTAGCACTTTTTAAGAATGACTAAATTATGTGTGCATTATTTCTGAATGAATTCTTCCACAGCTGTAGGAGCTTCCTTAGTGAAAAGAAAAAGTTTTAAGGTTGCAATAGTAATTAAGCAGTACAGAAAACTCTACAAAAAATGAACAAAATCAAGGTCATATCTTTTGGTTTTCTCACTTCAACAGCTAGAAAAGCAGTTTATTTTAATATGAGCCCAATATATTTATATTATTCTTTTTGTAAGCCCTTCCTTTTCTCCCATAATAAAGTATTATGAATTTTATTAATAATAGTTTTTGTAAAAAAAAAACAAAGCAATAAACTCAGGATCTTTTTTTTATAATTCAAGAAGTACTATAGTACTTCTTGTGCAATAAGAAAAATTATTAAAATTATCTGCTATAAAAATGACATATCTGAAGCTGAGGAGCTAGCTCAGTGAAAAAAGCTCGTGTCTCATAAGCATGAGTTACATGATTAGACACCGAGCTACCCAAATACAGTCTGGCAGGCATGGGAGTCAGCAGTATTCCCAACATTCAAGAGGCAAAGACAAGGAATCCCCAGGCCACACTGGTTGGATAGCCTAGTCAATTGAAAAGTTCTGGTTTCAATTGAGAGGTCCTTTACTGATAATAAAAGTGGAGGTGGAGGCCTGAGACCTCACAGGACTAGACAAGCCAGAGTATACCCTGGGTTCCATAAAAGTGCTCAGGCAAGCAGAAGGGTGGGAAGGAGTAGGAGGGAAAGGTGAAATGAAGGGAGGAGATAGAGAAGGGGGAGGGAGGAACTGGGATGAATAATCAATATGTTTGTAAAAATTAAAAAAAAATTAGGGGCTGGAGAGGTGGCTCAGGGGTTAAGCCTCTGCGTTGCAGGCGGAAGGTCCTGAGTTCGTATCCTAGACCCCACGTATAGACCCCTGGCGGAAACGGGGCGGCCTGCGTTTCTGTTCCTGGTAGGGCGGACCCTGTGAATCCTGGGGCAGAGTAAACAAGGAGGAGGTCCATGGTGGTTCCCAAATTCGCCCGTGGTTCTGCACACACACACACACACACACACATATACAACGCACAACTGAATAAATAATAAAAAAAAATTTAACAAAGTAAAAGTAAAAAAATTAAAATAATAAAAAATAAAATAATAAAATAAAAAAATAAAAAAATTAAAAATTAAATGAAAGTGGAAGGTAACTGAAAACAACACCTAACATCAACTTAAGGACATCATATGTATGCACACATAGGTGCACATGCACCTGCACACAAAGGTGAGCCACACATATGCAAACATCCCAGCACATGTGTATCCATGAACCTCCCCGTACATACTTTTTATAAAGTAGTAAAGCAAATTGAAATATCAAAAGAAGTGATGTGTGAATGAAAGAAAAAAAATATGATGGTTCTCAAGGCAGTTCATAATATCTTTTATTGGATTTGTTTTCTTTTTCTGCGTTTGGAATTTGGTTCCAACTTCTACTTGACAGACATTTTAGAGACATTTTTCAGAGTTTGAAATCCATTAACCACAAACTCTCTTTAACATTCTAAAAAAATCACACAAACCGGCAAGGAAGAAGTCAAGCTATCCCTGTTTGCAGATGATATGATCTTATACCTGAGAGATCCCAAAAACTCCACTAGGAAGCTCCTGGAACTAATTGAGAAGTTCAGCAGGGTGGCAGGATTCAAAATAAATGTGCAAAAATCAGAGGCCTTCCAATATGCCCAGAATGAAAGAAGTGAAAAAGCCTTGAGAGAAACAATCCCATTTACTGTAGCCCCTAAAAAAATGTAATACCTTGGTATAAACCTAACCAGGGAGGTAAAAGACCTTTACAATGAAAACTTTAAAACCCTGAAGAAAGAAATTGCACAAGACACCAGAAGGTGGAAAGACTTCCCATATTCCTGGATTGGCAGAATCAACATCGTAAAAATGACCATCCTACCAAAGGCAATATACAAATTCAATGCTATAGCAATTAAAATCCCAAAGCAATTCTTCAAAGAAATTGAACAAATAATCTCAAAATTCATATGGAGGCACAAAAGACCCAGGATAGCAAAGACAATCCTGAGTAACAAAAACAGTGCTGGAGTTATCACCATACCAAACCTTAGTATACTATAAATCCATAGTTATAAAAACAGCCTGGTACTGGCTCCAAAATAGACACACAGATCAATGGATGAGTATTGAAGACCCAGATATAAGCCCACAAAATTACAGCCATTTGATCTTTGACAAAGGGGCCCAAGGAATCCAATGGAAAAAGAACAGCATCTTCAACAAATGGTGCTGGCAAAACTGGATCTCCACATGCAGAAGATTAAAGCTGGACCCGTACTTGTCACCATGTACAAGACTTAATTCCAAATGGATCAAGGACCTTGACATCAGGCCAGAGACTATAAAAACCATAGTTGAAAGGATAGGGAACTCCCTCGAGCTGATTGGGCTAGGCCAACACTTCCTAAACAGACATCCAATGGCACAGTCACTGCTACCAACTCTCAACAGTTGGGATCTTGTGAAATTAAAGAGCTTCTGTTCAGATAAAGAGATTGTAACAGGAGCTCAAAGGCAATCCACAGAATGGGAGAAAATCTTCACTAACCACATCATATCTGATAGAGCTCTGCTGTCCAGAGTGCACAAAGAACTTAGAAAACTAAACACCAAGGAAACCAATGGTCCAATTAAGAAATGGGCCCTGGAACTTAAAAGAAACTTTACCAGGGATGAAATTAAAATGTCTAACAAATATCTTTAGCCATCAGGGAAATGCAAATCAAAACCTCCCTGAGATATCATCTCACCCTGGTCAGGATGGCAAAAATCCACCATACAAACAACAACAAGTGCTGGAGAGGATGTGGAGAGAGGGGAACTCTCCTACATTGCTGGTGGGAATGCAGGCTCATACAGCCACTCTGGTGAGCCATCTGGAGATTCTTAAAGAAATTAAAGATTGAAATGCCTGCGATTCCACTTTTGGGAATAACCCCCCATGCAGCAGAGGTTCGCCTTGATAGCACAAGCACGACCATGTTCATAGCAGCATTGTTTACAATAGCAAAGCCATGGAATCAACCTAAATGTCCAACAGTTGATGAGTGGATAAGGAAACTGTGCTACATCTATACAATGGAGTACTACTCAGCCATCAAAAATGATGAATTACTGGAATTTGCTGGGAAATGGATGTCATTAGAAACAATTATATTAAGTGAAGTATCCCAAACCCAGAAAGTTAAGCACTGTATGTACTCCCTAATAGGTGGCTCCTAGTACCAAACTCACCCAGCCCACATTGAGAGACTCAAAGGTAAACCTATGTAATATAGTAATTGCAAGGATTGTGAACAGAAGGGATGGGGTTGGAGGGCCACACCAGACACAAGGAGAGAGGGGACCATGTTACAGCAGAGAAAATTGGCCTCCAAGGAATGCAAGTAAGTAATGTGACACCTGGTTAAGTTCACAGACGTTCGTTCCTGATCATGTACAACTGAGGGGGTATGATCTCACCAGAAGGGGAGGGCATATAGTCTGGCAGATGAAAGGTGATCATTTTGCAAATGGGTGACTGATCCCTCCCTCACCGAGGTTTCCTGCTTTTATTACATCTACCCTTGAATGTTCTATTATAGCAAGACTGCAGTTTAACAGTTTTTTGTCTCCGACCAGGGGGTGACATACAGTGCCTATCAGGATGGAGTGAAAGGCATTGCAGGAGCAGCAAAACTGCAAAAGAATATCAACAAACTACAATCCAGAACTTCAGAGACTCTATATCAACCACATAGAACTAAACCAGCCTAATCTCCTCCCATCCTGAAGCTCAGGGACATTTGCGGAAGAGGGGGCGGTAAGATTGTAAGAGCAAAGGGATGGGAGGAGCAATGATCTGAAGATTCTCCACACTAGTTAGGGCTGAAGCAATCATAATAGGACTTTGCATGCCCTGCGCAATGTCCAACACACTATTGACCTCACAAAGCCTAGCATCAGCTAAAGGCACCAAGATCCTTGGAGGCAAGGGATTGACAGCCACAGTAGTGTTCCTATGCTTAAGGGGAACATGAGAAAGGGTTCAAGGAAATGCCACTGGGTCCTTGTATGTCATCGGAGAGGAGGACCAAGTGGAGAGTTAGGCATACACAATAAAGGACTCTCTTGGAATTGGACGGGAGGCGCTGTGAGATGGGGAGGGAGGAAAGGGGAGCAGGGGGTTCAGGGGGAGGAGGGGGGGAAGGAACTGGTCTATCTATTGTTTGTATGAGCAGAAATAATAATAAAAATGTTAAAAAATTTAAAAAAATCCACACACACACACAACAACAACAACAACAACAAATGAAAGTAAAAAGTAAAAGTCTTTTTATAAACAGAACATTGCCACCTAAGAACATGCTTCTTTTGATGATTTTCCCCATTTTACTATATAAGTCAAAAGTCACTGTGGTCAGATAAACTCAAAAGGGTGTATTTCTGGTGTTTTAGATTGACTTCTGTTGAGATACTGAATGGTTGTAAAAGAAAGACATGATTCGGGGTACGTGAATTGGTTAAAAACCCACAAAATCCTCTTAAATAATGAAAATACAACGAATTCAATTAACTCATTCAACTAATATATGTTAATAGGTTTTTGGTGGCCTTGAAATTCCTTATAATTCACGAAATTGAATTCATGTCATTCATAAAACACAAAGGTTTTTGGTGGCCTTGAAATTCCTTATAATTCATGAAATTGAATTCATGTCATTCATAAAACACAAAGGTTTTTGGTGGCCTTGAAATTCCTTATAATTCACGAAATTGAATTCATGTCATTCATAAAACACAAATTTTGAGGCTGTCATATGAACTATTTGCTTAAGAAATACCTGAAAATAATTTATAGATGTTTTAATAGACTTACAAGGAAAGTTTTAGTTTAACAAAAGAATATCTTACTTCGAGGAAATCGAGGTGGGTTGTCGTTGACATCGGTTAGGGTCACGGTGACTGATGTGGTTCCTGAGAGTCCGCCATTTTGACCAACCATATCCTTTGCCTGAATGACAAGCAAATACTGGTCTTTAGCCTCTCTATCCATGTTGGGAAGGGCAGTCTTGATGACTCCTGTAAGATTTCAAATCTCAGTAAAATGCATCATGAATCACTGCATTTAGACTAATAAGGAACATTAATACAAATAACAAGTCGCCTGTAGTTGTGGCCTTTTAGAGCTTGGCTTGCTTACTAGAGACCAAAGGTAGATTATACTTTTATATGAGTCTATAAAGTAGAGAGTATGAAATTTAGTCTTCTCAATGGTGGATTGAGAGAAAAATCTTTTGGTTTGGTTATTCCAAGTATTACTTAAGTGACTTTGCCCAACTTCTAGGAGGCTCCAATCTTGATTATCGTTGTCAGTAGGATGCCTATGTGGCTGAAGTAAATGACATACTCTCCTAATGACTGAGAATAACCATTAGAAGACAGGAAAGATCACACTAGAAATCTGAACCCACTCTGATAAGTCCACCTGTTTTTTTTTTACTAGCTTACCCACCTTTCTCACTTTGTTCTGCTCTGTATCTAAAATCTCCTGAATCCCAAAGATTGAGAAAGTGATTTGGGAGTTTAATCTCATTTTTGCTCATTCTAGACCAAGTCATCTACACCATGAGTTCCAGACCAGTCTGGCTGTAAATGTTATACTAATGTTGGCAGGATAAGGTGGAATATGCTTGCAATTCCAGCACTACTGATGTGAAGACAGAAGAATCAGAAGTTGGAGGCCAGTCTGGGGGAAAAAAAAAAAAAAAAAAAAAGCAAACAAAAAAGGAAAAAAAAAAGAAAATCCCAATTATCTCCTTTAATGCTCAGTAGGTTTTCAGTCATAGTTTTGGCTTCACAATTTCAAGAACAGAGGAAAAAAGACCAATTGGGGGGCAGAACTGGTAATGTTTTTATGCAAACACATTGAAGTAAATAGTTATTTATTAATAAGGATACTCTTATTCACAATTTTGAGAAGTTAGCTGCCAAGGATATGACAGAAAATTTATCCTTTGTTTCTCTTTTATCTACCCCAAAATTATTATATTGTATTATTAATTACAAAGAGTCCCAGTTAAATGGCAGTAGGATGCCTACTTTATACAACCATGTTTTCATTTGTAAGCACCCATATAAATATTCACATACACAAATCAGCAACGTATCTACATTTTAAGAAACTGAAACATACAATCTTGAGTAGACTAACTTTTAAACATCATTTATCCTTTAAATACACTCTGTAATCAGGAGGAATTGCTACAGTGTCAATAATTCAAACTAATACCTTTTCTGTGTTTAATTGGGTGGCTGCCCATATACTAGTCACTAGTAATTTTTGAAATGGCTCAGGGATTAAGCTTTTCCTCACAAAAAATGGACCTGAGTTTAGAACATAGATCCTACAAACAAAAACTTTGGGGGGAAAATTGTGAGGACCTGTACTTCGGGCTCTGAAATGTGGATCCTGGGAAATCCCAACCCAAAGTAGTAAGGAGGTAGAGAAATTCAGGTGATTCCCAAAAGTTTTCTTGGCCTACCACAGATATTTCCATAGTTCTAGTTTTCTTTTACACTATATTTTTATTTATTTATTCATATTAATTACTTTTTCTTAATTTTTTAATTGAGCATTCATTGATCATCTGAAGCATTTGGTAGGACACTTGTTTGGTCTGTATGAAATCTTGAATGAATTATTTTTTGAAAAATGCCCTATCATATTTACAGTTTTCCATTTTTATTCATTTTCCATTTTTTTCCTCACATTACTATGTGTGGTGATTTATCTTTGAATGGCACTATTAAGCAGAGAAGTCCATAACATATCAAATAGCTATCAAAAGAAACACTGCTGCCTCCTCCTTTTTTGATTATTTAACAACATTATTTTTCAAAGGAAATACAGCATCATTAGTAAAGAAGTCTTATTATCAAAGGTACTTGCTTATTTTTCACACCTCTAATTGTCTCTTTATAAGAGATCTTATAAATAACACTTTTCCCATGCTAAAATCCTTACGGAGCCTGCAAATTAATGCAGGTGGCAAAGGTAATTTCCAAATTCCGTAGCTGCTTTGCAGAAATGAACTGATGGGCTACCTCTATATTTAGGTACAAATACTCAGGAACACCAGAATTCTACTCACAGAACATTTGATAGTTTTAACAATAAGCTATAGATGTTCAAAAAAGAACCTTCAGATTTTAGATTGTATTTTCTTTTTGCCATTTCTTATACAGAAAAATGCATACAACATAACACACATATACAAGAGAGAAGAGACAGACATACAGAAAAAGAGACAGAGTGAGAACGAATTGTGAAAAATAATGTTATTATGAATCGGTAAAGCCCAATTGGATATAATTATATATATCCACAATCTTTGAAACTTTCTCAAAATTAGAAGAAAATAAAAATAAAGATTTTAAGCCATTTATTATGTGAAAATAAATCTACCCATAGCTTTTTAGAAAGGAAACTGACTCAAATTTCAGCTTTCTGAATCTTTTTTAAAAGCTTTTTAACTAATGCATTAAAAGCATGAACTTTGTGCTCAGTAAGATGCTGTCTATAGATTTGTTGCCTCACCCTGTAACTCAGAAACTTCCTTTTATTTATAGCCCTGCTCACAGAAAATATTGTGCATCTAAAATATAAACATTTGTTGTCATTATTAAGCAGTTGTCTACATTTTAGTCTTAGTCTGAGATAATATTCTTACAATTCATTCCAGTCCTACCAACATCCATTGTTTTATGAAGTGTGTATCTTAAGATTTATACTGAATGCCACCACAATGTATTCAAACACCTGAAGCTTGGATTCTTTCTGAAAGCTGAGGCTTCAAGTTAGTATTGCATACACACATGAATTCAGAGAATGCAAGCCACTGGCAACTCCATGCTGTGAATGGTCAATTCATAGGAATTTTCCTCGCTCTACTAAATCAACATTTCACAACACTTTAAGTGATTACTGTTGTAAAGATATTCTCAATATTGAAATACCAGCTTTCTCAAGAGGGCTAATAATCAGGGAGGGTGTTCTCCAAGTAAAGGAGGGAGGACTCGCCTCCCCTGAGCTAATGACTTCTGGAACCACTCATGCTCCTGCTCTTCTCATTATAGTCCTAATCTTGCACAGGTAAACTCTAAGACCATGGAATTAATGGGGAAAGATCTAAACTTCATAGCAGGTTCTGTTTACTGAGTAGCAAACAGGAGTCATGAATGCACTACAGTCACATCATAACAATCACTGGCAAATGGGATAGGCAACCTTTGAAAGAGTCCCAGTGAGATTGTTAGGAGGCTCTTTGGGTTATTACAAACCTGCAAAAAATCCAGGTCTTTCATCTGTTTCTTTTCTTCTAATTGTTTATAGTGTCAGCAGTTTTTGGCTACTATAAACACATAGTTTTATGTGAATATACATCTGTATGTGAGAACAGTTCATGTGACAGTGAACTGAATATTTATGCACGATGTGCATAGTTTCTGTCAATATGCCCTATAAATATTATAACATCGCACAGAGTTACTTATTGCTGACATGACTACCTTTGGTTTTATGCAATGTTGATGAGCATTGTACGGCATTTGTTTAGATATACAGGACACATTGAGGAAAGAGCTGTGGCACAATGCTTTGCTAGGAAAAAAAAAAACTACATTTTAGCCTAATGTGAGCAATTGTTATGCTACAAGTGGAAGTAACCTGTCTTCTGTACATGTTCAGGGGAAGTGACAATAGTCACTTGTATAAACTCAGTTCTCAGGGACCCTTTTTTTCATGACAGGGTATCCTGCTTTAATGTTTCAATGGGGAGAGTAAATCTAGTGATTCATTCAGTGATAAAATAGACAAACTACAGAAATTAAAATATTTTAAAAAGTCATTGTGATCAGAGAACTTATTAGAAAATAAAATTGGTAGCTGGAGAGATGGCTAAAGAGTTCTACCTTTGCCTTGTAAGCAAAAAATCCTGAGTTTGGATCCCAAAGCCCATATAAAAATGCTGGGCAAGAATAGTGAAAACGTACACTTCTGATCCTGGAATGTTGGAGTCTGGGCAATCCCAGAGTGAAAGAAATAAGTAGGTAGAGCAATCTCAGATGATTCCTGAAATCATCCTTGAGTCTCCACAGGTACACATTATGCCCTCTACTGCGTGCACACACACACACACACACACACACACACACACACACACAATTGTTCCTCTCAGGCATTTTGTCATAGAGTTGAGGAAATCACCCAATGCATTTGAGGTGAATTGAGTTGAATTTGTAGCACACATCGGTTATGCAGTTCTATACTTGAGGTGTACAGTTGGATGTTTCTGGAACAACAGAAGAATCTAAAACTGATAGCAATGATGTCACTTAAGAAACGGTTCCCCATACTGTCTGTGAGGAAACTCCTTAGGGAACTTTGTTAAGAGCAAAGGACCTTGGGTAACATGAACTATGTGAGAGAATGAAGTATGAGTGGCTGGCACATTGGCATGTGCATGATCAGGAGGAAATTACATGAAAGCAAATCCTCATGCAACACAATGAAGGTAGCAGGTAGTCACTTGAAAGGCACTTCTATGTGACAAGTGGTCTTTAAACTAAATTCATTGTCCAGAGCTGGCTTCATGATTTAGAGTTTTGTTAATTGAGACTGAATGAATACCTGCCTTAAAAATCTTCTAAATTCCATTATTTAGACAAGGGGTCTACTTTCTGTTTTGGACTAGAAAGTATTGTACCAGTTCTGCTTTATATCAAACAGAAGCATAATTTATATCCTTGTTCAGGGTACAGAAAGAAGCCTGGAAAATCTCATTTCCCTTGATCTTTGTGTACATTAGAAATGGGGTATAAGAAACTTTCAAGACTCTGCATGCTGTTCTGACTTATTTTTGGAGTCTATTCAGTTGCTCAACTAAGAAAATTGTAAACATTGGGGCTTGCCACTACACACTACTTTTGCAAAAGAATAGACTAAGGTAGAAATTATCATTCCCTTTAGTTATTTGATGAATAAACAGCACATTGTATGGGTTATATACTCTGATAGTTTAACCAAACTACTTTCTTACCAATTAAAACTTAGGGAAGTATACCTGTCAGTGATTGCCTGGACCTATTTTTGTTAATCTTTATTTAGCATTGCTTCAACATTTTTCCTGTCAAAACTTTCCTTTCTTCTCCAAGTCCCCTAAATTTGCAAAAACAGAAAATAATATTTTTCCTCGCATCAATAAAAGTCAGTTTGACAGCTGTATGGAGGACTAACTAAAACTTGATTTACAACTCTCCATGCCCTGGAGGATGCAAAAAAAATTTATTTTTTTGGAAAGTATATTCTTGATTATGAATTAGTTGACAAGACAGAATGTTCACAAGATCTCTGAGCTAATGACGATATAGTGAGAATTTTCAATAATTACCACAATTACAGTATTAAAAATAAACTTTATCCCTTACCATAGAAGATCCAGTCTAATTCAAAATTAAAATAAAGTTTACTTACTTAAACATAGCCATATAATCCCATGAGATATACTATTGCTCAGATGACTAACTGCAGTGGATTAAGCTCTCTAGGGTTACATGAAAATAACTTTACAGCAAAATGGAAAATCATACACCAGTCATTAGTGACAACAAAATCTTTAATCGTTGGGATTAGCATGTGTTATTTTTGGACAATTTACATAATCCAAGAGTGTATAATTTGTGAGCAAATTGTCAAAAAGCTGTGCGAGTATTTCTGGGTTGGGGAAGAAAAGATACAAGGAAGAGACAGGTCAGTCTAGCAATTTGTGACATCATTAAATCAAACATGCATGCTTTCTACATTAACATGGTTGACATCATCAAATAAATGTTTTCATTTTTTCTCCTTTGACACATGCTTGCTGAGTTTTCATTATTACTTCTCTCTTAGATTTTCTAGGTAGTTTTCAAATATTACCACTGATTTGGTAAAGATCAGGTTAAATCATACAGCGCAGATGGCATCAAAATTCTAATGATTAAAGTGGCTTGAAATTACTGCTTGGCTTATGCTACTATTGTTTTCAAAATATATGAAGTATTCTCACGCTTTGATATGAGAATGAATTAACATTGTTCTTTTTACATATACTGAAAAACAGAGTCAATATCATTACAATATTCACTTAGAATAATAACTACAATTGAAGACTCTCAGGCATACATTTAGATAGTAGGAGAACTCTGTTACCTAATAAGGACAGAATTATTTTATTTCTTTTTGTAACTTATCAAGATAAAATTTTCCAGTAATATTCACACCCACCTACTTCTCCCCACACATTCTGAGCTAGAAAAACCAAGCACTCTACATACCCTTTCATGACCCAAGGAACAATACTTCATATTAAAATCTCACTAAACTCATATTATTTCAGGAGGAAGCAAAGTATAAATGCATAACTAGAACATAAAAAATACTATATACACACAGATTTACAAATTAAGAAGTTTCCTCTTAAATGAAATATAAAATGTTTGGTTTACAGATCATAATCATATTTTTTGTTTTCTAATATTGTACCTTGAAATTTTGCTCTTTTCTGTGTGAACACATTAAAGAAAAATGGAATATGCTAGTAAATAAACAAAATACTCTCATTAGATAAGAAACAGTAGGTTAGATATTTGTGAATATATAGCAAACCACTTCATGTTTTTGAGAATACATAACAGGAGACACACAAGCTCAGCACTGTAAACCAGTCTAACAGTGGAAGGAGAATAAACTGACACTGGACAGAATCAGATGTTCCAACACTAACCATAAAAACCCAAGAGTAAATTTCCATCTAAACACTTCTTATTTTATTATTAGATAGGACAGGATCTCAACATCCAGACAGAGCATAGCGACCCTGCAATGGTCACCCAGAATCCAGCCAACCAAGTCTCTCCCCATCCCAAGGCTCAGGGAACCTTGCAGAAGAGGTAAGATTGTAAGAGCCTAAAGATGGGGGCGATACACCACTGGACAAGATATTCTATTCAAAACAGGGCTGCTGCAACCAGAAACTCACTGCAATAAAACCTGTTTTTTACCAGACCTGTACAATGACTGACACATCAACACCCCCCCCCAAACTAGCATGGATCTCACGAGAAATAAATGCAATGAGAACCTAAGGGCGTAGAAGTAAACAGGTGAGGGGGAAAAATGCTCCTGTCAGTGGGTCTGCCTAAGTAGGGGACACGTGGTCTGCTACAGTAGCCCGAAACCCCACCAGAGCGAGGATCCATAAGGAACCCTATGACTCATGGAAACAGACAAACAGGTAGGTGGAAAAGAGTGGGATGGATTGAGGAGGGAAGGGGAAGGAAGAAGGGAGGAGGGATAATTACTAAGCATGCCTGTAAAAGTAGGAAAAAAACATAAAAAGGAGGACATTAACAATAAAACAAAACATTTTCTTCAAAAGTATTAATCCTTGCATAATATACTATTTTTAGTAAAATTGACATTTTAAAAATATGAAATGAAAGTGTAGTTATCTATTATTATTTTAGCCTAATAAAAATAATAGTAATTACAAGAAAACTTGCAAAGGACGTGTTTACAAGGAGTGACACCTTCTTGTCCTTACCTGTCTTTGGCTCCACTGAGAAGTAAGGCTGTCCTTGTAGAATACTGTAGACCACTCGAGCACTGTTGCCATATGTGGGATCATCAGCATCCGTTGCTGTCACTTGCACCACTGAAGTCCCTAGATGAGGATCCAAAACAGCTTTGAAATGAAACTTTACAAATGCAACAACAATGAAGAACTCATAAACTGTCCCAGACTTTATGGTGCATTTGTTTTATAACTTTTAATTTATTTTCCTTCAAAATGCATGTGAGTTAATTGCTATTTTTAATTTAAATCAAGCCCAGAGAGATATTAAATGCAATTAAAATACTTGAAAGTAGTGATAAGAAAATATGTGGGTAAAAAGGAAAAAAAAAGACTTTGTGCATAGTAGCTGGGAGTGAAATCAGAACAGGAAGATGGAGCATTTCAGCTTATTTCTGAGGCTAAGGTAAATCACTTTCCCCTGGAATACTCTCTGTGCAAACACTGATCTGGAGATGAAACAGCATGCTAGGTGCTCAGATCATGAAGCAGAGACCCTTATCGTTGCAGTTAGGAACTGAAACTTGCAATTGTACAGAGACTATTTTCTCCTCTTCACAGGGTATGAAGTGCTTATCCCATCTGCTTATTAGTTGTTCTATTTTCATTGTTTCTACTAGTTCATTTAAAAACACTGTGTAAAAGTTTTAAGCAGATTTCCTGCAAGGACGAAAAGCATGGTGACCTGTAACTCACATTATGTGGCTGTATTTGTATGCCGTGTGTCACCGGGCTGCATTCATTCCTTCTCATGGAATGTGTTTATTCTCATCTTTCCTTTTCATTTGTGCTTGGAATGCAATCTTGCAGCTGTTAGATACTCATGTTTATTGGGTCCAATTTCTTTTTTGCATATTATCATCTGGTTTGTGTTCTGCCTGATGGGAGAAGGTCTCATTTCAAGCATTCCGTGAGGTCTTGCTTCATGGTTCACATTATTTCCTAATCATGGATGGTGTCTTTAGTATACTTTCATATCTATGTGTTATTTGCATCAATGTCTTTCTCTAAATTTCAAAAGTCACTAGTACTCATTTTATTTCAAATCCATTTTGCACATTATGATTTGTCTGATGTTCTTAAAGCTGAGTAGAAACTTTAAAAGAATCTGAACAAAATTTTTGTTTTGTTTTGCTTTCACTTTGATGAACTGATATTGCAGTCTGGGGATGTGTATAGCAAAGAAACAGTGAATTATGTGTATTTTTAAAACCAGCCTCATATCTCAATTTTGAACATTTACAAATGTCATAATAAACTACACTAATAATAATAAATTACAATTATTTTAATGTGTCAAAAATTTAATGCATACAATGTACTTAATAGTGCATATTCTACACAAAGCTTCAACTGAATATAGAGTCTCTTTATATGTGTGCATGTGTTATGTGTTGAGTGCATAAATATGTGTGCATGTGTGAGTATGCATATGCTCATACTGGAGTATGCTTCCAGTTTTCACTTTTTATAGACAGGGTATTTCACTGCCCTGGGGTTCCCAAAGAAGTTTAGACAGGCTAGCTATACACCCAGAGGAATCTCCTTGTCTCTGACGCCCACCTCTGAGCTTACATAGGCTCACTGCCTTGTTTAATTGAGCTCAGCTACTCGTACTTGTCTTGCAAGCAGTTTTCATCTGAGCTATTTATCTTGCCCCTGAATGTAAAATTTCTGTTTTTCCATGCCTTTTGGCAATACAAATCTTGCCCTACAGGCTTATTACTGTTTTATTTTTAAAGTATGTAACTCATTTTACTAGAAGGAAAACTCTCATATTAAGCATTGGATGCTTACATTGCATATTCCATACCATCTACTATTATAACTATTTAATGAGAATTAGACATTCCATTAAAACAATAGCTTATTAAAGTGGTTTATAGCAATTTACTGATACCTGTCTTCAATTTTGGAACTTTTATGTTTATTGTTTAAGTAGTTGTCTGGAAGCCTTAAATATATCAAAACCATTGAATTTTTTAACCCATCTGAATCAGTTTAGTAAGAATATTTGCACGTGTGTCTACCAGCCATGATTTATGTTAAAAATCAAACTAAAGTGCAATATACAGACTCTGAGGCAAAGCTCAAAAATTTGAAGTCAAATCAAACACTTAAAACTTGTTCTTAAAATACTTACTAATCAGGGAATAAATTGTGCTGCCTTCCCTTTTCTTCCATCATATTCTGAACTTTACTATTGCCACTATGGCTTCTCTTATTGTCGTAAACAAAAGGCTCTCTAAAGGCACAAGCAACACTGAGAAAATCTAAAATCAAGTGTTTTAGTGGCAGAAATGCATGTGTGAATTATCATGCAGTGTTCACATTTCAGTCTAGGGTATTTGACAAAGAGTTCTGATTTTTCTCTCATTTTCTGTATGTATTCGACAGAGAAAGCCACGTGTCAAATATAATTCCTTCTCCTTGCTCACAAGAGAATGAATTTAGGGTGAATACACTTTGGCCCCTTAACCAAACACATTTCTGTATAAACTACACTCCACCATCATAGTGTTCAAAAGATTGAATAAATAAAACAAAAAAAATCACATTACAAATGTACCTTTAAACTGTAGGTTTTAATAATGATCTTCCTCCTTCAACACTGAAACAATAGGCATTACACCTATTATAACTGGCTCACCTCTACAGTCTCATACATATTTTTTGATAAGGTGGTCCACATTAAAATTACATTCTGGCAAAAAAAGATCTATAATAAATATCAAATCTCAAATAAGTCTCAAATAAATGGATTTACACGCAGAATTTTCATTGTTTGGCATAAAGTAAGAACGAGAAACACTTGTAATTGCTTTTAGAAATATGTAACTGCAGAAAATACCTCTGCATAGAACAGTTTTCTTGATCCTGTGGATGCCTCCAGCTGAGCATCATTTTATCGTCCTCACAAACATCTCATCATTCAATATACACTCTGAGAAATTTCAGAATGATTCCTGTGATAACTATCTGTGAGGTTCAATATACTCAATACAAGTATGCAGGCCAGCAATTCTAGCATTAGACTAGACAGCCACTGGCAGCTTTGGGAAGACCATAGCAATAGAGACCTCAGATAAGGGAACCATTCTAATATTCAAAGAAAAATAGTTCATCCACAAACTCTGGAAAGATTTTGATTTTTTAGCTAAATTCTTGTATATACTTATAATCATATTTTCAAAATAAAATATGGAGTGAAAAGTTAGAACTCATCTCTTAGACTCAAATAAAAAGCTGTGTAAAAGAAAAATGTAAAATATAAAAATTATCCTGATTATGTGCCACTAGAACTATCTACTGAATGAATGAATCATGGTTACCAGCACGCCCCAGATTTTCCCTGACCATTGCTATAGATGCACTAGTGTGATATTTTTTCCCCATACTCACTGCAAATGCAACAAGAACTTTACACACCTACAGGAGACATTTCCGGAACCCCTGCTGTGTAGGGACCATCCAGAAATTTGGGCTCATTGTCGTTGATATCCTGAATCTTGATGACAAACTCGGATTCAGGTTCCACGGGCTTGTTGGTAAGTCTGTCCAGTGCTTGGGCTCGTAGCGTATAGTAGGCCTGCTCCTCACGGTCCAGCCTCTTGGTGGCATGTATGTCTCCTGTGTTCTCATCAATGATGAAAATGGAGCTTGCTCCTTCGCCTGACAGGATGTATTTGATGGAACCATCTCCTTTATCAACATCTGAGTGAAGCTGCAAAGAAATTAATGGGAGACTAGATTAACTTAAGAGAGAGCCAGGGAGATATAGGAATCATTCCCAAGCCAGCCACAGGAGGTTTATGAAATCAAGACATCTTATTGTTCTTGGAAAGATGTGCCCAGAGTTTACCACACACTACTAAAAGCTGTTAGGATGTGTTGTCACATACACAAAACCAAACGAGTTCATTTCATCCTGAAAATAGTCTCAATTCCAAAGATAATATTTATCCCATTCCCAAAGTTAAGAGCACAGAGTTATTTTGATTTTTGTCTGCCCTTGCCTGCTTAGCCATCTTCTTTGAAGTAGACAGATACTAAATGCAAGTGACTACTTGGCCAGTTGGCTTTTATTCCATGCTGAGAGTTTTTTTTATACAACACCTGTAAATTCAGTTTTGATGTCTTATTTATTTGTAGATAGATCCCCACAGTCCTCTGGTGCCTGTTGCCCTGTCTGCCCAGCCTCCCCTTGCTTCCAGTCCTTTCTGTGATTAAACAGTGTGGATAGATGCTCAGTCTTTCATTCTGTCTCCAAATCCTGTTCAGTATTTCAAAAGTCGAAGCTGAAAAATTACAGCTCTCAGAAGGAGGAATTTTAAATGAGTATGTGCACGGGACTTTAAGTAAAGCCTTTTTTTGAAATACCAAGCACTGCATTAGATTTGCATGATTAACCCCAGAGTCAACAGCAGGCCAGCACTTCCTGATTTGCATTTCATATCTGAAAATGTCCCTGCTGTATGTCAGAACATAGTGTTGAACAGAGGGACCTCAGGAAACTTGCAAATAATGACACATTTTCCTGAACTTCATCACTTGAAAAACATACTGCTTTACCTGTCATTTCGACAATCTTTCAACCTACTTCCCCCCATATCTGTCATCATCCTCGGCTTTGGTTAATATGAATGTAAAAAACGCAATTTACCACGTAACAAGATTTTTCTACTGCCCCATAGAACTGCATTTGCATTTTTCAAGTAATAAGGTTCTTAAAATATATATCAAAAGATGAGAACCACTTAGGAAAGGTAGACACGATGTATTTTCATTATTCACAGAGGAAAGACTTTTGTACCACATGGTTCTGTTGAGATTACTGTATTTCACTCTAACCAGTGAGTTTACCCTTTGCTTCTGCTTACTTAAATACTTGCTTGATCAATTGCTTTCTGTAGTTATCAGTCAGGACTAAATGACACACAAGTTACATTCTGGAACAAGCCACAATAACTTTGTTTTGGGCATGAAATCATCTAGTTGATCACTAATGTCATATGTTCAGTCCGCATATGGGAAGGTGTGTTCTATGAATTACTCAGTTATCTCAAATATTATCTCAGGATTGCCATTCATCTTCTCCTAAGTTAGGAAGAAAAACAATCACTATAGTTGAATTATTTGGAAGGTCTTAGGTCTCCCTTTTTTAATGCTATATACATAGCATATTATTCAATATACATGTCTTATCTCATGTATTCTATGTACAGAAGAAGAAACTGAGGCAGACAGAAGTGAAGTACCTCACTTGACATAACACAGCCCACTCTCTGAAGCACCTAGAAGATGAAAACTGGCTGGTCTTGATGAGGTTCAAGTCTGTACTGCCTGCAAATGACTCCAACCCTAGGCTAAGCTGCCGTTTTGCCCAGCAGGGACATGAACAGTGCCTGCCACGGAGACTTAAGAAAGGAACATACAAGGGACCTTCAATCAGTTCACTCTCCACAGCTTAAGCTCAAGGCTTTGGGATGGCATGTGCGAATGCATTTTGTGGTTCCCAGAAGAGTCCTTTCTTCCACTACACAAGTCTGATGATGTCTCCCTCATTCTCCACACAAATCAATGTATAGGAGTCCAAAGACAAAGGCAGGAAGACAGAAATGAGTTATCTCAAAGCAGCTACTGACATGCATCTCAGTTCACTTTTCATTCCCACTTTTCTAACCACCTTCCTCTGGGCTCCTTTGGAGTGACTTCAGCAAAAACCGACCCTCGTTTTTCTGAGGACAGGGCTGTGACACATAAGAGGAACCTCTGGAAGGTTCTAAAACAGATGAGCAAAACATGGGTTGTGTCTTCCTGATCAAAGTTTTTTTTTTCCATAAAGCTAATCTTGAGTTTGGCTCTATGCAATAATGCCCACACTTAATTTATCAATCATTATACAAAGCTCATCTTCCCTAAATTTCTTTCGAAGTATGTGAGTTAGGATGCCCAATCTTAGAATTTGTTTAACTAATTCCTGTCAGCTGATTGCTGATTCAATGACCTGGTGCCATTACACTCTGGGAATGCCTTAACTACAGCAGGTGGATTTATCTTTTCCCTGGGCACATACTTAATCATCACTCTGAACATTAATCTTGATTTTGATGCTGCATTTTATATCATAGTGTTCCTGGCTGTTTCCCATTACCGACATCATAAGATTTAAGGAAGATATTTTGCATGGCTCACTTCACCATTTCTTCATGGATTTTATTCCTTCTTTCCCATTACTGTCCTGTCTAGTCTCTTAAGAATATGGCAAATTTCCTACAACTTCATCGTCACTGATAGCTCACTTCTACTATTAGATTTGTGTCATAGTTAGGCACAGGTGTCAACTCACAGTTGCGGGTTTGAGCTCTGGACACATTTGTGGAGAATTAATGGTTGAGTTAAGCCCAGAGCAAACCTGCAGGATATTGTCTAGTTGATGGTGAAGGCCCAGCCCATTATGGGTGGGATTAGGGCCTGGAATAAAATACAGAGAGTTGGTTGAGAGAGTCTGCATCCTTGTGTATACTTGGCCAGACATGCTGGTCTGGCAAGTAAGGATTGCCCCTCTCTCAGCCATTAAATAGAGATGGTGTGGCCAGTTCCCTTGCCCATGCTCTCCCATCAGCTGGACTACAGACTTTAACTAGACTATCGTAAGAAAGTAAACTCCATGTTCCCTTAAACCGTTTGATGGTCATTTATCAGCAACCATCCAGGTAAACTGCAACAGTTTGTAATCATTGCCAAACTCCACCAAAAAGTTGATTGGAATCTAAACTCTGTCTTTTCAAGTCAAAGGTAAGCTACTCTACTCAAATGTGAGGAACAGTTTTGGATACTCAGTCATGAAAACTGTGAATCTGTATATGTTACAATAATCTCAACCAGAGCAGCGAAATACTCGTTGGTAATAAAAAAAACTACAATCCTTTCTGCAAAAGAACACTCAGCAAAGAAAAACAAAAACTGCTGCAATTTAAAATATCCAATGTTCTTCTTAACTTGATATCTGTCTCCAGAGTTAAGCCTACACATAAACATGTATCTAAATATAATAGAAATAATCAAAATAAAATTATCAGGTTATGATCTTTCCTATAGTCTTTCAAACTGTAACATCCCTGAAATAAATAAATCCCATTAAGATAAAGCACACAGAATCTTTAGTTTTGTCTACCTCATTAGAACACAACATAACATGTTGAGACACATTGTAACAGTTACAATTAGGTCATTGTGTTAGCAGATGAAGAGTGAGACAGAAGAAACTCTATACTGTGTACAACCCAATAATGCACAAATATCTTAAAGTAGTCTATTATATTCCATCATAATTTCCTTAACAGAGCCCTTCTCCCCATTTTTTTCTACCATGTCTGAGCCTTGCTTTTTTGTTATCTTTTTATTTTTATATGAACTAAAGACGTTTCATTTTTTTCCATTTCTCTGTTTCTCTGCCACTGTGTATGTGTGTGTGTGTGTGTGTGTGTGTGTGTGTGTGTGTAGTTGGGTGCAAGTCAAGGCTTCTACATGGAAATCAGAGGACAACATTCTCTCCTTCCATTTTAGATGGGTCAGGGATGAAACTTATGTCCTCAGGGTTGTGTGTTGTATGTGGCATGTACTAAGCCCTCTGATCAGCCACCTGGCTCAATATTTTAAAACTTTTCCCTTTGTTTCTTACTTCTCTATGTTTAGTCTCTCACACAATCTTTAGGTTGTCATCATCCTTACCAAAAGTTATCTCCTTAGATAAGCATTAATTGTACACTCTGTCAAATATGTATTTTAGATATTAAGAGTAACTAAGGTCCAGTGAGACAGCTTAGGGTATAAGTCATCTGAGTGTGATTCCCAGAAGTCCTCATGGTGGAGAGAGGAGCCATTTATGAAAGTTCTGTGACATCTTGTGTTGTACCAAGCACAATATCCCTCCCTCTTTCATAAAAAGGTTGCCTTTTAAAGACTTCAGAGAAGAGCCAGCATAGAGCCCAGGCCAGGGTTGGGTCTTTCACAGAGCATCTGATGCAGGTATGTCATACACTTCAGAACTTGCAGAAAGCATATGTTTGCTGAGAAACAGTCAGTGGTTCATTTTCAAGTTAACAAAACATGTACTTAGTTGATTTCATCTCATGGTTTGGTGTTCCAGTATACACAATCATGCATACTTATTTACCAAGGTTTGTGTGTGTGTTGGGATTCCCAAGACATGGAGTCAATCTACCTGACCTTGTTTTCTGTTCCTGTTATTAATTCCTTGGGGTCATTCCCACTTTCTCAGCCTCTTCAACATGTCCATCTTTCCAGCATGGTCCTCTTATGGTAAGCAAATGTAATATAGAGTCCTCTCTAACAATGCCCAGTACAGCTGATATATACTTATTCTTATTAATGTTTTACATTTCAGTATGGAGAGCATCTTTCTTAAAGTTCTAAGAATTTATGTAGTTATGTTTTAAAATGAAAAGCTGCTTCAGTTGTTGCCTGTTCTATTCTCTTGCTCATGCAATACTTTCTTGAATACAGGATTCTTATTATTGTATTCTCTGGTGTCAGTAAACTGTTGGTAAGTACAATATTGAATTTGGCCAGTTCATAATACACCTTGTAAATGATCATATTTGTTTAATTTCAGCTTCTATCATTTTAAATTTTAATAATGCTAGGGACAAGAAGGAAGATGAATACAAATCAAGTAGCAAATATCTTCTCTATATTGTTTTAATTCCTGCCATGCGAATGCAGCAAGATAGAAACACATAGCATACATTTAGTATACTTAACATTCACTTGCATGTATTTCCTGAGAGACAGATATTTAGAGAGACAGCCTGACTTTCTTATTCCTGTCTCCAAGTTCTTATATACAAACACATATTAACCCACATATGCCACATCTAACCATATACACACATACACACATCACTACCATCACACATGACTCATGAGGAGCACACAGTCACCTGATATATATGTACCTACTACACATGCACCACACACACAACACACATGACACACTAGCACAGCAGCACAGATGCCCATAGCCACTACAGACTCACCATATACATATGCCGTGCATACATATCATGCACACATATATGCATATGACACACACACAAGCACACACATACCACATATGCACATACATGACATATACACACTCCCACATGCAAACACACAAAAACTTCATATGCACACAGCACATGTTATTCAAAGTATTTAACCATCTCACATATTTTTGATGCCAGAATCTCTTGACCCTTCATCAGTTTATTTTTGCATCTTTTAGAACTGAAAACTCTGAAGCAAAAGCAAAATTAGAGCAATTCTCTGTAGCTCTGGTTATTTTCACACATTTCTCTACTCAGATTCTGCCTGATAATAACTACCTGACCAAGCATTTTTAAACTATCTGGCCAAAATAACATCTAAAAATTGGGAAATTCACTTCAATTTATAAGAATGAACTTCAAAAAAATCACTCCAGCATACTGGATAGTTTTTTCTTCCCTCCATATTTTTCTTAAAGTTGGTTACCTCTTTGATTTCACTTATACAGCATTCGATTCTTGACACTTAATCCTATCCTCCATAAAGCTGAGGTAAGGAGACACACAATTTAACTTCACTGAACAGTTGTGACCATGGCTTGAGATAATATAATTGGAAGGTAATTCATCAAGGTAAATTAATTTAAGATTAGGGTTACATTCACTAATGCTTTCATACTAACCTGAACACCACAACAAATCAAATCTAGGACAAATTTATTGGAAAAGACAATTCTGGCAACACAACATTACACTGTGTCTCTGCCATACTTTGACCATCATTGAAGATGGAAGTAATTACAATTCTGGAGTTTTTACCTTTATAAGTTGCACTGAAATAGGAAAAAAGATGCAGGGGATGGAGAAATGGCTGGAGGAGTAAAATTTTTCTATCCCAAGCAAAAGGACCTGAGTTGGATCTCTAGATCCCACATTAAAATTCCATGCATATATGATAACAGCCTTTAATTTTGACCCTGGAAAACAGAGAATGGTAAAACCCAGAGCAAAGCAATAAATAGAGTGCAATCCAGGATGATTCTCAATGTCATTGTTAAGCATCCACAAGAACATACACTCAAGGGCCCACTTGTACAGAAGTACACATACAAACACATGTGCATACACATATGCATGCACACACACACTCAAGAAGAGAAAGGAAGAAAAGCAAATGAACTATTAAACAAATGAAATCTTACAAGTCTAATGTATTCATGAAGAAAACAATGGAATAATTCTGCCAAAAAATGTTTCTTTCAATTGTGGTTCAATTGCAATTCTTTCAATAGCTCATACCTTGAATACCGATACTCAAAAGGATAAGCAGGTAAGGCACGAGTTGGAGCATAACACTCTGCATAGTGAGACCTTGAATCAAAAGGAAATAAAATATATCCTTTGATTGGTATTTTGATCAGTGTGACTGATTTATACTAAATATTATCAAAATCATCTAAAATAAATATACCACAGATTTACTTCTTAGTGATCACTGACCTTTGAAGTTTAAAGAATATATTTCAAATGCAAATAAAACACATGCAAGTCATTTTTATGAAATTTTTCCAAGGTTAACATCATAAGCAGAGTGGGCAGAGTTAAACAATAGTTGGCAGAAATGTAACTGCTTTGAAAATATACACATTGCATGGAGATTTTCTTTTCTCATTATGCCTTTTAATAAATATTTTCATGTGCCACTACATACCTTGTAATTATCAAGCTGTTGAAGACATATTGAATATGGAAACAAATGCATGAGTCATTTCTTTCTGGTTGAAGTATTCCTAATTTGTAATTATCATTGCAGTCCTGGATAATGGAACACAATTTACCTGTGAAGCATCTCTGATTAAGATATGTGCTTTATGAACTTCAGATATTAATTATCTTACACAGAGGAGTAAAGAGAAGAGATACTATGCAGGAAGGTCACAGATAAGGATAAAATCTTACTTTGTTCTTTCTTAACCAGAAATAAATGAAAGATTGTTTTCACTCTCAGAATTAACTCACAGTAACCCAGTGGTTATCCTTGTTCAATGTGGAGTATTTGCTCATTTACTCAAAGGCATGGCACTTCTTATAGGTCAGTGCTAGGAATGTAGGGGTTTGGTACTGACTGTTCACTGTGTTCCTTATTGTATTATCTGCACCTTGTTAGGTCCCAGTTCACTGATCTGTTATAGATCTCTGTCGCTAAGTGTTCACTTGGGCTTGGATATTGACATGCAGGTAAAGTGAAGCAAGGCAAGTGGAAATGCAATTGGAAATGAAATAGCCACTCCATATTCATAGGTTTGCACACAATGGTTCCACAGAAGCATCTGTGCTACTTAGAGAAAATTAACTTGCTTTTGCTTGAGAAATGTGCACACTAGTGCCTATGGTGTTGTGACTCAGAGCCTAACGATCACAGCTATGAGGCAAAAGGAGACAGCAATTGAGACAAAAAAACATCCTGTTTGCCCAGTCAGCTTGATTCATCACACAGAATACTGAACTGATCTCTCTCTCCTCTCCCTCTCTCTCTCTCTCTCTCTCTCTCTCTCTCTCTCTCTCTCTCTCTCTCTCTCTTTCTTACTGTCCTCTCTCCCCCTCTCTCCCTTCCTCCTTCCTCCCTTCCTCTCACCCAACTTTCTCCTGGTCAGATCCAACACATGTTCATCACTTGGGAAATCTGTTTAGAGTCAGATTCTTAATGATGAAAATTTGAGTGGAGACTTTCAACTTCATTTAATGCAATTGTGAACACTTCACAGTCACTATAGCACTTTCAGGAGTGTGGTGCCCTGATAAACTAGTTGTAAACTCCAAGAATGGACCACTAACAGTTGAAAGCAAACGCTTAGAAAATTTCACATGCTTTCCTCAGGGATAGCTGTTTCTTTCTCCTTTTAAACTAGAGCTACTACAGCAGAAGCTAATAACTAAAACCAAGTAATACCATGGAAACTACTATCTGATAACTGGATCCTGTGGCCCAAGAACAGGCAAATGCAGAAATTGAGAGGGAATGGCTTTGCAAATATTGTAATTTACACAATAAAGTCTGCTGACCCCAAAATAATAATGGAAATATTAGGAGCTGAGACTTATAATGTAAGTAATTCATATTTGTCACAATTTACAGAATTCTTAGGAGGATGTACACAGTGTATTCTGTGTTATTAAGAAACAAATAAGGGACTGGAGAGATGGCTCAGAGGTTAAGACTCTGTCTCTCAAGCAGAAGGTTCTGAGTTTGGATCCCAGGTTCTACATAAAAATGCCAGGTAGAAAAGGCAGTGGCCTGCACTTCTGGCCCTGGTGGGCTCAGCTTGGAAAAATCCCAGAGTGAAGCAAGAAGGAGGAAGAAGTATAGGATGATTCCTTGGTCATCCACAGGAACACACAGTGTACTCTGATACACACACACACACACACACACACACACACACACACACACACACACACAAATAAATAAATAAATATTTTTAAAAAGAAACAAATAAAGCCACACACACACAAAAATCCACCGACAGGAAATATGTTGCTTTCTCCAGGTCACAGCAGATGGTTGGACCAGTGGACAAAATTCTCCTTAAAGACTCTTCTGAATGTTTCTAAATAGCATTTCTTAACACTCTGTTCCTGTCTTATCTTCTCAGATGGCCCTTGGTTCTTTGGATGCAGAGGGTAACCACAGAGTACATCTGTAGGCTTACACATGTGATTTGCACCTGCCACTATGGAGAAGACGCTCATACTCATATTGCTCAAGTGAAAGGCTTAATGTGTTTGATGTACTTCCCAAAGTTTTATGTACTGTATCACCTTGTCTTTCCTGTTAGGAAATAAAATCTGCAGGATAAGAGAGATGGTTAAGTAGCCCAATGGTCCCCAGAACCAGGAGGTGGAAGACAGAACCAACTGCCACAAGTTGTCTTCTAATTTTTACACACATGAATAAATAAATAAATAAATAAATAAATACATAAATAAATACATAAATAAAATGAATAAATGAATAAATGAATACATTTTTAATTGTAAAAGAGAAGAGAAAGATATGAGTTGATGTAGTGGAAATACAACTTTATCATATATAGTTCAGAAAAAAATCAGTGCTCTAAAATCTAAAGAGAAAATCATTAAATAACTTCTCAAATCAGACAGAAAGATAATGTGGGGAAATGACGTGGAGAGATACAGTGGCACAATGAAGCTTATTGTAAGATTTTGCTTAAAAATGTGAAAAATCTCCTTTCTTTCATCACCCATTCATACTTCCTCTCCTTGTCCTTTGCAAGCATTTACTGTGGACATGCAGTCTAGCCTAACAGAAACAGGATGACATTCTTTATCTCCTTAAGTGCTGTGTGAGTCTGAAGCAACAACAGCCACAGCTGATGTCAGAGGATGACAATGTTCAGAGACTTCACGACCTAGGACAGAGTCCTCTTTGAGTAGATACTAGATACACTCTTACTTTTTACTGTTGGCTCTTGTATGTTTTATTGCAGGGGAAATTCAATCCCAAGACTTTTATTGCAGGGAAAATCCAGTCCTAAGACTGAGGGCATCTCAATTGCCTTGGCTTAATGAACCTAGGAATCAAACTATGAAGTTCCATCCTTGTCAGCAAGTCACCAGGCAGAAAGCCTTAAGCCCACAGAACTATATGATACTTAGACACCACAACAGAATAATCTATCTTGAATATCTATGGACAAGGTGTTCTCATCTGCCATACCTCTAAGGATAAATATGAAGCACTAGCATAGTAGAAACAATTTAAATCCAGGCCATTTGAAAAAAAAAAAGTTCTTCAACATATCATTTTGAGGGAAGAAACAGGTTTTGGCTGGCTAGATGTCCAAAAAAAATTCAGCTGATTTTGATTAGCAATTTATAGAATATGAAATTCTTAAAGGAACACTCACAAAAGTCTCCAACACCATTATAAACTCTAAAGCTTCCTGAATGAAAAATGAATGCTGTTCATATGACAGGACCTGCCAGGTGATATGTAATTGTCTCATTTAAAATACAGCAGGGTCCAGTATGAATAGGATGATGATCCAGCACAGGTGACCTAGGAAGGCCTGAGAGGTGTTTTATCCTCAAATTAATACCAAAGAGCAATACAAGAAGAGGAGATCTCTCCTGAGTCCTCTGACATCCCCATTTCTGCAACTACTCTGATCTTAATTTCCTGCCTCTCTACACTCACAATTTTGATCATAGTGTTCAATTCCCCAAGGGTTAAAAATGTTATTAAAGGCATAGAAACAAGGGGAAGAGAGCGGGAGATTAAAGGAATAGTCTCTTCACAGGACAAAGTTAGCAATTAGGTCAACGCAAGGTAGACCATCCTTAAAGAGCTGTCTAGAAAGATTTTGGTGGGTCTCCTCAGACACAGTGGCCACGGATTTGTTTGTTTCCATACAGATGTCTCTGATATAACACGAGACCTCCATTTACACCAGCTAGAGATCAGTGTCACATCTCACTGAAGATGTGAAGACAGATGAATGGCCAGATTCAAACTGGGCTTTAGCAAAATTTTGTTTTGCTTTTAGGCTGAGGAAATCCTGTTCGCTTTGTGATAGGTTATTAATAGACTTCTTAAGAGAAACACTTATTTCATCATTAGACTCTTGGCTGTTTTTCCAAACAAGTGTCAAAGAGATGGACTCTATTCTGTCATACATCCATCTACAGAAGTGAGAATTTGAGAGAAATAAAGCATAGTCATAATCATAGATATTTTGAATACTTCTTAAAGCAATTCATAAATGTATCAGGAAATAACATGGCAGAGAATCAAATGTCTAGCGTCCTGATTTCCAGTTTTGTGCAACAGAGGCACAAGTGAAGAATGAACAAGCATGAAATTGACATGTCATGTATGATGCTGCTTACACACAATGTCCAGAATATGGGGGAGGAATTTGAGATTTGTGATATGGCCTTAGTTTATAATCATAACCAAATGAGAATATAGGGTTGCAGATTTGTGCCAGGTGACATCATCTGAAATGTCTGGGAGCACCATGAGAATTATTACATCATAGAAAATCCCAAGCACATATTTTAAGATTGTAATTTAAAAATGTCTGCTTAGCAATGAAGTACCAAAAAAAATAGGGGTGTGTTTTATTTCTGAGCACTTGGAAATGAAGATCAGTGTTAGTTTATATGTCATTTGGTTAGGATAATTCAACAGAAGAAATTAGCTATGGATTTAGAACTCTATGTCAAGAACATGTATACCATAGCTTTAAAGGGTAAGTCAATACAATATGCTTCCTAAGCATACAACTCTCAGAAAAAGCACACTTACTTAAAAGGGCATGATATAAATGGTACTTGTAATTTATCTGAAAGTGTATGCACAATGCCAATTAAGATCACTTGCAAACATACACCCTGAGAAAACATATTCATGCTTCCACTAAGTTTTACAATATCATTCATTTTCTCTACACTCCATCTACCATATTACAGATATACAATTTTAATGCATTATTTGCTTTTCATTTTAGCTGCCAAAAACTGTTGGTAGTGGTGCAGAGGTAAAAATGATACCCTGGTATTGATCTGCTATTGAAGGCTATATAGGACACATTCTTGGAGAGTATGATTTTGCCCTGTTGTAAATATTATTTCCATTCTCTAAAACATTTTTTGTTGCAAAAAGAAGTTCCAAGTAAATTTATTTTAAGATACAAATGACTGGAAAAAAAGTAAAGGAAATTACATCTATTGAGCACATGTTTTTGTATGAATTGAATTGACTGACACTAGAAGGCTTCCCTCTGTGAAACTGGTCAATTATTATATCAATGAAATGATGATATGTCCCATGAATCATTGACCCAAATCTAATTTGAAGTACCGACCCTAGTGTTAAAGTGCAGTTATGCAGCCTTTTATTTCACTCTGTATTAGAATCTAAACATTTATCAAATCTGCTTTACATGCTGTTTTATTCAAATGACTAATAATAACACATATGTATCAAATGCAATTATTCACAGATACTGTGGTGTAGAGTACTTTCATTTTGCTGGCAGTGTCCTATGATTGCTATTGTCATATCTAAGTTTATATAAGAAAAAGTAGGACTTGTAAGGAGCAGTACATTTTGCCCCAGCTCACGCAATATTTATGCAGGCACAAATCCAGGTCTTTGTTAAAAAGAATTGTGTACTCCTACTCAGAACACCACTTTGGGTATGCCATTCCCCGGTTTATATTATCTCCTTTCCTAAGAGATGACCTGGCAGATCTGGGATTCTTTCCCTTCTCAGTGAAAACAAATAACCATCATTAAGCAAAACACAAGTTTGGAGCTGCCAAATTTTCAGAATTTTGATATTTACTTGACCTTGGGCCTCTACCCTCAACCCATATCTTCCCTCATTCCTGAATAGTCTGAAAGAGAATTTCATTATTTCTAACATGGATGAACATTAAAATGACAAGTAATATTTGTGTTAAGGAACTTTTTGTCTCCATTAATTTATCAACTTTTGGACTAAGAGAAACACATCAAACTTATAAGCAAGTGAAAGGAGCTCAGATGAACATTAGAATACTCATTATAACAACCACCCAGGTTTATAAAAAAGTTTATAATTGCTAGGAAAAAGCAGATTTGTCTGTGATGAAGCTGCCCAAGTCACCCCCATTCCTGTCAGTAACCCCTCACCCATCCTAGCCTCGATAAATTAATTGGTTCATCAAGTGATATTAGGTAGAATAACATCTTTGATATATTCATGGTGCCTTCTCTGAGATAAATAGATATCTGTTTATAACTCCTTAGAAAAAGTTAGATAAGAAACAAGTTTTCAGGAAAAAAAAAGCAAAAAGAAACCTTGCTGGCCTTGAACTGGTCTCTCATTAATTAATGTTTCCATCACACAGTGCTTCATTATTTTTCTTCTAAATGTTTACATACCTCATTGCAGATGGCCCCTAAAGAGTTCCATACTGAAGAACCAGCATTACTAAGGATGTTCAACGCTATGATTTAGACTATAATGTGTATCATAATAAATAACCAGGCAAAGGAGAAAAACTATACACGGAAATTTTAAGATGCTTTATATCAGAAAAGACAACCTAGTTTGGGAATATAGAGAGTAATATTACCAAGATACATCTTGTAATTAATAATATATGCTGATTTTTAGACATTTGTCTCTCACTTCCTAACTCTAGTTCACCCATATTTTTCTTATTTCCTCCTTCCATCCTTGCTTTGCAAACTAATACCATGTCTAGGACTTTGCTACAATCAAATCCAAATGATTCCATGAGACACTTACTTGTGTTTTGCATTTATCTGAAAAACATCAAAGACATAAGAATACATGGAGCAATGAGCATTACCTGGTGCTCAAAGAAACAAAATGCCAGCTTCAACAAGTGCCATTTGTTCCATTCTGACATGATGTTTACTTCCTTCACAGCATCTTTTCAGCTCTTATTCATAATTTCTTTACAAAATCAAATCTCTGTTGCAATCACACTGAGTGACAGCATACTTTGGTGATAACTGCACCACAGTGAGATGCTGTAATTTAACATCATCATTAACAACATACTCTATTTCTTGAACTCCAGTCTATATACTGGGTAATAATAACACAGCATTACAGGTTTAAATACAGTGGGGATATTTTCTGTTTTTTAATGGGACAGAAGAATTTCTAAACACTGGAATATCTCATATGGATATTGTATAAAATGGCATCTCGAGCTTTGTGGTGTGGACAAGAAGACCCTCATACCCTCCACACAAGTGTTTCACTCATAAAGAATGGTTTCTAGTTTCTTCATTATAAATAAAAAAGAAAGAAAGCAAGAGAAGAATGGATAGCAGAGGAAAATGGAAAAGAATTAGTAGCAGATGCTACATGGATGGGGAGTAAAGAGAATACAACTAAAACCTGCAAGGCAGAGTGTCAAAGGCAGATGAAAAAGGACAAATGTCAGATAAGGGTGTGCTAAAGGAAATGGCATGACTCATTTCTATTTAATAATGATTTTTAAGCATTGCACAATGTTCGATATAATTGGATTTTTTTTAATGCAACTTGCCAAGAACTGAGTTTTGATGTAGTTTTTAACGGAACAAGCCTGCAAAGATGAATCAGATTCTGGAAACTGGGTAGCATCAGGGAGAACAAGGAGAAAGCATGGCTTTCCTGCTTGCTCTAGTAGGCTCCAGAGGAAGCTTAGAATCTAACTGCGTGAACATGTGAACAGAAGAAGTGAAAACTGTCCATAACACAATATACTCCTATGCAACATCTCCATATACATTACTCATGGCATGAATGTAATTCTATCTACAATGACTCTTTGTTAATATAAGGTGAAAAAATTCTAGTATATCATGGTTGAATCTAGAGTCTACTATTGCTGGCTGTTCTATCCACAAGTTTCCCTAGAAACAAACGGTCATTATAGATAGAATCAAGGACTTCAAGTAAGTAATGAGACACCTGGTTAAGTTCACAGACTTTCCTTCCTGATCATTTACAACTGAAAGGGCATGATCTCACCAGAAGTGAACACATAGTCTGGCACATAAAAGTAACCATTTTGCAAATGGGTGATTGACCCCTCCCTCACTGTGGTTTCCCACTTTTATTACATCTACCTTTGAATGTGCTCTTATAACAAGACTCCAGTTTAAGAACTTTTTGTCTCTGTCCAGGGGGTGACATACAATACTCATCAGGATGGAGTGAAGGGCATTGCAGGAGCAGCAAAACTGCAAAAGAAAATCAACAAACCACAATCCAGAACTTCAGAGACTCTATATCAACCACCTAGAACTAGGCCAGCCTAATCTCTCCCCATCTTGAAGCTCAGGAAAATTTGCGGAAGAGGGGGCGGTAAGATTGTAAGAGCACAAGGATGGGAGGAGTAATGATGTGCAAGATACTCCACACAAGTTAGGGCTGAAGCAATCATAATTGGACTTTGCATGCCCACACAATGTCCAACACACTATTGACCCCACAAAGTCTAGCATTTGCTAAAGGCACCAAGATCCTTGGAGGCAAGGGATTGACAGTCACAGTAGTGTTCCTATGCTTAAGGGGAACACAGGAAAGGGATCAGGGAAATGCCACTGGGTCCTTGTATGTCATCGGAGAGGAGGGCCCAGAGGAGAGTCTGACATGCACATTAAAGGATTCTCCGGGTTTGGGGGGGAGGCACTGGGGGATGGGAAGGGAGGGGGAAGGGAAAGGGGAGCAGGGAGGTCGGGGGGAGGAGGAGGGAGGTAGGGAACCATTGTACCTATTAAGTTTGTATGAGCGGAAATAATAATAAAAAGTGTTAAAAAATAAAATAAAAAATAAATAATGCTGCAGATAAAAAAAAAGATTAGATGTCCAATACTTCACTTGGACATGGCTGGACTCCACTGAATCTCAGTGAACTCTATTCCCTCTTCTGGTGTATAACAGAGAAACGGGTAAAGAAAATGTGATAAACATGCAATGAAACCTTTCAGGATTTAAAAATGAAAGAATCAAGTTATTTTATTAGTGGGAAAATGGACATGGCTGGACCATCCTATCATATGAATAAAGCAAGTTTCAGAAAGGCAAATATCATATCTTTTTGCTCATTTATGGTTCTCAGTTTTTGTAGAGTCACATAAAACCATGTAGGCATACATTGAAGGACAACAGAAGTGAAGTAAATCCTCATGCGAGTAAGGGGGAGTAATTGAAAGGAGAGGGAAAGGAAGGGAAGAGTAGACAGGATGGTGTCAGTGGATGTGCTTAGTGCACAATATATCCTTAAAAAGTAATAAAAATATTGAACAAATAAAAAAGAAATGGCAAAACTCTCCTTTCCCCTTCTCTTTCTCCCTTGTCCACATCCACTAAGATGTTTTCAGTGTATTTTGTCCTTCTCAAGGCCTATACAGCAGTGTTCTCAGGCTCAGTGGGTGTAACCAGAACATCTAAGAGTCTTTCAAAAGCACAGAGTTTCAGCCTCGGATTCTTTTCAAAAGACACTTCAAAATAAATAACTGATGCTGTTTTCAACAGTAAATGTCCAAGTGTAACACAACTGTTCATGCTAAGGAGAGATGGCTTACTTAATCTAATGCAATTTAATTGGAGACATTAAAAGCAAAGTCCAAAGAAAAACAGATGAAGAATAAGATTAGAGAACACTTTTGCAGTCATTAGGACAGAAAAAAATCCAAAGTAAACAACTAGCTCATTTTACCTCATTCTGTCATATTCTATTGAATTTGTAAAACTCATGGTGTGAGCTGCTGAATTCAAATCCAAAGGAAATATAAGTCGATTTTGTACTTTGTATCACACAATCTTACTGTTTTAGATTTTGGAAGACATTTTTCATATTTGTAAAATACTGAACTCAAATTCCCAAGTCCCTTTGGTACACTGTTGCCAGACTTGTTCAAGAAGTGACAGAGAGACATTAAGCAAACAAAAAGGAAAAAAAAAACTCTCAAAGAGAAATACTCTCTCAGAAAGTTAGGAGCCAAGGATTTGTTCTCTGGCTTATTACTGAGGTTTGTAGTTTTCTTTCAGTGGGGTCTTTCTCATTTTTAGAAGTAAATCACAGACAATAATGAACACTTCAACCTCAGAGTCTGCAAGATGTTAAAGATGCTGCCAAGAAGGATGATTTATAACAAACACCAAGAAAGTGCTGTCTGTGTACGTTAGTTAGTCTAGGAAAATCACATCTTCTGGATCAAGCAGCTTTGTTAACTTTCTTGCTTAAATACATGCAGAGAATTGGATGACAACATTTGTAACCTTGAAATGCATGCAGATATAAGTGCCAACACCGAGGTCACATGTTTCAAACAGAGATGACAGAGTCCAAAGCAGATACTTCTAAATTATTTTAAAATTTGTAGCAAAGCTATTACATAAGAATATTCATGCAGTTTCATAAGTTAGTATTATGTTATGAATGATATTAATAATCTTAAATTGCTGTTTCATAAATTAGTATTTTCTGCAGACTATTAATGATCTTAAATTGTTTTCATTGCTTTGAAATCTTTTCTCAGTATGTTTTATTGGTTATGATGTATGAATAACATATTGTTACATACACTGTGAATAACAGCTCATACTTTATACTTTATTGGATATATCTTAATATACTACATTGCAATGCATTATAATATACTACAGAGTTTGAATTCCTAGATCCTGTGTGAATGCTGAGTGTAAATGCCATTTGCCCTTAATTCCAGACTCACATGGTGGGGACTTGGCATCTCCATAGGAAGTTGACTCAATGAGATGTGTCACACTGATGAATTCTGCATTTGATTGCAATGCCTTCCTCAAACAATAAAGTAGAAGGGTGACTGAGGAAGATTCTTTATGTCAAGTGGGAATTTCTACATGCACATGCCTACATATCCACATATACATACCTGGGCATATGTCTACACACACATATGTAAACATGCATGTATGCATATTTGCATCCTCTCCAATATAACAGACATAAAATGGTTAAAAATAAAAAGGGATAAAGGTAACAAAAAGGTGAAAGTGAGTGTATTACAAAATGCTCAACCTTTCTATGCCAATAAATCCTGTTATAAGCACACTTCAAAAGCTCAAATTTTTCACTGGGAAGCACTGAATACTATGTGCTTTGAGACATAGTATTTATTTAGTCGATGTCCCGCCTGCTGTCTATGTTTACAGATATGAATATGTCATGCATGGACCTCCCACATAGGTATATTCCAAACAACTTCAAATCCAACATGGCTAAATTAAAATGTAATCTCACATGCCTTTCCTGATGCCAGAAATATTGAGTTCATCAGTCAGCAAGCCATACAGCATTGATTATATAGTGGTAATTTGGCTCATGCTCTAAACAAGACCACAAATAAAATACAACCTCTCCAACATCCAGGAGTCTGTAGGAAGTACACAAATATCTGCTAGCACGTTTGTATCAATAATATAAAGCCCTGTGATATTTATCATTTCCATGCTCTACAAGTATTTGTCCAATAAATAAATTAATGAAGTTCCCGAAATAGTCTCATGATAAAATAACTTGTTAATTTGACCACTATGGACTATAAATATCTCCTTTTTAATGCTTAATCCATGCACTGATTTTTCAAGGATTCAATCTGTGTCTACTCCATACATTCAGTTAAACCTCTGTTTAATTTTAAAAAGATATTCACACTATAAATATGATGAAAATGATGATTCCACAAGTCTGCCTTCAGAGTGTGTTCTAATGAAACACAAACTTTAATACAATTGGTAAACAAGCATGAGTCCTTATGGTTAGTATCTGTTGTTACTTCTGATCCAATATTTTTTATGCCAAGATTTTGGTATTTCTTATTTCACTAAGGCACAATGCTGTTTGCTCTTCCCCACGCATAGAACTAATTTGATCCTGGTTTTGTCTTAAGTTTTATCAACTTCTTTTTTTTTCAGAAAATATATTACTCATGTATCTAGTGAGTGTACAGCACTATTTTGGTCTGTTTAGAATAGAGTTTCTTGGATACATGAGTCAATAGTACATATCAAAAAAATTAGAATATTTGTTACAAATTAAGAATGTAAAACTTGGGGGCAGATCCTTCTTCACTCAAGATAAAAGCTCATGCAGTGAAATTACAGAGCTACCTCCATACTATTGTTTCTGGCCTTGGATATCTGGAGGTTCAAATACCCTTCAAGACACAAAATTCATTAGCAACTGTTTACATTCATTTCCTCTGTGTGTCCAACTACTCTCCCTAAATCCTTTGAGATCTAAATTAAGAATTCCTTAAATTCTTTCCTTGTACTTGGTAATTACTCTATCCTCATGCCAGTAAGAAAACTCTTGTTGTTTCATGCAGAATGAGTGGCAAATGCTCAATGAATCTTTGCTGAATTAAACAGAACTGATTCCCTGGGAACCTCTCCTGCCCCTAACACAATCCAGCACAGTTGTTAACAGAAATTTTTTTTTCCCAAATTCAACATCTCTACTTAAAAATGTTTTTAAAAAGTGCATACTTATTTAGAAACAATGTAACTACTTCATGTGTGACTTGCAATCTTCCCATGTCAATAAAGGTGGCAAAGGATAATGGTCCTTACATTGTTTTGGTGCAAATGCATGAAAATGTGAAAATTTTGTGTCAGAAATAATGAGCTTTCATTGATGGGCATGACATCAAGGAAATTATTTAACCTACCCTGTTACCAACCCCTTAAGCCAACCTTTTACAACATTATTTTAACTAAGAACCCCTCCTATCATAGACATCACTTAATGCATCTAATTAGAGCACTCAGCCTAGATTTATGATTTGCTAGATGGAAGCACTTCTGCTCTGCTGGCTAATGCAGTTTAAGATGTAAAGCCTCATGCATCCATAACCAATGTCTAAGGTCCAGGCTCCAGAGTTCGGTTGGTAGGATAAATAATAATAGTGGCTTTGTAAAATATCCAAAAAAAATTGTTTTGAAGTCATGAAGCTATAACATTGCATTTTATGTCAACCTAAATTACCTAAAATCTTATATCTGCCTGTAGTTATCACTTTAAAGGTAAATTATACTGCTGATGTTATAAACCAAATAAACAACTTTTCAGATTAGGTTCAACTATTTTTTTCTTTTCATGTATGTATGGGGTACATGCCATGTATGTATGTGTATGTTTGCGTGTGGGTGGGTAGGCGTATATGGGTACATTAGTGTACTTGAGTGTGTATGCCCGTGGAGGTCCAAAAGTGATATTGGGAGTCATCCTCCGTCACTTTTTTACCTTGTTCTTTGAGGTAGCTCTTTACACCCAGGGCTCTCTGATTTACAGGCTCTGCCATCCAGGGCTAGAATTACAGGTAGACCTTAAGGCATGGCATGTTGGGCAATTTTACATGTGTTTGCTTACAAAGAAAAAGCTTTAGAAACTTAGCTCTGTCTCCAGCCCTCAAATACACAATTTAGCAGGTATTGTAGTTCTTTTTTTTTTTTTTTTTTTTTTGAGGCTATGAGAAAATACTCATACACAATAAAGGGAGACCAATGCCTGATTCCTTCTAATTACAGTAATCGCCACATCCCTACTGCCATATACAGCACACGCATTACTTTTACATACTACTAATAAAAAAACTTTGCTTCCCACATTATGGTTCCAAAAGGAAGATACAGTCTATTATGGTGAGAATTACATAGCAGAAGCCATGGCAGGAGGCCTTTTTAGATCCCTCAGTAATCATGAGGCAGACAGAGAAAGTTAGCTAGAGGAATCAGGGCCACTGGACTACTAAACCCCAGGATTTACATCTTATGACTTCCATTCTTCTACCTCATCTCTATTTCTTAAAGCTGCCATGACCTTCCCAAAGATTAAGAGCAGCGTAGAATTCAAACAAATGAGCCTTTGTGGAACAACTTCCATCTAAACCATGACAGGTTGGAAACTATTTCCTTATTGATAACCATGATTTAGTTGGATATATATCCTGTAGAAGAATAAGCTTGGATATATAATGTTCTTGTGAAAGCTGTAGATTGCCTACAGTTTCACATATAATAATATGCAGCTTTAATTCAAATAACTCAGTGTCCTTTTCACAGAGAAAAAAAAACAATGATTTCTGAATATCAATGTTAAACAAACATGGATATAAAGTAAAACCTATGAACATTTCTGAAATATTTTCTGTGGAATGACAGAATGTTTAGTTTCCCAGCATATTCTGTGTTGCTGATAATAGATTCTGTCACTATACATATAACTTCAAGTTTCATTCTTAGACTGAAAAGTTGAATTTTGTCATCATTTTCATTGTATAGGAAGGAAATCTGCCTATAAGAAGCAATATTTCACAAACAAAATGTTTGAGCTTCTTAGAAAATATCAAAATCAGCATATGACAGATGAGTAACAATGTCCCCCAAGATGATTCAGTGAACTGTAAGTCAATGATACTAAGAAAATGATAAATAGTCTTTCGAAAGCATCATTAATTATTTTTCCATTATTTTGGTCATTTTTGTTCCCAAAAGTCTTGTGTTTCCTATTGTATATAAAAAGAGTATCTTGCATTGCTGACTAAAAATTTATTGACTGCATATTAATAAGTTGTTTCATGTTGGAGACCATGGATTTTAAATGAATAACATTGTCCTTCACAAGGTCACCATTAACTTCAGCCAAACACAAGCATATTTTCACTAAATTATACTTAATATAAAATATAATGTTTTCTACCATATTTTTGGCATTTTCCAAACAAATAACCTAATTTTATGCTATCTCTGTAAAACTTTGTTGTGCTCATTTGACTTATTTTTAATTATATTTTATGTGACATCATAAGATGTATATGTTATATTGTGCAAATCTGCATCATTTGCTTTTCTTGGAACTATAACCAAATGCCTGACAAAAGATACCTTAAGGGTTTACTTTGCGCCACAGTTCAGAGAAACGCAGTTCATCAAGACAGGGAAGACAAGAATGTAGGCGCAATGGAGTTCAAGGATCCAACCAGAGAAGAGAGAAAGGGAGTTGCCTGTGCTTAATTCTCATCCAGTCTTGTACTATAACCCATGGGATGGAATGGTCCATAAGGAGGGGAACTGCTGACATACAGGGCAGATTTTTTCTCTTCAGTTAATCTTCTCAAGAAGCACCTTCACAAATATACCCAAAGAGCTACTCATTAATGTCCTATGTATTTCCTAATCTACCCAAATTGAAAATAAAAATAACCATAAAAACAACACAGATCTCTGCAAATCACTTTCATAAGCACTGTTCTAGATGCCAGGTTTTGAAATTAACCAAATCGTAGTTTCAGTGTACTGTTGCAAAAACGTACTAGTTAATCAAAGACAAATTCAAAGGCTATGAGTAGGTTAGTTACTACAAATATCCTAAAGTAGATGTTCAGTTTCCTTCTGATCTGTTTGGTTCTCCAATTTTCTACTACTGAATACATTTTTTTTTCCAGGAGGTGACAGTGATGGCTGGAATGAACGTCAACAGTAGTGTACGAATAACAAGCAACATTGAAGTAGCAAATCTGGCACAATTTTCAATGACAAGGAGCCAAAAAAAAAAAAAAGGTGTTTCTTGACAGACGGTTATGATGAGTTGAATGCAGCTGTTGGAGAAAGCATGTCACTATGGGCAGACCTTGTCAGATAGCTTGTCTCTGCTTTCTTGTTTTCTCTCTTTCTCTCTCTGATTCCTGATACCGAGTATAACTTAAAACTTCCCACTGCTTTATCACTATGCTTTCCGCCATACATTTTGTGCCATAATGAATTAAATTCCCCCTAGAATCCTAAACCAAATGAACACCCCCTCATCTTCAATTTGCCTGAGTCAGAGTATTTTCTCACAGTAACAGAAGAGTAACTGTAACATTGGTGTTGGTGGACAATGAAGGAAGTTATACCGAGGCTGATTTGAAAAGAAAATGAGGAAGCTTAGAGGATTAGAGATTAAACCTGATGTCAAGTGATATGATTCCTCATATTATGATCCCTTACTTACGTTCCCTCATTAAATTCATACCTTGGAGTGGAATGAATGAGTGCATAGAATACTATACGCATTGGTGTTTCTTCTAGCATTATGATTTCTTGTGACAGACTGGGTGCAGCAAGATGTTGGTTGCTATATCAAAAAGCATTTCAGTAACAGAGACTACACTGTGGATCAGAAGCTGTACCCCCTTCGGGGTAAATAGATTCCTTACCTTCTCTGCTCTCTCTTAGGCCTCTCTGTCCAAACCAATCATATGTTCTCTTATTTTCAAACTTAAAAAATAACTACATTGTGAACTAAGAATCACTGTTTCCATTGTCCAGAATTCACATAGTTCAGTGTTTATATTCTTGATTCCTAGCCCTCCTTATGCATTATAAAAGTACCACGTTGAGTGTGACTGACCACACTTTAAGGAAAAATATGATTACTTTTGTATTGGTACTCTCTTTTCCCATGTATTTTTCTCTGCAGGATTTATAAGCACCTGTTTCTTCCTATAATTTATTTATTTGAACTTGCTTGTGCTTCCCAGCATCCCAGGATGTGAAGATGTTATACTCATAGTATCTTTCTCTGTGGTTAATATCTGCCACTGACTGTGTTAATGTCCTATTTAGGATTTCCATCAAAAAGGGCCAGCCTGAGACAGGATGATATCAAGCAATCACACTTTGTGATGTCCGTAATCTTCAAAGTTATTCAGCTTCTCAAGAACCTCATGGTTCTCAAATATATGGGTCTTTGTCACTAGATTCTCCACAGAAAAATCTTTGTATCATGCATGTAAGGATCATTTAGACCAAGTATATGGCTAAATTAGCTCTTAATGACTAAAGTTGGGATGTGATGACCATGTACAGAATCCTCAAGTTTTAAGGAAAACAGTCGTAAAGACACACTGAATTAATTTGCCAACTTTCTGCAACATATACACATGCAGTGAATGTGAAGTTATGCTTTGTGTTCAGAAGAGACAATGGATTTTTGTGATGTTTTTGAAATTTTCAGAATGTACATTTATTGTTATGATTACTCTAATTATTTTCTTATTCTTCCCCTTTATCCTATTCAATTTTCTTTCCATTATCATTATTTTATCCAAGAATCACTGCTAATAGCTGAATTCTAAAATGCCCATGATCCAAATACAATTATTACTCACTCTGTTTCCTAAATATAAGATTTTATCACGTTGGGATTCTGCATGTGGAGCTTTGCTGACACAATGAAGAATACTTGTCTGTGATTATTTGTAAACATTCATAAGGCTGCACAAAAGTCTTCCTTCTTTACACAGTCACTACTGTTGTCAAAAAAAATGAAAGAAAGAAACCTGACCTCTTGCTTGAGCTCTAGGACTGAAAATAATTACACTTCTCTATCTGTCTAGAAACACCTGCCAGTCACGCTGTGATGGATTTTGATCAAGGCCGTGCTATGTAAAAATGTTCCAGATATGTCTCCTGCACCCCCACCCCCAACCAAAGGCTCAGGGAACATTGTGTGAAAGGTGACATTAAAGAAGCAAGATCCTGTAGACAGTGATTGATACTGACAGACAGCATGCTTTGGTCATGACAGGGTGGTCATATCCATTAACTTATTGCAGAGATGCACACTTTCATAAGACCTGCACAGCAGTTCACCATAGATATTGGAAGATCTCAAGAATAAGACTCCTCCCAGGAATACAACTGCATTTTAATGCCAAACAGGAAAAGGAAACTTCCTTTTTAAGAATTCACCCAATGATGGGTAATCCATGTCCTGGCAAGTGCTCAGTCAATTGTCAGTGCAGATATCCCAGAGGAACTCAGTGGGTCAACACATGCAAAACAACATTAAAGTAGGAGGCAGAGTGGTTGGAGAGGAGGGGGATGATAATTTGTAGTAAGGGTTTTGTGAAACACAGATTCAATGTATTTATAAACAGAAGTCACAACGAAATAAATAAATTAATAATTAATATACCAAAAATATTGTGATGTTTTTGAGATTTTCGGAATCTACATTTAATATAAGTAAATTTAATAAAATATAAGTTAATTTAATAAAAGAAAAAATATAATAATAAAAATGAATAGATTTTTAAATGGCCCAGGTATAATCTTGAAGTATATTCTGGTATTCTGCAGCTTCCAAAGGCAGTGATATATCATAACAAGGAGAAAAAGATATGTCTGTTAAACAGCTTGTGTTGAGCATATGTCATTGTGTGTTGCTTGTAACTTCATCATTAATAAACCCACATTCTATTTTCATCGAAGTGGTTATTAAGCTGTTTTAAGTAAAAGAAGTTAAAGGTTGAACAACTGATGTTCATGATAGAACTAAGATTCTCAAGAATTCTAAATTTGAATTTCTTCTATATGCTATAGTTCAGCATTGGGAACCTCAGTTTTGCATTGGTTTTATTGAATCATTGCTATATAATAATAATCAATGATCTTTTGTCCAACAGAAAAGTTTGTTCCCCTTTAATACCAGTGTTGTCTAAATAGTCCTCATCTGTCTTCAGGTAGAATTTAACAATGATGCAGTAGGGCAGCAAGGTTATCTGACCTATTTTAAAATACTTTCACTTTTAGGTGTCGCCTGGGTACTATAATGTGAAGGGGCAACAGAATGGCAACAAAAGAAAAGATGGGAAAGGAAGGGAAATGAAAAATTGAAAACGAATGATTTGAATTGCATAGGTAAATGATAAGGATCATTAAGTTATTCTTATGTGCATTTGTGTGAAACTGCCTGTGATGTACATATTTCCTCATGCTTCTGCTGCTTGAAACAAACTTTAAATGTGACCCTGATTTTGTTTTGAATAAATGTTTCTCTTTCAGAGTTTACCATATCCTAAATATAAGTGATATAAGTTGATGAAATAGGGTTAATTCAAATAAAGAGAACCAAGAAAATATTTTTTTCCCTGAGAATTCATTGTCAATTCTCTGGCAAAATGACCAATGTATAGTCATAAGACACAATAAAAATGGTGCCTGATAAAATAACAACTGCAACCAACCTCACACCAAATATATTTTTTCTATCTGGCTTTGCTTTCTTTAGCCCATGACTCCCTTTTTTATCTCTTCCCTCTCACTTCTCAGGCTCCTGACAAGCACTACTATACTCTTTAATTCATCTACCTGTGTTGACATGTACTGAGATATCACACCATACTCCATAAGCATGCTCAATTATAATCTGTCAAAGTACAAATTCAAATTCAGCCAGATGTTCTTTTTAAACACTGACAGAAACTAGAATTTCTTTCTGTTGTAACCCCATATTGGTTAGTTATAATAGCCACTGTGTTTTATAGCTCAATTGACTTGTGATGACCTCACTGAAGGTGAACTCCACTGAAGTTCACAAAATTAATGTACCAAGACCAGTGCCAAAGACATTTGGGGAAGAAAATTTTCTTGTTTACTTTCCTTCCAAAAGGCCAGGATTAAAATAAAAAAGACAAAGCAAACAGAGTACATATTTGAGATGAACTCAACCTCAGTTTTTATAATTCTAATCCTTCCCTTGTGTTTCTTAAGAGTGAGAGTTTTCTTAAGATTGGGTATCCTAGAGCACAAAATATGGGCAAGAAATCATTCTAAGATGTACACCCATTCTGATGATAGAAAAATAAAACAATATGGTGTGTTTCCCTGGGATTAAAAATAAAATGCTTGCTTTGTGAAGTTCCTCACAATTAGGCTCTAGTATTGGCCCTTTAATTAATATAATTGAGATGAACTCTGTATCACACCTTTTGAAGAAGTGTGGCACTGGCTCTTAATGAATAATAGTCATTTAAGGATGCTTATAATAATAAATATGATTTTTAAATTATCCTTTGCTGGATGGTGTTGTATAGCCAATATGGTACTACTCCAAGAGAATCAGTCACCATCATTGTGAAGACCAGCTTTGCCTACTTCCAAGGGATCATCAAGATGGGAGTTGCTGATTGTTCTTTCAGAGACAGAGCAAGTAGGAGAAGGTCATGGGGCACTCAACTGGGATTTCCACTATTCCTTCCTGAGGCTCATGCTTCAATCATTCTGTGTGCAATTTTTTCCTAATTATATATGGTTTCACTGAATCAGAGGGGGCTAGACTATGGAGAGGCTGTGGAATACTAATAGAGAGATTAACACTACCCATGCAGCTATGAAATAGCTGCCACCAAGAAAGGATGAAACTTTCCAGCTTCTGCCCTTAGTATAGCCACCCTCCTGAAGGAGCCCAGATGATCTCTATGAGCTAGCCCAAACTGACCTCCAGTGGAACCATACTTTGTCTTGTTCTTAAGACCCAATAAGAAAGGGAGAGATGTTGTTACCTCTCCTCCCAGAAAGGAATTCCTACAACTGATACTAGTTATGGTCTCCCAGTAGATAGAAGAGGAGCATGCATCTGTATCAAAACTTTCACTTCATTGATAGCTGGGAGTAAGGGAGTAAGATATCACTCACAGATATCTTGCAGAGAGCCTATGGTGCTAGAATATATAGTCTCCACTCAGACTGAAGTTTCTATTTGGAGGGATAATATACCAATTTATACATCTCAGTGGCTACACTTATTGTAGGTCTGAAATTTTGCTTTCTTCCTATTGGTTATTCCAAATGTGGAAACCATAATCCAGTCTCCTGTGAAATTTTAGATAGGAGCAATTTGCTCTAGCAATGAAATGTATAGAATTTGTTGTAAAACTCACATAGCTGACATCTGGATATAGTGAATTGTTGTGCTTTTAGATGATAAATGATTATAACAGCATATTCATTTTTGTCCTGCAAGGCTTCATATCCAACAGTCATTGTCCCCTATGAAATATACTCATTGAATGATTAATTCCAGCATCATGATTTTAATTCTAGTTGAATTATAAAAAAGGAAAACAATTGTTTTTATTTTCCCTTGCTGGTTTGCTAATATTGCAAAGCATCTTGCCTGTCCAAACTGGTCTTTTTGCAATGAAATTTTTTGGCAGCTTCATAATAGTTCATCTTACAATGTACAGTATTACTAAATGACATAGAGACCTCAAAGGACAGACAGTGAATTCTACTTGTCTAACATTTAATAATTATAAAGAAAACAAATATTGTTTTCATAAGTACTTAAACTATGTTAAGATGTTCACTACCATGTTTCCTCAAAAGAGGAAAGAATTTCACTACTGTGAAAATTCGTAATGTTTAAGCTAATGATGTTTAAATGGTACCACTTTGAGCACTGATATATGCTTTTGTTAAATTTAAATTTCTGAACTTCAAATTTCTTAAAGTGAAGCATTAGTAAACCTTAGCAATAGATTTGTGCCATGCTTCACACAACACATTATCTTTAAAATAGCAAGAAAATTAACCAAGAAATGATTATCACAAAATCCTTTATCTATGTCAATTCTGCATCACTTTTCTTCAGTGGAATCCCAATGGCCCTGGTATCCCTTTCTTCGGGGAAACTCTCAAAGACTTCTTCATCTTTCATGAGTAAAATGTGAAAATAGAGCTGTCCTCAGTGCTTGTGTACATATATGTGCCTGTGTGTGCATGTGTGTGTGTATGATCATGCAATGTGCCCACATAGTACAACCCTTTTCTTTGAGTGGAAAAGCTGTTTTAGGTATATAAACTACTAAAAGAACAGACAAATTAAGAATGTTTTGCAGATGTCTTAGCTATGAATAATTAGCAAAAGATATTATCCAGGTAACATTTACACACACTGCTAAAACATTTTGTGCTACATATATGTGAGCTCATACAAGTGAGTTACAAGTTAAAAGGTAGGTTAAAATTTTTCTCAATTATCTGGCATAATCTACTAAATCATTGCTTTTTGTAGAATTTGAATGTGAAAATTGCTGGTTTGCTTCAAATTCCTCAGAAGACAACACAACACAAATATTAAGATTCCACATTTTTTCGTGTGTGTTCGTGTTGCACATGGGTGATTATACATGTATGTGCAGATATGTGCACCAAAATCCACCTGAGCATGTATGCCTGTAGAAATCCAAGATTGACACTAGGAGTCATTCTGGTGTTCTTCAACCTTACTGCATTTGCTCTTGGGATTTCCAGGCTCTGTCTTCCAGGGCTGAATTACAAATTGCCACCACATGTGTCAGAAATTTCACATGTAATCTGGGATCTTTAACAGATCCTTTGTCTTGAGAGGCAAAGGCGTTAACCACTGTGCAATCCTCTCAGGCCAGCTTCCATAATTCCTCAATACCAAGCCCAATTTTTCTTTTTTTGACTTCCATACTGGTTGGACAACCAGTTAAAAAGGTCCTTATGATCTTGATTAGAGAGACAAGAGGTGGACCATGCCCTGGAGTTTTCAGACTTCCCCAGAAACAGAAAACTCTTTCCTTGGGTCTTATTTTGCCCCTTATTTCCTTCTGCTTGATTTGTAGACAGTTTTAAAACAGATCTAGGAACCCCACAGACATTCTATGGAAGATATAGTTCAGGATCAAGCATGATCAGAACAATGTACCTGTGGGTTAATGAAGCTCTCCCTATCTGCTACATAGATGTCTTTCCTTTAGCTCAGGCTGTCTGGGATCTGTGTTTCCTACATGTTCAGGATCAAAGAAGAGATTAGGACATCACAAGGGCAGCCAGGAAGAGCCTCTTTTCACCTGGATGCATTAAAATGAGGAACAGGCAAATGCAGGATAGTGGCCCTGTTGCCCTGCAATGTACTAACAGTACAATAGGCCATGTCTCTACCTGGAGGACAGAGCCTACAATTTATGAAAAAGACTGTCATAACTTGCAAAGCACAGGGAGAAGACTGAAAGACCAGAGGGAACAGTAAGCCAAAGCAAAGGGCACCATGTATTCAGATAAGTATTCAGTTCATGATACAAGAACAGATGCTATAATCCCTATTAATATTTTTCTGAGGAAAATGGGTTTGGAGAAAATGATTTTCTTTCTTCTAGAGAGAATTTAAATTCATCACAGCATATCTTTCAGCTATGTATTATTTTACATTTGCAATCTCATCTTAATTTTACATTGAAGAAAAGATCATGTTGATAAAATTAACATGAAGTTGATATGTTATTATATGTAATTATATAAATATATTACATAAATACAAATAAAGTTACTATCACCCAATCACGACAATGTTGATATATTATAGAGGATTAACTCACATTTAGCATCAAGGGAGATAAGAACTTCGACTGCAGTTTGCACTATTACAATATGGGAACCTGTGTATTCTCAGGACTGTTTGTGATATCAAGCATAGCTAAGTTTGAAGAAAGTTCTGGAAATCCTGTCACATATGAAATGTTTGAGATCAAGACTTAGTTCATATCTTCAAACATTTAAAATTTGATGACTGTAAAACCCTTGCCTTTGAAAATGTTAATCATTAACTAGATGCTATTCAAATTCCTAACAAAATGGATTTTTCGTTATAAAATGCAATAATTCCTTTTAGATATACTCATATAGTCTCAGAGTTTGGTGAATTTCATGTGAACTTCTCCAGCTGCATAGTATGTATGTGTGGGGGGGTATATTTGCGTGGGTTACACACAGTGACCTTCTGCAGGAAACTGCCTACCCTTAGAAACACTCTCTCTTTTTGTCATACTTCTCTTTATGCACCCATCCATACACATTCTTTCTGTATTTCCAACAACTTGTAGAGTTGTATTGTTCTAAGTGACTAAAATGGAAAAAAAGTAGACCATTTACTTGAAATCACATCACTTTTCACTCATGGAAGCAATATACAGACACATCACATATGCTTCTGATATGTATGTTTACACAGCAACTCCTGTGTAATTATTAATGACAGAAAGCTTGAACACCCACTAGCAATATTGTCCAAAACTTTTTTGATCAAGAAAGTAAAATAAATAAGAGTTCAGGCAGTATGTAAAAATACTATGTGATTTGTCTTTTATGAAAACACTTGACATGAATTTCACTTGGATTTAACAATAAAGAAACACATAATTTGACAAAATTATTGCATTGATTTATGTATCATATATCTGAAATTAAATAATTGCTTTATATTTTGATAAGTTCAATGAGAACTCATTGCTTGGAAAAATAGTAAAATACTACCAGATAGCTCTTGAAGGCTTGCAAGTAACAGAATCCAAGTCATCCTTCAGGTTGTTCATTCTCCAATATGTGTCTTACCTCTAGATAGATTAAAAAACTAAAAAGTTCTGTGATTCTGGATATCATCACTGTGTAGAGAGTTTACTGAAAGTCTGAACACTGGTAAGGTAAATCAGTAGTCTCAGTGTGAAAACAGCAGAAGAGAGGCTAAGAGGGGATAGATAGACAGACAGATATTGATGATAGACAGATATGTGATAGATATACAGATGATAGATAAATATAACAAATAACAAAGTATTAGGTACCTATTAAGTTTGTATGAGTGGAGATAATAAAAAAAGTATTAGCTGTTTGCAACTGTTATCCTTTAGATACACTGTAATGTATTCATTGACTCTGAAATACAGTGTTCTACCTCCTCCTACCAGATTACATTAGTTGTGCATGTTTCCATCACCAATTGTGCTGATGTTTTCTCTTGACCGATCTAGTCAATGGAAAAAATAATCTTGATTCAGATCATTACACTCTGAAACTACTCTACCAAATTCACTGAACACATCTGTTCATCATCTGTTTCAGGTGTTGTAATGATCAACTAAAATAACAATTTGTCTTTTATACTAAATCTTTTTTTTTAATGTCCATGTCAGGCTTTAAGCTACATCCCAGCACTGAATGCTAACCTTAAAAATATTACATCTCCAAAGTTGAACATGAAGACTGACATTTTATTTTAGACATGCCCGTTGTTTTCTCATAAGATGTTAGTATGATTGTTAGATTTAAAAATGAAATCACATTTTCTGGCCGAGCAATGGGATAATACTTAACTATTTCTTTGGTAAACACATTAGACTGATAAAAGTTGCAGATCAAGAAAGGATCCACTTTCTTGGATGCTAGTCATTACATTGAAGCCCAGTGACTACAGCTCACCCATCTGCTTCTATTCAAATAAGTAAGACAAAGCAGCTAACCACTGAAGTCATCTCTGCTATAATTCAGTTCCAAAAATTATGCAAACTACGTCAGCAATAAGGAAGATGTGAGACTCAGAACTGAAGTTCTTAGATATGATATGGTAAAGAAAATGGCAGTTTTTATCTTATTTCTACTTCATTCAAAAAAAAAAAACCCACACCACTGCAGAATGTATAATCTTTCTGCACATATTCGCCTCCAATGTGGACTCTCAAATGACTCACAATTCAGAAAAATCTAATTTAGGCATGGTTTGACTAATTCCATGAGTGATCATCACAAATCTTTCAGACTCACATCTGTTGAACATTATGTATGTGTTGGCCAAATTTTGTTTGTGTGTTTCCAGCTAAGTACCTTCGAACATGTCAGCATTTTAACTAGGGAGATAAGCAAACATCCTAAAGGAAGCATTCTTATCAGATAATTGTATACTGTTTACACAAGCAACTTGCTGGAATGATACTAATCATTTTGGTTTGGGTACTTTAATTACCATTCGAGTAAAACAGCCACATCTTGAGAAATTATCCTTCTGCATTTATCTTTCAGAAGATAAGAATTCTAGCCTTACTAGAAATGGAGATAGGCTGCACCACCATCTTCTCTTAGTCCCTGTATCTTTTGGCTCTTTCTTCTTTTCTTTGTATGTCAACAAGACTGAAGAAGATATTCTATCTCTTGGTCAGATACCTGCAACTATCATAAATAAACCTGAGGAAAATTTCAGACATCCCATGACCCCTATTTTAGAAATATGTTTCAAAATAGTGTTAAAACTCAGAAAAAAGTTCACATGAACTTCTAGTCACTGCAACCAAAACTAAAGAAATTCATTTGGCCTCATGGTACATAAAAAAAAAAAAAAAATCCAGTTTTACCCCTGTCAGGATGGCAAAAATCCACAATACAAACAACACCAAGGGCTGGAGAGGATGTGGAGAGAGGGGAACTCTCCTACATTGCTGGTGGGAATGCAGGCTCATACAACCACTCTGGCAAGCTGTCTGACGATTTTTGAAGAAGTTAAAGATTGAAATGCCATATGACCCTGCTATATCACTTTTGGGAATAACCCCCCATACAGCAAAAATTCACCTCAATAGCAGAAGCACGATAGCAGCACTGTTTACAATAGCAAAGTCATGGAATCAACCCAAATGTCCAACAGTTGATGAGTGGATAAGGAAATGTGGTACATCTATACAATGGAATACTACTCGGCTATCAAAAATGATGAATTAATGCAATTTGCCAGGAAATGGATGGAATTAGAAACAATTATATTGAGTGAAGTATTCTAGACATGGAAAATTAAGTGCCCTATGTACTCCCTAATAGGAGGATCCTAGTATCAAACCCACTTAGAGACACTCAAAGACAAATCTCTGTAATACCTACAGTAATTGTAAAGATTATAAACAGGAGGGAAGGGGAAGGAGGGCCCCACCAGAAACAAGGAGAGAGGGCACCATGTTACAGCAGAGAAAATAGGCCACCATCAAGGACTGCAAGTAAGTAATGAGACATTTGGTTAAATTCACAGACTTTCCTTCCTGATCATTTGCAACCGATGGGGTATGATCTCACCAGAAGGGGAGGGCATATAGTCTGGCAGATAGAAAGTAACCATTTTGCAAATGGGTGATTGACCCCTCTCTCTCCACGGTCTCTTACTTTTATTCCATCTACCTTTGAATATACTCTTATAACAAGACTCTAATTTAACAGGTTTTTATCTCTGGCCGGGGGGTGACATCCAATACCCATCAGGATGGAGCCAAGGGGATTGCAGGAGCAGCAAAACTGAAAAACAAAATCAACAAACCATAATTCAGCACAACAGAGACTCTATATCAACCACCTGGAACTGGGCCAGCCTAATCTCTCCCCATCCTGAACCTCAGGGAAATTTGCAGAAGAGGGGACAGTAAGATGGTAAGAGCACAAGGATGAGAGGAGTCATGATATGCAAGATACTCCACACAAGTTAGGGCCGAAGCAATAATAATAGGACTTTGCATGACCTGCACTCTGTCCAACACATTGTTGACCCCATAAAGTCTAGCATATGTACTAAAGTCACTAGGATCCTTGGAGGCTAAGGACTGACAGTCACAGTAGTGTTCCTAAGCTTAAGGGGAACACAGGAAAGGGTTCTGGGAAATACCCCTGGGTCCTTGCACTTCATCAGAGAGGAGGACCCAGAGGAGAGTCTGGCATGCACATTAAAGGATGCTCTGGGGATTGGAGGGGGGGAAGCCAGTGGGAGGGAAGCACTGGGGGATAGGGAAGAAGTGGGGAGGGGAGGGGGAGCATGGGGGTCATGGGGAGGTGGAGGAAGGGAGGGGACCAGTTTACCTGTTAAGTTTGTATGAGCGGAAATTAAAAAAAAAATCCAGTTTCACAGCAGTGAGGGGGGTGGGGTCAGTGTCCCATTTGCAGGATAGTTACCATCTACCTGACAGTTCCTATACACTCCCTAATTGGTGAAAGCAAACCTCTTCAGTTCCCCAGGAAGGGAAGTGAAAGTTCCATCTACTTTTGAGTCTCCTTTTATATTTACATCTTCTTCTAAACAGTCTTTTATCTTTGGTTAGGAGGTGACTTTCAATACCAGTCAGGATACAGTGCAAGAAGAGCAAAACTGAAAACAACAAACCATAATTCAGAACACTAAAGACCCTACTTTAATCACCTGGAACCAGCCCAGCCCAATCTCTTCCCATCCTAAAGCTCAGGGAACCTTACGGAAGAGTGGGCAGCAATATTGTAAGAGCCTAAAGATGGGGAGGACCACTGATATGCAAGATACTCCACACAAGTTAGGGCTGCAGCAGCAAGAATTGGACTTTGCCTGACTTGTACAATGGCTGACATGTCAATGATGCAGGGAAGTTTAGTATGGATCATAGGGGAGAAGGCTCCAGGCAGTAGGATCCTTAGAGGCAAGGGATTAACAGTCCTAGTAGAGTTCCCATACTAATGGGAAGCTCAAAAAAGGTCTCTGGGCTATGCCAGAGTCCTTACCCTTCACGGGGGGGGGGTGAAGTATTGAGAGGGAGGTTTGGCATTCACACAAAAGGATGCTCCAGAGGATGGAAGGGAGGAAGGGAAAGGAAGGGAGGAAGAGAGGGAGAGAGAGAGAGGGGTGTGAAAAGAAGGGGGAAAGGGGGTAAGGGAGGAAAGTGCAAGGGGTACTGGGGAGGGAAGGAGGGAGGGAGAGGACGGGGTACCTACTGAGTTTGTATGATTATGAAAAAAATAAATGTGGGAGAAAAAAAAGAAATCTAAGCGTTTGTTACCTGGGTTATTTCTTTAAATAGGAAAATATAATCATTAATCTAACAAGAAAAAAAAAAGTTTCAGTTTCAACAAATAGTATGCAAGGAAAATTTTATTCCTGGACTCCAGCATAGATACCAAAATTCAGCTCCTCATGACACTCATATTTACTTTCAACTTAAAAATGTCAATTATACACTATCTTACTTCTAGATTACTTATGAATCCTAGTAATATATAAGCACTATGTAATAATTGGTACATAAGTTGCTTAGGGGGAAAAAAGACTCAGAAAGGTGGCAATGTTTGTGTGTGTGTGTGTGTGTGTGTGTGTGTGTGTAACCTGTAGATTTTCTCCTCATAGATATTTATAGATATAAAGTGTCCAATTTTTGAACCATTGTCAGAGATACCTTCAAATATTTCCTCTACTTGCTTGTTTTGTGTAATTGCATTTAAATACTCTGATTGAATTGTGACTGTTTTCAAAGTCCTTAAAATTCAAATATGAACCAGGAGTAAATCTGTATGTAAGTCTTATGTGCAGTGCTTTATGTAGACTACCCTTTGCTAGGCATTTAGAGGTAATTAGGAATAAGTGAATTCATGAGGTTGAAGGTCTAACCCTGTGCAACTGCAGCCTCATAAAAACCAGCAGGTTTCTCTTTCCTCATGTGAGGACAGGAGGGCAGAGTAGGTGGTTGTTCAAATGCAAAGGAACATGTCCTCTCCAGACACTGACCTTTCTGCTGCTTTGACTTTGAACTTTCCAGTGTCTGGTAATACTGGAAACACATTTTTTCCATTATTCAAGCCAGTTAGACATTTGCTTATGACAACCAATGCAATATTGAAATTTTGATTGGTTAGTTTCATGCTAAATTAATGTTATTTCTCATGTTTCTAAAAATTATAGCATTTAAAGAGAAGGGAATTTTTTCTATAAGCATCAGGCAGACTCTAGCTAAACATATCAGTGACTGTATAAAAATTTACCCCGTGTCTTAAATCCATGCATATCAAGTATGTATTTTTTACCTTCCAATGTAATTATCAATTCAGCTCTAATATAAACACACATTCTTTGAAACTCAAACTTTTTGAAGGTGTAATTATTATTGATGATAACCATCTCTCTAGCCACTGTTCTAAGTTTATATCATCACAAAATGTTCTTGGACACCTCAACTTCAAAGAATAAAAACCAAAAAACAGTTCACAATAAAAAAATTAAAAAATCAATTTTTCTCAGATGTACTAATTGATGTACAAAAAGATCTATTACTGTGAAATTCAGTCCATTTCTATCAACATCATGTGTTGAAATTTGTCCATGTTTTCAGATGAAATCATAATGTTCCCTAAAAATAGACATAAAGAACAAAGTAATCATTTGTGTCTTCCTCAATCCAGTGGCAGTGTTTGTTCACATGTGTATATTAGATTAGAGAATTATAGCAGTTAGGAAATTTTCTATTTCTTAGAAGATCTTAAAACTTCCTCTTTTTTCATTTTACGGTAGGAAAAAGACAGATACCATCTTAATCTAGCAAGTCAAGTCAGCCTCAATATAAATGAGTTGTATTTTTACCTGGTAATCTCCGACAAAGTTATTGATGTCACTGCCAAATATATATCCCCTCACTATATTCAATAAAAGTAGGCATGAGGCAGATCTGTGCTGAGATGTTCTAACAAACAATGAGTTGCCATGCAGCTGGAGAGAAGGCTCACGTATAATCAAGAGGACCTTAGTTCAGATCCTGGAAACCTAGATAAAAAGGTGGATATGGTGGGATTAGCCTGAGATACTCTGCTGGGAAGTCAGAGACAGGAGAATTTCTAAAGCTCACTGGCCACCAAGTTTAGAACCAATGAGAATCATGTAAAGTGAAAGCTCTATCTTAAAAGAATGTATAGAATGATTGAGGAAGATACATAATATTGATGTCTGTCCTCTTTGTGCATATGTATATACCCACAAACAAGCACACACATTCATATCACACGTTTACATACATACAGTGCAAGTACACACATATGCATACACAGAGACAAAAAAAACTAATTATGTCAGATTGTAAAAGCCTAGGTTGTCAGGCAAAAGAAAAGGATTGTTCTCACCAGGCAAAGCAGCTTGTTAGAACATTTGGCAAAACGGGAACACAAAAACGATGATTGGTAAATGGTTCTAGACCAATCAGAATTTCCTAGATGGAATCTAGTCTGTAGTCTGGTAGGATAATAATATTAAAGAATGCTGAATTTGAGAATAGTACTTCACAATTCATTTGTTAATTTGAAGTCACTCCAAAATGAAAAACAAATGTTAAAACTATGTTTCATCTTCATTTGGCAAATGAGTTCTCACAACATTTTGTTTCAGACACTTACTCAAAATAAATAATCAGAAGTATTATGCATGAATTTCTGTTTACTGATCATCTTAATAAAGACTCCCCTAGCAGAGTTTTAGAGTGTTTTGCCTTTCTTCCTAAGCAGATAAATCTCTCTTCTTTTTTTTTATTTGAAGACTGTATGTAAAACACAAAAATCATACAGCTATGAACCCTCCTGCAAGTATTTGTTTATGGGTCCTTTAGTTAGAGCCTCTGCTTTATGTACCTCCACAGTTCTAGTGAATCCTTAAATTTTATTGCTTTCTTTGGCCATTTGGTTGCCTGATTTGCTTATCAACCAGATGTGGCATTCTATACAGCAGTCTTTTAGTTTTAACTCTTTAATCAAGTTAACTTTTTCACAGCATAGGCATCTGATAAGTATTCTATGAAGAGGCAAAAAAGAGAAAGAAGACAAAAGAAAACACAGAGGTCAAGCTTAGCAGGAGAAAGAGATTTGGGGGAAGGGGAACACTATGTGAAGTAGTATATTTGTGAAAAGCAAGGTTCCATTAACCAAGCTAAGCCTTCTAATCAGTACAAATTATGCAAAATATTCAGGATGAAACCTCATTATCAGACATGTCTGTATATGCTTACATCAGCAATGGTTGAACTGCTATCTTATCACTATCTAAATCTGTCATTATCTTAGTGAGTCTCTGCAGCAGCAGCAGAATCAGTTGCTCTCTGTCAAAAGGGTCAACATAAATCATGTGGAAATAATTAAGGTGCACTTTATATGCAAAGCCCTAATCATCATTTTAGTTTATGACTTGTCTGCTGTATTTAAAAACCCAACATGAACACAATGTGAAGACAGGACTCATATAGATATATTTTATCCTTTATATTTTCTACTTCTACTACTAAATAGTGGTAAATAGAATGTGGTTAGCACAAAGAAGCATGGAAGTAGGCAGTATTACAAAATAATTGTGAACAATATGGACAGATTAGAAAAGTTGTTCTCTAATCTATGTAGTTTGTCCACAATTCGGAATATAACAGAAAGTCCCCCAATTCCTCCAACATTTAGCTGAAAAATCTTCGGGAACTATCATCTTCATTTCTAACATAAGATAACAATGAAGATAGCAGAATCATACCCCTCAATAGCTATGACTTTCCTGAATCTTAATAACATGTTATGACATACTTTATTTTCAAAGAGGTTAAGAAAAACAAAGGAAACAAGCAAAAGTTTTAAATTATTGATTTCATGTCAAGCAAAGGCATTTAAAGCCTTGTAGTTACTGGATTTGTGCAAGCTAGAAATAACTTCTTCAAAGTATTTCTAAAAAGAAAACGAAATTATTTGCATCCCACAGAGCTGATCCATGTCCAAATTCCTTTTGAAACCACCAGGAGCTCTCGACACTTCCACTTGCAAGCTAAGAATAAGAAAGAATAAGAGACTCCACTAACTCAGTGGCTACAGAGACACAGGCTTCCAATCACTCCTATGAACATTTTTCCTAGGAAAAACATAGGACACATTTCTGCTTGTCTTTTTCTTTCTAGAGTCTATAAAATAGAGATTTTTTTTAATGTGATTAATATATTCTTCCTTAAGTAATTAGTACTTAGGAGTCCTTCTTTCCCTTTCATGTATCTAACATAAAATTCTCCAGCCAGGGTGTATAATTGATAAGTCAGTTCTTGACTGCCTGCTATTTTCAAGATGTAAATTTCTTTTCTGGCATGAATGAACTCATCTTGAAGAGCCAGGAGACAGAGAACCTCTTGGAGAGTCCTGCTGCCTGCCTAAGAGGGACAAAACGCAAAGAGGAGACTCAGCAGTACTTTCAATTTGAAGAAAATGAATCCTGAGAATCACATTGCTATGTCTTTGATTTCTTCTAGGTAACAGATATAAATTGTCCCTGAACGAGTAGATAAGAGAGAGAGTGGGGGAAGCATAAAAAGGCTAGAGTGATGTTCAGAGAGAGGGACCCTGACTGTGGAAGATGCGGGAAGCACATATCTTGGTGAGTGGACCGGCCTCAGGCCAGCCACAGGCTGGCAGTCCATTACAGTTAGGAAAGATGAAAACTGTTAATACCTGGAACATGGGCTGGGTGGTTTTGTCTACAGATTTTGTTAGCCTGTGTCAGATGGCTAAAGAACGTTAAATGAGAAACACCAAGGTAAGGGAAGGACTGGGTTGCAAATGCAGTGAGAGGTAAGACAGGGCTGGCACTGGGGACTCTTGCCTGCTGTAGAGAGACTAACGATAACCTTCATCCCAACAAGCACAGAGAGGTCTATTCATCTCTCTGTTCCCGTTGGTACCATAAGCAAAGCAACATGGCAGTAATTAATAAACTGAGGAGAAAGTACACTTTTATACTTGCAAACCAGACTCATCAGGGTAATATTTAAGGACTCCTTAAAGTCTAAGCACATAGAACAAAGAGTTTATGGAACTCTACCACAAGGAAAAAGAGAAAACCTAATAATAAAGGTCACACCATATCTTCAGCTCTGAAATAGCCCAGAACTCAGGTCTGGGGCGATGACTCAGATGCCTAAGCTTAAGAATCTTAGTCTGAATCCCAGCACTTATGTAAAAGGTGGGTTCTGTGGCCAATGGCTGAAATCCCAGTACTGGGAACCCAGAGTCAGAAAGATCTCTGGAGCCACTGGCTGGCCAGCTTGGCTAAATCAGAGACCTCCAGGTTCAGTGAGAAACTTTATCTCAAAGACTAAGATCAAGAGCAATTGAGCAAGTCAGTTTTGGGAAACTCTGGCTTGTACACTTAAAATATCGTCCCCCCACACACATATTTCACTCATATTTCACTCACATATTCACACACGCAGGCACACATGCATTTTCTCTCTCTCTTTCTCTCTCTCTCACACACACACACACCACATTACCATACACCCGCAATCACATGCTAATTAACTAAAATAAATAAAGCAGCCTAGAAATCCTTGCCCAGTAGATAATATTGTTGCATTTCTAATCACACTTGAAACACACAACTCCACTTGTTAATGTCAATAAACATACCTATGAAAGAGTATATAAAAAGTTCCTGCTTTTATCTGAGGGATTTCACATAAGTATTTGACAAATAACATTTATCTATAACTGTTAACTCATGTCTAATGAAATAAAATATAAAGTGTAGATTACATATAAGTCCTATTTCAAATATTTTTGAGATAATTTATTAAGTAGTAAGGCCGAATATTGAATATAATGCTTACGTATAAAGAAACTTTATTGTAATAATAGGCAAATTACCTCAAGTTATGCAAGTAATGAGGACTTGTAGAGCTAGTCATAAAACTGATGTCAAGCTGACATAGACTGTGCTTATCGATTGTGCAATTAACTCTTAAAGTTTATTAATGCCTTTCTACATCCCTCCAAAACAGCTACAGAGCTAATTCTTATATTAGTGACTTAGTAATTATATGGCCCTTGAGTTTCCTTATGTTTAACAAAGTCTAATATCTGTGTGCAGTATTTATTAGATTATTCATTTCTGTGATTTTTCTCATCAGGTGTTTCTCCATATTATGTTCTAAAATATTTAGTCTCTGTTCTAGACCACCACCCATCTTAACTAAACAACAACAAAACAAAACTATATATATTATATTCAGTGACCAAAAATGCCTTGTCATCAAAGCTATTTTAAATATTCTGCTGACTCAGATCACCATTCAAAGTGGACTAAAATCATAAGCTCACATGTATAATCTACAGCCTTGAAGATCCACATTGCTCTTTTACTACCATGTCCTGTACTTATTTCCCTAGACTATGAACTTTTTCTCCATTTCAGCTTATTCTGTGGCCACTTTTCTGTGTTTTAGTCAAGTGCATATTGTATTTTAAATGTTTTTCCATTCTAAGCATTTCACTGGCAACCACTGTATTAACTGTATTATTCCAGAGAATAGCATCTTTTTGCCTCTGCCTCCTAAGTGTTGCCATTACACATGTGCAAAGCCACATCTGGCTGGAACTACACAATTTCTTCTTGGAAAAGAAAGACAAGATTCCTCAACAGCTTGATGATCATTTGAAACTTAAGTAACCTGAGCACTGATTCCATGATTTTAGATTGATTTGTACACTGTCATCATTCTGAATTGTCATAAAAATTACTTTAAAAATATTTTATAATTTGCTTATTTTTAAAATGTCAGCCTGACTGTTATGGTTTGAGATGTGTTCCCCACAGTCTCATGTGTTTGGCAAGGTGATCGAACCTTGAGATGTGGAGCCTTGCTGAAGGAAGGCAGTCACAAGAGGTAGGTCTTGAGGTGAATTAGTCCCACCTTACCTCCAGGAGAAGTCTGCCTTTGCAGCAAGCAATCTTGAAGCTCTCAGCCTCCAAGATGTCTGCAGTGACTTAGCCTCCTCCAGCTTTGGCTAACCAGCCCTGCTGCCTCCACTATGAGAAACTGTACCTCCCTTCTGGAACCCTGGGCTGAATAAACCTTCCTTTATCCTTTAAGTTGCTTGATTTTGGGTGCTGTCTCACACAATAGTTAAGAGTAACTACTATACTGACTCAGACAAATGAATTTAAAATCAATTAAAAGAAGCTATTTTTGTTGTTTTTAAAATATCTCTATGTGATCACATGGTTTTATGAGATACTCATAAGGTATGTGTGAACATTGAAATCTCTCCACTGAAGAAAGCTGAATGGATTTAATGACAAAAAATTGAGTGGAATCAAGAGCTAGATTCTTGGTCAAAGTATCAAATGATGGTTCTTGGTTTCATTATTTTTAATATGAAAATAATTAAGAGGAAACAAGGGAAATTTGGGTAAATATACAACATAATTAATGCTAGAACTGGTATATAAAAATATATGCATAGAAGGTTTTATGTTTTAATGTATGTTATCCTATGGGATAAAAATATAACCATTGGTTAAAAATACTCTTAATGGTCAGACCTAGAACATATCAACTATATTAAATCTTTATTCTCCCTAGAACCAGTCAGTATTTGAAAAACACAGAAACATTGCCAAGAATCAATAAACAATACAGCAAAGGTTACTTTGAACTATGTAGATGTTCATCAACAAAAATAGTTTTCAAAATTTTGTAAACTGTATTCAAGTGAAAAAAATGGTCATAATGAAAAAAATAGCCAATATTCTTTCTTGAGCTAAGTTAAAAATCGATTTTTAGGTAAAAGCCTCAGTAAACTATAATAAATGTTATGAGATATAGAAGCACAAAACTGAAAAGATGGAGAGAAAAAGCCAGAAGTATAATTTTCTTACTGGTGTGTCCTGCTCAGAAATCCTTTAGCTGTGCTAAGCCCCAGAAGAGATATTTAGGAGATTATACTAAATTTGAAAAATATATGATCTGGGATTGAAATCTGTGAATGAGGAAGTCGAGCCAACGCATGACCTCTCAACACACCCTTTGGGTGAGTGGGTGTGCAAAATGAGAGTTCCAGAAGCATTCAGAAAAGGAAATGAACAAAAAAATCTCTATTTGACTGCCACATAGCTAAAAAATGCACACACCATCAACTGTGTACTGTTTGTCTACTAGGTGTGCTCACTGAAGTCTTTTCATGCAATAAACATAAAATTCTCAGAGATCAATAAAAACAAGAACACTATGAAAAATGACTTTAAACCTCTGACATTTTAAGGTCATAAGGCAAACAATTTCATCCTTCAGCTTGTAACTGTTAAGTAATAGGAAGAATTTATAAGAACGCATGGGATAAGGAAATTAATTGCACAATATTAAAAGTCTGACCAATAGGAAGTCAAGTGTAGTATGAGGTGGAAGGGGGTGAGGGACTCTCATCTGAGATGTAGCCACTGTTAAGGTGCCCACATTTGGGCAAGCAAGATGTTTGCAGGGTCAACCCCTACTTGCAAACCTGGTAACTTAAGTTCAATTCCTTAAAGTCCACAGGCAGAAGTAAATGTCATGAAACTCACTAGATCAACTGCTTCCAACACCAGTAGCAACAACAAAGTGATTAAAGAAGGGGGATTGTCGAGAAAAGTAAGTGGATCAGTAAGAGTCAGAGGAGCATAAGATCAGGATATAAATATATATATATTGAATACGATCAAAATATGCTATATGTATGTATGTAAGTATCACAACAAAAGGCTTTATTATCTACAACTCATATACACTGACTAAAACATTTTTAAGAAATCAACTGGTGGAAGAACTGCTTCCCTTCTTTTATTAGTAGACAGTTTTCCTGTAATTGTGGTAAGAAGAGTTCATAGGTTTGCTCTCATTGTGTTGAGCCAGGCCTGTACAACTCCCCATCTGTTCTTGAGACAAGAGATGCCTCCCTATGCCAAGGGTTTAATATCCTACCAAACACCCTGACAAAAACATTACAGACTCTTTCAGAGAGCTAAAAATTTGTGCTTTCAAACACAAAGCAACCATCCACAGATCATGACAAGAACTATTTGGAATGTTGAAAGGCCAGATGCCCTACCTTTCCTACATAGAGAGGGTCTGAACCCATGTATTCTTCCAGCACAAAGAACTGATTCCACACCCAGCTGCGTTTGGTCCGGGACCTCCCTGACTGGAAGTAAGGCTTGGATCTGGACCGGGGCAGCTCCGCTTGACTCATCCCAGAGAAACACAGGAGAAGAGCTATGAGCTCGAGAAAATAGCACAACTCCACTTTGCTCAGCTTCATCTCTTTTTTTTCTTCCTTTTTCCTGTGTAAGAAAAGAACCTTGACAAGAGAAAAGGCACAGTTCCAGTTGGCTTCGTAGCTCTTGCCTCCGGCAGGGTGTCAGCTGTGAGTCCAGAGATAATAATTTGTAGAGTGTTGGACTGGAAGAGGTCACCGGAGCTGAGCAGTCTTTGCCAAAGAATGGTGTAATAGGTACCTAGAACAAAGAGAAGAGCTCCTGTCAGAAACCAGAGCACATTAACCCTGCTGAAAAACAAAGTTCCCAAGATAATGTTGCTGGTGGAGTCATTAAAATATTAAAAAACACACTTAGAGGATTACAACAACGATCACCATGTTGGCAAATTACATAAATACTGCTGCAGAAGAACTAGGTTCATTCCACCACACAGCTTTAAAACTTGGTACTTTTTTTTTCCCCTAGGACAATTCAACGAAGCATATGGTTCCATTTGCACAAATGTAGCATCATCATTTAAAAGAGAAAAAAGACATTTTAATGTTAGCCTATATATATATATATATATATATATATATATATAATTAATATATAATTACAGTCAGTTTCATTTATTGGTACTTGGATGTGAAAGTCTCAAAGCAGGGATTTAACCAAATGGGAAGGACATATGCTGGTTTAAATCTCTTCAGTGAAACTGTAAAGAGAAATAAACTAGGAGGTGATTCAAAACCGGTTGACTGATTCTGAGTCACAGAACACCAGCTGTTTTGATGTGTTCTGATTTGATTGTGATCAGATGAAAAGCTCAGTGGTTTCCATTTTCCACCCTTGAAACTCATTGTTATGTGTACCCTGAGCTTATTGGGTGCCCTTCAAACTCATTGCCATATGTGCTGTGAGCTTGTTAGGTAATGCTGCTTCAGTTGAGCCATTTGCTGTTTTCTTGGATATTTCCTGGATAGTTTGCACCGCCTTGTGCATAGTAGGGCCTTCCTCTATGAACATTTATGGAATCAAATTATATCAATGGATAAATACATGTGAACACAACTATACATGTGATTTTCATTCATTTTCTCCCTCTTGCAATCAAGAGACGTTTCGGTGACAGCATAGAGGGAAAAATTATTTAGTGCAGTTACAGAATCCTGATTATGCAGCAAATGTAAAATGAGTTTTAATAAAACAGCTTACAGACACACCTTCAAAACACAGAGAAATGAGAATCTAGGACAAGATGCTCACTTAAATCACTCTGTTATACTGGAGAAGTCATTCTAATATAAATCAACAATAGGATGATTATAGAAAGCTCTCCTTCTCTGTCTCGTCTCATGTCTCTGTCTCTTTCCCTCTGTCTCTCTCTCTCTTTCTCTCTTTCTAATGTGTGTGTGTGTGTGTGTGTGTGTGTGAACATTGAGGCAGAAGAGAAGAGAAAATACAACTTTGAGGACATAAAGCTGAAGGTCCCTTATTAAAGTAGAAAAATATAAAATCCTCATGAGCTTTGCCCATCTTTCATATTTCTGTATATCTCCCTAAAAACAGCTGTACCTGCCAATCAACAGACAAATATTTCAGGTACCTAGCTTTAGGAGAAAAATAGTATGCAAAGTAGAAGAAATGTGGAGGTATAATGCATACATGTATTGTTTTAAAGAATCAGCATAATAGAAGAAAAAACAGATACAGTTGACCTGGAGCTCTATTAAAATGAGCTCATACATGTTGAAAATCTTTCTAAAGTTATGGTATTCTAGAGGGGATTTCAGAATGATCCATTGTTCAGAAATACATGCATGCTGACAAGCACCATAATGATGACCTCTGATTAAATGTTAGGTAGTGAATGCAATCTGTTAAAAGACAATTAGCAAAGGCAGAGTAAAGTAGAGACCAGAAGGAGGTAGAAAGGGTGGGCTAATAGGCAAACAATCTAATTTATAGGATTTTATGGCTGAATAGAATAAAAATATTAAACAATTTATTATTTCAAACATTTTTTGAATACAAAGAGATGATAAAAGTGTAAGTTGATGAATATGATAATTACCCATAAAAGTGTGTAAAATATATCACTCCATCAATATGTATAAGTGATAGAAATCAGTTATGAATTTTAAAAGGCAAGTGGAAAGTGTTTCCCCCATTTATTAATCACCCTGGAATAGCAACTGGTTCCAGTCTTGACATTTTGAAGGCCAGGCAACTTTAGGTCTTGCCCTGATAGTGCATTGCAGGTTCCAGAGGTCATCCAAAAGCTGCCCCGTTAGAAGAAAATCAGCAGATGCTTTGGCTGAGCTATGCACTCTGGTGGTAGATGAGCCCATGCATGCACTTTCAGGAATGCTGGTGTCATGCCTGACCATCAGTGGGAGTGACTGTCTGCAGGAGGTCAAGTTCACATAGTTTTCTTTACATTGGGATAAGCCAAGTTCCTGGGCACCATAAAGGATGCTTGTGGTTGTGGTTATTGTATTGTGATGGGCATGCAAAATCTGCAACTACAGACAGTTCCAGTTTCTCCACTCTCATTTCTCCAGAGCAGAATTTTCTATTAACGAAAAAAGAATGACAAGGGTTGGGGAGATGTCTCTGTGGGCAAAATGTTTGCTGTATGAGAAAAAAACCAAGAGTTTCAGGGTTCAGCTCCCATGTAAAAGCTTACTTAGTCATGTACTTGTCTGTAACCCCCATGTTGAGAAATGCAAACAAGAGGATCTTGTATGGACAGTCAACCCTGCAATGGAAGACTCTAGATTCAGTGAGAGACCCTCCCTCAAAAAATAAAGGTATCAGTAAAAGACAAACTGCAAATAACAGTCTAGAATTTGAAATTTGGGGATAGTAGCAACTCACATTGGTGAAGAATATGAGTATTTGCAACACTTCAGATGCAAACTATGCAAACCTGAGTCTGTCATACATTAGCTCCATGGACTTAGATAAAGAAAATTTTAAGAAACCAAGCTCCAAGAGGAAGTCTCAAGCCTTAAATATATAAGATGACTCTAACAGTAATAATTATAACAGTACTTGGAGAAGAAAAAGAAGAGGAGGATTTAAAAAAAGGAGGATAAAGAAGAGAAGGAACATATATGTTATGTGTTGAAATTAAAAAACAAGAAGTTTCTGAAAAGAATCTTTGGCACATATAAAAGCAACTAAAATAACAGTTAGGGTTATTATCACCATATTCCTTGACTGTCATAATTAAACTTCAGTTGTGCACTGATATTATTTCTGGTCTAATGTTACCAACAGTAAAGTAGTTTAGTGTTACACTAATGAAAAAAATCATGAAAGTTCTAGTTGATGCCAAAAAACTGCATGTTCATGAATTTAAAAAAATCTACATGGATACAGTAGCTCCTAGATATACTTGAAAGTAAAGAGAATGACTATCTTCTAAAAATACTCTTGTTTTCTTCATTGTTAATTGAATTCATTATTGTGGAATTTCATACATATGCATGATGTATTCTGATTGATCTCTTCCACAGTCTCCCTTATTTCCCTCCTCCACTCTTTCATTCCTACCAACCCATCTCTCAGTTGTCACCTTGTCAGACTCATGACATTAGTCTTGTTTTGTGACCCATGATGCTTAACCAGGGGTGTATGTGGCCACTAAGCGGTCTCTATCTAGAGTGTGGTCTTCAGATTGAAGACTGGTGGGCTAACCAGTGAGTGCACAGCTGGAGACCTTTATTCCTCCCTCATCACCAGCAAACAATTTAACAGTGCAGGGATTAACTCCTGGTATCTTTCTTCCTTCCATGCTTCACTACCAATGGACTCATGCTGTGCCAGCCCAGAAAATGAATTCATAGTTGCCATGAGTTTGTGAAGATGAGTTTTCACAGCCTCTGGCCATTTCTTCCAGTTCTTCCATTCTATCTGTCCCCTCTTCCACAATGTTCTCTGTGCCTGAACAAGGATGATGTAAATATGTTATTTGTGGCTCAGCAGTACTAAACTATGTCTACTCTCAACAGTTTTGTGACCCTGGATTTCCACATTCATCTCTGCTCACTGTAAGAAGCTTTTCTGAGGTTGCCCTCTCTAATTCTTGTAGGTCAAACACGGTCTCAGAAGTAGAGCTAACTTGAGTTTATTGAGGATTCCCAGTGATGATAACACAAAAATCCTGTTTCCAGGGGCAATATCTATGAGGTCTCCATTCTGCAATCTGCATACCTAGATGGCTTTTTATCCATCTTGGACTTCAGGTTCCACATTTGCCAACAAGTAGAAGCTGGAATAAATCATTTCAAAAAGCTTTTCTTAAACTCTCTTGACAATTACACAAAACTGATTTTGCCAGCTTTTTTTAAAGGTGTGATGAACAGCCTTTTGCTAATAATTAGAGATAAAGAGCAGCAAAGTTTAAGTGACAGAAATGTAAAAGAAAAATTTGGCCGGCTAGAAAGATGCAGCATTCTTTTTAATGAGGACCATTAATTTGCTCTCATTGCTGCTTAAAGAATTTTTTCTCTTCTGTTCAAAAAATGGATTTATCAAAGCAAAAAAATATAAAAGAAGTGAGTTGCTGACATATTAAGTGTCTGCTATGGAGATAGTATTGATGAGGGAAAGACTATTGAGAATTATGTACTATCTCATTTAAACAAGCTTTAAAAGCAGGTAATGGGGTTGAGAGATGGCTTAGTGCCTCACAAACAGAAGGACCAGACTTCGGATCTCAGATCTGATGTAAAAAATGCTGGGTAGAAATGGCTATGGCCTTCAATTCTGACTCTGAAAGACAGAAGCTGGGAATCCCCACAGGAAAGCAATAGGGATACTTAGAACAGTTCCAAGTGATTCCTTGGACCTCCACAGATATACACACTCAATTGCCCTCTGATACACACACACACACACACACACACACACACGTACAAACACACAATAAAATTAAATTACATTAAATCAGGTGATGAATATACAAGCATATCCACTCCAGTTTCTGATCCATGACTCTAGAATAGGGCAGCCACTTTAAAAAATCTTTAATGATTATTCACATTCATTATCATCTAGTCCATCTTTTATAAGAAACCATACATTATGGTCAACACATAAATTCCTTTGTAATTCTAGCAGATGAATAAATCATGAACAATCACATCCTATTTTTTGGCAACATTTGAATTATTTGCTAGATCTTGGCCAAATTTCCTTTCCTTTGTTTTAGAGTCTACAGTACTGTATTAGGATACTTTACCTGTCTGCCTGTGGCAACTATTTTTCTTTTACTGCTGTGTAACAATATTCATATATGACTCAAAGGAGAAATGGAGATTGGCTTATGGTTTCAGAAGGGATATAGTCCATTATGGAAGGAATTTCATAGCAGAAAAAATGGTTGAAAGTAGGAGGAGAAGGTCAATCCATGTATCCACAGCCATCAGGAGTCAGAAAGAGCAAGAGGAAACTCAGAAGAATAAGGGCTGGGACACCAAACTTCAAAATCTACCTGATGTTATAATCCTTTTCTCCAGCAAGGCTCCCCCTCTCACAGATGCCACATCCTTCATAACCATCAACACCAGCAAAACATACAAATACTTGACACTGTGAGAGTGAACTCACATGCAAATCACGACACTTGCTGATCAAGTTTGAAGGATAAAATTACATTTTGCTATACAAATAAATGCTTCTTTCTAGAATACATTTGAAACACTAGAAAATGGAATTTGTACAGTTGCGACTTGAACTGAATGTCCTCTTGACATATTCACCAATATTTCTTGCAGTTACTAATGCTAGAGAAATCCTGTCAAACCACCAATAAGCTGCTCTTTTCCTTCAGCCTCCTGAATACTTGCTCCTTATACAACATATGTGACTCTGAAATTAAAGATGTGTATAATAGTGCAACAGTGCTGAATTGGTTTACCATGTAAGAAAAGAACTTTGAAGCTTTATTTCAAGAAAGACAAGTACACAGGTGTTTTCAGCTTTTTCTGAACGCGGCTGTCGCACAGAAGAAACCAGAACTAGAACTTGAGATTTCCTCATGATCTGTGTAATTTCTCCAGATACTCTATCTAACACCTTCCAAATGTCACAGCAATTGTACACATAAGTGAAATTTGAACATATCACATGTTGCTTTTTGTCAACATATCACAATAGCTTTAGTATCATCTCATAAATCTATGTTCTAGAAGAAAACTCCAGACAGTGTACCTTCCACTCTACCTGCTTCATCTTCTCTCTCTTTTCTGTCTCCTCCCCTGTCTAAGGAGGTTAAAGAGATTAAAATCAAAAACTATATCAGAAATAAGTACAAACTTTATGCCCATACCATGTGCTGAGTATCCCATACCTGGTGGTGTGGATTGGATATTATAATGTAGTGACTTTTGAGAGAGTTTAAAACCTGACCTCATGTCTACTGATGGCTTACTGAAAAGTGTGGGTATAAGGTTGAGATAACTTCAACAGATCATAGTCAACTTCTAGACAGTTACAATATGGAGATTTATAACTCAGAAGAAAAACAAGAGTAACCAGTGATATCTAAGCAGATGACAGAATAGAAGTTGGTGAGAAGAGTTTAAAAGGAAAAAAAGAGAGCATATTGAGGACAGGTACTAGACTATTACGTAATTTGAAATGAAAATATCAAAAAATATAAGATTACATTGATTGATTTTATACTTGAAGGTGATGATTTATATTTCTTGTTTATGATATTTTACAAAAATTTCCAAAGTTATTTCTTATGAAAACTCATCATAAGGAATGCTATAATCCACATAACACTCTTAGCCATCAATCACAGTAAATGTCAGAGCCTTGAAAAGGAAACCTTAAATGTAGTGAAGAAAAAGGAAAAAAAAGAGATATGTAAGACTCAGTCAGATAGCACTGACTAAATCAACATCAATTTATTTGGACTAAAATAACTAACATGTTCCCTTAATTTTGTTCAGCTCTTATCTCAAAGCATATTATTTATTAGTCATTTAAATTTAGTAACTACCATTATTTCATCAGAAGAAATTCATAATAAAAATCAAGTGACTGTCATGCCAACATGCTCTTAATATAATGCTTTGTTTATACTTAATATACAGATGGAAAGTCTTTTTCTAACCAAAAATACCTAAAACTTTGAATACATCAGCATGTCAATTGTGAAGCTGCAGAAGTAACAATCTTTCAAAAATTGCTTACTCTTAATTAAAGTCATCATGTAAAGAACTTGTCACAATCTACTTATTAACATAGTATGAGAGAAGTTCATGAAGAATATCTATATGAGCATGGTGGTAGTACAGGTCGTGTAGCATCCAGAAGACTGATGCAAAAGAATCAAGCATTTAAGGCCATCATAGACTACATACAGAGGCACTAGCAGAAGAGCAAATGGCAACAAATGTCTGATCGAGGATGTATAGCACACACTCAGCACTGCACACTATGCAACAATACGTGCTAAAAGAATACCAGCTATACTGAAAGGAAATACATTGTCATCTTAGATTTCACAATAATTGACATTAAATTAGAATGCTTTGATAACAACCCAGTAAGAGTGAGCAATTGCTTATCATAGTTGGAGAGTTGCATTCCAAAGGTTCTCTAAATTCTAAGCAAAGCACAACTGCTCATGCCCTTTTACCTCTGTGTCAGATGTAGGCTCCACACTGCTTTAAGATAGAATGAGTATGGTACCAGCACACAGCTTATTTCCAATAGATATTATCAAGTTAAAAAGAAGTCAGGCCTGACTTTTCAACACTGATGCAATTCATGACTAGATGGCACAGGATAATTCAAACATAAATTTACTAACTTGTGTTTTTCTAGGAAAGCAATGAGTGACATTTGAAGGCTGTCAATGTATTCAACAGAGCAATCCATGAGAATCAGAAAGCTCCATAGTAACAGAGTGCCAAACACTACCAGAATCTGTTATTCTTTGGTGGGTTTTGTTGACTCAACTGTAATGAACAGCAGTACAGGAAATCGTGGTTGTAACATCAAAGCGAAATGATAAATAAACAGAACCATCTTGCTGTTGGCCTATCAGGAGGAAACTACTGTTTTTAAGATTGGGTCAAAGCATAACTGTATTTTGACAAGGAGCAATTTTTAATGAATCCCTTAAGGAGGGCAGATGACATCTATATTTAAAAGCAGGATTTTTTACCAGCAGATTCTAACATTAGACATTAAGCTTGATAGAACCAAAGGGAAAGTCTTATAATGCCAACAAACAAAAGGAAAGATCTCATCACCCAAACAAAACATAGGCTATTGCAATGGAAAAGCAGAGAAATAAACAACAACAATCAACCAAGGTGCAGAGTACCTGTAACCCTAAAATGTTCAGCCAGAATTAGACCAACCAAATCTCTCCCCATCCTAAGGTTCAGGGGCTGTAAAATTATAAGAGCCTAAAGGTGGACAGGTCCATAGCTGGCCAGGGCAGTCCACTCAAGACATGGTTGTTGCAGCCAGGAACTTACTACAGTGAGACATATCCTCATTAGACCTGCACTATGACTGACATATCAATATTCTCCCATAGACTAGCAAGGAACTCAGGAGATAGGGTTAGATATATCTGTCAGTACATCTACCTAAGGAAGGGTCACTTAATCTGTCACAGAGACCTGAGCCCATACCAATATAGACAAACCAAAGGAAACCCTGGAATCCACACATGCAATCAGGGAGGAGGGTGGGTAGGAGAGGAATGGATTACTGAAGGGAAGGAAAAGTGGGAGAGAAAAAGGGGAGGGAGGGAGGAGGCAGGGACAACCACCCATTATGTTTGTAATTAAGAAAAATAAATATTAATTTAAAAAAACCCAAAACGGTATTGCTGCAAAGCCATGCCAATAGAGGGTGCTATACAGAACAGCATGATTGCTTGGGGAGTATCTTTTCCATTGGTTTATTCTCGATGTCCAAAGTGTTTTAATGTAAACTCAAGGAAGAAATTGTATTGATTCTACCAATAGCCTCCTTATAGGTCTCATCACTCTGGTTTCTTCAGGATAGCAGAATCTTTGGCCAATGAAGGCGTTCCTGTTTTATTCACAGAGTTAGAGCAGTTGGCTTTGCATGACAAAAATTACTTATTCATGCTCATCTCCACTTATTTTTAAAATATATTCATTCAATACATTTCAATTTTTTGTGGCAATGAGTTTTAATTTTTAAAGTTACAAATCAAATCGCTTGTCATTCATGAGGGAAGTGAGGGCAGAATAACAGTAAAGGGTGTAGAAATCTCTTTTATATCAATGTGTCTTTGTGTAAGATTAAAATGAAGAATGAGCAGTATTCAAGACTAAAATTGCTTTCCCACTTGTAAACAACCCTTGCAATAAAAAAATGACTAACAAGTAGGTTATGATACTGAGAAGTTAACTATTTCCACAGAAATTGAGCAACTTAGGCTTAGAAGTTTAAACATAGAATGCCAACTCAGAAAAAAAATTTAGAAAATAAAATGCATATATAATCCCATTTTATTTGACAAATTAACTATCAAATAGCTATAACTTATTGGGTTGTGCTTATAAATGCTATCAAGAAAGCTGTCTACTACTAATATTTCTGTTATAGATGCTCTTGATATAGTTTTGCTATCTTCAGCTTCTAGTATAGCGATATGCAGCTAGTCAGTAGTCGAACCTGTATTTTGAAGTTTACCTTCTTATTTTCTAAGATTAATGATGATAAACCTCATTGGTGAGATTTGGGACTGTTTGTGATACATGACTTCTCAGGGACAGAAACTGTGATGAAATCCATTAGCTTCCTAGGTCAAATAGAATTACAGCCCTAGTCACAGTCTCCTACTGGTCTCCAGCCTGCAGAAGCAGGCAGGGACCCTGGAAGTTCATCACAGAGTTGTAGTATTCGTCTCCTTATTAAACTTCCCTAAGTGGATTCTAGAGTCAGTTTCACCTAAACAAATCCCCTGTTATGATGCAAAAGGCAGAGAGGAAGGGGAATACTGACTGACAATGAAGGAGAAATCCATGCTAGTGAAAAAGGTAAACAAAGTGACAAAACACAGCCCTTCTGAATTATTTATGTAATAAAAATGACAATGTTATCTAATGTGCTCTCTCCTCAGCTTTTACTTTTGCAAGAAATCTTAACTGTATCCATTTCAGTTTTTAATTTGCCCTTGTATTTACCTTGTGCTAGGTGTGATTTAAGTGACTTCAATAAAAGACAGTGTGTTTCAATGAAGCCGATGCAATAATAACAAGAAATAAATTCTACTGAGAGGAAATTCTACAATAGGATCTGAAATGAATGTATAGGCAGATGTCTGCATATTCGAATGCACTGGAAGTTTTTTAAGAGGCCCCCAGAATATTAGGGTAGGGAAAGTGCTCCAAGGGGCTTCTTTCTGCAGAACCAGCAAATTCCCAGAGGAGGCACTCTTGCCTTGCTGGTTACAGCTACAACTGCTCTGCTTGTCACAGGCTGGAGAGATGGTCACACTAGGACTCCAATCACATGGCTTCTGGTCTTGTCCTCAGCTCCCCTATTCCCCAGAAAGGAGTGAGAACACTTCCATCGAAGGCCCTTTTCAATTAACTCATGAATGCTGCTTATTTGGGAAGTTTTTGAACCTCTTACTTCAAACTAAGATTTTGAAGCCTTCTCATTAAGTTTTTTTAAAAAAACAAATATTTTAAAAAGACACATTTTGAGACAGAGTGAGAGCATTGTGCTGTGGTGCAAGTTGTTAACACAATAACTCCAAAACCTTATGAAAACCGAGATAATTGGAATCGCTCAGCAGTAACTATGTGCACAAGAGAACAATTTATGGTTTAGTACTTCACAAAGCATCTCTGAAAGATTTGATAAAGTATTTGACTTGACACAAAGATGCATTCACTTCTTCATATCCAAATTCAGTCTGAGAAGTTTATCCCAACACTGCCAATAAAAAAAAATGCTGAATAACAGAATGATAGGAACACTGGCAAAGAGATGATACTGGAGAAGAGGCAGTGGTTTGATTTTCAGACGGAAGAAGACTGAACTGTGGCCAAGCAAATGTGCTCTCCACCCTCTCTTCCTCATTGGACACTAAAATCAGAGTCAATTCAAGGGTAAATAGCAGTAATATAGATGCCTTACAAGCATCCTTTTATAAGAAAGGAACAGCTCTATGCTGTTAAATCAATAAAAGAAGACTTAGAAAGAATTGTGAGTCTGTCAACTGAGTGTTAACACAATCCTAATGACCTATCACAACCCTTAATTGCAATGATATCTCATGTTGTAAGTGTACAATGCCTTTTTATTAACACTGCAAACGTTAATGGCTCTTAGCAGGGTGATGGGATGTGGTATTTGCTTTTTTTTTTTTTTTTCTTCCCACAGATAGACTTTCAGCAAGCAGTACCAGATAAAACTATTAACAATGTCTAACTACTTGCTCCAACTCCCTCCATACTAACCACCAATACACAGCAAAGAGTCCACCACATTGCCAGTCTAACCAACTGCCTCCAGGTCTTTGCATACTTTTGCAAACAGCCCTGGCAATAAGGAAAGGCATTCTTAATGAATTTCTGCTTTGCACAGAGTACTAAGAAAAAAGCTTTGGTGAACACAATGCCTAAGGTTTTTTTCAGAAAAGAAGTCACTGTGGAGTGTTTCTGGGAGCGTCAGATATAATGACTTTCCCTCTTAGCTCCTTCTTCCACTTAACTTGCCTTCAGAAAGACAATCTTAAAACTATGTTGCTGGCAGTGCATCTGCGACTGATCTTAACCTCTTACACATTTTTTATACTGCTGATCTGCTTTTTAGAATGCACACTGTCACTTTGCAACAGTGATATATTGATGTTGCAGGGATTTTTTTTTTTTAGTCTAAAGTTCGCTACATCTACCTCTGTATAAAACACTCGCTCCTTACAAAAATCATAAAGGGAAAAGTCTTTTACAGATATTTCAACCCATATTTTTTGTCTTAATAAAAAAACAAAACATTTCCTGCACAGTAAGATGTTTTCCACGTACCCATGGTACGATATGCAGATTTCTACCTTTGATTTTTTTTATACAGTTTGCCATTTTCCCGGTGCTGGGTGAACACATTGCTAGTCTTTACTCACCTGAACTTATGCCATCTAAGAAATCCGAAGGGTTAAGGATCTAAACCATGAAATCACGGAGAGCAAAAGTCCTTTTGTGTTAATCCACTCTGGAAGGTTGTATACCAGCCACTAGCCATGTACCATGTAAACCGAGAAGTCCAGCATGCATTCCGGAGAAGCAGGGCGCCTCTTTGCTCAGCGCTCAGCTAACATTCAAACACCGGGACAGAGGAAAAGCAGGACTCCAGGAGAGCACAGAGCGGAGGCAAACCCTGCTAAGGCACCTTCTCAGCAGAATACTAATGCAGGGAAAAGCAAAGCCACCTTAGGTGAGATCCACCTTCACAGAAAGCCAAAGGTATCTAGCGCAGTTGGCAGAAAGGACTCTGGGGCACGCAGGCGCCTGTCCCCTTCCAGCCTCAGACCTTGGCGGAACCCAGCGGTCGGGGTGGCGGGGGAGTTGTGCCCGCCTCCATCCCAGGTCATGGGAGGGGTCCGCAGTGCTCCTCTAGGAGGAGAGCGAAGCGGTTGGCTGAGGTTCCCGGCCACAACTGGAGAGGGCTTGGGATTTGCTTTCTCTTACCCTCAACTTCTTGCGCCGCGCCTGGTGTCTGTCAACACCGCTTCCAGGGCACCGCGCGCGAGCTCAGTCCACTGGCGCGTCTTGCCTCTCAGCACCACGTCTCACGACAGCACGCAGTAACTTGGGGACGCCGAGGGAAACTCCGCACGGGTCCCCCGCCCCCCGCCCGCCTGGGGCTGGCAGATCCTTCAAGCTTCCGAACGCGCACAGCCTGGACGTGCGTCTGCCCCCCCACCCCGCGGCGCCTTCCCCACCCCCAGGCCAGGCCGGACCCACTCACCTGGGGCCTCGCGGCGCGGCCCGCGTTGTCCGGCGCCCAGAAGCTGGCCGTGGGCATCCGAAAGAGGGGTTGGGGATACCCGGGGCGCCTAGCTCGGCGAGCGGGGCAGACCGCAGACACTCGATCCGCACCTGCTCGGCCTGGCCGGCTCCCCTCTTCTTCCAATCACAGAACACTCCGCGGGGCGCAGATACCCTGTGGGACCTCAGACGTCGGGATCCCGCTCCCACCAAGGACTACGAGGACCTTCACTTAATGGGATCTCAACCCCACCCCCCACCCACAACCCAGATCGCCCCAGAGTCTCCAGGACCAGGTCCGGAGCCCACGAGAGCGCGCGTCCCTGGAAAGGGCAAGAGGGCGAGCGCGGGAGGTGAGGAGAGGGTGCGCGGGACCAGGACCGGGAGTGATCGCGAGTGGGGCGATGAGATCCCCGGCCGCGGCTCACTGCCAGCGCTGTGCCGGGCGTCACAGATACTTCGGGAGCTCCTGGACACCCGAGAAGGGAATTGGCCAAGATCGGGAAGAGTGAGCCGCTCAACCGGCACGCGCGCGCACACATCCACACACGCGCACCCTCCTCCACCTCCCCGCTGACAGATCTGTGCAGATGGATTCCTTCGCAGGAAAATAAAGGAGCTGCTTGAAAGTAGGAGGGGCGGAAACCCATTCGTCTAAGCCGCCTGAAGTACTGGCCACAGAAAGCCACTGGCTGGGAGAGTTTTGAGAATTTCCAAGCCCTCCCCGCCCCTCAGCCTGGTCTTGGTAGCCATTGATCAACTACGCTCCCGAGGCGTGAAAGCAAAGTCGTAAAACTAATCAGAACTTACAATTTCCTTGCTTGATAGTTTTGCCCTTTCAATCTCCTCGGACTGGCCAAGTTCTACTTTCTTTACTTGTGCAAATTTTCCTCCCCTGCTGGGCTCGCTAATGCAAAACTTACAAGGTGGAGGATTTGTGCTCAGGGTGGGACCGAGGACCGTGGCGAGGCAGGAAAAAGAAGTGTTGCAGATCTGGAATTGGCAACCCACCGCAGCCGGTAGAGAGGAGTTCGCTTTGTTGTCCTCGGTGGACAGAACCTGGGAGACCCTGTGTTCTGTCAAAAGGGTGAGAGAGATGACTAGGTCATTACCAAGTGTGTTTCTCTGCGTTTTCCTCATTCTCCCAATGGACTTTGTGCTCATCGGATCCCGATGATAGGAGCATGGGCTTATCTGTGTCAAGCAGCTCGGATTTCTAGTTCATGCAAACATTCTAGTTCTTGGACCAACCCAGCCTGTCCTGACCCTTTAGCTTGCTTTCCCCTCCCTGCATCAGTCTAGCATTTAAAGGGAACTCTACAGCACCTCAGAGAGCCAGGTTCTGAGGCAGGAGGATTGGGAAGTCATGGATAGCCTGGGATAGGTACCCAGAGACATTCCCTCTGAAATTCAGTTAAATTAACTAATAATTGAATATGAATTCTGTGCTAATAATTCCAACATCAAATAGGTTAAAATTCCTGGTAAGTTCAAGTGTCCCTGCTTGGCACTACTTCATTAGGATATCTGTAAATTCTCCGTTTCTGTGATGTACTCATAACATCCAAAATGCTACATTTTATGGTCACTTCATACACATGTATTTTCCTAATGACCTGGTGTTAGATAGGCTAATTTCTCCTTCAATTGCTCGGGAATGAAAAACCCGGGAGAACAAAAACAAGCAGTCAATAGAACAATACCTAAAGACTGTAGTCCCGTTCTTGGAATAAAGTATTGTAAATTTGCATCTCATCTGGCATGGAACTCTCAGCCTGTCAGACTTGTGTCTTCAGTTCAGTCCCTGCCTGGGTCATTCAACTGTGATAGGTGACATTGTGACAAGCAATCAGGAACAGCACCATACTCCTCTCCTACCATCCTGTTCTGAGACAAGGTCTCATGTAGGTGAGGCTGATCTGGCCTCAAACTCTATGCTTCTTATATAGCAGAGATTAACCTTGATTTCTTAATCCTTCTACTGTGCCTTCCTGTGGCCCCTTCCCATACATTACTATCTTTATTTACCATTATTATCTTTAGGACATCACATACAGAAGGAAATTATTTACAAAATATTAAACAAGTTACTTCAGTGATACTTGAAGTTTTCATATCTTCCTTTTTTTGTATGGAGTGTATACATGCATGAACATGAATACTCGTGTATATACCTGCGCAGATGCATATTCCTGTGCGAATGTATGCAGAGGCTAGAAGAGGACTTCAAGGTGACTTCCTGTGTCACTCTCCACCTGTTTGCCTTTGAGACAGAATCTCTCACTGAACTAAAAGTTCCCCATCTCAAATAGGCAGTGAACCTCCAAAATCCACTCATCTTTTCCCCTGGGTGTGATACGACTCAGTTTGTATGCAGGTGTGGGGACTCAAACTCAGATCCTCATGTTTGCTCAGCCAGCACTCTTACCCATGCAACCATCTCCCCAGCCTCCCACAGCTTTCCCTTACTTGCACCTCTGCATGAAGATGGATTGTAAATTCTGGATTTAATCTTAAACTAGATGTTTCCATTCTACCTGACTTCCTTTGCAACATTTTCTTTAAACTGTTCCTCTGGAGCAGGAGAGATTTATCAGTGGCTGTAGCATTTCTTTGTCTTGCAAGCAAAAGGACCTCAGTCCCCAGAACATATGTAAAATGCCGGGTAGAAATGGCAGCAACCCCTCTACTCCAGGGGCAGAGCTTGAGAATAAGGAGATACAACCATCCAGGAGGATTCTCAATATCACACTAGTGCCTCCACATACTTATATACACTCCTTTACCTATGCTTGCACGTGTATATAAACACACACACACACATACACACACACCAACACACATACACATGCAAAAACAAAATATGACCTATGGATCAATTATGAAAATGTTCAACCAGTTCAGTTAGGCAGAATACAGTTTCCACGCTAGCCAGCAGCTGTGCTTCACCTGCTTATTTTGGAGGATGATCAAGGCTCCTTTGGATGAAAGACATTGGAGTTCATGGTTTCAGAGTGTTTGCTCCATGGTCACTTGTCTCCCTATCTCTCTAAACCCACTCACTGTGACTCACAACTTCAGGGCAGTCAGAAGGTATGACAAAGGAGGTGTGTTCACTCATGTTCACCGGAAGCAGCCCAGGAAGTATGTAGTCCCACGTAGCAGTCAGAGACTGCTATGGCACCTATGGCATTCAGTGACAGCACCTCCCAAATGTCTTTTCAAATTGTGCATCTGTTAATAAATAACAAAAGAGCACTGGTGATCTCACTGGAAACACCATTGCAGACATCCCTGTGTGCTTCCATATCTCCTAAGAGTTCCTAAATCGAATCACATCAATGATCAAGATGGACTCAGTGGTTTCGTCTCTGAGCTGTGGGCACTTAGTCTGAGATGAGCTGATGAAAACGGGTGGACTTTGTGAAGATCTGAGGGAAAAATGTTATGTTCAGAGCAAAGATGAGAGTAGTCTGCAGAAAGAAAAGGGTGGTTGTATTGAGAAATGCAACTTAGTACACAGACAGTGTGAATAGAGATGGCTCCCATAGTGACTGAAATGGCCCAGATTCTGCAGGACCTTCTCATTCTTGAAGCTATTTATAATTTATTTCTAAAGAGAAGCCAAAAATCAAGGTCAACTACACACAAAAAGCTCTGAGCTTTAGACTTCAGTCAAGTTAAGACAAAAACATACTGGATTAGATTTTTTTCTCTTGTTTCCTTATGCCCTTGTGTCAATTAGAAATCATAATTTTCTGAAAAAAAGTGAAATTACTCTTAGAAGATTAATTCAGACATTTACCAGTGACCTCATAAACTTATGCATGAAACTTCAATTAATAATTAATAATAACTAATAATTAACAAATAATAATATACATATATGTGTGTATTCAAATCTGCTGAATCAAACATTTTATTTTTTCATTGTCCATATAAGATTAATATACTGTAGATTTTTCCTCTATCTATAACAGTTCTCTTTTCAGTTTATTAAAACTTTTGCTTCAATTTTTAAAAGTCATCTATTTTTCCAACCAAATCTATTTTTCCAACAAAAAAAGATAGTAGCACTGCACCATGGCTTCTTTCAAAGCAGAAAGTATTACCATAGATATGTTATCTCTCAAGGCAGATTTGACAGTAGTAAGAATTTTCTGATGAGATTGCTGATTAGGTTAAATTCGCATTCTGTTCATCTGGATGTTACTCTAAAGTCAACTGAAATTCAGCTACCTGATAACAAAGAAACTGAAAGTAATTGTTATTGAGAACTCAGTTCAACATGTTATGGGAAGTCATAGGTAGAGAAAATAAAAGACATCCGGGAGGTTGAATTCCTGTCTAAAAGGTAAACTCTTAAAAAGTTGGGCAATATGTGGCTGTTCGTGTTTATCACTTCTCGCAAAAATTATGAAAGTCAATAGCAAATATTTTCATTGTATAATGACTAGGATTTTCTGGGCATGTCTGTCTTAGAATTCATTTCATTTACTAAAGCATATTTCCTTTTCTAGAAAAAGACACTTGGATGAAAAAGTTTATCTTAATGGATATACTCAATTAACTTCTAAACGTTAACAAGTGAACTCCAACTATATGCTAGGGTAGGTGATAAGAACAAAGACGAATAAGCTATACAGGTTTTAACTTCAGTACCCTCCTAGTCTGTTTGGAAAATAAGTGTTTATACACACCAGGTAACAAGGAAAACACACAGTGTCAAACGTGGGAACATAAACAAAACAGCAATGGAAAAAAAAGAGGTATGGAAAGGAAAATAAAACATTTGTGGAAATCCAGAACTTCAAAGACTATATCAACCACCTAGAACTAGGCCAGCCTAATCTCTCCCCATCCTGAAGCTCAGGGACATTTGCAGAAGAGAGGGCGGTGAGATTGTAAGAGCAAAAGGATGGGAGGAGCAATGATTTGCAAGATACTCCACACAAGTTAGGGCCGAAGCAATCATAATTGGACTTTGCATGCCCTGCGCAATGTCCAACACACTATTGACCTCACAAAGTCTAACATTTGCTAAAAGCACCAAGATCCTTGGAGGCAAGGGATTGGCAGCCACAGTAGTGTTCTTATGCTTAAGGGTAACACGGGAAAGGGTTCAGGGAAATGCCACTGGGTCCTTGTATGTCATCGGAGAGGAGGGCCCAGAGGAGAATCTGGCATGCACATTAAAGGACTCTCTGGGAATTGGGGCGGGAGGCACTGGGGGATCGGGAGGAAAGGGTGAGAGGAGGGGGAGCAGGCGGTTGGGGGGGAGGGAGGGAACTGGTGTATCTATTAAGTTTGTATGAGTGAAAATAATAATAAAAAATGTTAAAGAAATATTTGTGGAGCCCCAAGAAAATTATAGTCTGTTACTGAAGGGTCTCAAGAAGGGAAGTGTGCCCACTGCATTGAAGGAAGGATTCTCATAATGAGGTTAAATCTGCCTTGAATTGGAGGAGAGGTTCATATTTAGGGTATTGAAGAAATTTAGGTAATTAGAGTTTTAATCAAAGTAATAGTCATAACATTAGTCATATATGAGCATATCATGTATATAGTCAGAAAATATTAATTGATTTGAAACCTTTCTAAGGCTCTCTGAGGCTTCCAGAAAATTACTTCAACTCCTAGTTTGCAAGAAAGACACTCTTTCCTGAATCACTCAAAAAAAAAAAAAATGACACAGATTAATATTGGAAAACAGAAATAAAGAATCCACTTAGCTTTGTAGTGACAAGTGAGGTTTTCCAGTTGTCCCTGTCTCCCTGATATGTATATGACTTAGTCTCCAAGCTTGAGAATATCTGAAATGTTGAGGGTCATCAGTTAACATTTTCAAGTAGAAATTTAATTTTATGCTATGACATGTCAAATTCCACAGCATTTTTTTCCTAAGGAATGAACTCAACAGATCAACATTTGATTTGGATTCAGTATTGAATGCCAAGGCAAGAAAACACATATTTAAGTGGCATATGATACTACCAATGTGAGATTGTAGCTCTGGATTCAAAATCAGTAGAACACAAATTACTCTTTATTTATTTTTTTAAAATTGTTTTATTTATTATTTATTCATTTGTGCGTGTATGCATGTGTGCACATGTGTGTTTGTATGTGTGGGTATGTATGTGTATGTGTGTGTAGAACCAGGGACGAATTCGGGAACCACCATGGACGCCTCCACCTCCTTCTGCCCCGGGATTCACAGGCTCCGCCCTACCAGAACCAGAAACGCAGGCCGCCCCTGCTTCCGCCCAGCATCTATAGGTGGGGTCTAGGATCCGAACTCAGGACCTTCCGCCTGCAAGGCAGAGGCTTAACCCCTGAGCCACCTCTCCAGCCCACAAATTACTCTTTAAAAAGCAGTTCAAATCAAAATTGTGAGAAATATTACAGCTACACCTGCACTATCTCCTGAATTATAGTTCTTCTGTAAAAGCCTTCTAAACCATTCAGAGAGCAAAACAATAATGCAAATTCCTACCGTACCATTGCTCCATCTATCACTTTGTGCTAAGCTTTAGAATCCTTTGAAAAAAGTGGAATTTTACAGTAACACATGTTTTTTTCATAAAATATTTATCATGTGCTGTAGAGCAGGTTTAATGGCCAAAATTGTAAGATTTACAAAGACAGTGAAGCTGAGATCTTATGTAATATTCTAGGAAAGGGAAAGGTGAAAGGTCACTCATGAGAAAACAGTCAGCACTGAGGTACAGGACTCCAAAGAAGATGCATGCATGATTTGAAATGTTCTAATAGCATAAGAGAAACTGACATCTCATGTGGACATTAAGATCTGAACAGGACACCAGAGGAAGTCAAGAAGGAAATGAGAAAAGCATATGGAAACTTTCAAGAAGAGATGGATTTAAGCTTTTGACTAAGTAAAGGAAAATTCTTTTATACAGATAATTTTCTTAAGCAGAAAGGAGTTTCCCTAAGCATGTATGCACTGGTACCTCTTATATTTGCATAGAAGACAAACCCCAGTTTCCCTGAATAGCTGTTACATGCCTCTCACAGTACTAAGCTCACAGCCTTCTGCATGTGGATCTAGAGAGCAGCTTTGCTCTGGATTCTGCAAGGTTTATAGCTGGTACCACTCAATTAGATTGAGTGCATTTGGAGCACACATAAAATGTGCACACAGGAATTAGCTGATTTTCATCTCCTGAATGGACCCACCCATATCACTCCTTAGTATACATGACTAAAGTCATATTCCAAAGTGCAATGCAGAAGGGGGAAATATGAAACTTTATATACTATGAAGAATTCTTTGGTGAAATGAGAAAGTTTATTTGAAGTTAAAATTCAGGAAGGTAATCATGCTTAGTGAAATATTGAATTATAATCATAATGGATAATATGGAGAAAAAGGACAATGATCTTTTTAGGAAACTGAATAGCAACAGAATTATAAAATAGCAATCATGTCTCCACCTCCCATATTTTGAGCTGAATGATTAAAAAGGAATATAAAAAGTGAATCTCTGCTTACACAGATGAAATTAAGCAAGACTATCTCATGAAAAATATTCTGGTTGATACCATCTATTGAGGATCACATAAGCAAATAAACCTCACAAAACAAAGGACAGTATTTCCTAACTTGCTATGAGAATCAGTTTTGGTAGCTATGACTTGCCATTGTACTATGATTATATAGTTGGAGATTTTTAGATTTAATACAGAAAAGCAGGATAGTATGCCATGCAATAATTTCCCTTTATATGTGATTGTAGATACAAATAATGGCCTAAAGGACTTGAAGAACTTTATTAAACAATCAAAGTTTTCAGAGAGGAGCAGCACTAATGATATTTGAGCTAAATGCTTTATGCATCAAATAACCTATATAAAATGTCTTTGAAGACACTTAAACATATTCTCTTATCAGTGATGAAGCTTAAATTAAGAGGGATGGAAAGATTGGATCATCATCTCATGACAAGCTTCAGGTATGCAAATAAGATTAAAAAAAATCCCTAAAAGTCAGCCTGGTCTACACTGTGATATTCAAAGCTGAATTCCTACAGGCCTATATCTCCAGATATAATTATTGAATATTTTGCTTTTCAAATACCAAGAAATAGTTTTGTTTACATTTTCCAGCTTTTCAAAAGATTAGAATAAGTATTTGATTGTGGCTTTTCTCATTTTTTATTTGATATTTTATAGCATGGCCTAGAGTGAATTCATAATTTAAAATTTGAATATATTTTCATAAATAATTCTGCAGACATGACTCTCATCACTCCTTAAAATCATATTTAAAAACTAATTTAAATCCTCATTCTTAGCAGAATAAAAATTGAATGAGTAGTGCTCTGACTATAAAATAAAATGAAGATTATGACATGGAAAATATGTCATATCAGGAGTTGACAGGTATTAGAACTTCAGAAATTGGCCTAATTCAGGCCAGATGTTCAAGCAGATAATAGAAGAACTAAGAAGAATAATGTATAGGTGAGTTTTAGTTTTGCCTCTTTAGTTTGAATAAACTAATAGCTCTTTTGCTATCATAACCTTCTGTTAAGTTTGACTCTACAGTGTCTATTTTTTTAAGTTTTAAGTGTATTGAGATGTTTACTACTGGAAGATTATGCATGATTTTTAGTGCAGTTACTCCTGTTTTTGCTGCTGCAGAAGAATATTCAGACTCAAGCAACTTCAGAGAGAAGAGTATTAATTAGACTTCCGCTTCTAGAGGGAGGTAGTCCATTATGGTGGGAATTGAATAGCAAAAGGCATGGCTTGAAGGAGAAGCTGGGGGCTGATTCAGATCACTATAATCCTCATGAGGCAGAGAGAGATGCACTTATTAATGACAATATAAAAATGGCGTTTGTTCCATTTGCAAACTGTATTTGTGCTATCAGAGTATCTCAGATCTGGCATGTGTATTGATTTCAAAGGTATCTGGGCATTTGGACAAATTCTTTAGGAAAAAGAAAATCAAACCATGACTCACCATAGGTGATTAAAACAAATTAAGGCATAATCTCATGTTGATGGAGAAGCTCTAAACACACTGACTTTGGATAGGCTAAAAGTTGGTCTTCAGTTTATAGCAAAATGTGAGGGTTTGGAAACAATTGGAAAAACCAACTTAAAGATCACTATCCCTGGTTCAAGGTTTGGAGAATAGGGGTAAAGATGTTCAACTTCATTGCTTAGCAGATGTCATACTCAATGGTCACCACAGATGATGTCATGCTTTTGAAAGGAAAAAGGAATAAAAATTGAAAAACATAATCAAAAAGACACTGAGCAATTAGACTTGACATCCATAGATGTGAATATGCAAAATTGTGTGGACAATTGGCAAAACATTCAGAAAGCTTCATGATGAAGAGAGGCAGGTGATGTTAAAGCCAATGAGAAGAAAGAATTGGCTTTGGCAAGCTGGCTCAGTAGTAATAGCCTTTGCCTCATAAGTGAAAGGAACTGAGCTTTGATCTCCAGATACCACATAAAAATGCACAGCAGATATAGTGGCACCTGTTTCTGGCTTGGAAGACAGAATGTAGGAAACTTGAGAGCAATGCATTAAGGATGTGGAGCAATAAAGGATGGTTCTTAATGTTGTCTCTAATCCTCCACTGGCATACATACTCCAGTGCATTCTTTTTTTTAAAATTTTTTATTATTATTATTTATTCAACTGTGCACATGTGCGTGTGTATGTGCCCGCGCGTGTGTGTGTCCGTGTGTGTGTGTGTCTGTGTATGTGTAGAACCACGGACAAATTCGCGAACCACCCTGGACGCCTAAGAATCATCATAAAGCTCTGGTAAGAAAGGAATGGTTGAAGGATCTTTAGTACTTGTAAAATTACCACCAAGTTCCTCAGAGATGATTTATAAGACCTTATTTGTAGATTTTGTTATTATACTGAACAAAGGAATCATAAGTTCTACGAAGTTGTAAGAATTGCTTGACTGAATGCTGCTTAAGTGGTATCTCCTTTAACACCATCTTAATCTACCTTAACTACACTGTCATAGAAATTCCTGATGAAGATAATGGGTGTGGGATTAATGTGATAGTTGGAATGGAAGGTGGTATGGCAGGTGGCAGGTCCCAACTCCTAGAACACCGTGTTTCCATTACTAATGCTCAAGGTAGGACTCCTCCCCAGTAACTTCAGGGAAATGAGGGAAAAGAAATGGCTAAAGAAAAGTCTTCCTGATATTTATAGCTATCATAATCCATGCCTTCAGATAATTGTGTTGCTTTCTTAAAAAATAAGATATATGGGGCTGGAGAGATGGCTCAGGAGTTAAGACTTTGTCTCTCAAGCAGAAGGTCCTAAGTTCGGATACTGGGTCCCACATAAAACCACCAGGGGCAAATGGCTGTGGCCTGAACTTCTGGCCCTGATGGGCAGAACCTGGGAAATCCCAGAGACAAGCAGGAAAGAGGTACAAGCAATCCAGGATGATTCGAGATCACCCTTTGTCCTCCACAGGGACACACAGTCCCCTCTGATACACATACTGTACAAATAGGAGAAGAGTCTGAGGATGTTACAACTTTGTGTCCTGTGTCATACAATCTTGTTTATCACTATAAAAAGAAACTGCCTCAAGTCTAATCTTTCCTGTCCTTATAGGATTATCTAAATGCTAATCAATACAAATTAACAAGGATTTCTCTCTTAAGAAATAAAGTTATACTGTTTGTGCCTTGCAGAAGATTTTATATTTTTCCATAATTGTTCAAATGAAGTGGTTTTGCTAATTCGATTTTTGGTTGAGAATATATGAAGATTTAATTGCACTAATGGAAATGGTCTCATGAACAAATATAATACTGTACTATTATATTTTTAATTTTGCATGTTTAAATAACATTGGAAACCTAATAATATAATTAATCTAAAACTAATGTTCTCAATATTTTGAGGCATAGATAATCTTAATTTTGGAATGTAATATATTATATCAAATTAATATATACAAATGGCATATTAACTAATTTTTAATCATATTATTCATTTATATATACTATGCTATTAAAATAAGGTGGATGTCCCAGTGTAATAGTGGCATGAGTACCAAGGAGACATCCAACAGCTTTCTGATTGGACTCAAGATCCACTTGTTACAATGGTACACATTCATGTTGCTATAAATTAGAACAAGAACCTAAAAAAGGGAAGGGAATAGATGAATAGGGAAAACACACAATAAACCTATAGGTAGGAAGACAGTACCTCAAACTGCTCTGTAGGCAGCTATTAATATACACACAGAATGGGAACTCACAGTGGAAACCTTTGGGTCTAAAGCTAGATGAATGAAGGAAATGCACATACCAGTGGGGTGGCCTGAAGAGAGGTAACTTGTTACACTGTGGAGATCTGAACCCCCACTATAGTAGACAATCCAGATTGAACCCTAAAGTCCATAGAAGCACACAGGCAGCAGCATGGCATGGAATGGTGAAGGGAAGGGAGGGAAAGGGAGGAAAGAAAGAGAGAGAGACCCTGGGATGAATATTCAACATGCTTGTACAAGTAGAAAAAGTTAATAAAAATTAAGGTGTATGTCAAGCACATCATTACATATGTTTTAAATAAATATATAAAACGATATCATCAAGCATATTTATGTATATTTGTTATAATAAGAGTTTTGCAAGTATTAAATGTTCACACTTAATAAATATATACTTTAGTTTTCTGTGCATGCATTTCCACAATTGTACAGATAGCTCCAAATTCATATAGTTCGTATAGATATATCCAATAAAACATAGATACTGAGATTAATTTTTGCTTTTGGTCTCTTTATTTTAAAAAAGAGATGACAATGATTGAGACATGCAACATGCACTCATGCACCTGCATGTACATGCAGGCCCACACAAACTGTATTGCCTCTTTTATATGAAAAAGTGTGATGGTCACAATTAACAACATTAGTTGTAGCGCCTTAAATAAAAATATATATAATTTTTTCCTAACTAAATATCAGATAAGTAGAGTAAGAAACAATGAACTCAGGGGGAAAAGGATCAATGTGAAGTATTCATTTTGATGGAAGCAAAGCAAAAAGAAGCTAGCAATTGCTTCCAACTGGAAGAATTAAATAGCAATGTTAAAGCCATGAAAGAAAATGGTACATACATTCCTTCGCACTACTAATAAACTGAGTTTGTGGTTGAGATATTGAGAGCAAACATGTGGTAGAGTGAAACGTAACTTTTCTACAGTTCTTTAAGTTTATTAAGAACTAATTGGAAAAATTCTTTATTTTTGGCAGCTTTGTCACACACAGAGAAGTGAAAAAAGCCCACTTTCTTTGTACCCATTTTGACAGCACACACAAAAGAGCTCAACTCTCCAAGGCGACAGGTCCAGTGAAGCTTCAGAGCAGCTCATTTACTCTCCTTCTTTCAACAGGATGTCAGCCCCTTTTGGAACCGTTATTGTCATCAGTCAAGACCCTTGTGAGAGGCAACTGATGCTGCTAAGATGATACCATCCTGTCTACTATCCCGTTTCATTCCTACATGAAGAAATAGAGAGCAAAGAGGAATAAGAGAGCAACCCTGGCTTTAAATCGCTGCGCCATTTTACACTTCAACAAATCTGTTTGCACATGCTCTGCTGGCCTGGCAGAAAGGGCTGAGCTTCTTATATTCGGCTGAGGTCAATCTTAATGTGACATTCAGTGGTCCCCATGCTTCTCCAATGGAGCAGCTGCTTCTGATTGCCAGAACAAATTGAGGTGATTCAAGTCACCAGCAGGGCCTAAGCATAACTTCCTTTCACTGCAAAGAAGGAAAAAGCTCAGAACGGACCCACTGGGGTTGCCTACAATAAACCTCAGGATTAGATTTGATACACTCAATATTAAGACATGATCACGTTGAAAAGTAAGTTAGGGTGACAGAAGAAACAGCAAGGTAGTTTCTATGAATGGCAAAAAAGGGGAGATTAATTGAGCATGTACTAAGTTACACTTAATTATCCAATGCCCTCCAAGATCTGCATCTTCTTTACCCAAGAAATACTTATTAGTTTTTTAGATGTTAACATGGAAAACCTGGCTGATGACACTTAGAAAGGAAAAAATTACAGGGAAATGGAAATAATATTAGAGCAAATTGGTGGTAAGATGAAAATTGAGGGACCTTCTGATATAAGTCTAGAATTGTATAAGCAGTTTGAAAGTACTCTTAAACTCATTTGAATATTAGAGAGAGAAAGAGAGATAGAGAGAGAGAGAGAGAGAGAGCCAGCCATGTTGAATTCAACATTTTCCTCTTTTGATTTTGATGCTTTCATTGTTTTATTCTTCAGCATTCATACACGCATGTAATGAATTGCAGTTGCTTTTGCCCACTCTGGAATACCATCTAGGTCCTCTCATCTTCCAATAAAGCCATTCTTTATGAGTCCCCCCCCCCTCTGCTGAATTTAATTAGAACTGTTTGCATGAATATTACTAGAAGACTCTTAACTAAAGCATGGGCAACTCATCAGTTGTCACTGAAGAAAATGACATTCCATCCTCCCCAATAGGTATTAGCTATCTTTAGTCATGGAAGGCTGGGGAAAGCTCTCAAGATTTACCACAGGTTAAAATTCAGAATAGTTATTGCCTGAGAAGCATGCAACAGTCCTTTTTTCATTTTTACTCAGAGATAGTATTCTCACAAGTTATAATCTTTTCTTTGAATTCCCATTCTAGCTGGTGATAAAAATTGCCTCATGTTCCTCTTAATAGAGATTCATAGACACTCTTACATAGTATATGAATGAATTATGTTTGAATATGATATAACTAAAAGTGTTATATGATGATAATGTAAACTTGTGAAATACACTGTACATTTTCCAACTGTCATTAAGCACATAGCATTCATTTTCATCAGGCTTAAAACTTCCTTAAAAGTGGGAGACAAAAAAAAAAAAGGAGACTGCTTTGAAACATAGACATCCTTGGACTTTGCATCATCAAGTGAAATCTGACCTTTAACTAAATCCTATAGCTATTCATGCCATGATTGGTACCACCATTTAAGAAAAGATGATGATCTAAATTCTCCACAATATTCTAAACCGATAGTTCTTTTGTGCACTTTGCACTTTTCCTACCTATATTTTTAGAACACAATTTAAACTACAACTTTCTGTTTTCATAATTTACTTAAAACTCTTCTATGCTGAGAAACTATCTGTATAATATTTAGAATTTATATGGACCTCGTAATTTATTCTCAAGTTACCTTGCTGTGTTATATTCAAGTAGAAGTAGCTCTTCAAAAAAAAAAACACAGTATTAATGAAAACAAAGAAGAACATTTTTGTTTGAAAGTTACTCTGCCGATATTGTCATTAATAGCTCTATGCCAAATATTTAATTCACTCCATCGATGTATTAGAATAGAGTCAAGAGGGCATATGGGAATATGAGGACATTACAGTAAAATAAGCAGATGGGAAGTTCTTTATGAGTCTAAATTGTTGTAAAAACAAAGACAATTGGCATGGAAAAAATTCCAAAGGTACATGTATGTTGAGGAAAAAAAAGAAACAGCAATTCATCAGTGTATCTCTCCCAAGATAGGCAAATTATCAAAAAGGAAATGACTGTAACTACTCAAACAATAAAGAACCATGTATCAAACATGCTCAAATGATTTCATTTTGAATAACATTCAAGAGTTGACTACCTTTTTATTTATTCTTATATTTTTTATTGATTTTGTGTGTGTGTAGGTGTAGGTGTGTAGGGAGTTATAGAGTCCATGTGGAACTTGAAGGATGATTTAAGGAATCGTCCTGGATTTCTCTATCTCCTCATTGCATTGCTCTGAGATTTCCAGGCTCTACCTACCAGGACCAAAAGTACAGGCTGCTGCCAATTCTTCCTTGCAATCCCATGTGGGATTCTGGATCTGAGCTCAGGACTTTTTGCTTGTGAGACTGAACACATTTTTAGCCTATGTAACTCTAAGAAATGGGGTGGAAATGAGAGAAAATGTGCCTAAAGGTAATTATACATTCATATGAAAAAGATCAGCATTGGTGGCTACAGTGCAAAGTTAGGATAGAATTGTGCCAGCTCCAATCCACTTTTATATTGCAAGGCAAAGCTGATCAGCAGATAGGTCAGGAAGATGTGCTCTATTTTGATATAATATTGGGAAATTAAGTGCACTATGCAGTTTATTCTTTTGCTGAAACATCTGGCCTTTGATAACAGAGAAGTCCTTTTTTCTGTTTCACCATAGATTATAATCCCTTTTGCTCATGAAATGATTTCTTCTACCAATAGAAGTTGGTAGAAGAATTTACCTTCATATTTATGCAATATTTACTTTCATATTGTCTCTGATTTTTTCCTTTCTTAAGGACTTCTCAGTTTTCATTGTTCTTATATATGTAAGTGATAGATCACTTGATTGTACATTTTATTTTTACTCAGGTCAGAAAAATCTTTGAGGAGAGTCAAAGTCCTGGATGATATTGGTGCTCAGAGTCTGTTTCTCTTCCCCAAGTGCTTTCTGAGATGAATAGTCGTCTATGTGTTTAGCACATAGTGGCTAGTTTAAATTTGTCAGATCTTAGTGTCAAGTATTTTTTCTCTCTTTCACAGAAATTCTTAATCTCAAAATAAAAGTAGGAATACATGAGTATAATTATTCATGTAAAATACAAATACTTAGGCATATTAAATGCATAAACTATTAAATCTAAAGACTTTTAAATTATTCTTGTATTCAAAAATATTAATGATTTCTATCAGGACATATATTCTATTATTGGTGAGTCAATTTTCCCAGGCTTTACATTCTGTCTTATTCATACAATTGAACATACTGGATTCAAATACCTTGAGTTAGAAATATTACAGATATGCTTTGCAAAAACTGAATAAGTCATTAGATCTCAGTTTTCTCATCTGCAAATTGGAGACAAACATAGTAAGTTCATTATCAGTCTACTGAATATTTTGCATGAAGGAATAAACACATGGTAATTTAAAATATCCCCAGTCTTATGTAAATACACAGTTTATGTCACCTATATCTGATTAATATTCCAGAAGGTTCTGGTACAATCTAAAGTTAATAATTCTTTATAAAAGCAAAAAAATCCTATTTTTGGTCTCCACAAATGTCTCTACAATGGCTAATACATTATGATCAGCCTGAAGACATTTACATGAGTTTTAAGATGGATATGTTGCTGTGTTTTCATGCTGTGAGAACTGTAATGCCTATTCCATCTGGCCTCATTGAGAACAAATTCCATAAACATGGATTTTCTGCTCTTTCAATCATTAATCTGAAAGTTAATTATTTGTCACTGTCCTCTTTCTGAATACATTATGTTCTTGCCTAATTTTCCTGCAAGGCATCATATGGAGAGTGGTAATTATAGCATATAACATTTTCTTTCTTTAAACTTTGGTTTACTAGTAGTGTTTACTTCTTTAAATTCCCCCCTCCAATTTGTTTTTGCTATAACTAGATTAAGTTGTTACCAATCTACTACTAAACAGGTCAGAGCTGTTGTTGAATTAAAAGTCAGTGAGACTGGATCACACTATTTTGATTTATTTGTGTGTTTGCCTTTGGTTTTGAAGAATATATAGCATCTATGGCAAAATAGCACATATGTATCTCATTTAGATTTAGATTGTTGAAATCGCTTATTCTGGGCTTTGCTCACTGGAGTATATCATAATAATTTATTTCACAGTAGTTTAAAATGTAACTGATAACAACCTTATACATGGAGTCAGCATGCTTAGTGGCACATGTCATAGTCTCAGGAGAGGCAGAAAGATTAGGAGTTCAAAGGTTATTCCAGGATACAGAGTGAGTTCAAGGCCAACCTGAGCTATCTGAGACACATATAAAAATTTTAAAAAGGGGAAAATATAGTAATTTTCAAGACCCGGTGAATTGGCTTTCAGGCTATTTTTATTTTCTCATTTGTGCACGTTTTTAAAAAAAATTTGAAGTAGACCACTGAATTTTGCAAGAATTAGAGCAGCTGTCTCCTGCTGTAAACTGCTCGGAGGACCTGTCACAACCCAAATGAAGTAATGAAGTTTGTAACCAGACATTTCACATTGGATGAGATGGGGACTTGAACAAGACTGTTCATAGTGATTCATCTCAGTAGAGGATAATAAGGAAAGAAATCACAAAGAGGATCCACTTTGCCAGAAGCTTTGATGGTATTTCTGTATACACATGTGCATTTGCCACTATATTAATTACATGTTTCCACTTACCAGTATAAGTAGTAAACAGGTAAGATTTCTGCTCTATTCATATTAATGCAACTGATATGGATCTTCAGTGAATGATTATAGATTTTTGAATCTACCAAGGATAAAATGACAAGTTTTCAAAAAATTGAGGAAAAAGAAAAAATAGTTACTGAGAAAAGAAAAAAGAAAAACAAACAACAAAGCACTTCCTTACTTAAGGCCTATTAAATAATAACAAAATGGAGTACACTTGGGGGCCACCATCTTGCATATCATCCTGATAATGGTGTTGTGTGCAATGGCGTGACTAAAGAGGTTATGTAGGGAACTGTCTAGAATGTTCTAAGAATATGTACACCTTACTTGTATAGTGGAAACTGGATTTTTCTACTGACAAAAAATTGTGGAAATATCCAGTCAAATCCCAAGATTGATGCAACCACCTGTTTTCCTTTTTTTTTTTAAATGGGTATAGTTGTATATGGGTATGTCTGTACATATCCGAGGACACTGTGTCTGTGGAGACTCAAGGGTGACTTTGAAAATCATCCTGTATTGCTTCTACTTCCTATTTGTTGTGTTCTGCCATTCCCCACAATCAACCTTCCAAAGTCAGAAGTGCAAGGTTCTGCCATTTCAGCCTATTATTTTCTTGTTTTGTTTTGTTTTGTTTTACTTGGGTGCCAAAGTGGTTCTAAACTCAGGGCCTTCTGCTTATGAGGCAGAGTCTCTTAACCTCTGAGCCATATCTCCAGCTCAACTACCCACATTTTAAAATGGGTGATTTGTTAGGACCCTTGAAGGAATTTCTGGAACAATTCTTGATCATGTCTGTTGTCCTCAAAATTGGTGAGTGTTGCTTTTCACTCACAGACAAGATCTGGCATTGAACTCTGAATGATGTGCTCAATTTGGCTCCATGACAGCAAAGGGCTAAACATGCTACCTTATATTTTTATCTCATCCTGACCTTCATTCTGCCAATAGTGGCAATTACTGCAGTGCAATTCATAAAAGCTGCAATCAATGAAGTATTGGAAGTCTGAAGTGAAAAAATTTTATCCATCTCCTAAGAAGCTTTGCAGGATGACACCCTTGAATTCATCATGGTGCAAGGGTTGGCTCAGAGACTAGAGAGCTTAGAAAGCTGATTTATCAGCAAAGCAGAAGCAGGAGTCGTCTCAGGTTCACCTAGCTCAAAAAGAACAATGCTCACCAGTTTATCAATTTATAATAAGCATTCTAATTGGAGAGGCATCCAGACACTTTTACCTGCAGACATGCCACATGGGATGCTGCACTACAATCAGGCTGTTACTTGGTGAGCATAAAATCACTAGTGGGATTGTTAGTTACAAGATTTAAAAGGGGTAAATGCATCAGTTTGAAACACGCTCAAACCTGTGTAGCCAAATGCCTTACTATTTAGGACAAGCATGTTGCCATATCTCACTAACCTCCCTTTCTCATGAACGCTTCATTACCTTAGACAAGTTAATCAGGAGTTCTTGTTTCTTTCACTGATGGCTGCTGAGTGTTTCACTCCCAGCACCGTTTCACTTAGAAGCTGCTGTTCCTGTTGACCACTGCGCCACTTGACCCTGATCACTCTGTCAAGTGACTTGGGAGCTCTGCCTACTTCTAAATCTTCCTTTTTCTTACATTCCCCTTATCTCCCAAACAATCCGGGCCACAATCTGAGCACAAACATGATGGATGGTAGATCATGTTTTATATAAAAGCCGACTAATTATAAAAACTTATTTTTAAGGTTATTAGAATTAGGTTGTCTTATGCCAACAGCTTTTGTGTCTGAGCAAAGAGTACATGGAATGCTTTTCTGTAAACAATAGCAAAAAGAAGAAAAAAATGAAAATATTAGCATTTAGTGAAAGACCTCATGAAAGATTGCTCTCCTTGGAGGACAGGAGAGCACGTGACTTCTTAGAATTGATCTGAGGGAATATGCGTGAATATTAATGACTGCTCTAACATCAATTGCCACCCAGAATCACAGCATATTAATTCATATCTTGGCAGACATTGAATAATGCAAACAGCTGGAGATATTAGCAGATAATAGTCATAGTATGTTTTGTTGTTTGTTGTTAATTGTAGCATTCATTGAAAAGATTTATGAATTTGCCATTGAATCCACCTCCATGTGGATTCCAAACACGCAATGGAAATGGGACCTCTCTCTCTCTCTCTCTTTTTGAGTCGTTTTCTTTTTTAATTTTGTTTATTTAATTGAGAAAGTGGGAGGGGAAGAGGGAAGGAGAGGAAGAGAGAACATGCATTCTTCAGCAAAGGGGAGGGGAGGCAGATTTCTTTTAAATGCTGAATTGCCTTTTTTGAGAGAAAAATTTAAGAGAGTCAGCCAGAGCAGTGACAGGTCACTTTCAGTGACCAGAAGCACCAGGGTAAAAAGTTGTGGGATGATCAAACCCTCTTTAATATCACCAGTTCTTAGTCCCAGAAAGAAAAAAAAAAACTCTCTCTCCATCTCTTTTTCTGCTTCCTTCCCATTCTTAAACCCAGTGTCCAACTTCAGTCTTATGTTTTCCTTACTGTTGTTGGATTGTGGAAGAAAGCCCCATCATCCTCACTACCTACCTACCTATCATCTATCTATCTATCTATCTATCTATCTATCTATCTATCTATCTATCTATCTATCATCTTTTTTGCATTTACCCTTACAGACTACTGGCCCCTTTTCCACTACTGATAGTCATTTTCTAAGCTAGTTGGATGATGTTGCTACCTTCTGCCCTAACCTGCTATGCCTTTATTATCTGATAAGTCCTGCCAAGATTCCTCAGCTGGATATTCACAAGTTGCAGGGTCTGACCGCAGGCTGCCTTGGAGCCCCATCTGGAAGCACACCTTTGTGCCCCTGTTGACTACTTATTATTCCCTGAGCAAAGACAAATTTTCACGCCAATTAACTTTGCTGATACTGTTTGTTCGCCTCCTATATCAAAGCACATTCGACCTTTAAGCTTCTGCTCAGATGTTATTCCTCTCATAAAACATTCTCTGATCGTCCTTGCTAGAGTTGTTTCTACTTTTGCAATTCCACAGCATGTGGCTCATTTCCTAAATTAAAAGCTGGGCCTTCCTGCTTTGTGCCCCCATCTCTTTTTACACTGTCAATGGAAATCATGTTCACATTGAGCTTGTGATCAGTGTCTTTCAAGCTCGAGGTTTCAGCCTTTCAACAGTCTGTGACACATGTACACAGCCTTGTTTGAAAGGGTTATCATAGGGTTTATGCTATTAGAAATGATGGATTCATATTTTAATTTATTGTTTTAGCTTATTTTACCCAATGCTTCCAATCCGTTTATGATTAAATTAAATACCAGTATTCCCAGTAGAGCCAATAAATGGCGAAGGCTAAAGAAACAACAGTACAAAAAGAAACATTGTCTATTGGACGTGAAATAAGTCTCTTGCCCAAGCATATGTTTAATTTTAGATGCTCAAGAGAGGAACATAATAAAAATTTTGTGTCTCATAATAAATATTATGTCACAGCTATTTAGTATCCTAAAATTGCTATTCTTATAGTTAAAAGATGAGACTTTTTTGAAACTTCCAGTTCCAACATTTTAATAACTGAACTTTTAAAATTTGTATGAGAACTTTTAGAGATTTAGAATTAACACAATTAAATGTATTTGTATTTTAAGATTAAATTTAATACCTCTGGGGACAAGGTAAAAGTTACAGATTAAAAGTGTTATGTTCCTGTGTCAAGTTGACAAGGGCTAAAGTGTTATGCTTATGTACAGGTGTCAACTTGTTGGTTGAGTGTTTGAACTCAAGCATATTTGTGGAGAATTAATGGTTAAATTAAGCCCAGAGAAAACTTTCAAGTGAGTGTCTAGCTGATGGGGAAGGTCCAGCCCATGGTGGGTGAGACTAGGCCCTGGAATAAAATACCAAAGGCTGATAGAGAAAATTGGCATCCTTGTTTATACTTGGCCAGTCATGCTAGTCTGGCAAGTAGGATCCTCCCTCTCTCAGCTGTAATATGGTGATGGTGTGACCAGTTCCCTTGGCCCTGGTGTTGGTGTGTGCTCTCACGTCAAGCTGGAACAGACTATAACCAGACTATATCATAAGAGAAAATAAATCCCTTGTTCCCTTAAATTGTTTGATAGTCATTTATCAGCAACCATGCAGGCAAACTGCAACCACCCAAAACAGTGGGTAGAAATGGTGGATATCTATATTTCTGACCCTGGAAGGTAGAACTTGGGAAACCCCAGAGCAAAGCAATAAGAAGATGGAATAATATACACTGATTTCCAAAGTCAACTTTGGGCCCCCACAGACAAACATAGTGCCCTTTTACACACACACACACACACACACACACACACACACACACACACCATACTTCCACACCAAAAAAGTTATCTTCAAATTGAAATAAATAGAAGGCAAACTAAGAAATACATTTAGAATAACTAAAAATTGACAATATATGATCTAAACAAAATAATGACTAGAAGCCAAGGGCAGCTAAATGTAGCTATAATACCAAGACTCATGAGAACTCACACAAAGTCAAACATAACATCATATGCCTGTAATTCCAGTGTTGTTATAGTAAAATGTTGGCACAGAAAATAGAATATCCAGAGGCTTCCAGGATGGCTAGCCTGGTGTACCCAAACAGAAACAAGGAAGAAAGTAAGAACTAAGCCTGGCTTGTCTTCTGACCTCTACAGATGCAACATTAAATATATACATACATCATTCACACAGAAAACACGCATGCCCCTAAAATGCCTCTGATGGATTAGATGCATTGCTAAATGACCATAGTGGATGCTGTGATATAGTAATCTGAGTTGTTTTGTTAATTTAGTCCATATGCTTTATCAGACAGGAGATTCCTGTTCAGTTAATTGATTTGTGCCACCTTAGTAAGAATATCTGTTATGCCTTTTGCTCCACAAAAAAAAACTAGCTTTGAATGCACTGTGTAACAGAAGCACATTTCACAAGTAAGAACTATACTTGCTAATTTTCAATGTTACTGCTACAATTGAAGTATATCAATGCTCCTACCTCTTCCTTATTAATTTTAGAGCAATATTAGGCTACTGAATTTCTTTACTTTGATACTTTTTTTATTTTGTGATGGAAGTTAACTCTTTATGCTGATTTGTAGCAATGAGAGATTAAAATGCTGGTCTCTTTGTAATGGACCAGGATCTTTTTCTGTGAATGATCCTGTTAATTGCAAAATTATCATTGTTGTTGCAATTACTGCTCTCTCTCTATAAATCTTTCCTTAGTTCAGTCATCTCTGCTCACACCTAGACAGTCCTTCCATTTCCACGATACATTTAGAAGGGACGTTTGTTCGTATCCAAAAAATTTATCATCTTTATTGAGAACTGCTTCTAGAGCCCTCCCTAAGATCAATCAATAGCTACACATCATGCAGAGGAAGAATCATGCTAGGGTGCTTCGTTATCCACTCAGCCACAATCGAGTAGTGGAAACTTTGAAAATAATACATTTTGTTGTTGAATGTAATTTGCAGCTGTTTCTCAATAGACATACAGGATGCTGCAACAAAATGAGAGTGTATTTAACAAAGCACACTATCTTGAGTATTCACTAGGAATTGTTATGGACAAAACCCTACACAATTAATAAAAGAAAAAGGAGAGGAAAAGGGGGCTTTCTTCCAAAATGATTCATTTTATAACTGATGATTAACAAATAAAGGGGGACTGTTTTTCCTATAAACAAATTTACTGGCAAAAACACATGAAAAAAATTGAAAGAGGATGACATCATCATTCAACACTAAGTTTTTTTCTATTTCAATATTGGCTGCATTTATCTATCTACCCTGGTCTCACATTTGAAAAAAAAAAGAGACATGTTTTAACTCTTTGATAGAAAGAAAACTACCATTGGGAAATTAATCAGGAAAAATCAGTGGAAGTTTTAATTCAGTTTATTGCTGCCTTGTTTATGGTATCCTTTGGTTTGATATGACCACACTTGTTACCAAAAAATATGAGGAACAAAGAGCCTTGTTTCTTAGTAAAACACTTCTTTGAAGCCTGAACTTTTATATGGTTTAGCGATTACTAGAATCTGTAGAGATGAACCTTTTGAACTGAACATTTAGTCTATGGCTCATATTCCACATGAATGTAGCATCTTTAAAATACACTTATTTACATTCCTCTGAGATATATGCATTTTTCTTCAATCTAAAGAAAATCAGACTAGGCACAAATTCTGCCAGAAATCTGAAGGTAGAAAATGGCTCATCTGTTTTTAAACACTAAAGCTCGCGCTTTCCCTCTTTAAACACTCCGAAGAAGGGCTAATTCCCACTCATTCTCTGCAAGTGATTATAGACACTAAACGGCCACAATTATGTTGCTGCATATGAATGCGCTGTTTGATGAATGCAACTACAACAATCACAAAGCAATAGAACTAAGAAGAAAAATGTGATAAACTATCATTTTTAAAATTGCCACACTGATGCAAAATTATACATACTCAGAGAGACAAAATATACCCAGCAAATAAGATCTGTTGGAGATAAAATTTTATTACAAAATACAATAACATGGCATTTCCTCTCTATTGTATGAACAATGACTCTGTTTATTTCTTTAAATATGCATGCATATGCCACAGAAGAATTAAAATTTTCTTTAACATGGATAATGATGCATGCAATTAATAAAGATCAAAATAAGGGAAATGTAAAATAATGAAAATTCATATATTTATTTAGCATCTGAACTTAAACCTTTAACTGTTGTCATGAATGCATTTGGAAAACACTTTCAACTAATCTTTGATGGCTGGCAACGTGGGCCATCAGTGTATTCTTACAAATATTCACTTTTGTTCCAGCCAGCAGCTACCTCACTAATAACCACTTCTCCCTTGAGAGAGCTGACCTCCCCTGGATGGGTAGGAATGTAGAAGGCAAAAGCAGAGGCTCCTGTCCTTGTTCACATTTGTACAGGATACTGTTGTCTCTATCAATGGTTCTGCCATCTGCCGTGTGCTGAGGGGCAGACCCACAAAAGTGCCAGATGCTTCAGGGCGACCACCTGCTTCATTGTGCAGGGAGAACTCAAAGTCAACCAACTGCATGCATCCCAGACATGAAAAGGAAGAGGAGTTGCACATCTAGGTTACTAAGGCTGAATGGGTGATAGACAGAAGAGGGCATAAACTACAGTTGTGAAAAATGGAAGGCATCCCAGAATATTTAATCCTTTCTTAGCCATCTGAACATGAGTAATTAATCCAGCCTCTTCCTTTAGCCATTAAATATATACAATTATCATTTTCTCAGTTCTATGTTTCTTTGAGAATACAATATTTTGTGTATCTGTTGCAGTTCACCTGTATATTTGCATGGTTGCTGATAAAATCATGACAAAGCTGCTTAAGGGAACAAGGGGTTTATTTTCTCTTTTGTGTTCTGGTTATAGTTGTTTGTCCATCTTAGCAGGAGAGCTCACACCAACACCAGGGCCAAGGAAACTAGTCACACCATGTCCACATAGCATCTGAGATAGGGATGATCCTTACTTGTCAGATCAACATGTCTGGCCAAGTATACTTCGCTATACTTGCCTCTTCTCAAACACTTTCCTGCCGTGGGCTGAGCCTTCCCTATCTACTGAACAATCTCCTGCAAGTTCATTCTAAGGTTAACTCAACTACTAATTACCTACAAAAGTACTCAGAGCTCAAACCCTCAACCATCAAGTTGACACCTGTGTCTAACTATGACATAGAGTAAATGAAAGTATATAATATCTCTACAAAAATGAGGAGAAAATATTTTATATCTGTGTTATAATGGTCATATGATATGATTCTCATTTTGCCTTCCCAAATGCATAACATTGAATTCAATGAAGCATGAGCAAAAAGCCATTAGTTACAGAACTGGGTTGAATTATCATATCAGGAATTGAGGGTACGTGAAAATGTCTTAGTATAAGATATCTAGATGTGGGAGGTGAGGATTTATTTCTTATTTATTGACAGATTTTTCTACTGTTTTGAGAAAATTTTCTTTATTTAGGCAACTTGAATTGTGTGAATTGTATCATCTTGATTTAGGCAATTTATTAAAAACACATGGCTTTGCAATGATGTAGTAGATGTAGTAGAAAATTGTTGCCATTATTGACTTTATATCAGCGAGTTCAAAAGAAAGAAAGAAAGAAAGAGAGAGAGAAAGAAAGAAAGAAGAGAAAGAAGAGAAGAAAGAGAAAACAGAAAGAAAACAGAGAGAGAAATAAAGAGAAAGAAAGAGAAAGAAAGAAAGAAAAAAGAGAAAGAAGAGAAAGAAAAAAGAGAGAGAAAGAAAGAAAAAAGAGAAAGAAAAAAGAGAGAAAGAAAGAAACAAAGAAGGAAAGAAAGGAAGGAAGGAAGATGAAAGAAAGAAAGAAAGAAAGAAAGAAAGAAAGAAAGAAAGAAAGAAAGAAAGAAAGAAAGAAAGAAAGAAATGAAAAGAATGAAAGAAATGAAAAGAATGAAAGAAAGAAAAGAAAAGTGGAATGGCACATATTCATAATCACCACTTGGGAAGAGGATGCATAAAAAGGAGGAATCCAAGGTCATCTCTGGATACACAAGTTTTAAGTTTCAAATACACAATTTTAAGTTTAAAATTGTTTCAGTAAACAAATGAAAATGAAATACAGCTTCTTGACAGACAGAATGTTAACAACATAACTACTGTCGAGTGTTCAGCTCCTGTCAGCACCTTAGTGTCAATGGTGAGTGAACGAGGTTTCTCTCACCTGCTGCCCACCCAAACCTTTGACAACTTTTTGATGTCTAACTCTTAATAGAAAGAGATGTTATTCTTTTTTTTTCAGATCTCAATTAAATTGATTTCGAAAACTTCTTTGTATTCTCCTTGAATAGTCTATACTATTAAAAAGAAGCAGAACTGAGTTCAGATATAAAAAATTCTTGCCTGGCATCCTTGAATCCCTGGGTTCTATCCTTAGCATCACAAAAATCAAATAAGCAAATAAATTTGTACCTAATCTTTTTTTTTTTACTTTTACAAGATTCTGTTTCTTCACACTCAAAGATAAATAAATCTCTGTAATACCTACAGTAATTGCAAAGATTATAAACAGGAGGGAAGGGGAAGGAGGGCCCTGCCAGCAACAAGGAGAGAGGGAATCATGCTACAGCAGAGAAAATAGGCCACCATCAAGGACTGCAAGAAAGTAATGAAACATCTAGTTAAGCTCACAGAATTTCCTTCCTCGTAACTTGCAACTGGGGTATGATCTCACTAGAAAGGGAAGGCATAGAGTCTGGCAGAGAAAAAGTAACCATCTTGCAAATGGGAGATTGACCCCCCCCCCCACACACACACACGGCCGTCTCCTACTCTTATTCCATCTACCTTTGAATCTATTCTAAAATGACGATTTTAACAGCCTTTTATCTCTGGCCAGGGGGTGACATCCAATACCCATCAGGATGGAGCCAAGGAGGAGCAGCAAAACTGAAAAAAAAATCAACAAGCTATAATTCAGAACATCAGAGACTCTACATCAACCACCTGAAACCAGGCCAGCCTAACCTCTCCCCATCCTAAAGCTCAGGGAAATATGTGGAAGAGGGGGCGGTAAGATTTTAAGAGCCTAAAGTTGGGGAGGAAGGGCTGGAGAGGTGGCTCAGGGGTTAAGCCTCTGCCTTGCAGGCGGAAAGTCCTGAGTTCGGATCCCAGACCCCACGTATAGACGCCGGGTGGAAGTGGGGGCGGCCTTTGTTTCTGGTCCTGGTAGAGTGGAGCCTGTGAATTCCGGGGCAGAGTAAAAAAGGAGGAGGTGGAGGCGTCCATGGTGGTTCCCGAATTCGTCCGTGGTTCTACACACACACACATACATACACACATGCGCGCACACACACATACACGCACAACTGAATAAATAATAAAAATAAAAATAAATAAAAAAAGATGGGGAGGAGCAACGATATGCAAGATACTTGTTAGGACTCAAGTAATCATAATAGGACTTTGCATGTCCTGTGCAATGACCAACATATCATTGAGCCCTCAAAGTCTAGCATGGATTACAGGCATTAGGATCCTTAGAAGCAAGGGATTAACAGCCACAACAGTGTTCCTATACTAAAAGGGAACACAAAAAAGAGCAATTTGTGCAATGAAGAAAGAAGTCTATACCCAACAAGCAGGTGTACATGTAATTGCTTTAATATTTTTAATATTTATTTTTGTGAGTGCAGGCATTCATTCACATATGTTTTGTGTGTGTGCGTGCACACATGCACAAGTGCATTGCTCATGTGGATGTTAGAGGACAGTTTTTGTGAATCAGTTCACTCTTTATATAGTATGGATTCCAGCGATCAAACTCAAGTTTTTAGGTTTGGCAGTTAGTCAGCAAGTACCTGCTGCCCCATCTCATTAGACCATATATATACCATATGTATATATATAAGTCATTATATATAATCATTATATATATAATGATTATATATAGGCCATATACATGTTTATATATAGACTATAAAAGTTTTATTCCTTGTCTCTCAGTTCAATTTACATTAGTAAATCTGTGACTCTTTAGACAAATGCCATACTATTGCTTTATTTATAGATGCTTTAACCTACAGAAATAAAAAATGCAAATGTTGCATGTTTCCTTGCCTTTTTCATGCATGCTTTAGTTGCTTGAGTTTCTTTAGAATTATACATGGCCATAAAGATAGGCAAAATTTCTTGTTGTAGCCCAGTTGTTCATTGGTGCAGTTTCAATTTCTGACGTATCAGTTACCTGCATTGAATTATAGTCTTAAAATTTCAGTAATTAAATACTAAAAATATTCAGGTGACACCCATATGAATAGCATGGTAAAATTATAAACCAGCATTGTGTCAGCTAGACATGTGGCACTTTTGTTTGTGCAGTGAATTCATGACATTAGCTATTCTTACCAGTAAATTGTGTAGGTTATCAGATTCTTACAGTTAGAAATGTCAGTTTGACAATTTGTAACTTGAGCTCTGGACATACTTGCAAAGAATCAGCAGTTGAGTCAAGCACTATGCAAGCCTGTGGAAGATTGTCTAATTGATGGGAAGGCCTAATCAATGTGGATGGGATCGTTCCTTGGGCAAGTGTATAAAACGAAGGGAGATAGTTTAAAAAATTTAGCATTCTTTAGCACATTTGGATGGACATACTGTTTGGCAAGGGAAGTCTATAACTCTCTAGCTGTTCTGTGGATAGGATGTGTCCAGTTCCCTTGGCGTCTGATATTGGGGTGCACTCTCCTACTAAGCTAGAGTAAGAACAGTAACAAAACAATCATAAACCAAGAATGAAACCACTTGTTCCCCCTTTAACTAAGCTATTATTAAAATATTGACAGCAATGCCAAGTAACTTCCACAAAACTTAGTACCAGAGAATGCAGTGTTCTGAAAATCTAGTTACATGGATTCTGTGCATTTTGAACTTTTTTTCTTCAGAGAATATTAGAATTGTTTGAAGATTTTGAGAATGTGTATTACAAAAACCACTGAACAGAGCTTAGTGGGCCATTTGGAAAATTTAAATGCTAAGAAAGTTGTGAATTGTTTGAGCATAGATTGTGATGATGTAAGCAAGGACATTGGTGAAGTTTAATTCAATGATAATGGAGTTTTTTTTAAATTTTTGTTAGAACACAGATGTGTCAGTATACTTGAAACTTCAAATATGTCATCTGTGCTGAAGTATTTTCCTCCTTCTGATTTGATAAGATAGTACAGGTAAGAATCTTTTGACTTTAAAAATGTTGGAACTGGATCTGGAGAAATGGTTCAGGGGTTAAGATTCTGCCTCACAACTGGAAGGTCGTGAATTCAGATCCCAGATCCCCACTTAAAAATTCCAGGAAAAAAAACTGAGTCTTGAACCCTTACTAGAATAGAAGACTCACAGGGAGCTTCAGTACCCACATAAAAAGATATTCTGGGAGATGGGAGGGAGGAAGCTGTAAGTGCCAGGAGAGGGGGAGAGAGGCAGGGGGTGAAAGGGAACTGGGGAAGAGGGAAAAATGCAATAGGGACAACTAGGGAGGGAAGGAGAGAGGGAAAGTAGGGGGTTACCTATTGAGTTTGTATGATTAGGCAAAAATAAGATGTGTTAAAAAAAAAAAAGAAAAGAAAAGTAATGAGCACTTCAGCTAAAAAAAAAAAAAAAAAAAAAAAAGGCCAGGCAGAAACAGCAGTAGCCTACGCTTCTGGAGCCTGTGAAATCCCAGAGTGAAGCAAAAAGAGGTACAAGCAATCCAGGATGATTCCTGAAGTCACGCTTGGTCTTCCACAGGGACACACAGTGCTCTCTCTTGCACTCTTTCTCTCACTCTAAATGAATGAATAAATACTAAAGCTTTCAAAAAGTTGGAACTGAACTTATAAAGACTGGCATTTTAAAATTGGATTATGAGAACTTTTAAGCTTAGACTTTCAGAATTAGTAAGACTGAATGTATTTTACCTCATAAAATAAATGTAACACCTATGGGTGCAAGGACCAAATGGTTACAGTTAAAAGTGATGTGTATTTGTGTCAAGTTGACAAGGGGTGGAATGTTATAGTTAGGTACAGGTGACAACTTGACAATTGAAGGTTTGAATTCTGGACACCTTTGCAAAGAAATATAAGTTAATTAGCCCTGATCAATATGCCAAAGATTTTCTAATTGATTGGGAAGGCCCAGCCCATGTGAATGGGACTAGTCTCTAAACAGATAAATGGGATGAAGGGAGCTGGTTAAGAAAGTTGGCATTCTTTATATATTTGGCCAGACATGTTGGTTTGACAAATGAAACAAAATGAAAATTATTCCTTTATTAGCATTCCTGTGGATATAATGTGGCTAGTTCCCTCAGATCCTGGTGTTTGTATGAACGTTCCTGCCAAGGACAAGGAATTCTAATCAAGAATTGTTAAAGAGTAAAAAATCCTGTATAAAAAGCTGTTTGATTATTAATTTATAGGAAAGAGTGACATATCAACTACAGTATTCTTTCAGGGCTTATTTAATATTCTGTCAGGGTTCATGTTTCTTAACACTTATTTTACTTAGTAATCGTCTCTAATCTCAAAAGCAGTCATTCTGGTAAATCATATGCCATATTTCCTTCAAATATAACTTCACATCAACACAAGAAAGGTGAATCCTGAATAATACAACATGTTAATTAACACCACAGCACATGAATTTTATTATATGAATTTTCATTTCTTGAAACTTGTTTTGGACCTAATATTGTCTCCTAGAGAATGGTCCATATGTACATGCGTATTATGCATTCTGCTATATTCTTTGAAGTATTTTTGATTTATGTACAGCCTGTGTTGTACACGTCATATATTTCCTTACTGATCTTCTGAAACTAGATATTCTAAATGTTTTAGAACCTAAACGTGTTAACCATTGTTGAAAAGGATATATTGAAGTCTCCAGTTATGATTGTAGAATTGTCCGTTCTCCCTTCATTCATGTCAGTGTTTGCTTCATCTGTTTTGGGGGCATTTTGTTTCTTATATATGTTCGAGTTTATTTATTTTTTGAGAAATACACTAACTATGTACTGAATCTGAGATGCTAAGTGTCTTTTTCTGTTTTATATTATGAGATTTTAAAATTGAATTGGTCAGAAAGAGACCCTTTCTACGTTTATTATCTATGAAATATAGCATCTTGTCCATTTCTGATACCTCCTATTTACAAACAAATAGGCCAATTGAATTACTAATCATGATAGAAATTAAAGTAATGCCAATTATTAGTATTCCGTTGTGAAGAAATTTGCTTTAATTAAATTTTCTCTTTGAAGTTAATCATATTTGTTTAAATTTATTTTTCTGCTCATACAAACATAATAGGAACCCCTGTCCCCTTCCTCTCTCCACCCCTTCATGGACCTCCCTGTTCCCTCCCCATTTTGTCCCTTCTTTTTCCCCTTCCTCCCTTCCTCCCAGTGGCCCCTCCCCCATCTCTGAAGCATCCTTTAATGTGTATATCAAACTTTCCTCTGGGTCCTCCTCTTTGATGAGGTGTAAGGACTCAGTGGCAATTCCTAGAACTCTTTCTTGTGTTCCCCTTAAGTAGAGGAACACTATTGTGACTGTTAATCCCTTGCTTCTAAGGATCTTAGTGCCTTTAGTCCATGCTAGAATTTGAGGGGTCAATGATATGTTGATCATTGCGCAGATCATGCAGAGTCCTGTTATAATTGCTTCGGCCCTAACTTGTGTGTAGTATCTTGCATATCACGGCTCCTCCCATACTTGAGCTCTTACAATCTTACTGCCCCCTCTTCTGCAAATTTCCCTGAGCTTCAGGATGGGGAGAGATTAGGCTGGCCCAGTTCCAGGTGGTTGATATAGAGTCTCTGATGTTCTGAATTATAGTTTGTTGATTTTTTTTCAGTTTTGCTGTTCCTGAAATGCCCTTGGTTCTATCCTGATGGGTATTGAATGACACCCCTTGGCCAGAGATAAAAACTTGCTAAATTAGAGTCTTGTTATAAGAGTATATTCAAAGGTAGATGGAATAGAAGTAGGAGACCGTGGTGAGAGAGGGGTCAATCCCCATTTGCAAAATGGTTACCTTCTATCTGGCAGCCTATATGCCCTCCTCTTCTAGTAAGATCATACCTCATCAGTTGCAAATGATCAGGAAGGAAAGTCTGTGAACTTAAGCAGATGTCTCATTACTTACTTGCACTCCTTGATGGTGGCCTATTTTCTCTGCTGTAACATGGTCCCCTCTGTTTCTGGTGGGGCCCTCTTTTCTTATCCCTCCTGTTTATAATCTTTACAATTACTGTAGGTATCACAGAGATTTGTCTTTGAGTGTCTCTAAGTGAGTTTGGTACTAGGATCCACCTATTAGGGAATACATACGGTGCTTAATTTTTCATGCTGGGATACTTCACTCAATGTAATTGTTTCTAATTCCATCCATTTCCTGGCAAATTGCATTAATTCATCATTTTTGATGGCTGAGTAGTATTCCATTGCATAAATGTACCACATTTTCATTATCCATTCATCAACTGTTGGACATTTGGGCTGATCCCATGACAGTGCTGCTATGAACATGGTCGTGCTTGTGCTATTGAGGTGAATTTTTGCTGTATGGGGGGTTATTCCCAAAAGTGGCATAGCAGGGTCATATGGCATTTCAACCTTTAACTTCACCAGAGTGGTTGTATGAGTCTGTATTCCCACCAGCAATGTAGGAGAGTTCCCCTCTCTCCACATCCTCTCCAGCATTTGTTGTTGTTTGTATTGTGGATTTTTGCCATCCTGACAGGGGTGAGATGATATCTCACAGAAGTTTTGATTTGCATTTCCCTGATGACTAAGGATGTGGAGCATTTTTTAAGATATTTGTTAGACATTTTAATTTCATCCTTGGTAATGTTTCTTTTAAGTTCCAAAGCCCATTTTTTAATTGGCCCATTTGTTTCCTTAGTGTTTACTTTCCTAAATTCTTTGTGCCCTCAGAATAATAGAGCTCTATCACATATGTGGTTAGTGAAGATTTTCTCCCATTCTGTGGGTTGCCTGTGTGCTGGAGTTATAATCTCTTTATCTGAACAGAGCTCTTGAATTTCACAAGATCCCATCTGTTGAGTGTTGATTGTAGTGACTGTGCTATTGGATGTCCGTTCAGGAACTATTGGCCTAGCCCAATCAGCTCGAGGGAGTTCCCTACCCTTTCTACTATGGTTTTAATAGTCTCTGGCCTTATATCAAGGTCCTTGATCCATTTGGAGTTAATTCTTGTACATGGTGACATGTATGGGTCCAGTTTTAATCTTCTACACGTGGAGATCCAGTTTTGCCAGCACCATTTGTTGAAGATGCTGTAAATGAGAGCTACGTATGTACGAGCGTACTGATAAATTACTTCATTACCACAATGTGCATAATGGTTCATTGCCTTAGTCTTTCTCAACTCAAACTTATAATTATTTGTTCTGTCCTTTTAAAATAATATTTATTATTATGTGTAGATTAAGATAAATCTTGTCTTTTCACTTGAAATATGTTTTATAATTTAATAAGTTTCAAATATCTTTATATATATGTCCCAGTCAGCCTGCATGGTTGCTGATAAATAACCATCAAACCACTTAAGGGAAGAAGGGGTTTATTCTCTTACCATTTCTGGTTACAGTTCTTAGTCCAGGTTGATGGGAGACCACACACCAACACCAAAGCCGAAGGAACTGGCCACACCATCACTGCATAATGGCCGAGAGATGGACAACCTTCACTTGCCAGACCAGCATGTCTGGCCAAGTGAACAGAATGATGTCAACCCTCTCAAGCAGCTCTCTGTGATGTATCCAGAGCCTAATCCCACTCACCATGGGCTGGGTCTTCCCCATCAGCTAGAAAATCTCCTTCAGGTTTGCTCTGGGCTTAACTCAACCATCAACTCTCTACGACTCTCCCCAGAGCTCAAATCCTCAACAGTCAAGTTGACACATGTGCCTAAACATGACACTCCACCCCTTGTCAACTTGACACAAAAACAATAGCATTTATAAACTGTAACCTTTCTTTGTCCCCACAGATGTTAAAAGTTATCTTAAAAATATATATTTCTCCCCTTATTTTGCTAATCTCCTCTCTTCTACTACTTTTGGGATCAGATTGCTCTAGTTTCTCTAAAGCTTTAAGCTGCATCGTTAAGTTATTTATTTCTGATGTTTCCATTTTTCTGATGTAGACATTAAGAGCTATGAACTTACCTCTTAGGACAGCTTTCATTTGTCCTAGAGATTTTGGTAAGTTGTATTTTCATTATCATTCGCTTTCAGGAAATCTTGAATTTCTATTGACCCCACAAAGTCTAGCATTTGCTAAAAGCACCAACATCCTTGGAGGCAAGGGACTGACAGCCAAAATAGTGTTCTTATGCTTAAGGGGAACAAAGGAAAGGGTTCAGAGAAATGCAGCTGGGTCCTTGTACGTCATCGGAGAGGAGGACCCAGAGGAGAGTTTGGCATGCACATTAAAGGATTCTCCGGGGATTGGGGGAGGGAGGGCACTGGGGGGTGGGGAGGGAGGGGTGAGGGGAGGGTGAGCAAAGGGGTCGGGGGGAGGAGGAGGGAGGGAGCGAACCAGTGTACCTATTAAGTTTGTATGAGGGGAGATAATAAAAAATGTTTAAAAAATATACAAATACATTTCAGAAATGAATTCAAAATATTCTCATTAGAATTTCAGTTATTAAAATGTTGGAAATAAAAGTCTTTCTTTAAATATGTCAAATTAAATCTTTAAATATTCCAAATTGAATCATTGTAACAAGGAGAAAACAAATTAAGACCAAAGTCCAGCAAATTACCACATCCTGTACTTCAATGTCCATCTTCTGTTGCTCATCATGTAATCATTGTGGCTCAAAGATTTCAGGAATTCCTTTGGCCAAGTGGATGTCAACCCTCTCAACCAGCTGTCTGTGATTTATCCAGGGCCTAAATCCACCCACCATGGGCTGGGTCTTCCCCATCAGCTAAAAAATTTCCTTCAGGTTTTGCTCTGGGTTTAACTCAACCATTAACTCTCTACGATCTGGCCATAGCTCAAACCCTCTACAGTCAAGTTGAGACATACGCCTAACCATGACAATATACTTATAACTCAATTGCCAATTCGACATCATTGTTTGAGTATAAAAGCATTTTATTTATTTTTAAATACTAAATGCCAATGTAAAAGTTTATCACTAGCAAGGCAACATCTGAATTAGATAGGTTCTCATGAAATTTTTAAATAGAAGAAGCATTTTTCTCTTTCTATAATTTTCCTTTTACAAATATTTCAGTCTCAATATAATATTTATGGCACTTTTCACTTGAATTTGTTAGTAGATATAGGAATAATTACTAGAAAGTTTCCAATAAAACACCATCAAATTCATTGGCTCAGTTCTGGAGGTTGAAGTTGGTGGTTTCTGATAGCGTTTTACAATGAATTAATTAGCATCAAGTGTATTCATCCACTACACGTACAGAAAAGAAGTTTATGTGAACAAGCAACTTGTACTATTATTAGCTGGTAACTTCTCAGCCTAGTGTTTGGTAATACATGAAGCATCTAAATATAAGTCATTCCCACATTTTTTTGTGTGTAAAATAAACACATACCTTTGTAAACCCTAAAAGAAATTAACAGTAAAAATTCCAGTATATTTCTCAAAACAAAACATTCTTCACTTTTTATATGGTAATGGACATTTACGAAGTCATTAGAATTTTATAAATTATTATTAGCATTAATCATGCTATTATGGGAAGAAACTTTTCCATTTAAATTAACCAATGTGCTTGATCCATAGGAAGATGTGTGTATCTATGATTATTGCTATTCCACAGGTTATAGAGGAAGAGCAGACTGAGGTGTTGGTGATGGCAGTGAATATTGGCAGAAGCCGCTAAGTTGGACTGTCTTGGATCTGATGCTGGGAATCTGGCCTTTGTCTGTTTCTTGCCTGTGCTTCCACTTACTAAAACTTTTTCATCTCTGATCATTCTTTCCCACCACCTAGTGCAAGTTGAAAAGGAGAAATGATACCCCTCTTACAGAAATTACCAAATGGTTGTAGCTCATAATTTTATGGATATGTAGCAGATATGAATATTTTCCTGCATTTTTAATATTTCATTCAGCAGTACTGAGGTTATACTGAGTGTTAGATCCTGAGTTGTAGAATCAATGATCTAGCTTGTTTTCTCTTTTAAATAATGCACTTTGAATAATACTCAAAATGTTTACTTCCTTCTCTTTTTTTTGCATTTATCAATGGTGACTGCAGGAATTCATAGCAGGAGAACATATTCATAATGAATGACTTGAATGATTATTGGATATCTAGCCATAAGTGAAACAAATATATCTGAGAGCACTGTGCAATCAAGAGTGGAAAAGATGTAGAAGACTGAGTAAGGTAAGAATGGGATATACATTGCTTTTAGGAGGGTATGGCCGCTGCACTCTTGAACACACAGCAACTGTGATTTCCTGCCCACAACTGGTCCTGCCAATATCTTGTTGTAGAAAGTGGAGGGACATATGTATCCCTTCTCTTATGAAAGATGATAAACAGATGAAGGTTGATGGGGGAGGGAAGGATCATTATCTTCTGGTGTGTAGCCACTGATAAGAAGAGCATGCTTCTGTAAACTAATTCCTATTCATTACCCTGCAAACAAACCACTGAAACTCGCTGTGTACACACACACACACACACACACACACACACACGCACACACACACACGCACACGCACACACACACACGTACAAATAAACACACATGCATACAGGAACATACACATGTACACACACAGGACAGGCATGAACACATGCACACATACACACACAGACACACACACACATGCATACACACACACAAAGAAAAGCAAAAAGGACAGTTGCATAAAGTATGGGAATCATAGGACTATGAAGGGTCCAGAGATGGTAACCAGTGAATATGACAGCATATATGTGTATAAAAATGTCATGACATCTATAACTATGCATAATTAACACATGTTAATGAAACACTTAAAAAGTTTAAATCACTATAAGTCATGACAGTTTAACAACATTTCTGTTGTTCAGTAGGTTATAAAAGAAATCACTAAATTACCCAGAGTTTCTTAAATTTTATAAGACATGAAAGCAAATTTTTAGGTTGTTTGTTTCTCTTCTTTATTTAGACAATGGTGGAATATATTCAAGTTTCTATAAAAAGCTTTAACATAATAGTCCTTGAAAAACTCAACAGTAAACGTGAAAGTAATATATACCATTTTGTATGTTATTTTACTAATTTTGAAATTACAGTTTCAAAATCTAGTAATAAATACTCACTCCTAGTAGTCTGTACTTTAACTTTAATAAAAGATATTTCTTGTTAGGAAGCTGGGGGAAGGAAAATTTTGTTACTGATATATCAGATCAACTTAAAAGACAGACATCAGAAATAGAAATAGGAATGCTATTGTTTAAGGTTATAAAATTAGATTTATTATGCATGTATTTATGTAGTGTGTGAATGGGTGTGTGTGTGCATGTGCTTGTGCGTGTGTGTGTGTGTGTGAGTGTGTTATGTATATACTACGACATGTATGATGAAGTCATAGAACAACTTTTAGAAGAGGGTTCTCTCCTACCTTGTGGGACCCAGAGATTACTCAGGTGGTCATCTTACATTGTAAGCATCCTTACCACTGAGCCATATAGCTAGCCCAATTAGGACAATTTAAAACAATATGAAACATTTATGACCTCAGTAGCCATCAGGTTTCAAGTATTTGGCTCTAACTTGAAACCATATTATAGTCAATAAAGGCACATCAAATTTCAATAATCAAATATCCATTCATTCATTTTAGGCAAAAGTGATGTGAGTATCGTCTTATTTTTAAAGTTCCAGAAAAGTAAAATACACAGCCAAACCATTTCCCAAAATAATAAATTTATTAAGGCACTTTTGCAAGTAATTCACTTACAGTATATAAAATTTTCATGAAAGCCCTTTTTTCTAAATACTCTGAAGAGATAAACCTTTTGTAATATGAAATTCATTAAATATATGTGAGACAACTAGAATTAAAACTTTCTTTCAAAATAGATTAAACATGTTCTCAGCAATATTTAAAGTTTATGCTTATAAAGTCCTACTCTGATTGAATTCGGTCATCTTAGAAAACTAATTCTGCAATCACAACTACATCAGCTACTTAATTCAGAGAAAGTAAGGGATTGATAAGTCAGACAGAGAGTTTGAATTAACCTTTTAACTGCATTCCATCCAAAACAGAAGAGGCAGTGTGAAATACACAATGCCTCTGATTCCCTGTTGTAGACAGGGACACTGTGGGCTCAATGGATTCAGCCAGCAATTCTATCAAGCCTGAAGTAGGCAATTAATCCAACACAGCCTCTAGTGTTCTTTCAGACATTATATTCATTTCCAAGCTACATTGGAGATGACATGATCATATGCCATTAATTTTTCTGGTATCTCAAAATAATTTACCAAAAGGAGCTCATTTGCAACAGTAGCTGAATAATTATGTGAGGTGAACAAATTAATAAATCCACTACAACAACAAAAATAACTAAAACTGTGTGGTAAAAATATCATACCAAAATAATAACACAATATAATTAACATTGAAGAAAGATTCTTATACTTAGAGGATGTACAATATAATGCTGATAAAACTCTAATGCTTATTATCATGACTTACATTTATTTTGTATGCAATGTAAGAACTGTATATTGCAAACAGCATTATACTTCTTTGCCAAATACAATGATGCACAATTAAAATACTTATGGAAAATACAAATAAATGTATAATTTTAATGCATCAACTTAAAATTGAATATAAATATGTAGTCAATAATAAAGATAAAAATATTTGTGTTATGACAAATGTTTAAGGAATGCCAGAACATTTTAATCTATTTTGTTGTGTTCACATTTGGTCTTTAAAAGTTCAAACCATTGAGTTTTAAGTCATTTAACCTTAATGTCAGAAGATATTTGCCAGAATTACCAAAGATTATAAATGATTGAAGGTGTAGTTTCGTGCAGAGTGAAAATATTTTAGATTTGAATCAGTAAATATTCAGCCTCAGCTAAGTTACAAATAAATCTGCCACATGGTAATTTTAATGTAGATATTTAGATGATACATATGTAATAAATATGCATTTATAATATAACATATTATATATATATATATCCAAATATAGTTGGCAACCAAAGTATTTTTCTTAAGTCTCAAATGTGCATATAACTTGATTTTAGTATGTTCATTGTAGAAAATGAATTTCATTGTGGTCTTGTTCGGCACACATTTATCATGTGTCCTGATTCCATTGACTTCTTCTTTATATTCTCCTTCCTGTCACTGGCAACCTTTTACCCAAACAGTCACTGCTCTGATTTTAAGTGTTCTGCATAATAACAAAGAGAAACATTCAAATCAGTGGTCTCTTCTATAATGCACTATGTGATGAGCAATCAGATATTTCTACTCTTGTGACAGTGTTCCCCATTGATGCTGACCATGTTCAAAGATTAAAATGAAATTTAGCATTCTGTATACCCCCACATTATTTTTATAAATATTTGTATTTGATTCAGTAAATGACATTTAATGACAGACAATTATCTAAAGATTTAGAACGTTTACAAACATTTATGTTTTTCCCAAAGCAGATGAAACTGTTTTATTCTGAAGGCTTGAAAATGGGGTGATATTCCAATTTTTAAGATATACTCTCTCATGAAAAAAAAATTGCCTTCCTCTTCTAATGACTGAAAAATGCAGTATTATTTAAATTAGGAGAAGCGTCCATTTATGTCATTCTAGGAATAATTTCAAAGCCTACTAAAATGTCAGTAGTATTTCCATACGTTTTGGTCTCACAAGTCTCAGATCCTCCCACATTTGAGTTTGAGAGTTGAAGTGAATTATTGATACTTAAACAACTATATTTCAAATATATAACTTAGCATTGTATTAAATAAGTATAAAGTCAGGTTTGAGATATAAATTAAATTAATAATCAACAAAACTAAAGAGAGAAGCTTTATAGACATGTTACATGTCATCATTTAAATTTCAATAACCTGTTTAAAGATATTTGAATATTTCTCCTTAAATCAAAACTTAGTAAAATTTATATTCTATTTAGTTACAATTCATTCACCAATTTTGTATAAAGTAATTATGATTATTTTGTTATCTTAAGGGTTATCTAGACATTTCTTAACTTTGATGTTGTATTTTCTACAAAACATGGATTAAACATTGGAGCTTGACAGAAAAGTTACCTTTTCCTGATCAATGACCTGAGTGCAGCATTTTTTATTTCTGGCCAATCACTATTTTCACACCAAGACTATACTATTAACAAGAAACAAGTGCTATTGCAGCTATCACCACCTTCCTGTTGAAGCGTGTGGTCCTGTGAGGTTCCTTTTAGCAGCTCTTCTTTCTTGTGCACTCAGTTAATAATGAAATCCTTCACCTCCCTCAAATATTGGTTCAAAAGTCACTCTCCTTTAGACCCACACTGACATACATGCATGTCAAAATTATAAATTTCACTCTAAAATAACTAATTTTTGCTCATTTGTTCTATACCCCATTATTTTCTAAAATTTTGTGCACTAATTATAATAGAATATCAACTCTAAAAGACATGGCATAAACAACGTTTGGTTAAATTAAAAAAAAATGTCTGAGAGATGACTCAGGGATTAGGACTTGGCCTGGCAAGCAGTTAGTATCCCAGGTCCCATGTAAAAATGGCAGGCAGAAATAGCAGGTGCTTGCACTTCAGGCTCTGGTGAGTGGAGTGTGTGAAATCCCACAGCAAAGCAAAAAGAAAATAGAGCAATCTAGGATGATTTGCAAAGTCACCCTTGGTCCTCCACAGGGACACACAGTGCCTAATCATACATACACATCCACACACACACACATGCACATGTACATGCATACATGCTAAATAAATAAAGTTTAAAAACATGATTTAATGTTTCTTGAATTTTTTATGAACTCTATTACTTGAGCTCTCTGTATGTTCAGTCCAAGCAAAATGTCTTGGTCAAGATCAAATCGGAATTTTGTTCTACATCTTTACATATATAAACAGTTCAGCTGCAGGAATATAAGAGGAATTGACAATTGGTCAAGGAAGGACATTTTTGTTTTCCAGGAGAATGGGCTTTCTGACATTGAAGAACTGTTAGATCCCTGGGCTTTAGCCAAGTAGGTACCAGGGATGAATGCTGTCCACCAAAAAATTGAATACAAAGTCTCTAACAATTCAACTACGCTGAGATCTAATTGGTCATACTCTGGGTTACTTCAGTGGAAGAAGAGGTATGTTTCTCTACAATAAGAAGAACTAAACACAGCTTACAGTATATGCAACCTTTAATTTTTCCTGACAGAAAATGATGTCTATTCACTTCTGATGGACACTGTTTAATTTCCAAAGCATGATCCTAGACTGAATTGAAGGTAAAGGGGAGATAAGTTTAAAGTGAATTAAGAAGTTAAAACCAAGTTAATCTAAAAGTATGACAAGACACATTAGACAATAGTCTTTGCACATTAATGGGCTAGTTTGCTATTAATTTATCATCTAGTATGAAGAAGTAAAGCCATTTAAACATAGAAAATGAAGACTTTGGGATTAAGTAATTTTAAATTTATTCTAGACAGTTGGCTACAATTGATATGGACTAAACTACAAAAATGAAAGTTTGATTACAAAGCCAGGATGATGGGAAAGATCCTAGAGCATAAAATGTATACAAAGTGACAAGAAACGATGGCTAAATAGGCATTGGAATTGCCAATGTTATCCAAAGTGAAAAATAAAGGCACTGAGGCAAGAATGGCCTTGATCATTTTGATAAAATTACCCCTGTAGATTTTTTTTTATTTCAGAGAAGGGAATAATCTTTGGAGATGAAGTCTTTCTCTACATATCTCTATATCTTTGTCTTGTCTATGTCTTCATATTCATATTCTTTTATTAATTTTCTGCTCTGTTGTTTCCATAGCTGGTTGACATTTTTCCCCTCCCTCCGTCCCTCCTTCCCTTCCTTCTTTCGTCCCTCTCTCCTACCATCCATTAATCCCTTCCTTTTTTTCCTTTTCTCTCTTATCCTCTCCCTCCCTCCATTTTTCCCTCCCTTCTTTTCTCTTCCCCTTCCTTTCCTTCCTTTTTTGCCTTCTACAATGCTCCATGGTGTTGCGCATGCTAGCCTCAGCACTATCAATTCCCCATGTCCTCTTAGTGCTAGGATTGCAGATTTGATCCACCATGTCAGACATTTCCATAGCTCCTGTGTGAACATTGACAGTATTTCCTTTTTTTCGAGTGATTTTACTATCACATACATTGACTCTAGGAGATAAAGAAGTTGTACCACATGTTCTATTTACTCCATATCCTGTAAATACAGAAGCACTTCTCAAATTGTATTAAAAAACAGCTGGGTTTACTATTTTCTCATACAAGCAACAAAGTAGCAGAGGTAAGTATGGCTCAAAGGAACAAAGAAGACAAATTTTAAATGCTCTTCATTATAATTGGTGATTACTTTTTAAACAGAAATTTGAATAAATGCCAGTTTGTTTAGAGAAAGAAAAAGTAATTGAGCAAACTTGACTTCTTGCACATATTAACTGTTTGTAGTTCATAGACCTATTTCCAGGGCTGCAAAATGAGATTGTGATGGAATTGGCTGAGTAACTACCCTGCCTTTGACAATATTTTGAAAGAAAGTTTAAGAAACTGTCATCTTCAGCAGATATGACTAGTAAAAGTCCTATTGATGACCTTGTCAGCAAAATCTCATAAGATTGGGAAACATCTGCAGAATGTACCATGTTAACATCAGGGTCTCTATTTTGATTCTACCATTTGAAAACTTGCATCCTGTGTTATGAGACAGAGGCACTCCAGAGCAGTGTCACCACAGAGAACTAGGTCGCTAATCTGTAAGCCCCTAAACATCCGGGATCTGTGCAGTAGGAGATCAGCTTCCAACCTCTCTGTTGGCAGTGATTCTGGTCTCTTATCAGGGGGAGGCTGTGGCACCGAACCAGAGCATATCTGCACCATCTGCTCCAATTGGCAAAGCTCATGCCAGCTGGCAATTGTAATTCTCAACTCGGCCCCAAAGGTCTTGTACTTCTTTTCAGGTTATTATAATATATTAAAGCCCTCAGTGTTCTTGTGAGAACTGGTGATTCTGTGCCATCTTAGGTATTGTTAAGACAAATTGGTGGATGCTAGGTACATTTGCATTTAAACTTTGCAGGTACAAATGTTTCCTTTAAAACACTGTGTTTCCTCATAGGATTCTTTACTTTTTCATATATAGCTAGCCATTTTTTATAACAAAGATTTGTTTCTCCTAATGCTTTCAAATTTATAGTTAATTAAAAAATAAATATTTTGTCACTTTTTAAAACTTTTTTTAGATTCTTTTTTTATTAAAAATGTAATTATACATTTTAAAATTTTTAAAACTTTTTAAGTTAAAAATTGTGCATGTGTGTGTGCGTGCAGGCTAACATGCTGAGACCTGAAGTAAATGCTACATGCCATTCCTCAAGCTTTTTGTGTGAAACTGGCTTTCTTAATGTCCTGGAAATAGACAAATAGCCTAGTTATGGAAGGACCAGGGAGATGCCTGAGTGGGTTTTCAGGTATTGAAGTCGGGTCTCTATGCTTGTGAGGCAAATGCTTCACTGACTGAGCTGTTTCCCCTGGTACCTTTTTTGTAATGGTGAAATAATATTTTAATAAAAGAATCAGAGTTTTTTAGACTCTGATGGACTGAGCTCAGCTATGTGTTAAGAAGACATTAAAATTGGCTTCAAGCATCTTGCTATACCAAATGACTAGTTTTCTATATGAAAACTGTATAAGAAGCATGATACTGACCCAACACAAACTAATAAACCAATGAAAAAAGATAGAGGATCCAGGAATAAACTCTCACAGGTATAGGTGTCTGATTCTTCATAAAGGAAACAAATGTACAACGGGGGAATAGCTGCTATTTCTTATTGTTGTTGTTGTTGTCACTGTTGCTTTTTAACAAACTCTAATGGGAACATTGGGTGACCCAATCTAAAAGAAAGAAATGAGATTCTTACTGCTCACCCTGCACAAAAAAATCAGTTCTTGATGAACCAAAAATAAAACCATCAGCCCTCGATGAACCAAATTTTGAAGCAACACCAAGACATCAGGCTCTGTAAAGCGAAGTCACAGCGACACTTTGCAAGTAGAACTGTAATAGCTCAGGGAATGAAGGCAGGAACTGACAAACTGTTCCTGACAAGCAAGAAGTTGACTTGGGGACAGATATGAAGGAAAATCCCATCTTTAGAACTCAGGATAGACCTGAGGGACGTCACGATTTACTCACCTTCTTATTCCATCCTCATTCCTCTCATCCTTATAAGGATGTTCCTATGAGCACTTGGCAGTCCCTATTCTAGCTACAATTTTGTGTCTTAAGTTGTATCTTCAAGGGCATCACAATGTAGGACAGTTGGTACTGGGAACAGTCTTAGCAAACAAATTCTAAAATGGGAGTTAGAGAATGAATCACTCCCTTGGCAGCTGGAGATGTCAGCACTCTCAGTCCTACTAGGTAGAATACGAATGGCCTCCTGCATGTTATATTGGTTCAATTGATAGTCACTAGGGGTGTACTGGGATGGGATTTGGATAAAAGTGGATGCTCTAAAGGACACAAGGTGCATTAGAACTTTAGGAATATAAACAGTTATAATATTAAGAATATTGAATTGGCTTTCTTCTGTTGGTTCAAAGGAAAGAGTGACTGTTAACTCTAAGATAAATAATCATCAGTTCTACAAATAGTGAGAGAACTGGAGCTTGCCATAGTTAATATGTGGAAAAGTCTTCTGTAGATATGCAGAGAGTTCCAGCCTGAAAGCTTCAAAGTCAGTTTATATTCTGCAACCAGAGATATCTGGGATAAGGAAATAAGGAATCTCTGATGTTTATGTTGAGCACATTTAGGCAGATGTCCTTAAAAATCTTCAGTTCATATGTGTTTCTGGATTCAGCAGTTTGAAAAGTGGTATCCTAGATGAGAGAGTCCATTGACCTTACAGGAAGAAAACAGCAAGGAAATTTCCTTCAAACACAACATCACCATATGGGCTGGAGAGGTAGCTCAGGGATTAAGCCTCCTGAGTTCAGATAGACCCCACATATAGACGCCATGCCGAAGTGGGGGCGGCCTGCGTTTCTGGTCCTGGTAGGGCGGAGCCTGTGAATCTGCGGGGTAGAGTAAAGGAGAAGGTGGAGGCGGTCCATGGTGGTTCCCGAATTTGCCCGTGGTTCTACACACAGACACACACACACACACACACATACACACGCGCACACACGCACAAGTGAATAAATAATAAAAAATAAAAAAACCAAACACATAACACCATCCTCTCTGGGAAAATAAAGTGGAAAGAACTACATTCCAACAAAATCTCACTTACCATACATCAGCCTTAGTCAAGCAGAAGAGAGATTATACATTGAAGAAAATTCAGGTTTTGGCTAATTGTCTAGAAGTAGCAAGAACATGTTTATCAGACTGTAAGATTTCAGAGGCCCATGGGACAGAACACAAACTTGTATAGTGCAAACAGCATTCTGATGAGTTTAGAAAGAACCTGACCTCGTGCATAGTGTTGAGGAGAATGCACAATGGTACAGATCCTGAATATACAAAAAGTACACTTACCAAGCATGCTCATTTCACACCTAGATACTCGCTCAAAAGCAATGAATATCTCTCTGGACTCTCTTCTAAAAATTACCAACAACTGAATGACTTAAAGCACTGGAAATTTATTCTCTTGTGGTCCTATATAGTTTATCCATTGAAATAAGAAAGTACATGCAGAAACATTTGAAATTTTATTCTATCTTTACCTGCCAAAATATTAAGCAAAATGCTGAATCAAAAGAATAACAGAAGATATATTTTATCAAAACATTTTAAATGCATTTTGTGGTAGTATTAATTATACGCATTTTTAAATCACAGATATATCCAATACATAAAACATAAGGACAATGTCAGTAGAAAACTATGATGATCAAAAACAATAGTAACTTTAATTGTACCTATCATGTCAAAGATGATCAGCAACATAAACGAAATCTCCAGCTGGTGTCAAACTTTGATTTGATGAATTAAGTCCTTCTCTCCCCTCAGAAAAAAAAAAAGATCAAAAGTAGTTTATATGTTTGAGTAACAAACACGAATCTGGCTTTACAGTCTCTCTTAAGTGCCACTGAAACTCTGCCAGTCTTTGTCCCTCTGATATTCTAAGAATATCAGATTGTCTTTTTCTATGGCATCATGCCATTCTAACAGTAAGTGTGAGCTGTAAGGCAAAGTAGAGAGTCTACTTGGTCTCTGGGGTGTTTGAAACAGAAATTTAAGGAGCTGACATTCTGCCAGTTAGCTGACATTCTGCCAGTGGTGGTTTAAGGAGCCCTGAGTCTGGTGACTTCCCCTTGTACTTTCTACCACTAAGAAAGAAAGAGAAGCTTTGTTTGCACTTGTATGGTTCTGAGAACACCAAGTGCCACCCTGCACTAATTATACAAACACATGCAACCTTTGTAAAATGTGCGTGTGTGTGTGTGTGTGTGTGTGTGTGTGTATTTGTACAAAAGAAGGCACTTGAGTATGTTTTCCTCTGGAGGACCAACGGTGACTTTAAGAATCAACCTGGATCGTGCTACCTTCTTATTGCTTTGCCATTGGGTTTTCCATGCTGCACATTCCAAGACAAGAATTAGAGACCACTGCCATTTCTGCTGGCATTTTTATGTGGAATCTGGAGATCCTAACTTAGGTCATTTGGCCGGTGAAGCAAAGGGCTTAATCCCTGACCCATCTTCCCCAGAACAATGCTTGTAATTTTAAATCAAGTTCCCAAGGAGGCAGGTCCAATTCATGGAGCCCGCAGCTTGGTAGATATTGAGATGTCTGTCATAACTGCACAGGATTCTCTAGTAGGAGAAGCACATTGATTGATCCTTAAGATTCTGAACCAATTTCATTATATGAAAGAAAGCCATCATTCTAAATGGTATAGCTCATAGCTTGCTAGTTGGTGTGGTAGAAATGCTTTGCCTGATCAAGAGACATCAAGTGATTACAAGTTAAGAGGTCACAATTCTAAACATTGATTTCTTACATGCACCAAGTTAACTGGAAGACAAGCATGGCAGGAACCTATTCACAAGGGAAAGGAAGCTTAAATAAGGAGGAGTATGAAGAGATGATATGGCTGGCTGCAAAAGCCATCACACCTTCATGCTTGCTATCTTTGCTCCTGTCCCTCAGGCCACTGCTGTGTCTGCCACTGGATGTCTCTTTTTTTTTTTTATTTTTTTATTTTTTTTTTTAAAGATTTTTTTACAAATTTTTTATTAGTATTTATTCAATTGTGTGTGTGTGTGCGTATATATGTGTGCACGTGTGTGTGTATGTGTAGAACCACGGACGAATTCGCGAACCACCATGGACGCCTCCACTTCCTTCTGCCCAGGGATTCACAGGCTCCGCCCTACCAGGACCAGAAGCACAGGCCGCCCCCGCTTCCGCCTGGCGTCTATACGTGGGATCTGGGATCCGAACTCAGGACCTTCCACCTGCAAGGCAGAGGCTTAACCGCTGAGCCACCTCTCCAGCCCCACTGGATGTCTCTTATGCCCATATAGCACAGAAAGGAAAAGTTATACAAGATATGTGGTGGATGGAACTTTGTATTTGACAGGTGAGACAACAATACTGATTATTTATAATTGTACTCAAATAAAGAAAATAAAATCCCATTTCTTGTGTAGAGTGGAAGCCTATGACATAGCAGAAACTGACTTTTGAGAAATAGCAGGCTGCTTAGTTGATTTTTCAGGTGACTGGAATTAGAAAGATTAGAAAACTAAGCATAAAAATGATTAGAAAACTAAGCATAGAAAACGAAGCAAAAAAAACTTCTGGAGTGAGATACTCATAACAAAAACTGTCAGAATGCATGAGTCATGATGACAGAAAATTCAAAAGTTGTTACCAGGCATAAATCTGCTGACACAAATCTTTCTCTAACACTGGCCATACCTGTGCTGACGGAAGGGTGATCAGCGGAGTGTGTTAGGTCCAGTGGGGAAGCCTGTAACTAGAGCTGGAAACCTTGGATTAAGTCATTAACCAACTTTCCAATGGTGGGATCCAAAGCTCTGCACTCAGTGACAACATTGCCAAGTAGAAATCAGAATGGGTGCCAACTGACAAACATTGACTGGGTCTACCATTGAAAGGAAATGTTTCTTCTTTACCTGAAGCTTCACATTTATGACATATAAGTACATCTTCAATTACCAGGCCACATAGAATACTTCCCTTAGAGAAGGTCATACTCCTCTCTCTCTCTCTCTCTTTCTCTCTCTCTCTCTCACACAATCACACACGTGCCATCTCCAGGGCACCACATGTACTTTAAGTCAGGATGGTTGTGGCAATGGGAACTAGACATTGGAACCTACTTTTGTTGCCTTGGACACCTCTTTCCATGTTTTGTTTCTTTTTTTTTTAATAAAATGCTAATCTGATTGATTAAGGAGCCAGCTCACAGAATGTAAACTAAGAAGATGTAAAAAATTTGCTTGACCCTCTATTTTTATTTACAAGAAAACATAACATAATGCTAACAACAATTTTAATAAAATTTAATAAAATACTTAATATAAATATTCAATGAAATAATTATGAGAACATTAACATGCCAGCTGAATATGATGTCATATGAAAAGAAAGCATCATTCATCAAGATGTGGCATATGCTTCATGTTAATTAGCAGTGAAGAATAATGTGTCTTCATTAAGTGGAATGTGTGGCTCAGGAGTTTGAGCATCAGTGGATTAAACAGGAATTGGCCCATGTAGTATCATCTTACGAAGGAATTTGCATAAGAGGTCCTTTTTATTTACTTCTTGTTATAGGAGCCCAGTGGTTCAGGTTTGCTTGATGCAATAAGCTATGCAAGAGAAAATGTGAAAATTCCCAGGAAAGGATATGAAGTCACTGTGCTGTTCTTTTGAGCTCTCAGCTACAAGAACAGTAGGAAAAGAGAGCAGGCCAGCAATGAGCATATTATTTTAGTAGTAAATCCACAACTACAGCATCTGTAAACTGAGAAATTATGATAACCAGGAACTCCAACTCCTCTAAACAAAGGATTTAGTCACCTTTTCTACACTACTTACTTGTAATAAGATGATACAAGACGATAATTGCTGCTGTGAAAAATATTAATAGTCTGGCTTTTATCACTGTGGAGCTTTGATCCCACAGCCTTGGAAGTTCCCTGGAATGTTTCTCAGCTAGAGAGTTGCAGGCCACACATAGACTAAAACTGCCATAACCCATCGGGCTGGCAGCCTTACTCTCACAACATGGGGAACCTTTCCTTACCACAACTTGTAGAATTTGGAACAGGTGAAAACTCAACTCCATATGAAGGAATCCAAGCAAAACTAAAAGGAAACTGAACAGTCTAGGGAATATGATCTGAACATTGTAACCTATTTGAAACCCCCTCAATATCACCCACTGTTAAAATGCTGCCTAGTTCAGCTGTAAAAAGGGAAGAGCCAGCTCACTCATTTAAATAAACCCTAGTTTATTACAGGCAACGAGATGATCAAATAAAAGCCCAGCTGAATCTCAGCTACAGAAGAGATCTACTCATTTATTCTGCACACTTTAATAGAGAGCTGTGTCAGCACATGGTCTGCATTCAATAACATGAATCGTGATACCATCTTGTATTTTTGTAAACATCCTTTCTTCTCTCTGTCAGTCTTTTTAAGTAGACTTGTTAATCAATGCCACATTTGAAAAACAAAACAAAAAAAATCTCTTCTGAAGATTAATAAATTGTCTCTTACTTGTTTTGTAATTAAAAGGGAAAACAGCATGATCCTCAAATCAGATAAAGACAAGCATAACTCTGTTACAGGTCTATTTAAACTCAATTCTTCCCTGGATTTCATTTGAGGATCCTAACCAGCAATTGTATTTCTGTCTACTGACAGAAATAGCAATATTGAGCAAGGAAGATTGAGTTTTCAACTCTTAATATATTTCATTTCTTTGAATAAAACAGACACAATCATGATCCATTAAATCATACAAGGAAAATTAAGTGTTCTTTTCAAAATCTATTACTTAACTCCTAACCATACGAAATTCTAAATTTTACGTGGATCAGAGTCTAACCAGATCCTAAATATTAACTTGGTAATGATTTTTTTCAGAGGATAGAATTCTGTACAATATTGTTTTAATGATATATTCCAAGTACATATGAATCCACAATTTTCTTTATTACATTTAAGAAACTGTAAATATCTGTAAAAACTCACTGGAATATAAAGAATTTGCTATTTACCAATGAAGGAACTTCATGGAGACTTGCTTTGTATTTATGGGGAGAGTCATAGCAGGATGTTATGCAAATAGTCAAATAGAAATTGAATGTTTACAAATTGCAGTAACAGATGGCACAATTTATTTCAAAAATACATCTTATTATTATTGAATGTTTACTAGTAACAATTATGTCTGTCCGAGAGGCATGAACTAAGATATACTGTCATTCAGTTCTACTGTTACTTACATTGAAATAATATAAGGATATCCAATATATTTAAATGAGTAACTCAATCTTTTTTAAATTATAGAGCACTTGTTTAAATGAGATTTTTCAACAAGAAGAGGATGATGAGGCAATGAGTGACTCTACCAACCTGCGGCATCTCATAGCAATCTCTGCAGAAGCTGACAGCACAGTAGACATCAATAGTGTCTCTGCTTCTGAATTCAAGACACTGTCCATTCACATACAATACAGTTTTGGAAATGGGGAAAAAAAAACCTTGCTAAAAAGACACTCAAGAGACCAGGATATCCAAATTAAGTAAATTTTTACTTTCACAGAAAGTGAATAGTCTCTCTTTAAGTGGATTGAGCAAGCTCACCAATGAGCAGTCCTTTTGACCTTTTATCACTAAGAGAATAGTGAAAGGGAGTGTCTTTGTCTTTTAACATCATTGGCTTGAGATATGGGCTCAAACCTAGTTTCTTAGAAACTAGGAAACTTTGCACACTCTAGTTAGAGTTATAGAAATTAGAAGGTCCTCTAGTTTGGATTATGATAAACGGGAGGGTTGAACAATTCTCAGAAATTTCCTTATGAAATGGAGGAGAAGCCAACTTAGATGAGCTTTGGATTGACAGAAAAGATTTCATCTCCTACAATTCCAGCAATTCTGTCCCTGACACTATATAATTGATCCACTACAGATGTTTATATGATGAATATACTTGTTTACATCATCACTATGCTCCTTAAAAGGAAACCTAACATTTTAGCCAAATATTTGTTCCTCGGTATTCATGACCATGACTACTCTTTTCCTTCTGCTCACTATAGAATATCAAAATGAATTAATCTGGGGCTGGAGAGGTTAGCCCAGGGGTTAAGCCTCTGCCTTGCAGGCGGAAGGTCCCGAGTTCGGATCCCAGATCCCATGTATAGATGCCAGGTGGAAGCGGGGGCGGCCTGCGTTTCTGGTCCTGGTAGGGCGGAGCCTGTGAATCCCAGGGCGGAGGAAGTGGAGGCGGCCATGGTGGTTCCCGAATTCGTCCGTGGTTCTACACACACACAGACACACGCGCACGCACACATACATACGCACACACGCACAACTGAATAAATAAAAAAAAAAAGAATTAATCTGATCTAGGGACTTCATCACAAAAATCCAACTTGTCTGGAAGATCGAAGATGTTTTTAGTTGCATGAAAAGCAGGTGATGGGAACACTTGAGGAAACAGCAAAGAAATATAATTGAGAAATGGCAAACCTGCTTTCTCCCATTCTCTGATCTTTGTAGCAATAATTTTCTTTTAATCCTGACTTCCTCCCTGATCCAAAATGTTTCTGTAAACCCTTAACTAAACCAGAAACATCTTCATCAGTACTGTGAGCGAGACATTGTTTAGGTTATTTTTCCAACAGAGTAGAACCAGTTTCATCCAAAGAACTACTGCAGCCTCACACTAGGAATGCAAAACCTCATTTCAGTACCACCTGTGTATACATACAATGTCTTATTAAATCAATATTCATCCTCTAATTTCAAAGAACACTACTTATAAGGTTTTCTGTCTTGCATTAAGAATTTCATCAATGTTAAATACCTTCCATTATCACTTGTACTTCATCATCCAAAAGTAAGACAACAGGCTGGCAACTGAACAAGATATTTGAAAGACTCTGCGATTTGATAAATAGTAAATTGAAAGTGACTTTTTACTACATTGTTCTTTTCTTCTTTGGATCAGGGTGAATCTATCTTTGAACACTTAAGATTCCTATAAATTTGCCTTCCTTCTTTTTTTAATCCTCTGATATGATCTGAATAAATGTCAGTTACATTCAGAAACACTGCTTTGTTAAACCTTTACTTTGCACTCCATCATGTCTATTGCAGGAGAAAAAACTCAGGTCAACAGGAAAGTGAGGTACCTTCACTAAACTTCCTCAAACATCTGAAAGTTGTTTTGAATATTGATCTTTCAAACGTGTCTGTCCTCTCTGCTTTCAAATATACTCTAATACCTTCTGTTATGTTGATTATTCACATTATTCATTTAGACCTTTCAATCTTCTGCAGTTATCTAGCACTAAAAAAATGTTACACAGGTTTTAAATAAGTTATAAGATTGCCCATGGACAACAAAGCTAGAATAGAATGTTGATGTGGCTAAACTAGTGAGAAATAGATAGATAGATAGATAGATAGATAGATAGATAGATAGATAGATAGACGATAGATAGATAGATAACTTGTCTACCAACCTGCTACAAGATAGTAAATTTTCCTGACCAAGGTGCAACATCTTAAATTCTTAGAATTTCACATTTCTCATGAATTTATTTTCAAATTAACAATGAGAGTCTTTCATAATAATATGCACCACCACAAATGTAAAATTTAATCTCATTATGTTTAGTTACCTGATTGTATAATCCCAGCTACTAGAGGAAATAAGGCAAGAGAATCCCAAGTTCAAGGCCTGACTGGACTTCATAGTGAATTCAAGGCCAACTCAGACAACTTCTTAAGATACATAGACAAATTATAAAAAAAAAAAAAACTAGAAGCACTTCATTCGTACAACCATTGTCTTGTATACACAGTCATAGATTCATTCTCTAATACCACATAAAATGAGTAAAGGAAGAAAGCAAAAGAAGAAAGACTACAAGGGAGGGCAATAAGAAAGGAGGAAAAGAGAAAAGAAATTTTGTTCTAAGTAGAGGTGAAATAGAGAGAATACTTCCTTAAACTCGTACAGTTGAAATGTTTTCCCTTCATGGACATAGAAACTCATTAAATTTATGGTAAATTCATGAGGTAGATAAACTGGAGGTGGATAAAGACAAAAATATCAGACAGAAAATAAGAGTAATATGATTGTTATAGTTAGGCACAGGTGTCAATTTGACAGTTGAGGATTTGAGCACTAGGCTCATTTGTAGAGAATTAATGGTTAAGCCCAGAGCAAACCTGAAAGAGACTGTCAATCCCATGAGGAAGGCCCAGCCCATGGTGGATGGGACTAGGTCCTAAACAGGTGAATAAAATACTGACTGCTGGTTGAGGAAATCAGCATTCTTCTGTATACTTGGCCATACATGCTGGTCTAACAAGTAAGGATTGTCCATCTCTCTGCAGTTATGTGGTGATGGTGTGGCCAGTCCCCTCGGCCCTGGTGCATGCTCTCCTGTCAAGGAGTTCATGGACTATGAACTATAACCAGTAATCATAAGAATGTTCCCTTAAACCTTTTGATGGTCATTTATCAATAATCATCTACTTGCAAGCCAACAAAGTTAAACAGAACAGGACTAGAAGATATTGGATAACCTGAATGTTCTCTTGCAAGTCTGACTAATTGTTAATGTGCTAGCTTTTGCCATGTGACAAAATGAAAGCAAATAAGGCCTCTTTAAAATACAATATAAAATCACATAATAAAATTGTTTGTCACTTTTCTAGCTCTTAATGTCTATATAGCCAAGACATTATAGAGAAACATTTTTTGTAAATGAATCCCTAAGCCTTAACCTCTCAAAAATTATATTTCATTTTGTTGTGAAAAAAAGAAACTGAAGCAAGGAAGAAGAAGAAGGAGAAGGAACAAGAAGGAGAAAGAGAAAGAGATGAAAAAGGAGAAGGAGAAGAAGGAGGAGGAGGAGAAGGAAGAGGAGGAGGAACAGGAGGAGAAGGAGGAGGAGGAGAACAAGGAGGAGGAGGAGAGAGAAGGAGAGGAGAAGGAGAAGGAGAAGAAGAAGAGAGAAGAAGAAGAAGAAGAAGAAGAAGAAGAAGAAGAAGAAGAAGAGAAAGAAGAAGAAGAAGAGAAGAAGAAGAAGAAGAGAAGAAGAAGAAGAAGAAGAAGAAGAAGAAGAAGAAGAAGAAGAAGAAGAAGAAGAAGAAGAAAAGAAGAAGAAGAAGAAGAAGAAGAAGAAGAAGAAGAAGAAGAAGAAGAAGAAGAAGAAGAAAAGAAGGAGAAGGAGAAGGAGAAGGAGAAGGAGAAGGAGAAGAAGAAGAAGAAGAAGAAGAAGAAGAAGACATTCTTGGATTTGTAAATTTCATTCCTAGAAATTCAAAGGCCATTATTTAAAGAAACATTTTTTTGATTTAATGGTGCTAACTCATGTGGCCATTTTCATGGGCTGGAAAGATAGCTCAAGGGTCAAAGACATTGCCTTGCACACAAAAAGACCTGAGTTCAGACTGCAATTTGAGTTCTGGAAGACACAGTCAGGGAAACCACAGAGCAAAGTAATAATGTGGAATAGTAGTCCAGGATGATCCTTAATGTTATCCTTTGGCCACCAAAGGCATGCACAGTGCTTTCTGATACATGCCTGCCTCTCTCTCTCTCTCTCTCTCTCTCTCTCTCACACACACACACACACACACACACACACAACAAAACAAAACAAAACAAAATATTTGATTTCCCTGCTTGCCTTCCCATTTGCTTGAGTTCATCTACCTTGTTCTTGAATTTACCTTTCCCAAAGCCAGGGATTCTGTTGCAGATTTCACTTTTCAGTGATATAAGAACCCAGACTTCTAAGTCTAGGCCTAATGACTCTCTGGAATTCCCAAGTTTTTTAAAGATATTTTAGGACTGTTGAGGCATCTCCTTCATAGACTGAAAAATGACTGATTCTCAGGCTTTTCAGGGTCAAGACAGGTGTTGCCTGACAAGCAGTCCATATTTGTGTAGGCCTCTTAAATAAATCTCCCTTTAATATAACACATTCCATTTATTCTGCTCCATAAATAATAAAAATTGTGGTTTTATTTGTTATTCAATTTTCATATGCTAGCATAGTTCCTCTTCCATAGATTATAGACGCACAGCAATGACAAACTTTATAAAGTCTCTCAATATATAATAACATCTGGTCTGTGGCTGACCTGAAAAGCAAGTTCTTGCATAGCTTGGCATTCTCATTTGATTAAAAAATAAAAGTGTTGCTGTTAAAACAAAGATTCTCTAAATTCACCATATAGCTAAAATTCTGTGGTTTACAGTTCTTTGAATATTTATCTTATAAAGTCTGACTGAAAAAGTGCTTTCATTATATAATAAAGATAACAAATTTATGTGAAAGTTGAACATTTGTGTTATTTTTAATGACAAAAGCTAACAACTATTCGATGCTTACTTTACATTTATTAAATGTCCTATTTAAATCTGACAAAGCAATTTAGTCTTAATTGTTAAAAGATTCAATGTTGATTTATCTAAATCAGAGGGAGGGCAGTTATTTAAAGACATTGGGTATTTTTTAATATTTCTAGTGCTTCCTGAACAGCAGGGCATACTGCTGATCATTTGAAAACTAATAATAAGGACTATCATAGAAACATATCCACAATTGGGTTATTCTATCCAAACCAGTGCTCTGCAGGGAATGATGACATACAATAAGGCCATTAACTATGATGGAATTCTTTTCAAGCAAGCTTATTCGGGAATGATATTTTAGTATTTTTCCCACAATTGAATATAGCAGAAATGGATTGAATTTTTCTCAGTGCTAGCAGTGTAACAGCTCAGCAATATTTGCTAAAGGTTGGCTGTGGCTCTTAAGAACACATTTTATTTAACATGAAATATGTAAACTTGATGTCATTCTGCATGTTTCCAATGGCTTTAAATATACCCACAGAGAAAAGGTGAGGAGAGGGAAAAGATTTTTAAAATATCAAGCACACTCTAGGTTTCAGCCTCATCAGTTAAATAGTTGGATCTTCAATCAGTCACAAGGCATGTTTGACCCTTACAATATCTGGAAAACTGTGTGTTGAAAACAAAATGCTATGTAGTAAGTGAGGAGAAGACCTAGGGAAGATCACGTTCAACTTTCAATAAGAATCAAGACATCAATACTTTGCTTTTGACTCTTGCCCACATCTGTCAGAGCCACGAGAATTAAGTATCTGTTAAAGTCTCCCAAGTTGTCCACTCTGCTATAAGGGCTATATTGTTAAATTCAAAAATGATAATTTAGAACTTTGTATAATTTCACATTTCTCATTGGGTGTTTTGGAAGAGTTGTTAACTCACATCTATATTGAGCTTATTAATAATTATACTGGTTAAACACAGATCATCATTTTTGATGATTCATTAATTTAAAAGATGCATATGTGCATATGAAGCTTTTGAGAGATTGGAATGTAATTAGATATACTTTATTCAATCAGTGGGGATTATGCAATCATGTTTTAGAATAACAATGTGAATTCTGGAGCATATTTAGCATCAGTTGCTATGTGTTGCCTTATTATATCGGGAGTAAGAAATTCATTATTCCATGAATGTATCAAAACATTAGTGGATAATAGGAAATGTCTAGGACACTTGAGAGTGCTACACATATGTCATATGATTTCTGAGGAAATTATTGTGATATCCATTTTTGTTGAAAAGTATAAGAATTTGTATATTTGTGGTAAATGTATGTCCTAAATCATATAGAAAAGAGTTTATCTACCTCATTTATTTGAAAATCCCTCCAGTATTCTACAATTCTATCATTCAACCAGATGTATGTGACTTCATTCTGAATAGCTAAGCATCACTTGAAGTATCGCATCATATAGTGTTATCAAAATATTTCTTCCATGAACGTGTTTGGTATTTACAATTGCTTGATGAAAAGTTAATACAGATCATAAGAAAAGATGAGCCACTTGAAATTAAACAAACTGAAACTAGTCATAATGTCCCATACGCTATTGCAACAGATGAGTATCTGAGCAAAGCTTTGCCAATTTGTGTCTTTTCTGAAATTTAATTCAAGGTAGCAAAGGCTTATAGTCATGTGCACTCATTGCTTAACTCTCAGGCTGGCATGATATTTATTTGTGTGAACTGAAGCATTTACCTGTTGAGAGCATCTGTACTATCAGGTGTGAGCCAGGGACAAAGCTGGATTTCTCTTCCCTGTGTTCATGTTGTTGCTGCTAGAAGTCTAGGGATGTGAAAGAAGGAGCCAGGTTTCCATTGTTACTTTGGAAATCCAACAGAGACTTAATTGGTGGCTGTGAAAAGACAGCTGATTAAATTGGAAACACCTGTGTGGACCTGTTGTCAAACTGGAAAAATCAGCGTTTGAGCATGTCTCAATGAGTCCATCTTGAGGCTGATTTGGGGCTATTCAAATTCAAAACATTAAAAAAAAACTTGTTTTGGTACTCATAGTAAGTCAAATCACTTTGATTTACTACAAATTAATTTACTATCTACATGCAGAATGAAAATTTCGTGACAAGATTTTTTTCAAGAATTTAGATTCTAATAAAACTGGATAGAGTATAATTCCAAGCAAGAAACTGAAGCACTTGATATGAAATAAGAATCTGTTGCTTAACATCACAATAACACTGTGATTGTTTAGTTGCAAATATTCTTTTAAACAAAAACTGAGGAGCACTTTAGTAAATATCATGGATATTTCTTTACACCATTTCCATTCACAATCATACAAAAATAATAATAAAAATGTGTACAAGCAGAACCTGGTAGTACAAATATAGACCCCTAGATACTTGGGAGTCTGAGGCGGGAAGATCACAAAGTATAATAAGCCTGATTGAGCACAGAGAGAGGTAATTCAAGATTGTACCAGTCAACTTAGTCAGACACTTCTCAGAAATGAAGATATAAACAAAGAAATGGAGATATTGCCCAGTGGTGAAGGCAAAGAAATAGTCTAGCAAGCATAAGGACCCATGTTCAAATCTCAGGACTGGAAAAGAGTGTATGTTCTGAAATAATTACCTGCAACCTATGTCTCTTTATGATGTAAAATTGGTTAGGCATATAACTCAAGAGTCATAGATAGATATCCATCCTTGGTTAAATCAACCCTAATTCTTAGGGAAACCATCAAATAGATGGATGAGAGATGGTGATGGTCTTTGGTTTGTTTAGAGAACTACATTTGAAAAACTAGTTCCTTTTGCATTTTATTATACTCATATTTAAGGACTAAGACAAAGAAAGCAGCAATGATTTCCAAATTATCAGGCCAATATATCAAGTTACTAGGATGTCTTCTTTTTTTAATGTCACTTTCCCGCATAGGTTTTCATGGTAAGTTTTGTTGAGCTTATTCCTGAGCTCTTGCCCTTATCACTCATCAAGAGGCTTTTTAAGATGCTGTTCAGCTCTCATGCTTCCTGAGGAGTCATAAATAGAGAAAGCTATTAAAATTGGACATCAGTATTACACCTTTTGTAGAATGCTTGTGTTTGTGGTAGATAGAATAGTGTTTCTCCATATACATCCACACAAGAATATTCAGGTAAGCTTATTAATTAGCTTACCTGAAATGCTTTATTTCTGAAGGCTGCCACAATTACTTATGGTAATTAAGTGCTGTTAAACAAGAGAATTTTGTTCTTTCGTAATCATAGGTCCAGAATTATGAAGTCACATTGTCAATAAGCTCTTTCCATTCTGAATGTTCAGAAGGGAATTCTCTTTGTTCTAATTCTTCCTTTTCTCAATGTCAAGTATGTCACTAGATTGACTTTGAGTTCCTGATACTTCTGCCTCCAGAGTACAGATACCACGGTTCACGCTGAACTATTTTTCTTTGACTTCCATGGGCTTTTCTCCTCAGAAACACAACCACCTCTGACAGCATTGATTAATATCAATTCACATAGGAAAGTTTTATTCTAAAGATCATCTTCTGAGATTCTGGGTTGCCATGTCTATGGGGCCAGCAAAGTAAACACAGGAATGTGGTTAAACTAAGGTTTCTGAGATGGGTGGGGAGATAAAGCTGGATTTTTGTAATGAAAAAGAGTTTGGTAGGACAAAGGTAGAAGAGAGACAAAGTCAGATTAGGAGGTGTAGGGATAGAAGCTAAGGTGAGAGGGAGCAAGGAGAAAGACTAAGCATTCATCAGCTGATATATTGCTGGCCAGGAAGAGAAACAGTTTTCTTCTAAAAGTTTCCAAAGACAAAGGATCAGATTCTATTTTGGGGCCTCCACAACAGGGTTCTTCCTGCAGGGGATTTTAGGATATTTGACTCAAAAACTGTAAAATCACTCATTTCCATGACTTTAAGCTTCTGAGTTTATGGTAATGGAAAGCGAATAAAAACTCTGACAAATTCTTCTCACTAAAAAGAACATATTCCCAACCTTCCTTTAGCAAGAGAAATTCTTTCTGGTTACAGAGAGTGATTTCTAAGCCTCATACATGGGGCATTTCCAAATGATAATAAATTACTTAATAATGGAGTTTGAAAATCACCTGGACTATTTTTTATTAATGGAAATATTTCATAATTCATTTTTGTTCATGAACCAAAATAAGCATATTTATATCATATGAACAAATAAGCCTGGTTTTAAAGTATAGGTAATGAAAACACACTTAAGGATTTTTTCTGTTGGTTGTCTTCAGACGATGATATGATTCATCAAATTATTAAAAAAAATGGAGCTACCTTAAAACTAATTATATTATTTACTCCATAAAGTTTTATAACTAGAAAAAATTTCAATGTTTTCAAATCTGACAGGTTTTTGCTCTACAAAAAAAAATCAGTTGATCTGAGCACTAACATTGCACCTACCAATGATTTTGAAAGTTTACTGTTCATATGAGAAAAAAAAATCTTTGCAAATTTTACCACAACGTGTACTTTCTGCAAATGAGCACTAAACCATTTGCATAACAGCTGTACTGCTTGGAGGGCTGAAACTCTATAGCAATTAGTGCTGTTTTCTGAAATGCATGTTGTACCTCCAGCAATGCTGCTGTTGAGCTACCGTAATACTTAGTTAGAAGAGAAAAGTCACTTTCTTCTCCCTCTACAATCACTGCCTCTTTAAAACACAGATCATTGTGAATGTATTAAAAGTCTTATTTTTAAGACACTTCCAATAAACATCATTTGAAAAAAAAGAAAGACTAAGTCTAAGGGACACTCATCTAGTTTTTTAATGCTTGTTTGCTTACACCTATTTTATATACTTGAGTATTATTGGATTTTCACAGCTGTGATTTAGTCTATAACTCTGAAAGTTATTATAAGAATAAAAAGTAATAATCATATGCTAGAAAAATGTCTTATACTAGAGTAAATGTACTCCGTCAAAGTTCATATACCTGGCTAAATTTAGTTTAAAGAAATAGAATATCTAGACAAATCTTATTTTATTTTGCTTTTGAATAGTTATAAGGTTTACAATAAACTGTTTTCTGATTTGCAAAGACATTTAAATTTCATATTTCATCTTTACTATTAAATCGTGTTAAATTCTGAATTGGACCTGCTGTGGTGAGATGTATTTTACCTTCAGTTCATATGTCAGCATTGTGCAACTATAAATGATTTACCCAAATATTTGTAATTTGAGTAAAAGACAAATGCATGTGAAAATGTTTTGCTATATTGTAAAATTATCTCACGGCTGATATAAATAGCAATAAAACAGTTTTGTAAAATTACTTGAGAGTTATAAGCACTGGATCAAAGACAATAAAGAATAGTTTTGATAAATAACTCTTCTTGTCAGAAAGAGAGCAGATATATTCCTGTGCAAGAAATGACAAGGTCATCAAAGCCAAGAGTGAAAGTTTTCAAGAGGACAAGGTGTTACACAGTTTTGTTTCTACTTGGGAAGGGGTCAGGTGATACAGAAGTGACTGGCGACTTTTGAAACCCATTTAAAGAAAAAGAGAAAAAAGACAACTGAGTAGAATATCTTTTCCTTGAGACACTGAAAATCTCAGTGCCTTCTCTTCCAAGTCTCAGGCATGAAAATGAACTTTGTATATGATGGGAAACGGTGAAACTTTGGTATAGGTGAGGAGGAAGAAGTCCTGATATGTTCATGTGACTCAGTCCACTCCATTACACAGCATTTATCCTGCATGTGGCTACTTTGGGGAAATAGTCACACTGGACATCAAAGACTGTAATAGTTTGAGTTTGTGGGAGTTCCTGTAACCCAAAATCTCTATCAAGCAACTGACCTAATAATATACCAAGAACCTTGACATTCATTCCAGAATATCTAGCATTCCAAGCACAGTGAGTAACTAGATGCCAACATGAAACATCCATCTCTCTCTTTTGTTTCGAAGCTGGTGTTTTCTTCAACATGTATTTTTAAGTCTCTATCACATGTGATCTACCTGAGCACCTGAGCACTATGATCATGGGAGATTTCCTCACGCATCAAATAATGCCTTTGGATGCCATGGCCATCTGGCATGAGACAGAAGTAGAAATGTGCAAAATGTAGTTTTATTTAAGAAAATGATCAATAGAATATAATGCTAGACACTGCTAATAAACATTTCTTATAGGAAAAATGTAAAGGCCAAAACATTATTTGAAGTTCTATATTAAGTATTTTAAAACATTATATGTTTTATGTGTTTTGTTGAAAATTATAAAGTCAGGAAATGTAAGGCACAAATATCTAGTCACCAGAGATTTAAAATATTATGTCAATATCATTGACACCCCCCTCCACACAAAGTCTAGCATGGATCACAGGCACTAGGATCCTTAGAGGCAAGGGATTAACAGCCACAATAGTGTTCCCATACTAAAGGGGAACACAAAAAAAGAGCTCTGGGCAATGCTACTGAGTCCTTACACCTCCTCAGAAGAGGAGGACCCAGAGGGAAGTTTGACATGCACACTAAAGGATGCTCCAGGAATGGGGGGGAGGGGGCACTGGGAGAAAGGGAAAGAGGGGGGAAAAGAAAGGGGAAAAGGGGGGAGGGAGCAAGGGAATCCAGGGAGTGGTGAGGGAAGGGAATGGGGTGCTTATCAAGTTTGTATGAGTGGAAAAAAAAGAAAAAATATAAAATATTATGTCAGAAGATATTTAGAACTGTGATCATTTGGGAGACATGGATATAGAGGGGTCTAATAAGCTTGAAGAATCATTTTGGAGTACACCTTTCAGAAAAATTCTAGTTATCTTCAAAAAAAGGCCACTGCTATTCAACAGCACTTGTAATCTAATGACTTGCCTATGTGGAAAAGCTGTGTAGGAAACTTGTCTTTCTTTTTTTATTCCTTTTATTATTTCATTTTTCAAAGTTATTCATATATTTCCACCAAATTTTGGTTTCAAGAGATGTCGTTTGAAAATAATTTTAATTATTTCAGATATGTGCCAAAGGACAAAAAGACAGAGAAAATGTTGTACATGCACACAGTTGGGAAAAATAACAGAAAAAAATGATCTAAGAGGCTGAGGAAGTGGCTCAATCAGCAAAGATTTGAGTTTCATCTTCAGAACCTCCTTAGAAAAGATTATATATCTGTAATCACTGCATTCTGGCAGTAGAAATTGCAGAATCCTTGGAGCTCATTGGCCATAGTCTTGCCGATTTGATGATTTACAGGGAGGGAGGGACGGATCAAGGGAGGGAGAGAAAAAGAGATATTGAGAGAGAGAGAGAGAGAAAGAAAGAAAGAGAGAGATCCTGTTTAAACATCAGGCAAGAGGGCTGGAAAGACAGCTGAGGGGATAATCTTTCTGTCTTGCAAACAGAAGGTCCTGAATTCGGATCCAGGTCATAAAAAAGCCACATAAAAAAGCCAGGTATAAGTGGTGGCAGCCTGAACTTCTGGCACTGGTGGGAGGAGCATTGTAAATCACTGAGCAAAGCAAGAAGGAGGTAGAAGCAACCCAGGATGATTCCCCAAGTCACCCTTGAGCCTCCACAGGGATAGACAGTGCCTCTGCTACATACACATGCACACACACACACAAAATCAGTAAAAAAAAACAGGCAAGAATGATAATGATATCTGATATTGGTCTCTGACTGCCTCATATTATCACATGAACACATATGAACATATACACACAACACCCATATGCCCATGCGTAATCCTTATACACAATAGTCACATGAACATTTATATACTCTTAACACATGTGGACATGTATATGTAATACATATGTGAATATATATGCATACTTAAGACAGATATGCACACTCACAGACGAACAAACAGCACTCACAACCATGTACACATTTAACATAAATGGACACACATGAATATATACATTATGCACTTAACCCTCACACACATGCATATATTCATTCGCCCACACAGCACAAAGCCAAATAAATTATATCCATATGAAACATTTACAGCTACAGTCAATGGAAGACTTAATACTATTATAATATAGGTCAGGACTGTAAAAAAAGAGGAGGATGACTGAATTCAATCACATTGAGACTGAGGGATGGTACTTTTGTAGTCTGTTTGCCAGATTCTGGAACTTTTGAGGGTCTCTATTCTTCATATGAAAGACAGGAAATGAAAACAGCTGATAGAAAAAAAAAGAAGCCTCCTTTCTTCCCCTTGTTTCTTTCAGTGTGTTCATGTTTCATCTGTAATTGTACCTGGGGCGGAAATGGGATTATATGCATATATGGAAACTCCTGAGATACGCTATACAACAACAACAACAACAAAAAAGCCCAAAAAGGCAGGTAAATAAACCCAAAACAAAGCCATAGGACCCATTTGCTAGAACTCATTGCTGAAAAGGCAGTAAGTGATTAATTTGATAAATCAAGATTGGTAAACTTTTTTCTACTTTGTACTATTTATCTATGTATAAAGATGAAAAATCAGCCTGTAAACATGAAATAAATAGTTGGGAGGGCAAATGGCATGGTCATTAACAAGTTCCCTAGAGTGAATATTGTTTTGGAGCCAAAGAATCTCTTCTCAAGAAGACAGTATCCATGCCACTAAGAACCACCTTGGAAAGTCTAAAATCAAACTTGTCTTTACCTTCAGCTCAGGTGCTGTGTTGTGAAGGAAGTGGGGAAGCATTGGTAGAAGGTTACAAGGTTCAGTCAGGTTGACTCAGTCATTTCTAAGGAGAGGCTGTCCTGTTCATTAAGCAATAGCATGTACTTGAAATTTTCCAGAAGAATTGTACTGAGTTGTTCTTAACAAAAAGATATTGTTAGTTCCCGAGGTGATTAGTATGATAATTAACTTAGTTATGGTAATAATTTCAAAATGTATATGCATATAGAACAATATACATATTCTATGTGTCAAAGGAAACTCAAAACAAGAAAAAATATAATTTACGTTTGCAAAGCATATTTGGTGCTATAAATTCCAGGGCAGTGAAGTTGAAAACTAAATAATGTATGAGTGGATGACCACATATTTGAATACACTGAAAGAATGTCTATAGAAAGTTGTTATACATCTGACTAACTGTTATGTTCTTGACATACAGTTTGATGTTGTGCATGCTTAACTTCAATGCATTATGTAGCTTACCGTGTCAAGTATAAGTGGTAGGAATCAAACCCAGGGCTCCTGCATGCTGGGCAAGCATTACCAATCCAGTTAGCTTCCTGATAACTTCTTATTTGTAGCATCTTTGCTAGGAAACAAAGAACTTAAAATATAAATAAAGAGTGAAGGTAAAGTCTAGAAGCTGACAGAGAAGAGTAAATGTAAACAAAGAAAATATATTTTCAGTGTTTACTGATACTATCATTCCTGTAACTTCTAATGAAAGAGTGTTTCAGAAGTGTACTTTCAAATTGAAAGTAAACTCTTCAGCCACTGATTTTGCAGGGTTGAAGATTTTTGATAAGAAGTTTCAATTGACTTACTGAAAAGAAACAAGTCTACATCTTTTGACAGAGTCCAGTGTGAATTCCATCCCAGACTCAACAGCCTAAAACATGGTAGTTCAGATGAGATAACACTAAATAATCATTTTCTAAGCTTTCAGTTATTCAATCAAAAAGCTTAAAGTAAATACAATGAGAAAACTAAAATATAATCTCTCTTGGCTTTCTAAGCCTATAGGCTGCCCAGAAACATCAAAGTTTTTCTTCAGAACACAAATCATTCACAATATTAGGGTACTATTATTCCTGAATAGCACAAGATTGTATTCAGCCCACTTGGACTAGAAGTATCAATACACTTTTGAAACATAGCACTTTTATTCTACTGTAATAAATCAACCATTTGAAGAAGAAGGATGCAAAATTCAGCACTGTCTTTGATTTCAAGAGAGTCTTTAGATATTAGGGCAAGAGGAAGACATCTTTACAATTCAAATATTCAGAGTGCTGGTAACTGTCACTTTGGTAATTGCATTACTTTGTATTAATATGCTGGTATTTCCTTATGAAATTGGGTAAGTTGTTTGCCTAAATGATGGTCTTTCCAATATCCTTATGTTACCTTTCAGCTATTGCTAAATATGTAGTAAATAGCATTACTTCCATAGAAGAGAATTTTAGTGTCATGTAATGAATAGAATGGGTTCAGTGAACAAATATTAATTGGGTCATTTCTTTTTTACAAAGGCTTTTTCTTAATGAATATTTCATCAAAATTATGTGTAGATAAGAAATATTAGCTATTCTTGTTTCCAACCAATTCTCAAAACCAAAAAATTCTTATATGTATTTATGCATATATGTCTATTAAATATTGACTTTTTTAGTTTTAATTGAGACTGACTCAAATTTGTTATGCTTTCACCTCAGCTTCCTAAGTGCAGGGACTGGTTTCCAGCAAGTGAACCAGTATATTTGGCCTGTATTTTAGATTTTTTTTTAAAAAAATTTCAGGACTCTTCAGGATTATTAATAATAGTCCCTTTAGAAATACACATATAACTGATCTCAAAAATCCAATAAAATATAGCTACTTTTAAAGATTAAATATTTTCATAGAAACTAAACTATAGAGGCTAGGGAGATGACTCAATTGGTAAAATGCTTTCTGCAGAAGAGTGAGGACCTGAATTTGATGCCTAGCACCCAGCTGTAAACTTTGAGCACTGCAGAATATGTCTGTGATTGGCAGCAGAATGCATTAACTCCAGGTTCAGTGACTCTATCTCAAATGTTAAGCTGGAGAGTGATTTCAAAAGACATGCAATGTTGACCTCTGGCCAGCCCATACATATACATAGATGTTCCTGCACTCACTTGTGTGCACACACAAACATTTACATGTATATACAGATACATATGTATTGAAGCACATCCATTAAAAAAACCTGAAGCTCAATTATCTTTAATGAGCTTAAAAGTAACTCTTAACATGAGACTCTAATTACTCAAACATCTGCATAGAAAACTATAAGAATGTATAAATTAGTAATAAATAGTACTGAAAATGGTATTTAGCATGTTAAGCATATTTTTGAAACAACTGATTTAATTTACATTGCCTTGAAACTCGTTATTCAAAAGTATAATATTTTAGGGCTGGAGAGGTGGCTCAGGGGTTAAGCCTCTGCCTTGCAGGCAGAAGGTCCTGAGTTCGGATCCCAGATCCCACGTATAGACGCCAGGCGCAAGCGGGGGCGGCCTTTGCTTCTGGTCCTGGTAGGGTGGAGCCTGTGAATCCGGAGCCTGAGGCGTTCATGGTGGTTCCCGATTCGTCCGTGGTTCTACACACACACATACATACACACACATGCACAATTGAATAAATAATAATTAAAAATTTTTTTAAAAAAAGTATAATATTTTATATACTTTGTATTAAGTATTTACAGTTCTAAAATGAAATTTAAGATTGATCAGAAATGATCTTACATCATGTGTTTGGTAACTCAATTCAAACATGTTTTTAAAACCCTGGAATTTGTTAAGACAGTATGTCACACAAATAGGGATGTATTTATCACCATGTGGATAAAATTCAAACCAGCAATAGTCTTTTCACAATAAAAACATGCATGAGATTACTTAAGAGATTTGACTTCTGAAAATACATTTCAAGGGACATGCTGGCTTCTCAGTTATAATGAACCAGTGGTAGAATGCACTACTCGTGTGAAGACTATGGCTGGGGTTCATATTTTCATTTATTTTTAGTTTATTTGCTGGTCAAAGAATTTACTTCTGTTTGGTTTCATCTAATTTCTTTCAGATCAATACATGTTTTATGTGACTGCTGTAGGAAGCTAAAGTGGAAAAATGAGTAATTAAACAATTTTTAAAATCAAATTTATTTACTGCTGTACTTCTGTAACTCAAATTAGAATGAATTCACAGGGTAATATAGACCGATACACAGTCTGTGGACAATAATAATTTATTTGTCACTTATTTTTCCACCATTATGAAAAAGTGAATTTTTAAGTTGGAAAAAATATGTTAGTAATAAATTTTAGGGTGAGTTTTGATCGTTCCTACATTAAAATGCACAACATTGATTTCCTTTTTACATTGTCACCATCTTCTGTTGACAAATAGCATGATGTGCATTATACAGATACTATTGCAATTACTTTTTCAGCTTCTGAGAGACAACACTAGACTTAAACAACTTTAAGGGGGGATTTATTCAGTTTATGGTTGATACAGTGGAAATACCATCCATGGTGGCATGGCAGGTGGCAGAAGCTGGGGGTATTTCAGATCACAACAATCACCACAGAGGAGAGAACAAGATCTAACTCCAAGAGGAAGCAGGTGGGATTACCCTAATCCTTGAAGTCCGCCCCCTGCAGTGTGCTTTCCAGCAAGGCTTCACCTTCTAAAGGTGTCAGGACCTTTGGAAATATTCACAGCTAGGAATCACCCTGATCCTGTGGAGACATCTCTCATTCAAATGATTATGTCTGTCATTATCTTTTCCTTTTTACATTATCTTTTCCTTTTTACATTATCTTAGTAACTATGTTTCTTATAATTTGCATCATACAGTTGCTTTTGGTATACCATCACATAGAACAATGACAAGTGAAAGAATATATATGTATATGCTTAGGAATATCTCTATCATTAGAAATGATTCTGTCTCCAAAGGGAAAAGGATGAACATATATCATTCAGTTCATGATTGCAAGAACCATTAATAATCAGGATTTTCACGGATGAAACAGACCAACATTGTGGGATAGTCTTCAATATGCTTCAAAAACTGAACAGCAAATCATGCATTTTTCCATAAAGAAATTTTAGAGTTCTTCACGACTTCTTGCCTTAACTACCTTTAACTTCACAGTAAAATACCCTTGGAAAACATATCATTCATCTTTACATGTATTTATAGCTCAAATATGTATTTGGGATTTTCTATTAAGAATAATATACTATTCTTGCTTTGCCTGAATTCACACAGGAGTCATTCTCGACAGGACTACACTTCATTTCCTTTTTAAGTGTGTAACTCTGGATATGATTTGAATATAATGAAAAGGCTATTAAATGCACTTTTGTCGAACAGCATAATAAACCTTGCTTTAATAACTAAAATGCAATCTGGTCATTTGTCTTCTTGGAGAACATTGCATGCCTAGCAACAAAGGCCAAAGGGCTCTAAATGTGCCTTTCTCCCATTTAAATGTCTAACTAAGACTGAGAAATAATTATAAGTTTTGACACATTTACCGTTTGTTAAAACCAAACCCATTTCTCTCATTTCTGCTTTGAGTGTGAACATATTAAAGGGACAGAGGCATAAGGGTGCCTTTATTCTGTAATTTCACTCAAAAGAATTCCATACAGTGTATGAAAAAATGGGGAATATTCTAAGCCATCTTGGAAGGTATTATAAGGAAAGTACATAAATTATAGTATAAGAAAAATTTAAAGAAAATGGCTGTGGTTTTGAATAGGTGGAAAATCCTGGTAGAAAAATTATAGTCACACGAGCCTCTTCAATTACAACATAACACCTACTTTCATTTCATTTTTGCTTAAAGATCATATGCAGGCATAATTAAGGACAGATATTCAAACAATTATTTTTGTTTATTTATTAGTTTTGCATGCATATTGAGTACTAATCTCTGCTTCCCTTCATCTCTCCTCCCCCCATACCCCTTTCTTCCTTTCATTAACCCATTCCACTGCCTTCCAGCCTCCTGCCTGGCCACCTCTATAGAGGTGGCTTGTCTACTTTTTTGGGGGGGGAGGATTTCAGGCCTCTATGGCCTACCAAGTTGTCCCTCCTCAAGCTACCCCACTGATAGGAGCATTTCCCTTCACTCAACCAGATCTAATCTTTTAAGTTTCCACTTTGTGTTCTTATCTTTCTTGATTTCCTCCTTGAAAGTCATCCCTTACAGACACTGGCCTTTTCCTTTGGTATCTTCCAAAATTCACTCCTTTGAACAAAACTTCATTCAGAATCCTGAGTTTATGCCTCAAAATCGTGCTTCCCTTTCAGTTGAAGTATGATACATAGATTTACCAGGCCCCCTCCTCAAGGTTGTATCAGTAGTAATCAACTGATGGGTGAGAGAAAACTGTCTGAAAGGTGTACCGAGAGCAGGTTACAGCTTGTAGCTGTTGCTGATGCTGGTGGGGTAGATTGGGGGTGTTCTCAATGATCTTCCCATAAGTAACACATAACTATGATCCTCTTAGTCATATTAATACACTCAGTGGTTTACCTAGCTTGACTTCAGTAGAAGTCTTTCTTTGGTCAGTCTGTCAGTATCATAGTTGAAATGAAAAGGTGTTTGTTCATGTCTCCTTAGGAAATGTCATGGAGCCAGGTAGATCCTAGATAGAGCAAGCATCCTGCTCAGTCATTGCAAACCCCCCAACCTTCTTTTCTGATAGCACTCAGTAATGAAGTAATGTTGTTAGAAGTAATTCAAGATGTTAGAGCAGGTTCATAGAGGGAAGCTGAGCCTTCAGACAAGTGTTATAAGAAAGGTACAGGTTCATGGATGCTGGATGTCATGATGCATGATGAGACTGTGCAGTAGGAGAGCATTATAAGAGAGAAGCACAGTGCCATGCATGACAGGGATCCTGAAGAGAAAGAACTAGACCCTTTGATTCCCAGAGTATCAGGAGAGTCCTGAAGAGAGTCCTAAAGAGCTGTAATCCTGAACCATGATTGGAGTCCTGAAGAGTTCTATAAGACAAAGGGAACTTCTGATACAAGTCTAAATTACAGATGCCTGTATCTTATCCCTATAGATTTTAGTTTAAGTTGCCTGGACAAGAGATTATCTAACAGTTCACCAGCTGAGTGCAACATTTGCGTATTCTTTCTTCCAGTGTATCATTGTCTCACAGAAAAAGTGTTAGCTCTTTGGTTTTGAGAGGGCATGTAATTGAGAGAGGAGAGAGGAGAGGAAACATCATGTTTTGCTGCATCAATGAGTCTTTTCTGTTCTAAACTCAGTAAACTTTCTGAAGGGGTAGCCACATGGGGGATGGCATTGTTTTAGCTGAGATATTCTCTCCCCACAATCTACCCACAAGTTGGGGAGACCTGTGAGAAGCAAACTACCAATTATTATATTCCTCTGGATAATAATTTTCTGAGTCTCACTGTCTTTAATCCTTTTGAAAGGTAGTATTTTAATTTCATTGTCTTTGTATCCTCAGAAGTAGGTAGTATGCATGGCCTCTCTACGTGCTTCTCAAATAATTATTGAATAATGTCCAAGTTTCTTGAATTATTTATGATCTTCCAATAGTTGAATTTTCATTAGGAAAAAGTAGAATTTTTCCCGTGAGTACTTGCATTTCTTCTTTCTCACCTCAGTCTTTAAAATCAATACTTTTGTCTAAAGATGCAGCTGTGTTCCTTTGAGAACCAGGGTTCAGTTAGAGTCTCATTTTTTCCCTATGTCAGTCAGCCCTTTAAAGATGACTTGAAGTAGATGCTCTGAGAGGTAATATCAAGGATACAGCTACATACTCAGGAAGCTTTCCCTTGGAAGGATGTAGAAACTCAAAAAGATCACATTGACTGTCCATGAGTCAGTGCCCTATGGGGCATTTGTGTTCTAGGGAAGAGTACTGTGTTGTTAGACCTTTAGGGCCACAAGGTCATGATAAGCAGTTCTCTGGATGACAATTCTCTTTCACAGCAACTAGAACATTATTTATGGCCATGTGATTGAAAGGTCTCATTTGATTAACTTTGTCTTCCACATGTGAACTTTCCTTTTGCAGTTTAGAAAACATGGGTTTATTCTTTTATTCCAACTGTCTGTTATGTTTCCTTGGAAATATGTCTATCCCCTGACTCCTCACTCTGTGAAAACACACACAACACACATACAAACACACATACACACACACACACACACACACGCACGTGCACACACACACACACACACACACACACCCCTCAATCTCACATTGGCAACATTAGTAGATCAATCACTTCACTCTTCTGCTATGCACTCTCTGGAGACCGCATCTAGATTTGGAACCCAAGGGTCATTCAGTTCATTTCAGTGCTTCAGTTCACATCGGTTTTGATCCTTATCCCCCACTGCTGTCTGTTGAAGCTACTCTTCTGTGTTGCTACTAAATAATATTCAGAGAGAAAGAGAAATTTATTTGGTTTATAGATCCAGAGGAGAAATAGTCATTATGGCAGAAAACACATAGCCGAAGTCATGGGCGGAAGCAAAAGCAGGAGGCTGGGTCAGGTCATCACAACCATGAGAAATGAGAGCAGACAAAAACTGGGAAAAAGCAGGACTTAGTTGACAAACCTCAAGGTCCAACCCCCTTTGACATATCTTCCTCTAGTAAGCCTCTACCTCCTAAAGGTGCCACAACCTTCCCAAACGTTAATTCCAGCTAAAGATTCAAACACATGAGTCTATGGGGAAGCAGGGGGCAACTCATATTCATACCACAACACAATCTGATTGACGTTTTGGGTTAAAGAGACTTGCGTTTCTATCTGATGTTTCAGGTAGTCTTGTCTTTCAAATTTTTATTCATAAAGATTGACAATCTCCTCGATCCCACTCATCCTCTTGATATCACGGAGAATTGCCTTCACCATCCACTTCCCCTCCCAACTTCCTCATTCTAACCCAACTGGTTTCCAGTTAGCTCATTTCAGCAACTTTTATCTTTATTTTCACACTCAATTTCCTCCTCGGCATAGTTTTTATTTGAAAGCAAGTCATTTCAAAGTGTATTTTCCAAGATCTGTACTGTCTGAGACAGAAGATAGTAGCTGCAAGGTCTGATGAGCACATGCAATGGGACAAATCTGAATTGAAATATGCTGTATGAATGAAATACACATCAGAATCCAATTACTCAGAATGAAAGCAATATAAAATCTTACTCAGGACCTTTTATAGTGATTATATGTTGACATGATACTACTTTTGACAATTGAGTTAAATAGACCAGGCATTTCACATTAACTTGCTTCTTTTCTCTCAGCTTACTTTTACATAGTAAAGTCTGTGAAATTAAATATGTGCCTTGCATTTGTGATTGAATTATATTTGTGTTGGGAAGTGTTTGATTTTATATATACATATATATACTTTTACATATACATAATGCTTTATATATATAAAGACTGATGAAAATTATGTCTGATTGCATTAAAATTGTAGCATAAACATTCTATGGCTGTCTCCTTATTGAGGCTGCCCAGCATACTCTAGAATTTCTGAGAACTTTACACTTAATATTCCCTCATATTGGAAGCATATTTTTACTAAAATGCATATTTGTACTTACTCCCTCAATGCCACAGCTCAGCAACCCTTTTTCACAGGACTGTATTAATAACCCTTAAATCCAGTCACATATTTATCTTTTTCTCACAGAAAAGCATTGCAATCTCTAAACTAATGATAATACCCCAGTTGGGTAGCTTGATCTAGTCTAATTCTTGTTTTATATTTTTCCCCTTAATCATAACTTTTAATTATTACTTAGCTGTTCTTAAGATAGCCTTCTTTATTCATTTTGTGACTGTGCATTTAAGAGGATGAAGTCTCTGCCAACCATCCATAGCCTTTATGTTCTTTCATTAACTAACTAAATTATACTATACCCTCTTTTGTAGAACTATCTTTTCTGAGAGTGCAATCTGTAATTTTTGCCTCCAAATTCTCACCTCCTTTTGTATTTTTGTTACTATAGTCAAGTAGCATTGATGATCACTTTCAGATTCAAAATTTCAAAGGAAATTGTAAATCTTCACTCTGTACAGTATTTGAAGATGTCGATTCTTCCTTTTCAGACTTCAACAAAATGACAATCCTTTGCTCATATCTGCGTTATTTGATCCATGGACTACTGGGAAAGCAAATCATATCTATTAAGTAAAAGGCAATTCATATTTACTTACATATAAAATAAATATCTAAGAATATTGAAATTCAATTATTATAAGAAACAAACTGCTATTTTCTTTCCATCACCAAAAGAATCCAGCCTTTCTAAAGAGGTCTATGTTGACTTCATCTTTGAAAAGTAATTTAACCTTTTGAGGGGTGAGTGAGATTTCTCAGTGTTTAGACCACTTGTGCGTAAAATTGGCTAATTGAGTTCAATCCCTGGAAGCTTACATGGTGGAAGGATCTGAGATACCTCGGTGGCTAAGTCTCTGCCTTACAAGAAAAGGAGATGACTTTGGATCCCAAATCTTGCATAAAAAAACACCAGGTGAAAATAGCAGTGGCACTTCAGTCCCTAGAAGGGTGAGCCTAGGGAAACCCCAGAGCAAAACCAAAAGGAAAGTGAACAATCCAGGATGATTCCCTATAATACCCTTGAGGCTCTACATTCACATACAATGCCCTCCAATACACACATGCATACACACACACACATAAATCACACACACACACACACAGAAGAGTTTTTAAAGATAAAGACCTGCTTGCTGTCAAGAAAATAGGATCTGGGTTTTTGATGTCATCATTTTGGACTTTTAACTTTCTTATCTATTGTAAAATAATAGGAAATTTCATTAAACACCCTCTTTTGGATATTGGATAAAGCTGTGTATGCCAGGAACAATAAAATTAATTTGGGAGAGGTTGCCTATTCAATTTTGGGGTACTGGTTAGAGACCCTGAGCAATGGATGAAGCTACCACAGCACTGATTCAAAAATCCTCTTACAGTCAACATCTAACACTTCCTTTTATGAAGATAACAGCCAGGCAGCTATAATCTAAGAAGCATTACATTTAACACCGGTGTCCTTCCACTTGATCCTTCTAAAAGTTTTTTACCACGTTGTGTGGACTTACATGAACCTTCTTCAATACTCATATACCTGTGATGCCTAAATGTAGGAAGGTGTGGAGAGGTGGGAATGGATTCTAGTTCAGTGGCACACTGCATGTATGTGGACAGGATAGCAGGCTCTTGAATGGTGAAGGGAGGCCTGAAATGAGATCGCTCTAGCAGGGAAAATTGGTGTTTGTTAAGCGCAGCAAATACCTTATGGAAAACTTCTCATCCTCATTATTCAAAAGTGGAGATTTATCTATGTTAAGCTATAAACCCAAGTGGCAGGATTTCCATAGTATGTGAATTCTAAAAACAATTTTAATGGAAAGAGTTTTTACATAGAATAAAAGATTAATACAGATATTTAAAAATTACCCTGAATGAATAAAAAGGTCACTGAATTCATAGCACTTGGGATGAATTCAATTGGCTCCATTAATTTAAAGAAAAAGTATATATTACATCCAGAATCAAAGGGGACTTTGCCCATGAAAGGTATAATAGAAAGAAAAAGAGATTAGCACATAATATCTCTATCACATACTTTTTGGGGAGAAATTTAACCAAATATATATTAAAATGCATTTGTGCTAAAGAGAATCATTTGCACTTAATGGAGATTTAACCATAAGATTTTCTCTGGAGTCTCTTAATTTAACTTTTTTTTCTGTGACATTTCCTGGGTGACCTCAGATAATTTTCTGCTCATGTAGTTCTGCCTGAAAAAAAAAGTAGCCATGCCCATGTGACTGTTTTGATCCCTTAAAATCCCCAGACATTTCACTCTTTGCTACTCTTTAAATAATCATGAGCTTACTTAATGTGACTCAACATTGTGGATAAAGGGGACAGCCCTGTTAAGCCAACAAAATTGGATTTTTGAGTCCAAAAGCCTGAGGGTTTAACACTCACATGATTTTCAAACTGTGAACCTGAAGTCTGAATTTATTGAACTTTTATCGAAGCTTTTAGTTGAGGTTTTTATTTTACTTATAATCTAAAAAAATTAAGTAGCTGGTTTTTCCTAATGAAATTCCAATGTATCATTTTTTTTTGAAAAATTTGATCAGGCAGCTTATCATTCCACAAAGACAAAAACTAGATGAATCTGATAAAAAATGAGGAAAAGCCTTTTGCTTCCTCGGTGAATCCTCAGCTATTTTCCACAGAAAGAGTCAGGACTGTGAAAGCCATGTCTGGGGTCCACCCAGAGTTTTCACTTGCTCATCTGTTGAATCAGAAATGCTTTAGATGCTTCAAGTATGATTATAATATGCAATCTGTTATGAGAATCATTATTTTAGACTGGTATTCCTCAGTCAATGTTCATTTAAATTACTTAAAGAGCTTGCTGAAATGAAAACTCAGGTTGAGCTGGGCATTCTATATTTAATAAAATCTCCCAGGTGATCCAGATGATGTCTGACCCTAAGCAATGTTTTAGGTAACAAGATCTAGAGCTCAACAATTATAATTGCAGAACCTACAGAACAGGATGATTGATATTTAAGTCTAACTTCTAGCATCAACAAAGCTGTCCGCTGCTGTCTCTGCCATCTTGACAAAAATTGCCATATTTCTTTCGTCCCAATGTAGAGACTATTCAGTCATCATCACTAATACTTATCCTGATTATACTAAAAATTATCCTAATCAAGGCTAGATAGGTACTTGCACTGTTGCTTCTTTCCACACCCTCCCAAAACTCCATCTTTTTTAAAAGAACATGTTCTAATTAGATCAAAAGAGTTGAGCCCAAAGTAGGCAAACAATAAACATGGTGACTGGTTTGAAAACCACACATCTTCCTTCAAGAGAGATCAGTTTTGCAGAACAATCCTTCAAGTATGAATTACTGCTGTACTTATGAAGGGACTCAGCAAAAGTGGATTCATCACAAGTCTGTACTGAGGTAACACAGCCCACCCAAAGATACAGTGCATGAAACTTACATAATTGATTATGAAATTGTTTTAAAATGTCCACTACAATGTCTTAATGGCAACAACAAAAGAGCCTGTTTGTTTGAAAATTTGGCAAGAATGTCATTAGGGATTATTGGTTTAGATATACAAAAAGTTCAGAAATTGGGAAATCAGAAAGTTATTTCCATTTAGGATCCTTAGATTTCCAGTTAAATTGGTTAGATATTATCTGCTTTGATTAGCATGCAGTATAGCAAGGTAAAATGTTGGCTACAATTGCCTTGCTCATGCATGGAATCACCTAACTTGAAATGGTACAACGTTTTTATTTTAATGTGAAGTTTAAATAAGAATTAATAATTACAGTATAGACAGTACAATTTAGCTACTATTTTTCATAGCATAGTATCTTCTTTTCATTTAGGCTACACCTTTATCACTTTATTTTAAATATTCAAGATAAGGCTTCTAACAATTTAGTTTCCTCCTTTATTTACCTTGCTCATCAAGTCATTTACTCATACTCTTAAGTACAATTATATATAGTATTACATTACATTAACCTAGCAACTTAAGATCAAAATCAAATAATATGACCTTCCTATAACAGCTCAGTGTATTCTAAACTTTTCCTACCTTATTTCAAACTTAACTTTATCATTGTTAAAACTATATTTTTAATTTATCACATTTTGTTGAATACCTAAGAGAATTTAATGGTTCAGCTATGCAGGCGATAATCTCTGATTTTGAGAAACAATTTCAGTTTTAAAATATTATGTGCTTTCTATCTTCCACAGAGGGTAACATGAAATCTTATGTATTTCAATAAAGGACTCTTTGTGAGGGACACAATATTCTGAGTTCTATCTTGAACCAGAGACTGGTTAGTGGTAATGAAGCTTAAGTTTCACACCCACACTTTATCTATACTGCTGAAGATATGTCACAGATGAGTTCATGTAGTTATATATATGGCATTTGTTCAATCTTCAAAACTGCATAGCTTTAACTAGAACAAGCCAAGACTGTTGGCCCTTCCATGAAAATCTTTGTCTACCATGCATATTTTCATTTAGGACTTCATGGAGTGGCTCTAAGTTTTATGGTAAGGTGTGGTTATGAATTTTCAATAGAAAAATGAATTGGGAAGTTTTCAATTAATTGATGAAGAAATAGCACAATCTTGAGTCAAAATTATATGAGAAGGCTAAATTTATTCAGCAAAGGGCCTGTTGTAAGATGTAGGAAAAAAATTAATGGCCCTAAAACAAAAGTAATAATAAATTAAAATAGTTCTGACATGCAGATGCTAATTACAATGAAAAATGACTGTAGATCATACCAAAGCAGTAACTCATGCAAAGCAAAAATAAATTTTGAATTCAAGCATCTAATGGGCTTTTGTATAGTTTCATAATCCAATTAATGAGATGAAGTGAATCATACAAACATATTGAGAAAATATTTAAATTTCTTGTTGATGCAACATGAAATATACACATAGACAAAAATAATATAAGCTGCAAAGCACAGAAAGAAGTCAAGATAACAGTGATGAGTTGGACAAGTCATATTGACAGTTCGAAATGTACTTTTTTATTTATTTTTTTATTAAAAATGTAATTATACATTTTAAAAATTTTTTACCAGTTCCCTCCCTCCCCCCTGCTCCCCCGAACCACCTCTTACCCCTCCTCTCCCTCCCCATCCCCCAGTGCCTCCCCCCCAATTCCCAGAGAGTCCTTTATTATGTACGCCTGACTCTCCACTGGGTCCTCCTCTCCGATGACATATAAGGACCCAGTAGCATTTCCATAAGCCCTTTCTCTTGTTCCCCTTAAGCATAGGATCACTACTATGGCTGTCAATCCCTTGCCTCCAGGGATCTCGGTGCCCTTAACAGATGCTAGACTTTATGAGGGCAACAGTGAGCTGGACATTGTGCAGGGCATGCAAAGTCCCATTATGATTGCTTTGGCCCCAACTATTGTTGAGAATCTTGCAAATCGTTGTTCCTCCCATCCTTTTGCTCTTACAATCTTACCGCCCCCTCTTCCGCAAATGTCCCTGAGCTCCAGGATGGGGAGAGATTAGGCTGGCCTAGTTCTATGTGATTGATATAGAGTCTCTGAACTTCTGGATTGTGGTTTGTTGATTTTCTTTTGCAGTTTTGCTGCTCCTACAATGCCCTTCACTCCATCCTGCTGGGCACTGTATGTCACCCCCTGGCCAGAGACAAAAAGCTGTTAAACTGGAGTCTTGTTATAATAGCACATTCAAGGGTAGATGTAATAAAAGTAGGAAACCTCAGTGAGGGAGGGGTCCATCACCCATTTGCAAAATGATTACTTTTTATCTGCTAGACTATATGCCCTCCCCTTCTGGTGAGATCAAGAAAGAACGTCTGTGAACTTAACCAGGTTTCTCATTACTTACTTGCAGACCTTGATGGAGGTCTATTTTCTCTGCTGTAACATGGTCCCCTCTCTCCTTGTTTCTGGTGGGGCCCTCCTACCCCATCTCTCTTGTTCATAATCCTTGCAATTACTGTGTTACATAGGTTTACTTTTGAGTGTCTCTAGGTGGGCTGGGTGGGTTTGGTACTAGGAGCTACCTATTAGGGAGTACATACGGCACTTAATTTTCTGGGTTTGGGATACTTCACTTAATATAATTGTTTCTAATGACATCCATTTCCCAGCAAATTCCAGTAATTCATCATATTTGATGGCTGAGTAGTACTCCATTGTATAGATGTACCACAGTTTCCTTATCCACTCGTCAACTGTTGGACATTTAGGTTGATTCCATGACTTTGCTATTGTAAACAGTGCTGCTAAGAACATGGTCGAGCTTGTGCTATCAAGGTGAACCTCTGCTGCATGGGGGGTTATTCCCAAAAGTGGGATAGCAGGGTCATATGGCATTTCAATCTTTAATTTCTTTAAGAATCTCCAGACGGCTCGCCAGAGTGGCTGTATGAGCCTGCATTTCCACCCAGAATGAAAGAAGTGAAAAAGCCTTGAGAGAAACAATCCCATTTACTATAGCCCCTAAAAAAATGAAACACCTTGGTATAAACCTAACCAAGGAGGTAAAAGACCTTTACAATGAAAAATTTAAAACCCTAAAGAAAGAAATAGCAGAAGACACCAGAAGGTGGAAAGACCTCCCATGTTCCTGGATTGGTAGAATCAACATTGTACAAATGACCATCCTACCAAAGGCAATATACAAATTCAATGCTATACCAATTAAAATCCCAAAGCAATTCTTCAAAGAAGTTGCCAAACAATCTCAAAATTAATATGGCGGCACAAAAGACCCAAGATAGCAATGACAATCCTGAGTAACAAAAACACTGCTGGAGGTATTAACATACCAAACCTTAGTCTATACTACAAATCCATAGTTATAAAAACTGCCTGGTACTGGCTCCAAAATAGACACACAGATCAATGGATAAGGATTGAAGACCCAGATATAAGCCAACAAAAATACAGCCATTTGATCTTTGACAAAGGAGCCCAAAGTATCCAATGGAAAAAGAACAGCATCTTCAACAAATGGTGCTGGCAAAACTGGATCTGCACATGCAGAAGATTAAAGCTGGACCCTTACTTGTCACCATGTTCAAGACTTAATTCCAAATGGATGAAGGACCTTGATTTAAGGCCAGAGACTTTAAAAACCATAGTTGAAAGGATAGGGAACTCCCTCGAGCTGATTGGGCTAGGCCAACATTTCCTAAACAGACATCCAATGGCACAGTCACTGCTACCAACTCTCAACAGTTTGGATCTTGTGAAATTAAAGAGCTTCTCTTCAGATAAAGAGATTGTAACACGAGCTCAAAGGCAATCCACAGAATAGGAGAAAATCTTCACTAACCACATATCTGACAGAGCTCTACTGTCCAGAGTGCACAAAGAACTTAGAAAACTAAACTCCAAGGAAAACAATGGCCCAATTAAAAAATGGGCCCTGGAACTTAAAAGAAACTTTACCAGGGATGAAATTAAAATGTCTAACAAATATCTGAAAAAATGCTCCACTTCCTTAGCCATCAGGGAAATGCAAATCCCTGAGATATCATCTCACCCTGGTCAGGATGGCAAAAATCCACAATACAAACAACGACAAATGCTGGAGAGGATGTGGAGAGAGGGGAACTCTCCTACAAAATGTACTTAAGACTAAATACTGGAGAAGAAAATGAGATTTGCTCACAAATCCCGCAACTCATTTAGAAATGATGGCCTGTAGTTTTCTTAACTTTGAGAAAAGTTAGTATTCCACTGGAAATTAAAATATGAGTTATTATACATTATAAATAACAAAACTAAGCCTCTCTAGAGATAATATTGAATGACTATTCTGTACTCGCTATAAAAATACAGGGAAGCTTTCCAATGAGGAAGTGAAGAATATCCAGTTAAAAAATTGAGAAGTGTTATAAATATCCCAAGAAGTTGGCTATTCAAGGAAATATTCTCAGCTTTTGATATTTATTATGTGCTGGGATTTCTTATAATCTCTAGTCACTGTTCTTTACCATCTAGGTAATTACTCTTCTCTGTGTGTGTGTGTTTGTGAGTAGAAGAGGGCACTATGTGTCTGTGTATGTTTGTGGAGGACTAAGGGAGACAGAGAGACATTGGGAGTCATTTGGATTGCTCTATCCTCTTAATGCTTTCTTCTGAGGTTTCCTAGCAAGGCTACCCTGATCTTTTGACTGTCTTTTTTGATGAAATCCAGGATCTGAACTCAGGTCCTTTTACTTCTGTGGCAAAGAATTAACTACCTGAACCATCTCTTCAGTCCCATGATTATATTTTCTGATACCCAATTTATTCTTACAATTTCTATTCTCTTTTCCAAAAAGTTTCTATGCCACCTCCACAATCCCCCCCCCAAATTTTCTAAATAGCTAGATGTTTTAAAAATGTATGTATTTATTTAGGATATTTTAAGTATTTAAAGCTAAGCACTTTCCCCCCCCCCAAATTATCTAAAACATTAATCTGTGGTAGAAGCACAAACATTATCCAGCAGTATTTCCTTGACCCATGCATTCAGTGGGACTTGGGGAAAACAAAAAGAAAGAATAAATGTGTACTGTTATTTACAGTTATAACAGAAGAAATATACAGGATATTGGATATGGATGCATAATAGGAAAGGAAGCTTTCTGTTAAATTAAGGGGGAGGGTGAATTAAGTCTTACATTTGAAGAACAAAAGGAAATAACAATTTGGTAATAAATTATCAATAAAAGTCATCCCCAAAAAAATAATGCCTATGAGAGGGCAAGTACCATGGAGTGTCCATTCTTACTTCGTTAACATTCTTTCTGCCTCCTTTGTAGATTGCTTTTATTGGATAGCTTCTCATCATATTTTCTCTGTGCAGAGAATATTCTACATGAAGAAGCTGTAAATGAGTTGAGAAACATCTACTACATGTCTAATTTTGCCTTTCATTCATTGACACTAAAGCTATCAAGCCTCAAAAGACAACTGCTAAATCCCTGTAAAAAATGTACTTCTATGTGATTTGATATTTATCCAGGTTAATTCTGAAGAAACAACATCCAATGAGACCTGACACTCAATTGCATGATGAGGAAGGAAGAAAGGCCTGGTTAGAACCATGACAAGAATAATCATGACTTAGTATTTTTGGAAGAAATTTTACACCTGACAGTTTGCTGTGACAGCCCTTTGAGAAGTACCACAGCCATTCATCAACCTCATAATTGATAATATATCCTCTAAAATGATTTCATTTGCAGACAGGAAAATAATGAAGATCATTTGGAAGGGTCTAATGAATTTCAAAAACCAAGGCAATTTGAAGTTGGAAAGCACTCTTTAAGGATGGTGCCTGAGTGGGGCCTATTAATTAATATGAACTTTGTATTTGTCATATTGTTCAGGGCCAGATCTCAGCAGCTAGGCTGTTTGGAGTAAAGCACTGATTTTTTCCCCTTATCAGATCTTTCTTCTAGTATAACTATTGGAACTTCTCATGCATTAAGTTCTCAACAATAAATAACAATAAAAACTTATTTACTTTGGAAATGAAGGCAGGAAGATCAAAAGTTCAAGGCCAACTTTGGTTAGATACTGAGTCTGAGGTCTGTCTAGATGAGACCTTGTCTCAAGAAACTCCACAAATAATACTTAGAGCATGTATATGACAGGCTTATTTTAAAAGCATAGCAGCAGATATTTACAAACAATAAAAATCTATAATTTTTAAAACACTAGTTATTATTACTATTCCTTTTGCTGATTTTATTTTGTTGTTGGTACTGGAGATTTACTGATAAGAAAGTTTTGTATCACTGAGCTCTACCCTTAACTCCTGCAACTGATTTATTTTAAATAATTAAATGTCATAATTCTCTGACTATTTCAGAAAATCTTTAAAGGTTAAAAACATATTATCTGCTGGTGATAAGGTAAAACATGTTTATTTGTTTATGAAATTTTTCCAGAGATATGAAATGCATGTCCAATGTGCAGATAATATGCATTAAAAAATTAAAAAAATATGACTAGTGTTAGCTATAGTTAACCATTTTATAAATCTCTACCACTTTGGCAGGAATGTGGGAAATCCTGGAACTGACCATTCCACATGTCTTCAGACCGGACCTCATCCAAATGGCCTTGAAAGAGGTCTGTCTTTTGTATCAGATACTTCTATTTCCTACCCTGTACTTTCCTGCTTCCCTAGCAAGTCCTGCTATCCTCTGGATGCTTTAAAAAACAGGCTTTATGTTGTCTCAGGCAGGGCTCAGGACCCGCCTCTTGGAATGCTGTCATCTTATTCTCTTTAACTTTAAGCTGCTCTAGTGCTCTTCCACATTAAAAACTAAAGGATACATTTGCCCACCAAATCCTCAGCTTTAATTTAGGCAGTTTTGGAACAGCCATGCTGGGGCAGTCTCTGAAGATTTTGGAAAGCCACCTCCTACTGCTATACTGCTGAGATTACTCTGAAGGAACATTCCTTTTGCTAACTTCCCCCAACCCTTTGCTTATGAAAAGATATGGAGATCAGTTCTCCATTACTGATAAGCCCTACCTTTAACACAAGACCAATTGGGTTGGGCCCCAGGGTGTGCTAAACAACAAGGAGAAACCATTTTTTTGTAGCCTTGCCTGAGTGTGTCACTACCTGACCCTGGCAACCATCTTTGGCACCTGCTCCTCGGTAGCACCCTGTCTTGAGTTCATGAGTTCTTTTCTAGCTCCTTGCCCTCCATGGATTCCATGCCTGGAGTCCATGAGTTCTCCCGGATGCCCTAACCTCTGAAGATCTGGAGTCCATGAGTTCTATTTGTTCTCTTCTCTAATAAACTCTGCCTTAATCTTCTCTGCCGGTTCAGGTTTCAATCTTTGATTCTGAACACAAGAACTGGGATAGAGACATACAGCCAGGAGATCAGCTCTGAAACATAATAAAACTAAATTCTTAAGTATCCCCCTTTTGTTAGTTTTTTTTTTTTAATTAGTAGCTTCATGAACCTTACATGTTGTCATAGATCAGTTGAATTCAATTCCACTGCCTACTTAACAATTAGTATAAGATGTCGTTTTATCAAACAAATTTATCATGGACCTTAGTGGATATGATTATGACATTTGAGGAAAACAATTGCTTGCATGTTAGTTCGCAGTCCAGGGAAGTTTGTGGTATAACATGTAGCCTAAGAAACATTGGAATGGGGTGTGGATTTTGGTCTAGACTCCAGATCTGAAGCTTGATACTGAATAATGTTAAAGACAAAAAATCCAGGTTGCTCCTCCAACAATGGCAGCACCAAGTCCTATTTTCTCAGGTGCCTTCTGCTCAAGGTATCATGGAGCCCGATGACATACATACACAATTTACAGGCATGCCTGATTTTCATGGTCCACCAATTCTAATGCTAATCTCTTCTGGAAACACACTTGTGGACACATCCAGAAACATTATTTTACAGATTATCAGGATATTATACAGACCGGATTAGCTGACGCTTATAGTTTTTTTCATTTATAGTATATTTTTTTCCACTCACACAAACTTGAAAGGTATTCCATTCCCCTCCCTCCCTCCACCCCTCCTTGGATCCCCTTACTCCTTCCTCCCTTTCTCCCTTCCTTTCACCCTTCCCTTTCTCCCAGTGCACCCTCCCCCCCATTCCTGGAGCATCTTTTACTGTGCATGTCAAACTTCTCTCTGGGTCCTCCTCTCTGATGAGGTGTAAGGACTCAGTAGCATTGCCTAGAGCTGTTTCTTTGTTTCCCTTTAGAACAGGAACACTATTGTGGCTGTTAATCCCTTGCCTCTAAGGATCTTAGTGCCTGTGATCCATGCTAAACTTAGGGGGGGTCAATGATATGTTGGTCATTGCACCGGTCATGTAAAGTCTTAATATGATTACTTCGGCCCTAACTTGTGTGTTGTATCTTGCATATTGTTGCTCCTCACCATCTTTAGGCTCTTACAATCTTACTGCTCACTTTTCCGCCAATTTCCCTGAGCTTTAGGATGGGGACAGATTAGGCTGGACTGGTTCCTAGTGATTAATGTAGGGTCTCTGATGTTCTGAATTATGGTTTGTCGGGTTTTTTTTCCTTTTTCTACTTTTGCTGTTCCTGCACCACCCTTGGCTCCATCCTGATGGGTATTGGATGTCACCTCCTAGCCAAAGATAAAAGACTGTTAAAATAGAGTCTTATTATAAGAGTAGATTCAAAGGTAGATGGAATAAGAATAGGAGACCGTGATGAGGGGAGTCAGTCTCCCATTTGCAGTATGGTTACCCTCTATCTGTTTGACTGGTAAGATCAAACCCCCTATGTTGCAAGTGACCAGGAAGAAAAGTCTGTGAGCTTGACCAGATGTCTTATTACTTACTTGCAGTCCTTGATGGTGATGTATTTTCTCTGCTGTAGCATGATCCCCTCTCTCCTTGTTTTTGGAAGGGCCCTCCTTCCCCTTCCCTCTTGTTTATTGCCGCAGACAAGAGTCGCGGCCTGGAGACCAGGCTTCTCCAGACCAGGTGAGGCAAGGCTTCAACAGAAATAGGGAACAGAACACGCAACTCTCTAGGCTGAGTGAATCTGAACTCACTTTATTGAAACTTAGTGACAGCTTTATACTAGAAAATTTTAGGGCAAAGAATGTGTTCCTGCACCTGCAAACAGAGGAAATCAAACACAGACCCTCCCAGTCTCCTATGCTCAGTAAGAATAAACTTCTTTTTTTTAAGTAGCTAACCCATTGTTTGAGGGAAAAGACACAAACAGATTCTATTCTCCCAGATTTTTCAGTTCTATCTAATCTGTAATGCTTCACCAGATAGCCATGGAACTATCCATTTTCCTTATCCACTAATCAACTGTTGGACATTTGGGGTGATTCCATGACTTTGCTATTGTAAACAGTACTGCTATGAACATGTTTGTGCTTGTGCTATCGAGGTGAATTTTTGCTGTATGGGGGATTATCCCCAAAAATTGGATAGCAAGGTCATATGGCATTTCAATCTTTAACTTTGTTAAGAATCACCAGACAGCTTGCCAGAGTGGTTGTATAAGCCTGCATTCCTACCAGCAAGTAGAAGAGTTCTCGTCTCGCTACATCCTTTCAGCATTTGTTGTTTGTATTGTGGATTTTTGCCATCCTGACCGGGGTGAGATGATATGTCAGGGAGGTTTTGATTTTCATTTCCCTGATGGCTAAGGATGTGGAGTATTTTTTAAGATATTTGTTAAACATTTTAATTTCATCCCTGGTAAGGTTTCTTTTAAGTTCCAAGGCCCATTTTTCAATTGGCCCATTTGTTTCCTTGGTGTTTAGTTTTCTAAGTTCTTTGTGCACTCTGGATAATAGAGCTCTTTCAGATATATGATTAGTGAATATTTTTTTCCATTCTATGGGTTGCCTTTTTGCTCAGGTTACAACCTCTTTATCTGCACAAAAGCTCTTTAATTTCATGAGATCCCACCTGTTGAGTGTTGGTTGTAGTGACTGTGCTATTGGATTTTGATTTAGGAGCTATTTGCCTAGTCCGATCAGATTGAGGGAGTTTCCCTGCCCTTTCAACTAAGGTTTTTAATAGTCTCTGGCCTTATATTGAGACCCTTGATCCATTTGAAGTTAATTCTTTTACATGGTGACAAGTGACGGGTCCAGTTTTAATCTTCTGCATATGGACATCCAGTTTTGCCAGCACCATTTGTTGAAGATGCTGTTCTTTTTCCATTGGATTTTTTGGGCCCCTTTGTCAAAGATCAAATGGCTGTAGTTATGTGGGCTTATATCTGGGTCTTCAACCCTTATCTGTTGATCTATGTATCTATTTTGGAGACAGTACCAGGCTGTTTTAATAACTACAGATTTGTACTATAGATTAAGGTTTGGTGTGGTGGTACCTCCAGCAGTGTTTTTCTTACTCAGGATTGTCTTTGCTCTCTTGGGTCTTTTGTGCCTCCATATGAATTTTGAGATTGTTTGGTCAACTTCGTTAAAGAATTGCTTTGGAATTTTGATTGGTATAGCATTGAATCTGTATATTTCCTTTGGTATAATGGTCATTTTTACGATATTGATTCTGCCAATCCAGGAACATTGGAGGTCTTTCCACCTCCTGGTGTCTTCTGTAATTTCTTTCTTTAGGGTTTTAAAGTTTTCATTGTAAAGGTCTTTTACCTCCTTGGTTAGGTTTATACCAAGGTGTTTCATTTTTTTAGGGGCTATAGTAAATGGGATTGTTTCTCTCAAGGCTTTTTCACTTCTTTCATTCTGGGCATATAGGAAGGCCACTGATTTTTGTATGTTTTTTTGTATCCTGCCACCCTGCTGAACTCCTATATTAGTTCCAGGAGTTTCTTGGTAGAGTTTTTAGGATCACTCAGGTATAAGATCATGTAATCTGCAAATAGAGATAACTTGATTTCTTCCTTGCCAATTTGAATTCCTTTTATCTCCCTGGCTTCAGCTAAGATTTCAAGTGCAATATTGAATAGAGGTGGTGAGAGTAGACAGTCTTGTCTAGTTCCTGATCCAAGCGGGAATGCTTCAAGTTTTTCCCCATTGAGTATAATCCTTGCTGTTGGCTTGTATACAGCTTTTATTATATTGATAAGGGTTCCTTCCATTACAACTCTCTCTAGGGTTTTGATCATAAAGGCCTGTTGGATCTTGTCAAAAGCCTTTTCTGCATCTATTGAGAGTATCATGTGGTGGTGAATTTTGGACTGGTTTATATGGTGAATTACGTTTATTGATTTGCATATGTTGAACCAACCTTGTGTGCCAGGGATAAAGTCTACTTGATCCCTGTGAATGATCTTTTTGATATATTTTTTGAATCCGATTTGCTAAGATTTTATTGAGAATCTTTACATCTTGTTCTTCAAAGAGATTGGCCTATAGTTTTCTTTTTTAAGTGTATCTTTATTAGGTTTTGGGATTAAGACAATATTAGCTTCATAGAAAGAATTTCATAGTGTTTTTTCCTTTGGTATTTGATGGAACATTTTAAGGAGTATTGGTGTTATTAGCTCCTTAAATGTCAGGTAGAACTCAATGCTGAATCCATCTGGTTCAGGAAATTTTTTGGTTGGAATATTCGAGATTACTTCATTGATTTCCTCATATATTATAGAACAATTTAATATTTCAAAACTTCCTGATTCAGTATAGATAACTTTTGCTTACTTAGGAATTCATCCATTTCTTTTGTGATGTCAAATTTCACAGAGTATAAGTTTTTGAACTATGACATTATAATTCTCTGGATTTCTTGGGTATCAGAATGGTAACTCCATTTCCATTTCTAATTGTGTCAATTTGGGTTTTCTCTTTCCTGCTTCTGGCTAATTGAGCAAGGGGTGTACCAATCTTATTGATTTTTTTAAATTACCAGCTTTTTGACTGGTTGATTTTCTGTATCATTTTCCTTATCTCAATTTCAGATATTTTTCCCCTGATTTTGCTGATCTCCTCTCTTCTACTGCTTTTGGGATCGGAATGCTCTAGTGTCTCTAAAGTTTTAAGCTGCATTTATTTGTGATGTTTCTATTTTTTGATGTGGGCATTAAGAGCTATCTACTTAACTTTTAGGACAGCTTTCATTGTAGATAACACTTATAATTAACTGCCATAGGTATATAGTTGTAGTTCTTTTACTTTCAACTCCTTTATTTTGATTTTATAGAGATACTTGGACCAATATAAATGTAACATATTGAATTTTAAATACAAAGCAATAATAAAGTTTATTTCTTCAATTTGTATAACTGTTGAACTGAGTTAATCCAATATACTGCTTAGTTCAAGAGTGCTACTGCGGTAGTTTGTGATGGTGTAGCAAACATGGCTGTGATTCCTGAAGGATTTTGGAGACTCGCAAATGCCTAATTTCTTCTTAAAGATATTTCCCTTCACTGTCCTGCAACCTCTTAGCTCCTGGCTGTCCTTCCAATCTTAACAGCCTTTTACCGTATTATTCCAGGAAATCCCCCTGCATGGTCACCATCTGATTATATCCCATAATTTTGCACTGAGTTCCCTACTAATGAACCTTTAGACCTCCTCTGAACCCAGAATCTATGGATCTACTTGTTCATTCTCTGCTGTCACTTTCATTTTCTTGACTTATCCATCTCATAGTTTAATGACTATTTATTATAAGCATTTCCATACATTCACCCTCAGCAATCTTACCCCTTCTTTTTCTGTTTGCTTTTTGGTGGCTAAAAATTGGCACTGATTGTGGCCATTTCTACCTGTTTTGTGTCCATGCCTTAAGATGCCCATGATAAAAGCAAATGATCACATTCTCTGTCTGGTACTGTTGAATTCAGGATCCTCCTGAAGGCCAGTTCAGTTTTTGCTGTTTTCAGGAATTATACAATGTTGTAAAATAAGTTCTTCATTGAGAGATGCACATTCCTAGGAAAGGTCTCTCTGGTATCCCATTCTCCTTAAAACTTTCATGTCTCTTTTTGATGATGTGATTGTTTCCACATTCACTGGGAAAATGGAATAAAGTGCCAATACTTTAAGGTCTTCTGAAAAAAGTGCTTTAAGCTCTAGAATGGTCCTTTATTGCTTTAGAATTATGTTAATGCACTCACTTTCTTGACCCCATGATAGGGATGCTCTCATGCTTGCTGAAATATCACCTTCCTAGTCTGTGGACTTGGCTTTCAGTTACTCATGGACTTTTCTCCAGAAATGCCTCTTTCCAGGAATGTGTCAACTTCTGGTTCTGTCTCTTTCTCACCAGAAAATACATTTAATTTTATTTAGCAATTTCTGATTTCATTATTACCTCCAAGTTACCCCATTACCTCCTCCTTTCACTAAAAAATATTATAAAAATAACCCTTCGGTGAGGTAACTGTGCTTTTTCTTCATTCTTCCTTGGAAGAAATCTCCAGTTTCACTTTCTGTTCACATCAAATAGAATCACCTGCACTTTTCTAAATTCATGTTCTTTTTAGAGCTTCTATCATTCCTCTAGCCTTCAAAACCCATCTCTTGAGATAAAAGTTTTGTGTATGATTTTCTGATGTGAAAATTTATTAGGATAATTTCTACTTCTTTGGCCCCTTCTGACTTGTAGGTTTCCTTTTCCGTTCCTGTGCTTTATCCTTCCATGATCTTCTCTTATCTGACATATGTTTAATCTAACTTCTGCCACATTTTTATGTATGTTAACAACAATGATTTCAAAATCTGGACCTCATTCAGTTTTCACCAAATCAATTCCTGGTACATCCATTCTACCATGTTATTCTTTATAATTGCTTACTGTTTTCTCTTCATGTATTAAATCCTGTCTCATCATATTTCTTAATTGGTTTATATTAATTTTTATTGTTGTACATCCAAAAAAATCTGAAATAATTTGGGGCTATCAAACAGTGATGATGGACCATAGAAATGTGGACTTACATCAGCCCTAAGACAGAGATAGAGATGATCTGAAGTTGAGGTTGAATGTCTACTATGATCAGATATCTTTATATGCTTTCATATGGTGAACACCTTCAGGTCTCAACTTCAGACATAATTGAACGTGAAGTTACACCATGCTTTGATGGACCTGCCCTCTGACTTTTGGATCCCTTTCTCATAAGGTTTCAGGTATGCTGTCTTCAGCATCTACAGAACAAACAAATATATACTCAGTGGAAAAACATCTCTTCATGTCAGGTTCATCTTTATACATTTAATTTTTCTTCTAGTTTTGAGCACAAAATTTTGTTCAGTTTTGCTACTTCTCTGATGACATTAAGTACAGAGCATGTGTGTGTGTGTGTGTGCGTGAGAGAGAGAGAGAGAGAGAGAGAGAAAGAAAGAAAAAGAGAGAGGGGTCAAGTCTCATGCATTGTACTTTAGTTGCTATTTTCCTTGTTTCCAAAATAGTGTCTCTCACTGACTTGGAACTCACTGGACTTGATTAGGCTGACAAGGAGCATGACACAGTGATCTGCCAACCCCTTTTCTCCAGAGTAATTTTATAAGCACAAGTCATTACACCTGGATTTTTTTTTAAACAGGGACTCTGAGAACCATCCTGAAGTCCTCGTGCTTGCATAGCTATCATCCCACCAAGTGAATTATTGCCTCACATCTGAAGCAGTTGTTGAAATGATTTTTTTTGTTTTCATGTATTTAATGTTTTTTTGCCCTGTCATTTCCTTCTCTGATATTTCATCTTTCTTTTTCAATGTCAATGTGGTTTCTTCAAGTCTCAGTCAAAAGGATGCTTTAGAGAGTGTCATAGTCAGGCACAGGTATCAACTTGACAGTTGAGGGTTTGAGCTCTGGGCACATTTATAGAGAATTAGTGATTGAGTTAAGTCCAGAGCAAACCTGCAGGAGATTGTCTAGCTGATGGGGAAGGCCCAGCCTATGGTGGGTGGGATTAGACCCTGGAATAAATCATAGAAAGCTGGTTGAGAGAGTTGGCATCTTTCTGTTCACTTGGCCAGACATGCTGGCAGGTAAGGATTGTCCATCTCTCATCCGTTATGTGGTGATGATGTGGCCAGTTCCCTCGGCCCTGGTGTTGGTGTGTGCTCTCCCATCAAGCTGGACTGAGAACTGTAACCAGGAATTTAAGAGAGAATAAATCCTTGTTCCCTTGAGCCCTCTGATGGTCATTTATCAGCACAATTAATTCTGAATTCAAATATTAGAAATGAAATTGCTAAAGAAAGAAAAGTTAATTTTTTAAAAAAATTTAGTTATAATAATCTTGTTATGCTTCTTAAGGAATAATATACATATTTTTGTTTGGATATATGTTCTTCAATATTATCCATATTGGTCTCAAAGTGTTGGTTGCAAAGGATCCTCCTGCTTCAATCTGCTGAGTAACTGGAGTTCCTAGGCATTTGGTCACAGCATGTGGCACTAACTACAAAATTTCCATGCGACAGACAAAGCCTAAAAACAAGTTAAATCCTTGCAACTTGGTTTCTAGCATGAAGGGGATGACTTCAACCAGAAGCTCAATTAGTCTATGTATAGTATTTATCTCAAATGTACTCTCACAGACTGTAAAAATAGAGGCTGTATTATTTTTGAGTTATTATTGTCTGTTTCATATTTCTTATCAATTATAATGAATTTCAGGTCACCCTACTAATCTTATAGAGATAAAGTATCATCATTTATGACCTACTTATTAATGTAGGTAGACACACAGATGAGACATACCGATGGAAAGAAATAGTTTTTAAATAATACAAGGAACTCAGGATGCAATACAGCAAGATGTGGTTTACTAAAGACAGTGGAGCATCTTTTCCCTATTTGCCTCATTATTATTATTATTATTGAAATTAAGATCACACAAATTAGAAAGCCTATTTTAAGAAACGGCTTATTTTCCAAGTCTGCCTTTGGTGCAATAAATGTGTATTGATAGCATTTGTGCCTGAGAGCAAAGATGAACATTGCTTTCAAGAGCAACAGAATTTAAAAGGCAGAAAGGCCAGCCTAAAAATCTTATTTAGGAATTAGCATATCTATTTCCTGGAATCTCTTCTCACAGAGCAGTTTATCAAACCAAGACCAAGGTAATGTTTAAGGCTGAATCTTCGTTGCTCTCTGAAATGGGAAATCAGAGACCTGAGTATATGATAATAACAATGAATGCTGTCAACCAAGGCTCATATACCTGAAACATTAGCGTCATAGACTGCAATTTTATGCATTTTGGTCTTTCCTTGAAGAAAAAAAATCACCATCTGCTTCTACTCGCTCTTGCATACTTCTTATGAATATGGAAAACAGAAGAGCAGGGCCCCACAATTTGTTAGCCCTGGTTTTGCTGCAAGTAGTGAAGGGATTGAACAAAGAAGGAGGTTGCAAGGGAGAAGAGAGAAGGCTGCCTATACATATTTTGCAGTCAGATGGGATGTCATTCTACCAGTCAATATGCATATTGCTCTGGAGAACTGATTCATGAAGAGGTGATGGTTGCCACCTTCTTGAATACTATTTCTTACTACACGCTCTGTGCAAGACAAATTTCTTAACATATCTGGAAAAGAGCAATTTCCATAGAGTAATCTAACCCCTCATTGAAAGAAAGCTCACATCTGAGTTAGCCATAACCACCTCTGTGATTCCTAAGACACTTACTAAATATTCTTCAGACTTGAGGCTCCTCAATCTGCAAGACTATTTTTGAGAAAATAATATGTCCATGGATATAGAGATTATGAATGAAGAGGTTCGTCTCATCCTATCACATATGTATGTGCGTTAAATGTAATGCTTGAATTTTAAGCATATTTTAAGATATTTATTTTAAATTAGACAGATAGGTAGATAGATTATAGATAGATAGATAGATAGATAGATAGATAGATAGATAGATAGATAATGGATAATTTTAATATCATATACAATAGTGGTATAAATGTTTTATGGAATAAGATTAATTTAGCAAGTTAGGAGATAGCAGTTGATATGTATTTTTCTGACATGAAGTATCATGATAAACAAAATGGATTTTTGCTGCTTAGATTTTTCTCTTACCAATTTGGTTTCCCAATGCATCATATTTTTGACCCAAAATATTTTATGTCACTCCGTCCAGAACATTTATGGACCAAAAGTGTATCTCAGATGCAAAATGAACATTTTTAATGAACCTCTGATTTCAATCTTAGAAATTGATTTCTTCTTCCAGTTTTATAATAGTATATAATGCCTAAAGGTATTTAACTTTGTAAGATTGAGCATTATGATTTCCTAACGTAAATGAGGTTATTGAATCATAACTGCATTACATTCATATTACATATATTAAGTTTTGAGACAATGAGTATCTACGCCCTATAAAACACCAAGTGCTTTGTCAGTATATGATTCTGAATGTGCCATTTTGCCAGTGATCAAACGATTTTATTTGGGTTTAATTCCACATGATAACAGAACACACTCTCTTAGAAGAAAAATGAATTCTCTTAATATTTGAGTTACATTTGTGAATTATTCATTCTAATGATCTGCAATACATTTTAACATGACTATCTGTGGCATATGGTATGTATTCTTTGTTAATAGGTGAATTACATAAAAAAACCGTCATAATGGGTCAGGACAATTACTGTTTCATTTTAAAAAATAAACTTAAATTTCAATTATTTGCTGATAGACTTGGGTTTAGCACAATGTCTAAGAAAGAGAAAAATGGCAAGTTAAATATTCTGTCTTAGAATTTGGAGAGGAAGAATCCAGAACTGGGTCTGTCCCTATTTCACAGTTAGTACACCCCTCTGTTAAGTAGGATACTATCAGATGAGTCATTTTCTTTGGTATTCTTACAGTAAGATTAAAGAAATGTGAGCAAAGTAAATTATCACTGCCAGCTCTCCTTTGTTTTGTATTCTTTCCCCTCTTGTTCATAATAAACAACTTCAGAATTTAGACATTTAAAATAACAAACTGACTTGATTTTCATATGTGAAGGCTAAATAACTTTAAAGAGTCAGGCAAATACTCCTCATCATTGCTTACCAAAAGTTACATAAACGATGTTTATAGGAGTTGTATTCATGAGCAAAAGCTGCAAACAGTATTCATCAACATGAAAAGAGAGACTGTAACCAAATACTACAAGGTGATGAGAATGAATGACTGCGCATTCACTAGCTTGCATCTCCTGAGCATAATATTTAATGATAGAAGCAGAAACACACAAATGCAAGCGCACACGCGTGCACACACACGCACATCCATTTCGAAGGAAGCAAAATAACATTCAAAGACAAACAATATGTTAACAATGCTAAGATTCAATAGCAGAGCCATTTTTATTGTGTGACTTAATCACTGGAATGAGGGATTGGAAAAGAGTTTTTCATGATAGTGAAAATATTGTTTGTGTGTCTGTTTCTGTTTTGTTGGCAGCAATTAAAAGGAAGGAGAGAGAAACAGAAGAAACAGAGTTTCTTTGGTGCTCTGCAATCTCTATCAGTTTTCTCTGAAGTCACAATACACGGAGAACTGCCAGTTTGGGTGACTGCTTTGGATGGCTGCCATAGTTCACTTCCCCAATACCTGTTTCAGTCCAGACTTCAAAGGTAGCTTATACTGTGTGGATGTGCTACTAATCACACCGATGCTTTGAAAAGTCACAACAGCTTACTTAACACTTTAAATTGAGCTACATTTTAAAAGGTACAGCACCCTAAGGACTGGGAAGCGGGTACTGTGCTGTGTGGGAGTTGCTAGGAGAAAGTCAGGAGTCTTTCTGAAATGATTGAATTCCTGTTTACATGGCAGCTTTACTGTTGCTTACTTGGATGCATAGTTCAGACATCTAAGGATGGCCATTGCTTCAGGACCCATGAATACACCCAATCTACCACTGAACTTCCCTTTGGTACAGAAGCTACAGTACATTGAACTGGACCTCATTTTTATTGTTTTGGAATATCATATATAAATAAAATGAATACATGCCATTATTATTCCTTATTGCCCTCATCCCATTCCCTCTCCTTTTTCCACTGTAAATCTTCCCAACAAGCCTTTTCATTTTGTGTGCGTTTCACTGAGTTTCCACTGAGTTTCACCGAAGTCAGCTGCATTCATTATAATCTGATTGTGATCTAGTCCTCGTTTTTTAAGATAATGATGTAGATTGGGGGAATCTCTGATGTTCTCTTCTTGGCAAAATCATTTGTGATCATTTGAATTAACAATATTCTCTGAAGACTCACATGTGAAAAGACTTGGCCTTCAGTTCAAGGTTCAACTGGTGGTAGAATTCTCTGGAAATAGAGACAAGGAAAAAGAGGGTAGTTCACTGATGTGCTCTGGAACATATCAATACACTAGGCTTTTCTTTCCTTCTATTTCCTGGTGACTACCAGGCAAGTAACTTCCACCACAGTTTCTCCCTGAGCTCCTATAGTAATATGTTCCTAAAGGCCTAAAGCAATGTGGTCAAATGACTGGATGGAAAGCAACATAAGCCCTACTAAAAAAGAAAGCCCTTGGGCAACCTCTTGCTTTTCTCAGAATAAGGCTTGAAAGCTTTGCATTAGTTTTCCATCTTGGTATAGTGAACGAACTAAATATGTAGGCACTTAAGAGCAGGTGTTAGGACTTAGAGATGTTCTGTGGGTCAGGAATCTGGCTTGGCATCCTTCGTGAGTTACCATCATGATCTCTGCGCAGCTCACACCAAGTGGAGATCATTTCTTTCCATGTTTTCATAGCAAGCATGAGGCTTCAAGCTTCATACATATACGCAACAGAAGTGTAGGATCCTTATTTCATGGTTAGTGGGCTGAGAGAAAAAGTCACAGCCAGGGATATGAACTTCTGAGTATTTATAACTTAATCATGTAACTGGCTTTGCTCTCAGACTTCTTGTTGAGTCATTGCCCTAAATTCCATGATATGGATAGAAAGGACCAAGAAAAATCTATAGTAATGCCTACCTCTTCTCTCTATAATTTCCTTAGAATATACTCCTTATTCTTATTTTTCTTTAATGTATTAAACAACCTTACAATGCTTAATATAGTAATTGTTTAATAATAAAATATTATATAAGATTTCTAAATATTACATAAGGCTTATCTGTTTATTAACAAGAATTCAAATTTCACTGGATTTTTTGGTGCTAAATGTGACAATCTCACTTGTGAGTGATCACTCTATCTCCTAGTTTTTAAGTTCAGTTTTGGTCTATAAACACTGTTCAATGACTGACTTTCAAATTTTATTGTTTTAGGGTTTAGGAATTAATAGCTAATATTAACAATTAATATAATGTTTCTTATTTTGTAAATCTGTAGAATGAGTCAGTTCTCATGTTTAGGGAAATATTTTCAATGATTGCATCAGAAAAATTCATAGTGAAATTACAATTGATATCTAATTTTACTTATTTAATAAGTCATGGCTTCATTATCAAAGCCTTTGCTAAAGTAAGGAAACATTAAATCTTGTGAGAGATAAAATTATAAGAAGAGAAGCTGTATAATTTTGAACTGACAATCTACTCATATATTTATCAACTTGGAACAACAGCTATTTTGTCATTAAGATAACAAAGAATAGGGTAGATGACGAGATTAGAAAGGCATGACAAGAAAACAAAACTTGGCACTTTAGAAATACTAATTTCAATTTCCTTCCTTCCTTCCTTCCTTCCTTCCTTCCTTCCTTCCTTCCTTCCTTCCTTCCTTCCTTTCTTCCTTCCTTCCTTCTTTCCTTCCTTCCTCCTTCCTTCCCTCCCTCCCTCTCTCTCTCTCTCTCCCCTTCTCTTTCCCCTTTCATATTCTTTCTTTTTTCTTTCCTGATACAGGCCTCACACTGTACCCAAGCCAGGTCTCTGAAACCAGTGCAGAAATTTCCCTTAAACATTTTTATTTCTATATTGCAATTAACATATATTTTGAAAAACTATTGATGAAGATGAAAATATAGCTCACTTTTAAGAGAAAGCAAATAAAAGGGGCTTTGACTTTATTCTACTTTGCAATTTATTTGTGTGCGTGTACATGTGTGAGTATGCTTTTATATGTATATGTGTCTGACTGTGCTAACTTTCTGTTCCGTGCTACTCTTGAACTAACAACCTCCTGAGTGCTGGTATTATAGGAGTGATTCACTATGCCAGGTTTCTTCCTTCCCCACTCATTCTTTCCTCCTTTCTCTCTACCTCTCTTCTTTCTCCCTTTTATCCTCTTTCTCTCCCTCCTTTCCTTTTTTTCTTCCTTCCCTTTCTAATCTGAGGTGAAGTACACAAATTCAGAGCAATTAACATATATGTATAGGATATAAAAATATTCTCTGAAAATGCTTTAAAACTTTAGCTCTGACAAGAAATAATAAGAGCTTCAATGATGTCATATGAGGGCAGGGAAAGCTGAAGGATCATTGAACAAGGGTAGGCATCTGGCAGAGCAATGTTCCCTTTGCAAGTTGCCCTCTAAATGATCAACTTAGTTAATTATTCCTTTCAATTGACATTTCACTGGAGGTTTATCTGAAGCCATTTTATCAGTAGACCTATATTGCAGAGCTTAGGATTTCTATCTAGCAGAACGTCTTCCAGGACAGATAGGTAGTGTGGAAGACTTTACTATATAAAATACAGATGAATGCCAACTTATCAGAATAGCCTAGCTAGATCAGTTAGCATAAATAAATAGACAATAAACACAGAGAGAACACATACAATTTCTCATACTTTACATCTTCTATTAGAATTCTCATGGGAAATGAAGTAATTTTGGATGGATGCATGGGCTGTCAAGATGGTTGAATGGAGTTTGTAAATTTGGGGGCCTGAGTGTGAATCTCAGAAGCCTACATGATGGAGGGAGAGAACCAACTTTTGAAAATATTTTCCTGACCTCCACTCATGAACTCTGCCATAGGGCACCTGCTCTTTGTACTTCTTTGGCTTTCTCTTTCTCCTCCTATAGTAAGTCAAATTAGAAAATGAGAACAAAAGATATATTATGAGAAATTATACTAATGCAATTACATAATAATTTTAAAAATTATACATTACTTTATGGATTTTTAAATCATTTTACTAAAGGGATAAACATTTTGAGATTATATGATACATCATCAAAATAATGTTATTTGTTTTATAGACAGAGAAAATATTAACTATTGCCAAAAATTTCAAATTAATTTGTGGCATATTTTTTACAAGATTTAAGGGAAAAAGGAAAGAAAGGAAAAAATGAAGGAAAGAAAGAAAAAGACAGCAATTGAAAGAAAGATAGAAAATATCTTCTTTCATTCTTTCTTCAAAAGAAAGAAGGAAAACATTTTTCTTCATTTCTTAGTGAAGACTTACATACTCAAGATAATTCACAAGTCTCGATTAAACAAGCTATTATTGCCCAAATATGTTTACATTTTATTCACAAGGCTGTTAAAAGAGGATATATGATTCATAACATAAAAGTTCTATCAGGAAATTTTTAAAACACACATTTCAATTCTGAAACCAATGCTATAATAGGCATTTAATAATAGTAGGCATTTAATAATAGTTCACTTATTTTTTTCCAATTAAAATTTCATCTTCTTGGCAAAATACATATTTTTCATTTTTATTCAAAATATTATCCCTTTAGAAAGGAGGTTAGATTTCAATGCTTCTTAATTTTATGTGAAAAGTGACTATAATTGACATTGTCTATCAGTAATGTGGCTTTGATTATCTTGCATTTTCCCAAAACTGCTCCTTATGTGGTTTGAACTGCACGTCGCTGCCTCTTTCTCTTCTCTAAAGTTCTGGAAGATGTTGAAAAGTCCTGGGACTAAAGATACCTCCCCAATACAGAAGTCATGATTTAGAGTATTATTGACATGTAAGACTTTTCACTGAATCTACTGTTTCAGCAAACAGGCTCACAAAAGCATCCTGGTTAATTCAAAACTTGCGATGGTCAGGACTTCATCTCAGAAAATTACTGCTGTGTTCCCAGTATGCGGTCTCATTTTGATCTGCTTCTTGAATTTGGTTTTCCTCATCTCACATCTTGTTTTCAATAGGTCCTATTATATTTTGCTTAAAGAACACACCACGGTTTGTTTTTCCTCTGGGCAAAGCTAGTTAGTAAATGTGGTGCCCAATGAGCTCTCCCTTATCTAGCTGTTAACAGAGGTATCCATGTACAAAGCTGGTATTTTGCTATTGTTGTCTATGTTCCTATATTACCTGGTTACATCTCTGAGCATGCTGTCTGCCTACATTCTTTCTCTTTCTTTAGTCTTTTTCTTCACTGAGCATGCAGAATGGTCTTTTACAAACAGTTCAGAGGACACCATACTTTCTGAGGACACAGCTTTTTATGTCATGCAGAGCAGAAATTGCCTTTTAACGCGGCCAACGAGGTGCTTCAAAATCTGTCTACTGTAACACGAGTGTCTCATATCACATTTAATATTCTTCTCTCAGTCTGGTTTTGGTATGCTGATCCTAAAATGTAGCAAGTCCTTTCTTTGGGGAGTTCTTGCTTTTCTCCTAGCCATGAATAAGCTTACTGATATTCATAATGGCTCAGCCCTTCACATTATTCATATGCCTATGAAATGTCACTAGGGAAAGGTTTTCCTGACTAATTCATCCAAAACTTTGTGATATGAGCAAACACAATCATTTGTGCCAGACAACACTGAGCAGGCTGAGAAGTTTGTGTTCAAGCATACTGAAACAGGAAATATCAGAATTCTAAACTCCATTGAAAAGAAAGGTGTAGAGTTGTTGAGAACTGGGTAAGGGAGAGCTTCATGAGCACTAATGTTTACTGATTAGCTTTGCCCTGAAGAAAAGTAAACTTTCTCCTGAATTGGAGGTAGCAAGTAGTTTCATAGTCTGGAGAAAGGCCGTGCTTACCTTTATGTGGGGCTGTCTCCCCGTCCTAGATTCTTACAGGCAGCACCTCTATCAATCCTGAAGATTCCCTTATCAAGGGATAACTCCTAAGACACTATGAAAGAAAGATTGTTTGGGGATATCACATTGGAAAAAGGGTTTCACAAACCATTGACATTCATAAGAGGCTAAAAATGTCTTTATAACTGTTAAGGAATCTAAAGTAACTAGTCTAACAGAGGTCAGACAGCTCTCTCAGAAAGAGTCTCTTGTAGTTTAGTCAACCTGAATAATATTATCCTATAATTACTCTCTTTCTCACCCTTTTGGCCTATCACATTATCTCATCTTCAAGCTCCCTAATATTTCACCTATTTCCCTCATAGCCCTTAAGTTCCACAGAGGAAACTATCTTGTCTATAGGAATCAAAGGCTTAACATTAGAACCCAAATCTGCTACTGGTGCACAGCTGGTAAATATTTAATAACACAGACATCAATTAATAATGATCCCAATCACCTTATTATAAAAACATAATGAGCTGGGAAGATATGAAATATTAAGGTTCTATAAAATGTATATCAGAGTGTAATTAAATGTAATTGGTAGTTTAGCGGTTAGAAAATGAACACGTTGTACTGTTATTTTCCCACCATCTGTACTTACTTGAAACGTATGTGTTAGTGCCAGCATTTCCACATGCACTGTCCTTTGCTTTAATACCTCTAATGCTCAATTGTTATAGAATTCATGCAGGAGTGTTACCAGGACCACTTAGATTCATGTACCCAGCACACCCTAAAAGAGTTAGGAAACCATCTGATGGAAGAAAATGCATTTATATAGTTTGCTTAAATTGGTAAAAGACTGTCTTTCTACATTAGTGTTCCAATTTTGTACAAAACACGCTGCAAAAGCCAAGGAATATGCACATATGTTCATCTTTGTTGTCAGAACTATGAGAAATTTCTACTAGTGAAGCAAGGGTGGTCATGCTTTAAGTTTTTCCCACCTTCAGCATGGGAATCTCTGGGCTAAAAGAAATCATTTGGGAGCTAGTGTTTCAATATTCTAATAACCCAAAGGGTAAAGCTTCTCTATAGAATGTCTCTTCTTCTGCCACACAGTTATAATACAGTAATACAAGATCTGAAGCAAAGTGGAGGTGAAAAGAGACTGAGAAGACCCAGTCACCTCACAGGTTCTTTTAAAGGAAGCCCTGAGGCAAAGCTATGCTGTTAATATTTTGCTGTGCACCCCAGGAAAGCAGAGCTAGGGTACACAGTGCACTCATGGCTCAGCTTGGCTAGCTGCCTTCATTGAATTATTAAGCAGGAAAAGAGCTGAGAATGTTTACATTTATTTTGAAACAGAAGGAAATTGGACCAGAGACCCTGGGGATGCAAGCCTGGAATACAAGCGGCTTCAGGGAGGGGAGTGAAGTGGAAGGGAGGAACTGAAACAAATAGCCAAGTGGTAAAAGAATTAGCCTTCAGAAAAAATAATGAAAAAGCAGCACGGTTTAGATTTTGGATGGTAGACAAAAGCACAAAAGTGAGAAAAGGAAAGTCTTCTTAGCTCTAAAACCTGAAGAGCAAATGACTTGCACTAATCTCATGACACCGCTTCTGTGTTCTGCTCCAGCCCATGCCAATGAGAAAGAGGAGGGAAGAAAAGATGGAAAAAGGGTAGAGGGAAACAGAGATGGAGAGAGAAAGGAAGAGGGAGGTTCTGGAGAAGGCAGTTTCTCACAATTTTGACTGAAACATCAAGACAATGTGACTGTTAATACTCCTTGGGCATGCTCACACCATTGTGGATGGATGTTTTCTTCTGTTCTCTCTGTGTTGTAAAAGAAAATAAGCTCTCTTATGAGGAAAAGTAATTCTAATAAACTGGAACCCTGACATTGTCCCCTTAACTAATCTTAATTACTGTGTTAATGTATTTTCCGCAAAAACAGTACCATGAAGATACTAGGTTTCAACATAAGAAATTTAAGAGAACATGGTCCAGTCTATAGCAAGTAGTGTTTTCTGTCTACAAGTTATCATCTTTGAATTAGCATATTAGTTGAGTCTTGAGACTTGTAATTCTTGGAATTTTTGGGGGTATAATAGAAGACCAATGAAATCTACCATATAATCACGTACCATAAAAAATTTGTCCAGTCTGAGAAAACCAGAAAGGGATACCAAATTTATCATCTGACATATTTGTTCCCTATGAACAGAGAAGCAAGTCTTTATCTAGACTCTGAATTTAGTTGATGATAGAAGATCAGGACTTCCTCTAAGAGACAAAAGATCCTATGTAAACTGTCCTGCCCCTAGAGAGCTGGTAAAGTATCACATGTAGCCCTAAGAACTTTTGTGTGCTGTTGTCAAGGTTCACATAAAGCTGTGTCAGTCCTGACGAAGCAGAGCCACACAGTTGGTCATTCTGTAGCTGCCATCAGAACACCTGTCCTTACTCCATAGCCAGGGACTAATATTAAATGATACTTAAGGTCAAGCCCTCCTATGTGTCTGCTCTGTGCTGGTGCCACCTAGTGGTCATTAATATAAATCCTACACACTTTCTGCCTTTCCCTGCAAAACTATCTCCAGGTCTCTATGCACCTTCTGAGGAACTTGATAAAAATATGTTAATGCAATATTTTCATGTCATTTATAAAATCAGAGTTACACTGATGAGGAACTTCTTTTCAAAATAGTGGAAAAAAGGCTCAATATTTTGTTCATTTGTAGAAGCAATCAAGTGTGTTCTAAATCACAGGACTACCAAAAACAACTGTGTAAGTACTCAAATTTTACAATTATTCTTTCTTATTTACTTAGCAACTTCAACTTGTATGTACCTCTTTAGAACACTACAGGTTCTTGTCATTTCCTTTTGATCCTTTCTAAAGCAGTACACTATTCCAATGTAATAAAATTTGTTGATATTATATGTAAAGATAAACATGATCTAGAATTATAAACTAAAAGAAAGTAGAGAATGGAGTCATTAATACAACCATGCAAGTTTATTATTTCTTCAAGAAAAGAAATGTATTTTTGTCCCTATATACTGACAGAGTTCAGAAAAACACCATATCCAGTCTACAAGCTGCAAAACTTATTCAAAGTTTGTGTGAATGATCACTAGGAACTGCAAAGGAGAGCAACCCTTTCACAGCAGACTCCATTATGTATCTTTCCTTTGATGTTGCTTTTAAATTGAGATCAAACTAATGAGATGAAAGACCTAAAAGAAAAAGAAATATTGGGAACTGCTTTCCTCATGTCACTAAATTATTTGATGGTGGTATAGGTACCTGAAGCTGCTGTTCATGTGGAGTATTGATTATGATTTACAAATTTGGATGGAGATGTGGTATCAGCTGTTTCCAGAGTTTCTGTATTTTTGTAACAATGATTTTAATTTCCCAAGTTTCACAATAAGTCAGATCTTACAAATTCCAAGTGTTCATCTTGATTGTATGATTTCTAACTCTTGTCCCTGAGCTTCTTAGACTGGGTACCCTGAAAACCAATCTGGTTGTGAAAGCTTGTGGATTGTATTGGAGTGTGAAGTCCAGGGATGGAAGCAAAGAAAAGATTTAAATAACTCTATAGAATTTCTGAACTATCCTATGTGGGTAGATGTTTCCATCATTCATGAATAAGAACTGTGACATTCTAGAGTTCCACAAGAAGCAGGAGAACTCAGGTTGAGGTGGGACCCAGCAGTACAACGGTGATGAAGCAAATATAATCCTATCCTAATGCTTTACCATGGCAACTTCCGGGAGAAACACAATAGCTTCACTGAGCAACACCTTGCATAAGTGCAAACCCATGCAACCACACTGAGGCATTACCTTAAGTATTTTATGTTGATTAAGTAATGTTATATAAAAACACAAGGTCATCTATGGACATCTTATACAGCTCATTCTTACTACCCTTCCTGTTCCCTTGGGATTAGATGGGTTTGAAGAGCTGGGCATATCTCTCTAGTCATGGAGGGGCTGGGGGCTGGCAATTAGCTGGTAGCCAACTGGCAATGGGGAGAATGACCCATTCATTACAGTGCCATATTCCTATTCTTCCCCCTACCTTTAAGCTTCTTCTTACATTAAGACCTTCTTTTAAACAGTCTTTTTTCTTTGGTTAGGAGAAGACTGCAACACCCAAATAGGATGCAACCAAGTGTAGTGCAAGAACTGCAAAACTGAAAACAACAATCAACTTTAATTCAGAATACCAATGACCCTACAATGTTCACCCAGAACCAGACCAGCCAAATGTCTCCCCATCCTAAAGCTCAGGGAACCTTAAGGAAGAAGAGGCAGCAAGATTGTAAGAGCCTAAAGATGGGAAGGACCACTGATGGACAAGATAATCCCTCAAGTCTGGACTGGGTCACTGCAATGTGACCTGACCTTATTTTACCTGCATAATGACTGTCATGTCAACAAGGTCCCATAGACTAGTGCAGAACTCAGAGGAGATGGTTTCAGGCAGTAGGAACCTTAAAGACAATGTGTTAGAAAGATATAACAGAGTTCCTACATTAGTGGGCAGCCCAAGAATAGACCTCAAAGTATGCCACAGAGTCCTGAATCTTCACTACTGTAGACCACTCAGAGGGAATTTCAGGATCCATATAAGCTGAAATTCTGTAGGGTAGGAGGGAGAAGGAGGGAAACACCAAGAGAGGAGAGAGAAGGAAAGAGGGAGGGGGAGAATAAGGTATGGGAGAGAGAGAGAGTGGGATGGGGAGATAGAATCCCGGAGGCGAGGGAGAAAGGAAAGGGAAAAGGATGGGGGTGAGGGGATCTACTCATCATCCTTGTATAACTAGGGAAAAATAAAATTAATTAAAAAACACAGTTGACTATGTTAGTACCAAATAAACATCTAAGATTGAAAGGCACTCAGAAGGGCTGGTCCAAGGATATAGTTCAGTTTAATGTGTTTCGCCTGTGCAAGACTCTTAGCTTGATATCCAGGACAACATACGTCAACCAAATCATCATCAATCATTATGAACAAATAGCAAAAAGAAAAAGCAAAAGAAAGAACCAAATTTATTTTAGGAGTAAACATTTGCAGAGAACAACTAAATGAGAAGAAGGATGACAATATGCATTGCCCAATGAACATACTAGGAAAAAATTAACAGTATTATCCATTTGATTCATGTTAAAATTCAGCAACATCCATCTTGTTTGCATTATGCATCTCGCCCAAAATGCCAAATGATTTGCAAATATTTTAATAGAAATTATTTTATGTAATACGACAAAAAGAAAAGAAAACATATGCAATAGCAATTATAAACAATTATCTTCAGAACAATTATTTTTTTCACCCCTTTTAGAGATTCAAAGTAGTATTAAAAAGTATTTATTATAGCTTTGTCAGGTGAAATTTTCTAACTTATTGCTGTGGTATCTGCAAAAGAAGAATGTACAAATAAGAATCAAAATTTTATTCTGAATCATCAATTAAATTGCCAATTAATAATGTCTACTGAGAACACATGATTTATGATGGTATATAATAAAACATTAAAAAGATTAAGATGACTTCTAAATTATGCTCACATAGAACTTTCTGGAAAATTCATGCACAGTGAGCATAAAATGATAACCTAATTTCTAATGTGAGCAATTGCAAAGGCATCTCAATTGAAAATGTGCATAGATAAAATCCAAATGGCATTAAAATTATAAATTCAAACCAAACTTGCAGTTTTAACACAGATTTCTATCTAGTTCTTAGGGAAATAAATGGAGATTTAAATCATGGATCCCTCCAAGGAGACAGGAAACATTTCCTTTAATATGCTGAGCCACTGTAACTCAAAAATTCATTGCCACGCTTTGTGTGTATATGTTGGGTACAAAGGAGATGATAAGAGTATACATTTACATTTTTTTAACTGGAACTTTTCTACTTAGTTTTAACACAATATCTATCAATCACTTGCCAAAAGACTTTACAAAGAGACTAAAGACAAGAAACTAGTCTCTGAATTATTTAACTCCTGTCACTCTGTGTCTGACAGTACCTTTATATTCCCCCACATTGTATAATTTCTTCCTATAGAAGTAACTTTGTCCTCAGATACTAGAAAATGATAGACCAGCAAGAATACATGCTTCCCACACAGCTATGTTAGGAACTTGAGCAAAGAATAGAATAATTTTTTCTTTTTTGTCATTTTTTTTTAAATTTTTTATTATTATTTATTCAATTGTGTGTGTGTGTGTGTGTGTGTGTGTGTGTGTGTGTGTGTGTGTGTATGTGTATGTGTGTGTAGAACCACGGACGAATTCGGGAACCACCATGGACGCCTCTACCTCCTCCTTGTTTACTCTGCCCTGGGATTCACAGCCTCCGCCTTACCAGCCCAGAAACGCAGGCCGGCCCTGCCTCTGCCTGGCATCTATACGTGGGGTCTAGGATCCGAACTCAGGACCTTCCGCCTGCAAGGCAGAGGCTTAACCTCTGAGCCACCTCTCCAGCCCTCTTTTTTGTCATTCTTATCCTTTCCTTTGGATATATTTCAGTTTAAATTTGTGAAATGATTCATTCCCACCTAAAAACTTCAATGCAATTTCATAAAATAAACATCTAACAAGAATGGTCAAGCCATCTCTCCTATAGTGACCTTTAGGGTACCAAGACTATGACCGGAATTGTCTTTGAAGTAGAAGACAAGTATGGGAGATTTCATAAATCAGTCCTAAGGTTAGAAAATCTCTAGCATATGAACCTACATCCCAGTAGTCTATGTCAGACCAACAGATGAATGTAAATCAATATTTTAGATATTGTTTGCTTAGTTTTTAAAATTTACTTTGAAGTGCCTCTCCATTATAGCTTTCACTATTGCCTTTCTTTTTGCTATTATCAGACATAGCCACAGAACAGTCGTACAAATAGCTTTAGGGAGGAAGAGATGATTTCCTTGGCTTAAGGTTCCAAGGGGCAATACAGTGCATTATGTTGGGAATATCATAGGAAAAGAGGGCCAGAAGGAGCTTCAAGTCACAGCCATCAAGATGGCAGAGACCAAGAACAAACTGAGAAGAAGTAGGACTCCGTCACCTAAACCACAAGGCCCACCTCTATGAGTCTTGCCATCCTCTAGTAAGGCTCCACTTCCTAAAGGTGTCACTACCTTCCAAAACATAAGCATCAACTAAGGATCAAAACCCATGAGGCTGAAGGGGACAATTCACATCCAAACCATGAGAGTAGCAGAATATAAAATGTTTAGGAGATTATTTGGAAAGAAGTTCTGCTGTATTAGATCACTAAGCATTGTTCGCCCTGCACCATTGAACATAGCTAAAAGGATTTTCACTGGGTTTTTGAATAATGATCAATATCTTGAGTACTAATTGTCCTACTAGGAAATGATACATATAAGCAATGACTTTTCATAATTGCTAGGGATTAAACCCAGGGCTTCATGCATGCTAAGTAAGCATTGCACAACTGAGATATCACTCATGTTCAAAACTCCATGTCCAAACCATACACGCATATGCAGTCACACATGTTCATGCACACACACACTCATTTATACACATGTGTTCACACATGCACATATACAAACACACATAGTTACACATGCACATAAACATACAAATTCAATTGAGTTAGTTTATGAATCTTTTTTTATTATTCAATTGTGCGTGTGTGCATATGTATGTGTGTGCGTGCACATGTGTGTGTGTGTGTCTAGAACCACGGACGAATTCAGGAACCACCACGGACGCCTCCACCTCCTTCTGCCCTGGGATTCACAGGCTCCGCCCTACCAGGACCAGAAGCGCAGGCCGCCCCCGCTTCCGCCTGGCGTCTATTCGTGGGATCTGGGATCCGAACTCAGGACCTTCCGCCTGCAAGGCAGAGGCTTAACCCCTGAGCCACCTCTCCAGACCAGTTTATAACTCTTTTAACAAAGTCAAACTGAAAATTCTGTGTGATAAGTGTGTCTCAGCCCTTCTAGAGAAATTGTATCATAGCTGGGTTTCTACTGTAAGAGTCCCATTTCAAACTGCTAAGGTTTCTGTTTCTCTTTTGCAATCTCTCTGAAAAAGTGTTCCAGCTAAGACAGAATCATTTCCCACATTAACCTGGTTTTTAGCTAACAATAACCTCAAATTCGTCCTGACTTCTCAAATGATAAACACTAAAACAGACAGACAGGTTTTTACTAGATAAATTAGGGCCTCCCATATCTGTGTCCAGTCTCCCTGGCTCTTTCTTTCTATGCTAGTTCTGGAAAAGAAAGTCCTGATTTAAAAAAAAAAAAAAAACTTGCATGAGCTTATTTAGAGAGAAAAATCATGAAACAGTGTGAAGTATTTGAATGCTATCTATCTATCTATCTATCTGTCTGTCTGTCTGTCTGTCTGTCTGTCTGTCTATCCATCCATTTAACCATTGGGTAAGTATAAATTCAATATTAGGAAAGATTTTTCTTTTGTAAAAGGGAGGGAATGAGATAGAAGTTTTACTTTTGTTGCTGAAGAATGTAACACCTTTTCTAGAATGGGAAATAAGGAGCCAAGACAACCGATATGGGATTGTCTATTTGTCTCCTTTTTGTTTATTAATGCTTTCTAAAAAGAATTACTTATTATTAGTGAGAGAAACAGAGAGAGAGATATATGCCAGGATTTCAGAGTGTGCATGTGGAAATCAGAGGACAATATCCTGGACTATGTTTTTCCTTCCACATTTATGTATGTCCCAGGGACTTGTACCAGCTTATCAGACTCTATGAATAACACTTTGCCCACTGAACCATCTTACTATCCCATTTTTGTATTTTTCAGTCTGTTTGTTTTTGTCTGGTAAACTCATAGTTGATAGAAAACTGACAAGATTTTCTTCACCTTTGAAATGGTTATGAAATAAGGTAAGTGGCCATTAGCAGAATCAAAACCAATAAATACCCTTAATCGTGCAAAGTTAAAGAAAAAATGCTTTTCAGACATTGGTGACTAGTCCTACCCTTATAACTAACACAGTATGAGTATCATGGAGTTAACATTTGAAACTGCATACTTCTAAATCAGATTAAAGAGTTGCACATGATAAAATGGTTTGAACAATTGGGAATTTCTTCTAGCATTGAACATGCTGGTGAGCCAAATAGAAATTACAGCCTTGTTTCATGCAGCAAAGAAAGGAAAACATCAAATTAGCACTTGGATTATTCTTTAGTAAAATATCATTGCCTCAATTAGAGAAAACTACCATTTCAGCAAAACTGTATCTTTAATATTCTGCAAAGAATTTGCTCATACAATTATAGAAACAACACCACATCAATTCCTTATTCTAGTTTCACTTTCTAACTTTTACAGTGCATTAAGTAAGTATTCTGCTAAAGATTCTCCTTATAGAATATAAAATAGCATACAAGAATATATATATGAATACATGAATGTATAAATACACATTTATATATATTTGCATCCTAAGCTAATACTGGTCAATGCCTATGTGAGTATGTTGTGTATGAGCATTGGTGTGGTGTGGTCTAACTGAATCAGCAAAGAAGTAGTGAATAATTCTTCCCATTTAGAACATTTGTAGTATTTCATAGAAAAACTTGAAGTTATTAAATAAAGTAGCACACAAAATAAGGTCATTTAAAAAAGAAAAAAAATGCACAGAAAACTCAGAGTAAAACAAATGGTTATGGATAAAAAATAATCAAATGGCATTTCCAAAGTTCCTAGTTTGATGGTTTTAGGTATATGCGAACTTTGGTGCTTTGGTGTTTTGGCTACAACCCATGCCTCACATGCCTTATGGTGGCTCATGAACTATGCATGGTGGCATGGAACTAGAGAGTACTTTGTCAAATTTAAGTGGGCACTTGTCTATATGCAGATACTAACCCCTTTTTAGATATAGTATGGAAGAGAAAGAAATTATTGTTATAGTTAAGCACAGGCGTCAACTTTACTGTTGAGGGTTTGAGCTCTGGGCACATTTGTAGAGAATTAGTGGTTGAGTTAAGCCATGAGCAATCCTGCAGGAGATTGTCTAGCTGCTAGAGAAGGCCCAGCCCACAGTGGGTAGAACTAGGCTGTGGAATAAATCACAGAGAGCTGGTTGAGAGAGTTGGCATCCTTCTGTATACCTGGCCAGACATGCTTGTCTGGCAAATAAGGATTGTCCATCTCTCAACTGTTACATGGCAATGGGTGGCCAGTTCCCTTGGCCCTGGTGTTGGTGTATGCTCTCCCGTCAAGTTGGACTATAAACTGTAACCAGACTAACAGTAAGAAAATATACCCCTTGTTCCCTTAAGCTATTTGATGGTCATTTATCAACAACCATACAGGCTGACTGCAACAGAATTTGGTACTGGGAGTGGGGTATTGCTGATAAATCTGACTATGGATTTTGTGTCTTTTGAATGGTTTTGCTGGACAAAGTTGGAAATGTTTGAAGATTTCCACTTTGTGGATTACCAATACCGTTCTTCAGAGTTTAGGGGCCTATGTCAGTGCTGAGAGAGTTTATGGATTGTTTGGGCCCAATTTGTGATGAGGGGAACAAGGATTTTGGCAAAGCTGAATTTAAAGATGAGAGTCTAGTTTGCTTGACAGAGGGGAGCTGTGTTGGTGGCCGTGAAGCTCTGGATATGAAAAGGGCAGGCAGCAGAATATCTGCTGCTGTTAGATAAATGAATATCAGTGAAGGAGAACTTAGTGACTTGCATTGGGATGGTGGAAGACATGAAAACCACCATATGGTAAGTTCATGGTTTGAAAACCCAAATTCCTTCAGGGGCCGAAAGCCCAGGTTAAAGCCGTTTCTTGCCCATTGGAAGTTTGGCTGCCTAGAAGAGGTTTTTCCAGCAGCAGCGCACAAGATTTGTTGCAGCTGTGGGTCAAGTGGACCAAATTGTGATTTGAACTCGCTTTGGAGTCTGGCAGAATCCCCCAGGTGGTACTGGTTTGGTGAACGATTTGAGGGGTTTATGGAAAGCAGCAAAAGCTTGGCACCAAGTGGGAGGCATAGAGTTCCTGCGAGAGAAGGTGAAGTTTTTAGCTGCAGAGGTGAACCCACAGTGGTACTGGAGATGCCAGAACCATGGGATGACATGCTGAGGACAGCTGCATGGGAATCCTGGTTCAAGGAACTCTGCTTTTATAACTTCGAGCTGCAAACAGGGACTGGGAATGTCTAGAATCTTTGAGCCACCTTAACTATATGATGAGTGCCATAATGGACTTTGATCTTAATTTAAATGTTTTCTTACTACATCAAGACACTTCTGTTTTAATGTTTTACCTATTTTAAAGTATTAAACTTATTTTGATTTTAATATATTCTTAAGGTTAAGAAACTTTGAACTTTTAAAATGTTAGAACTGAAGTTTTAATGAAAGAATGTTTTAAATTTATCTCTGAAATGTATTTATATTTTTAAGGTAACTTTTAACATCTATGGGGACAAGGATTAAAGGTTACAATTTAAAAGTGCTATTCTATTGTTTTTGTGTCAAGTTGAGGGGTAGAGCATCATAGTTAAGCACAGGTTTCAACTTGATTGTTGACTGTTTGAGCTCTGGGCACATTTGTAGAGAATTAGTGGTTGAGTTAACCCCAGAGCAAACCTGCAGGAGATTGTCTAGCTGCTGGGAAAGGCCCAGCCCATGGTGGGTGGGATTAGGACCTGGAATAAATCATGGTGAGCTGGTTGAGAGAGTTGGCATCTTTTTGTACACCTGACCAGTAAGTAAGGATTGGAAGTAAGGATTGTCTGTCTCTCAGCCATTATGTGGTGATGGTGTGGCCAGTTCCCTCGGCCCTGGTGTTGGCATATGCTCTCCCGTCAAGCTGGACTATAGACTGTAACCAGACTAATAGTAAAAAAGTAAATCCCTTGTTCCCTTAAGTTGTTTGATGGTCATTTATCAGCAACCATGCAGGCTGACTGCAACAATGACTTTGGTCTGCATATCAGTACCATTAACCACCTCCATTATCAGCATATGTTGGTCAAAGTGAACCCATACGGAGATTACATTTACATTAGGTTTTTTAGTAATGTTTTGTCCATTTCTTCTTTACTGAATTGAAAGCACTTTGGGTGAGGTGCCAATCCACACAATAGAAAATAATGAGCTTATTCTAGCATATAAACGGCTGTGTAAAATAAAAGGTACACTGTACACATAATCACCATACAGAATTAACAGACATGCGTGTGGTACCTATTAAGCATACAGATAAGCAAAGTGAATGACAGAAAGGCTATAAGGACTGAGGGAACAGAACTGGAAATACCCATTTGTCAGCTACTTCTTCATTTGAAGCAGCACCACTCTGATGTCACAGAGGTGATGTCAGGTATGTTCCAGATATATATAAACTCCAGAGCCTATCTATGTCTATTTTTTAAAGAATAATTGATGGACAACATGAAAAGATAGAATAGAATCCTATAAAATAGACACGTGACTCAAATAGTTTTGGCAAATGAGGGAGTTTTATTCCAGCTTTTTTATTCCAGCTTACAATTTCAGTTCCTTATGAAAAGAGACTTTTCATCAGGGTTTCAAGGAAGTAGCCACACTATCCACATCAAGAACAGAAGACATAAGGGCTAATGTTGCTTTCCAGCCTCACAGTGTGACCCTCTGCCACATTCCAACTAGCTGTGTTTATCTTCTTCTTCCTATCCAGTTAATGACCCTACCCACAGGCTGTGTCTTCCCACATCAATTAACAGCTAGAACAATCTCCTGAAGACTTGCCCTTAACTAAACAAGTCTATTTGGAGGTGCTATTGGCACTCTCCAAGTATCACAGTGGTGGACAGCTGAAACACTGCCACCCACAAAGATCTATTGTTATGGTTTCTATAAGGATTGTCTCTCACCAGGATCATGTCATTGAACCCTTTGATCCTCATTTGGTGAAACTATTTTGGGATGTGTTGAAAACATTGGAGGGAAGTCTAGTTGGAGGACGTACGTCCCAGGGAGTATGCTATTGATGGTTATACCTGGTCTTCCATTGCCTTCTTCTGGTCTGATTCTGACTACCTTGAAGTGATTCACCTTACACATGTTCTCACTGCCACAGTGTTCTGCCCAAGTGCCTGGATCTAAGCCAATGGCCTGAACTATATGAAAACTTGAGCAAAGTAGGTAAATCTTTCCTTGAGTTGTTTTGTTAAGTATTTCATTGTAGTAATGATAAAACTAATAGAAAACTGGGATCAGAGCAATCAGAGTAGAATGGGTTTCAGAAGATTTGGGAACTAGTTGCTCAAGGAATTTGAAAATTTTTGGATGTATTAGCTAGAAAAGGCCCAGAATGATACAGCAGGGCTCCATAGGGGAATCTGTTAAAGTTCATTAGAGCAAGATGCTGATATGAATGTGGACAAATAAGGGTATGCTCCTGAGGTTGCAGAGGTAGGAGAGAACGCTACTGGTAAGGTAACAGTAGACCACTCATATAATCTCCTGTGAAGGATCTGTCTCCCTTCTGTCTATTCTCTGAGACTTTGATAATGGATAGAATGTATGGAGAAAAAGGCTTTTACAATTATGCCCCAAAACTTAGCTAGCTTAGTAACAAGTAAAGCAGAGATATGTGTTATTTGTGAATTGGAGAAGGCCCTGACCATGGGAATCTTTGATTTCAACAGATGAGACAACACATGAGATCATAAAGGCATGAAATATTTAGTTTATCAACTGATGATAAGTGCCAAAAATTATTGTGGCAAGGTTATGGATAAAAATAATATGTGAAAAGGTGAATGGTGTGATATGAGTTTAAATTAAAAAATCAGAAAAGACTGTATTGGTTAGTGATAGTTCAAGCTGTTATTGAAATAGAGAACATGATTAATGGGGGAAATCCAATGAAATGATGTATTCTTGATAATAACTACTGTTTCAGGAATTCCAACTCTATTGTGGGTGAGAATGACTGCTGCTCTATTGAACCATGACAATGAACTTTGAAAGATGACCTTATTCCCTTGGTTTGAAAGACCAAAGTACAAAAGCATCGAAGGCTCTTTGGTTCAGCTCTACTGCTGTATTTCTCCTCTCTGGTGGACCACATATTCTCTCCTCCCACCATGTAACTATAAGTACCCTGAACTCTAGGGTAGCAAATAACATTGTTGCTGCCAAGTGGAGTAAGTAATGAAGCCCAGTGAAAGTTTATTTATAAAATGGACTGAAAGACACAGGCAGGCCCTTCAAACTTGCCACCTCAGAATATGAGGCAGCAGGAAACTAATGACCTGGATCATTTTTCTTTTCTGACCTCTTCCCAGACTTAGGCTCTAATTACATGATACTTTAATAGATCATAAAAGACTGGAGCAGAGATTTGCTGTCTTTGACCTGGTGTCGTTTTTTATATGACTTCTCTTGCACAGCATAGTTTCAATTTGATCTTTAATAGTTTTTTAGAGATTATAATAGAATAAAATTTAAGTCTGTGGTTCATTATTGTTTGAAAAAGTCTCTGTCTGGGTGCTAGTGCAGTATATAACTCATTGGTCAACTTCTTTGAATGATCATGCAGTAGCAGTTGGTGCAAAGAATCTGCAAGGCAACTCAGAATAATGAACTAATTTATTTTAAATAACAAAAGGTAAACTATACTGAACCCACAAAGTGTCCCTTTTACATAAAATAAAATTCAAACAACATCAGGTGCCAAACTTTTGTAAACTAATTTAGCAAAATTTTTAAGTTAAATGAATGAACATTTTAGAGTGACTACGAATGAAAGAACTATGGAAAAAAAGTCTGTTCTTACATATTTGGAGACTGCTAAATGCCATTACCACCTTTAAATAAAAATTAATAAGATACCTTCCTTAAAGGACATTTTTCCAAAGATGTATTTTTTCTCCCTTAAATGAATACTACTTGCAGTTATTCACATTTCCATAACTACTAAATGAAGTAAAAGATTAATATGACTTGACAGCTAAATAGATGAACTCCTAGAAACTTTACCAATTTACTAGTTATTAAACCACAAGTAGCTCAATATAATATAACATTTCAGGGATCACAGGCACATACTTAGATGCTGAATTTTTCTATATTAAGCAATTACTCCCTATATTTTCCTCAATTTGACAAAGTTAAATTGGTTTAGTGTCCAAAATCATGCATTTAATGATCATAGATAATTTAATATAAAAGATGTACACTGTTCTTCTTGCAGAAAATACTTAATTACTAGAAGGTATAGAATTGCAGTTTTCTTCAATGGTTGGATATTATTATTAGAACATTGTTGACCTTATATTTTTAAAGAATCAAGTTTAGATGGCTGTCTTATCTAAAAGACTAAGATAAAACAAGTTCTATTTATGGGGAAGTGTAACTTGTTCACAGGTAAGTATGTATTAATGCATTACTTAGTTTTCTGTGCATGTTTATGTTTTTATGGATATATATAAATATCCTGAATATACACATTATATGTATGTGCATAAATATACTTTTAATACTTGTAAACTTTTCACATATACATCCCAGAACTGTTTAAAATGTTGCCTAAGAAACCAGCATAATGTATGCATGCTTCTGATTGTGATTGATATCTAGAATTTTAAAGGCTTATTAACTTGTGAGGAAGAGACACTTGCTGGAGACAAAGTTAAATGATGAGCCATGGAAGCCTGATACACTCTTCATATGGAAGAGAAAAACATGTTTGATCAAGGTCACACCAGGATTAACTCTCTCTCCGTAAAGGAGTACCGAGGGAGGTTTAATAACCACACATGGCAGACAAGACCTTGGCTTTTCCATCTCACCCGAAAGACCCTCACACAGTCTACTCTGTAATTAATTTACCTCGGAAAGGATGGAGGTTAATACAGCTGGGATTTGAAAAGAAGGTTTAAATTTCTGTATTGTGCTCTCAGAAGATCTCCAGGTATTGTCATTTAGAAATATTTTTGAGAAAAAAGTCTAGTGAAAGCAAATATTAGTTTGATTTATATCTGTTTATTTTGCTTCTTTTTTTTTTTTTGGTGTTTTGATTTCCTCTTCTCCATCCCCTCTCTTTCTTACCTTCTCTCCCTCTCTTTCTCTTTCCTAGTCTCTTTTCTTTTGTCTTCTCCTTCTATCCTTTGTCTTTTGATCCTCCCTCCCTCCCTTCCTTCCTCCCTGCCTGTTTCTTTCTTTATTACTTTCACTGTTTTTCCTTTCTTTTTCTTCCTTCCTTCTGTTCTTTTCCTTTTTCCTCTTCCTTCCATCCATCCATCCTTCCCTCCTTCCCTCCCTCCCTCCCTCCGTCCCTCCTTCCTTCGTTCCTTCCTTCGTTCCTTCCTTCCTTCCTTCCTTCCTTCCTTCCTTCCTTCCTTCCTTCCTTCCTTCCTCCCTCCCTCCTTCCCTCCCTTCTTCCCTTCCTTTCTTCCTTCTTTCCTTCCTTCCTTTTTTCCGTCCTTTTTTTCTTGTTCCTTTTCTCCCTCTTTTTCATTCCTTTCTTTTACTCCTGCTCTTTTTTCTTTCCATCTTGTTTCCTTCTTTCTTTATTATCTTATAAGCATAATGAATAGATATGTTCTGGAAAAAAATCCCAGAGGAGAGTCTGGCATACACATTAAAGGACTCTCTGGGGATTGGGGGGGAGGCACTGGGGGATGGGGAGGGAGGGTGAGGGTAGGGGGAGCAGGGGGTTCGAGGGGAGGAGAAGGGAGGGAGGGAACTGGTGTACCTATTAAGTTTGTATGAGCAGAAATAATAACAAAAATGTTTAAAAATTTTAACTCTTCATACTTTATTGGACATTAGAAACAAAATTAACTCTATAATTACCTAAAATAAGTCTACTTTTATTTCTGTGACAAAGATTTGATGATTTGAACAAGAATATATCCCAACATTTCTTATGTACTTTGATAAAAATCTCTTTTAGTGAATATACATGTCCAATATTGTAATATTAAAATACTAAAAATAGTAGCTTACTTGTGTGTTTTGGCATAAGACCTTCAGTTACGTGCATAGTATATATGTGTCTTGTTGTAAAACACTTGAGTTTTTTTAGATTTTTAAATATTTTGCTATATTTGATCCTGCACACCAAATGTACCAAACATAATAGCAATATAGAAATACAAACACATCAGAACATGACAAAGCACTGAGACATTCATTTCATTCTTACACGATTTTTGGCAAGGTAGAAAAGAAGATAGACAATTCCTGAATGTTAGGATTATTTGAAGAAAAAGATATAAAAATTTATCTAATTTGTAATAAGTAGTTTCTACAGGCTGAGAATCTGTGAATATTGACAATGAGTATGAGTTCTTCCAGCACATTCAATAAGACAATTGATTTGTTTCACATGTTTATTACAAAGAAAATAACATGACTCTTTTGAGTCATATTTCTGCTTTCTGCTGTGACACATAATTTTGGAGAATCTTAGAAAATGATTAATTTTGTGAATTATTTTTCTATAGAATTGTGTATGGTACTCTTTATAGACCTGCTATCCTAGTAACGCCCAGTCACAGGTTTGTTTGTTCCCCTTTCCCCCAGCCAGTTCCATTTATTTCCTGGGGTTGCTCTTGAATTTATTTCTCTGTTCACAGCAGCTTTCCATAATAAGGTTATTTTCAGACCTCAAAGCTAGAGGCTGTATTGATGGTCAGTTTGACAAAGCCTCATGCCCCTCCTGAGCTAGCAACACATGCAAAAATGTTGAAGTGGGAAAGAACAAGTGGAAAAAGCAGGAAAATAATAGACAACATAGTAATATAAAACATGGATTAATATATGACTGTACTAGGAAAAGAAATAATATTCTGCATAGTCTGATATGTCAGAAACATTCAGTAATGGACTTATTCTAAAAAGACTTTGGATGTGATGTGATCAGGCAAGAAATGTCTTAAAAATAAGGTGAGAAATAGGGTCTCTTCTCAAAACCTTTCTATAAATTCAAAGAGAAGGGAATCTTCGGCTAGTTGAGTAAAATTTGAACCTGGACAGTGATGCGCAGTTATAGGCAATCTGTTAAGATTCCAGAAATGAGTTCCTACTTTGATATACCCAGAATGAAACATTCCGTTACATACACGATCTCATGATAAGTGACAACTGATCCTTAAGTAAGAGGGCTCAACAGGGCCATTTGCCTCACATGGTTCTTCCAAAATTCACTTGGTAACTAATGGGCACTTGTGTTTTCTAATTTTTTTATTTAAAAAGATAGACTTCTCATAGGTTTGTGAAAAGATAGAGTTTTAAGCATATTTACAATCCTACTTAAGTTCTGTAACCACTGTGCAAGAAGCACTTGCATGTCAGAGACAGCTCCAGTGAGCTTTGGAAAAGGCACTCCTGATTGGACAGTTGTTGTAGGTGTCTAGTGAGTTGTCTTATGAACATACTGTGTATATTCAATGCCCAGACATTTAGTTTCCCTTTTCAAGGAATCACCTGTTATATTTTGAGATCATTTAGATTGTTGCAGATTCTTCTAGACCTCACTTCCCTTTTCACTGTTAAAGCTGAAATCTCAGTCTCCAACTCAGCTGGGTCTGTCAATACTAAGAGCAGGAATCCACCACACTCTCACCCCTCCAGGAGATTTTATCCATCTGGGGATATGGGAGTTACTTGTGCTGTATTGCTTTTGGAATTTCAGAAATTGCTTTCTCTCAGTCTCAATTTCTCTCTCTCTCTTCACTCTTCAAAACATAGAGCAAGTGCAAGCTACAACCACTCTGTAAGAAGAATCCAGTGAAGCAAGTATGTATGGCCCACAGGTGACCAATTGCCCCCTGAATGAGTTCTAACCCTCCTTCCCCTTATGGTCAGGAAATGCATGTCCGATACTTTAAACTGTCCAAACAAAAGTGGAAGCTGTGAAGATAAACACTAGATAGGAACACAAGTCTTAATATTAATAATAAGTACTTGAGAATACTTATAATCTTAGATAAGAAAAACATGGGCTGGAGAGATGGCTCAGGGGTTACACCTCTGCCTTGCAGGCGGAAGGTCCTGAGTTTGGATCCCAGATCCCACGTATAGACAAGGGGTGGAAGCGGGGGCGGCCTGCGTTTCTGGTTCTGGTAGGGTGGAGCCTGTGAATCCCAGGGCAGAGTAAACAAGGAGGAGGTGGAGGCATCCATGGTGGTTCTGGAATTCACCTGTGGTTCTACACACACATACATACACACATGCACACACATACACACGTGCACACACACGCACAAGTGAATAAATAATAAAAAAAAAATTAAAAAAAAAGAAAAACACTCAGCCATGATGCACCCAACTGCAATGGAAGATTAATGAGGCAGAAAACTACAACTGGCCAGAGTACAGAGTATTGGAGACACTGAAATGCTCAGCCCTCATCAGGCCATAAAATATCTCCCAATCCCAAGGTCAGGGAACCTTGTGGCAGAGAGGATAGTGAAATTGTAAGAGTCTGTAGGTGGAGAGGTGTACTGCTGGCCAAGGTGTATCAGGATGGCTGCATCCAGGAGCTCACTGCTAATTAGGCAGTTTTAGAGAGGCCATGCTGGGAAGGTCATCCCCCACTATTGGAATTACCCTGAAGGTACACACCCTATTGACCCTATGAAACTGACTCTAATCCTTTACCCATAAAGTCCCCAACTTCCCTCAAACCTTTGCTCATGAAAAAATATAGCTAAGCCCTATTATGAGGTCCTGTACATGATCAACTAGGTTTGGCCCCACTATGAATAGACCAATGAAACATAAAAGACCAAAAGCTTCAATCGGGTCTGCAGAAACTGGAGTTAATCAATGAGGGAAAGTCATTTTTCCCAGGTGTACCTAGGCCTATAAATAATCCTGATCTAGCAACCTTCTTTGGCACTTGCCCCTCATGGCAGTCCACCTCTCGAGTTGAATGAGCTCTTTCCCAGCTCCTTGCCCCTCATGGATTCCATGCTTAGAGTCCATGAGTTCTCCAAAGTTCTCTAGCCCCTCATGATTAATGTTCCTGAGTTCCATTCCTTCTCTCCTTCTAATAAACTCTGACTTGATCCTCTATACATGTTCTGATTTCAATCTTCGACTCCCAAACACAAAAATATGAACATAGACAGACCCAAGAGGGACCCTGTATCACTACAGAACTGCTACTACCAGATCTACACAACAGCTGACAGAACATTTTCCCATGAACTAGAGAGGGTATCTAAGGAGCAACACCTACACTTAATGGGATTCCAACAAGAATATATCAGGAGGAACAGCTACATTCAGTAAGAATCTCTGGGACAGGTGCTTGGAAGCTTCCCTACTTGTGAGTTCTCCCACTGAAATACCAGATATACTACCACAGAGACCCGGTTCCTCAATAGCACCCCGAAAGGGAGAACTTTGATTCACACACACAGAGGGACAGGAAGATGGGAGGGACAGGACTGTATTTGGTGAAGGGAAGGGAGGGCAGGAGAGAAGGAGAATGGAGGAAGAAGATAGGACAAGGACATAGACTTATTTTGCTTGTATATGAAAAATTCTCAATAATTAAAAAATAAAGATGAGATAGAATTTTCACACAAAATATACTTATTTACATAATTATCTTACAAGTGTAAAAATAATATAGTAAAACTTTTCAACTTTTTAAAACTTGATAATATGCAGTGTGTATACATTCAATAAATTCATAAAATGCTGTTCTATTATTTTTTACTGTATGTTAACATGTGTATCAAAGTTTATAAGCTGTATTATCTCAATGAAAATTTAAAATATGCAGATGCTGCTATTGCTATAAATGATGAATAAAAATTGATGCATGTCTAATGGTACATTCTGTGTGAAAATAGCTGTCATATTTTGAGATTATGTTTGAAGCATTTATAATTGCTTGCAAGGTTCCAGGGAAAGAAGAGAGAAAGTTTGTGTGGAACGTTGTCAGATTTGCTGATCTTATCAGGTCATCAACTAGGAGGAAATTATATCGTACTGACCTTTACCAGATGATGAGTTAAGGCCAAGTTCAAGGCCTTATAGCTTGAAGCTTAAAAAAGCAAATAGGTAGGCGTGCTGTCAGCAATGAGATACATGCTAATGCAAGCTCTTAAGTGTACTGGAACATGTGTCTTTGCCCACAAGTTATTGACAAACATTTAAGCCCGTGAAAGTTCAGGTAATACATTTGAACTCAGATTCTGTGAACAGAGATTATAAAATAATAATAAGCTTTAGCTTAGATGAATAGAAAGCAGTTCTTGTCCCAAGGAACACTCTCAAGCAAATGAGCACTGGTTTGTTGTCCACTTTGAGGAGACACATATTTCTGACTGAACTTATTGACACCATACTGTGTGTTTTCTGTAAAGATCAAATTTGCAATTGGGAACAGATTCTACTTAAGTAGAACTCACGGGTTCAATTGAAAATAATGTTGGAAGTAGTGTTGTGATGATAGCTATTTAGAAAATACATGTCATTTCCATCTGGGTGCATCCAACCTGTATCTGAAAGTCAGTTCTATAGCTTTGGTAACTGCTGATTAGCTTTCAAGGAGCCAATAGCTCAAGTTGCTGAGAGAAGAATATAACCAGTTAGACACTCACAAATCCATCATAAAGGCCTTCTAAGCTAAGAAAGGCTTTCTGAAAGAAGTCAATAGGCATTTAAGCTCTCACTACATACTCTATGACTTAACAGTGGCCTGAGGGGAATCTTTACTCATAAAACAGAAGTTAACCCTGAAATGATGGGTAGACAGATTCTGCATCATGTATAAGAGCAAAGCAGTGGGTATAACCTAGAGTAGCTGCATCATTTCTTTCAGAAAGCAATGAACATGTAGACAAACATGGATATTAAGGGAAGAGATGTTCTAGAAATTATGCTCTGAAAGATGTTCACTACGGTGATGAACCTCTACAAGGACAACCAGTGAAAGTTCTGGAGTTGACACTGCACATCATAAGATGATTGGTGCAGAGGTACAGAAGGAAATTTATCATGAGTTAGCTGATGGAAAAATTTTGGTCTAGTCTCCAAAGGACCGTCTTAATTAATAACTACAAGCAAGAAGCTTATATGGGAAATTTACAGCAGCTTATTTTTAGCCAGAGACACTTGGACACTAGAGTAATCATTAATCTTTCTGAGGCCAGTATCTAGACCCCATTCTCATGTTATCTGAGGGTCACCAGATGTTCGCATTCTGTAAATCTAAAGAAAGGTTACTGGTTAGAAGATCTTATGACAGATGTTTCTGGTTTTCCTGTAATAGCTGACTAGGGCAGTTAATATCTTAATCATGCAGGTGTGCCTTTTTTTAGAGCTTAGGATGCTAAGGAATGGGCATGTTAACCCTTGCAGTGTGAAGCACAAAATGCTCTGTGCACATTCTACAATGCAAAGGGAAAATCTCCCACAGCAAGTAATTGCTAAGTCAATGTCAAAACTGAAACTGAATACTAGCAAGAGTACAATGCAAGGAGAAAGCAAACAAGACTGCAGGAGGTGAGAAGTCCAAGGTATACCATGAGCACAGTCTTTGCACTTTAGGAATCTTCCATACAAATAGCTGCTCAGGAGAGACACTTTATTTTTTCCAAGCTGTCATAGTTGGGCACAGGTGTCAACTTGACAGTTGAAGGTTTGAGCTCTGGGCACATTTGTAGAGAATTAGTAGTTGAATTAGGCCCAGAGCAGACCTGCAGGAAATTTTCTAGCTGATGGGGAAGGCACAACCCATGGTGGGTGGGATTAGGCCCTGGAATAAAATGCAGACAGCTGGTTGAGAGAGTTGGCATCCTTTTATACACTTGGCCAGACATGCTGGTCTGGCAAATAAGGATCGTCCCTCTCTCAGCCATCAAGTAGAGATGATGTGGTCAGTTCCATCAGCCCTGGTGTTGGCATGAGCTCTGCTGTCAAGCTGGACTGAGAACTGTAACCAATAATTGTATGAGAGAATAAACCCCTCGTTCCCTTAAGCTCTTTGATGGTCATTTATCAGCAACCATGCAGGCAAACTGCAACACAAACATTATAAACAATTTCACTTTTTATTTAGTTTTTCCTGGTTATACAAGCTCAGTGAGTAGGGAGTAGGTATCCTCACCACCCTCCTTCCCCCTCCCTACCCTCCATCTCTTCTCTCCCTCTTTCCCTCTTATCGTCCTTCTTTCCCCACTTTCCTCCCTCCCTTCTCTCTCTTAGTGTATCCAGTCTGCTCCCTCTCACCCTCCTGTCCATCACCTTATATGGTCCCCATAATTCCCTCTGAATCATCTACTTTAGTGGGGGTTCAGTCAGAGAGACATTTTATTAAGAGGTGAGAGAGATGCAAGAGATGCTATTCAGAAGCAGTTATTGGCAGCCACTGTTGCCAACAGGAACTGAGATGAAAAGCCTAGAGTGGTATCTGGGTAGAATATATTTCAGTACTTCTGGACAACTATAGAATCATGAACCTTCTCTTTCTTTCACAACAGAGGAAGCCACATCTCTTAGACTCAGAATCCCTTCTAACCTCATCCTTTCCTTCTTTAGCAATAGCTTGGCATTTTATCAATCAGGATATACTCATGTACTCCTCATCCAGTTAATCAGGCTACAATTATCTAACAATTATACCTAAGAATTATTAATAAATATCTACATATATGTGTACATGAATAACATCTATGTGCATATAATATGCATTAACATGCAATCTATCCTTAAACAGGAATCTTTTTGCACTTTTCCTCTGGTAAATGAGGGTTATTTGTCCATTAGTAAAGTTTTAATCCCAACATAAAACATTGGCATGTCATAAATCCAGAATTTAATAATAACGGAAACATTTTTACCTACTAATAACTCACCTATCTTTCAGCATGTTGTATCTCAGTTGCACAAATGTTTTTAGTTGGTTTATTTACATGACATTTGCCCATGTTGTTTTTTTGATTGACCTTGAAGAAATCGTGCAGGTGTCCCACCAATACAACCTTAGCTCCTTATACTTCTTACTTAACTCAGGAGGTACTTAGACTTTGATCAATGCATTCATTACACTTATTGATTGATAATTACTATGCATCACTTGCCGACTTACCTGCCCTCTTTATTAATTATCTTACTACTGTCCAAAAATAATGTTGCTAGCCATTTAACATGCATTATCCAGAATGTATCATGCTATTTTTATACTTCCTTGAGGTCTAATTATTTGCTTCCTCTTTAAAGTCCTTAGTATATTATTTATTGTAGCACTTGGTTTAACTCACCTGGATGTAAACAGGCTTTATAATTACTTTCTCTGTATGTGTGCTTCTTCAGTTTGCTCTTGAAGAATATCAGAAATAATCCAAAAGGCCATTTCTTAGTCACTCTGAGACTTATGGTCAGCCTTGATTCAGATTAATTAATTTACTGGCTAATGGTTAATAAAAGGGCATTGGACTTGCTTGGTAAAGACACTATCAATGAATAATATCCCAAGTTTTTTCATTTTATTTTTTATAGTGTTGACTAAAATCTTAAATATGTTGTTATTCACAAGTTATTTTACTAGCCATTTATTTTTTTTAAATATTCAGGTTTGAATTTTTAATTTTTTATTATTATTTATGCAATTGTGTGTGTGTGTGTGTGCACGTGTGTGTATGTATGTGTTTGTGCGTGTAGAACCACGTACAAATTCTAGAACCACCATGGACCGCCTCCACCTCCTCCTTGTTTACTCTGCCCCTGGATTCACAGGCTGCGTCCTACCAGGACCAGAAACGTTAGGCCGCCCCCGCTTCCGCCCGGCGTCTGTCTATAGGTGGGATCTTAGGATCCAAACCCAAGACCTTCTGCCTGAGTCACCTCTCCAGCCCTTTTACTAGCCATTTAAAATATCATAAATTATTGTCTGGATACAGGAAGAGAAAGTTATATTATTGTAGTTTAATATCAAACAGCAGTTTTTTATATTCCTCTTTCAAATAATGATTCCACGACAAATTTGTCTGATGTGAGAGATTATCTCTGCCTTTTATTTAGTGATGTTTACAATCCCATATGTTGCTAAAAGCCTGAGTCATTCATAGCAATCAGGTTTAACTTTTCACCTCCTGGTGTATTGTCTGTACCCTTGGTGCTTTTTAACTCTTCACACATTAATGAAATTTTGTATTTGACTCAATAGTTCAGCGGCCACTAGGTTCTACATATTTATTTCATAGTGCCTGACATATGGAATTTTGCTAATCAATATTAAATTATAAATACACAGATCAAAACCAAGAGAAGGAAACTGATAAAAATTTTGCAGCAAACCATCTTCTAAAAACTTGAATCAAAAGAAATATATATAAAGAGTTTAGGAAAAGTATGACCATAATAAATTACAACTTTATTGAAACTACTTCTTTAACTCACTGACATCTGAATTATTACTTTTGTTTCATCTCATTGTTTGACTTTAATAATGTTATTAATTATAATTGGACATTCCAGTATTTAATATATTGCTACATTAAAAAGGATTTTTTTATCCTACGTAATTTTTTTCTCACAGTTTCTTAAAATGTTTCTAAAATATTTTGCTTTTCTGATTGCCTAATTTTTTATTGGAGTTTTAAAAGTAAGAAAGGATTTGGGTATTAGATAAGAATTGAGTAAAGATAAAAGTTTATAACTAAAAAGAACATTTCATGATGAAAAAACATTTCATATTAACTTTTCAAAACCTTTGTCTTTGTAATTTTATCAGTTTTATTACATATATATTAAAACAATAAAGAACATTCTATAGCTGTCAGTAAACAGATAAATGAAAAAGTATATCATCTAATATATGATGTACAGGGCTAGAGAGATGGCTCATGGGTTAAGCCCTGCCTTGCAAGCAGGAGGTCCTGAGTTTGGATCCCAGGTCCCATGTAAAAATGTCAGGCAGAAATGGTGGCGGCCTACAATTCTGGCCTTGGTGGACACAGCCTGGTAAATCCCAGAGTGAAGCAAAAAGGAAGTAGAAGCAATCCAGGATGATTCCTGAAGTCACTTTGTACCACACAGGTACACACAGTGCCCTCTGACCCCCCCCACATTCACACTAAAGAAATAAAATTAAAAATATGATGTATAGTTAATGATAAAATATATTTTATGAGATTTAATCCATGATACATTAAACACAAAAATATGAATTTTAAACATTTTGTTTATTTATCATAAAATCTATTCATTTTAATATTGCAGAGTTAAAGAAATTAACTGCTGAAAGTTAGAAAGATTCTTGAGTACCAGGGGAGCAATTTGTAAATGATGAATGAAGAAAAATCTCTTGATCATCTCCACTGCAAAGAATCAGCTTGTTATTTCCAGCAATCCTGCCATTCCATACAGTTTGGTCATTCATTATGGCCCAAGTTGTTTCCATCCTTAGCTGCATGGAAGACTGTTTACATTACTATCTACACAAGCCAAGAATGCATTCTATATTTGGAAATGGAAAGGATTAAAAGATAAAATGTTGACAATACTTAAATTTATTTAAAAACAGTTTTAAAATTTTTAATTCAATATGTTTTAAAGCATATATCAAGGACTATCATTCTTATTTATTTATAGCCTCATATTATTTAAAATGCAAATTTAGGGTAATACAACTTAAAATGAATGAATCTCCAATCAATTAATGGTTAGCAGTGAAATGGAGCAATGTTGAAATTACATTTCTATTTGCTCAGCTACTCATCTATGCAATGTTCAAAACAATTCAACAAATTACTCTGCTCTGTGTGTCACATTATTTCACACCATTTTGAAGGTTCCCAGAATAACTCATTGATTTTCAAAGTACTTTCTTTTCTGTGTGCATTTGCATGTGTGTTTACAGATACAGTTGTGTGTATGTATGAGTATATGTTGGTGTGTCAGTTTGTGTTTATAGAGGCTCATGGACCGTGTCAGATACATTCCTCAGGCACTGTCTACATCTCTCTCTCTCTCTTTTTCTGTCTCTCTATCTCAGCAAGGACTCTCTCTGACCTTGAAGTCACCAGTCAGGATTGGTTAGCCTGCAATAAAATATTGAAAATACTTAGATTTATTTAAAAACAATTCTTTCAAAATACTTTAAACATACAAAAAGCCATAGAAATTCCTCTGTCTCTGTCTTCCCAGCACTGGGATTACAAAACACTCCACCATGACTGGGCTATTTTTGTGAACCCTGGGGATTATTCTCAGGTCCTTGAGTTTGCAAGGCAAACGCTACCTACTGAGGCATCTTCTCCTCCCTAATTTGCATAGTAACTTCTTTTGGCTATTTGCAAAGCTAAAATTACAAAGAATTAGAGATGCAAATGAACAGATGAGTATCATTGCTCAATGTCTATTGAGCATTCTTTTCACCTGATAAACATCTTGCTTCATAACATGTTCCATTGAGCTGCACTCAAATGAAACCAAGTGGCCATCTTATCTTTGTAGACAACCTAAAGCAGTCATGCTAATGTCAGTTCCCTTCCAAGGTGAAGCAGAGTTGAAATGAGGCTGTAATTCTTGCATTAGTGCTAAAATATTTTCCTGTATTTTTAACCTTCTGTCTTAGTTTCATAAACTACCTTAACTTTTTGACTCTTTAGACAGATCTCACATATTTGATGTCTTATCAATAACCAGTATAGTGAAAAATAAACCATTAAGTTTTCTGGACTTATTTCTCTTCAGAATAATGAATTATTAAGATGGAAAAGAGTTGAAAAGGCTTGTATACATTGTAAAACAGAAAACAATGAGAATGGAGAATCTATGGAGAGAAGCAGCCTGGAATCCTAGCAGCTGTTGGGGAGAGACATGCTAAGAGCCTGGAAAATGGCCAGAGGACAAAGAAATTATACTTAGAGAAATGCGAAGAACCCTAAGAATATTTAACACAAAGGAAAGGAAAATTTTGACTCTATGAGTTAATGGATGAAGAGACCATGCATTACCAGCCATAAGCTGGCAACTTCCTAGCTCCTACTTCAGCTGACGTACACACCTTGCAAGAGAAGAAAGTAAGAGAAACTTGGAGAATGAAAGAACTGAGAAACTTGGCTTCTATGAGTAAGAAGACAGAACCTTGTTTCTTCGCATGTGTCCAGGAAAATAAAATTTCCTGGAGGATATGGTGATTTACAGATCCAGGTAAGTTATCTTATTTTATTACAGTGTTATTAGAACACCAACTAGGGTCTAGTTGCTAGCAGAATCACAGTTTATATTTGGTTGAGATGAGCAGAACCTAAAATGAACTATATATGTCAAGGAGAAATTCACATTTCTGCTTGTATAATAGTATAGAAGTTCTTACACACAAAAAACACTGTGACATAAGTAACGAGAGACCCTGCTGAAGAAACAAGGTAGAAAGAGACTACCAGTTCTGAAAAGTTGTTTTCTGACCTCAATGTGCCATGGCATATATGTTCATATTCTCTCACACACTCATAATAAATAAAAATAAATCTTCAAATACAGAATATTGAGAGTGGTAGGGGAAGACATCTGATATTGATCTCTGTCCTCCACACATACATACATGCACACATATACACACACATGCACATATACACACACACATACACTTTGAAACAATAAAGTAAAAAAGAGAAAACTCATGAAAAACGAAGAGTGTATTAACAAATACATGTTGTATCATAATTAGTATTTTTAGCATTTTAGCTACCAATATTTTTAAAATCTGAATTTTTACTGTCATTATAAATTTGGATGTGTCTGTATTTTCACTCATATAAGAATAAATAGAACCCCAAAGTTTAAACCCAAAGTTATGCTTCTCAGGCCTGGTTGTTGCATAATCCCAGTTCTCTCTGAATCCAAAACTGCTTCTTTCCCTACAATAGTGCGCTGAGCTAGGAAATAAGTTATGACCCAAACAATCTCTGAGACCATTTATGTAACAGGGACATGGGGAATCTCAAGGCAAATATGTATGAAGGAACGCACTGGTGAGTTTAATGTAGGTCATTGCCCTGCACTCAGTCCCCAAGGTCTGTTACTGACACTGTTATCCCTGTTTCTCTTTTGCATTCTGGATTTTCCTAATCATTGCTCTATGCCTCCACCCCACCCTCTTCTCTCTCCAGGCGACAACAACAGCAAGAAAAAAAAGGACCATCTCCATTATGTTACCTGCCTGCTCATCAGCAGAACAAATTCCCCTGGCTCTCTGCTTCTAATCAGAAGGAAGCAATTTTCCTTTGCACCTGACTGATTCTCCTTCCTGGTACTTGGAGCCGACTGCTCCCCTATGCCTTGCTCAAGGAACACAGCTCAGATTTTAGCTAGAACTAACGACCTAAAGAACTGAGCACTTCACCACTGACACTCTAAGTTATTCTGTTCACTTCCCAGCTCATAGGAATTTCAACAATAAATTTAACCAAGTGTTTGTAGATCACTTGTTTAAGCAAAATGAGCTATATTCATAAAAGCATATAGTCTATGCTCTACCTCTACTTATCTATTTATTATCTATCTATCTATCTATCTATCTATCTATCTATCTATCTATCTATCTATCATCTATCTATCTATCATCTTTATGTATCATCTATCTACCTATATATCTATCAGTCTATCTGTTTCTGTAAAACAAGATACACACAGATGACATGAAAGCAGAAGGAAAGAAGTAAGACTGGCAAACAAGCCTAATAGAAAGTAATTATGACTGGAAATGCAAAAAAGAAATCCATTTATTAAAATTGTAGAAATTAGAAAATTGAGTCAAATATTTTCAAGATTTGATGTGATTTTTAAGACTTGTACTATGCTTATTTGTGCTTATAGGTGATTAATAATTATAAATATGAATGTTATTAGACTGGAGCAAAGGTCAAGTGGCTAAAGGTACCTGTGTACTAACTTGGCAACCTGAATCCAGTTCCCAGAACCACATGGTAGAAAGGGAGAATTTTCTTTAAAAAGATTTCCTCTGGTCTCCACAACCACTGTAGGATTTGTGTGCTCTCTTTTTGTTCATATGCTTTATATGTACACAAGTACACATGACATATATGTGCATACAGATATATTTGAGCGTCATACATGTTGATTTAGCTTTGTAATTGTTATGAATTTGGAGTTATAAACATAGAACAAGCAGGGAATTAGATTCTCCAAGCTTGTCCAGGATAGAGCTAGTATATTGTTAATATTTTTTGAAGTTTTTAGTACATATGTTGAAACATGACTCATGTGATCTTGAATTACTTAAAATATCATATATATATATATATATATATATATATATATATATACTGTTTTGCAGATCAACTAAAAAGTCTACAGCATGTAAGAATATAGAACATATATTAAAATGCAAAAGCAGCAACAAGACCCACGCCTAAGAAATGAGAGCAGGATTGAAACTTTTATGAGAAATTATATTTATTTGATGCAAGCAAACTTGACTGAATATATTTTCTAAACTGGTACTTTATTTGTCTTCTAATTGGTTTTGTCTTGCATCTTAATTCATAGATTACACTCACATTTAACAACTTCGTGCAAATAAATGTAAACACAGGAGAAAAAAATTGTCAAAGGACATGATTCAATAGTGATGGGCAATCATTCTGCTTAAAGTAGGCATTGGGTACTGGGGTGGTGTCTTGGACCTTCCCTTGCTGGAGGTAGTCAGCTCCATGGACCATCTTGTCAAAGCTCTGACAGGAAAGCTGACTTGGAAAGGTGAGCTCCAACTGCTTCTGTAATTTATCATGGAAGAAATCTGCAGCCACCTGTCTACTTAAAGCAACCATGCAGTGCTCATTGGTCCCCAAGCATTTCATCACGTGTCTTGTTAGATTTTATTCCCATCAGCAGTTTTGTGGATCTAACAGGTTTTAATCACCCACTTTTCTTTTTATTCCAATCCTGTGTCATAAAACTATTATTTTCCTCTATGTAGAGAAGAATAAAAAAGCAACAACCACCAGTACAATATTCCAATTAACAAAGGAGCTGACACGGCAGTCTTTCTTTTGTCTTTCAGTGGCAAAAGCCTGATATTCTGTTTTTCTTTCTCTATTTTGATGTGTATGTGTGCGTGGGATATGTACATATGTGTTTTTATCTTAGTGGACACATATGTCCATGTGAATGCATTGGCACATTTGTGGGAATATGTGCATGTGTGTGAGCCTGTGTGTGTGTTTGTGTATGTGTTTGTATATGTGTATGTGTGTGTTGTGTGTATATATGTGTGTGTGCATTTGTATATTTATAAGTGTGTGGTGTGTATATGTGTATGTGTATTGTAAGCATGTGTATGTGCATGTATGTCTGTATATTTTTGGTGCATGCATGTGTGTGTGTCTGTGTGAGCTTGGTCTATTTTTTATTTTTGAAAATAATTGTTATGAACTAGAAAGCATTGTAGTTAAAAAATACTGAGTTTTAAAATCTGAGAAATAAAGAAATGTATTTTGATGTACCTGTTGTCAAAAAAGTCTTATTTTCATAATTAAATTATCAATAATTTACATTTATACACTTATTTTTTAATATTTAAAGTGTTCACAATGATATTGAATAGAAAATATTAATTATATTCTTTTGAAGACTTTATAGTTTAAAAGGAGAAAAGAATGTTTTCTATTAACTCAGATGGAACATAATTGAGAAAGTTATTAATCATAGTATATATAGGGCTGGAGAGACAATTCAACAGGTAAGGTGCATGCTCACAAAACTGGTACCTGAGTTTGATTTCCACATGGTGGAAGGAGAGAACTGACATCTGAAAGACATACTCTGACCTCCACCTTGATGCACTCCTCCATGGCATGTATGTATGTTCCCTCCCTGTCTCTGTCTTCCACTCTCTCAAATAAGTAGCTATTATATTTTAAAAGTATGTGTAAAACATATACAATGCATAATATATAAAACACATATGTGAAATGACAAAAATAACTCCACTTTTGTTTCAATTAGTTTCAAGCTGTGTCACACTGATACCAGACTCAATTCCCCATGCTAACCAAGACTTGCTAAGTCAAAATGACCTAAATCAACCTCTTGCATGCAGTTCTAGGAAGTATATCATGCTTACAATTCTGTAAAGCAGTTATTTTTATTCTGATTTTTGATATTCTGTCACCTGGTTTTAAGATGCAATTGTGGTTTCTTTCTTTATTAACCCCTTCCCTCCCTATCGTGTTGGCCAGATGTTCTTTCTGGTGAGAAACTGCTCTTCTCTTCCCCAAATAAAGACAAATCTTGACAAATAAAGAACCATTAATTTGACCATCATGTGTCATCTACCACTGACTCACATGGGTACAGCATGTGTATTATGCATGCTATTTTAAAAAGTTATATACCCTATCACCTGTGCATATATATATATATATAAAATCTATGCATCATATATATATGTGTGTGTATGTGTGTGTGTATACATATATATATATATATATATATATATATATATATATATATATAGTGTTGCCACATTTCCGATTCCTATGAAATTTTGATGCTTTACCCACAAACACATTTCAGCACTAGTGCTCAAATAGATGCATGGAAGTCAGCAACACTAGACACTGTTTCCTAGCTGTGGTATTGTTCTGTCTGAAGTGTTGTCTATGCAGCATTACAGAAGTAACTAAACTGAGAACAGCATGTGAGTAGCTTGCTTGGTGAGTGACACATCGATTGAGTTTTGAAATTAAACAACTGAGCAACCTGATATCTTCATCTTTAAATTCAGACAATTATACTCCTTGATCAAAATCAGTTGTACTGAAGCCAAGTGTCTGGATACTGATATTTCATGATCTTTACATTAAACTGTTTCTAAATTTCTCTTATCTTACTAATGATAAATCATAATCATCTCTCAGAAGAAAATATTTAGAAAATAAATTAGGACTTCTAAAATGTTTCTGCAGGGTCTTTTTATTATTAACTGATCACTTTTGAGAGATAAAATTCCTAATAGATGCTAACAAATGCAATGTATCAATATCATAATAATTGGGACAACAAATAATTTATCGGGTATAATTTTTAAATAAAGCAAAGAAAAAGATATGAAAACCAGTTTAAAGCCACATAATTCAAGATGAAAAAAATTAAGAATGGGCTGGGAAGATGTGTCAGTAGTTATAGTCTTTGGTTTGCAAGCAAATGGATCTTTTAAAACCCCAAACACCATGTAATAAATGTCCAGAAGATATGGTGATGGTTTACACCTTGGACACTATAAGATATATCCTAGGGGGGAAAAACAGAATAAAGCAGTAAGGAGAGAGCAATCCAGAATGATTCCTAAAGTCACCCTTGGGATCCATAGCCCACACACTCAAGTGCCCTCTTTTAAATACCCCCACACGCACAAAAAGGAAAAAAAAATTAAAAATGCCCAAAGTTAGGAACAAAATTGAAAGAAAGCTATTTTTAATTAATTGCCAGGTAATTTCTTAGGGTCCTTCCAAAACAAAATACTGCCTATTTTAATCTCATTTTAAAGCATTATATTGTTTTAGTTAAGTCATTGTTTAAAGATTGTTTAAAGAGTTTAAGGCTTGTTGTTGTTATAGAAGAGGGTGGGGATGCAGAGAATTTTCTTTTGCCTTGCTTTGAGTTATTCTGGAAGGGTATCTGATAACTGAAAAGAATCGTCTCTATTGCTTCAAGTTCTTGATAATGTAGCTTCAGAAGTTCAATGTGATACTTTTTTAAATTCTTTTTATTTATTGCTTATTCAGTTGTGCGTGTATGCATGTGTGTGCGTGTGTATGTATGTGTGTGTGTGTGTGTGTGTGTGTGTGTGTGTGTAGAACCACGGGCGAATTCGGGAACCACCATGGACGCCTCCATCTCCTTGTTTACTCTGCCCCGGGATTCACAGGCTCCATCCTACCAGGACCAGAAACGCAGGCCGCCCGCGCTTCTGCCTAGCGTCTATACGTGGGGTCTAGAATCCAAACTCAGGACCTTCCGCCTGCAAGGCAGAGGCCCAACCTCTGAGCCACCTCTCCAGCCCTCAATGTGATACTTTTTATGTAAGTGTCTAGTTTATTCTTTTAGAGGTTGGATTACACCTGTAAGCAGAGTGAAGATGCCTTTATCATTTTGCCATGGGAGAAGCAAAATTCAGTAATAAAGCAAAGAAATGAGCATATTTTGTTTTTAGAAAAAGTCTGTAGGAGCTGAAAAACATGAGATAGAATTTTAGAGAATAAAAACTATGAATGGAGTTGCAATCTCAGCAAGGCATACAAATATGTAGATTTCAAGGATGAAAGTAAATTGCACAAAGACTTGTGAAATAGCAACCATTTAGGTGTCTCTATTCATGACCTGTAAGCCTCATGTGACTCAGGACAGCTATGAATAGGGCAAAGAACAAAAAATCATCTTGGTGAAACAACTTTTTTTTGGTTTGTTTTGAAAATAAGAAAGTCCCAAGTATATGATAATGCATGAGCATGTTGAGCACATATGAGTTTAGAGTCATGTGACCAAAGTAGGACATACATTGCACACAATGGGATGTGTATGGCACACAATGGGACATGCATGATATATAGGCCATATCGACTGTCATAAGCACATAGTTCTCCCAAATTCACTGGAAAGTAACTGCAGAATTCTAAGGTTAAGAATGACATAATACACTTTTTGTTTTGGAAAAGCTAACTTATTCTTAGTTGCAGGTACACTTTCTTGAAAAAAGGTGTGCCTGGGGCATCACAAAACAATTCCCTAAACCTAAAAAACAAGAACTGCACACACCAGTGTTTATGACATCATTTCTTCTTGAACACAGCCTTTATTTCCATTGTGAATGATTTCACAGTCTCTCTGGAAGTGACTAGAGGAGGAACTGACTATAAAACTGAGCAGTCTTATATGAAACAATTTTATCCAGCTCTTATTGTTCATAAGAGATAAATGAATAACACAGCACATAATATCCACTGGAAGAAGATTCTTCAGCTTAGAGAATGGAGACATACTCACAACTGAATGTGAGTAGGATCCACCTACTAAGCAGTCAGTGTTTTTAGAATTTCCAGAGCATCTGCAGGAATGGGGGTAGTGGTTATTTAGGAAGAATTGATCTCCAAATTATATCACATGCCTGATAATATTACATACAGATGTTTGTTTAGGAAAAATTATTTAAAAGTGTGAAATTTTTTACTTTCTTTTTTGGTTTGCTTTTTGATGAGTATTTGTGTCTGCATGTGTATCAGAGGGCACTGTTGTGCCCATTGGAGGACTAAGGGTAACTTCCAGAATCATCTTGTATTGCTCTTCCTCCTTTTTACTTTGCTCTGGAGTTCCAGGCTCTGCCTTCCAGAGCTGGAGGTACAGCTGCCACATTACTGTCACATTACCTGGGATCTAGTATCTGAATTCAGGTCTTTTTGTTTGTGATTCAGAGTCTTAACCCCTACATCATCTCTCCAGCAACCAAAGTATATTATTTTCACCCCCCTTCTGGCCTAAGAACGCTTGGATAACACTGATTGGCTACTGGAGACTTAGGTGTAATGTCAAGAGAGTTTAAAAGAATTTCAACTTTCTTGTACATGTGTAGATTCATTTTGTGGCCTAATATGTGATCTATTTTGGAGAATGTTCCGTGTGCTGCTGAGAAAAATGTGTATTCTTTGGTGCGTGGGTGAAAAGTTCGATAGAGATCTGTGAGGTCCATTTCTTTCAGGGTTTGATTAAGTTCCAAAGTGTCTCTGTTAAGCTTTTGACCTGTTGATCTATCCCATGTAGAGAGGGCGGTGTTGAAGTCCCCAAGAATTATCGTTTGGGGGTTGATTTCTTGCTTTAGACGCTGTAGGGTTTTCTTAATGAATGTGGAGGGGCCCGTATTGGGTGCATATATGTTCAGTATTGTGAAGTCTTCCTGGTGAATTGTACCTCTGACTAAAATGTAGTATCCATCCGTGTCTCTTATAATTTTTTTTGGTTTGAAATCCACTTTGTCTGATAGCATAATGGCTACCCCTGCCTGTTTTCTGCTTCCATTTGCTTGTAGAATTGTTGACCAGCCTTTTATTTTTAGAGCGTGCCTATCTTTTGTGGTGAGATGGGTTTCCTGCAGGCAGCAAATTGATGGATTGTGATTTTTAATCCAAGTTTGTAATCTGTGTCTCTTGATCGGTGAATTAAGTCCATTAACATTTAGTGTTATAATGGAGAAACTATTGTTAATTCCAGACATTTATTATGTTTAGTAGCTTTTATAAGTATATTGCTTCGCTTTTAATGGTGTTATATTTGCCTTCTGTTCTCCTGGATATGCCTGTTTTTTTCTTCACGCTTGAGTATCATTTCTAGCAGTTTTTGAAGGCCTGGTTTGGTGGCCATGTATCCCTTAAAGTTGTCTTTGTGCTGGAAAATTTTTCTTTCTCCCTCGATCATGACTGATAGTTTTGCAGGGTAAATCAGCCTGGGTTGACATTTTTGCTCATTCAATACTTGAAGTATGTCTCTCCAAGCTCTTCTTGCTTTTACTGTTTCGACTGAGAAGTCATTTGTTATTTTAATAGGTTTGCCTTTAAAAGTGACTTGTTTTTTCTCCCTTGAAGCTCTCAGCACCAGTTCTTTATCTTGAATTCTAACCTGTGCCCTATCAGACCACCACGGCCTAAAGCTGGACATCCACAACACATCAAACAAGAGAAAATACACTAACTCCTGGAAACTTAACACTATGATGCTGAATGAGAACTGGATTCAGGAAGAAATTAAAAAGGAAATTCAAGATTTCCTGAAAGTGAATGATAACGAAAATACAACTTACCAAAATCTCTGGGACACAATGAAAGCTGTTCTAAGAGGTAAGTTCATAGCTCTTAATGCCCACATCAAAAAAATGGAAACATCAGAAATAAACAACTTAACAATGCAGCTTAAAGCTTTAGAGAAACTAGAGCAATCTGATCCCAAAAGCAGTAGAAGAGAAGAGATTAGCAAAATAAGGGGAGAAATATCTGAAATCGAGACTAAGAAAACGATAGAAAAAATCAACAAATCGAAAAGCTGGTTCTTTGAAAAAATCAACAAGATTGATACACCCCTAGCTAAACTAACCAAAAGCAAGAGAGAGAAAACCCAAATTAACAAAATTAGAAATGAACATGGAGTTATCACTACGGATACCCAAGAAATCCAGAGAATTATAACATCATATTTCAAAAACTTATACTCTGTGAAGTTTGACAACACAAAAGAGATGGATGAATTTCTAAGTAAACACAACTTACCTAAATTGAATCAGGAAGTTGTGAATTACTTAAATAGTCCTATAACATATAAGGAAATTGAGGAAGTAATCTCGAATCTTCCCACCAAAAAATGTCCTGGACCAGATGGATTCAGCACAGAGTTCTACAAGACATTTAAGGAGTTAATAACACCAATACTCCTTAAACTGTTCCACCAAATAGCAAAGGAAGGAACACTACCAAATTCCTTCTATGAAGCTAATATCGTTTTAATCCCAAAACCTAATAAAGATTCACTTAAAAAAGAAAACTATAGGCCGATCTCCCTGATGAACACAGATGCAAAGATTCTCAACAAAGTCTTAGCAAATCGGATTCAAAAACATATTAAAAAGATCATTCATGGGGACCAAGTAGGCTTCATCCCCGGCACACAAGGTTGGTTCAACATACGCAAATCAATAAATGTAATTCATCATGTAAACCAGTCCAAAGTCCAAGACCACATGATACTCTCGATAGATGCAGAAAAAGCTTTTGACAAGATCCAACAGCCTTTTATGATCAAAACGCTAGAGACAGTAGGAATGGAAGGAACTTTTATCAATATAATAAAAGCTGTATACAACAAGCCCACAGCAAGGATTATGCTCAATGGGGAACAATTGGAAGCATTCCCACTTCGATCAGGAACAAGACAAGGCTGTCCACTCTCACCACTTCTATTCAATATTGTACTTGAAGTCTTAGCCGAAGCCATAAGACAAGAAAGGGACATAAGAGGGATTCAAATTGGCAAGGAAGAAGTCAAGCTATCTCTATTTGCAGATGACATGATCTTATACCTGAGTGATCCCAAAAACTCCACCAGGAAGCTCCTGGAACTAATTGAGAAGTTCAGCAGGGTGGCAGGATACAAAATAAATGTGCAAAAATCAGAGGCCTTCCTATATGCCCAGAATGAAAGAAGTGAAAAAGCCTTGAGAGAAACCATGCCATTTACTATAACCCCTAAAAAAATGAAATACCTTGGTATAAACCTAACTAAGGAGGTAAAAGACCTTTACAATGAAAACTTTAAAACCCTAAAGAAAGAAATTGCAGAAGACACCAGAAGGTGGAAAGACCTCCCTTGTTCCTGGATTGGCAGAATCAACATTGTAAAAATGACCATCCTACCAAAGGCAATATACAGATTCAATGCTATACCAATCAAAATCCCAAAGCAATTCTTCAAAGAAGTTGACCAAACAATCTCAAAGTTCATATGGAGGCACAAAAGACCCAGGATAGCAAAAACAATCCTGAGTAACAAAAACACAGCTGGAGGTATTACCATACCAAACCTAAGTCTATACTACAAATCCATAGTTATAAAGACAGCCTGGTACTGGCTCCAAAATAGACACACAGATCAATGGATAAGGATTGAAGACCCAGATATAAGCCCACAAAGTTACAGCCACTTGGTCTTTGACAAAGGGGCCCAAAGAATCCAATGGAAAAAGAACAGCATCTTCAACAAATGGTGTTGGCAAAACTGGATCTCCACATGCAGAAGATTAAAGCTGGACCCGTACTTGTCACCATGTACAAGACTTAATTCCAAATGGATCAAGGACCTTGATATCAGGCCAGAGACTTTAAAAGCCATAGTTGAAAGGATAGGGAACTCCCTCGAGCTGATTGGGCTAGGCCAACACTTCCTAAACAGACATCCAATGGCACAGTCACTGCTACCAACTCTCAACAGTTGGGATCTTGTGAAATTAAAGAGCTTCTGTTCAGATAAAGAGATTGTCACACGAGCTCAAAGGCAACCCACAGAATGGGAGAAAATCTTCACTAACCACATATCTGACAGAGCTCTACTGTCCAGAGTGCACAAAGAACTTAGAAAATTAAACTCCAAGGAAAACACTGGCCCAATTAAAAAATGGGCCCTGGAACTTCAAAGAAACTTTACCAGGGATGAAATTAAAATGTCTAACAATTATCTTAAAAAATGCTCCACTTCCTTCGCCATCAGGGAAATGCAAATCAAAACTTCCCTGAGATATCATCTCACCCCGGTCAGGATGGCAAAAATCCACAGTACAAACAACGACAAATGCTGGAGAGGATGTGGGGAGAGGGGAACTCTCCTACATTGTTGGTGGGAATGCAGGCTCATACAGCCACTCTGGCGAGCCGTCTGGAGATTCTTAAAGAAATTAAAGATTGAAATGCCGTATGACCCTGCTATCCCACTTTTGGGAATAACCCCCCAAGCAGCAGAGGTTCGCCTCGATAGCACAAGCTCGACCATGTTCATAGCAGCACTGTTTACAATAGCAAAGTCATGGAATCAACCTAAATGTCCAACAGTTGACGAGTGGATAAGGAAACTGTGGTACATCTATACAATGGAGTACTACTCAGCCATCAAAAATGATGAATTACTGGAATTTGCTGGGAAATGGATGTCATTAGAAAGAATTATATTAAGTGAAGTATCCCAAACCCAGAAAATTAAGCGCCGTATGTACTCCCTAATAGGTGGCTCCTAGTACCAAACTCGCCCAGCCCACATTGGGACACTCAAAAGTAAACCTATGTAACACAGTAATTGCAAGGATTATGAACAAGAGAGATGGGTTAGGAGGGCCACACCAGAAACAAGGAGAGAGGAGACCATGTTACAGCAGAGAAAATAGGCCTCCATCAAGGTCTGCAAGTAAGTAATGAGAAACCTGGTTAAGTTCACAGACGTTCTTTCCTGATCTCACCAGAAGGGGAGGGCATATAGTCTAGCAGATAAAAAGTAATCATTGTGCAAATGGGTAATGGACCCCGCCCTCAGTGAGGTTTCCTACTCTTATTACATCTACCCTTGAATGTGCTATTACAACAAGACTCCAGTTTAACAGCTTTTTGTCTCTGGCCAGGGGGTGACATACAGTGCCCAGCAGAATGGAGTGAAGGGAATTGCAGGAGCAGAAAAACTGCAAAAGAAAATCAACAAACCACAATCCAGAACTTCAGAGACTCTATATCAATCACATAGAACTAGGCCAGCCTAATCTCTCCCCATCCTGGAGCTCAGGGACATTTGCGGAAGAGGGGGCGGTAAGATTGTAAGAGCAAAAGGATGGGAGGAGCAACGATTTGCAAGATTCTCAACAATAGTTGGGGCCAAAGCAATCATAATGGAACTTTGCATGCCCTGCGCAATGTCCAGCGCACTGTTGCCCTCATAAAGTCTAGCATCTGTTAAGGGCACCGAGACCCCTGGAGGCAAGGGATTGACAGCCATAGTAGTAATCTTATGATTAAGGGGAACAAGAGAAAGGGCTTATGGAAATGCCACTGGGTCCTTATATGTCATCGGAGAGGAGGACCCAGTGGAGAGTTAGGCGCACACAATAAAGGACTCTCTGGGAATTGGGGGGGAGACACTGGGGGAAGGGGAGGGGGGAGGGAGGGAACTGGTAAAAAATTTTAAAATGTATAATTAAATTTTTAATAAAAAAAAAAAAAAAAAAAAGAGAGTTTAAAAGATTCAAATTCTAGAAGATCTGGTATAGACAATTTAAAGACAATGAATATTGTAAAGAAAAATGATTTCTGCATTTTCTTCAACATAAAAGAATCTATCATACTGCCCAGCCTATTGATTTTGCTTTCATTTTTTATAGTTTCCAACATAAAATCTAAAAATGAAGATATTACATATTATAAGGAGTGCTTTAAAATATCAAGTTATCACTTTCAATGAGAAAGGACTCTGCTTTGCTCTGATGTTTCTTGTTTAAATGAGAGTAATTTTAAAATATTTTATCTCCAGATAACACATTGATACAATGAATGCATAAAACTATAAATTCACTATTGCAGTGAAAATGTCTGCTATGCTGAACTGCATATCATGATAAATATTTTATAGGACATGGTATCCAGAGCTCGGGGAGGGGATAACAGGCATCAGGCTTCCCTCAGTGAACAGAAAGGAGTTGGGCTCTCTGAAGAACTATTCTACACTGAGCAACCACTGGAGCATTTCATGTCTTCTCTTTCAGGACTTCATCTTTAAAGTTCTGCAGCTTTTCATTGTGGGTACAAGAAATGCTGCAACCTCAATGTGTCTTCATGGTTTTTGCTCTATAAAAGAAAATTTGACACCAATATTTTTTAAAAAGATGTATAACTATTTTCATTTATTTATTTATTTATTTATTTATTTATTTATTTATTTATTTATTCATTTTTTATAAGACAGAAGATGCTTAAGTGTCTTCCATGTTGTACAGGTGGATGTCAGAAAACATCGAGATATCATTTCTTGACTTCAGCCTGGGAATTCCAGATTGAATTCAGGTTGCCAGGCTTTCTAGTAGGCGCCTTAACCACTGCACTTGATGGACAGTCCAGTGATCAATATCTGTATGTGCATCGGAAACTGGACCCAGAGGAGAGTTTGTCAGGCACATTAAAGGATGCTCTGGGGATTGGGGGTCCACTGGGGGGAGGCACTAGGGGATGGGGAAGGGAGGGGGGAGGGAAAGGGGGAGCAAGGTTTCGGGGGGAAGGTGGAGGGAGGGAAGGGACCAGTACCTATTAGGGAAGCTTCTGATCTGACTTACGGCCAATGGGTTTTGAGTTTCAGGTAGAGGGATTGGAAACTAGGACCTGCTCAACATGGACTTTCCCCTCCCTCCCCTTTCCTCCCCATTTTCCCCTCAGGAATGGTTTTCTCATCCAAAAGATTGTCTCCTGTCTGTCTCACCTTTTGGTCATGCAAGCCTGACAGCTTTGGCTTGCTCCTTGTCTCATAAAGAATACTAAGTGATTGGAAAAAAAAAAGTTTAAGCTTTATTCACAAATTCATTTTATTTTTACACCTTATTACCCAATCATAATTTCCTGCTTTCTCTCATTCCAAATTTTTTCTTTCACACCAGTAACCCCCTTACTATCAAGTTATTTTCTGTGTATGTATGACTAAGTCACACCTAGGTTACTGTTAATGACATGTGTCTGGCCACTTGTTGCACAATGCACCAGTGGACATACTATTGGTGAGGATAGTTTTTCTTCTCCCTCATCCAGCATCAACCTACCTTAGACTCTAAGGGCTTGTTGCCTTTTGAGATGTTTTCCCTTTACTGGTATAATGTTGAGTATTTTCTTTTCTTATGCTTAAAGTATTTTCTAAGCATAGCAATGCAGCTACTAATAGTTACTGCTGTCTGACCCTCATGGAGGAAGTGCAATGAATCCGGAGTTAAAGTCCATGCAATAAGCAAGGAGCTTGCTTCCTCCACAGAAGTGGAAAAGGTTGCTATGCCCCTTTATACGCATCTCTTAGAGTTGTGAAATAAACTTCTTGGAAGATGAACAATATACTTGTTTTCCTTTTTTAAATATGAAATAGGCTGCCATTTTGGAGTAAGGTAATTTTACATATTACTTATGCTGAATGTGTTTAATCATTTAATTTTTTAAAAATAATCACACAAGAAGTGGTTAGTCACAGTCTTTTTAGATGGAACTCAAGTTAGCAAAATTACAAAATGTTTTTCTTTGAAAATATGGGAACTATTACATATTTGGAAAACAAGAAATTATAATTTTTTCTACTGCTACATGAATCATGAAAAACAATATTTCAAAGTTGTTTTTCTATGGATCACTTTACAAAAAGATGAACTTGGTCTGTATTGAATATTACTTGATTGTCATGGGGTCAGTTGAAGACACTCTTCATGTTGCACGTACAAATACAGGAATCAAGCAATTTATGGCAGTGAGGAGCTTATTCTTGTCCATGATTCCCAGTTGCATCATGTACATTGGAGGACAGTTCATACCAACAAGATGAAGTTACTAGTCACAACATATGCAAAATGAACTGATAGAGGATTATATTTTTTTTCTGATTTTCCAGCTAGCCCCTATGTCTGCATGTCAAAGTAATGAACCAGTTTATCTGGTTTTATCTTACCCTGGAAACGGTTCCATCGACAATGGACTGGCCTTCTTATTGGCTTACTCAGGGCTCATCATAACTACAAATTCTTTACAGATGTGACCAAAAACCAGATCCTCAATTCTCAAGTGGAAACAGTTGTATGTAACTGGCCCAGAGTCTTAACTGGGTTTCATTTATTTTTTTTTCTTATCTAATTTTTGAAATTTACAAATTTTTGAAAGATAAAGCATTAATGTGTCCAATAAGAGAACTTTAGATATCATTGACAAGAAACAATGCCAAAATGAAAAGGATTGAAGAACCTGATGATGAATAAATTATGCAAAATAAAATGACACAGAAAATTTCAAGTTTGGATAATCTTGAAGGGGTTACTTTATGTAGCACTAGGGTTGGAACAAGAAAGAATTCCTGGGCTGGAGAGATGGATGGAGAGATAGTTAAGACTCTATTTCACAAGCAGAAGGTCCTGAGTTCCAATTCTAGATCCCATGTAGAAACACCAGGTAGAACAGGAGGTTCTGCACTTCTGGCCTTGGTGGGCAGAGCCTGGGAAATCCCAGAATCAAGCAAGAAGGAGGTAGAAGCAATCCAAAATGATTCCCCAAGTCATCCTAGGTCCTCCACAGGGACATACAGTGCTCTCTGATACACACACACACACACACACACACACACACACACACACACACACACAAATAAAACAAAATTAAAAAAAATAAAAAGGAAAGAATTCTTTATATGAGGCAGAGGTGGAAGCAATTTTTCTGTATTTGAGAATGGCAGGTTATACCACCCTCTTATTATACTTTCAAACAACCTGGACCCCCAAAATTATACCAAATGAAAATGTCTTTTAAAAGCAAGATAACTTAAACTAGAATTAAATAAAAATGAATATTATCTATATCTAACATTAAAAATAGTCTTTTTTTTAAAATAGTAACCAAGTACAATGGCAAAAGCCTATAATGTTTGGAGGCCTTTGAGACCTCTGTGACCAACATTTTATTAGGAAATTTCTTGTTACCTGTAGCATAATTTTGTCACTGGGACCAAGTGGATTTAGGGCAAAGGTGGACAGGCAGAAGGAGGTGCAAGGGAATGGAATGGATTGAAGGAGGGAGGGCAAGGAGGATGAGTGGGAGAGGGTATGAAGGGAAGTGGGGATGAGTATTCAATATGCTTGTAAAACTAGAAAAATAAAATAAATAAATAATGTATTCTTTAAAATTAGTCAATTAAAATCTTTGGCAAAATTATGTAAAAAGTAATAGATAATCAAAAAAGTGAATAACATATTCGATGAATAAAAATAGAGAAAACGGTTTCATATAGTCACCATTATGGAGTAATCTAGAGACACATGCATATTAAAAATAACAATCTTCACAAATATATTGCTTCAATATTTGCCTCCTCCCTTTTTCTAGTTCTTTTAAAGTAAGTTTTGTAATGTGACCTAATTCGGTCATCTTTATTATGTAGAGGTCAAAAATTGTGTTCTTTTAGAAGTTTCCATAATGGCATTGTGACAGATAAGAATTAGCAGTCCAGATGCCAAGTGACCTGCTGACTCAGTGTTAGCACCACAGTGATCCTAATAAAGGAGAGCACGTGAAACAGAGTATCATATCACAGGACATTGGATCTGAATAATTAAGGGCATCCTAGGATTAGTGTTGACTGTGGGGAAGCACGAATCAAGGAAGGATGCACAAAGTGACTGACATCAATAATGACAGGCGTCAACAGATGCCCTCATGCCTCCAGCAAAGTGAGGAGGAGAACTGGAAGGACGATTTCTGAAAGTATGACCATTCCTCAGTGTCACAGTCACCCTTTAGGCAAATAAACCAAGAAGGATGTTAGCCTAAACCAGGGTGTGTAAAGAGAATATATATCAGGGTTTATCATGCAAAGATATAGCACCATGAAAAAAATGTTATTTCATTTATGATTAATGTAATAATCATATACATAATAAAATATATCTTAAAGCCTTTAATGGATATTAATTTCAGGTTATATAACAATCTATCAAAATATTAAGTATACTGTGCAATAATTAGTATGTCTATAATTTTGGAAGACAGCTGACAAATAAGGTATTGATGGCAAACACAGAATTTTTTTCAAGCTCTGTCACTATCCATTTAGCTTTATATGGAGGTACTACAACAAAACACCGAAGACTGGTTATTTCAGATAAAAGCTATTTTTTCCATTGTCCTGGAAGCAGCAGAATCCAGATTGAATTGCTAGCAGATTCAGTTGTCCCATGAAGTAGCATCACCTGAAGGAATGACACAGAGTGCTCACATGCTGGGAGATAAAAAAGCAAGTGCTGTTGGACAGGGACCACAGCTTTCGTTAACCCTTCATCCTGGTCATTCCTCAGAGCCCAGTCTTCCTTGAAGAGTCCTCAGATCTTAACAATTTACATGGAATAACATTGACAATAACTGAATTTTGGAAGAACTTTATCCAAATCATTAAATTCCTTTGTTAATCTGGGAGAATACGGGAAATTTTTTAAGCTTTCCATAAGAGACGTTTTGTTTCTAAAGGGGAAACAATACTTTAATCTGTATTGTAGAGCTGATATAAGTCAGTCAGTCAATTTAAGCAGCTTTTAGACAATATCTGGCATATTAGACATATTCAATAAATGACATGTAATTTTATTGCTTCTTTTTGCATTTTCATATTTACGTGTGTAACGAGAATGCACGTGTGCATGCCTTTTTGCATATATTTGGGAGTATGAGCATGGGTGCATATTCAAGGTGTATGTGTGTGCGTGTGTGTGTACATGTGTGTGTGCACCATTTAGAGAACTGAGATTGATATTGGAATCATTGTTAATCACTCTTCCTCCTTATTCTTTTCTGAGACAAGATCTCTAATGAAACCTAGAGGTCACAGATAGGGCCGGTCTGGTTCACTAGTTTGTTCTGACAATTCAGACCTTGCCTTCTCTGGCTCACCTTTTAGATATACTGCTATACCTACCCACATTTTATGGGGAACCTGGGGATTTAATCTCCCATCTTCTTGCTGGTAAAGCAAATACTTTAAAGTTAGATGTCTCCCCAGTCCTTCTTCTTTTCTCTGTAGATCAATAATATTTTTAAAAGCATATGTTCCTCCCTGATTTGCCCCACTGACACTGAAACAAAATCTAAACCATACCTTGAGGAGAAAAGTAAAGAATATTGCTCCTATCTCAGGGAAGTTCCCATAATATACATCTTGAGAATAAACATAATGCCTTACTGCCTGCTTTCCTCTGCCTAGGTTATACCAATGTTGGTGCAAGAGGTTGTCCAAGTATAAAGAATTCCCAGCATGGCATCCTAATGCTTGCCTACTCAGGATTGAAAATTCCCTTTTGATTCTTTGTCCACTAAGAAGTCATTGAAGCCTTGAGATTTCTTGGAACTCAGGATTAGAAAAACCCATTACTGACTGATTTCTTTTTTTGGAAATTTATTGTTTATTTTTCCCTAATCATACAAGCTCAATAGGTACCCTGGTCCTCTCCCTCCCTCCACTTTCTCCAGTCTCCCCTTGCACTCTCCCCCCTTTTCCCCTTCTTTTCATCCCATTCCCCTTCTTCCTTCCCATTCCCTGGAACATCCTTATGTGTGAATGCCAAACCTCTGAGTCCTTCATAGTAGTGAAGTATAAGGACTCAGTGGCATAGCCAGGAGCACTTTCTTGGGCTCCTGTTAGTATGGGAACACTACCATAACTATTAATCCCTTGCTTCTAAGGTACCACTGCCTGTGATCCATGATAGACTTCGAGAGTTTTGACATATCGGTCATTGAACAAGTCATGCAAAGACTGATTATGGCTACTGTAGCCCTAACTTAGGTGGAGTATCTTGCATAATGTTGGTCCTCCTCATATTTAGGTTCCTACAATCTTGTTGCCCCCTTTTCCACAAGCTTCCCTGAGCTTTAGGATGGGAAGAGATTTGGCTGGTCTGATTCCAGGTGATTAATGTAGGGTCTTTGGTGTTCTGAATTGTGCTTTGTTGTTGATTTCAGTTTTGCTGTTCCTGCACTGCCCTTGGCTCCATCCTGAATGGTATTGAAGGTCACCTCCTAACCGAAGATAAAAGACTGTTAAATGAAGATCTTAATATCAGAGGAGACTCAAAGGTAGATGGAATAGTAGTAGGAGACCACAGTGAGTGGGGGGGTGGGGTGTCAGTGTCCCATTTGCAGGGTGGTTACCATCTATCTGCCAGTCCCTATACTTTTCTTAATTGGTGAAATCAAAATTCTTCAGTCACAAGTGACCAGGAAGGAAAGCTAGAGTAAGCCTCACCAGATGTGTCACTACTTACATGCAATACTTGATGGTGATCTATTTTCTCTACTGAAGCATGATCCCATCTCTTATTTTTTTCTGGGGGAGGCCTTCCTTCTCCTTCCCACCTACACACAATCTCCTTGATTATAGTAGGTATTACAGAGATTCATTTCCAAATACAATATTAAGTGGGTATGGTACTAGGATCCACTAACTAGGGAGTACATATGATGTCTAACTGTGTGTGGGATACTTCACTCCATATAATTTTTTCTAATTCCATCCATTTCCCAGAAAATTTCATTAATTCATCTTTTTGATGGTTAAGTAGTATTGCATTGTATAAATGAACCACATTTTCCTTATCCACTTGACAACTGTTGGCATTTGGGTTGATTCCATCACTTTGCTATTGTAATTAATGCTGCTATAAACATGGTCATGCTTGTGCCATTGACGTGAATTTTTGCATTATGGGGGATAATTCCCAAAAGTGGAATAGCAGGGTCATATGGGATTTCAATCGTTAACTTTTTAAAAAATCACCACAATGCTTGCTAGAGTGGTTGTATAAGTCTGCATTCCCACCAGCAATGTAAGAATCCAGTATTTGGTGTTGCTTGAATTGTGGATTTTTGCCAACCTGACTGGGGTGAGATGATATCTCAGGGAAGTTTTGATTTGCATTTCTCTGATGGCTAAGGATGCAGAGCATTTTTTAAGATATTTGTTAGACATTTCAGTTTCATCCATGGCAAAGTTTCTGTTGAGTTCCCAGGCCCATTTCTTAATTGGGCCATTTGTTTCCTTGGTGTTTAGATTTCTAAGTTCTTTGTGCACTCTGGATAATAGAGCTCTATCAGATATATGGTTAGTGAAGAGTTTCTTCCATTCTATGGATTGCCTTTTTGCTCAGCTTACAATCTCTTTATCTGAACAGAGGCTCTTTAATTTCATAAGATCCCATTTGTTGAGTGTTGGTGCTGTTTGATTTCTGTTTAGGTCATATTGACTTACACCAATCAGCTCGAGGGTATTCCCTAACCTTTCAATTAGGGTTTTTGTAGTCTCTGGACTAATATTGAGGTCCTTGAAACATTTAGAATTAATTTTTGTGCATGGTGACAAGTACAGGTCCAGTTTTAATCTTATGCATGTGGACATCCAGTGTGGTCTGCACCATTTGTTGAAGATGCTATACTTTTTACACTGAATTTTTTGGGCCTCTTTGTCAAAGGACAAATGGCTATAATTGTGTAATTGATCTATGTGTCTGTTTTGGATCCAGTATCAGGCTGTTTTTATTATTATGGATTTGTAGTATAGATTAAGGTTTGGTGTGGTGATATCTCCAGCAGTGTTTTTTTTTACTCAGAATTGTTTTTGCTATCCTGGGTCTTTTGTGCTCCATATGAATTTTGAGATACTTTGGTCAATTTCTTTAAAGAATTGCTTAGGGATTTTGATTGCTATAGCATTAAATCTGTATACTGCTTTTGGTAGGATGGCCATTTTAATCACAAGAAAGATTCTTAGGAAGCTGAAGTGAAATACTAAGGAAATCTGAAGAGTTATTTAAAAGAGGAAGTTTGGTTACTTGTATTTAACATTTCCCTTCAAATTTAAATTAATCCTTTTTATTATTTTTTTCTACTCATACAACTTTAACAGGTAGACCAGTCCCCTCCCTCCCTCCAACCTCCCACTGCCCTATGCCCCCCTCCCCTCCCCTCCCCCTCCCTCCCCATTACCCAGTGCCTCTCCCTCCTATCCCTGGAGCATCCTTCAATGTGCATGCCAGACTCTCCTCTGGGTCTTCCTCTCCAATGAGGTGCAAGGACTCAGTGGCATTTCCCACAACCCTTTCCTGTGTTCCCCTTAAGCATAGGAACACTATTGTGGCTGTCAATCCCTTGCCTCCAAGGATCTTAGTGCCTTTAGCAAATGCTAGAATTTGAGGGGTCAATAGTGTGTTGGACATTGTGCAGGGCATGCAAAGTCCAATTATGATTGCTTCGGCCCTAACTTGTGTGGAATATCTTGCATACAGGATGGTCATTTTTATAATGCTGATTCTGCTGATCTAGGAGCATGCGAGGTCTTTCCACCTTCTGGTTTCTTCTGTAATTTCTTTCTTTTTTTATTAAAAATTTAATTATACATTTTAAAATTTTTTACCAGTTCCCTCCCTCCCCCCTCCTCCCCCCGAACCCCCTCCTCCCCCTCCTCTCCCTCCCTATCCCCCAGTGCCTCCCCCCCAATTCCCAGAGAGTCCTTTATTGTGTACGCCTAACTCTCCACTGGGTCCTCCTCTACGATGACATATAAGGACACAGTGGCATTTCCATAAGCCCTTTCTCTTGTTCCCCTTAAGCATAGGATCACTACTATGGCTGTCAATCCCTTGCCTCCAGGCATAAAAACCATAGTTGAAAGGATAGGGAACTCCCTCGAGCTGATTGGGCTAGGCCAACATTTCCTAAACAGACATCCAATGGCACAGTCACTGCTACCAATTCTCAACAGTTGGGATCTTGTGAAATTAAAGAGCTTCTCTTCAGATAAAGAGATTGTAACACGAGCTCAAAGGCAACCCACAGAATGGGAGAAAATCTTCACTAACCACATATCTGACAGAGCTCTACTGTCCAGAGTGCACAAAGAACTTAGAAAACTAAACTCCAAGGAAAACAATGGCCCAATTAAAAAATGGGCCCTGGAACTTAAAAGAAACTTTACCAGGGATGAAATTAAAATGTCTAACAAATATCTTAAAAAATGCTCCACTTCTTTAGCCATCAGGGAAATGCAAATCAAAACTTCCCTGAGATATCATCTCACCCCGGTAAGGATGGCAAAAATCCACAATACAAACAACAAGTGCTGGAGAGGATGTGGAGAGAGGGGAACTCTCCTACATTGCTGGTGGGAATGCAGGCTCATACAGAGACTCTATATCAATCACATAGAACTAGGCCAGCCTAATCTCTCCCCATCCTGGAGCTCAGGGACATTTGCGGAAGAGGGGGCGATAAGAGTGTAAGAGCAAAAGGATGGGAGGAGCAATGATTTGCAAGATTCTCAACAATAGTTGGGGCCAAAGCAATCATAATGGGACTTTGCATGCCCTGCGCAATGTCCAGTGCACTGTTGCCCTCATAAATTCTAGCATCTGTTAAGGGCACCGAGATCCCTGTAATTTCTTTCTTTAGGGTTTTAAAGTTTTCATCATAAAGGTGTCTTCTTTTGTTAGGTTTATACCAAGGTATTTCATTTTTTTAGGGGCTATAGTAAATGAGATTGTTTCTCTTAGGGCTTTTTCAGTTTCTTCATCCTTGGGTGTAGGAAGGCCACTGATTTTTTATGTTTATTTTGTAACCTGCATCCCTACTGAACTTTTGTATTAGTTTCAGAAGTTTCCAGGTGGAGTTTGTAGGATCACTCAAGTATATGATCATGTCATCTGCAAATACAGATATCTTGACTTCTTCCTTGCAGATTTGAATCCCTTTTATCTCCCTTTTTTGTCTTATGGCTCCAGCTAAGACTTCAAGTATAATATTGAATTGAAGTGTTGAGAGTGGACAGCCTTGTTTAGTTCCTGATTGAAGAGGGAATGTTTCAAGTTTTTCCCCATTGGATATAATCCTTGCTGTTGCCTTATTGTATACAGCTTTAATTATGTTGATAAAGGTTCCTTCCATTCCAACTGTCTCTAGAGTTTTGATCATAAAAGGATGTGGATCTTATCAAAAGCTTTTCCTGCATCTATTGATCGTATTATGTGGCCTTGAACTTTGGATTGGTTTGTTGGGCTGATTTTCCCACACACTCACTGTGACGACTCCAGGCCATTGGGGCGAAGACAGGCAAACATGCTGCAGGTCCTTTACCCCCTCACCCAAATCCAGGGGACTCAGGACACAGCAGGGAGTTTGTCAAGGTGAGACTCACTCACTCACTCATTCACTCACTCATTCACTCACTCATTCACTCACTCATTTACTCACTCATTCACTCACTCATTCACTAACTCAATTACACAGCTGCTGGCTGTGATGACGAAGATAAGTACCTAACCACCTGCTGATAAGACTCTCTGTTGAGTTCAGGGTTGAAAATAACTTGTCTTTTAGTTCAATTTTAACCTCTGCCTGAAATTGTATTAATTGCTCTATACCTATATTTGTTTCTTCAACTGGTTTTCTCATCTCCTCCAAGTGCCTGTTGTGTTCTTGTTCAAAGTGTTTGATGTGATTACTTAACTCCTTTCGGATTTCCTCTTTCTTTTGACCAGCCTCTTACTTTTAGAATGTGCCTATCTTTTGTGATGAGATGTGTTTCTTGAAGGCAACAGATGGATGCATTGTGATTTCTAATCCATGTCTGTAATTTGTGTTTTGATTGGTGAGTTAATTCCATTGACATTTAGTGTTATAATGGAGAAATTACTTTTAATTTCTGACACTTTTTGTGTTTATTGGCTTTCATGTACTGTTTAGCTTGTAGTTTTGGTGGTAGTTTTGGCGGTATTATACTTCTCTTCTGTCCTCTGAATATACTTGTTCTTTTCTTCGAGCTCGAGTATCTTTTCTAGCATTTTTTGAAGGCCTGGTTTTGATGGTCAAAAAAGTTGTCTTTATAGTGGAAAAATTTTTCTTTCACTCTCAATTGTGACTGATAGTTTTACCGTGTATATCAGCCTGGGTTGACATATTTGCTCATCCAATACTTGAAGTATGTCTATCTATGGTCTTCTGGCTTTCACTGTTTCCATTGATAAATCATTTGTTACTTTAATAGATTTACCTTTAAAATGACTTTTTTTTTTTCTCTTGAAGCTCTCAGCACCTTTTTTTTTGTCTTGTATGTGTAGTGTTTCAACTATCATTTACCTTGGCGAGTTTCTAATTTGGTCATATTTGTTTGGGATGTGGAATGCCTCTTGTATTTGGGTAGGCCTCTCTTTCTTTAGATGTGGAAAGTTTTCCTTTATGATAATTTGAAAAATTTCCTCAGGTGTGGTATTATGGGATTATTGTTCTGGTATTCCATGAATATGCATGTTCACTTTCTTCAAGGTGTCCCATAACTCTTGAATACCTATATTCGTTTCTTCAACTGGTTTTCTCATCTCCTCCAAGTGCCTGTTGTGTTCCTGTTCAAAGTGTTTGATGTGGTTACTTAACTCCTCTGGAATTTCCTCTTTCTTGTTTTGTTCAGGCTTGTTTGTTCAGGCTTTGAAAAATCATTATCTTTGGTTTGGCTTTCTTGGTTATTTTCTGTGAGTTTGTCCTGGTTGAAATCTATCATTATTGAGTTAATTCTTTCAGTAGGAGATTTGTTGTCTTGGTTTTTGTTTTTCATGGATTTGCACTGTAACCTAGGAATTTTGTTTTGTCTCATATGACCTTCTTTTTGTTTCTGTGTGTTTTTGACTGAACTGAATCAGATAGTATTACTACACTTGAGCAGTTATTACTAGTGTTTGCTTTGGAGTTGAATACACTTGTCTGGTATTGATGTTATTTCCTAGATGAGTCTATTGAACTGTTAGTACTTCAATTAAGTCAGGTTTGGTAGACAGGGAATGAAGATTAGTATGGTAGTACACTTTTTAGGTTTATTTCTTGATGATACATGAGGATAAATGGTATAGTCCCTGAAGTTATATGGGATTTTTGGTGTCTATATGGAGATGTTAAACTACAGTGACCAATATTTGAGAGAAATAGTGTGGTAAAAAAGGTTTACTTATCTTTGAGCTGGATGTGAAAATTCTCTCCCATGTGATGGGTGATTTTAGAGGACTTCAGATGAATAGTGTTTGTCCTAGAGCTTTGCTTGGGTTTTGTCTAGACTCTGTTGAATTCTGAGGAGCATGGAGTCTGCCCTGATCAGGAGCTGGGGCAGAAAGGCAGAGTGGCTAGCAGGGCATGCAGACCACTTAGGACCTAGGGCATAGCCTAGGGGTCTTCCCTAGTACAGGAAAGGCAGACTGGTTGCTCTTGGGGCACTCAGGTGGCCTGGGGTCTGGGGCATGGTATAGGGGCCTTACCTGAGGAATAGGGAGTCTGTCCTTGTCTGAGTGGGTCAGGGGCAGAAAGCCTGACTGCTTATCCATCTCAGCATAATTGGAATTTAATGTCTTGTTTAAGATCTGATGCAATTTGGACATTTTGTATTGCCTAATAACTTCATATGTAGACAGATACCAAGTTGGATAGATCTCTATTCAGACATATTTACATAAAAATATTTAAGAGTATATTTTCAGGGACCAGTGATGCAATGGATATCTAAACATTAGCAATATACATCCTTCAAAATTCAAATGTGAACAAAGTCACTGTGACATCTTAGTGTGAAGTGTGTCAGATACTTTGAGCATATTCTCCTATTCGATTTAGTCTGCTGGTATAAAAATGTTTTTTAAGAGGCAGTTCAAATTTATCACTTTTTCTTTGTCATAATGCTTCTTCTTACCAAAGAAGAGTAGAATACTTAATGAATGGGTCAGATAGTATATTTCAGTCACCATGGACTATGCTATTACTATTCACATTTGTCATTATAATATGAAAGAAGCTATAGATGCCACATAAATGAATTAATATGGCTATGTTTAATGAAACTTTATTTTCAAAAGAGAGATGGTAGGCAGGAGCCATTGAAAATAACATGTCATACTCACTGCTGATTTGGATTGATGCCTGAAGTATGGAAGACTTAGCATCAGGCTTCAACTCAGAGATAATAAGTGACGGCTAGATCATCTTAGTTAGGGATGAGTATTTTGCTAGGGGAAAGTGAAACATTTTTGGTGTCTCTAATGGAATTGGACAAAGAAGAGAGAAAGGTGCCTGTGCTAAAAATTAAATGGATAAAATTGCTATAGTGGAACCATGACTGTAGTAGCTACTGACATCCAAATGACCAGGACTTTGTACTTAAGGATGAATCCATTACTTGAGACATACCTTTATTGCAGTAAACAGGCAAGTTAATTGAACATTTAAGTATTTCTTTCTTATACAGAGCCTTCTCTGTGGCAATAATGGCTTCCATGTCGTAGGTTAGGCACCATTGATAGGAATCTGCCAATTTGTAGGAAAACAACTAGATCACATAATGAGGAAGAGGGAATATCACAAGGCTTCTTACTTACTATGTATTGTGAGGCAGATAGCTGAAAAAAATTCCATAAGCATTTGACTACCAGTGAAAACCTACTCTGATCAACAGAGGTGAACCAATAATAATCTCTCAAGATGGGGTAAACCTTATAAAAGTATTTTTTCATGACAGCTTTGCATATCCTTTGCTATGTTGCACTAAGAGTTTCTAGGGGATTCAATGGGTTTTCATGAATCACTTCTGAGTTAAAATTTTCCTAATCAGGATAAAAAGCATTCACTGGAGCCACTTATGTCCAATCAAGATAGATCTGTACTTTCTACAATTTCTGGTGAACATGCATACATATGTATAATAATCATAATTTTCCTTGTTTTTAATAATATCCTCATAATTTTTCTCTGCAGAGATTATTTTAGTGTTTTAATGCTATAAAGTATTAAGCTCTATGATTCCTTTAGTTTGTGATTCTTATTTTTTGAATTTGTGTGTGTGTGTGTGTGTCTGTGTGTGTAGAAAAAGGTACTTGAGTATGTGTGTCTGTGGTGACCCAAGGGTGACATCTGGAATCATCCTGGATTGTTTTACTTTCTTATTGCTTTGCTTTGAAGTTTCCTGCCTTTACCTTGCAAGCAACAGGGTCAGAATTAGAATCTACAGGACACCACAATATCTACCCCTAATTTTTAGGTGGGATCTAAGAATTCAGACTCTGGCACTTTTGCTTGAAAAGCAAAGATTTTAACTAATATTCTCAGCTCTTCTTTCTTCTTGCCATGAACATCACTTTGTATTTGTACTCTGGCATGAGCTGAAATCAAACACCCTTTATTAGAGTTGAAAATAAAATTTGAGGAAAGGAAACAAATGTGCTTTCTTTAAAGAGGGGAACAGACAAAGAAGGAAAATGTAACTTTCTGATAAGAGATCCTGATGCAATCCAGATGCTGACAGCAATCTCAATGACTGCAGCAAATCAAATGATTACATCCTCCAAAGTCATGCAAATGTTCTCTAAGTTTGATTATCGTGCCCTCTTCCGAAAGGCACCATAGATAAACATGACTGTACATTCAACAAGAAGTGCCTTTGGAGACTTGTACCAAGAAAGAGATTTTGATTGTTGGTTTTGATTTCACCCAATTTTTCCCAGCAAGAAATAATAGGGAGTTTTAATATCTTAGAAAATTCTGAAGCTTGAAACTATGCCTTGGCTTGAGAATTGATGTACTTGGCTCATTCTCATCTATGTTAAAGTCTTCATAATTCACATAGGCACTTATAATGACTCCAAATCTTTGTCTCCTTCATGACTTCTGAACTGTCAGAAGGCAGGGGTAAGTAATGTGACACCTGGTTAAGTTCACAGACTTTCGTTCCTGATCATTTACAACTAAGGGGGTATGAACTCACCAGAAGGGGAGGGCATATAGTCTGGCAGATAAAAACTAAGCATTTTGCAAATGGGTGATTGATCCCTCCCTCACTGAGGTTTCCAACTTTTATTACATCTACCCTTGAATGTGCTCTTATAATAAGACTTCAGTTTAACAGCTTTTTATCTCTGGCCAGGGGGTGACATACAGTGCCCAGCAGGATGGAGTGAAGGGCATTGCAGGAGCAGCAAAACTGCAAAAGAAAATCAACAAACCACAATCCAGAACTTCAGAGACTCTATATCAACCACCTAGAACTAGGCCAGACTAATCTCTCCCCATCCTGAAGCTCAGGGAAATTTGCGGAAGAGGGGGCGGTAAGAGTGTAAGAGCAAAAGGATGGGAGGAGCAATGATTTGCAAGATTCTCAACAATAGTTGGGGCCAAAGCAATCATAATTGGACTTTGCATGCCCTGCACAATGTCCAACACACTATTGACCTCACAAAGTTTAGCATCTGCTAAAGGCACCAAGATTCTTGGAGGCAAGGGATTGGCAGCCACAGTAGTGTTCTTATGCTTAAGGGGAACACGGGAAAGGGTTCAGGGAAATGCCACTGGTCCTTGTACGTCATCAGAGAGGAGGGCCCAGAGGAGAGTCAGGGATGCATATTAAAGGACTCTCTGGGAATTGGGGTGGGAGGCACTGGGGGATGGGGAGGGAGGGGTGAGAGGAGGGGGAGCAGGGGGTTTAGGGGGTGGAGGAGGGAGGGAGGGAACCGGTATACCTATTAAGTTTGTATGAGCTGAAATAATAACAAAAATGTTAAAAAAAGAAATTGCTAATGGAAGATGGCAAGAAATAAAGAAATATATTTCTAAATGAAAAAAGTGCCCTAAAACTTAGATTAAACTAGAATCAAAAGTCACGTGAGAAATACAGTAAATAGCATTGACTGAGTTAGACTCTAGAACTTAGATGTTGCTGATCAAGAATAATATTTCTGTTTTAATCACCAAAGCTCACCAAACCTAGCATAAAGCATATTTTAGACATGGGATAATTAGCACTAGCTACTAGGTATGAAGTGGGGACAGAGCTAGAAGGTGAACTCACTGGAATGGAAAGATACTCACTGAGCATCAATACATGGATGTAAGAAAAACCAAAGCCCTCTTCAAGGACCATGGTTGTTTTGGTAAATTTAAACTTCAGAAGTGTTAATATTTTCATTAATTAGAGCTGGAGAGATGGTTTCAGTGTCAAAGTCAGATCCCATATAAAATATTTAAAACTATGAAACCATAATAATAAATGAGAAAAAGTATTATACTTTGACATATGAAAATTATCAAAATCATCAATATTATTACATTATTGTTAATAATGGTTAGGACAAAAGGAAACAAAAATACTAAAAGTAATATATAGTTTTAGCACAGTTAATCTAAAACATCAATCTGCACAATTAAAGTGTTTTTGGCTTTATGAAGAATGTAGGAATAATTTAAGCAATGGTACCACTGTTTTGTACATGAATGTTAACATGAACAGCAAATACTTCTTTCTCTCCATTTCACATGTGGAGCAGCCAAAGTCATTTCATCCTCACATCACATACTCTTAGCTGCATGGAAGTTTTATTTCATCTTTCATATGTGAAGCTTTCCTAGTGTCATTTTAACTGGAATATCTGTATCCTTCATTCATGATCATTTTATTCTTTCTCTCTGTTATGCCAAATCATAATTACAGGATCTTTATATGCTAAGAATTTTATGCTGACTTTCTGAGTGTGAAAACTGAGATTCAGAAGCACTCAGCCCACCATTACTGAAAGAGAAGAACAGGACTCACATTTTCACATTTCAATTCGGAAGCCTCCTAGTCACATACTATATATAGATCTGAGTAATGTCAACCTCTTGGCCAATCCCAGTACTACCTAGAGGTTATATTCAGGACCTGGTGATTATAAAATCATCTCACAGGAGTCTATGGACATCTCTGATGGATTAATACTTCCTTCGAGTTCTTATGCCTAACCCTAAATCATCAGAAGGAATAAATACTGAAAGAAAAGGAGGTTATTTATTAGGTGGTAGAGTTGGTAGAAATATTGAAGGTGGTTAATCTCATGCATTGTGCTTTATGTAAATGTCCAATGGATTGTGCATAACATATTAGAATTTACAATGTATAAGCCAAAGATAAAAATGAGACAAAATAAGTATATATCCATGTTTAGAATGTTGAAGCCATAAAGGGGGCCAAACTCTAGAAAAAAATCTATCTGTAAAGCCACAACAGTGAAAAATTGTTTTGAAGACTGAAACTTGATCTCTGAGTACAGACAATTTTTTTAACTTGCTGTGGACACCGAGTGCCTCAGTTTCTTGTCGGCTGTCTTTTGGAACCTGTGTCACTAAGATAATCTTTAAGCAGGATAACCTTATGGCACAAATCATGCTGTGACTAGAGTCACCTGTTCTGATACATGCTTTACTAGATTGAGATGGGCTATAGCTAGGTTAGTTTTACAGCACAATTTCTGCTGAGGCTAGATGGTCCCTAACATTCTGTATTATATTGAATCAGTTAATAATTTAATACCCAAGCAATATTTTGAAAATAATTTTGATTTTGTAAAGCTCTGCAATTTCTCAGTCATTTTTTTTATTTCAGCTCATACAAACTTATTAGGTACACCAGTTCCCTCCCTTCCTCCTCCTCCCCCTTTCTCAGTCATTTTTTAAGGAGACTAATTTTTCATGTTCTAAAAAACTTAAGTGGCACACATGAAGTTTTTTTGTACATCTGAGTAAAGAAACATTTAGTTATATTGCAGTCATTGAATGATTGTGAAGTGTTTACATCACATTGTATGTTTGGATAGTATTCATTACTGACAAGCAGGATCCTAGTCAGAATTTCCAGAAGAAATAATATGAATAGTGAAGAGGAATATATTCATTGTAGTTTCTCTGTAAATGAAAGATAGGGACCTTTTTAGTAGAAAATTTTCACAATAAACAGTCTGCTATATATGTTTGATACAAGTAATATGCAACTATTTTCTATAGTATCATAAAACATATAATCTGTTTTCAAAGCTTTATGCTACACTATGGAACATAAATATACTCCTCATTAACAAAAAAAGAAAAGAAAAGGTGGAAAATATCTTATTTTCAAATTCTTAATTCAAGACAATAGTTTCACAATATTGGCAATATGCTACATTCTGTAGGTAAATTGACATTATTTTGAGGAGTTAAAACATATGAAACTGAAATTCAGTAACATTTGGGTTATCTATTCTACAAAAGATACTATCTTATACTCCTTGGTTGCTGTTGTTAAGATTTAATTGAAGATAACCTTTATTAAATTTTCAGGCTATAATACAGTATATGTAATTAGAAACACTGCACTGCGGAGGTGAAATCAAGAGCTTATTTATTACCACAGTGGAAATTTTACATCAATGAGATATGTCCTAATCCCAAGTCTCATTTCTGATAACATTTTAGTCTCCATCCTATGGATTTGACTCTTTTGGATTACTTGTGTAAGTGAGATCACACAATAGTTTTAAATCTCTATCTGGGTTATCATACTTAGTATGACATTTTCCTTTTTAGTTTCACAAATGTTGAAAATTCTAAGACATTCCTCTATTTTAAGAATCTACAATATTCCATATATAATTTAACTCTCGTTGAAATATTCAGATGGCTCATGTTTTGGCTATTGTGAATAATTCTGCATTATAGAAAGCAACTTTTTTTGAGGAAGCAATTTTATTTATTTTGATTATAAATATCAGGCATGAGATTGCTGGTTATACATAGTTTTTAAATTTTTTATGTGTAGGAATAGGTGTGTATTTGTGTGTGTGTGTGTGTGTGTGTGTGTGTGTGTGAAAAAGAGTTTTACGTATGTCTGTAGAGGCCTAAAGGTAACTTTGAGAATCATTCTGTATTGCTTTACCTCCTTATTCCTTTACTCTGAAGGTTCTGGGAAGGTTCCACCTTCCTAGGAATCAAATTTTAGGATATTGCCATTTCTGTCCTGCATTTTACATGAGATCTGGAGATCTGAACTCAGGTCCTTTTGTTTGTGAGGAAAATGCTTAACTCTTGAGCCATCTGAGCCTTCTCTCCAGCTCCTATATACTCTTTTTTATAGTGCTGCCCTGTAAAGAATTTTTAAAAAATGATTTCATTTTTTTGAGAAAATACCATTACACATCTCTTCCAGTTTTCCTTTTCTTTACATATTCTTTATTTCTTGTCCTTTCAAAAATGATTCTTCTTTTGATAAAAATATTCTTTGATTCTTTTGTTTAATAAAAATATTAAGAACCCTTTGCATGCTCATATGTTGTTTTCACAGAAATGTGAGATGTCTGTGAGTCTTCAGATGATTTGTAATCATATTACTCTTTTTATATGATAGAAGATGCTTGTTTCCTTTATTGTGGTAGCTATGTTTCATGTGTATTTGTCCATAATCAAGCCCAACAAATTATAATATTGAATATGTATATTTATGTGTTTGCATATCATTTTAGAATCTTAAAAAAGACAACAAGCTAATATATATATTTACTGTCATTGTGCTAAAAATGTATGAATTCAGTTTCACCACATTGGCTTATGATAATTACATATATGATACATCTCAATGGAACAAATGTTTGTTTTGAAGATTTCAGAAAGATAAAGAAAAATTCTGAAACAGTTATCAAATATGTTTGCTGTGTAAAAAGCCAGGGCTCAGTTCTTCATATCAAAACAAGCATCAAAATTTTAGGCCACATGAGTGAGCAAGACAGATAACTTGTACTCAAATAACCTGTGTGGTAATCCCCAGAGCCTTCTGGGAGATTTCTCAATGAACTGATGCTTGAGAAAAGCGATAAAACCCTGGACTTTCATTGGGTACCTCATCACCGTAAGGACACTACTTCTTAACTGAGACGTTCATCAACTGGAAGAAGAAAGGTATGCAATGGGGGTAGAAAATGCATTTACAGTCAGCTATCAAAGGCCTATAGTTCTAGGGCACCAAAATCAATTCAGAACATCAATTCACCCTTCTCCTGTGTTCTGCAACTAAGGAAATCAGACCATAAGGAGGACAAAAGACTTGTCTAGGCAGCCAGATAAATTGTGGTGGAGTTAGGGCACTGATGGGTACTATGTCCTAATTAGCATTGTTGTCTCTGGAGTTTCCTGCAGCTATCCTGCAGATTATTGTTAACAGTGTCAGTCAAACCAGCTTAGGATCATCTGGGAAGCAAAAACATTCATCTAAGAAAAGATGTGATATTTCATATCACTGCCTAAGGTTTCCAGTTGGTAGAAGAGTGGTTCATTAGTAGTGCGTTACATTTCTTTAATATTTATTTGGGTCTCTTAAACTCAATTGTCATGTACTTACTTTATGTCTGGCAATAACTGATTACTTTGTGGAGGTTACCTGTGAGGCAGACATTGTTCTAGGCATATTAAGACAATATCTATAGTTACATCTAGTAATAATTGTAAGCAAAAATGTGCAAAAATACTGAAATAAAACTAAATATTGTAAAGAAAGGCATTTCGTATATATTTATTCCATAGTCCTAATGTTAACTATACAAAAATATAGTCTCAAATAAATGCATCTCATTTTTGTCATTATTCACTAAGAACTGATGAGTCTAATCATCCACAGATATTATTAAGTAGAACAGCTGCAGCTGCTACAGCCCCATTGTGTCTAGAGAATACTACATGTCTGCACCCATTGCTCTTTCTCCCTCTTCCAGAAGGTTCCCTGACACTTAAGTCTGTTTAGGGCTATTATCTGTATTTTGACCAATTGTTGTTCTCTGTATTAAATACCTTCCATTTTTGAAGGGCACTTCTCAGCTGGGGACTGACAGAATCTGTGATCTATGGCTCTGATGAGTGTGCAGAATGAATGACATTATTGTTCCATGTTCTCCATCTTCACAAGTAAATGTTGCATTTGCATATTCTTTCCTGATTCTTAAGGACATTGGAAGTTTTATCTTTTTCTCTTTATTTCTCTGGCTCTGGTTATGTTTGTCTAGTATATAAAGTGTCCATCATCAGCTGTGATTAGGTTTAAGAACAAGAAAGCAACTTTTTAAAAAACAGATTAAAAAGACTCTTTACAACGAAACCATACATACTTGTGCAATCAATCCAAGAGCTGAAATTTGAAAAAAAGTGAAAACCATGATTTTGGAGAAGCATCTGAAAAATAAGTAGACATAGAGAAATGGATAAAATGGATAAAAGAATCATCACATTCATTTGCTGAAGTCTGAGCTATTTAAACAATAGTGTGCAAATGATAACCTGACATACAGATAGGCCATCATTTAAAAATAATATTAAAATTATAATTCTGAATACTTTTGTGTGAAATAAGAATGACTCAATCTCACATGTTAATAAAAAGGTGAGTTATTAAATTGTAGATTCATTATTAGAAAAATATTGGAAAAGGCAATGAGTATGCTAAATGTTGGGAATTTTGAAAGAGAAAACCTCTCACCTCAAATATAAATATAAAAACTTTGCTTAGATCATTTATGTAAGTGTCATTTGTCTTTTTTTAACTTCTTCAAATTTCTTTTATAGTTTGAATATATTTTATAAATACATTAACATTTCTGGTTACGAATAAGTCTTTCACTAAGCCTGAAATTCATTTCTAATATAAGGAAACATTTATAACAATATTGCCAGTGTTCCTTGTGTTACCTTAATAATAATATTTGTATTATTTAGATCTAAAATTATGTGCAAGGGTCTAAACTGCAATAATAGCAGTATAGAATTATGTTCATTTTCATATATGCTTAGGTGTCTACTGCTTACTCTCTGACAGCTATTCAAACATATTTCTGAATTGTCATTGAACAACTACAATATCATTTCGTTATCACAGTACATGAACAAAACAACGTTCCTAAAAAGCTGACAAAATTCTGTGACACTAACATTGTTTCTATCAAACTAGATCACCTAGCTTCAAGTTCAGACACTGTCAAATACCAAAACAGAGGGAACGATATTTGTAAAGAATATTTCATAAGTGACAATATTTTAAAATTTTCCATATCAATTCCTCAGTAATTTTTACTGTTTAAAAATAAATTTCACCTGTGGTATCTTATTTTCATATTCCATTTGTGTAATCTCTATCTGAATCAATCATTTTAAGAGGCAGATCATGGAGATTTCTATTCATTGTTATAAATCCTGATATTTGCTCATTATGGCGGGAGTGGTACCAGCAGAGAGAACTGGCCTTAATCATTTCCACAGCAAGATCACAGAAAAGGATCATTGCATATCATCTCTCTTCCAGCTGTACCAAAATGCTAACCAGCTCTCTGTTTTATCCATCTGCCCAAGAAGTGGTCATACCCACTTTGGGCTTGGATCTTATAGCAGTGATCCTTCAATTTCTACAATCATCTGCAGGCTTTTCAGCTGTTTGCTCTAAAAGCACATCTCAATGGCCACACTGACAGCTGAAATAAGCTGGCACACTTGGATTTCTTAGTTCACATGAAACAATGATGGTAGAAGAAATAAGTTTCCTACAGTAAAATGCATATGCCTGCAGGCTGTGGAGATGGCTCAGTGGTTAAAGCATTTCCCTTGCAAGCAAAAGAACCTGAGTTCAGATCCCAAAATCCTGGGTAAAAAATTCCAGGTGGACTTGCCAAAGGCTAGTAGTATTTCCAGCTGTAGAAGGCAGAGCCTGACAAACCCAGAGCAATTCAGGATGATTACTGATGTTACCCTTGGTCCTCCACAGCCATACACACTGAACTGGCATCTTGCACAGATGCGTGCATACTTACCACACACACACAAAATTTAAAATAAAAGGCCATCTGCCTTTCAATGGTATATTGGATTGTCAGCACACAAAAGTATTTGTGTGTGTTTTTTTTAAAATTTTTTTTCTTATTATTATTTATTCAACTGTGCGCATGTGCGTGTGTATGTGTGCACGTGTGTGTATGTCTGTGTGTGTGTCTGTGTATGTGTAAAACCACGGACAAATTCGCGAACCACCATGGACGCCTCCATCTCCTTCTGCCCTGGGATTCACAGGCTCCGGCCTACCAGGACCAGAAGCGCAAGCTGCCCCCGCTTCCGCCTGGCGTCTATACGTGGGATCTGGGATCCGAACTCAGGACCTTCCGCCTGCAAAGCGGAGGCTTAACCCCTGAGCCACCTCTCCAGCCCCAGTATTTGTGTTTTAATGTACAAGTTTTTGTTATCAAGATAGTTACCACATTTGTTACTGAAAACTTATTGTCTGAAAGCAATTGGTAAATGTTCGTCTTACCTAGTTTTAACCTTAAATTAAATTTTAAAGTTGGAGTTGCTTTGCTAGTGGTACTGAGTGAAATCTTTGGAAGGAGTTGACCATGTTTTATTACAGCACTATAAAATTATCTTGACACTGATTGGTAAGTTTTGTTGTGTGATGTACATATGAATCACTTATCAATGTATGTACAGCCCAATTCATAAACATTTCCATTATGAATATAATGGTAAAGGTTGCTGCTAAATAGTTTTGATATTCATTATATGATAGTGATATTAATAGTACATTATACTATATGATTGCCTAAATCTAATTGTGGATCAAATTTTATTTTTGCTATATCCTTGATGGAATGTTTTTCAAAGGAATTTAAATAGCAATTTATTAATCTTTAAAATGGTACTGATAATGTTTATTTTTCTTTTTTTAATATTTTTAATTATTATTTCCGCTCATACAAACTTAATAGGTGCACCGGATCACTCCCTCCTCCTCCCCCCAACCCCCCTGCTCCCCCTCCCCTCAACCCTTCCTCCCCATCCCCCAGTGCCTCTCCCCCCAATCCCTGGGGAATCATTTAATGTGCATGCCAGACTCTCCTCTGGGCCCTCCTCTCTGATGACGTACAAGGACCCAGTGGCATTTCCCTGAACCCTTTCCTGTGTTCCCTTTAAGCATAGGAACACTACTGTGGCTGTCAATCCTTTGCCTCCAAGGATCTTGGTGTCTTTAGCAAATGCTAGACTTTGTGAGGTCAATAGTGTGTTGGACATTGCGCTGGGCATGCAAAGTCCAATTATGACTGCTTCGGCCCTAACTTGTGGGGAGTATCTTGCAAATCATTGCTCTTCCCATCCTTGTGCTCTTACAATCTTACCGCCCCCTCTTCCGCAAATTTCCCTGAGCTTCAGGATGGAGAGAGATTAGTCTGGCCTAGATATAGAGTCTCTGAAGTTCTGGATTATGGTTTGTTGATTTTCTTTTGCAGTTTTTCTGCTCCTGCAATGCTCTACACTCCATCCTGCTGGGCACTGTATGTCACCCCCTGGCCAGAGATAAAAAGCTGTTAAACTGAAGTCTTATTATAAGAGTATATTCAAAGATAGATGTAATAAAAGTAGGAAACCACAGTGAAGGAGGGGTAAATCACCCATTTGCAAAATGTTTACTTTTTATCTGCCAGACTATATGCCCTCCCCTTCTGGTGAGATCACACCCCCTCAGTTGTAAATGATCAGGAATTAAAGTCTGTGAACTTAACCAGATGTCTCATTACTTACTTGCAGTCCTTGATGGAGGCCTATTTTCTCTGCTATAACATGGTCCCCTCTCTCCTTGTTTCTGGTGTGGCCCCATCCCTCCTGTTCATAATCCTTGCAATTACTGTAGATACTACAGAGATTTATCTTTGAGTGTTTGAGGGGGGCTGGGTGGGTTTGGTACTAGGAGCCACCTATTAGGGAGTACATACGGTGCTTAATTTTCTGGGTCTGGAATACTTCACTCAATATAATAGTTTCTAATAACATCCATTTCCAGGCAAATTCCAGTAATTCATCATTTTTGATGGCTGAATAATACTCCATTGTATAGATGTACCACGGTTTCCTTATCCACTCATCAACTGTTGGACATTTGGGTTGATTCCATGACTTTGCTATTGTAAACAGTGCTGCTATGAACATGGTTGTGCTCGTGCTATCGAGGTGAATTTTTGCTGTATGGAGGGTTATTCCCAAAAGTGGAATAGCGGGGTCACATGGCATTTCAATCTTTAATTTCTTTTTTTTATAATGTTTTTTAAAATTTTTTATAATGTTTTTTAAATTTTTTATTATTTATTATTTATTCAATTGTGCGTGTATGCGTGTGTACATGTGTGTGTGTGTGTGTAGAACCATGTACGAATTTGGGAACCACCATGGACGCTTCCACCTCCTTGTTTACTCTGCCCCGGGATTCACAGGCCGTGCCTTACCAGGACCAGAAACGCAGGCCACCCCGGCTTCCTGCTGGAGTCTATACGTGGGCCTAGGATCAGAACTCGGGATCTTCCGCCTGCAA